>CM042904.1:14702831-15995331 GCA_023653625.1 Triadica sebifera
TCCAAAGATGGAAAAAAAGGTATGTAAGCTTCAAAGATCCATTTATGGATTAAAGCAAGCATCCAGGAGTTGGAATATTCGGTTTGATGAGACAATCAAACAATTTGGTTTCTTACAAAATCCGGATGAACCTTGTGTTTACAAGAAGGTGAGTGGGAGTGCAATCGTATTTCTTGTGTTATATAGAGATAGATCTAAAAGATTGCTTGGTCTTTCACAGTCTACATACATAGATAAAATGCTAAAGTGGTTTAGCATGGAGCAGTCCAAGAGGGGATATATTCCCATGACCCATGGGATTACTCTCTCAAAGTCCTTGTGTCCAAAGACACAAGATGAAAGGACAGACATGAGTTTGATTCCATATGCTTCAGCTATAGGATCAATCATGTATGCTATGATATGTACAAGACCCGATGTATCATATGCTCTGAGTGTCACGAGTAGATACCAATCGGACCCTAGTGAGGGTCATTGGGTGGTTGTCAAGAATATCCTTAAGTACTTAAAAAGAACTAAGGATGTATTCTTGGTATATGGAGATCGAGATCTTACTGTGAGCAGGTATACCGATGCCAGCTTTCAATCTGACAAGGATGACTCAAAATCTTAGTCAGGTTATATATTCACACTAAATGGTGGAGCAGTTAGTTGGAAGAGTTTCAAACAGAAAATAACTGCTGATTCCATAACTGAAGCATAGTACATTGCAGCTTCTGAAGCAGCAAAGGAAGCAGTTTGGATAAGGAAATTCATCACAGAACTTGGAGTGGTTCCCAACATTATTGATCCAATTCAATTGTATTGTGATAATAATGGAGCCATTGCGCAAGCAAAGGAGCCACAATCTCATTAGAGATCCAAACATGTACTCAGAAGATACCATTTGATTAGAGAAATCATTGGTAGGAATGATGTAAAGATAAAAAGAGTGCCCACTGATCAGAATATTACTGATCCTTTAACTAAGCCACTTTCCAAAAAGAAATAAGATTCTCATGTACTCGCCTATGGAATTAAATACAAAGGCGATTGGCTTTAGTGCAAGTGGGAGCTTGTTAGAGGAGTGCTTTAAAGTCAATCACCTTTAGCACTTATTGTATAAATTTATTTGATTAATAAAAAGATTTTTCATTAATTTGATGTTCATTTGATATATGAAATGATAAGTGATCTTAAATCAATTAATGAAGTCCTTGATACATAACATAGCATGAAGGAAATCATGATGAGATCATGATATTGAGATTCTTATCATGTGTAATTATGTTAGTTTCAAAATTATCCCTAATCATAGGATTAATGAGAGGGAACATTATTAATCCAGACAGACTAGCACATGTTACACTCCTTGATTGGATCGAGTAGTAGATCTCATAATCTATAAACATGAGATGTTTAGAGTTAACATGTGGATGCTTGCTAAGTGTAGCTAAGTACATTGGATCACCAACTATGAGACAATCATATGGATAATCTATTCAAATGTCAATGATGGTCTCATCATAACAATGGTGCAAGTATCCTTAGACTTGAGGTACTCAAGGATATCTTGAATATTGATTATGTATTTTGACACTATTCCTTGTTGCCTCAGAGAGGTAGCTCATAGGGTGGTGATTGGATACAACTTGAGGTATTCAAAGGTGATTGGGTAACCAATAAAGGATTCACCACTCTTAATAGAAGGAGTGTATACCTATGGCCTCTTGTCATGGTCATTACTAAGGAATCTCTGGCCAGAGTAGAAATGTCATAAAGATAGTCTTCAATGACATATCTAATAGAGTAATGAGCCTCAAGGACAAGAACTAACATTACTTGGACTAGACGTGATATAGTCAGTCTAGTGGGAGTTGACACATGTCCATACTCTGAACCAAGTGGGGTATAGAATGGTGAAAGGAATAATTTCACAGAAATTGTCTATGGAAAGGTTCGCAGTCAAACAACTGACTTTCCGGTCAATTGAGGGTCATGATGTGTTGCTAGATACCACTCATGACCTGCTTAAATTAATTGTTAATTTAAGTGGCCAACATAACCGGAAACCTAATGGGTCACACGCATTGAAGATATGGAGAATGAGTAAAATGGTCTTGGATAGGATCCAAAATATGAGAGAATTATTTTAGGGTGGATCACGATGAGATCGCACGAAAAAATCATTCGGGAGTGTCACGGGCCCGCGCGGGCTAGGTAGGCTGCTGGCCAGCCTTGCGAGGCAGCTGGGTTGCCCAGTAGTAGCCTGCAGTAGGCTCAGCGCGCCTGCAGCTTCCCATCCATTGGCCAACGGCTGTTTATGGCCTTAATTAGGCCAATTATGGCAAATTACTATTCATTTATTTCCATTTTCTCCATTTTTGACTTTTTTAATCTTATTTTTGAATTTGATTCAAATCGAAAAGACATCAAATGACATAAAATAGACATGAAAATATGTTTTGTGAAAAATAATATTTTTAAGACAACAAAAATTCTCTCAAGAACACTTTAAAAGCTAGCACTTTGAATTTGTTCAAACCATTTCTCTTGATAGTTTCTTCTTCATTCTTTACCTGGATTATCATTAGACACATCCTAGTGTGGATTGTTGTGGTTTGCTACAACCCAACAATGTGAAGATTTGAAGAACAAATAAAAATTACAAGGTATAATTTCTAACATTTACATTTATATAAATTAGTTTTAATGGTATAAGTATGATCTTTTGTTTTGGGTTTTGAAAAATTTTAATTTTCGCTGCATTTATGAATATGATTCATTCTTTAAAACCCTGCAAGCCCATCCTCAAATCTACGGCATCCATCTGCCTCATCAGCAATGTTTCCAGCTGAATATTTACTTAGTTTGGTGAATTCCATCTCGTATTCTGCCACTGACATGCTTATGTTCTTCAAGTCTTGAAACTCCCTTTTCTTTTCATTCACATAAACTCTAGGCACATATTTCTTGCTAAATTCTGCCTTGAAGAAATTCCAGGAAGGTGGTTTCGGTGTCTGGGGCTTTGATAAAATTGATTTCCACTAGTCATAGGCATGATCTTTTAAAAGGGACACTGCATATCTGACCTTCTGTCCCTCTGGACCCTTAAGTTCTACAAACACCCTTTCTGTGGATTCCATCCAAAACTCTGAAGCTACTGGGTCATCCTCTCTCCTTCCTATAAAATTTGTGGCCCTATATTTTCTCAGCTTCTCAGCTTATCAATCCGGGGTTTTGGCTGAGGTGGAGGAGGAGGTGGAGCTGGTTGTGGAACTGATTGGACTATCCATTGCAATAAATTAGCTATTTGCTTCATAAGAGGTTCCTGTCCTAAATTCGTATGTCCCTCTGCTCTTGATGGAGCTACTACACTCGGCCCAGAATCTCTCACTAATGGAGGTTGTCTGAGATTGGCTGAGTTTGAAAGACTGTTACTCAGTTCGTCTTCCGAGAAATCTTGTTCCAATCCCGAATCCATATCTACCTATAAACCAGAAGAAGGGACCCAAGTCAGATAATTGTAGCATTTTATGCATATGCATGAGACACATATTCTATTTTACACCCACTGATTACGAATCAATTAGCCTAAACTCTAATACCACTAAATGTAGTGCTCCCTTACCCTACTAATCGTTAATAGGATATGAAAGTGCTACTAAGCTCATTTGTTTTAAAATCAACGCTCAATTTATTCTATAAATATTTTTATTTGAATTTGTGATTTTATTATTAGCGGAATATTTATTACCATATTGTTTTATTTAAAATATGCAACTACTGATGTGAATAATTTGATTTAAAATAACTCATTCAATTAAACTATAATATTTAGAAATATTTTTACAAATAATACTAGATATATAAAATTACCAAATTCATTCCTTATAAATATTACATGTCACAAAGTTATATCAAAAGAAATTCTTAAATTTAATTTTTACAATATAATTTCCAAAACATACAAAAAGAAACTAGACTGTTGAAATATGATTTTGTGGTTCCCTTTATCTTCAGTCGTCCTAACATAACAATTACGTCTATTTATCTGAGCGTGTTTACTAGTTTTGTGGTATGTTTGACAACTATCCAATAATTATATAAATATTTCTAAAATAAACCTTTAAAAGCTACAATCAACTTACTAACATGCCAAATATTCACATAATATTAAAACTATTTTTGTCATGCAAAAATATACAATTCATCAATTTTAACGTTCATTTCATTAAGCATGCTTGAAATTGCTTAACAATTCAAAATATAAAATTTATAATATAAAATTCATAATTCACATTTTTTTCTGTTATTTGTTTAATAGCCCACAACATTTTAGACCAGAACTAAACACTGGATATAGGGTTTCTGCTCTATGGAAGTATACTCGGTGCCTACATAATTATTTTATAACTCGGTGTTTAACGCCTACATTTCCAATAACAACTCAGCACCTTATTGATGCCTATGTAATTTCGAACTCAACACTATTTCTTAGTGCCTACGTAATTTCAACTCAGCACTATTTCTTAGTGCCAATGTAAATTAAATCTCAGTACTATTTTTTAGTGCCTACATTTCTACATTTTTATTGGCATGCCAACTTATCCTAATTTCTAGTTCTCGACAAGATGTTATAGGGCTTAATTATATTTGTTACCTTTATTATTATTTACATAAATTATGTATGTACCACTAATATGAATTCCAAATAAATGCAATAATTCCCATTAAATATTTTACACCTCATACTTGATCATTTAATCATTATAACTACAAGAAAATCAATTAATATATTTTTCTATCACAAAATTCTACAATCAACACATATATGCAAACTGCCCTATTCTGGACAACATTTATACCTTATATTGGCCTGTATTTTTTGTCGATTTTTAGATGGAAATTGGACAAGTGATCAACTCATAAAATATAGGTACATGTCTATTTACTTTCCAATTGGAATCACATTAAAACAAATTTTCTAGCAAAAGTTATGAATTGTTTTCTAAGCTATGTTCTTTCCAATCTGCCCAGTATTTTACTGGACATATTTCTGCCTTATATTTCTCTATCTTTTTCATCCATTTTTAGATGGAATTTGGACACGTGATCAACTAAACCAATGTAGGCACATGTCGTATCTTTAATTTCAAACTAGAATCACATTAAACCAAATTTGGTAGCAAAAGTTATGAATTTTGTTTTAAGCTATGTTCACTTCAATCTGCCCAGTATTTTATTAGATAGATTTCTAGTACAAAATTTGAGTCTATTTTTCACCTAATTTAAGTCATATTCAAGTCTAATGGTCAGAATAAAAGTTGAATACCTATGTCTTAAGTTTCCAAACCAATAAGAATCACTCAAAACTCATTTCTAGAACTCAAGTTATGATCAGAAAACTAGACACTGTTAATAAGACTAATTTTCCAGCACATCAACTAATTCATACAATTTCCATTTTCATGCATCAACCTCAAATTCTAATTTTTATTTTCACATTCATGGCATCATTTAATCACCAATTCATAACCAATTTCACAAACATCACAAAATCAAAATCAACATTTTTCTACATTGAATTTTTGCCAAATGTGCATACCTCAAAATTTTACTTCTCTTCACTTTTCTCTTTTTCCTAGCTAGCTTTCTCTTTACCCTTACATCCTTTTTGATTTTGGTTCAAAGTTTGACACTTCCATGTCCTAATAATAAATTTTACACTAATCAAGTACTAATCACACTAATCAACCCTTAATCACCATTAACATAATAATAACGTTAAATGACTAGCTTTAATGGCAACTAACCCCAAACTCAAAGAAAAGAGAAGCAGAAAAGTGAGAAGATGGAAAATCTAAACTCACCTTTGATGATCGTCAAAATGACCAAAGTCTTCTTTCTCTTTTTCTCTTCCTTTCTTCCTTCCTGTTCCTTGGTTTTTCTCACTTAACTTCACTTCTTTGATGATCTTGCCTTAATTCCACTTTTTCCCATCTAATCTTAGCTTGATTGAAGAAAACAAAAGAAGAATAAATATGGGAAGGAAGGTCAAGGCAAAAGGAAAGAAAAAGGGAGAGAAATGAGTTTGATTAAGATGAGGAAGAAGAAGAATAAAGGCAAAAAGTGAAAGCTGACTTTTATAGTCGGATTAGGTGGGTGGACAGGATTAATTACTAATCTTATTTCCCATTGGTTCATTAATTTAAATCACTCTTACTTTATTTTAATCAAAAGAATATTCCTCTCCTTAGATAAAGAATATTCCATTTTTATGCCTTCTTAAAATATTTGTGCCTAAAACACTCCAATTTCCAATTTAGTTCAGTGAAAAATTATTTTTTTCCAAATTTTAATTCCACACTTCAAAATTCTCAATTAATAATATCCAAAATATTTTTCTCACATTTTATTATTATTTTAATATATTGTTTTCATATCCAAATTTAGACTATGATCGGTTTGGCATGCCGGATTTCGGTCAACCATGACTGTGGCCTAAATTATCAGGCATTACATTCATCTTTTAGCAGGGACATATATATAGGTGCCTTGTTTTTGCGACCACTAGGTTAGGATACCGCTTTGTGATTCCCTAGGGCAGGGTCTAGACAACTTAATTTATAGGCATAAGAGGTAACATCTTGCAATTATAAAATCTCAATGTTAATGTATTATTTTATATGATGGTATAAAATCGCATGATATGTGGATTATGTTGTTTTTTGAAAAGCACTCTAATATAACATGCTATTTATTTGAAAAGTTTACTATTTCTATAAAACTTACACCACTAAGCTAAAACTCTGCGCGTGAGTTTATTTTTCTCTTGCGCTGGTATTAAGACAAAAGCTATGAGTGGTGACTTATTTGAGAGTTCCGCAAGACCAATGGATCCCATATGTGGATCAGAGTAGCAACAATAACAACCCATATAGGGTTGGTTTCTTTTTTTACTAATTATAAATGTATATAAATTATTTATAAAAAGTATACTTTTGTATAGAATCTTGAAAATATTTATGAATCATTTTGGTTGTGTTAAGTTCTATAAAATAAAATTTCAACCCGTGCATATATGGGCTGAATGAAGCACCCTCCCACACAGTTAGGGGCGAACATCACTGTACAGGCGGACACCACACAATTAGATCTGAATCTACCTGCCTGAATTAAAACTTTTCTAACTTATCTCTATGTCACATTCATCATATTACATAATACGCAATTTTAAGCATTCATCTGACATAATTTGTGATAAAACCCTTTTTTGTATATAGATATTAACCAAAATCAAGCCATATATGGCTTGGGTAATAACTACCCTCATTACAATATCATCCTTATTAAACATAAATGAAATTGATTGCACATCCTTATTAAAACATATTTTAGTAAATCTGTCTTTATTCCATGTCATGCGGAATAATCATAAATGAAATGAATGAGATAAATAACAAAAATAGACCCATATGGGTCAATTATGATGCCTCTAACTAGCATTGAGCTTCTCAAATCAGGAGCGCTCTAACATGAGCTTGAACCATTATTATGAGCAATGACTGCATGCATATAGGTACAAGAGTGCTCTAACAGGAGCTTAAGCCATCTTGTCTCTAATCCGGATATGCTACCACTAAGCTTCTCAAATCAAGAGTGCTCTGACACTAGCTTAAGTCACCTTGATGAGAAATATAATAATCGCATTCATAAATATTCTATTGTACCATAACCCTCTCAATGACATACCATCTATCCTAGCAAGTCCTCGAATAGAGAATGGGCATATTTATTCATTTTTTGGATATCAACATCGTTTATGTTATATTCTATATTTCTACAATATCATTCTGATCTTCATAGATCCTAGTCACATGTTTCATAATCATGGCATCATATTGCAATTAACCTCATTTGATCATGCCAAGTGTATGTTTATATCTTACTCAATTTGTTTTATCACATAAATCAATTTAACATTTTCTAGAACTAGGGCATTCATGGAGTGAATACATATTCACAGTGAAGCCTTCTGTCACGGGTTGTCTACCCGTGACTGGCTCATTATCATTCACAAATGTGAACATTCATACTTTTACAGGAGTGGATCTTAGCTCACAAGCATGAAATACCTTTATAGGCATGAAGGTTGGCTTCATGGGTGTGATACATTATACAGAAACATAATTTCCAGCACTATTTTCAACTATTTCCACACATAATCATGCATAATACTTAAGCTAATCAATGTTAGCACGCCTATCAACACTTCTCATATTCCAGAATCTAAAATCAACCATAAACATTCATAATATCATATTTAATCATTCAAACTAGGCTATATGCCTTATTTATCAATATCCCACATCATTTTTTTCCAAATATTAAAATTGTTCATGCACCACAGAATATTGGCAACCACTTAACTGAATTCCAGCATATACCATATCAACATTTCTTGTCACTAAACATATCAGAATACAAATTTCATAACACAATCAAATTATAAATGAATTAAAATGAGTATATGTATAAACCTTAATATTAGACTCCTAAAACTTGTTTCTCTTAAGTCTACTACCTCTGGTGGGGTTCTCCATCATCGGTCTTGGTCCTTAACATGAAACAGAGACCATAATTACATTTTATATCTGCTATTGTATCTATTTATGCCATAAATAATCAAAATCTTAACTTTTCATTTACTTTAAGCCTATTAATCTAACTCTCTCATTAAACTGAATCGAAACTATCAAAGATTAATGAAAATATCCTCCCTTACCTTTGTTTCAATGATTACAGATTGGCAATAGGGTTCAAAACATTTTCAAATCCTCATTAGGTTCTGACTTCAATTTATATCAAAATATTTTTTATCTGTTTTAAACTCATTTTTATGATGGAGATTACATGTTTAATCAATTTGAATCGAAAAGGAATAAGGGAAATCTATTTTTGAGGTTTTAGAGTATGGTGGCTAGGATTTAGAGGTGATATTACATGATTTTTCTGTCAAAACACGAAATTGCCATATTGTAACGTCACCGATGTGAACCATAGTGTAATAGCTGTGAAGTTCTTCGGCTTTAGAAATTGAATTTCACAATATTCACAAGCGTGATTAACTCTATCATGGGTGTGGACACTGGAAACTTCACTTTTTCCTATCTTTTTCATTATATTAAGATTTCTAACACTTATAACCACACATATACTTCCCATATACCCTTAATATACCCTTTTTACACACTTAACTTTTAAGCCCTAACTTTCAAGCGTTACACTGTACATATTGTATTATATAGGGAATTGTAATTATATATATATATATATATATATATATATATGAGGATTTATATTTACAGGTATATTTAACAATATCATATAGATTTAACCAAACAATTAGATATTGACATCACCTTACTTGATTATTATGTAGGAGGATAAGGGGATGATATATTAAGTGATATCAGAGCGGGGTTTATGTGATTATAAGTTAAAAAAAGGTAAAGCTAGAAATGCATGTGCATGCATTTACATGTAAATAGATGTTATATTTACATATAAGTTGTTGCTCTCTAATGTGGTCCACTGTCTCTAAACTTATAGGAAGGTGAGGAAACGAGCTCACAGTGGACACAACAAAAGCCCTTGAGAGTAATCAACAATTTGATACTGAAATACCCCATCCTCTATGATGACAACGGACAGTCAGGGGCAGTGCATCTTCCAATAGATGACCTACAGCTGCAAAATGAGATGAGGGATACTTATTATAGAATGTGGTTGAGTTGATATAGTGGGCATGTAGGCCAACACCACCAGAACTGAAATTTGATAAACTATGCAAGTTTGGGCCTATAGACTTTTATGGCAGCAATGAAGATGATCCTACAATGACTAAATATTGGTTAAAATGAAATGAAAGGGTTTTTTAGTAGAAGGAGTGTACCTCTGAGTAGAAATATCAGTATATAGTATCTTTATTGCAAAAAGGGCATACGATTGGTAGAAGAAAGTATTACAGAGACCCTAGAGTTCAAATCCTTCTACCTAGGAATATTTCTTAAAATAGTTTAGATCAAAGTATGTTCCAGAGCCTATAGAGATAATAAGAAATAAGAGTTCTTAGACCTGCGATAGAATACCCTCATAGTAAATGAGTATGAGAAGCAATTCATCCCCCTCAGTAAATATGCAAATGATGTTTTTACTGATGAAATTGACCAGTGTAGATGGTTTGAGCAGAGACTCAAAGCACCTATTAGAGATATAATGGTCACTTCCTAGGTAAAAGAGTTTTCCAGGTTGGTATCTTTAGCTGAAAGTGTAGAGGAGGCACTTGCAGACTAGTGCCAGGCAATAGTTGAGAGTGGCGTGAGGAGGCAGTTTCCTTAGTCCAGTGTAACCCCATCAACTAGTAAGAGAGCTAGACTAGCAATTGGTTGCTTTTAGTTAGGGATTAAAGGTTAGACCTTGTTTATCAGGGTAGGCCGCGAGACTAGTGCCATTCTATTGTGAGATCAGCCATATACCCTTTGTGTTAGCATTGTAGTAGATACCATCCAGGTGAGTGTTGGTGGCTCTGAAGAGTTTGTTATGAATATGGAGCTACTAGTTATTTGAAGAAAGATTGTCCTTTACAGGGTCAAAGTGTAGATGCTGCCAGCGCAGGATCAATGCAAATATAGAGGTCAGTGTTAGCTAGAGGCAAAGGACAAGGATATTTCAGAGGGGGTTATATATTTGCACAACACCACTAGTGAGTTGAATATACAAATAGAGACCTAAGGGTTAGATAGAGTGGTAACAAATCCTTTAGGCCATACTGCAAAAGTGAATAAGTATATAGACAATTGCCTCTAGTGTTTATGAGTGAACAATTCCCAACAGATCTTATAGAACTTCCCTTTCATGAATACAATGCTATATTGGGTATAGACTAGTTGGACTGACATGGTGTAGTAGCAGATTGTTAGGGAATAAAGGTAATGCTTAGAAGGCCTGGACAAGATGATATGGAGATACAAGATGATAGGCAGAGATTATCAACAATGTGATTTTTTCCAAGAAGGCACGATGATTAATTTTGAAGGGGTGTGAGGCATATATGGCACATGTGACAGATACTAAAAGAAAAAGTCAGAAACTCCAAGATATCCCTATGGTATGTAAATTCCCATACATTTTTCCTAAAGACTTCCTGGGTTTACCACTAGATTAGAAGGTATAGTTTGTAATAAATTTGTTACCTAGGACAACTCTTATAACCATCACTCCTTATTGAATGGCTCCAGTCAAGCTAAAAGAGTTGAAGGTTTAGCTGCAAGAATTGTTAGATAAGGGGTTTATTAGGCTCAATGTGTTACCTTGGGGTACAGTATTGTTTGTGAAAAAGAAGGACGGTACTTTACAATTATGCATAGATTATAGGCAACCGAAGAAAGTGACAATAAATAATTAATATACCTTACCTAGAATTGATGACTTGTTTGATCAGTTGAGGGGTGCAAGGGTATTTTTTAAAATAGATATCAGATCAGGGTATCACCAGTTGAAGATCAAGAAGAATGATGTTTTCAAAACTCATTATGACCACTACGAATTTTGAGTTATGTCATTCAGTTTGACAAATGCACCAATGAATTTTATGGATATGATGAACAAAATCTTCAAACCACTTTTAGATCAGTTTATGGCAGCCTTCATCGATGACATTTTAGTATACTCCAGAAGTCGAGGGGAGAATCATCAATAGTTGAGGGTTGTACTTCAGACTCTGAGGGAGAAGCAATGGTATGGAAAAATGTTGAAATGTGAATTTTGGCCATAAGAAGTGGGCTTTTTGGGTCACATTTTATTAGTTGAAGGCATCAAAGTCAACCCTCGCAAGATATAAGCTATTCTTGATTGGAAGCCACCCTAAAATGTGACAAAAGTTAGGAGTTTTTTGGGATTAGCATACTATTATAGATGATTCATGAATGGATTTTTGTCTATAGCTGCACCTATAATACGATTGTTCCGAAATGATGTTAAGTCGAATGGACAAACAAATGTTAGGGTAGTTTTGATCAGTTGAAGACCTTGTTGACTGAGGCACTAGTTCTGATGCAACCTACTCTAGGGAAGGACTTTATGGCATATAGCAATGCTTCACGAAATGGTTTAGGTCGTATACTGATGTAAGATGGCAAAGTAATGGCTTATGCCTCTAGACAACTAAAATCACATGAGCTAAATTATCTGACACATAATTTAGAGTTGGTAGCTATTGTATTTGCCTTAAAAATTTGTCGACATCATTTGTATGGAGAGAAGAGCTACATTTATACCGATCATAAGAGTTTAAAGTATTTATCTTCGTAAAGAGAGCTTAACCTCAAGTACAGGCAATGGTTGGAATTCATAAAAGACTATAATTGCATGATAGACTACCATCTAGTAAATGTGAATACAGTGGCTGATGCTTTGAGTCAAAAGACTCTAGTAGGTAAATTTTAATCCAAAGGAAGCTAGAAGCTATAACCATGAATAATGATAAGTTATGTTTTGAATTAACTACCTCAATTGCAGAATCATGGATCTAACCTCATTTGCTTCAGAAAATTAAGAAACCTCAGAGGCAAGACCCCACACTATGTGAAATAATTGAAGTTGTACATAAGAGGGAGAGGCTCAAGTACTTAGTAGAATCTGATGGCAGTGTGCATTTTAAAGATAGACTGTGCATACCTGATAAGGCAAAGTTGAAACAAAAGGTACTGAAGAAGGCATATGAATCAATTTATTCCATACCCAAGCAATAATAAAATGTACTAGGATCTAAAAGCATGTTATTGGTGGCCTAATATGAAAAAGGACATTACAAAATTTACTACTAGATGTTTGACTTACCAACAAGTAAAAGCAGAACATTAGTTACCTTTAGGCTTGTTACAACCTATCTCCATAGCAGAATTGAAGTGGGAAGGAATCACAATGGACTTTTTGTCTACTTACCATTGACCCAAAGCAAACATGATGTGGTGTGGGTAATTATGAATAGGTTGACCAAGTCAATATACTTTTTATCAGTTCGAATGGATTATTCTCTAAACAGATTAGCATAATTATATGTACACGAGATAGTCTGACTACATGGCATGTCAGTATCTATCATTTCTAACATAGACACTAAATTCACCTCCCATTTTTTGGAAAAGCTTTCAGGAAGCATTAGGCACCCATCTTAATTATAGCACAACCCTCCATCCATCGATAGATGCCCAATTAGAGTGAGTGATTCAACTACTAGAAGATATGTTATGAAGTTGTGTGTAGAATTTAAAGGTAGTTGGAAAAGATACTTGCCATTGATGGAGTTTGCTCATAATAACAATCATCAGGCTAGTATTGGTATGGCTCCATATGAAGCTTTGTATGAAAAGAATGTAGATCTCCAATCTATTGGATATAACTCATTGAGAGAGAAATGGTAGGAACAAACTTGGTCAAACAGACTAAGGAGAAAATTAGGATTATTCAAGACAAGCTTAAGGCAGCTGATGAAAGATAAAAGTCTTATGTAGATTTGAAGCAAAAGGATATAGAGTTTGCAGTAGGCAGCAAAGTATTCTTGAAGCTATCCTCTTAGAAGAAAATGTTTTGTTTTGGTAGGAAAGACAAGCTGAATCCTAGATTCATACGCCTTTGTGCAGTATTAGAGCGAGTGGGACCAATAACATATATATTAGCGCTACCTTTACAGTTGGATAAAATCCAAAATGTGTTCCATGTGTCTATGCTTAAGAGGTATAGGTTTGATCCATCTCATGTCATCCTAGTGAAAAGTATAAAAGTATAGCCATATATAACATATGAGGAAGAACCAGTAGCCATTCTAGCAAAAGAGGTGAAACAGCTCAGAAACAAACGGGTACCTTTAGTGAAAGTTCTTTAGTGTAGCCATGCAGTCGACGAGGCAACATGGGAAATCGAAGAGTATAAAAGTATAGCCAGAAAATTGTTTTTAAATGTGCAACACTAAATATTTCATGAAAATAGAAGAAAATGGGGTTTGGCCATAAAATATGCAATTTTTGCACTATCAATGAATCATGAACAGAGGATACCGCAATGTAGAGAATATTGAGATGAACTTTCCAATATAATTTGGTGTAAAAGCTCCAATGTTTAGGGAACAAAATAAAAGAAATAAAATTTAAAGTGTGGTTCCATGAAAATATCAGGAAATGCGATTTGCTTTGTTGTCCTAATTATGAAATTAAAAGCACCATTACGTATAATAAATTATTTCATAAATACTGTTTTATTTAATTGCAGGAGATTAAGTTATTTAGGATGTCGAATTGAAGGAATAAAACTTTAAAGTGCAGAAAAATATGAAAAGTGCAAAATATGATGAAATATGATGATATTTGCTAATATTATTATAAATATGAATATATTAAATTAATTAATTGGATTAATTCTAACTCTCCCATTTTACATGCCTTCCAACTCACCTTGATTGAAAAATAATATTTTCTAAATCTATAAAGATAAGGCAACAAAATGGTCCAATCTGTACACTACTCTAGTACTTTCCATAAGAAAAAATTCTCATCCTCTCCACTTCTCATCCTTATGCATACCAACCTCGCTCTAAATCTCCATGGATATCTTGGAAAATACTTAGAGAAAAGGTAAAGACCATATTTCATTTCTTGTTCTTAACAAATATTATCTTCTTCCAACGAAAGTGTATCCATCCATTCTCTTCTACCAAAACCAAATTGTTTTATGGTAACTTTCTATGATTTCCTTCATTTTCTCTCTTTCCAAATATAATCAATTAGGAAGATTAAAGATTTGAAGTAAGTAAAAACTCTTCCATTCAACCTTGTGGAGGCTGAGACCACAAAGAAATAGTTTGGGTTCAGTCAAAGCAAAAAAAACAGGGAGAAAAAGAAGACTAAAGCTTGTAAATAGCTAAAGCAAGGGAAAAGTTGAGTAGGTTTTCAAAGTTATGGCTTGAGGTAATTAAAAAGGTATAAAAGAAATTTAAGCTTTTTGCATATTGAATTCATTTGTTAATTGAGAGCTCAAGCTCTTCTTTTTTTGTTGTACTATTTTAATCCTTGTTTTCATTCATAAAATCTAACTTTCCCCTTGCGTTTTTGTGTTATATGTATGTTGTGATGATTGGAGTGTTGGAAGTGAACAGTGGGGCTTGGATGAGACATGCAAGGGGCAAGGAGAGGTAGTTGTAATTGTGAGGAAACCCAAAAGTAGGGTAAGGTTGAGTCTGGGAGTAGGCCAAAGGCATTAGAGAAACAAATATGAAATTCTTAAGTCATTTTAGGCTTAATAGAAAGTTAATCAAGGTGTTCGTTGATAAGAAATGATTGAATTGTGCTTAAAATTAAGGTTTGTCGAAAGCTATTTCGAAATTGTGAGGGAGTTGGATGAAAACCTTAACAACTTGTGACCTTATAGTACTAATTATGCAATTTGTGAACAATTGTAGACTAAATAATGAATTAAATAAAAAATAAAGAATATTTCAATTGAAATTCCAAGAAAAGATTTTAGTGGCATACCTTAAAGTTTGGGTTGAGATAATTAAAAATCTAAATGGAATTTTGACATATTAAAAAAAATGGACCTATAATATAAAATTGGAAATTGATTGAAGTCAGAATTAGTTTGAGACAATAGGGTCAAACATAGATTTTTAATGCTAATATTTTAGGACCTAGAATCAAGACAAAACAAACAGTACAATTTTGATATACTAACCTGACTATAAAGGGATTTGAGACAAAATAATTTATATGGAGAATAATTAATATTGTGAGTTTATTTTTAAAGTCAGACATATTTCGATATGCATAAAATATAATGTGTTGTGGCTAATATTAGAAACTGATACTGAGACCATTATTGAACCTAAATTTTAAAACTAAGAATTAATGTGAGAGATGTTAGATTTTGATTAAAAAAGGATAACCTTTCGATTATTAAAAGAATTATTTTTTTCATGAATATCTAATATTTAATTACATATATTCTATCAGGCACATCTTCGAAATCAGCACCCTTGCTGGATCAAGGAAAAGAGTCTACAGACGTAGCTAAGGAATAAATCAAATTTATGCAAGCTTTATGGTAATAGCCATGAAAATATATATATATATATATATATATATATATATATATATATATATTAACTATACAAATATTATAATTAGTATTTTATGTTGTGAATTAAAATGCCATGTGGAGTTGTGGATTATTTCGATATTATGAACATACATGTTTAACTGTTTTGTAATATGTTAAATTTGAGATATGTAGCAATTTAGAAAGCTTAGTATGTAGATATACTTGAGATGAATTATACATATGTGATCATTTAAGCCTATGAATAAGCCTGGACTAGTACAGGATAACTTGTTAGCATGCTAATATGGTCATACGGCTTTGGCCAGGATATACGACTTCGGTCAGGACATACGGCTTTAGCTGGGACATTCAACTTTTAGCTGGAACATATATATAGCCACTTCTTTGTACTACCACTTGGTTGGAAAATCCCTTTGTGTTTCCCTAGGGCCTAGTTTAGGCCACTTAATTTATAGGCATAAAAAGTAACATCTTGCAGTTATAAATCTCAATATTAATGTGGTATTTTATATAATTGTATAAAATGGCATGATATGTAGATTATGTTCTTTTTTTAAAGAACACTAATATAACATGTATAATTTATATTTATGTTAAATTTTGATTGATTCTATAAAGCTTAGAAGACTGAGCTAAAACTCAATGTTAAAATTTGATTGATTCTATAAAGCTTAGAAGACAGGACAAGGACAGTAAGTGTTGAGTTATTTGAGAGACCTAGCAAAGCAATGGATCTCATATAGGGTTGGTTTCTTTTTGCACTTATATATGTATAGAAATTATCTATAAAAAGTTTACTTTTTGTATAGATTCCTATAAATATTTATGAATCATTTTGGTTGTGTTATGTAAAATAAAATAAAAATATGTGAATTAAAAGTTTAACCCGTGCATATATGGGTTGTATGTATTGTATTATACAGAGATCTATGATAGAGATGAATATATATATATATATATATATATATATATATATATATATATTGAATAATATTATGCAGATTTGACTAAATAAGTAGACAATGACATTACCTTACCTGACTATTATGTTGGAGGGTAGGGGGCTACTACAAGTACGAACAAAATGCTGAAGCTTCTTCAACAACATATTTGTTGCATATTGAGCATTCTATATATGTCTTGTTCTTAACATTGAGCTTTAATTTCCGAAGATAGCCACAGAGTGATATGCTTAATAAGATATATGCAATAATAAAATGTTTTTACATCATTATGAATGAGAAATTAGGCTTTAGTAACCTTTCAAATAGATACATCCATTAAAGTTGCACTAACTTAACAATGTGTGCCTTAAGGGCAAGTGAACTAGAAGATGTTCTATAGAATTGAAAAGCTTTGAGGGAATATTTTTTCCAGTTTGCATAAAATAATTGGAATGTCTGATTCAAGTCTCATCATGTTGTCATTTGTAATTATTGTTGCAGTTAGAGTTCTAAAAAGCAATCTAAGCTTGGTGACAACCTTCCACACAGTAGTTAGAAGTAGTTCTCGAAATGCAATAGACATCAACCTCCGCATGAAGGCATGACAGTCATGACTTTTCATGCCAAGCTACCTAAATCTCTATTTATCCACACATATGCTCATGTTTGACATATAACCATTTGGAATTTTCAACTTTGTTACCTATTCAAACACATTCTTAGCGTTACTATCCTAGGTGTAGGAAGCCTTAAGGTATTTTCCAGTTGAAACAAACTTATGAAGCTCAGGCCTTCGACAATACGTATTGAGTTTTTTCCTTGATTGAAGTGTGTCCTTTATTTTACCAGGAATATTTAATACTGTATTGAATAATTTATTGCACACATTTTTTTCAATATGTATGACGTCAAGGTTATGTTGAATTAGATTAGAGCTCCAATAAGACAAATCCAGAATATGCTACATTTTCTCTAGCCATATGATTGACTATTCATTCCATTAATATTAACAACATCAACTTATGTTACCTTTTTCAATCCTAGAAGATCAATTCTGTTAATATCTCTAAACTAGATATAACTAGAGGTGCGACATTTGTTACAATTCTATTTTTGATAAATGCATTTTTGTTACGTCTAAATGGATGATCAAGTTCCAAGAATTTCTTATAATTGTCAAACTAGAATTGCTTACCTCTTTAACTTAGTCTGAAGGCATTCGACTCGTCCATGCAATAAGGACAAGCTAACCATTTTGCTATTGACTGTCTAAACAACATTGCATAAGTAGAAAAGTCACTGAAATTCCACATTAATGTTGTTCCCAGTTGAAAATTTTGATTACGAGAAATGTCATATGCTTCAACCCCATAATCCTACAATATGCTCAACACATGCATCAATGGATGTAAGTACACTCTAGTTTTTCATTAGGATTTTGAGGTCCTAAAACAAGGGTAGTTAAGAACATGGATGTGTCATTCATACACAACCAAAAAGGTAAATTATACATAGTCATAATGACCAGTTAGCATGAGTACTGTTGTCAAGATTGACCAAAAAGTTGAAAACTATTCATGCATAGAACAGATGCATATTTCTAATTTCCATTGAAAAATCAGGGTGAAACATCATTGAAATTATCACACCCCCTCATCCCAGCAACAAGTGCTCAGATAAAAAAGTGTTATGCTATCTTCTACAAATTGTCATTTAATAAATGTTGGAAAATGACAAATTATATTTTTACTTTATATAATATAAAATAAATAATACACATTGTAGATACAATAGTGTTAAATACAAAAAATATATGCTTATACAAAACATATAGTCATTTTACAAAGCCGTAAGAGAAAATTCATAAACCAAAATATAAAAGTCATATAACCGACAAATTGAAACCAATTGCTTTATTAGATCGGTGTTGGGTTTGTAAGAATGAATCATATTCATAAAAGCAACATAAAAATAAAATTTTCAAAACATGAAACAAAAGATCATACTTGTGCCATTAAAACTAATTTATATAAATATAGAGGTTAGAAATTATACCTTGCAATTTCTTATTTGTTCTTCAAAATTTCACTTTGTTGGTTTGTAGCGAACCACAATAATCCACATTAGGATGTCGATAACGATAATCCATGCGAAGAATGAAGAAGAAACTATCAAAAGAAAATGGTTTGAACAAATTCAAAGTGCTTGCTTTGAAAGTGTTCTTGAGAGAATTTTTGTTTTGTCTTTAAAATATTTTTTTCACAAAAAAAATATTTTCATGTCTATTTTCTGCCATTTGATGTCTTTTCTATTTGAATCAAATTCAAAGAAAAGATGAAAAAGTTAAAAATGGAGAAAAGGGAAATAAATGAATAGTAATTGGCCATAATTGGCCTAATTAAGGCCAAAATGTGCCGTTGGCAAACGAGAGGGAGGCAGTAGAGTGCTGGGCCTGCTGAGGGCTGCTGCTGGGTAGCCCAGCTGGCCCACTAGGCTGGCCAGTAGCCTGCCTACCCCGTGCGATCCCGTACGGGCCCGTGACCCTCCCAAACGATTTTTTTCGTGCAATCTCATCGCGATCCATCCCGAAATAATTCCCTCATATTTTGGATCCTATCCAAGACCATTTTACTCATTCTCCATATCTTCAATGCGTGTGACCCATTAGGTTCCCAGTGATGTTGGCCACTTAAATTAACAATTAATTTAAGCAAGTCATGAGCAGTATCTAGCAACACATCATGACCCTCAATTGACCGGAAAGTTAATGGTTTGACTACGAACCTTTCCATAGACAATTTTTGTGCAATTATTCCTTTTACCATTCTATACCACACTTGGTTTAGAGTATGGACATGTGTCAACTCCCACTATACTGACTACATCACGTCTAGTCCAAGTAATGTTAGTTCTTATCCTTGAGGCTCATTACTCTATTAGATATGTCATTGAAGAATACCTTTATGACATTTCTACTTCGGCTAGAGATTCTAGAGTAATGACCACGACAAGAGGCCATGGGTATACACTCCTTCTATTAGGAGTGGTGAATCCTTTGTTGGTTACCCAATTACCTTCAAATACCTCAAGCTGTATCCAATCACCACCCTATGAGCAACCTCCTTGAGGCAACAAGGAATAATGTCAAAATACATAATCAATATTCAAGATATCCTTAAGTACCTCAAGTCTAAGGATACTTGCATCATTGCTATGATGAGACTATCATTGACATTTGAAATAATTCTTAAGTACCTTAAGTACCAAACGATTTTTTCGTGTGTTCTCATCGTGATCCATCCCGAAATAATTCTCTCGTATTTTGGATCCTATCAAAGACCATTTTACTCATTCTCCATATCTTCAATGCGTGTGACCCATTAGGTTCCTAGTTATGTTGGCCATTTAAATTAACAATTAATTTGAGCAAGTCATGAGCGGTATCTAGCAACACATCATGACCCTTAATTGACCGAAACGTCAATGGTTTGACTACGATCCTTTCCATAGACAATTTCTGTATAATTATTCCTTTCACCATTCTATACCCCACTTAGTTCAGAGTATGGACATGTGTCAACTCCCACTAGACTGACTACGTCACGTCTAGTCCAAGTAATGTTAATTCTTGTCCTTGAGCCTCATTACTCTATTTGATATGTCATTGAATACTATCTTTATGATATTTCCACTCTGACTAGAGATTCTAGAGTAATAACCACGACATGAGGCCATGGGTATACACTCATTTTATCAATAGTGGTGAATCCTTGTTGGTTACCCAATTACCTTCGAATACCTCATGTTGTATCCAATCACCACTCTATGAGCAACCTTCTAGAGGCAACAAGGAATAGTGTCAGAATACAGAATCAATATTCAAGATATCCTTGAGTACCTCAAGTCTAAGGATACTTGCATCATTGCTATGATGAGACTATCATTGACATTTGAATAGATTATCCATATGATTGTCTCATAGTTGGTGATCCAATGTACTTAGCTACACTTAGCAAGCATCCACATGTTAACTCTAAACATCTCATGTTTATAGATTATGAGATCTACTACTCAATCCAATCAAGGAGTGTAACATGTGCTAGTCTGTTCGGATTAATAATGTCCTATCTCATTAATCCTATGACTAGGGATAATTTTGATTCTAACATAATTACACATGATAAGAATCTCAATATCATGATCTCATCATGATTTCCTTCATGTTATGTTATGTATCAAGGACTTTATTAATTAATTTAAGATCACTTATCAATTCATATATCAAATGAACATCAAATTAATGAAAAAACCTTTTTATTAATCAAATAAATTTATACAACAAGTGTTAAAGGTGATTGCCTTTAGAGCACTTCTCTAACAATCGAGTCACCATTAGCTTTATCTAATGTCCTTTGCTTATTCTTCACTATATCTATGCTAGAGAAACTCCCACACTAGCTCTAGGCTTAGTGGTGCATATAGATAAGGCAATAAATTATTTTCATGTGATGCGCAGTTACATACTAACATATATATGCACCAAATTACATATATATATATATATATATATAATTTTTTTATTTTTTCTATATATTTTTCTTTTGTACAAATGCATGTGTCAGATGCTCATTATATACAATTACATTCTCATTATATATGCTTGTATAAGAATAAACAATTCACATAGGTGCATATCTTATACTCTTTATACCATTTTTATCTTATTTATGGCCATAATGCCTAGGAACCAATAATTAGGATAACAAGGTTGGCCATCTAGGGATTATAAAAGTTGCCATTCAAGCATAACAACAAGTGCATATAAGTGTTATCACCGATATTAATATATAAGTGTCATCACCGGTATTAATACATGTGTCAACATCAGTATTAAGATATGTGTCATCATCGATATTAATATATGTGTCATCACTAGTATTAATAGACCCATGATTGGCATGCCAAACTATCCATAGCTCTAGTTCTAAACTAAGTGTTCTAGGGTTTATTTCGTGTCATCATCAAATTCTCATCCCTTTTCTTTGTCCATATCATTTTTCTTTGCTTTTTTCCTTACATAATGCTTTCACATATGAAAGTACTATTCACATAGTCTTACATAATTACTTTAATCACATGTACACGTTACACTTTCATATATATCACTATACACATTTTCATAATCTTATTGAATACAATATCACATTTATTTTCTTTGCTTGAATTGCTTCATTATTGGTCAAATAAATGAATTACTGAAAATAGGGCATTCATGTTCGTGATTCCATATTCACGCCCATGAACAATTAATGACACCTCCTCATGGTTATGGTTGAAATGTTCACGCCCGTGAATAGGATCACACCTATAACCCATATCGTGTGTCAAGCTGTGAATGCTTCTGGAATGAATAGTGTCATTTCTATGCAAAAGTTACGCCCGTGATGTGATTTAGTCACACGTGAATTTATCAATTCATGCCCGTGACTAGCTATAGGAACATCACAATTCCACTTCCCATATTTGTTTCAAGCTTCATATAACCATAAAACATTCCACCATATGCATTTCCTAAGGTTCTTAACTCAGCATACCATGTTTTTACATCATTCAAAGGTCGTTAATGCATTCAAGTTTCTAACACATGTATTATCTAAGTCATTATTTCATAGAATTTCCCTTCAAAAGTTGTACACCTCTAGTCTCATGCAACAAAATAATATCAAATGCATTTTAGACATTAGCTAACATGCCAAATGTTTAGATAGGTATAATCTTAGAAGCCATGCACATTTTTTTGAAAGGCATATCGATTTTTCTCCTCCTTATTTCATCAGTGTCGCAACTTCCTTTGAAATGTGCATGATTGCAGAACTTGCATAGAGTCATGTTCATATCTTCCCCCCAATAATTCATGCATCCATTAGGACAAAAATGTAACTTTTCTATTGGTAAACCTAAACCCTAGAACATACGCTTCATTTCATAAAAGCTCTTAGGGATAAAAATTTCTTTCGACACTACATCTTTCATTCGTTGAGTCATTGCATCAAATACACACTTAGATAAATGGTGCTCAACCATGATATTCAACATTATAACAACCATTGATAACTTTGAATGAGTTTCACACCTAGTCCACATTGGATTATTGGCAATGTATAACATATTATAAAATTGTTACGCTACTGGATTAGGATTCTCCCTATACTCATAATTTTGAATGAATGAAGGACTAGCAACATCCATAAGCATTGTTTGGTAATCATTAACTTGATGAGAAGGGTCTGATGCATCTAGAATATTGTTTATTTATCACTTTCTTTTTTTTTCTCTGTGTCTATTCCATATAAAATATCCCGGTTTGAAATCATATCTCCACATATGATATTTCATCGCATCCACATCAAGGAACTAATAATTATAACACTTGTATTTTGGACACAAATGCTTTTTTCCCCATCCATCCACACTAGATTACCACATGCAAATTCTACGAATCTTAACCCCATAAACAAAATCTTGATAAAGAAGGTCTTCTATTAACCTCTGGTACATCTAGTTTCTATCCTTACTCATGATTGATAACTGCAATATGTATCTCATTACATTAGGGTGACATTCACAATCATATGACATGTACATTGGTTAGTTCGTATATATAGTTGTTGTTTCATTTGGATTTTTTTAGTATTCGGTAATTTATTTAATAAGTCTCATCCTTATCACTCATGTATTCCTTAGAAAGGTAGGAACCTATCCCATTTAGAAATACATTGTCTATATGTAATGATTGTACACGTTATATTTGTACACAAGTAGAAATTTTGGTAGCATAACCTGTAATACCCATCTGTATAGTAGGCCAAACCTCACTATACAGACAGATTGCCACATGACTGTATCTGTATAAACCGATTCTAATGAAAACTTTTTCTATATTATATCACATATCTGTATAAAACATTTCTCTACATCTGAATCAAAATCCACATATATACTAAAATCAAATTAAGAATTTATAAAATTCCCATATCTTTATTTTGAAAGTAAATTAGCTTGGGCATGCAAAAGCCCTTATTACAAAATCAACATCATTAAAATAGACCAATTTAGTTACAAGTCCTTATTAATAAAACATTAAATAAATATATGTTCTATTCCATGTCATCAGAAATGACTAATGAATGAAATAAAGAAATCCAACCCAAGCATGGATCTTAACTCTCACTAGCTCGAACTCCACTTCATGTCAACTCAACTATCTAACAGCTCCAAATTTGCATTTAGAAAAACACACACGCTAAGCTACTGAAGCTTAGTGGTACATATAAGCATAAAAATTCTAAGTGGTACATATAAGCATAAAATTCTAACATGCAACCATACATTCTCATAGCATTCATATCCATATACGTATCTGTTGCTTTATAATTGCATCATATAACATTATACTTAATTAATGATGATTTGATAAGATTATAGTACATTAGTGACATATATCACATCATATTTATTTAGAAATTCCATCATATAGGACAAATATCGAATTTCTGTTTCCATATGTCTGATTTTGGTTTTCCAAATTCTTTTTTTGCATGATGTATGTAACACTCGCAAATTAGGGCCTACAATTGATATGTTAAATAAGGTACATTAAGGATATATGAGAAGTATATGTGAGGATATGGGTATTAAAAACCATAAAATAATGAAAAAAATAAGAAAAGTGATGTTTCCAGTGTTCATGCCCATGATAGAGTTAATCACAGATGTGAATGTCTTGAATTTCAATTTTAAAAGCAAAGGATCTTCACGACCGTGAAACTAGTGTTCATGCTCATTAAGACCTGTAGGTTTAAATATGGCAATGTCGTGTTTTTGACAGAAACTCACATAAAATCCAATAAGAAAACCCTAGCCACTAACCCTGAAACCCTAAAAACAAATTCCCCTTATTCCGTTTAAATTCCAGTTAATAAACACAAATGTTCCACCATAAACAAAGTAAAAATGGATTAAAAACGAAGTTTTCCATTGTAGATATTGAAACCAGAACTAAAGAGACTATAGAACATATTCTGAAACTCTTAAATCAATATGTTTTCACAAAAAGGAGGTAAGAATTCATGTTACCATATGTTTTTTGATTTGTTGTTAATGGGGGAATAAGGTTTAAGGGTTTAAGATAGATTTACATGTTGTTCATGAATGGAATGACAGTATAAAACATAATCTGGCCTCTGTTTTCATGCTAAGGACCAAACTGACAGTGGAGAACTCCATCAGAACAAGCAGACGAGAGAGAAACAAGTTTTAGGGCTCCATTATTAAGGTTTGTACATATAATCATTTTTATTTGAAAATATTGTGCCTGTGGTATGAATGATGATTCTCCAATGGTTGTTGAAATAATTGTTTTGGTATTGCTGGTATCATGATAACTGACTATTAGATGCTAGGATATACGATGAAATTGATTTAATATCAATTAAGCATGAAAGGATGTCACTTTGGTTGATATGCAAGGCATTGATCCTAATTTGATTAATGAAGTATGATTAAATGCATGTCTATAGTTGAATTTGGCTAGTAGAATATGTAAAGTGTTGATAAATATGGCTAACATTGATTAGTTTTAGATCCTATGCATGTTGTGTGTGATATTGAGTGAAATCAGTGCTAAAATATTGTTCGTGTGTAATGAATCACACCCGTGAAGCCAAGCTTCACGCCCATGAATGGCTTGTTTCCAAAAAATAATAAATGGATTTATATGATAAGACTTGAGTATGATATGCATACACCTTTGATATGATTAAGTGAGATTGTATACAATATGGTAACATAATTGAGGAGCTTCATTATGCACACGGTGCTCTACATCATAACATGTGTTAAACCTTGAGGAACTTGAGGGGTATTTTTATCATTTTGATGCTAACAAATAAAATAGCAACAATGTATTTAACAATATGCGTTCTAAGTTTGTTGAACAGGATATATCTTGAATGAAATAGATGCAAGAATGAAAGACAAATTTTGAAGATGAAAATAAAAAGAAATAGCATGTTCACACCCGTGACTACTTATGTCACGCCCGTGATATAACTTAGTGCCAACTTTCCAACATTCAAAGTTCATGGCCATGAAGGATCATACCAACCGTGAATGATCAAATCATTCATGCTCGTGAAATAAAGACGCGCCCGTGAAATAACATGTCAAGTTCTTCCAGAAAGCTTTACGGCCAGAGTCACCACTTGAACTACGACTTGGAAGAATGTTCATGCCTGTGAAATTATAAAGTCACGCCCGTGATCAAACACTTCAAGTTCTTCCAGAAAGCTTAACAACCAGAGTCACCACTTAGACTACGACTTGGAAGAACATTCACGACCGTGAATGAGGATAGAGAAACATGTCAGGCGAAAAGCTAAGAGTGGGTTCAACAGCTATTTTAGCATTAAATGAACCCAAACAACTATAATTCACTGAGGAAGTATAAATGCAAGACATTTATGAATCCTAATAAGAAGAAGAACAATAACTTTGAATCTGAAATCTTGTTGTAGCTATTGTGCATTAATTACTTTCAACAAATCCTTTATTCTTTGTAAAAACCTATTTGCTCATATTTTATGAGCTTTATAGGTTGGTGAGTGTTTTCATTGTAATCTATTACTCAAGTGAGTTTGGGTATATTGGGTTAAGATTGAAACACTTATAAGGGTTTATTGTGTGAGCCATAAAACACAAGAGATTTTTCTGGATTAGGTGTTAGCCATTGAGAGAAACAACATAGTTGGGAGTGAGCTTGTAAAACTCCATTGTAGCACTTAGTGTGTTAGTAAAACTCCCAATTGAGATTGGGAAGATGAGTAGGGTTTGTTAATACCCGAACCTCTATAAATCTTATGTGTGATATCTCTTCATCTCTACTCTATTTAATTTTATTCCGCATTTAAGGTTAAGATTTTTTATAATCAATTCAACCCACCTTTCTTGGTTAATTGTTTGGGCAACAATTGGTATCAGAGCTTAGTCTAACATTAAAGCCTAAAAAGTGCTAGCAAAGATCAAGAAATGGCCAATGAAGGATTCCAAAGTATCAAGCCTTATTTTGATGGAGCGAACTACGTCCATTGGAAGTGTCGGATGGAGACATATCTTGATAATGATGGAATTGAAGTTTGGGATAACATTCGAAAAGAATGGACACTACTAACCAGAAGAATAGTTGATGGTGAAGAAGAAACCATTTCAAGAGATGATTGGATAGAGCCTCAATGTAGAGCAAACTTAAAAAACAAAAAGGCAATGACAATTCTTGCAAGCTCACTATCCATTGAAGAATGTGGCAGAATCCAACACTGCCCTACCACATATAGTATGTGGAAAACATTGGAGAATTATCATAAAGGAAGAAAGCAAGTTAAATCTAAGAAGATTCAACTTCTCACTTTTTGAATATGAACTCTTCAAGATGAAATCTAATGAATCCATCACCATTATGACGTACCGTCTTCTAGCCATCATAAACAGTATGAGAAAGCTTGGAAGATGTAAACAACAAAATTCTGAGAAGCCTTCCTCTCAAAGACTATGGTTCAAGAGTTGCTGGAATAGAAGAAGCCAATGAAGATATGAGTGTCATGAATACCGATGTGTTTATTGGCAAAATTCTAACATATGAAATGGCAGTAAAGAGAGATAGAGAACTTGAAACCGAGCCAGAGAAAAGAAAGCCTCTATCACTAAGAGCCTCTACTTGAAAATCTCAAGAAGAAGCTGAAGATGATGAAGAAAAGAGTGATGATGCAAATGATAACATTGCAATGCTCTCAAGAAGACTGCAAAGAATAATTGAAAAGAGAATTGACAACTATCGAAACTTCAAACAAAGAAATCTCAAACACTCCTCAAATGACTCTCAAAGGAATAAAGATGAGGTAAAATGTTATAAGTATGGGAAAAAGGGACATATCAAACCAGAATGTCCAAGGCTCAAGAAACACAAGAAAAAAAATATCAAAAAGGTAATGGAGAGAAAGGTCATAAAACCACATGGGATGATGAAAGCTCTTTAAAAGAAAAAGATGACAATGAAGGTGAAGAGGTCAACCTACGCTTCATGGCTTTAGAGGATCACATCACGTATGAGGTAGGTCCCCCTTTCTAATATTCATTCAATAATGATAGTAGTGATAATAATAGTGATAGTGAAGATGATGATGATCAGAGTCTAATACAAGTATTGAACCTAGAATTAGAAAAATATAGATGTAAATTGAATACTTATAAAAATAATATTTTAAGTTTGAAAAACAAAATGGAAGTTTTAGAAAAGGAAAATCTTGAGCTTAAATCTTCTAATAAATCTCTTCACAAATCATTAGATGAGTACTCCTCTAGACTCTCAACTAAATCCTTACTTAAAGAGAACAATGTTTTGAAAAATGAAGTTGAGGAACTTAGAAACTCCATTTCAAGATTTCATAAAGGCAATGAGAGTTTAGATACTATCATAGTGTCTCAAAGACCACCTTTAATAAGACATGCTCTAGGATTTAATAGAAAATCATCTTCATCTCACAAGACCAAATTTGTTAAGTCAAGCGAACCCACATATCCATATTAGAAGTAATAGCCCCAAGGGCTAAGTGCACAACACACACTAAATCCTCTATTTATAAAAAGAATGGTCAAGGGTCGGTTAGCCTAAGAAGGAAATCTCAAAAAGCCAATCATGCTTTTATGTATAAGAGGCATGCACCTAGGAAAGCACCAAGTGATCATGCATGTGCATGTCACTGCTCACAAACTCCATCTAATAGGATAATGGTCGCTCAGAATATGGTAAAACCGAAAAACATATTTAGAGCTAAACAATGTAATTATTGTATGAAATTTGGTCATATAAATAAACATTGTTGGATAAGACAGGCTCATTGGGAACCTTCATGTGCTAACCCCCAAGGACCCCCGTTCATTTGGGTACCTAAAAATAATACTTAAAAGAAAATGCTTGGCTTGTGGATAGTGGATGTTCAAGGCATATGACCGGAAATAAAGAGCTATTCAATGACACTAAAATTATTGATCGTGGTAAGGTAACCTTTGAAAACAATGCTAAGGGTAAGGGAATTGGCATTAGGTCCATTGGTATTAATAATACTACTTTCATCGAAGATGTTTTACTTATTGATGGTTTGAAACATAAATTGTTAAGTGTAAGTCAATTATGTGATAAGGGAAACCAAGTAATCTTTACCTCTAATGAATGTCTTGTAACCTCTTTTAGTGGCTAAGAGATATTCAAAACAAGTAGAGATGTCAATACCTACATAATAGACTTACACAAAATATCTAACCTTTCCTCTAAGTGTCTTATGTCTACTAGTGATTAATCTTGGTTGTGGAATAGAAGGCTTGGTCATGCAAGTATGAATTTAATTCAAAGCCTTAGCAAAGGAGAGCTAGTAAGAGGACTACCAAAAGTCAAATTTGAAAAAGATAAGACATGTGAACCTTGCCAAAGAGAAAAAAAAAACAAGTCCTCATTCAAATCCAAAAATATTGTAAGTACCTCAAAGCCTCTACAACTTTTGCATATAGATCGTTTTGGACCTACTAGAGTTGCAAGCCTAGGAGGTAAACACTATGCTTTTGTCATCGTCGATGATTATTCTACATTCACTTGGGTAATTTTCTTAGCTCAAATGAGTGATGCTTTTGAATCTTTTAAAAACTTTGCTAAGAGAGTTCAAAATGAAAAAGGTTATTTTATCTCAAAAATAAGAAGCGATCATGGCAAAGAATTTGAAAATGAAAACTTTCAATATTTTTGTCTAGACATGGTATTTCACAAAAATTTTCATTTCCTGGGATGCCCCAACAAAATGGTCTAGTCAAAAGGAAAAATCAAACTTTAATTGAAATGGCTCGAACAATGCTCAATGAGTATGGACTACCAACCTAATTTTAGGTCGAAGCCACTAATACTACATGTTATATTTCAAATCGAGTTTTTAAAAGACCACTCTTAAAAAAACATCTTTTGAGTTATGGAATTGAAGAAAGCCCATGATATCATACTTTAGAGTATTTGGATGCAAGTGTTTCATATTAAATACCAAGGACAACCTTAGAAATTTTGCCTCTAAATTTGATGAAGGTATCTTTTTAGGATACTCCACCTCTAGCAAAGCTTATAGAGTTTTTAATAAAAGGTCATTAGCTGTTGAAAAATCTATGCAAGATGTATTTGATGAATATAGTAAGCTTGATCTTGTGAAAGGTAGTGTTCTTGATGATATCACGGGTACAATGGAAAAGCTTGATCTTGATTATGAGAAAGATGAAAATGATCAAGACCCAAATCAAGATGACTTTTTACCTCAAGCTCAAGAGCAAGACAAACAAGGGCTTCCAAAAGAGTGGAAAATGACAAAAGATCAGCTCAATGATCAAATCATTGGTGATCCTGTTAGGTTTTGAAGAATGAATCATATTCATAAATGCCGCAAAAAATAAAATTTTCAAAACCTGAAACAAAAGATCATACTTGTGCCATTAAAACTAATTTATATCAATATAAAGATTAGAAATTATACCTTGTAATTTCTTATTTGTTCTTCAAATCTTCACTTTGTTGGATTGTAGCAAACCGCAACAATCCACACTTTGATGTCTCTAATGATAATCCATGCAAAGAATGAAGAAGAAACTATGAAGAGAAATGGTTTGAACAAATTCAAAGTGCTAGCTTTGAAAATGTTCTTGAGAGAATTTTGTTGTCTTAAAAATATTTTTTTCACAAAAAAATATTTTCATGTCTATTCTCCATCATTTGATGTCTTTTCTATTTGAATGAAATTCAAAGAAAAGATGAAAAGTCAAAAATGGAGAAAAGGGAAATGAATGAATAGTAATTGGCCACACCATTATGCATGCTCAATCCAAAATTGTCATTTTTATTTTATGCATTAGAGAATGCATGTTAGGGGTGTACGAAAAGGTATGATGGATGATTATGGACTTAGGCCCAATGTGATTGAGCATGCATGAAATTATTTTGTTTTATGGTAAATAGGGCTTGCATGTCCCTACCTCTTTTTATTTCTTATGTATTTCTCTTCTCATCTTACTCCCCTCAAATGTAAATTGAGGTTTTCTATAATTTGAAATATGTAATTAGATTACATAGGATTAGGATAGAATGAAGATACAAAGGAGCAAGAAGCAAAGGAGGTGGTACCATAAACAAGAAGACTTAGAAATAGGAATTTGATTTCTATTTTGGGTTGTAAATTCATGCATATACCTAAGTAAGACCTAGTCAATTTCTCTTTGGCTCAAGAGATTGACTTTAGTATGTCCATAATCATGCCATATTGTTAATGTAACTATCTTTATATATCCATGTGATGAATGTATGATATATAAAGGCATGAAATAATAACTTTATCAGACTTAACAAAGAAATCCCTCACTAAATAACTAATTAAGTTTTACGCCTTCCATTAATATGGGGAGAACTAGAGTTCTTCTAAAGTTAGCATTGTTGAGTTGCCTCAAGCTCACTCTATAAGAATATGTTCCATCCATTGAAATTAGATTTCACGATTAATGGGTTAGACTTAACCGATATTATTAACTTGTTGGATTTGCGCCAAGGTTAATGTGAATTGGAGGCAAAGTTGGGTTTGTACACATGAGATGTACACATATCAAGAGTCGATAGCCCAATGTATGTGCACACATCAATAAGTTGATAGCACAAGATTCGATAGTTGCATGAATAATGCAATTGGTATGGATTAGATACCTACCAACCAAACTAAGGATAGCTTGTTGAGTTGCCTCAAGGTTATTCTTAGCTAGTTGGATATCGACCCACTAGGAGAACTTCCATATAAGTTTTCACGGGTTTATAGTGAGGGCTATGGATTTGCAATAAAATAGTGGGAGCCATCATGCGATTTATTAAAGACCTAATAAACATGCATTTTATGTACATTCTAACATGTTCTATTTTACATCTAGGTTGCTAGAATCTATTGGGTTTTGAAGAATGAATCATATTCATAAACGCAACGAAAAATAAAAATTTTCAAAACCCAAAACAAAAGATCATACTTATACCATTAAAACTAATTTATATAAATGTAAATGTTAAAAATTATACCTTGTAATTTTATTTGTTCTTCAAATCTTCACTTTGTTGGGTTGTAGCAAATCACAACAATCCACACTAGGATGTCTCTAATGATAATCCACGTGAAGAATGAAGAAGAAACTATCAAGAGAAAATGGTTTGAACAAATTCAAAGTGCTAGCTTTGAAAGTGTTCTTGAGAAAATTTTTGTTGAGTCTTAAAAATATTTTTTTTTCACAAAAAATATTTTCATATCTAGTTTCTGCTATTTGATGTCGTTTCTATTTGAATCAAATTCAAAAATAAGATAAAAAGTCAAAAATGGAGAAAATGGTAACTAATAAATAGTAATTGGCCATAATTGGCCTAATTATGGCCAATTACAGCTGTTGGCCAACGGATGGAAGCTGCAAGCGCGTTGGGCCTGTAATGCCCACAAAATAGTCTAAATTAAAATAAGTATATGGTATACATAGAAAACACATGATAGACATAAAAAAAATTAAATAAATTGAATAAATGACTAAATTAGAAATTAAAATAAATTAAATTTATTGACATGATAAATTTGATTAAATTATACCACATAATTAAATTGTATTTTTGGTATAAAAAATTAAAGATATTAGATATAAGCAAATATGTGAAGATAATAATAATAATAATAATAATAATAATGATGATGATGATGATGATGATGATGATGATGATGATGATGATGATGATGATGATAATAATAATAATAATAATAATAATAATAATGATGATGATGATGATGATGATGATGATGATGATGATGATGATGATGATGATGATGATGATGATGATGATAATAATAATAATAATAATAATAAAAATTTTAAAAAAATGAACAGTAAAAAGGCGGTCAGTAGAGAAGGAAAAAAAAAGAGAGCAAAAACTTAATTTAGGAGGAAGTGGGGCTGAAGTCTTTTTTTTGGCAATTTGTTTCCAACTTCAACTCTCTCCTTCTTCTTCTTCATCATCCCTTTTCCTTCCTCCATATCATAGCCCAAAATCTTCATCATTTCCTTCAAGATTTGCATCAAAAATCAGTCCAAATAAATATGATCTTGGTAAGAAATATTTTTCCCATGATTATTGTGTTATTAGAACTTTTTGGATTATGTTCTGCAATGTACTTCGTTTATTTGTTTGATTATCTTGTGAATCGAATTTGGGGAGGTGTTAAACATAAAACTTGTTCATCTATGTCTTGTGTATCTCTCTACCATATTTTATTGAATGATTGTGAGTATTTGTAGAGATATGGTCATTGGGGTGAAACTGATTCAGAGAGACGTATCAATTAAATAACCTACAGTTTTTATAAACGTTGATCATCTTAATGGCTTAATCTGAGGTTTTGTAAAACATGAAAGTTGTAGGTATATATGTTATTGCAGTCTCTGCAAAATTTCATATAAATTTCTCTTGTTTAGGTTGAGTTATTTTGAAATGAACTATGATTGTTCCTTGATTGAACTGGTTTCATATACCTATACAGTTCCAGTAACTTCGTCCTTATATTTCACCTTTTTTAGAATTGATGTATATTTGTCCATAATCATGACCATGTAGTTAATGTAATTACGATGTTTGTTTTGATGACAAATATATATATATATATATATATATATATATATATATATATATATATATATATATATATATATTGATGCATGGCAATATAATGAGAATTAATTAAAAAATCCCTCAAATTATATTAAAGTCATTGTCTTCCATTAATATGGAAAGAACTAGAGTTCTTTAGAGTATGGATTATTGGGCACATCAAAACCCACTTTATAAGAATATGTTCAAGCTATAGAAATATGATTTATTGATTAATGGGTCGATCTTAACTAGTTATATTGGCTTGTTGGGCACACCCAATGTTAATGTGAATTAGTGGAAATATTAGGCCATTGTACATAAGATGTGCACACATGAATAGTTGATAACCCAATCCTTCAATAGTTGTATGAAAAGATGCAATTGGTTTGAGTTACCTACCAATTGACCTAAGGTGGCCTGTTGGGCACACCTAAGATTATTCTTACTGATATTGGATACTGACCCACTAGAAGAGCTTCCAATGGGCTTTCTCAGATTTATAGTGAGGGCTATAAGTTTGTAATTCAATATTGGGAGTAATAAAGTGTATTTATTAAAGACTTAATAATTATGCATGCAAGTAAATGTCCTAACATGATCTTTCTTTACATCTAGGTTGTTATAATCATATCATCTAATGTAAATTTATGCTCAATCTTCAAGTCAAACAAGTTGACTGACCTGAACTTCCTTGACTATGTAAGGAACATAAGAATTGTTCTCAAATCCGAGCACATAGCCTATGTCTTAGAAGAGCCCCCTCCTATTTAGGATTCCCTCTTGAGGAACATACGACATATATGAAACATATAGATGATAGTGAATTGGTGGGTTATATGATGCTTACTTTTATCATGCATATTTGTTAACGACTTAATAATCATGGATACATGTACATTTCCTAAAATGATATTTCTTTACATCTAGGTTACTATAATCACATCATCTAATGTGAATTTATGCTCAATCTTCGAGTCAAACTACTTGACTGGCCTAACATCATTGACTATCTGAGGAAAATAAGAATTATTCTCAAATCCGAGCACATAGCCTATTTCTTGGAAGAGCCATTTCATTTTCCTCCTACTGATGAAGCTCTATTGGGGAACATGCGACATATGAGAAGCATTTGGATGATAGTGAGTTGGCAGGTTGTATTATGCTTGCCTCTATAATACCATAGTTATCATTAAATCGAGCTTTTTGATGAGTAAGCTCGAACTGAGTGATGTGAGATATCCAAGTTGCTTTTCCTCTCTAATATGGAATAGGGGACATCTCTAGTGCAGTATACACTAAAGATGAATGGGTACATTGTGAGTTGGCTTCTTTAGAATTTGTTATAGATCATGAACTAAGTATATATTTGATTCTATAAAATTTTTCTATTAGTAATGTGCAATTCATGCTAAACTATCAGATAACCAAGAAATCTACTTCGATCCCTAAGTTGCTAAACATTCTCAAGAAAGTTGAGCCTTCTGTCAAGAAAAAGCAAAAAGCAATGATATTGGTGGACTCTTCTAGTTCTTTTAAAAAGAAGAAAAAAAAATCTAGAAGGACAAAATAGGCATGAAGAATAAGCCTAAAAAGATAGTACCAAAGGGACTTGCTTTTTTGTGGCAAAAATTACCATTGAAAGAGAAATTGCAAGGCCTATTTAGGGTCTCTAAAGAAAGAAAATGATAAGTCATTAGATGCATCTACTTCTACTTCAGGTATATTTGTTATTGAGGTTAACATTGTTCCAAATAATCAAACATTAGTATTGGACATCGGATGTGGGTCACACATATGTATTGATATATAGCGCTTGCGGAACAATAGAAAAATCAAGAAGGGAGAGTTAGACTTGTGTATCGGTAATAAAGCAAGAGTTATTACATTAAATGTATGAATTTATGTATTGTCTCTCCATAGTGGGATTATTTTAGAATTAGAAAATTGTTATTTTTTTCCAGTTTGAACAAAGAATATTATTTATGTTTCTTGTTTAAACCGAAAGAGTCTTCATTTAACTATAGTTGTTCTATTTGGTCGAATGATATTTTTTATGGTATTGGTACAACTAACAATGAAATTTATATTCTTAATATATCTAATTCAATCCTCAATATTAACAAGAAAAAAAATTGGACAACCTAAAACTATCATATTTATGGCATTGTCGCCTTGGTCATATAAATGAGAAGCGCATGACTAAGTACACAAGAATGGAAACTTAGGGTCATTTGATTGTAAATCATACGACACATGTGAACAATACAATAAAATCACTTTTTAGTAGAAAGGGTGAATGTGCTAATAGGCTATTGGTGTTGCATTTTGAAGAATGAATCATAATCATAAACATAGCGGAAAAGTAAAATTTTCAAAACCCGGAACAAAAGATCATACTTGTGCCATTACAACTAATTTATATAAATATAAAGGTTAGAAATTATACCTTGTAATTTCGTATTTGTTCTTCAAATCTTCACTTTGTTGGGTTGTAGCAAACAATAACAATCCACGCTAGGATGTCTCTAATGATAATCCACATGAATAATGAAGGAGAAACTATCAAAAGAAATGGTTTGAACAAATTCAAAGTGCTAGCTTTGAAAGTGTTCTTGAGAGAATTTTTGTTGTGTCTTAAAAATATTCTTTTTACAAAAAAATATTTTCATGTTTATTTTCTGCCATTTGATGTATTTTTTATTTGAATCAAATTCAGAAAATATGAAAAGTCAAAAATGGAGAAAAGGGAAATGAATGAATAGTAATTGGCCATAATTGGCCTAATTAAGGCCAAAATCTGTCGTTGGCCAACGAGAGGGAGGCAGCAGTGCGCTGGGCCTGCTGCGGCAACATGTCTAGCCCACGCGAGCCCGTGACTCTTCCGAATGATTTGTTTCTTGCGATATCATCACGATTCATCCTGAAATAATTCTCTCATATTTTGGATCATATCCAAGACCATTTTACTCATTCTCCATATCTTTAATGCGTGTGACCCATTAGATTCCCGATTATGGGCAAGTCATGAGCAATATCTAGCAACACATCATGACCCCCAATTGACTGGAAAGTCAGTGGTTTGACTACGAACCTTTTCATAGACAATTTCCGTGCAATTATTCCTTTAACCATTCTATACCCCATTTGGTTTAGAGTATGGACATGTGTCAACTCCCACTAGACTGACTATGTCACGTCTAGTCCAAGTAATGTTAGTTCTTGTCCTTGAGGATCGTTACTCTATTAGATATGTCATTGAAGACTATCTTTATGATATTTCCACTCTAGCCAGAGATTCCCGAGTAATGACCACGACAAGAGGCCATGGGTATATACTCCTTCTATCAAGAATGGTGAATCCTTTGTTGGTTACCCAATTACCTTCGAATACCTCAAGTTGTATCCAATCACCACCATATGAGCAACTTCCCTAAGGCAATAAGGAATAGTGTCAAAATACAGAATCAATATTCAAGATATCCTTGAGTACCTAAAGTCTAAGGATACTTGCACCATTGCTATGATGAGACTATCATTGACATTTTAATAGATTATCCATATGATTGTCTGATAGTTGGTCATCCAATGTACTTAGCTATACTTAGTAAGCATCCAAATGTTAACTCTAAACATCTCATGTTTATAGATTATGAGATCTACTACTCGATTCAATCAAAGAGTGTAACATGTGCTAGTCTGTCTGGATTAATAATGTCCCATCTCATTAATCCTATGACTAGGGATAATTTTGATACTAAAATAATTGCACATGATAAGAATCTCAATATCATGATCACATCATGATTTCCTTCATGTTATGTTATGTATCAAGGACTTCATTAATTGATTTAAGATCACTTATCAATTCATACATCAAATGAATATCAAATTAATGAAAAAGCCTTTTATTAATCAAATAAATTTGTACATGTTGCCCAGATATTAAACCAAGAAGGGGGGTTGAATTGGAGTTTCAAAAAATTAAATTTTAAAGTGCGGAAATAAATAATTAATTTTAGGAGGGATAGAGAAAATCAGACACAAATATTTATAGAGGTTTGAGTGTTAACAAACCCTACTCATCTCCCCAATCGCAATTGGGAGTTTCACTAACACACTAAGTGTTACAATGGAGTTTTACAAGCTCACTCCCAACTATGGTGTTTATCACAATGGCTCACACCTGACCCAGAAATCCCTTGTGTTTTAATGGCTCACACAATAACCAATTCCTTGTGTTTTATAGGCTCACACAAACAACCTTCACTTTGTGTTTTTACAGGATCACACAAACAACCTTCACTTTGTGTTTTTACAGGATCACACAAACAACCTTTTAATTTGTGTTTTGGAGGCTCACACAACTAACCCTTACAAGTGTTCTAGTCTTAACCCAGAAATACCCAAAGCTCACTTGAGTAAAGATTACAAAGAGAACCACTTATAAATCTTAATTGCTCAAATATGAGGAGCAAAAAGATTTTTACAGAGAATAGATTTGTTCTCTAAGTATGAAAGTACACATAGCTTGTAATAATTCGAAGTATGTGCTATTCTATTGTTATTCTCTTCATTCTCTTGTCCTGAATGTATAAATGACTTCCATTTATACTCCCATGGCTGAATATAGCCGTTGGGGTGAATTAAATACGAAACTAGCCGTTGTATCAACCAAAAAATCGCGCCTGACATTTTGCTCTTTCATTGTTCATAGGTGTGACTACGCTTATCATAGGTGTGACATTTCTTCGCAAGTCGTGACTGAAGTGGTGACCTTGGTCGTGAAGCTCTCTGGAATGTTTTGACATATAGAGTCACGGGCGTGACATACTCATTCACGGGCGTGAAAAGCTTCCCAGCCGTGATCCAAGTGGTGACTCTGGTCGTGAAGCTCTCTGGATGAAATTTCATGAATCTTAACGGGGGTGACTGAAATGCCCACTTCACGGTTTGTTTTTCCTTCATAGCCGTGAACTTCAAATGTTGGTTTTAGTAACGGTTAGCTTCCTTCACGGGAGTAACTCATAGAGCCACGACAGTGAACATGCTACTACTTAAATTTTGTCTTTGAGAGATTATTCTTCCAATTCTCCATTCTTGCTATTTTAATCCATGTCCTGTATAATATACTTAGAAAAAAAATATGTTAAATACAATATTGCTATATTATTTGTTATCATCAAAATGATGGAAATACCCCTCAAGGTTTAACAATCTCCCCCTTTTTGATGGTGACAAATAATCTAGCAATATGTGATTTTGAGAAGTCTCCCCTTCAAAATATACTTAGGATAAAAATTATAATGTGCAAGAATAGTAAATAATGATGTAGCATTAAACTAGATTTTAAGTATATGCAAGTTATATGAGAAGTATATCCAATATATACCATAATTCCCTTTTAAGACATGAAGTATATGTAAGGTATATTTAAGGTATATCATGGCATATTTATATTTGTAACGTGCTGCAAGGTATACTTAAGGTATATCTAAGGTATATAAAGCTCAATTTTCCAATTATATACTTTGCGTATGAAATGTTGAATCAAGATTTTTAATCCATTTCAAAGTCAATTCAATTTTAATTATTTGATTCAAAATTCATTTACCTTAATATATATTGCTAGTTTGATCTTATGTTGCTAGTTTGATACCATTCTCCCTATCATATATTGCCTATCATATATTGCTAGTTTTCTCCCCCTTTTGTCCTTAATCAAAAAGGATATGAAGATTGAAGTAAACAAAAGCAAATATATATATCATAAAGGAAAAGATACAAACTAAGTTAAAATATTCAGAAAGGAAATTTAAAACTTTCCTACACAAGCAAACATAAATATAACAAACAAGCTAAAAACAATCAAATTTAGGCTACACTCTAGCCTATCTCCTAGCCAGACATCCTATCACGAAGCCTAGCCACTTCAGCCTCAAGGCTGTCCATCCGAGACTCCATGAAGTCTTTGAGGTTCTCCAACCTCTCATCCATTAAAGTCTGCAGCTGCTCAAAACGTGGTGCCAAGAGGTCAACCACCTGCTGCGCTAAGGATGGTGTGGAAGCTGAGGATTGTCCGATGTCCTGCTCGGCTGCTGGAGGTGCTTCCTCAACCCGAGCCCTCCTCTTCTTTTGGACTCCCTGAAGGCCTGCTTTAAAATCCTCCGTGTCATTATCTTCCCAGATAATCTCCCCAGCAGTGTCAGTGAAGCGGTAGAAGATATCGTTCTGGAAAACGATTCTGACAGCCGATCCCATCTTGATGAACGACTCGACATCCAAGCGATCTCTAGGATGTGTAGGGATGATGTTGAAGTGATGTGCATCCAGCTTCAAATAATTGAGCTTCACTGCGATATGGGTGACATATGCCCCAATCAAAATATCTCCTGTGGGCTTGGAGGCAATGGAGAGAAGATGGTTAGCAAACCATCTGGAAAGTGCCACTGTAAGTCCTCTCCGAGCCATCTCAAATAGGAAGAGTTCTGACTTCCTGATAGTCCCATTGCTTTCTCCCCTAGCAAATATGCTATAGGTCAGGAACCTATGCAAATACCTATGCACTGGGGCCCTGAGATGTGTGCTCTTTGTTTTCTTGACATCCCAGCTGCAATCAGTGCCAAAATGTGTCCAGGCTGGAGGGGCAGAGAATTCTACCTCAGTATCATTCAAGATGCCCTCAGATGGTAGGCTGAACAATTCCCCAAATTCGATGGCACTGAGGGTGTTCGGATTGTTGCAGAGTTAGAATTTCATCACTCCAGTAGGTGAAACCTGCAAGGTGCTAAGGAATTCCAGTGTTTGCTCCCTTAGAGTCGGCTGATGAATTTCAACAAAATCTTTGAGATGACAGGCTTGTAGTTGCTCTGTCATAGCCGTCTCAAGCCTGAGACTTCGGACTGTCTGCCATTCGAAGGACCTTGATGACAAAAGAGGTCTCTTCTTCAAGGTTGCATACAGAGGATGACAATTCTCCGGAATGCAGTTCATGAGGTAATCTGCATACCTCTTAGGAGCATGGGACTTCTTTCTCTTACCCTTGGATGAAGCAGACTCCATTTTTGAAGAGATTTGTTGAAGATGAAGTTGGAAACATTTTTGATAGAAAATTTATGGAAAACCCTAGAAATGTATGATATTTGCTGAAGATTAGAACTTTTGGTGGTATTTATAGGCAAAGTTTAAGTCTTTGGGGCCGGAATCTTCAATGTATCAATGAATTAGAGTAAATGAGAGCGGTTTTGGGAGATGGAGAGTTTGAAATGAAGGTTGTAACTGGCTGTTCTCTTATATATTCGATACATTCACGGGCATGACGTAAGTATTCACGGGCGTGAATGGTCGTATTCATGGTTTGCTGAAGGAGTGTTCCACCCGTGAATAAAGGCGTGAATAAGTTCACGGGCGTGATCTTTGAATATCAGAGCGTGCATGATCATCAGTCATGGGGGTGAACCAATGGTCACGGGAGTGAAATATTAAATTTCACCACTTATGCCCGTGAAGCAAGTCGTGACTCAAGGCATGAAAGCTTCTGTGAGTTTTGGGGTGTAATTGTTCACGGGAGTGATAATTCGTCACGGGCGTGAAAGTCTCTTTTCACTGGCGTGACTCAAGCCGTGAAAATAAGTTTCACCACTTGAAGCCGTGAACCAAGTCGTGAACGACACTACCTCTTTGGGCCATTTAAGTCACGGGCATGAACATATGTCACGGGCGTGACTCTCCTAAAATTTTCATCAAATTAAAATTAAGTCCTACAACAAGACTAAATCATTTCAACAAAGATTCTACTCCTTAAAACATGAATTCTCATCAAAATTTCTATCTTATAACTTGTGATATGATTTAAGATCAACAATTAAAATTTCATATTTTTGCAATCACAAGGTTAATCCATCAATCATACCAAGTTCTCTTCTAATGAAATTAAAGCTTTCCTCATTTAGAGACTTAGTGAAAATATCTGCTAATTGATTTTTTGTGCTTATAAATTCTAATGCAACATCTCTATATTGAACATGATCTCTAATAAAGTGGTGTCTAATGTCAATATGTTTGCTTCTAGAGTGTTGAATAGGATTCTTTGAAAGATTTATAGCACTTGTGTTGTCATATTTTATAGGTATATGGTTCATCTCATGACCATAGTCCTTAAGTTGTTGTTTCATCCAAAGAATTTGTGTACAACAGCATCCAACTGCTACATATTTAGCTTCAGCAGTTGAGAGAGCAACTGAAACTTGTTTCTTGCTAAACCAAGAAACGAAACATTCTCTAATGAAGTGACAAGTACCTGAAGTACTTTTCCTATCCAAAAGACTACCAGCATAGTCTGTATCTGAATATCCTATAATATAAAAAGATGAATTCCTAGGATACCATAAACCTAGATGCAATGATCCATGTATGTATCTCAAAATTCTTTTTACAACATTTAAATGAGATTCTTTAGGACATGATTGAAATCGTGCACATAAGCAAACACTATACATAATATCGGGTCTAGAAGCAGTAAGATATAAAAGTGATCCAATCATACCTCTATAAAGCTTTTCATTAATGCTCTTACCCTTTTCATCTTTGTCCAATTTTATTGATGTTCTCATAGGAGTCTTGGCATTTTTGCATTCTTCCATACCAAATTTTTTGATTAAATCTTTCGCATATTTGGATTGGTTGCTGAATATGCCCTCATTGCTTTGCTTTATTTGTAGACCAAGGAAATACTTAAGTTCTGCCATCATGCTCATTTCAAATTCCCTAGTCATGCACTTGACAAATTCTTGACAAAGCAACTCATTAGTAGAACCAAATATTATATCATCAACATAAATTTGAACAATTAGTATATCATGCTTATGCGTTTTGATGAATAGTGTAGTGTCAACATTTCCCTTTGTAAAGCTATTTTCTAATAAAAAAGAACTTAGTCTCTCATACTAGGCTCTTAGAGCCTGTTTTAAACCATACAAAGTTTTTGAAAGTTTAAAAACATGATTTGGCAAATCATAGCTTTCAAAACCTGGTGGTTGTTCTACATACACTTCTTCATCTATATAACCATTTAGAAATGCACTTTTCACATCCATTTGAAAAAGTTTGAAATTCATGTGACATGCATATGCTAAGAGTATTCTTATAGCTTCTAATCTAGCTACAGGTACATATGTTTCATCATAATCTATACCTTCTTCCTGATTATATCCTTTTGCGACTAGTCTTGCCTTATTCCTGGTTATTAACCCTTGTTCATCTAATTTGTTTCTAAATACCCATTTATTACCTATGATTTGATGATCCTAGGGTCTAGGTACTAGGTTCCATACCTTATTTCTCTCAAATTGGTTGAGTTCCTCTTGCATGGCAATTACCCAACTTTCATCATTAAGAGCCTCATCAATATTTTTAGGCTCAATTTGTGAAATAAAAGCAATGTCAGTGACTAAATGCTTGAAATGAGATCTAGTACTTATTGTCAATGACTAAATGCTTGAAATGAGATCTAGTACTTACTCCCCTTGATAGATCACCAATTATTTGCTCTTTTGGATGATCTTTCGTCATTCTCCATTCTTTTGGAAGTTCTTGATCAATTTGTTCTTGATTGTGAGGTAGAGTGTCATTTTGCAGTAAATTTTCTTGATCATTTTCTTCTTTCCCATTTTCAATATCAAGTCTTTCCATATTACCTACAACATCATCAAGAACACTACCTTTCACAAGATCAAGTCTACTAGATTCATTAAAAACAACATGCATGGATTCTTCAACCGTTAATGATCTTTTATTAAATACTCTATATGCTTTGCTAGTTGTAGAGTATCCTAAAAAGATACCGTCATCAGATTTAGAGGTAAATTTTCCAAGATTGTCCTTGGTGTTCAATATAAAACACTTGCATCCAAATACTCTAAAGTATGATATCGAGGGCTTTCTTCCATTCCATAGCTCAAATGAGGTTTTGTTTAAAAGAGGTCTTTTGAAAACTCGATTTGAAATATAACATGTAGTGTTTGTGGCTTCTGCCCAAAAATAAGTTGGTAATTCATATTCATTAAGCATTGTTCTAGCCATTTCAATTAAAGTTCAATTTTTCCTTTCAACTACCCCATTTTGTTGAGGTGTCTTAGGAGATGAGAAATTATGTGAAATGCCATGTTCAAGACATAAGCTTTCAAAGTTTTCATTTTCAACTTCTTTCCTATGATCACTCCTTATCTTTGAAATGCAGTACCCTTTTTCATTTTGAACTCTTTTAGCAAAGTTTTTGATGTTTTCAAAAGCATCACTCTTTTGAGCTAAGAAAATTACCCAAGTAAATCTAGAGTAATCATCTATGATGACAAATGCATAATGTTTTCCTCCTAAGCTAGCAATTCTAGTAGGTCCAAACAAGTCTCAATGCAGGAGTTGAAGAGGTTTTGAAGTACTTACTATGTTTTTGGCTTTGAAAGATGACTTGTGTTGCTTTCCTCTCTAACAAGGATCACATGTCTTGCCTTTTTCATATTTAACTCTTGGTAATCCTTTTACTAGCTCTTCTATGCTGAGACTTTGTATTAAGTCCATGTTAGCATGACCAAGTCTTCTATGCCACAACCAAGATTCATCACTAGTAGTCACAAGACACTTAGAGGAATGGTTAGATAGTTCATGTAAGTTTATTATGTACGTATTGATATCTCTATTTCCTTTAAATATTTCTTGACCATTGATAGAGATTACAAGACATTCATTTGAAGTAAAGATTACTTTGTTTCCTTTATCACATAATTGACTTACATTTAACAAGTTATGTTTCAAGCCATCAACAAGTAAGACATCCTTAATAAAAGTAGTACCATTAACACCAATAGAACCAATACCAATTACCTTACCCTTTGCATTGTTTCCAAAGGTAACTTTACCTCCATCAATACTTTTGATTTCATTGAAAAGTTCTTTGTCTCCTGTCATATGCCTTGAGCATCCACTGTCTACTAGCCAAGCATTTTTGTTTATTATGGACTTGAGGCATACCTATAGAATCACAAATCAAGTATGATTTTTAGGTACCCAAATGAGTTTGGGTCCTTAAGGGTTAGCACATGAAGGTTCCCAATGAGCCTTCCTTATCCAACAATGTTTATTTATGTGACCAATTTTCATACAATAATTACATTGTTTCGGTCTAAACTTGCTTTTTGGTCTTGCAATGTATTTGAATTCCATGATTCTATTAGACTTATTTTGAGAATAATGGCATGCACAATCATGATTAATTTGCATTTTTCTAGATGCATGCTTCCTATACATAAAGGCATGATTATTCTTTTTCTGTATAGAAGGTTTAACATTCTTATTTCTTGGTGCAGTTCTAATAGGTGTGGAGATGTGAGATTCTTTAGATTTAACAAACATAGTTTTGTGAGAAGATGATGACGTGTCTTTAAATCCTAGACCATGTCTAATTAAGGGTGATCTTTGAGACACAATGAAAGTATCTAAGCTCTCTTTACCTTTGTGAAATTTAGAAATGGAATTTCTAAGTTCCTCAACTTCATTTTTCAAAGTATTATTTTCTTTTAACAATGAAGCTGTTGAGGGTCTTGATGAATATTCATCTAATGACTTTTGAAGAGATTCATTAGACGATTTAAGCTTCATGTTCTCTTTTTCTAAACCATCTATCTTATTTTTCAAATTAGAGATATTATTTCTATAGGTTCTAAATTTAGTTCTATATTTCTCTAATTCTATATTTAATTCTTCTATTAGGCTTTGCTTATCATCATCATCATCACTATCACTATTACTATCATTATCACTACTATCATTATTGAAAGAGTATGAGTGTAGTGATCTTACATTGTCCGAGAGGTGATCCTCAATAGCCATGAACCATAGGTTGACCTCTTCACTTTCATTATCATCTTTTTCACTTGAAGAGCTTTCGCCATCCCATGTGGCTTTATGACCTTTCTCCCATTGTCTCTTTGGTATTTGCTCTTATGCTTCTTGAGCCTTGGACATTCTGGTTTGATATGACCTTTCTTTCCACATTCATAGCATTTTACCTCTTCCTTACTTCTATGTATGTCATTAGAAGTTTGTTTGAGGTTTCTTTGCCTGAATTTTCTAGAATTGCTCATTTTCTTCTCAATGATTCTTTTTAATCTCCTTGAAATCATATCGATGTCCTCATTTTCATCATCACTCATTTCTTCATCATCTTCACTTTCTTCTTAAGATTTTGAAGTAGAGGCTTTGAGTGCTAAGGGCTTTCTTTTCTCTGGCTCTGCTTCAAGCTCTCTATCTCTCTTCACTGCCATCTCATGTGTGAGAAGTTTGCCAATCAGTACATCAATATTGATGTATGCACGGGAACCATAATTGAAGGATATGAACGTCGATATTTTGTCAATGGAGATGAGCAATCTTATATCATTGAAATAGACCGAAAAGGAGTTCAAAATCCCATTCAAATGATCCAAATTAATGTAGGGCGTATTCCAAGTCATAGAAGGCAGCATTGGAGCATTTGTTGCTATATTGGGCCTAAAATTCACAATCAAGCTTATGGGCCAATAATACACAAAGGGAAGCCTAAAGTGAAGATCAAGGGAGTCTTTCATGAAGATTCAATTCAAATGGGCTAAACAAGGCAAAGTCCATAAAATTAAAGATTACAAGTCATGTGCAAATCATGTGCTAGGAGTCATGTGCCAAACATGTGCAAGACATGTGCCATCCATGTGGAAGACATCATGTGACAACCATGTGCTCAAGATCATGTGCCATGCATGTGCCTATTTATGGGATTTGGGCTTAACTTGTAATTGGGCTTAATTATGTATGTGGGCTGCCTAATTTAAATTACCTTAGGCTTTAATTAGTGATAGACATGTGGGCCAAAGAAATAAAGCCCAACCCACCACTTGTCTTATTTTAGAAGGATTTAATTAGTGTCCTAATCCAAGTAGGACTCTACTTTTTAGAATTTGAGTTAGAATATGGTTGTACATTTAGGAGTTGAGTTAGAATAGGATTTAGTTATCCTTTACCATAAAGGATTCAAAGACTTAGGGCTATAAATACTCATCTAGGCTTCTTTTACAAGACATCAATGAATCAATGAATAAAAACGAATTTGAGTGTTTTTCTTTAAAGTGAGGCAGATTTGCATCTCTTTATTACTTTTAGGAATTAGTTACTTATCAAGTGTATTGCTTGTGGTGTGGCTATTCTTATTAAATCTTATAATCTTGGTTCTTTGCTACATTGGTTAGCTTTGGGTCAGATTCAATCTATGATCACCATAGCTTAAGGTTTGTTTACCTTGTCTTGTTGAGGGGTTTCAAGGCACGGTCTTTGGGGTTCCGCATCAGTTTGGTATCAGAGCTTTTGGTTAGGTAATCATTATCTATCCTTTAAAATTGCTTTCTAGTTGTTAACTTAGCTAGATTTAAATTCTGCCATTAGAGGTACCTTAGGAAAAATTTAAGCCATAAAGAGTAAAATTGCAAGTTTGGGTTTCTTTTCAATTCTTTGATATGTTTGAGGTTTATTAAGCATTATTTCAGTGTTATTTGCTATAAACAAAAAAAACAAAAAAAAGGAAAAAAAAATCAGAATTTCGAATTTAGCACCAAAATTGTGAAATTGTGCTATTTTGAGCTTCATGATGAAATCTTGTGATTATTGATTGCTGGAATTATTTGGTATCATCATAAACTACTGCAATCCAACTTAAATAATTGGTTTTGAGGTTGAAAAGTACAAGTTTTGAATTCAGGTACCTTAGTGATCATGTTGAGCATTGATTTGATCTTGAGAAATTGAACTTATCTATTAAATATACCTTGAGTTCTTACTGATTGGTGATAAATTAAGGTTGAATAAGGGTTAAATTGGCTACTCACTAGGAGGAAACCGGTTCTGATTTTTATTCCATACTGTCTAATTTTTGTGCTCTTAAGTTTTCATTCTTTTAATTCTGTCCTTTTTGCATTTAATTACATTAGTTAAGTCTAATTTGCATTCTTAGATTTAATTTGAACAAAAATCAGTAGCATACACCTATTTAAATTCGTGTATAGCTTTAAATATAAATTTCTTTCTCATCAGTTTGCTTCTAGACTTTGTTCCATTCATTCTTGTTAGGATTCATTGTTAATTCTTAGCATAGATCACTTGCATATTGTTTGATTTTGTTTCTGGTTCTTATTTGTAATTTTGAGATTCAAAATTTGAGTGGTAAAAGGCAAGAGTGGTGATCTTAAAAGAGGGTAAAAGCCATTATTTGTGTGAAACACGAGTGGTATATAGTCTGTTTTGAGAGAAACACGTGAGGGAGTGATTGTGAGGTCCTTTTACTTCATTATTACTTTCTTGAATTACTAACCATGTCTAAGGGAAGTATGATGAGCAGTAGTGGACATGTTGAACATGGTGATTATGTGCCAACAGATGTTGTTCAATCTTACATTCAAATATTGGAGGTAAAGATTGGAAAAATTATAGACAAGATGGAGAGACAAAATGAGCAAATTGAAGATTTGAAACAGCAAAGTATCTTTAACATAAGAAGATCAAGAGAGGGGTCTCGACCTCAAAGCATTATGAGGTTTCAATCTTATGAAGAAAAAGAGTATTTTGAATATTATGATAATGATAGACAAAGAAGAGAAAGAAAGAAAGAGAAAGCATCTTCGATGAGTGCCTTTAAAAAAAAATGGACAAGATGCATGCTAGGATCGATAGGTGGGGGCATGAAGAGAAATATAATGAAATGAAGAATTATTATCCAAGAAGGTGTGAAATTCAAAAATCAAATTTGCATTATGAATTTGATTTTGTTCCTAATTTTAAAATGGTGGATGATGGTAATAATAAAATTCATGAGGATATTAATGATGCTCATACTAGTGAAGTTGAAATTGTAGGTGAGAGTATTGATTCTATTTCACTAGAAGAAGTTAATGGTGTTAGTGTTATTGAGAGCATTGCAATTGAAAGTAAAAATATCATTCAATATGAATTTGTAGCTAATGATAGTGAATCCATGGAGGTAAGTGATGAACATGAATTGGATGAGTGATGTATGCACGGGAACCATAATTGAAGGATATGAACGTCAATATTAGCAACGAATGCTCCAATGCTGCCTTCTATGACTTGGAACACGCCCCACATTAAATTGGATCATATGAAATGGCTTTTGTACTTCTTTAACGCTCATTTCAATGATATAAGATTGCTCCTCTCCATTGAGAAAATATTGACGTTCATATCCTTCAATTATGGTTCCCGTGCATACATCAATGAGCTTCAGGGAGTAACGGTGAATGAGATTGAGATGAAGGAAAGGGCTGTTTATGGAGAAGCTAAAGAGAGAATTGAGAGAGATGAGGTTTTGAGGGATGAAAGTGTTAGTAATGAGCAAAGAGGCAAAATAGTGAATGTGTGTGAAAAGGAGAAAGAGATGAAAAGTAAATTTTTTACTAACAATTTTAATTATCCTTTGCTTCGTGTTGTGCATTTTTCTTTTGATGTAGGCAAATATTCGAGGGCGAATCTTCTTGAGGAAAGGGGGAATGATGTATGCACGGGAACCATAATTGAAGGATATGAACGTCGATATTTTGTCAATGGAGAGGAGCAATCTTATATCATTGAAATAGACCGAAAAGGAGTTCAAAATCCCAATCAAATGATCCAAATTAATGCAAGGCGTATTCCAAGTCATAGAAGGCAGCATTGGAGCATTTGTTGCTATATTGGGCCTAAAATTCACAATCAAGCTTATGGGCCAATAATACACAAAGGGAAACCTAAAGTGAAGATCAAAGGAGTCTTTCATGAAGATTCAATTCAAATGGGCTAAACAAGGCAAAGTCCATAAAATTAAAGATTACAAGTCATGTGCAAATCATGTGCTAGGAGTCATGTGCCAAACATGTGCAAGACATGTGCCATCCATGTGGAAGACATCATGTGCCAACCATGTGCTCAAGATCATGTGCCATGCATGTGCCTATTTATGGGATTTGGGCTTAACTTGTAATTGGGCTTAATTATGTATGTGGGCTGCCTAATTTAAATTACCTTAGGCTTTAATTAGTGATAGACATGTGGGCCAAAGAAATAAAGCCCAACCCACCACTTGTCTTATTTTAGAAGGATTTAATTAGTGTCCTAATCCAAGTAGGACTCTACTTTTTAGAATTTGAGTTAGAATATGGCTGTACATTTAGGAGTTGAGTTAGAATAGGATTTAGTTATCCTTTACCATAAAGGATTCAAAGACTTAGGGTTATAAATACCCATCTAGGCTTCTTTTACAAGACATCAATGAATCAATGAATAAAAACGAATTTGAGTGTTTTTCTTTAAAGTGAGGCAGATTTGCATCTCTTTATTACTTTTAGGAATTAGTTACTTATCAAGTGATATTGCTTGTGGCGTGGCTATTCTTATTAAATCTTATAATCTTGGTTCTTTGCTACATTGGTTAGCTTTGGGTCAGATTCAATCTATGATCACCATAGCTTAAGGTTTGTTTACCTTGTCTTGTTGAGGGGTTTCAAGGCACGGTCTTTGGGGTTCCGCATCAAATATTCATGATGCTCATATCTTCATTTGCTTCTTCTATGCCAGCAACTGTTGATCCATAGTCTTTAAGAGGAAGACTTCTTAGGATTTTATTGTTTACATCTTTGAAACTCATATGCTTCCCAAGTTTCCTCATTCCATTTATAATGGATAGAAGTCGGTTGGTCATGTCAATGATTGACTCATTAGATTTCATCTTGAAGAGCTCATATTCTGAGGTTAGAAGTTGAATCTTCTTGGATTTTACTTGCTTAGTTCCCTCATGATAGTTCTCCAATGTCTTCCACATGCTATATGCTGTTGAGCAGTGTTGTATTCTCCCACATTCTTCAATAGATAATGAGCTTGATAGGATTGTCATTGCCTTCTTGTTTTTTGAAATTTGCTCATCATTGAGGCTCTGTCCAATCATCTCTTGATAGGATTTCTTCTTCACCATCAGCTCCACTTCTGGTTGGTGGTGTCCATTCTTTTCGTACACTATCCCAGACTTCAATTCCTTCACTATCCAAGTATGTCTCCATCCTAAACTTCCAATGGGCATAATTTGCTCCATCAAAGTAAGGTTTGAGACTTTGGAATCCTTCACTGGCCATATCTTACTCTTTACTAGCGCTTTTTAGGCTTCGATGCTAGACAAGGTTCTGATACCAATTGTTGCCCAGATATTAGACCAAAAAAGGGGGTTGAATTGGAGTTTCAAAAAATTAAATTTTATAGTACGGAAAAAATAATTAATTTTAGGAGGGATAGAGAAAATCAGACACAAATATTTATAGAGGTTCAGGTGTTAACAAACCTTACTCCTCTCCCCAATCGCAATCGGGAGTTTCACTAACATATTAAGTGTTACAATGGAGTTTTACAAGCTCACTCCCAATTATGGTGTTTCTCATAATGGCTCACACCTAACCCAGAAATCCCTTGTGTTTTAATGGCTCACACAATAACCAATTCCTTGTGTTTTACAGGCTCACACAAACAACCTTCACTTTGTGTTTCTACAGGATCACACAAACAACCTTCACTTTGTGTTTTTACAGGATCACACAAACAACCTTTTAATTTGTGTTTTGGAGGTTCACACAACTAACCCTTACAAGTGTTCTACTCTTAACCCAAAAATACCCAAAGCTCACTTGAGTAAAGATTATAGAGAGAACCACTTATAAATCTTAATTGCTCAAATATGAGGAGCAAAAAAGATTTTTACAGAGAATAGATTTGTTCTCTAAGTATGAAAGTACAAATAGCTTCTAATAATTCGAAGTATGTGCTATTCTATTGTTATTCTCTTCATTCTCTTGCTCTGAATGTATAAATGACTTCTATTTATACTCCCATGGCTGAATATAGCTGTTGGGGTGCATTAAATACAAAACTAGCCGTTGTATCAACCAAACAATCGGCCTAACATTTTTCTCTTTCATTGTTCATAGGAGTGACTATGCTTGTCACGGGGGTGACATTTCTTCCCAAGTCGTAACTGAAGTGGTGACCTTGGTCGTGAAGCTCTCTGGAATGTTTTGACATATAGAGTCACGGGCGTGACATACTCATTCACGGACGTGACAAGCTTCCCAGCCGTGATCCAAGTGGTGACTCTAGTCGTGATGCTCTCTGGATGAAATTGCATGAATTTTCACGGGGGTGACACGTTTATTCAAGGGGGTGACTGAAATGCCTACTTCACGGTTTGTTTTTCCTTCATGGCCGTGAACTTCAAATGTTGGTTTTGGTAACAGTTAGCTTCCTTCACGGGAGTGACTCATAGAGTCACGGCAGTGAACATGCTACTACTTGAATTTTGTCTTTCAAAGATTATTCTTCCAATTCTCCATTCTTGCTATTTTAATCCATGTCCTGTATAATATAATTAGACAAAACAAATATGTTAAATACAATATTGCTATATTATTTGTTATCATCAAAATGACGGAAATACCCCTCAAGGTTTAACAGTACAATAACTGCTAAAGGTGATTGCCTTTATAGCACTCTTCTAACAATTGGACCTTATACATGCCATAAGTAGTTTTAAATACATCATTACCTTTATTGATTATTATTCATGATTTGGTTATTTATGTCTAATGCGATATAAATCTAAAACTTTTTCAAAGTTCAAAAATTCAAAAATGAAGTAGAGAAACAACTTAGCAAGAGTGTGAAAACACTTAGATCAGATTGAGGTGGAGAATAGTTGAGTCAAGAATTTCAAGATTATCTAAGAGATAATGATATTTTTTTTTTATCTCAATGCAATCCATCTTACAACCATAACTTAATGGTTGTGGTTGTATTGGGGAAGAGCCACTTCTTATTCTCAAATCCGAGCACATAACCTATTTCTTGGAAGAGCCACTTCATTTTCCTCCTACTAATGAAGCTCTTTCGGGGAACATGTGACATATGAGAAGCATTTGGATGATAGTGAGTTGGCAAGTTGTATTAAGCTTGCCTCTATTGTAGCACCTCCCTCACCCAAACCACAACACGTGCCCAAATAAGGGAGCGCTAATGCCTGTCTTCTTTACTTCTTCAAATCGCTATTATTATTATTTTACCTTTATTTTCTCAACATTCATATATATATATATAGATATATACATAAAACCAGGGTACAATTTATTTACATAAGTTAGTAATTTTAAACATCAAATTAATTCTTAAACAAACTTTAAAAGTAAGTTTTACAAACTCTAAAACTCTTTAAAATAAAAAGCCAAAGACAAAAATTTCAAAGCTTGAACCCACTTTCTCAAGGTTCGACAACTTTACTTGAATAGGATCACCGCTTGCTTTATCTATCACTTTCAACTACCTTTCTATATCTGCGCGGAAGGAAACTCCCACGTTAAGCTCTAAGCTTAGTGGTGCATATAAATAAGGCAATATACTATATCATGCAACAAGCATTAACATGTATCATTTTATGCATTAAAATGTTTGCATGCTATTTCTATCAACATGTTACTATTTCATACAAGTATACATATCATGCTCACATATACAATGTTATTCTCATTTATCTTTGATGGTAAAGCACTCTGTTAATCTCTTTATTATTATATCTCAATCTCATATCATCATCATTTTCTTATTCTTTTCTTTTCTTATTTTCTGACATATCCTCATTATCTTGCCCACATCAATCTAAATTTGGACTGATTAGATATGGGTTACGAATTAGGAGCGCTCCTAGAGCTTAAGCCACCCTATCCACTATCTGGCTCAGAAGAGCTTCTCAAATCAATGGCGCTCCCCGAGCTCAAGCCACAATGATTGAGTATAATTTCATCATATATGAAGAACCGGACCAAGGGTGCTCCCCGAGCTTAAGCCACATTGTCCTCATTTACATGTGCTCATCAGAGTTTCTCAAGTCAATAGCGCTCCCAGAGCTTAAGCCATATTGACCGAACATCTCAGACCAATGGCGCTCCCAGAGCTTAAGCCATATTGGTTGAGGAATAGTACGGTACCGTTCGCCCCCTTAATGACATGTCATCTATCCTGATTCTAGTCCGCATGTAGAGTAATGGGCTTCTTTATATTTTCACATCAATCATAATTCTCATTTTTATCAACATCTCAATTTTCTTGTTTTACAAACATATAGTCAAACTCATGCATACTAGATAACATCTTTTCCTTTATTTAACTAGGTACATCAATATTCTCATGTTTATCATCCGTATCAGTTCACGTATTTCATCCATATCAGATTTCATATATCGTCCATGACCTTTCATTTTTCTATATCACAACATAACACGTTCTCATATCAATATATATATATATATATATATATATATATATATATATATATATATATATATATATATATATATCCATATCATTCTTATTTCACTTGATAGACAATGACTTTCATTTACTTATCTGAATTCCTCATTTGATAACCACATTCATAATTACAAATACAGAGCATTCACGGCCGTGATTACTAATTTCACACCCGTGAATTAGTTCACGTCCGTAATCCGAAGCCGTGAATGCTACTGGAATGAATCACCCAAAAGCTTTCAAGGTCGTGATTACTCATTCACGCCCGTAAATAAGCTCACGTCCATGATTCCAAACCGTGAACGCTTCTAGAATGAATGGTACCATTTCCACCCAGAAGTCACAATCGTGATACAATCAGTCACAACCGTGAACCCTCAAGTTCACGCCCGTGACTCAATAGTCACGCCCATGACTTTCAGCAGGAAATCTGCATATTCACTTTTCATTCAGTCTAACATCATCCAAATCATACCAAATTCTATTTCATGCATTTCTAAGGTTCTGTACTCAACTTATTACTTTCTAATACATGTAAATGTCTTGATCATACAAGATTTTCTAACATGCATCAATAATTCAATGTCACACAAGGATCTCATTCATACATTTCTAAACCTATGGTTTCATGCCATAATCATCATCATTCTTGAAATGCATTTATCTAAAATCATGCTCAGCATGCATTATTTCAAACAAAAATAGGCTATTGCCTTTAGTTATGTACAAACCTTAATCTTTCTCCTTCACTCTTCTAGGTAGTTTTCACTTTTCCTTTGCTCCTTAGAGCTAATTCCTTGTCATTTGGAACTCCTACAACATCATAAATCATTATTATCATATGATTTTATCAAGACCCTAAACTCTCTTATTCTCTCTTAAAACCCTAGTTTCTCTCTCTTTCCACATAAGTCTTGGATGAGCTCAAAATTCGAACTTCCTTTAAGAAACGATGATGAAGAAGAAGAAATGCTTCTTACCTTACACTTTTCTTCACTTAATCACAACTTTGGAGATTTTCTCTCTCTACCAAACTTGTTTCTTCTTACTCTTTCTTGCTCTTTCCAACTCTCTTAAGAGTTATGGACCATGAAGATCACATTGTCCTGCTCTTTCCCTTCTCTTCTCTTCCTTTCTCTCTCTAGAAATCAAGGTGAGCTATGGAGGAAAAGAAATGGCTGGCGTGACTGGTATGAATTTTGACTGGGCAACCCCTAAACACTTTACTGTGTCCTAATGGGTTAGTCACATGAATCTCATATTCTAGAGTCTCTAGTGTTAGACCCAATGATGGTTTGCATATGTATGAGTGTGTTGACCTAGGGTCTATCAATGCATGTATACAAGAGCCAAAGAGAAGGAATTTACCCGTTATGATGTCGGGTGCATCCTGCTCCTCTCGGCCTCGCATGGCATAAGCTCTTACTGGAGCAGCTCTACTGCCTTCAGGACTCCCTACTGTGTCTAATCTGAACTGGCTTGGCCCTGCATGACCCCTTTTCCTTGCCCTCGGCCTTGTCCTCTGCCTTGTCCCATTGTCTGTATTGGTATTGACTCAATAGTCCCTGAATCTCTGCTAAACTATAGCAATGGACAATTTTTTTTAGATGGTCCTTGGAGCCGCATCTTATGCATGCTTTTGTCATCCACCAACACTCTCCTGGATGCGAACGACCACAATGCTGACACACCGGTAGAGTGGTAGACCTACGGAATGCCTGTGTTGGTTCACTGGCTGCCGATGAAGTAGATCTTATGGGTTGTCCCCGTCTATAAGAATGAAGTCTGCTGGAACTCCTAGCCTGGAATCGGCCACCAAAAGATCTGGCTCTCTTGCCATTAGACTGTCCCCCACTTGGCTGTGGTGCAGGTCTACTAACCCCACTAACCTGTACTAGCTGTGGTGCCACTAGGACTCTTTCAACTGTTCTAGCAGATGCTAGTAAACTGGGGAAACTCATCAGACGTAGGGCTGAAACTTGTAACTTGATTGTATCCCTCAATCCATCTTCAAATCGTCGACATTTATCAGCCTCTGTAGACACAATACCACCAGCATACTTGCAAAAATGAGTGAATTCTCTCTCATATTCTGTTACGGACATATCCCTCTGTTTTAGCATCAGAAACTCTCTCTTCTTATCGTCTGTGTAGATAGGAGGAATATACTGCTCTTTAAACTTCTATAGAAAGAATTCTCATGTCATAGGGTCAGGAGCCTCTGTACTCTGTGATTCAGATCGCCACAAATCATATGCATGCTCCTGCAGCAGAGATACTGCATATTCATATTTTTGCTCATCTATGCAGTGTAGTAGATCAAATACTCGCTCTGCTAGTTCCAACCAAAATTTTGCCACTGAGGGGTCATCTTCTCGTTTACCATAGAAATCAAATGACCCTAATTTCCTCAGTCTCTCAAACTGTAATCCAGACGAAGCTGATCATGATGCTCTCTATAGCAAATCTATCATATTTCTCATGAGCTCAGTCTGACCCATATTAATAGCTGAATTGTCACTAGGTCTCAGTGTTGCAGCTCAACGATGACTTGGTTGCGATGAAGCTCTTGCCTCTGAAGGCTCATTACTCTCAGCTTCTTCTACTACTATTCATTTTGATCCTGAAGCCATATCCTACCTATAACATAAAGTTAACGACCCTAATCAATAAAGCAGCAACTCCAAAAATGCAATTGTGGGTACATTTCAAAAAATAAACATTTTCAAAATTCATTTTTTTTTAAAAAACCCAAAACCGCCCAACCGGGCTCTGATACCAAAATGTAGCACCTCTCTCACTCGAACCACAACATGTGCCCGGATAAGGGAGCGCTAATGCCTGTCTTATCTAGTTCTTCAAATAGTTATCATTATTATTTTACCTTTATTTTCTCAACATTCATATATATATATAGATATATACATAAAACCAGGGTACAATTTATTTACATAAGATAGTAATTTTAAACATCAAATTAATTCTTAAACAACCTTTAAAAGTAAGTTTTACAAACTCTAAAACTCTTTAAAATAAAAAGCCAAATACAAAAATTTCAAAGCCTATAACCCACTTTCTCAAGGTTCGGCTACTTTAAATGAATAGGATCACCGCTTGCTTTATCTATCACTTTCAGGTACCTTTCTATATCTGCGCGGAAGGAAACTCTCATGCTAAGCTCTAAGCTTAGTGGTGCATATAAATAAGGCAATATACTATATCATGCAACAAGCATTAACATGTATCATTTTATGCATTAAAATGTTTGCATGCTATTTCTATCAACATGTTACTATTTCATACAAGTATACATATCATCCTCACATATACAATGTTATTCTCATTTATCTTTGATGGTAAATTACTCTGTTAATCTCTTTATTATTATATCTCAATCTCATCTCCTAATCATTTTCTTATTCTTTTCTTTTCTTATTTTCTGACATATCCTCATTATCTTGCCCACATCACTCTAAATTTGGACTAACTGGATACGGGTTATGGATCAGGAGCGCTCCCAAAGCTTAAGCCACCCTATCCACTATCCGGCTCATAAGAGCTTCTTAAATCAATGGCGCTTCCCGAGCTTAAGCCACATTGATTGAGTATAATTTCATCATATATGAATAACCGGACCAAGGGCACTCCCCGAGCTTAAGCCACCTTGTCCTCATTTACATGTGCTCATCAGAGCTTCTCAAGTCAATAGCGCTCCTAGAGCTTAAGCCATATTGACCGAGCATCTTAGACCAATGGCGCTCCCAGAGCTTAAGCCACATTGGTTGAGGAATAGTACGGTACCGTTCGCCCCCTTAATGACATGTCTTCTATCCTGATTCTAGTCTGCATGTAGAGTAATGGGCTTCTTTATATTTTCACATCAATCATAATTCTCGTGTTTATCAGCATCTCAATTTTCTTATTTTACAAACATATAGTCATACACATGCATACTAGATAACATCTTTTCATTTATTTAGCTAGGTACATCAATATTCTCATGTTTATCATCTGTATCAGTTCATGTATTTCATCCATATCAGATTTCATATATCATCCATGACCATTCATTTTTCTATATCACAACATAACATGTTCTCACATCAATGTAAATATATATATATATATATATATATATATATATATATATATATATATATATATATATATATATATATATATATATATCATTCTTATTCATTTGATAGACAATGACTTTCATTTACTTACCTGAATTCCTCATTTGATAACCACATTCATAATTACAAATACAGAGCATTCACGGCCGTGATTACTAATTTCATGCTTGTGAATTAGTTCAGGCCCGTAATTCCAAGCCGTGAACGCTACTGGAATGAATCACCCAAAAGCATTCATGATCGTGATTACTCATTCATGCCCGTGAATAAGCTCACATCCGTGATTCCAACCAGTGAACGGTTCTAGAATGAATAGTACTATTTCCATGACTTTCAGTAGGAAATCTGCATATTCACTTTTCATTCAGTCTAACATCATCCAAATCATACCAAATTCTATTTCATGCATTTCTAAGGTTCTGTACTCAACTTATTACTTTCTAATACATGTAAATGTCTTGATCATACAAGATTTTCTAACATGCATCAATAATTCAATGTCACACAAGGATCTCATTCATACATTTCTAAACCTATGGTTTCATGCCATAATCATCATCATTCTTGAAATGCATTTATCTAAAATCATGTTCAGCATGCATTATTTCAAACAAAAATAAGCTATTGCCTTAAGTTATGCACAAACCTTAATCTTTCTCCTTCACTCTTCTAGGTAGCTTTCTCTTTTCCTTTGCTCCTTAGAGCTTGCTCCTTGTCACTTGGAACTCCTACAACATCATAAATCATTATTATCATTTGCTTTTCTCAAGACCCTAAACTCTCTTATTCTCTCTCAAAACCCTAGTTTCTCTCTCTTTCCACATAAGTCTTGGATGGGCTCAAAATTCGAACTTCCTTTAAGAAAATATGAAGAAGAAGAAATGCTTCTTACCTTACACTTATCTTCACTTGATCACAACTTTGGAGATGTTCTCTCTCTACCAAATTTGATTCTTCTTACCCTTTTTTGCTCTTTCTAGCTCCCTTAAGAGTTATGGACCATGAAGATCACCTTGTCTTGCTCTTTCCCTTCTCTTCTCTTCCTCTCTCTCTCTAGAAATCAAGGTAAGCTATGGAGGAAAAGAAATGGCTATCATGACTGGTATTTTAAGAGAGAGAAGAATGCAAAAAATGAAGAGAAGAAGAAGAAGAAAAGGAAGTCTTAAATAGGGTACCCAAAAGTCTTCATGTGGGACCCACCATTTTGACCATTTCTTGACATTAGGCTTAATGAACTCATTAATCTCATTCTTCCTCAATGAGTGGCCAGCCAAACCTATCAAAATATCCCCAAAATCAATATGTTGATTAGCAATTAATCTCATTAATCCTCCAATTTTTGGTAAATTGCAATTTGACCCCAAAACTTATCAAAATTTGCAATTTAGTCCTTTACCGTAAATCAACTTCTTTAAACTTTATAATCACTTAATTAGGCATTTATCATTTAATTTAGATTTTCCTTCATCAATTTTGTTGTAAAAATCCGAATTTAGACTCCGATCCGTCAAACGTGTCAACTTCGCGACACGTGCGACTCGGGGCCTAAATTAGCAGACATTACATCTATAATACCATAGTGTATCATTAAATGGATATTTTTGATGAGTAAGCTCGAATTGAGCGATGTGAGATATCCAAGTTGCTTTTCCTCTCTAATATGGAATAGGGGACATCTCTAGTGCAATATACACTAAAGATGAATGGGTACATTGTGAGTTGGCTTATTTAGAATTTGTTATAGATGATGAATTAAGTATATATTTGATTCTATAAAGTTTTTTTGATAGTAATTTGCAATTCGTGCTAAACTATCACATGACCAAGAAATCTACTTCGATCCCTGAGTTGATTAACATTCTTAAGAAAGTTGAGCCTTCTGTCAAGAAAAAGCAAAAAGCTATGATATTGGTGGAATTTTCTAGTTCTTTTAAAAAGAAGAAAGACAAGAAAAAGAAGAAAAAAATCCAGAAGGCCAAAATAGTCATGAAGAATAAGCCTAAGGAGATGGTACCAAAGGGACTTGCTTTTTTTTTTGTGGGCAAAAATGACCATTGGAACAGTTATTGCAAGGCCTATATAGGGTCTCTAAAGAAAGAAAAGGATAAGTCATTAGATGCATCTGTTTCTACTTCAGGTATATTTGTTATTGAGGTTAATATTGTTTCAAATAATAAAACATTGGTATTGGATATCGGATGTGGGTCACACATATGTACTGATATATAGGGCTTGCGGAACAATAGACAACTCAAGAAGGGAGAGTTAGACTTATTTATCGGTAATAAAGCAAGAGTTATTGCATTAGTTGTATGAATTTATGTATTGTCTCTCCATAGTGGGATTATTTTAGAATTACACAATTGTTATTTTCTTCCAGTTTTAACTAAGAATATTATTTATGTTTCTTGTTTAAACAAAAAGAGTTTTCATTTAACTATAGTTGTTCTATTTGGTTGAATGATATTTTTTATGGTATTGGTACAATTAACAATGGAATTTATATTCTTGATATATCTAATTCAATCCTCAATATTAATAAGAAAAAAAATTGGATAACCTAAAACTATCATATTTATGGCATTGTCGCCTTGGTCATATAAATGAGAAGCGCATGACTAAGTACACAAGAATGGTAACTTAGGGTCATTTGATTGTAAATCATATCACACATGTGAACAATACAATAAAATCACTCTTTAGTAGAAAAGGTGAACGTGCTAATAGGCTATTGGACCTTGTACATACATATATGTGTTGATCAATGTTAATACATGCCATAAGTAGTTTTATCTAGTTCATTACCTTTATTGATGATTATTCACAATTTGGGTATTTATGTCAAATGAGATATAAATCTAACTCTTTTTCAAAGTTCAAAAATTCAGAAATGAAGTAGAGAAACAACTTAGCAAGAGTGTTAAAACACTTAGATCAGATCGAGCTGGAGAATAGTTGAGTCAAGAGTTTCAAGGTTATCTAAGAGATAATGAAAATTTTTGTAATCCATCTTACAACCACAACATAATGGTCTAGCTAAAAGGAAAATTGAACTTTGTTTGACATGGTGATATCAATGATAAGCTTTGTAAAACTACCTAAGTCCTTTTAAGGCCATGCACTAGAAACTATTGTTTCCATTCTAGATAAAGTTTCATCTAAGTCAGTTGATATTACTCCATATGAGATGTGGAATAACATGAAACATATTCTTTCACTTATGAAAGTACGTGGTTGTTCTACTTATGTGAAGAGGAGAATTCAAACAAGCTAGTAGCTAAGTCTAATAGGTGTCTACTTGTGGATATCTAAAATAGTCATTTATATATGATTTCTACCACTCTTTGGAACAATAAATATTTGTTTCAAAGCATGTTGTCTTCTTAGAGAAAAATTTTATCCTAAAAGAAAATAGTGGGAGCAAAGTTGAATTTGATGAAGTTTAAGATGCCCAATAGGCACATATCAACTGACAAAATTCGAATATGTTACTGACATAGATGGAGTAACAATAACACCTTCTGAAATACAAGAACTTCATAGGTCCACCAGGATATGCACTGTTCTGAAGAGATATGGATTTCTTATAAGTGAACATAAAGAAATATTGCTCATAAAAGATGATAAGCCTATAACCTATGAAAAAGTTTAGAATAGTTTAAAAACTAATAAATGGTTAAAGGTCTTACAGTTCGAGATAGATTCCACGTATGAAAACTAGGTATGGACTTTGGTTGATCCATTTGAAGGGATAAAACCGATTGGGTGCATATAGGTCTTGAAGAAGAAGACCAACATGAAAGGTAATGTAATTACCCTTAAATCTAGACTAGTAGTTAGGGATATTATCAAAGATAAAGAGATGACTATGATGAGACTTTTTTCTAGTTTTTATGCTTAAATCCATCAGAATACTTTTAGTCATTACTGCTCATTATGATAAAGAGATTTGACAAATAGATGTGAAGACTACTTTCCTTAATAGAGATTTGGCTGAGGATGTGTATATGACACAACATAAAGGCTTCATATAGTGATGGAAAAAGTATCCCGATTGCAAAGATCTATTTTTGGATTAAAGCAAACATCTAGGAGTTAAAACATCCATTTTGATGAGACAATCAAAGGGTTTGGTTTCTCACAAAATATGGATAAACCCTGTGTTTACAAGAAGGTTAGTGGGAGTGCAGTCGTGTTTCTAGTATTATATGTAGATGACATATTACTCATACGAAAAGATGTCTCATATCTTCAATCAGTCAAAATATGGCTTTCTAGGAATTTCTCCATAAAAGAATTTTGAGAACTAACCAATATTTTGGGGATAAAGATCTATAGTGATAGATCTAAGAGGTTGTTTAGCCTTCCTTAGTTTACATCTATAGATAATATGCTAAAATGGTTTAATATGGATCAATCTAAGAGAGGATTATTGTAGTGCCCTGTAACACCCCTCGATATGATTAAGAATAATCCCAATTATATCAAAAGATGCTACGATGCACATGAGCTAAAATGTCAAAAATTTTAAAACTTTGATGCACCATGGCTGTGATGACTTAAATCAAAATAAAAACATTCTTAATGTCTTGAAATAAAGCTCAGAATAATAAAAGTTTAAATACAATTTCATACGGGCATACACAAGCCCAAGATTTTACAAATGAGTAGTTACAAAACTACATGTCTCTAACATAAAAACATGTAAATCTATAACTACCCAACCTAACCAAATAACCAAAAATATACAATGATTCTATTACACACCTCGAGTATATTCCTTTGACTCTGATCACTGGGCGTCCTCCTCTGTTGCTCCAAACCTAAGCTCTAACCCTGCACATAGAAAGTCATAGGTTAAGCAACTCGTGCCTAGTGGTACATAATAACGGGCAAGGCCTATAACAAAACATATATAATATGCACCACAAACTTACCAACCTACCATGGTGACTTACCTCAAAGCCCGCGCATGCATAATTTCATACTCTATATGACATATCATCATACTTTCATGCATCTAACACACATCGTACATGGCATACCAAACACCCCATAGGATACATACAAGTATATACAATAAATAAACATAACCATTTATCTTACCTTTTTGCCCACCTTACTCATAACTAGACTAAAATGGATATGGGTAACTTAACCACCAAAAAAGCCCTAATTGTTACCTCTAGGCCTTCACATATAACCCACTAGGAAGCTCTCATTGCTAACCTCTAAACCTTCAGATATAACCCACTGAGGAAGCTCTCATTGCTAACCTCAAGGCCTTCAAATATAACCCACCGAGGAAGCTCTCATTGCTAACCTTTAGGCCTTCAACTATATGATCAACCTAGGTCACTTGGTACCAAACTCCCCTTAGTGACATGCCATTTATCCTAACTATAGTCCTACTTAGAGTATTGGGCTTAACCGTTTACAACATGTACCACATATGTTTCCATATTATCCATTTTTCCATATTTTATATAAATCTACCGTAATATCTTACAATCACATTCATAACATGTATTATCATACCATATATCATCATACAATAGAGGTACTTCACCTTATAACGAGTCAATCTTGATTTATATACAAGAATATAAGATTTTCAAATTAAGCAACTTCACGCCTGTGAATAACCTTTTACGGCCGTGAAACACTGCTTCACGAGTAGTTTACCTATGAACCAAGCTGTGATTTGTCTCGTGAATTAGCACATATTCACGGCCGTGATCACCCCTTCAAGGGCATGAACTAAACCATAAAGCTACCTATGAACGGGTCTCTGAGTAATAAAATCCATTTTCATGACATTCATGCTCGTGAACCCTCTATTCAAGGCCGTGAATCTATAAATTTTTTTCTAGAAAATAGAGCATCATAACTTAATGTCATTCTCACATGCAATATTTTCTATGGTTGACCAATGTCAGCGATCCTATCAACAATTTAACATGCATTTTAGCCATTTATCACAAACATATACTTTCTAATAATCCATATTAACCAAATTAATTCATCTAACACCACAAGCTCACTAGTTTCCTTTCTCACTCTTCTCTCTCACTACTTTCTCAAAACTTGATCTTTAAAGCTTCATTAATGGAGGATAAAGGTTTCTGATGGTGAAGGAGTATGTGGCATGTTAGGTCGATTAGTGTGGAAGCATACTTAAAGGGAATGGCAAAGAGAAACATGTGACTGCCTCACCTGCTCTGTCTGCCCAAGCTTCACGACCATGAACCCTCTCTCATGGGTGTGAAACACTCTTTCACCATCGTGAAGAAAGTCTTCACGATCGTGAAGAACCTCATCATAGTTGCTAACTAAAACAGGATATTCACGACCGTGATACCCATTATCACGGGTGTGAAACAACAAATTTTAGCAAACCCTATAACTTCCAAAACTTCACTTAAACCCCAACTCTCACTAACCAAGAACATAATTTATAGGCCCTAATTATAGGTGTTACATGCCCTCTCGCCTAACTAGGATTAACCCAACTAAACAAGTGGGTGCTATGGAAACTAGTGTGTAGAAAACTTGTGAAATTTTAAAACTTTTCTTTTCTTTGGAAAACCTTTTTCCATAAACACTTCCATTACATATGAAACCATACTACAACATATTTTATATATAATCATCCATGAAGAAACCTTTTGATCCAAGGGAAAACATCATCATATTTATAAAATAAATAAAATGTTTGGGGCTTAGAAGGCATGATGTTTACAAAAACTACACATATCTCAAAATACAAAACATGTATGCAGATAAAAAATCCAAATTCCTATGTGATGTACAAAATACAAAAGTATGACATATGATATCACTGACCCGTGTCGGGTCTACACTATTGTCTCTGATGTTGGGCTGCCTTGGCATGGCAATGAATTTTTAATATCATGTAGATACTTACCCTATGGGATGAATTAACTCATTAAGCATTAAACAACATGGAATAGAACATATAATCCCTTTTTAATCACATATAACATATTATTGTGTATTCTTCTATACTTGTGTTTTTGAACCACTTTTTCATTTCATATGTTCTTAAATCACTTTGATATGATTAATTGACTAACAACTTTCAACATAGACTATTTGGATACAGGTTGTGAATAGGGGCACTCTTTGAGCTTAAGCCACACTACCACTGTCTATAATCATATGTGCCAGTCGAGGCAGCTCAGTCAATGGTGCTCCCAGAGCTTAAGCCATATTGACGAGTTTAAAATCATTATATTATAATCATTATGATACCAAACCCTTTTAATGGTATGCCACCTATCCTACTTCTAGTCCTAGTATATAGCCTAGGCTTTACTTATTCATATTACCTTATTACACTTCATAATGGCATGTATATCTTATGGCATATATACTTTGATCATATATAAACTCATTATGTAACATTCGTGTACTAATGTTCATACAAGCATACATTAAACATATCATCATGAAGGCATATGCATAGCCATTGCATTATAACCATTAAACATACAACATATATACCCTACCTTTGAACCAAACCAAGAACTTAGTCGTGAAACCTTCTGTCCGTTTTGTGCACATTCTTCATGGGCATAAAGAAATATTCATGGGTGTGATCTTATTCGTGGGATGAGATTCACAGTCGTGAACACCTAGTCATGGGTATGAATCTGGGTTTTCCAACAGTTAACTATATGAAAGACAAGCATTCATTACAATTCATATGCAAGGCTCTAAGGATTGTCCCATGGCAATCTTTTCCTATCAACATTCTCATCACATCATGCATTAAAATATGTTAAATCATCTTTTAAACCCTTTGAGCATATCTCAAATATAAATTACCATATCAACTCATTTAATGCTAATTCATGCATTTATGGTTTAACAACCTTTTTCATAACCTCAACCATATTTTCTTTTACCTTTCCATCATCATAACTTGGTATTCCATTGAAAACATATATGGCATACTTATAATAAGATTCCTTTCAAGTATTTCCAATCATGTCTCATATTCTCATGGCATTCATTGCATCATTTATTTTCATATCAACAATCAACTAGCACTTAAGGCATTCAAAGAATTGAACACATACAATATGCCAAAATTAGAATTTAAATGCATATATATATACCTCTAATGGAGCCTCAAAAACCAAGCTTCTCTTAAGCTTGCTTATCATTTTGGTGGATTTCACCACCTCCTCTTTCAACTCCTATCACATGAAACATATATCCATCAACTTCTATAAATCAAAAACTTAGCCTTTAAAATCTATAAAGCTCAAACACTAAACTTAACCCTCTTATATAACTTTAATCTTATAAAATCTCTTACTAAAGCATATTATGACCTTAATCATGCTTAAAGAGGGTTTTATAAACATAAAAACTCATGTTCAATCGAAACCCTAACTCATATGGAAATAGGTCTCTACCAAAATGGGTTCTACATAGACAAAGACTATGAAAGCTTATAGAGAAGAAGGAGAAACATGATTCCTTACCAAGATCGAAGGAAACATAGTTAGAAAGAATGATTTGACTTCACTCTTCCTCTTATCAGTCGGCCTCCTCAAGAACACATCTTCTTTATGCTCCTCTCCTATAAAAATGTGTTTAAACTTTGATATTTGGTGTTGGTTTGGTGTTTAAGGTCTAAAAATCAAAGAGAACACAAGCCTTGATCTCTAATAGGAAGAACATTTGAGTTTCAAGGTTTACTTTTGGATTTAGTTCATGAGAGAAAGAAAGAAAAACTATTAGAATTTTATATTTGATGCTGTTCACTGACATTACAACCACAGTCACGGTCGTGAATAAGCTTAAACCCAGAATTCCATCTCGCAATGGTTCACAGTCTTCAAAGCATTATCATGAGTGTGAACCATGTGACATTTTATTTTCTTGTTTCTTTTCAACTTTCTCCATATATCCTAACTCTTAAATACATACTTAACTTTCCTTAATCCCTCTTATTTTCTATGCCTTATTTATCAGTGTTACCATTCATTCCCATGATACATGGGATAACCCTTTTTAAATTCATGTGTCCAAATACATAGGATAAATGGGCACACATATGTAAGATTCCATATGCATCTGTTATTCGATCTATCATATATGTATGCTATGCAATATACCAATGTATCATATGCTCTGAGTGTCACAAACATATATCAATCATATCATAGAGTATTTGAAAAGGACTAAGGATGCATGCTTGATTTATAAAGAATATGAGCTCAAAGTGAGTGAGTATATAGATGTTAGCTTCCAATACGACAAGGATAACTATAACTCCCGATCAGGCTAAGTTTTCATATTAAATAGTGGTACAGCCAATTGGAAGAGTTTTAAATAGGAGACAACTACAAATTGTAAAATTTAAGTAGAGTATATTGCAGCTTCTGAGGTAGTTAAGGAAGCAGTTTGGATCAAAAAATTCATCATAAACTTAGAAGTGGTTCCTAGCATTGTTTATCCAATACCTTTATATTGTGATAACAATAGAGCCACAATCTCATTAGAAATCCAGACATGTACTTAGACATTACCATCTACTGAGGGCGATCATTGATAGATAAGATGTAAAGATTGAAAGAGTTTTCGAAGATCAGAACATAGTTGATCCACTCATTAAGCCACTACCCTAGAAGAAATATGATAGCCATATACTTGCGCTTATGGTATAATGTATAAAGGTGATTGGCTTTAGTGTAAGTGAGATATTGTTAGAGAGGTGACCTAAAGACAATTATTTTTGGACATTTTATGTACACATTTATTATTACCAATGAAGGAATTTTCAATATTTGGTGTTCATTAATTATGAATTTGATGTGCTATCTTAATCCATTTAATGAAGTCTTTGGTATGTCACACAACATGAGAAAAATCAAGATGTGATCATGATGATGAGATTCTTATCATGTGAAATTGTGTTTATACCTAAATGATCCCTAGTCATAGTATTAACAAGACATGACATTGTTAATGCAAATAGACTAGCACATATTATACTTCTTGACTAGGTTAAGTAGTGGAACTCATAAGCTGTAAATATGAGTGTTTAGAGTTAACATGTGGATACTTTTTAGAGTAGTCAAGTACATTGGATGACTCAGCCATCAAACAATCACATGGATTTTTATTCAATGTCAGTGATAGTTTCATCATAACAATTGTGCATGTATCCAAAAACTTGAGACACTAAGGTTATCTTGGATACTGAATCTGATACTTTGACTCCATCCCTTATTATTTCTCAAAGACCACTCATAGAGTAGTGATTGGATATAAGATGAGGTAATCAAAGGTAGTTGAGTAGTCAATAGAAGATTCACCATTCCTTATAGAATATGAGTATACCTATAGCCTCTTATGGGAGATCATACACATAAGTCCTTGGTGAAGGTAGACATGACTTGAAAAGAGTCTTTAAGGACATATCTGACAAAATAGTGGATCTCGAAGACAAGAACTAACATCATTTGGAATAGATGTGATATAGTCAGTTTAGTGGGAGTTGACACATAGTCCATGCTCTGAACCAAATAAGATATAGTATGGTGAAAAAAAGAATTGCACATTAAATTTCTATGGATGGGTTATAAGTTAGACCACTTACTTTGTGGTTATATAGGAGATCATGATGTGTTGCTAGATACTGCTCATAATATGCTCAAAATTACAAGTTCATTTGAGCTGCAAACATAATGGAAAACCTAATAAACCATATGCATTGAAGGGATGGAGGAAATATGAAATAGGCTTTGGATTGGATCCAAAACAAGAGAGAGAAAATTGGGGCAAGAATAATTCACGGTCGTGAATGAGTCTTGGTCGCAAAAAATTTGTTATGGTGGCAGAAACGCATTTGCGACCATGATTGTGGTTGCTATTTTGGTCATGAACCAATATGTTTTTTGGTGGGTTTTTGAGCAACAAGAAATTGCAATCGCATTGCCTCACTGACATTCGTGACTTGCCTTATGATCACCATCATGCACTACAGAAGCGTTCATCACACAATACAATTGGCTCAAAGAGGAATCGCAAGCATGATACCCCTGTCATGGTTGCAATTCAAATCAGTACAATAAATCCAATTTTGAATTGGATGCTTAATCTAGGTTTTTAAATGGCCTAACTCAAATAGGGATCAAAAGACTTATAAATAGATTTTTAAAGGGTTATTTTTGTGGCTACCTCCCTATAGAAATAAAAGCTCTCTCTTTTTCTTCTCTCTCAAAAACTATCTCCCATTGCTAGCACCTTAGTGAATCATCACCTCATGTCCTTTGAGGTCCTTTTTTTCACTTATTCACATGGATACTATTAAAGGAAATCCTAAGATTTGGATTGTTGTGATTTGTTACAACCCAACAATAGGGAAAACTCATAACTTTGGAGGTCAAAATTCAATTAACAAAGGTAATCTTCTTTTTCCATATGATGGATTGTAATCCAATTTTGAAATACACATACATGATCAAGAGTTTTGGGTTTAAAAGTTTTAAATTTTCACTACCTAATATGTATATGATGCATGTTCAAAACCAAACATAAATATCCATTTACGGATTAAAGCAATGATCCGAGAGTTTAAACATCCGATTTGATGAGATAATCAAAGAGTTTGGTTTCTCCCAAAATATGGATGAATCCTATCTTTATAAGAAGGCAAGTGGGAATGCAGCCGTGTTACCAGTGTTATATGTAGATGACATACTACTCATAGAAAATGACATCTCAATCATTCAGTCAGTCAAAATATGGCTCTCTAAGAATTTCTCCAAAATATGACATCTCAATTGTGCTTATTTAGTTTCAGATTGGATAATTGACTGGCCTCCTTTTATTTAATTTGGAATGAACATAATATTGTTATATTATTAGAAACACCATCTTTAATTTAACCTAAAAATTGGATTGGGCATTAGTTACACCATTAGTTTTGGTAATTGATGAATTAACATGAGAGCCATCAAAAACTTATTTCGTAGTGCTTAATTGAATTAGGAAAGGGATTGCAAATTGAGAAGCCAAGCTAAATACTTGTTGAGTCTCACTGGATCTTAATTCATTAGATTTATGTGTTAGCTAGTTTATTTAGTTTTATTATCATTATTTCAATCAATTCATCAAACTTGGTCATAGTGTCTAAGATTTTATTTTCTTATTCATTGGTAGTCTAATAATAATTAGGAATTTAAGCAAAATAATTCCTTAGGAGACCGGAGTAAACTTGATAGTATTACAATTGGTCTATGTACTTGGGAGTACACTTTGAGTTACATCAAGTTTTTGGTGTCGTTATCAGGGAGTGAATCCGAGTCACCCACATGACAGACGAGAATACTCACTACTATACTAATTTTGGTAGTTCATTTCTTACAAGTACATTTGAAGAAGAAACGGAGTTACAAAGACTACTGAAAGAGGAAGAACATAAAGAAAATTAGAAAGCAGCTATAAATGGCGTGAAAGAAAATAAAAATGAGGCTTATTCTAAACATGAACTCCATAGGGCTATTGAACCATATATGCCTCCAATTTTATTCCCTAGTAGACTTAGAAAGTATAAAGAAGAAACACCCAAAGAGCTTCACTAAAGATATCTCATTGGGAGATAGAAAGAAGGCAAAAACCATGTTAGACTTGAGTGTTAGCATTAATCCGATGTCATACTCAGTCTACACTTAGCTTAGTTTGGGTAAGTTAAAGCCAACTAATATGCACCATTAATTTGAGGATAACTCAATTAAATATCCTTGATGTATAGTAGAAGATTTATTGGTGTAAATTGGTAATTTAATAATTCCCATTGACTTTGTGGTACTTGATATGAGGAGTTCTTCCATAAAGAATAAGCAGTAGACGATTCTCCTAGGTAGGTCATTTATAGCTACCTCTGAGGCAATTATTGATTGTTGAACCTTAAGGGATATTTTTGCCATTTTGATGATAACAAGTAATCAGGCAATAAGAAATTTAATCACATTTGTGCTCTAAGTGTGTTAGACATATTATGCATTCCTAAAACCTTAAAGCGTGTTGAAAGACAAGAATTGAAGTTCAAAATATTAAATATAAGAAAAAAGTCACGCCAGTGAATGGAAAAGTCATGTCCATGACTAATGTCATGCCCATGGTGAAAAATCCCCACCCCCGTTAAAATAGCTCTTTATACCCATGAAACTAGTAAGCGCCAAGACTATTCATTCAAATGTTCATGATAGTGAAGCATTGGCCCAACCGTTAAGATTGATCAAGTCATGCCCGTGAAGATTTTATCACACCTGTGAATAACCCCTCATTTTCAGACAGAATGAGTCATGACCAGAGCCACCACTTCATTCACGGTTATAAAGAACAGTCACTCCCGTGAACCTGGAGAGAGAAAGTTGTCAAGCGTCAACGGAAAAGTGGTTGGACAACTATTTTCTCATTAAATGCACCCCAAACAATTATATTTGATCTAAAAGTATAAATACAACACATTTATGAATATACAAGTTAGAAAAATAATCATTCAATCTTGTATAACTTTATGCATTTATTTTTGATTCAACAACTTTCATTATTTGTGATTGTAAAACCATAGTTGCTCATATATGCTGAGCATTTTGGTTGGTGAGTATTTTCATCTTGTAATCAATTACTCAAAAGTGAGTTTGAGTGAGTTGGGTTGTGAGTAAAACACTTATAAGGGTTTTTATATGAAGCATAAAAAAATACAAGGATTTGGTTATTGTGTTAGCCATTAAAACACAAGAGTTTTTTGAGGTTAGGTGAGAGAAACACCATAGTTGGGAATGAGCTAAAAAAAACCCCATTGCAACACTTCAAGTGTTAGTGAAACACCCAATCAAGATTGGAAAAAAGAGTAGGATTTGTTAATACCCCAATCTCTATAAATCTTGTGTCCACTATATCCCTTTTCCTTTCACCATTTATTATTTAGCTTTTTTTTCCTCAAGTAAATTTTATTAGCCAACCAATTCAGCCCCTCTTCTTGGTTATTGTTTTGGGAAACAATTGGTATCAGAGCAAGGACTAGCATTCAAGCCTAAAAAGTACTAATAAAGATCAAACTATGGCCAATAAAGGATTTCATAGTCTTAAGCTCTTCCTTGATGGAGCTAACTATGCGAATTGGAAATTCAAGATGGAAACTATCTTGATAGAGAAGGAATAGTTTTTTGGGAATTGGCCACCTCCAACAAGAAGAAATTCTAAAGGAAAAGAGGAAATCACTCTAAGGGATGATTGGATAGAAATTTAGAGAAGAGCAAATGGTAAGAACAAGAAAGTCATGACTATCCTAATAAGTTATTTATCTCTTGAAGAGTGTGGTAGGATTCAACATTGTCTTACCACCTACTATATTTGGAACACTTTTGAGAACAACCATGAAGGCACCAAACAAATTAAGTCCAAGAAGAGGATAAGGGAAATGTCACACCAAATTGGAGTGTCCCAAGCTCAAGAAGTACAAAAGGAGACCCAATAAAGAAGACGAAGAGAAGGATCACAAAGCCACTTGGGATGACTCCTCCTCCTCATTCATTTGAGAAGAAGAGGAAGAGAAGGTGGCTAACTTGTGCTTCATGGCTATTGACAATGACTCCATTGATGAGGTATGCTCTACATCCAAACATTGTGATTATTTATGTGATTTAATTGATGATGATGATGATGTTATAGTTGAAGTCTTATTCCTTGAAATAGAAAGATACAAAAAGAAACTAGAACTTTATAAAAAGAATAGCTCAAATTTTAGAAATTATTTTAATGACCTTTGAAAGGTAGTTGAGGAGCTAAAAATTTCAAATGACTATTTAAAAAGATCATTAGATGAAATTTTTTCAAATCCCTCAGCAAATTCTATTTTAAAAGAAAATAATGCTTTGAAAATGAAGTTGAGGAGCTTATAAATTCTATTTCTAGATTCCACAAAGGGAATGAGAGTTTAGATACTTTAATTATATCACAATGACCTCCCGTAGTGAGACATGGTTTAGGCTTCAATGGAGCATCATCATCATCCTCACCTAAAACCATATTTGTTAAATCAAGCACATCATAAACTTTTACTATTGAGGTAATACCCCCAAAGGCTAAAGACAATGCACAGACAAAACCATCTACTCAAAAAAAGATTAATCAAGGCTCACTTGGCTAAAAAGGGAAACTTCAAAAATCCAATCATGTTTTCTTATACAAGAAGCATGCACCTCGAAAACACCAATCTCAAATGCATGTTTATGTTATTGTGCGCAAACACCACCTAGGAAAATATCAAATCCTAAATACATGGCAAAATGGAAAAGCATATATAAGTCTAAATAATGTCACTATTGCATGAAATTTGGACATATAAACAAATATTGTTTTATAAGGAAGGCTCATTGGGAACCTTCTAGTGCTAACCCCCAAGGACCCAAATTCATTTTGGTACCTAAACACCAAACCTAAATTATGGTTTTATAGGTATGCCTAAAATCCATATCAAAGAAAAATGACTGGCTAGTGGATAGTGGATGCTCAAGACATATGACCAGTAACAAAATTCTCTTCACCCATATCAAAAGAATTGATGGTGGTAAGGTAACTTTTGGAAACAATGCCAAGGGTAAGGTAATTGGCATTGGCTCTATTGGTTTAAATAGTGCAACTTTAATTGAAGATATTTTGTTCATTGATGGTTTAAAAGACAACTTACTAAGTGTAAGTCAATTATATGATAAAGGAAACTAAGTCACCTTTACCTCTAATGAATGTCTTGTAACCACTCTAAATGGCCAAGAGATATTCAAAGAAGATAGCGATGGTAATCCTTACGTAATAGACTTATACAAGATATCTAACCTCTCATCTAAGTGTCTTATAACTATTAGCAATGAGTCTTGGCTATGGCATAGAAGGCTTGGTCATGCAAGTATGGACTTAATTCAAAGCCTTAGCAAAGGAGAGCTAGTCAATGGACTCTCAAAAGTCCAAATTGAAAAGAATAAGACATGTGAACAATGTCAAAGAGGAAAACAACACAAAACATCCTAAACTAGCAATTCTAGTAGGTAAACACAATGAATTTGTCACTGTTGATGATTACTCTAGATTCAAATGGGTAATTTTCTTAGCTCAAAAGAGTGATGATTTTGAATCCTTTAAAAACTTTGCCAAAAGAGTTCAAAATGAAAAAGGATATTTTATTTATAAAATAAGAAGTGATCATGGTAAAGAATTTGAAAATGAAAATTTTGAAAACTTTTATTTAGAATATGGTATTTCTCATAATTTTTCAACTCCTAGAACACCTCAACAAAATGGGGTGGTTGAAAGGAAAAATAGGACTTTAATTGAAATGGCTCAAACAATGCCCAATGAATTTGATTTACTAATCTACTTTTGGGTCAAAGCCATAAATATCGCATGCTATCTTTCTAACTGTGTTTTCAAAATACCACTTTTAAATAAAACCTCCTTTGAGCTATGGAATGGAAGAAAACCTATGATCTCATATTTTAGAGTATTTGGATGCAAGTGTTTTATATTAAACACCAAGGATAACCTTGGAAATTTTGTCTCTAAATCTAATGAAGGTATCTTCTTAGGATACTCCACATCTAGCAAAGCTCGTAGAGTCTTTAATAAAAGATCATTAGATGTAGAAGAATCTATGCATGTTGTTTTTTATGAATCTAGTAAATTTGATCTTATGAAAGATAGTGCTTTAGGAATAATGAAAAAACTTGATCATGATCATGAAAAGGATGATGAAACCTTATTAAAAGATCATGATGATTAAGAGGAGAAACAACAAGATAATTTACTACCTCAAGCTCAAGAGCAAGGGACCCAAAAGCTTCCAAAGGAGTGCAAATTCATAAGAAACCACCCCATGGAACAAATCATTGGTGATGCTAACAAGGGTGTAAGTACTAGATCTAATCTTAAACTTTTAAATTCCAATCTTGCTTTTTCAAATTAAGCTAAAGAATATTGATGAGGCTCTAAATGATGAAAATTGGGTAATTGCTATGCAAGAGGAGCTCAACCAATTTGAGAGAAATAAGGTTTGGACCTTAGTTCCTAGACCTAAGTACTATCCAATCATTTTTTTGATTTTTTTGATATAATATATAAGATATAAGGCATCTTCCGGATAATTCAAATCGAAGCAATTTAGTAAATGGGTGTTTAGAAATAAGTTAGATGAACAAGATATTATAACTAGAAATAAGGATAGATTAGTTGCCAAATGGTTCAATCAAGAGGAAGACATAGATTATGATGAGACCTATGCTCTGATCCCTAAATTAGAAGCAATTAGAATACTTTTAGCTTTTGCATGCTTCATGAATTTTTAACCTTTTCAAATGGATGTCAAAAGTACCTTTTTAAATGGATTTATAGAAGAGGAAGTCTATGTTGAAAAACTTCCCAGTTTTGAAAGTCATACAGTGCCAATTCATGTGTTTATGCTCACTAAGGCCTTATATGGTTTGAAACAAGCTCCAAGAGCTTGGTATGAAAGACTTAATGCATTTCTATTAGAAAATAATTTTTCAAAAGGACATGTAAACGCAACTCTTTTTATTAAAAAGCATAAGCATGAAATATTACTTATTCAAATTTATATTGATGATATCATTTTCGGGTCTACTAATGAATTTCTTTGCCAAGACTTTTCTAAGTGTATGACTAGGGAGTTGGAATTGAGCATGATGGGCGAGCTCAAGTTCTTCCTTGGTCTTTAAATCAAGCAAAGCAATGATGACATCTTCAGCAACTAATCCAAGTACACCAAAGAGCTATAAAAGATATTTAGAATGGAAGGGTGTAAGAATGTGAAGACTCCAATGAGCACATCAACCAAATTGGACAAAGATGAGAAGGATAAGAGAATAAATGAAAAGCTTTATAGAGGTATTATTGGATCTCTTTCATACATTACCGCTTCTAGACATGACATTATGTATAGTGTATGCTTATGTTCTAAATTTCAATCATGTCCTAAAGAATCACATCTAAATGTTGTTAAGAGAATCTTAAAATATTACATGGCACTATGCATTTTGGTCCATGGTATCCTAGGAATACATTTTTTCATATCATTGGATTTTCGGATGATGATTATATCGGTAGTCTATTAGATGAAAAAAGCACTTCAGGTATATGTCACTTCATTAGAGAATGTTTAGTCTCTTAGTTTAGCAAGAAACAAGTTTCAATTGCCTTATCAACCACTGAAGCATAATATGTGGCAGCAGGATGTTATTACACTTAAGTTCTTTGGATGAGACAACAACTTCAAGATTATGGTCAAATAATGGATCATATTCCCATTAAATGTGACAATACTAGTACTATAAATCTTTCTAAGAACCCTATCCATCACTCTAGGAGCAAACATATAGACATTAGGTATCATTTCCTAATAGATCATGTCCACAATGAAGATGGTGTGTTAGAATTCATTGACACAAACAACCAATTGGCTGATATTTTTACCAAGCCTCTCAATGATGAAAGGTTTTGCTTTATAAAAAGATAGCTTGTAATGCTTGATGGCACCATATTTTCTTAAATGATAATTCTTATGTCATGGCTATACTTTGATATTTTGATAATTCTTATATTGTGAACCTTTGAGTGATATTTTGATTATTTGATGCTTTGCATGATCATATTATATGATAAAGTTTTTATTTTTTATGTTTAAAATGTTTAGGAAATATTTAAGTATTTCATACTTTTGAATGGGACTTCGTTTTATTTTGTGACAAAATTTTAGGTATTCACCCCCATGAATAAATCTTCACGGTCGTGAAAACAGTAGCCAAAACCAACAGAGTCAATCACGACTTGTTTCATGCCTTGGATTATGGTTTGATCCCATGACAGCCTTTATTCACACTAGTGACTGTTTAGTGTCACGACTATAAAAATGATTCTCTTCTCAAACAGTTTTGTTCACGTCCTGGCTCACGGTTTAAGTCACTACTTTGCCTAACCGTGAACATGATCTTTCATGCCTGTGAACATTCATTCACGACCATGAATCGATCGAAATAAAACCTAAAATTCACTATTTTCTCTCACTTTCTCTCTCTTCAACCTCGCAACAATTGCAACTCCTCACCCTCTTCGGCCAAATCCGACCTCCCAAACATTGTTTTACCATAAATCACTGCCGAAATCAATCACCAAACACCTTAATCACTCTTTCTCAAATGTTCTATTCAACTTTTTGGTAAAGATGTCAACCCTAAGATCGTGTCTCCATTCTCTCTCAAACCTTCAATCTCTTCAATGGCCTCAGTGTCCGGTCAATCAAAAGGGAAGAAGAAGAGTAAGGCCTCAAAGCTCCACATAGAGTGTTTACTCAATGTCATACCCCGACATTCCCATCCAAAATACGTTTTCCTTAAAAAATGACCTCTCCTATCAATAATTACCTTCAATTGAGGGTGTGTCACGACACTAGGCCTTACCTCTGATATGACAGTTTGGCTATGCAAGTGTGGCCTGCAAGAGTTTGTTGATATTTATCAACCCACCTTTCGGGAGTCGACTTTGGAATTTCTCAACACTTTGCAAGTCTCTTCGGTTGGGAAAGTCTCATTCCAGCTCCGTAACCAGGAGAAAATCCTGACCACTACTGAATTCAGAGCAAATTTCAAGCTCCCACACGAGGGATTGATCTGTGCAAATAAGGCTAGATTTTACCCGTACAACGTCTGGTCCACTTTTAGCAGTGACTGTAGCTGGGATGTCAAGAAGACAAAGAGCACACATTTGAAATCACTAGTGCTTCGCTACATTCACCGGTTGCTGACCTACAACATCTTTGCTCGAAGTGATAGCAATGGCTCAATTCAAAAGTTTGAATTGCTTCTGTTTGAGATGGCTCGTAAGAGTGAGCCCGTGACACTATCCTGGTAGTTTGCTTCTCACCTTTAGTCCATTGCCTCCAAGCCTTCAAAAGACATTTTTATTGGAGATTATGTGACTCATTTGGCCATAGAGCTAGGATTTCTGGACCTCAACAATCATGTATACAATATCATTCCAGCTTTTCCCAAAGACCGATTCGACATTGAGTCATTCATCAAAATGGGGGCAGTAGTGAGAGTCTATTATCAAGATGAGATGTATTACTGCTTCATCACCCCAACAAGTGAGGTGGCATGGGAGCCTGAAGTCCTAGAGGAATTAAAAGTGGGACTTTAAGGTCCCTAGTAGAGGAATAGAGCCTAGGTTGAGACTCCAGCTCCAGCTGTTCCAAATGCCCCTCCTACCAGCCAGACATCCTCGGCACCTCCGCCAGACTTAGCACAACAGATTGTCACACTCCTGACTCCTTGCTTTAACATGCTTCAGGAAAGTATGGACACTTTTCAAAAGTCGATTGATGCAAGGTTGGAAGGCCTCAGGGACTTTGTCAAGTCCAAAATTGATATCCTCAAAGAAGAAGTAGCTCATCTTCACGACCAAATGTCTGGCTTCAATCTATGACTCTTATATCTTGTAAATCTTTTTGTTAATGCAATGACATATGTATTTTGATTCTCTATTGTCTTATATCTCTTTTTTATTGTGAAAAAAGGGAGAATAAGTAAGCATAAAGCATATGATGATGAATATAATGCAATATGTTGATGTTGAATGCAATATATGACAATTATACTATGACAATATACTTTGAAATATATGTTACATATACTTGCCATATTCCTTGTATATAAAGCATAAAATGCCTTATCAACATATCATAGACTTGAAATATACCTTTCATATACTTGGCATGAATAGTATGTTTATCTTAGTATGAATGCTATGTTTATTGCTTATCTAAATCTCTTTTGAAGCTTCTCTTGCATCTTGTACTTCTTATGATTCATGTTTATTAAGCATCATTTGAGGGGGAGAAATTTTATTTTCTCTTTAGACCACATATTGCTTAATTATTTGCACCATAAAAAAAGGGGAGATTAATGAATCTTAAGGGATAATTTTGTCATTTTGATGATGGCAAATACTTAGGCAACAAGGAATTTAACCACATTTGTTCTATAAGTGTGTTAGATAGGTTATGCATTCCTAAAACCTTAAAGCAAGTTGAAAGACAAGAATTGAAGTTCAAAATATTGAATATAAGCAAAGAGCCATGCCCGTGAATTGAAAAGTCACGCCTGTGACTAATATCATGCCTGTGGTGAAAAATCACCACCCCTATGAAAATAACTCTTCACGCCCGTGGAAATTTTAGTCACATCCATGAAACTAGTAAGCGCCAAGACTATTCATTCAAATGTTCATGGAAATGAAGCATTGGCCCAACCATGAAGATTGATCAAGTCACGCTTGTGAAGATTTGTCATGCCTGTGAATGACCCCTCATTTTTAGACAAAATGAGTCACAGCCAAAGCCACCATTTTTATTCATGGCTACAAAGAACAGTCACACCCGTAAAGACTCAGTCACACCCGTGAACCTAAAGAGAGAAACTTGTCAGACACAAATGAAAAAAAGGATGAATAGCTATTTTGGCATTAAATGCACCCCAAACGACTATATTTGATCTATAAGTATAAATACAACACATTTGTGACTTCTACAAATTTGAAAAATAATCATTCAATCTTCTAATCTTGTATAGCTTTGTGCATTTATTTTTTATTCAATAACTTTCATTATTTGTGATTGTAAAAACATAATTGCTCATAATTGTTGAGTATTTTGGTTGGTGAGTGTTTTCATCAATTACTCAAAAGTAAGTTTGAGTGAGATGGGTTGTGAGACACTTATAAAGGTTTTTATGTAAGCCATAAAAAAATACAAGTATTTGGTTGTTGTGTTAGCCATTAAAACACAAGGATTTTTTTGGGTTAGGTGTTAGCCAAAAGAAAAACACAATAGTTGGGAGTGAGCTATAAAAAACTCCATTATAAGACTTCAAGTGTTAGTGAAACACTCAATCGAGATTGGAGAGAGGAGTAGAGTTTGTTAATACCCGAACCTGTATAAATCTTATGTGCATTATATCCCTCTTCCTTTCACCATTTATTATTTAGCTTTTTTCCTCAAGTAATTTTTATTTGCCAACCAATTCAACTCCCCTTCTTGGTTATTATTTTAGGCAACATTGATGTTCATAATGGGAGACTAACCATGATAGTCTTAAGGGAGATGGTTGAGTTTAAAGTTTTTGATCCTCTACCTAACCCTTCTAGTCAATCCTTTGAGGAATGTGCATATAATAATTGCTTGAAATCTATTGTTTATGATTCATGTTTTCAGGATAAATTTGGAGGAACTTTAAGTGGTGAAAGGGTGATTGATTGATTTAAGGTGGGACATGTCATAGGTATAAGGCACCCTCATATATGTGAAGCTCAACGGTAAGTAAGGAAATGTCATGGGTGTGACACATTGTCACATGCGTGACACTTGTATTTTGAATATGGTATTCTCACGTGATGTTTTAGTTGTACAGAAAACTCATTCTTTCTCACGACCATGTTCTTCTTCCTCAAATATTTTCTCTCTTCTTCATTTTTCTCTTAGCCTTCACCATAACCTCCATCATCATGAGGTCTTTTCTTCACCCTAGGGGAGTATTCCTTTTTCTTTCTGAGCTTCATTCTTTTTTTTTTTTCTTTGACATTAAGGACAATGTCAGATTTAAGTGTGAGGTAGTTGAATTTTTCCTTTATGGGTGACTATGTTTTGGTTTTTGTATTTTTCTTGGATTTTAAAAAAAATTAGCTTACCTTCTCATGTGCTAGGAGTTTGTGCTATTTTTCTCTATAAAAGTCAATGAATGAATACTTTAGCATGCTTATTTACAATTACATTCAATTAATTTAGTTTGGAATGATTTTAAGATTGATGGCATTTTACTATTGAGAACATTCTAATATAAGAATATCATTACCTTAAGATATAGTTTTTAGTAAGTTAGTTGAGTTACTAATAAATGAATATTGATTGTAATATGTTTAGTTAGTTAGTTCCTAGTGAGATGGAGCATAAAATGTGCTCATTTAGGAAAATAAATAAAGAATAAATGAGGTTTACAAAAATAATGAGATGGAGCATAAAATGAAGTCACCATATCTACTATTATATTCTTAGTTTGTCGGTAGCCAAGGATATGAGTATGCAAAGTACTCTAAATGTGTGTAATGTACTTCCTTTGAAGAAAGAAAAGAATGAATATCAAAGTTATTAAATGGGAAGTCCATTATGACTTTGGGAAGAATTATAAGCCTATAAGAAAGAAAAAAAGAAGAAAATTGGATTATTAATTTCTTTTGTTGCTCATAAATTGTAGTTTAGCTAAAGTACTGAAATCTAAATTTTTGAGGTAATGATATGATTATATTGCCTTGTTCTAAAAAAATGTGACTTGAAACTAGTATTAATTTTATTCCAAACATGATGAGTTGATATGATTTTGATTTAAACGTGTTTACACTAGTGAGACTTTGAGATCACCAAAGTCAAATTCCAAGCATATGAGTTGGTCTAGTTATGTTCATGTTTTATTTTGTGCTAGTTTATGTTCACATCTTGTTTTTAGTTTGGGTCTTGCTTAGAGACAAGCAATGTTTAATGTGGGGGAATTTAATGTGTTCTTATTTAGTATAGTTTTTTTTTCATGTGTTTAATGTTTAATTATAGGTTTTTAACATATTTAGGGCACATAGTTATATATTTTTTATTGATTATAGATGTTTCAAATGATTGCAGGTAGTGAAGATCCTCCCAGGCGTGACAAGGTTCACACCCATGAGGGAGATATGCACTGAGATGAGCCATCATTTAAACTCAAGAGAACACAAAATCATTCAATTCCCTCTTTTCATACTCAATATACATTAATACAACAATCTATGATCCCATATGTATTAATACATTATTTATTGCTTCTTTCAACCACTTAAGTCATTATTAATTAATATCCTCATAAATGCACATTTAGTGCATTTATTACACTCCATAACATGACATCATTAATAACTCTCATCAAGCATACTAAAAATTCAATTCTTGTAAAATTCTGGCATTAATTACTTCTTTTAAACTTATTTTAAACAATAGCTAGCATTTAAGGCATTCAAAGAATTTAATTCATACAACATGCCAAAATTGAAATTAAAATGTATATATGTATATACCTCTAATGGAGCCTAAAAACCAAAGCTTCTCTCAAGCTTGCTTATTCTTTTGGTGGATTTTACCATCTTCTCTTTCAACTTCTATCACATATAACATGTATTCATCAACTTCTATAAATCAAAACTTAGCCTTTCAAATCTATAAAGCTTAAACCCTAACCTTAACCCTCTTATATAACTTTAATCTCATAAAACCTCTTACCAAAGCTTATAATAACCTATAAACATCTTTAAGAGGGGTTTATAAACATAAAAACTTATATTCAACTAAAACCTTAACCCGTATGGAAAAAGGTTGTGAAAGCTTGTAAAAACGAAAGGAAAATGTGATTCCTTACCACAATTGAAGGAAAACACATTTAAGATGGAAGATTAGACTCCCTTCTTTTTTCTATAGGCCGACCTCCTCAAGAACACCCCTTCTTTATTCTTCTCTTTCCCAAGAACTTGTTTAAACTTTGATCTTTGGTGTTAGATTGGTGTTTAAGGTCTAGAAATTAAACAAAAATACAAGACTTAGTACCTCACAAGCCAATATCTCAATCGGCTCTTCCTCATATGTGAGATACGGTTTTACCTCTATTCTTTCGGTTGTGATGAAGTGTGAAGGATCTGACCTGTACCTCCTCAATATGGAGACATGGAATAATTGTGAATCTCACTCAACTCTGATGGTAAAGCAAGTCTATAAGTGACTAACCCAATACGTTCTAAGATCTTATACGGTCCAATAAATCTAGGGATCAACTTGCCTTTCTTTCCAAATCCTAGGACCTTCTTCCTTAAAGAAACTTTAAGAAACACTTTGTCTCCAACTTCATATTCTATATCTCTTCTATTGAGATTTGCATACAATTTCTATCTATCTAAAGATGCCTTTAACCTTTTTTGTATAATCTTCACTTTTTCCTCCGTCTCTTGCACCAACTCTAGCCCTACTAACTTCTGCTCACAAACCTTTGTCCAGGATAACAGTGTTTGGCACTTCCTACAATATAGTGCCTCATAAGGAGCCATATGGATGCTAGACTGATAGCTATTATTTCAGACAAACTCATTAATGGTAGATATTTCTCCTAACTACCTTTAAACTCGATCACGTAACTTCCATCATGTCTTCCAGAATTTGTTTCACTTTTTCCAACTGACCGTCCATTTGTGAGTGAAAAATCATACTGAAACTGAACTTGGTACCCAAAGCTCGTTGTAAACTTCCCAAAAACTGAAATGTGCATCTAGGATCTCTGTCTAATATGATGGATACTGAAACTCTAGGTGACTATACTATTTTGTTCACATATAGCTCTGCTAGCTTGTTTAAGGAATAATCTCTTCTGATAGGCCAGAAGTGCCCTGACTTTGTTAACCTATCCATTACGACCCAAATGACGTCGAACTTTCTCAGTGTTAGAGTTAATCCAACCATAAAATCCATCGTGATTTGTTCCTATTTCTATTCTGGTATTGTAATTTGCTGCAGCAAACCTAAAGGTACTTGGCGTTCTGCTTTGACCTGATGACATATCAGGTATCTTGTTGTGAACTTTGTGATATCCTTTTTCATACTTGCCCAGCAAAACCTTCCTTTTAAATCATAGTACATCTTGTTACTTCCTAGATGCACTTCCTTTAAAATCCTTTGTAGAACTCTATAACATTAGACACACATAAGCGGCCTTGGTAGAACAAACTGCCATAAGATTCAACTGTGTACTCAGGAATTTGGCAATCTCAATGACCTTGCTATCTTACATCTACGCATCTCTGATTTCTTGGTTGATTGTTGGTCGTATGTCCAACTCTGTTATAATCTTTCTGCTTAAAGTATTGACCATAATATTGGCCTTACCTGAATGGTAGTCGATAACACAATTGTAGTCCTTGATTAGTGTAGATAAAACACTCTTCTCCATATAAGTAGTGATGTCATATCTTTAGAGCAAACACAATGGTTTCCAACTCAAGATCATGTGTGGAGTAATTCTTTTCATGCAGCTTCAATTGCCTAGAGCCATAAGCAACCACTTTTCCTTTTTGCATTAAGACACAACCCAAACCATTGTGAGAAGCATTGCCGTAGACGATATCCTCCTTATTAGGAATTGGTCGTCTAAGAATTGGAGCTTCTATTAACATACACTTGAGCTTGTTAAAACTAGTTTGACACTTGTCATTCCACATGAACTTCACATTTTCTCAAATGTTTATTATGCTTTGCTTGATTCTAAAAATATACCAAGATGTTGTCAATAAAAATAACTACGAATTGGTCTAAGTATGGCCTGAATATCCAATTCATCAAGTCCATAAGAGCTACTGGAGCATTCGTCAAACCGAATGGTATAACCAAAACTTTTAGTGACCATATATGGTTCTAAAAGCTATCTTGGCTATATCTTTCTCCTTTATCTTGAACTGGTGATAGCCTGACCTCAAATCAATCTTGGAAAACACCTTTTAACTGATCAAAGAGATCATCAATTTTTGGTAACAGATATCAGTTCTTGATAGTCATCTTATTCAGCTATATGTAGTCTATGCATAACCACATAGATCCATCTCTCTTCTTTACAAATAAAACTGGTGCATCCCAAGGAGATACACTCAGCCTGATAAAACCCTTGTCTAGCAACTCTTGCAACTAAGATTTTAACTCTTTCATTTTTTAAGTTGTCATTTTATAAAGTGTTATGGATATCAATGTTGTGCCTGGTGTGAGCTCTACGGAGAACTCAACATTTCTGTTCGGTGGTAATCCTAGTAGATTGTTTGGAAAAACATCTGGAAACCCCCTCACTGTAGGGATATCCTGGAGATCTAGAACTCTTCTCCTAGAGTTAACCACATGAGTTAAATAAGCCTCACATCCTTTTCGAATCATCCTTTTCGCCTTCATCATGGAGAACATCTGTGAAGGCTATGGAAACCTCTCACCTTCTACTACCACTTCTTGTTTTAGAGTCTTAAGAACAATTGTCTCGGACCAACAGTCAACAACTGTCTCATGATGCGAAAGTCAATCCATATCTAATATGGCATTGTACTCATAAAATGACAACTCTATAAGATCTATAGAAAACTTTTTCCCATGCATAACCAAAGGGCAACTTCTATATACCTGGTTCACAACTACACTGTGGTGTAAAGGGTTTGTGACCTCAATCTCAAACTCTAGGTTCTTCATTGCCAAACTTTTCTGACTAGGCGTGCTCATTCATACATAAAAATATGTAGAGCCTAGGTCTATCAAAGCACATAAATATGAGTCATGTAAAGAAAACATACCCAATATGACATTTGTGGCTCCCTAGTCCTCACAGGCTTTTATTGCATATGCCCTAGCTAGAGCTTTACCAGGTCCCAACCTATTCACTGTCTCTAAAAACCCTGTCTAGGTCCTGCACGACCTCGTCATGACTAGTTCCTATTCTAAACCGGTGCTAATACCGTTGTTTGTATGGGTGTAGCATTTTCCAACAAAAGGCGCTCCCTCTTCATATGATCTAGGACTCTGCACCTAAAATAAACCCTTGTGTTCACCCGACACTTTCGTCTATGATTCCTCGGACATGTCCCATATAAGTGAGAAAAATTCCTAATTGTATGAGTGCTAGAGATGGCTGATGTAGTCTTAGAAGGTGATCCCCTTTTGAAAGAGCTAGACTGAGTGTGACTTATCACATATAACATGTATCCATCAACTTCTATAAATCAAAACTTAGCCTTTAAAATCTATAAAGCTCAAACCCTAACCTTAACCCTCTTATATAACTTTAATCTCATAAAACCTCTTACTTAAGCATATAATAACCTATAAACAACTTAAAAAGGGGTTTATAAATATAAAAACTCATGCTCAATCGAAACCCTAACCCATATGGAAATGGGTCTCTACCAAAATGGGTTCCACATAGAAAAAGGTTATGAAAGCTTGTAAAAATGAAAAGGCAACGTGATTCCTTACCACAATTGAAGGGAATACGATTAGGATGGAAGATTTGACTATCTTCTTCTTCCTATGGGTAACCCTCCTCAATAACACCTCTTCTTTATTCTCCTCTCTCATAAGAAGTTGTTTAAACTTTAATCTTTGGTGTTGGTTTGGTGTTTAAGGTCTAGAAATCAAATAAAAACAAGACTTGGTCTCATATACAAAGAACGTTTGAGTTTTAAGGTTTACTTTTCAATTTAGTTTGTAAGAGAAAGAAAGCACAACTATTGAAATTTTATATTTAACGATATTCATGGGTGTTACAACCACTGTTACGACCATGAATCGGCTTAAACCCATAATTTCATCTCGTGATGGTTCACAGTCATGAATGCATTATTACGAGTGTGAACGATGTGACATTTCATTTTCTTATTTCTTTTCAACTCTTTTCATATACCTTAACTCTTGAATGCATACTTATCTTTCCTTAATCTCTCTTATTTACTACGGCCTAATTATGGGCATTATGCATAGAATTTTCAATTTTGAAATTTACAAGGACAAATTTATTTGGGTTTTAATTTTTTATTTTCCGCTGCGTTATATATACCAAGCTGTTAAAAAATATATAATTAAATGTTAATTAAAAACTACACCATATTAAGAGAAAAAAAGACAAAAAAATGTCAAGTAAAACTTAAAAAATGTTAGTTTAAAAAAAATATAAACTAATTATTTGAGGATACACTTCTAAATATTATGATGTTATAATGATATATTTTTTTCTACAATTATTAAAAAGTTCTTAATTTTATTTTTTAAAACCATTATATAATTTCTAACAAGAAGAAGATTTTTCATTTTTATATTTTCATGCTATGAAAAAAGGCTCAATAAATATAACATTAAAAATATAAATGCCCAATGTGTAAAAATAAAAATACAATAGAAATGATCCTAAAACTACAAGGACGAAATTGTGGTTAATTACTACCCAAACAAGGTATAAACGGGCTCAACAAGTATGAGCCTACTTTCCATTGTCATCGGGCTTATCTCTATGTAACTCAATAACTCAGTTGAAGTCATATTAAAGTAGGAAGAAGAAAAATTCCCTTCTCTAGGCTTCCCCTTCTTTAAATTTCTTTCCAGACAAGTATATATATATATAGGCAGTGCTAATTTTTGTTTACTTGTATATTGAACGCCAATCAACTTCTATAAGTGATTTCGGGAAGAATTTTGGAATAAAGACTTAGTTAGCTACAAAAGATATTTATAGGCATCACTTGCAGTTGATGTGCTTATTATTGAGAAATATAGCTTTTTTGTAAGGATTTTTACTTCGGTTGATGTTTCATTTATTTTTATTTTGCATGATGGAGGAACAGTTTATACCAAAGGTTCCATCTTCTATTGTGGAGCTCTTAGAGTGACTTTAGAATGAAAATACTTCTAACTTTTGAAGACCAATCATTAGATTTCTTTTTTTCAGGTGAGATTCTTCCCTTGTATTTTATTTGACAGGTTTTCAATGTTTTATATTTTCCATGAATGCCATATTGATTCAATTGGTGTGTTTGGAAGTGAGGTAAGAAGTAGAGTTATGTTTTTTATATGAAAATTTCATGGTGGAGAAATGTTGGCTAATTAGTTTTTGATTGAGAGAAGTTAGCATGTTGTAATGAAAGTCTGATAGGGTGTTCTAGGAATTAACTACATTTTAATATGAGATCTTCCTATACTATTCTAGAAAAAAGGACATTAAATTTTAAGAGATGGATGGGGAAAATGAGGGATATTTCATCTTTTTTTGTAAACATAGATGATGAAAAGTGGTTGATTATGTTACATTATGTATATTGGTACTCGCATTCAATGTGCAGGGTGTCTTCATTATTCAGATTTGGGGACATCGATTTGCTCTTCTTTGGTGTTTGATTGGTGCCAAAAGATGTTCGATTTATATCTATGCTGAACCCAATGATCATTAATAAGAGAAAAATAAAATAAAATAAAGTTTGCTCATGGTTGGTCTAACTTTTTTATTAGTTTTTTCTGCAACAGAATATGAATTGTCATGTTTCAAGTTTACATAACACGAGTAGATGATTGTTTTGCTTAATAGCTTTGGAAGTTATTAAAGAGAGGTTTTAGATTGGTTAGACTTCAAAAAATTGTGGAGCAGTTTTTTTAAATATGACTTACTTTGATAGGAACTGATATAAAGAGAGGTAAATCAAATTGAATTGAAATCTAAAAAATGAAATGAGAAACAATTTTCACAAGTTTTCGGGAGGCTTGTGGCTCTCCGTAGTCATTAGGGCATATTTAGAATGAATTCTCCTTAAAACAACCATTACTATATATAATTTCCAGCACGTTCCCTATATAACAAACTCTGAACAATTTCACTATATTATCCCCTAACTAACTCAATCTTAAACATTCTAGAATTAGGAGCAGCCACCAAACAGTGAATCATTTACCACACACACACCCAATTCTGGCCTCCTTTTCTTTAGATGTATCTCTAAGTTGGGCCTTATCAATACTTTCCCTTAAAAAGTATCTTATCCTCAAGGTGGTGATAATCTAGAAGTAGTAAAAGGGCATATGTCAAAACCTTGTCCATACCATAGCCAAATCCAAATGCTAATGTCACAACATGTTTGTTGCCATCATAGTTCACTAGCCTAACTATTTTGTCTACAATTTCACTTGTGCCATTAATGAAATAAGAAGCTCTTCCTCCAACCTCATTAAGCAAAGGGGTTAATGCCATTGATATTGCAACCCTCACAAAGAGCAACTTGTTAGATTCAAATGGCATCTCACCAACCCTTTTTGCTAAAAAAATGACAACTAATGCACAACAATTATCAAAACAATTGATCCCACCACAATCTTCATTGTTTTTCTCATTTCCAAGATTTTGTATCGATTGAAAGGCTAGTTTGCTCACATATACACACCCCTCTAGGATTAAACCCTGAGCTTCATTTTCTTATTTTTTTGTCAAAAATTCTCCCTAAATTGGCTGCCAAGATTGTACTAGCATAGGTGATAAAAATAGTGTCCCAAAGTCAGCACTCAGAGTGCTAAGGAATATTCACTCCAATAACAATCATGGGTGCATCAGCTGAGGGAGCTAATAGGGCCTGTTTTCCTAGCACCACCCTTTTTATGAGCAAAAGCCTTATCAATTGTCGTGAAAATCACTGAAGATTTAACCACATACTCAGCCCCATAATTACCCCAAGGAATTGCTTTTGGGTCCCTTTTGCTCGAAACTCTAATTTCTTTCCCATTGAACTCTTAAGTGGATTAATCCAAAACCCTAATGGATCCCTTGAAAACTTCTTGAGTAGAATCGTACTTCAACATGTGAGCCATGTATTTAGTATCAATAAAAGGATCATTGACTGCCATTACATCAATATCATCCCTAAAAGTAGCAATTTGCATAATCAATCTTCCAATGCGACCAAATAACACTGATAATTTAACGTGCTTCACCTTTGAATTTGGGCTACGTCCACGGACAACACTCCGAATATTTTTCTTCCACTAATAAAAATTATTGGGTACAAGAAGAGAGTCTTCCCTAGACACAGGCCAGAGGTAATACAACAATTTTGAGATAAATCCAAAAATAGTGGCACACAAGTGTTTTCCAAAAACATCCCAAAATATTTTCCTCACTATTTTTGCACTCCCTAATTTTTGGAAATATTCCAAAAGTTTAACTCTCTCTCAAATTCTCTCAAATGAATTGAGATTGTTGTAATTCAAATGAAAGGATATATGTCTATTTATAGGAAAAATATTCAGTATGAACACATATCAAAAAAGTCAAAAATATTGGCTGGAGGAATTCAATTCGAAATTCAATTGCCGCAACTTTTGACTTTTTTTATTTATTTTATATGTGATGGGACCCACATATGGAGGGACCCACGCCAAAATTTTCAACGAATTCCGATGCCTACCAATAAATCTCCCCCTTCCGACAATGTAGGGGCTCCACCATTCCAGCAGTTAATCGACAGTATTCAAAATATGATCTTGATAGAATCTTTGTTAACATGTCAAATCCATTTTCTTCTGTATGGATCTTCTCAAGCTGTAGTAGCTTTTTCTCCATCATATCTCTGATCCAGTGATATCTCACATCAATATGCTTTGATCTTAAGTGAAATGAGGCATTCTTTCTAAGATGGATAGCACTCTGACTATCACAAAATAATTGATATTTGTCTTGCTGCAATCCAAGTTCTTTCAAGAACTTCTTCATCCACAGTAACTCTTAACATGCTTCTGTTGCTGCAATAAACTCTGCTTCAGTTGTAAATAGTGTAACGCACTTCTATAACTTCGATTGCCATGACACAGCTCCCCCTGCAAAAGTGATCAGGTAACTTGACATTGACTTTTTGGAGTCAACATTGCCAACCGTATCTACATCTGTGTATCCAACCAACACAGGTTTGGCATATCCAAAATATAAACATATTTTCGAAGTACCTCGAAGATACCTGAAAATCCACTTTACTGCAGTCCAATGTTCCTTTTCAGGATTTGAAAGGAATCTACTCACTACTCCAACTGCATGAGCGATATCAGGCCATGTGCACACCATGGCATACATCAAACTTCAAACTGCTGAAGCATATGAAATCTTGTCCATCTCATCATTCTCTTCATCTGTAGAAAGGCTCTATCTGGAACCCAGCTTAAAGTGATTAGCAAGAGGACAACTAACCATTTTAGCTTGGTCCATTTGAAATCTCTGAAGTACTTTCTCAAATTACTTCTCCTGTGACAGCCATAATTTCTTGGCATTCCTATCTCTGATAATCTTTATGCCAATAATCTGCTTTACTGGCCCCAAGTCTTTCATAGCAAAAGACTTACTCAACTGCTTTTTCAAGTTGTTAATTCTAGAAATATTCCAGCCAACAATCAGCATGTCATCCACATAGAGCAGAAGAATGATGAAATCTTCATCAGAGAATTTCTATACAAAAACACAATGGTCTGAAGTAGTCTTATGGTATCCTTGCTCCCCCATAACAAACTCAAACTTCTTGTACCATTGTCTTGGTGCCTGCTTCAAGCTGTATAGGCTTTTCTTCAATTTGCAAACATATTCCTCTTTTCCCTTATGTTCGAAACCCTTTGGTTGCTCCATGTATATCTCCTCTTCCAAATCACCATATAGGAAGGCAGTTTTGACATCCATTTGATTAACTTCTAGGTTAAGACTTGCTGCTAACCCTAACATTGTATGGATGGATGTCATTTCATAATTGGTGAGAAAATTTCATCAAAGTAAAATTCTTTTCTTTGACTGAATCCTTTGACGACCAATCTGGCTTTGAATCTGAACACCCATTTATTTTTCAAAGCTCTCTTGCCTTTTGGCAGCTTCAACAGTTCAAAAGTTTTGTTTTCATGCAAGGATTTCATTTCATCTTGCATGGCTTCAATCCATTTCTGTTTGTGCTCATCAATCATTGCTTCTTCAAAGCTTTATGGTTCTCCCCCATCAGTGAGTAACACATACTCATTTTCTGGATATCTCGTAGACGGTTGTCTTGCTCTATTGCTCCTTCTCACAGGAACTGGGGAGTGCACAGGTGATGGTTGATGATGAACATCATCATCTTCAGCATCATCTTCTGGATTATCAATGGGAGCATTATTTTCTTTAGGCGGATCAACATAATCTTCATCCTCAACTTGTATTGCCACCGGTATTGGAGGAATCAACTCTAAATCTGTTGAGTCGCCATTGGAATGAGGAACACCTTTCTTTCTCCTGACAATATCTTCAATTGTCTCCTTCTCAATGAAAATAGCATCAAGGCTTTTGACAAGTTTCTTCTCCACTGGATCATAAAATTTTTAGCCAAACTGATCTTTGCCATAGCCAATAAAAATACACTGTCGTATTTTGACATCGAGCTTGGACCTTTCATCTTTTAGAATATGCATAAAGGTATTGCAACCAAATAACGCATATGATCATAGGAAACATCCTTTCCTAACCACGCTTTCTCTGGAACATCTAACTTTAGAGGGATACAAGGTGAAAGATTTAACATGTACACAGTCGTGAGTAAAGCTTCACCCCAAAATGTTTTAGGTAACTTTGCATGTGAGAGCAAATATCTAACTCTCTCTATCAAAGTTCTATTCATCCTCTCAGTCAGGCCATTCAACTGTGGTGTTTTTGGAGGCATTGTCTGATGCCGAATACCTTGTTCTTTGCAGTAGGCATCAAACGGTCCAATGTATTCTCCACCGTTGTCTATCCGGATGCATTTCAACTTCTTCCTAGTCTGTCTCTCAACTGAGGCTTGAAATTCTTTAAAGACATTTAGCACCTGATCTTTTGTCTTTAAAGTATACACCCATGTCTTCCTCGAATGGTGATCAATGAAAGTCACAAAGTACTGAGCACCACCCAGTGACTTTGGCATTAGCCCATATAAATCTAAACGAATCAGATCTAACACATTCTTCATTCTGGAAGGAGTGGAACTCTTGAAAGCAACTCTATTTTTCTTTCTTGCTAAACAGTCAACACATTTCTCTAAATGCACTTCATCCATTACGGGCAACATCTTCTTTCTAACAAGGGTAGTCATCCCTTTCTCACTCATGTGGCCGAGTCGTCTGTGCCATAATTTAATAGCACTGTCTTTCTCCATAGCACTCACAGTGTCATTGGAGAGCTTTGCATGCATCATATATAAGGTAGCATGCCTTGTGCCTCTAGCCACCACCATAGAACCTTTGGTAAGCTTCCATTGGTTACTTGAGAAGGTACTGCAAAAACCTGCATCATCGAGTTTTCCTGTAGAGATCAAATTCAGACAAATATCTGGAATATGTCTGACAGCTCTCAGGACTAATTTGGTACCATTCACAGTCTCCAGACAAATATCTCCTCTGCCAAAAACTTTTGACAATTATCATTTTCCATCTTCACAGCGCCAAAATCTCCTGCTGTATAAGATGAGAAGAATTCCTTCCGAGACGTGGTATGAATGGTAGCGCCACTATCAATTACCTAACTGGTCTCATGGGATGTGAAATTGATAGTATCATCACAAATAAGAGATCCTTCATTTTGTTCTCTATATGTGGTAATTTGTGCCATTTAAGCTGATCATTTTGATGCCCTTTGTCTCCATTTTAAAACAAAACGAGACTCTTTCAGCTGACAGTAAACTAATAAAATCTTTTTTGATGTGGAAGATCAGTCAATACTGCAACCACTGAGCATACTAAGAATTTTATAAGACTGATAGATTGGCTCTGATTCCACTTGTTAGGCATAGCGGATAAAATAACACAAATAAATGTGAAATAAAATAATCAGCAAAAAATAACACCGATAATTTAACGTGGTTCACCTTTTAATTTGGGCTACGTCCACAGAAAACACTCCGAATATTTTTCTTCCACTAATAAAAATTAATGGGTACAAGAAGAGAGTCTTCCCTAGACACAGGCTAGAGGTAAATACAACAATTTTGAGATAAACCCAAAAATAGCGGCAAACAAGTGTTTTCCAAAAACACCCCAAAATATTTTCCTCACTATTTTTGTCACTCCCTAATTTTTGGAAATATTCCAAAAGTCTAACTCTCTCTCAAATGAATTGAGATTGTTGTAATTCAAATGAAAGGATATCTACCTATTTATAAGAAAAATATTCAGTGTAAACACATATCAAAAAAGTCAAAAATATTTGCTGGAGGAATTCAATTCGAAATTGAATTGTCGCAACTTTTGACTTTTTTATTTATTTTATATGTGGTGGGACCCACACCAAATTTTTCAACGAATTCGGCTGCCTACCAATAGGGAGGTCGGAGTGAAAAACCTCAAAAAAAGGAGAAGTGGCAGTGCTTCAAGCTTTTCGTAGAAAGCCCTAATGAATAGAGATGTTGTTGCATATGTTGAGATTAGACAAAGGGTGAACTAAATGAAATGATATTCTGATTTAGAACACATAGGACTTTAAAGCAGGCCTCCAAGGAGTCCAGCAGAAGAAGAGGGCTCGGGTTGAGGAAGCACCTCCAGTAGCTGAGCAGGATATCGGACAGTCCTCGGCTTCCACACCGACTTTAGCGCAGCAGGTGGTTGACCTCTTGACACCACATTTTGAGCAGCTGCAGACTTCAATGGATGAGAGGTTGGAGAACCTCAAAGACTTCATGGAGTCTCAGATGGACAGGCTTGAGGCTAAAGTTTCTAGGCTTTGAGATAGGATGTCCGGCTAGGAGTTAGGCTAGATTGTAGCCTAAATTTGCTTGTTTTTTGCTTGTTTATTTCTTTTATGTTTGTTGTTGTGTAGGAAATTTTCAATTTCCTTTTTGAACTTTATTTAACTTTGTTTGTCTTTTTTCCTTTATTCAATATATTTGCTTTTGTTTACCTCATTGATATCTTTATATCCTTTTTGATTGATGACAAAAGAGGGAGAAAACTAGCAATATATTATAGGGAAAATGGTATCAAACTAGCAATATATATTAAGGTAAATGAATTTTGAATCAAAAATTAAAATTGAATTATGAATTGACATTGAAATAGATTAAAAGGGATTAGAAACCTTGATTCAAAAATTCATATGCAAAGTATAAAATTGAGAAATTGAGCCTTATACACATTAGATATACCTTAAGTATACTTTGCATATACCTTCATGCAAGTTACAAAAATAAATATGTCATGATATACCTTAAGTATACCTTACATATACTTCTTGCCTTAAAAAGGAATTATGGTATATATTGGATATACTTCTCATATAACTTGCGTAAACTTAAAATCTAGTTAAGTTTATTTCAATGCTACAACATTCTTTACAATTTTGCACTTTATAAATTTTTTATCCTAAGTATATTTTGAGGGGGAGACTTCTCAAAAACACATATTGCTAGATTATTTGTCACCATCAAAAAGAGGGAGATTGTTAAACCTTGAGGGGTATTTCCATCATTTTGATGATAACAAATAAAATAGCAATATTGTATTTAACATACTTGTTTTCTAAGTTTATTAAACAGGACATGGAATAAAATAGCAAGAATGGAGATTGGAAGAATAATCCTTGAAAGACAAAATTAAGGAAGTAGCATTGTAACACCCCCTTACCCCACTATAGTTCAATAAGGTAAGTGAGCATTACTCGTCTTACTGTTTTATAAAATTAATGAAATGAAGTAAATATTTTTTTTTCCGAAAATATTGCATAAACTAAAATAAAATTTCATACAAGCCCAAATATTAAAACTTTTATTTATTTATAAAGTACATTAATTTACATTCAAATCATCTTCTTTTTCATAGTGACTCACATATTTAATACACATGATATGAAATAGAAACGATACTTTAATTTACAAAGTTTTTAACGACATATACCAAAAATTAAACCCAAAACTTTTTGCTACTTTCCTCCGGGTACCCTTCTTCTTCTGACAGTCTATTTTCTATGGCTACACTTCTAAACCTGCGCGAGAGGAAATCACCCGCGCTAAGCTACTAGCTTAGTGGTGCTTTAATGATAAAAATTTTACATACATATATATTTTCTCACATATTAATTACCCATTTAATAAATAAGACATAAAATAAAGAATTATATAAAATCAATAAATTTCTGCAAACACTCAATATCTAATAACTTTAATTCATATAACATTTATAAAAAAAAATCACATACTTCGATATTATTATTATTATTATTTATTTGTGCCCATAACAACTATAACCGAACTAACTAATAGGAATAACGGGGTTGTCATTCTCGGCTTTCATAATATAGCGCCGAGCGCTTTTATAATAATGTCATTACGGCTTTTATTATATTGCTATTACCGGCTTAATAATTTTGCGCCGAACGCATTTATAAATTGTCATTACCGGCTTTCATATTTGGCACCGAGTGCCTTAAATTCTCTGATTGGCATGCCAAACTATTCCCTATTCTACTTCTAGACTAGCTGTTTTTGGGCTTAACTATTTTTATATTAATTCACTATATTTCAAAAATGTCAACATTATTTAACTATCATAATTATGCTTATTTATTTTTGTTCTTTATTTTCATTATTATTGCAATAAAATCTCATACATAAATAATTTGTTAAACATTTATAATTACCATCAAAGTAAATATTTGCATGGATTATTACATATAGTTATAACAACACATGCAAAAAGCCCAATATTGTATGTTTTTACCTATGGCAGATTTCGGACTTATTTTTGGGCTTCATTTTTAGCCCATATATAATTCGAATTTGAAGTTCTATCCTTCTAACCATTTTTAGCTTATTGTCTTAGCTTTCAGATTCACCAAGAATCACGTAAATAAAAATTTTCTATCAAAAGTTATGATTAATTCACTACTGCATCATCACATAACTTTCTGCCCAAAATTTTTCTGGACAGATTCTAGGTTTAAAATTTATACATTTAACTGGAAAAATCTAGACATAATTAGATATTATAGTCTAAATAACTATTAAAGCCCTGTGTCTTAGCTTTCATTTCCAATAAAGAACATATAAAACGGAGTTCTATAACTCAAGTTATCATCAAAATAGACAGAGTTATTCCTGAAATTCTGTACCCGAGCCATCAATTGACATCAATCCATATTTCAACCACATTCATCATTTGCATTCATTTTAATAATAAAATTTTCAGAATTACAAATACATTCATATGTCTCAATTATTTCACACCATTGGGTCTCATTTCCATATATAATATCAAAAGTCACAACAAAACACATAACATCCCAACAACACAAACATAACAAACCTTAACATATAATTTCATACATATTAACAACATGCAAAATTTTTATCAATGAAGCACATACCTAATCAGCTTTAGTTCTTCCCTTAATCCTTCTTTTTCTTCTCTTATTAGCTAGCTTTCTCCTTGCCTTTTTCACCCTCTTGAGGGCCTCTCACTTGTTCACTTATTTTTCCTACACAACCATACCATAACTCAATTCCAACATTCAATTTCAATGCTTTTCATGTCTACATAATATTCTAATGCTCCTAATATGTTTTACACCTTAATTGAGCTAAAATGTACTAAGGTTAAACTTCCTTCTTCACATGTCATGGCTGCCCAAAAAATATATCCTAGTTCCCAATTTATTTTCTTCAATTAAACACTCAATTCACCTTTAATCTATCACCAATTGTGGTGTTTCTATGTTAATTTCAATTTCTCCCAAATTTATTTAACTATGGCAGCCCCTCATTCATCCTTCAACATTATATTTTCTTCAATATTTAAGCCATAAAATAATTACCTAACATCAAATATCATTAATTCAAAGTTTAATTACACTTCCATCAACTAATCACAAACTTAAATTTTCTAAGTTCAATCTTGCAACATAACCTATCTCTACCAACCCTAATCACATCTATCATCAATATGGATCCCAAATGGAAGGAAAAAGGTTAAATTTAATAAGAATAAACTCACCTTAATAGAGTTATAGGGCTGGTCGAATCTGCCCCAAATTCTTCTCCCTTTCTCTTCTTCTTTCCTCCTTCCTTCTTGCTCCTTTGGTACCTTTGTAGTAAGAACTCTTAAATTCTTATTTTTCCTCTCTCAAAACTAATTTATTTGCTCACTTTTTCAAACTTAATTTAGAGCAAAATGGTGGCCTTTGGGATGGATAAGTGGACGGCCAAAATGGAAGAAAAGATGAAGAAGAGAAAGTCATGGAAGAATGTGGAATTTGTCTTCCTTTTTGACTTTTATACCTAAATTAAGAAGTGGGTCCCACCAATTAAAATTAATCTTAATTCTTATTGGTTCATTAAGTTAATTAATCTTAATTAACATTTAAACTTTGTGAAATTCCATATTTGCCACATCTTGCTCCATATTTACAATTTTTTCCCAAACAATCTCCATAATACGAATTTTGTCCATAGGAAATTTTATTGTTTTCTAATTCTACCCCAAATCCTTTTAATTCCCAAATAATAATACCCTTAATTATTTTCTCTTATTATTAGTAATTTTTTATGGGTTTAAATTTAGACTCCGATTGAACCAGTGGACCCCACTACGGTCACGCGCAATCGGGGCCTAAATCACTGAATGTTACAAGCATGTTCACGCCCGTGACTATATGTGTCATGCCCGTGAAGGAGCTAACCATTACCAAAACCAACATTTGAAGTTCACGGCCATGAAGGAAGAATAAACCGTGAAGTGGACATTTTAGTCATGCCCGTGAATCAAACTATCACACCCGTGAATGTTCATGTCATTTTCATCCAGAGAGCTTCACGACCAAAGTCACCACTTGGATCACGGCTGGAAAGTTTGTCACGCCCGTGACTCAATGTGTCAAAACATTCCAAAGAGCTTCACGACCAAGGTCACCACTTCAATCATGGCTTAGGAAGAAATGTCACGCTCGTGAATGATGAAAGAGAAAAATGTCAGGCGCAATTATTTGGTTGGTACAACGGCTAGTTTCGTATTTAATGATCCCCAACGGCTATAATCAGCCATGGGAGTATAAATGGAAGTCATTTATGCATTCAGTACAAGAGGACACCATATTCTTTGAATCAAAATCTTATTACAAGCTATTTGTACATTCAATACTTTGAGAACAAAATCTATTCTCTGTAAAAATCTTTTTGCTCTTCATTTATTGAGCACTTAAGATTTGTGAGTGTTTCTCTCTGTAATCATTACTCAAGTGAGCTTTGGGTATTTCTGGGTTAAGAGTAGAACACTTGTAAGGGTTAGTTGTGTGAGCCTCTAAAACACAAATTAAAAGATTGTTTGTGTGAGCCTGTAAAAACACAAAGTGAAGGTTCTTTGTGTGAGCCTGTAACACACAAGGAATTGGTTATTGTGTGAGCCTGTAACACACAAGGAATTGGTTATTGTGTGAGCCATTAAAACACAAGGGATTTCTGGGTTAGGTGTGAGCCATTGTGAGAAACACCATAGTTGGCAGTGAGCTTGTAAAACTCCATTTTAACACTTAGTGTGTTAGTGAAACACCCAATTATGATTGGGGAGAGGAGTAGGGTTTGTTAACACCCGAACCTCTATAAAAATCTTTGTGTCAAATTTTCTCTATCCCTCCTAAAATTAATTATTTATTTCTACACCTTAAAGTTTAATTTTTTGAAACTCTAATTTAACCCCCCCCCTTTTTGGCTTAAGATTTGGGCAACAGGCAAGACATGTGAAACTTGCCAAAGAGGAAAGCAACACAAGTCATCCTTCAAAGCCAAAAACATAGTAAGTACCTCAAAACCTTTTCAACTCCTGCATTTAGACTTATTAGGACCTACTAGAATTGCTAGCTTATGAGGAAAATATTATGCATTTTTCATCATAGATGATTACTCTAGATTTACTTGGGTAATTTTCTTAGCTCAAAAGAGTGATGCTTTTGAAAATTTCAAAAACTTTGCTAAAAGAGTTCAAAATGAAAAAGGATACTGTATTTCAAGGATAAGAAGTGATCATGGGAAAGAATTTGAAAATGAAAAATTTTGAAAGCTTTTGTCTTGAACATGGCATTTCACATAATTTCTCATCTCCTAGGACACCTCAACAAAATAGTGTAGTTGAAAGGAAAAATCGAACTTTAATTAAAATGGCTAGCAAAATGCTCAATGAATATGATTTACCAACTCACTTTTGGTCAGAAGCCATAAACACTGCATGTTATATTTCAAATCGATTTTTCAAAAGACCTCTTTTAAACAAAACCTCATTTGAGCTATGGAATGGAAGAAAGCCCTTGATATCATACTTTAGAGTATTTGGATGCAAATGCTTTATATTGAATACCAAGGACAATCTTGGAAAATTTGCCTATAAATCTGAACAAGGTATCTTTTTAGGATACTCTACAAATAGCAAAGCATATAGAGTATTTAACAAAAGACAATTAACTATTGAAGAATCCATGCATATTGTTTTTAATGAATCTAGCAGACTTGATCTTGTGAAAGGTAGTGTTCTTGATCAAGTTGTAGGTAACATGGAAAGACTTGATCTTGGAAATGGGAAAGAAGAAAATGATCAAAAAGATTCACATCAAAATGGTTCTCTACCTCAAACTCAAGAAGAAAATGAACAAGAACTCCCAAAAGAATGGAGAATGACGAAAGATCATCCAAAAGAGCAAATCATTGGTGTTCTCTCAAGAGGAGTAAGTAATATATCTCATTTCAAACATTTAGTCATTGACATTGCTTTTATTTCTCAAATTAAGCCCAAAAATGTTGATGAAGCTCTTAATGATGAAAGTTGGGTAATTGCCATGCAAGAGGAACTCAACCAATTTGAGAGAAGTAAGGTATGGACCTTAGTACCTAGACCCAATGATCATCAAATTATAGGTAGCAAATGGGTATTTAGAAATAAACTAGATGAACAAAGTTCAATAACTAGGAATAAGGCTAGATTAGTTGCAAAAGAATATAATCAGGAAAAAGGTATATATTATGATGAAACCTATGCACATGTAGCTAGATTAGAAGCCATAAGAATACTCTGAGCATATGCATGTCACACGAATTTCAAACTTTTTCAAATAGATGTGAAAAGTGCATTTCTAAATGGTTATATAGAAGAAGAAGTGTATGTAGAACAACCACTTGGCTTTGAAAGCTATCATTTGCCAAATCATGTTTTTAAACTTTCAAATGCTTTATATGGTTAGAAACAAGCCCCAAGAGCTTGGTATGAGAGGCTAAGTTCTTTTCTATTAGAAAATAGCTTTACAAAGTGAAATGTTGACACCACATTATTCATTAAAAAGCATAAGCATGATATACTAATTGTTCAAATTTATGTTGATAATATAATATTTGGTTCTACTAATGAGTTGCTTTGTCAAGAATTTGCTAAGTGTATGACTATGGAATTTGAAATGAGCATGATGCGAGAGCTTAAGTATTTCCTTGGTCTACAAATAAAGCAAAGCAATGAGGGCATATTCATCAACCAATCCAAATATGCCTAAGATTTAATTAAGAAATTTGGTATGGAAGGATGCAAGAATGCCAAGACTCCTATGAGCACATCAATAAAATTGGACAAGAATGAAAAGGGTAAGAGCATTAATGAAAATCTTTATAGAGGTATGATCGGATCTCTTTTATATCTTACTGCATCTAAACCCGATATAATGTATAGTGTTTGCTTGTGTGCACGATTTCAATCATGTCCTAAAGAATCTCATTTAGATGCAGTAAAAAGGATTCTAAGATATTTACATGGATCTTTGCATCTAGGTTTATGGTATCCTAGAAATTCATGCTTTCATATTATATGATATTCAGATGCAGACTATGCTGGTAGTCTTTTAGATAGAAAAATTATTTCAGGTACTTGTCACTTTATTGGAGAATGCTTAGTTTCTTGGTTTAGCAAGAAACAAGTTTCAGTTGCTCTTTCAACTGCTGAAGCAGAGTATGTAGCAGCTGGATGTTGTTGTACTCAAATTCTTTGGATGAAACAACAACTTAAGGACTATGGTCATGATATGAACCATATACCTATTAAATGTGACAATACAAGTACTATAAATCTTTCAAAGAATCCTATTCAACACTCAAGAAGTAAGCATATTGACATTAGACACCAGTTTATTAGAGATCATATTCAATATGGAGATGTTGCATTAGAATTTATAAGCACAGAAAATCAATTGGCAGATATTTTTACTAAGTCTCTAAATGAGGAAAGATTTAATTTAATTAGAAGAGAACTTGGTATGATTGATGGATTAACCTTGTGATTGCTAAATTATGAAATCTTAATTGATGATCTTAATCTTGTATCATATTACTAGATATAAGGTAGTAATTTTGATGAAAATTTATGTTATAAGGGATAGAATCTTTATTGAAATGATTTAGTCTTGTTTTTAGGACTTAATTTTATTTGATGAAAATTTTAGGGGAGTCATGCCCGTGACTTAAATAGCCAAAAGAGGCAGTGTCATTCACATATTGATTCACGACATGGTTTACGGCTTTAAAGGGTGAAGCTTATATTCACGGCTTTATTCACTCCCATGAAAATACCTTTTCACATCCATGATGAATTTTCACGCTCGTGAACCTTTACACCCCCAAAACTCATAGAGGCGCTCACGCCTTAAGTCCCACCTTGCTTCACGGGCATAAGTAGTGAAATTCAACCTTTCACGCCCGTGACTATTGCTTCACCCCCGTGACAGTTCATCATTCATGCCCGTGATATTCAGAGGTCACGACCGTGAACATATTCACGCTTTTATTCACGGGTAGAGTACTTCTTTAGCAAACCGTGAACACGACCATTCACGCCTGTGAACAATCATTTCACGTCCGTGAATGCATTGGGCATATAAGATAACAGCCGGTTGTTTTTCTCAATTAAACCTTTCAACTCCTTGAAACTGCTCTCATTTACACACATTCAATGAGTTATTGAAGATTATGGCCCCCAAGTCACAAAAGTTTCCTATAAATACCATCAAAAGTCCATTCCTTCATCAAAAATCATACTATTTTAGGGTTTTTTATCAAATTTCTGTCAAATATTTTTCTCAAACCTCACAAAGTTCACTTCTTCAACTCAAATGGAGACTGCCTCATCAAAGGGAAAGAGAAAGAAGTCTCATGCTCCTAGGAGGTATGTAGATTACCTCATGAACAGAATTCCGGAGCAATGCCATCCTCAGTACTCCACTTTGAAGAAAAGGCCTCTCCTTTCATCGAGGTCCTTCGAATGGAAAACCGTCCGAAATCTCGGGCTCGAAATGGCTATGACAGGGCAACTCTAGGCCTGTCACTTGAAAGAATTTGTGGACATACATCAGCCCACATTGAGGGAGCCAACACTAGAATTCCTTAGCACTCTGCAAGTGTCACCTACTGGAGTGGTGAAATTCCAACTCTGTGACAATCCAAACACCCTCAGTGCCATTGAATTTGGGGAATTATTCAACTTACCATCAGATGGCATCCTCAATGACAGCGAAGTAGAATTCTTCGCCACTCGAGCTTGGACTCATTTTGGCACCGATTGCAGCTGGGATGTCAAGAAGACCAAGAGCACTCATCTCAGGTCCCCAGTGCACAAATATTTGCATAGGTTCCTGACCTATAGCATATTTGCTCAGAGAAAAAGCAATGGGGCCATCAGGAAATCAGAGCTCTTTCTATTTGAGATGCCTAGAAGAGGACTCACCGTGGAACTTTCTAGATGGTTTGCAAACCATCTTCTGTCCATCGCCACCAAACCCATAGGAGATATACTCATTGGTGGTTATGTCACCTACATAGCCTTGAAGCTTGGCTATTTGAAGCTAGATGAGCATCATTTCAACCTCATCCCTGGGCATCCTCAAGATCACTTGGATGTCGAGTCCTTCATAAAGATGGGAGCGGCTGTCAGAATTGTTCACGAGAACAATATTTTCTACCGCTTCACAGACACTACTGGAGAGATAATCTGGGAAGATAATGACACGGAATACTTCAAAGCCGACCTCCAAGGGATCCAGCTGAAGAAAAGGGCTCGGGTTGAGGAAGCACCTCCAATGGCTAAGCAGGACATCAGTCAATCCTCGGCTTCCACACCGAATTTAGCGTAGCAGGTGGTTGACCTTTTGGCACCACATTTTGAGCAGCTGCAGGCTTCAATGGATGAGAGGTTAGAAAATCTCAAAGACTTCATAGAGTCTCGGATGGACAGTCTTGAGGTAGAGGTTGCTAGACTTCGAGATAGGATGTCCGGCTAGGTGTTAGGCTAGATGATAGCCTAAATTTGTGTGGTTGCTTGTATACCTTCTTTGTTGTTTTGTTGTTTTTGTTTGATTGTATTTCCTTTATGAACTTTAATTAACTTTGGTGTGTATTTTTTCTTTTATCAAATATATTTGCTTTGTTTATCATTTGGTATCCTTATATTCTTTTTGATTGATGACAAAAGGGGGAGAACCTAGCAATATATTAAAATATATTAAAATGATTTATTTGAATCAAAAATAAGAACCTAAAAATACATTGACATTGAGTTAGGTTAGGAGAAATTATAAATACTCAAACTTTGATTCAAACTTTGATTCAAAATTAATATGCAAGTATGAAATTGAGAAATTGAACTTTATACACATTAGATATACCTTAAGTATACTTTGCATATACCTTAATGCAAGTTACATAAATGAACATGTCATGATATACTCTAAATATACCTTACATATACTTCATGCCTTAAAAAGAATTTTGGTATATATTGGATAGACTTCACATATAACTTGCAATACTCTAAAGCACATATTGCTAGATAATTTGTCACCATCAAAAAGGGGGAGATTGTTAAATCTTGAGGGGTATTTCCATCATTTTGATGATAACAAATAAAATAGCAATATTGTATTTAACATATTTGTTTTCTAAGTCTATTAAACAGGGTATGAAATAAAATAGCAAGAATGGAGATTGGAAGAATAATCCTTGAAAGACAAAATTAAGGAAGTAGCATGTTCATGCCCGTGATCCTATGTGTCACGCCCGTGAAAGAGCTAACCGTTACCAAAACCAATATTTGAAGTTCATGACCATGAAGGAAGAACAAACCATGAAATGGACATTTAAGTCACGCCCGTGAATTAAAATGTCACGCCCGTCAATGTTCATGGAATTTTCATCCAGAGAGTTTCACGACCAAAGTCACCACTTGGATCACGGCTGGGAAGTTTGTCACGCCCGTGACCCAATGTTTCAAAACATTACAGAGAGCTTCACGACCAAGGTCACCACTTCAGTCACGGCTTGGAAAGCAATGTCACGCCCGTGACAAACATAGTCACGCCTGTGAATGATAAAAGAGAAAAATTTCAGGCGCGATTATTTGGTTGGTACAACGACTAGTTTCATATAAATGCACCCTAACGGCTATAATCAGCCAAGGGAGTATAAATGGAAGTCATTTATACATTCAGTACAATAGGATAGCAAATACTTTGAATCAAAATCTTATTACAAGCTATTTGTACATTCAATACATTGAGAACCAATATCTATTCTCTGTAAAAAAAATTTTGCTCTTTATTTATTGAGCAATAAAGATTTGTGAGTGTTTCTCTCTGTAATCATTTATTACTCAAGTGAGTTTTGGGTATTTCTGGGCTAAGAGTAGAACACTTGTAAGGGTTAGTTGTGTGAGCCTCTAAAACACAAATTAAAGGTTGTTTATGTGAGCCTGTAAAAACACAAAGTAAAGGTTGTTTATGTGAGCCTGTAAAAACATAAAGTAAAGGTTATTTGTGTGAGCCTATAAAACACAAGGAATTGGTTATTGTGTGAGCCATTAAAACACAAGGGATTTCTGGGTTAGATGTGAGCCATTGTGAGAAACACCATAGTTGGGAGTGAGCTTGTAAAACTCCATTGTAACACTTAGTGTGTTAGTGAAACTCTCAATTACAATTTGGGAGAGGAGTAAGGTTTGTTAACACCCGAACCTCTATAAAAATCCTTGTGTCAAATTTCTCTATCCCTCCTAAAATTAATTTTTTATTTATGCACTTTAAAGTTTAATTTTTGAAACTCCAATTCAACCCCCCCTTCTTGGCCTAATATCTGGGCAACACTAGCTATCATCATGTTGGTTATTGAAGGTGATGTTAATAGAGCTAGGGAAGAGATTTGAAGCAAGAGGGGGAAATCAGTCTGGCTTTGATATCAAGTTGGTGTAGGACATAATAGACATAGTTTGCATAGGAAGTAGAGAGAATAAAACAATGAGAAAGAGTAGATGAATTAATATCTGTACAACAAAGAAATAATTTAGATTTTTGGGACATTAGTTTGGACAATTTAGTTTTACTAATGAAGATTGGGAAAGATATAGCTTTCAGGATTTTTCATGATGCAATGAATTGGGATCAGTTTAGGGTTGAAATATGGGCAAACAATAGATGCAGCTAGGTGTTAGATTCTTCATTACTTGGCATGGGAGTCAATTTCTTTATTCTGCGGAATGTCTGTCTTGATTTTAGATGTCGTGTATTAGAATATTAGAAGAATAGTGCAACATTTGGAATCAAAAGTTATAAGACTTTACTAGGTAGTTGGGATCCTTAAATATTAAATAGAGTCTATGAATGTAACCTTTTTTTCTTCTTTCTCCTTTTTGTGTCTAGCAATGTAAAGCAAACAAGGGAGGAGGGATTATGCAATTGTACTTGTATATGTTGGCTTTAGTTCAAGTTGTATGATTTTTCTTGGAATTAGTTTTTAGATAGGTGTTTTACAAAATTTTCTTCTTGGATGATCAAGATAAATCTATGAAAACTGAAGGAAAATGGCAAAGACACTGATCCTTAGTACACAAACCACAATAATCATGAATGAATCTTTTAGGTTAGATTCAGCAAGTTTTCTTTTATTGACTGGGTTATGCTTCGATTACATAACTTGCCATATTTTTTTCTTTTTGTAAAAAGCATGTTATTTGTTTTCTTATATCTTTAATGATATAATGTTGCCCTAATGATGTAAAAGTCTTGAACTTTGCACAATGTTTCAAGCATTATATTCACTGTTCGTAACAATTGAATTTGACTTGCGAAATATATCCATTTCTATATACACTATTTTTTCAAAACAGAATATGAAAGGTTCATACTTCATGGTTGGACCCCCCCCCCCATTTATAGTTTTTTTCTTTGGATTAATATAATTGTGTTCATGTAAATCCTCAGCAGTAATTGATGTTGATGAGCCTATGAGAAGTAATTCTGATGAATTAGACGATTCAATATAGTTGGATGTGTTGAAGTGTCGGTAGAAAAAATCAGCAATGAGTTCACCCATATGTGGGACCCACCACTATTATTATTAAAAAAAAAGAAGAATTCAAGTTTGATTTTGCTACTGGTTTAAAAGAATTCAAGTTTGATTTTGCTACCTTATTTGAATTATGTTCCCATTACTCATTTGCCTATAAATAGGCAAATGATCTTCATTACAACAACAACAACAACAACAACAATCTCAATTCATTTGAGAGAATTAGAGTTAGAGAGTTAGACTTTTGGAATTTTTTTTCAAAAATTGGGGAGTGACAAAAATAGTGAGGAAAATATTTTTGGGAAACACTTGTGTGCCACTATTTTTGGGTTTATCTCAAATTTGTTATATTACCTCTAACTTGTGTCTATCTCAAATTTTATTAGTGGAAGAAAAATATTCGAAGTGTTGTCTGTGGATGTAACCCAAATTAAAGGGTGAACCACGTTAAATCGTTGGTGTTATTTTTGCTGATTATTTTATTTCACATTTATTTGTGTTATTTTATCCAATGTGCCCAACAAGTGGTATCTGAGCCAGCCAGTTAGTCCTATAAAATTCTTAGTATGCTCTATGGTTGCAGTTCTGACTGATTTTTCACATCAAAAAAAATTTTATTTGATTACTGTCAGTTGAATGAGTCTCATTTTTTTTAAATGGAGACAAAGGGCATTAAGATTATCAGCTTAAATGGCAAAAATTACCACATATAGAGAAGCAAAATGAAAGATCTCCTATTTGTGATGAAAATTCATCTGTCGGTGTTTACTACAACTAAACCCGAAGGCAAGACAAATGAGGAATGAGAGTTTGAGCACAAACAGGTGTGCGGCTACATCTGACAATTTGTCGAAAATAATGTATACAATCACATCTGCAATGAGACTCATGCCTAGACGCTATGAAACAAGGTTGAACAACTTTACGCGTCAAAGACAAGTAACAATAAATTATTTTATTTGACAAAGTTGACGCAATTGAAATACAAAGAAGGGACTTCCATAGTCAATCAACTGAATGAGATGCAAGGGATCATGGACCAGCTATCCAGAATGAATATAAAGCTGGATAACGAAGTATTTACTCTGTTAGTATTGGGCTCTCTGCCAGAGTCATGGGAGACTTTAAAGATTTCAATTACCAGCACTGCACTTAATGGTGTATTCAATATGGAGTCTATAAAAAGCAGTATTCTGAATGAAGAAATGAGAAGGATATCACAAAACTCATCTTCTTCATTACAACCAGATATTTTGGTTATTGATTACAGAGGAAGGAGCCAGTCTAGACAACAAATGTCTAGAGGAAAGGCAGAGGCAAATCAAACAAATATGGCAATATTTAATGTCATTACTGCAAAAAAAGGGTCATATCAAGAAATACTGCCGAAAGTTAAAGAAAGAACAAAAAGGCAAGGAAGTAAAACAAGAAGACAGCAGTGATGATGACGTAACAAATACTATGAACGAATTCAATGTTATTTGTGACGATACTATCAATTTCACATCCCAGAGACTAGCTGGGTAATTGATAATGGCGCTACCATTCATGCCACATCTTGAAAGGAATTCTTCTCATCCTACACATTAGGAGATTTTGGTACTGTGAAGATGGGAAATGACAATCTATCAAAAGTTATTGGCATAGGAGATATTTGTTTGGAGACTATGAATGGTACCAAATTAATCTTGAGAAATGTCAGGCATATTCCAGATATTCGTTTAAATTTGATCTCTATAGGAAGACTCGATGATGTATGTTTCTGCAGTACCTTTTTCTAATAACCAATGAAAGCTTACCAAAGATTCCATGGTGGTGGCTAGAGGCATAAGGCATGCTACCTTGTATGTGATGCATGCAAAGCTCTCCAACGACACTGTGAGTGCTGTGGAGAAAGACAGTGCTATTAAATTATGGCATAGAAGGCTCAGCCACATGAATGAGAAAGGTATTAATACACTTGTAAGAAGGAAGATGTTGCCCGAAATGAAAAAAATACATTTGGAGAAATGTGCTGATTGTTTAGCAGAAAAGAAAAACAGAGTTGCTTTCAAGAGTTCCCCTCCTTTCAGAATGAATAATGTGTTAGATCTGGTCCATTCAAATTTATGTGGACCATTGCCAAAGTCACTGGATGGTGCTCAGTACTTTGTGACTTTCATTGATAACCACTCAAAAATGGCATGGGTGTATACTTTAAAGACAAAAGATCAGGTGCTAAATGTCTTTAAAGAATTCCATGTCTCGGATGAGAGACAGACTAGGAAGAAATTGAAATGCATCTAGACAAACAACGATGGAGAATACATTGGACTGTTTGATACCTATTGTAAAGATCACGGTATTCGGCATCAGAGAACGCCTCCAAAAACACCGTAGTTGAATAGTTTAACTAAGAGGACGAACAAAACTTTGATGGAGAGAGTCAGATGTTTGCTCTCACATGCAAAGTTACCTAAAATATTTTGGAGTGAAACTTTACTCACAGTTGTGTACGTGTTAAATCTTTTCACCTTTTATCCCTCTAAAGCTAGATGTTCCAGAAAAAGCATAGTTAGGAAAAAATGTTTCCTATGATCATCTGCGAATATTTGGTTGCAAGACTTTTGTGCATATTCCAAAAGATGAGAGGTCCAAGCTTGATGTCAAAACACGACAATGTGTTTTTATTGGCTATGGTAAAGATCAACTTGGCTACAGATTTTATAATCCAGTAGAGAAAAAACTTGTCAAAAGTCGTGATGTTATTTTAGTTGAGAAGGAGACCATTGAAGAAATTATGAGGACGGAGAAAGATGTTCCCGATTCTGATGGTGACTCAACAAATTTAGAATTGATTCCTCCAACACCGGTGCTGATACAAGTTGGAGATGAAGATCATATTGATTTTCTTGAAGAAAATAATGCTCTCATCGACAATCCAAAAGATAATGTTGAAGATGATTTTGTTCCTCATCAACCATCACCTGTGCACTCCCTAATTCCTTTGAGAAGGAGCAGTAGAGCAACACAACCTTCTTCAAGGTATCCAAAAAAATGAGTATGTATTACTCATTGATGGAGGAGAACTAGAAAGCTTTGAAGAAGCTATGACTGATGAACACAAGCTGAAATGGGTAGACGCCATGCAAGATGAAATGAAATCCTTGCATGAGAATAAAACCTTTGAACTGGTGAAATTACCAAAAGGCAAGAGAGCTTTGAAAAATAAATGGGTGTTCAAAGTCAAGTATGAAGAGAATAGTTCCCATCCAAGATTTAAAGTCAGATTGGTTGTCAAGGGGTTCAGCCAAAAGAAAGGAATTGAATTTGATGAAATTTTCTCACCAATTGTCAAAATGACATCCATCCAAATAGTGCTGGGGTTAGCAGTAAGTCTTAACTTAGAGGTTGAGCAAATGGATATCAAAACTATCTTCCTACATGGTGATTTGGAAGAGGAGATATACATGAAGCAACCATAGGGTTTTAAACATAAAAGAAAATAGGATTATGTTTGTAAATTCAAGAGAAAACCTCTACGACTTGAAGTAGGTACCAAGAGAATGGTATAAGAAGTTTTGAGTCTTTTATGGGGGAGAAAGGCTACGAGAAGACTACTTCAGACCATTGTATTTTGTACAGAAATTCTCTTATAAAGATTTCATTATTCTTTTGTTTTATGGGGATGACATGCTGATTGTTGGCCGGAATATTTTCAGAATTAACAACTTGAAAAAGCAGTTGTTCAAGTCTTTTGCCATGAAAGACTTAGGGTCAGCAAAATATATTATTGGCATGAAGATTATCAAAGACAGGAGCGCCAAAAAATTATGGTTGTCACAACAGAAGTACATTGAGAAAGTACTTCAGAGATTTCAAATGGACCAAGCTAAAGTGGTTAGTTATCCTCTTGCTAATCATTTTAAGCTAAGTTTTAAACAGAGCCCTTCTATAGACGAAGAAAATGATGAAATGGATAAGGTTCCATATGCTTTAGTAGTTGGAAGTTTGATGTATGTCATGGTGTATACACGACCAGATATCACTCATCCAGTTGGAGTAGTGAGCATATTTCTTTCAAATCCTGAAAAGGAACATTGGACTGCAGTAAAGTGGATTTTTAGGTATCTTTGGGGTACTTCCAAAATATGTTTATGTTTTGGAGATAGCAAACCTGTGTTGGTTGGATACACAGATGCGGATATGGCTGGCGATGTTGACTCGAGAAAGTCTACATCAGGATACCTGTTCACTTTTACAGGGGGAGTTGTGTCATGAAAATCGAAGCAACAGAAACGTGTAAAGAGTTTTTGTGGATGAAAAAGTTTTTGAATGAACTTGGGTTGCAGCAAGAAAGATATCAGTTATTCTGTGATAGCCAGAACGCTATCCATCTTGGAAAGAATGCCTCATTTTACTTAAGATCAAAATATATTGATGTGAGATATCATTGGATCAGGGATGCATTGGAGAAGAAACTACTACAGCTTGAAAAGATCCATACAGAAAAAAATGGATCAAACATGTTAACGAATATTCTACCAAGATTGTATTTTGAATACTGTCGATTAACTGCTGGAATGGGGGAGCCCCATGTTATCGAGAGGGGGAGATTTGTTGAAGTGTCAGCAGAAAAAGTTAGCAATGAATTCCTCCAATATGTGGGACCTAGCACTATTATTATTAGAAAAAAAGAATTCAATTTTGATATTGCTACTGAATTAAAAGAATTCAAGTTTGATTTTGCTACCTTATTTGAATTATATTCTCATTACCCATTTGCCTATAAATAGGCAAAAGATCTTCATTATAACAACAATAATATTAATTCATTTGAGAGAATTAAAGTTAGATAGTTAAGACTTTAGAAATTTTTTCCACAAATTGGGAAGTGACAAAAATAGTGAGGAAAATATTTTTGGAATATGTTTGGGAGACACTTTTGTGCCACTATTTTTGGGTTTATTTCAAATTTGTTGTATTACCTCTAACATGTGTGTAGGAAATACTCTTTTTCTTTGTACCCATTAATTTTATTGGTAGAAGAAAAATATTTAGAGTATTGTTCATAGACGTAGTCCAAATTAAAAAGTAAATCACGTTAAAATATTAGTATTATTTTTACTGATTATTTTTTTCAAATTTATTTATATTGTTTTATCTGTTGAGCAAGGATGCATTATACAAAACTTTTTATGTTCAGGATGGTGGATGATGAGCTGAGTTGGAATTGAGGTAATGACATTAATTATCTTTATGTATATATATGTAGGCTCCTTTTGTTTTGTGCATATAGTGGAGCAGAATAAAAAACTTACTCGACATTATCTAGCTTGTCTACACATGCTAAATTGTAAATTCTTCTTCTTCGTTTTATTTAGGCATCTAATTTAGAATCTCACCCATGATAATTTTGCATTGTAATTGGTGAGTGGTACCCTTTTCCCTTTATTATCTCCTCTTGCTGATTGCAGATTATCAACAAGGTCATTTGTGATTAGGTGAATACATTGCTTCATAATTTCTCAGATTGTATAAGTAGTTGAGTTTCACATGACTGAAAAAATAATTCTAGTTTTATAAAATGATTGTCATACAAAGAAGAAATGTTGCTTCTGGCCATCTGATAAACATATACTCGCACTAGGCTTATTCATATTTTATCTTTAAAATTGTGAGATTATTGGGGCTCTCTAAAAGTGTGCAGTTCCAAGTTTGAATTTGAAGCCCTTTGGTTTTTATTGTATTTTTTTAATTGAATTATAATGTCATTTACTATAAACATTAAAAATTTCTTTAATTAGGATAATAAAATATTTTTGTATTAATAAAATATTTTTTTTTTTGTATTTTCTAGAAAAATATAATATTTTTATAAATTTGGCTACAATACTAGAAAAAAAAAAGAGTGAAAAAATATATTTTTTTTATATCTAATAAGTATTAAAAAATAACTTACCCTTATTTTTTAGATTTTTTTGTTAAATTAAAAAAAAAAATTTGACTTTTTTTTGTGATATAAACTAAATATTAAAAAATAAAAAAACAATTTTCTAAAAATAAACGGTGCATCGCAGATGTGGTAACTTGAAGGGTTATGAAATGTGTTTAGTCAAAATTGTAGTTTATGATATATGCTCTGTATTGCCAGGATGAAATAATATGAAGTATTGCTAGTTAATAGAAAATAAGAAGGCAAGGCAGGGAAAGGTGAGCTGAAAAGGGAAAAGTGTAAATGTGGAAGTGAAGTAATAAACAAGATTAGGAAGCAATAAATGAAAGAAGACAAATACAAACAGGAAACCTACAAATTCGATGGCTCATTCTTCTATGAATGCTCTCCCAGAGGGGACATACTACTCACTGAGTCACTGTCAATGCCTCAAATTGATGCGATAAATTTACAAATACATTAATTTTTACGGATTAAAATTTTTTCATGTTTAGCCAAACGTGATCATTTTAATCCCTTATTTTTAAATAAATAGTTAATATTAAATTTTACTAATAGTTCTAGTTTTTTAATTTTTTTTTGAGATTTAATTTTAACTTCATAATTAAATAAATGGTTAAAATTTTTCTAATATGATTTAGTATATATAGTGAATATGAAGGGATCTTAATTCAATTTTTATAGCCATTTTAAAATAAATTTACAAATAAATTACCAATATTATGAAATTTGTTTGTATTAAATATATGCTTTGTTCACTTAATTACATTCCTAGATAGGACCTCTCCTATTGGAATAAAAATGGAAAAATATATAATTAAGCTCCTAAAGTTGGAGCCAAATAACATTTTTGATGAGTCCCATTAAATCTCTAAAGTAAATTTGAGGATAAATTAACTCCTGTAAGATTCGACTATGTTTTACCAATAAACGAGGGCTGATGCGGTAAATAATTTTTCAGAGCTCCTCTGAGCTTTATTCACTTGTATTAAAAGGACTTGCCGCTAGCCCAATAATAGAACTTCTTAAAAGGGAATCTTGACAACTTATTGAAAGCTATCAATAAGAAGTTGGAAAATTATTAGATAAATTTAATTAATTATATTATCTTTATATTAATTCAATTCTGTAATAATATATATATATATAATTATTAAATAATATAAATTAAATAATTAAATATATATTACAGTGATGTTATTGAATTAGTTTATAAAGTGATAATCTAAAAATTATAAATTCATAAATCAGTTAAAAAAAAATCATAAAATGTCATTTGGATGAAGGTACGAAGAAGAAAAAAAGAACTGAGAACACTGACAAAGAATCCTTTATCTCTAGTCTTAATGCTTTATCAAATCCAGTGAGTTGGCATTGTAATTAGGATCTATCTGTCGTTTTATGACATATCAAAGGGTCTGTGTGTGCAAACAAACGTTCGTGCTATCGCCTCATAATTTCTGCTGGCCATAGTAGTCGTAAATTACAGAACTGAAATGAATTATGAGAATAAATCCATTCGATTTGATTAATTTTTTAAAATTCGACTCGATTTGGTATTTACACACCCCTAGGTAGATGGATGCTGCTGCTGAAAATTGTTTTAGTAGGGTGTTTTTATCTGGGCTTGGGACTTTTTTTGTGTATGAACTGTTATGCTTGAACCTGTTCTATGTATATCTATTGGGCTTTTCTCCACCCAATGAAGGAGAACAAATTATAATCTGGGTTTTTATTTTTGAAAAAATAAAAGATAGAAGGAGAACAATTAGTAAAATTTGTGATTTAAGTAAATATAGAATTATCCCCGCAGATCAATTTAAGATGATGAATTGTGGGACCAATGTTGAATAGAATTCTGTTGCTCTTATTTGACATTGGGGCACATTATAGTACGGTTTATATAGCTATTTTTCTGGAGGCCCATTTCCCTTGGGTTTACTGTTTGTTTGACTAGGTTATGGGCAGTGGAATCTTTGTCCTACCAAGTCATGTGAATTCTTGAAAGATTTCCTATATATCTTCTCTTGTCTTAGATCTTAGATCAATATATATATATATATATATATATATACATAGAGAGAGAGAGAGAGTTAGAATTCCAAGAAAACATATAAAAAAACACAGACAATTGCAAGAGGGGAAAAGGAAACAAAAAGAAGGGTATCAAACCGCATTTGGTGTAAAGGGCCTCTTGCAAGGCTAAAACTTTTGGCTGGCACATGGAGTAGTTGCCCATTCATTTTCATAGGCTACTACACTGTGATGATAATAATAAAGGCGAATACTACAACACACATGTTCAAAAAGACAAGTAAACGTCCTATATATCTAATGCTAGCAAAAGCTTCTCTCTTATATCCTCAAGTTTTTAATGGCTTGAGCTACTCCTTTTTCCTTTTTCAACTGGATTTGATTTTTTACATTTATCTATCTGATTTTCACCTTTCCTTTTCTTCTCATTTTTTTGGAACAGAGAAAAACCCAAAGTCAAAATTAATTCATTCAAAACGGTATCGATTATGACCCTACACTTAACATTCCCTTCTTCAATTCTTCTTCTCTCTATCTATTAATTGCATGTAATATTATGTTCAAAAGAATCCAAAGTTGAAATCTTTATCCATCATTACTTATGTGTTTGTGCCTTTTTGATGCCTCACCTTTCGTTCACTTTTACCCCTTAAGCTTCTTCTTCGACTGGTACTTTTCCTATAAAGCTAACCCTCTTCCCTGTTCTGCTTTCGACCGCCGAGGATTAAGGGGAAAAGAGATGAATTAAAGGGAATTTTTGAAGAATATGGATGTTCAATCTAGAAGAAGTAGAGAAAGAGAAAGCAGTCCTGATAGGGCCAAAGTGTGCATGAAGATGCAACAACCAAAGGTCAAACCCATCAAAAAGGTTCAAGTTGTTTACTATCTCTCAAGAAATGGTCAGCTTGAGCACCCACATTATATGGAAATTACCCATTTGGCCCATCATCTTCTTCGTTTGAAAGGTGACACCAAATTCTTTTTTTTTTGGTAAATTTTGCTTTTTCTTTTTTCGTTTTAATCACTTTTCTCTGCTGTAAAATCAGATGTTAAGGATCGGCTCACTGTTCTTAGAGGCAAAGGCATGCCTTCTCTATATTCATGGTCCTGTAAAAGGTATATAACTTTGTATAAGCATATAATTAGGCCTTAATTAAGGAATTAGCTTTTGTTATTAATTTGCTTAATTAATTTTGGTTTTTGAGTTTTGCAGGAGCTACAAGAATGGGTATGTGTGGAATGATTTGGCAGAAAATGATGTAATTTACCCATCAGATGGAGCTGAGTACGTACTCAAAGGGTCCGAATTAGTTGAAGGATGTTCTGGTGAGTTTGTTCTTTTAATTATTAGTTGTGATTTGTGAATGTTCTTAATTCAAATTCATTTTTATTATAATTTGAAAGCCCATATGCATTAATTACTTGTTTCTTTTGCAGAAAGGTTTCAACAGCTTCAGGTTACTAACAACAGACAAATAATTCTAGAACCGAGTCTCCAAGCAAAAGGGAAGCAGCTCAGTCCGAGTCTACGTAAACAACTCGACGAAACTCAATACCAAGGATTCATCGAAGAAGAAGAAGAGGAATCACCAGAAGAATATGAAGATGAAGAGAAAACAAGCTACACATCCTCCACAACTCCTCACTCTCGTTGTTCAAGAGGAATCTCGACAGATGAGTTAGAAGACCAACCACCCAACAGAAACCCCTCCGCTGAGCCAACTCATCATGACTCGTCCCCACCACCACCACCAGCACCCTCTATCAAAACCCACCAGAACATAACAAACAGTGCCTCCAAAAGATTTGAAGATGGTGACCCAGTTGTTCTCAACTCGGCAAAGACTCGTAACTCGGTCCTACTCCAGCTCATTTCTTGTGGAAACTTACCAGTGGCTAAACCGAAGAGCAATGACCCCAGATTAAGGCAACAACCAGCAGAGGTGACTGGTAATTCGATTATAAAAAGGAGCGAAAGCAATCTACACAAAGGGGTTTTGTACAAAACTGCAATTAAGGGAGCTGAAGAGGATGTAATCATTCGGTACATGTCTGAGAATCCTAGGTTTGGGAACTTCCAGGCTGAAGAAAAGGAGTATTTTAGCGGCAGCATTGTTGAATCAATGAGTGAGAACCGAGTTGTGGCCGAGTCTGCTGGGTTGAAGAGATCAAATTCGTATAATGAAGAAAGGTTAGTTACTCCTGATTTCGATCTTGAAAATTTCTTATCTATACTCGAATTATAGTTTTTTTTCACGAACCAATTAATAACTAAAAATAATAGCGATTTTACATGCATAACAAATTGTAAATGATTTTTGGGATTGACATTGATTTATGATTGTTCAGGAGCAAGAAGGTAGAAATAGAAGAAGCAGCCAAAGAAGTTAAAGAGAAAGCAGCAAGAGGGAAATGTATGCCAAAAGTGTTGTTATCATCTTCAAGGGAACCAAGACAAATCAAGTAATGAAAGAATGATCACATGTAATAATTTGAGGTTGATGAGTGGGAGCAATTGTTACCGTAATTAATTATAGGCAATTATAATTAGTGTTAGTACTAGGGTTATCATTATTATTAACGTTAATGATGCAGTAAAAGCTTGTGTTTATAATTTGAATTGTTTGAATTGGTTGGAGCAAGGAATCATGCGACAATCTGACAAGGTTAAGGGTTTAGTGTTTTGTCTTGGTGCTCTTTAATGAGATATTAATGATCTTAATTATAGTCGAAATCACCACTGACCCTTTTGTTTGGTGTATTGTCAATCAGTCCATTAGATTTTTCCGGATTAAGAATTTCACACATTTTTCAGTTCCAAAAAAAAAAACAATTTGACAGATTTTTTACATGTTTTATTTTTTTAATAAAATAATTAAAATTTAAAAAATTTAGGTATCACTTTCTCTTTTATCTTTTTAATATTTTGTCTTAAAAACCATTTCCATAGTTGAATATCATCAGCTTTGGCCGTATAATAAACAACTAACTCAAAACTTTAGGAGTTACGGGTTGTAGTTTTGTTGAACTTACATTTTCTTAAGGAGATCGCTTATCAGTTGAAAACTTTAGGAGTTATGGAGTTATGCATTGGGATGACAACAGGTAAGTATTATTAGAATATCTAATTCACTAATTCTATGCAATCCTAATTAAGACGATTAAAGTAGTGAATAAACTGAATTTAAATATTAAATTTAGTACCCACATGCATATTGGCTTCGGATAGAATTTGGGTATAGGTGTACGAGTACTTAGTATCTGATATCCGCTATATTGAACGGATAATGAACAAATGAATTTGAATATCAAACGGATAATAAATAACGGGCGGTAAGTACTTTATCCATTAATTTCCTATTAAATTTTAATATAATATTTTTTGTTGTATTTTAATGAATTTCTTTAATTTAAGTATTTTAATGAATTTTAATAATATATTGGTTTATAAAAATACTTATTTGATTGCATCATATATAATTTTAATTTTAATTTTAATTTTATATTTTTTTCATTTTTTATATCATTTTTTAAAAGAATATTATTGACACTACGTACCACATAAATTGTCTATGGAAGCGGACAAAATCTCCAGTCATACAAATTGAAACTGTTGCCAAGAAGGGCTGTAATATTTGCATTTACAATTAGTCAAAAAAAATTGTAAAAAAAATAAAAAACGCCAACAACAAGACCAGTCCCCAAAAAGGCAGTCAAGCCATAAACCCTATCCTAAACAATCTCATAAAGACACTAACATTCAGCACCAAATTTAATGCCTAACAATTCACAAAACACCATATTTAGATACCTCTCAAAACTCAACATTTTCACAAATAATTAAAAAAAAATTCAATTGAAAATCAAAATGAAATCTATTGAGAAATTGGAACAGAATAGAAAGATAAAATAGAAACTTACCTTCAAGAAATTGGAAGAAATCCACAGAATTCTAAACAAAAGATCAAATCTACCTATAAAATAACAAGGAATGAAATTTGTTATAAATGCAAAATCGATGAGTGAGTTGAGAAAGAAATTATATACCCTAATAGATTCATCCATGACTGAGATTCAAGTGAGACAGAGAGCAAGCATATCATCATAACTGTGATTGTGTGGAGAAAAATCTGATCATCCATAGAAGAGATTCATAGCCAGAGTGTGGAGCAATAAAGCTTAAGCTTCTTCTTTTTGTTTTCATCGCAATGGGAATTGGCCTAAAAACATTCCACTAAATTTAAAGGAAAATATAATGTCCATTGGGCTAAATCCAACCACATATGGAGTGGCCGAAATTTTCCTTAATTACCCCACAATCACGATTAATCAAAATCTACTGTGTATAAATATAATTTTTTAGAATTTAGAATTGAAAAATTAAAAAAATAAAATTTTAACTAATCCTATTAATATTTATAAATTTTAATTTTACAATTAACTCAATAAGATTAGAAATTGAGATCAAATAAAAAAATTCCAAACTATATTAAATTAGAATACATATTTCTATTAGAGGTTTAATTCTAATAAAATACTATATATAAGTCTTTAAATATCCTAAACTTTAATTGTGCAATTATTTTCTATTTAATTAGTGCCATTAACATTTTTAATGCACCATCCTTTTTAGAGTGTTCAACTATCATTACAAGAATTTAGCGATATAGCGACTTTCACTAAACAATAATAGCAACATTGTAGCCCCGCTAAATCAATATCTCTAAAAATATCGTTGCAACCCGATATGCTCATGGCATCAATATATAAAACAGCAGCATCGCTAATGTTGGCGACATGAAATTTGATGCGACACATTTAGTGACAGCTAAGAATCGTTGCTAATTAGTGACTCTGCCTTGCATGACATAATTTTTTAGCAATGCCAAATAGTTTATTTTTTTTAATATTTTAAATAAAAAATTGACCTGCTTATAAAATAACAAGCGATCAGGATATCATATCATTCATCATAATCCAAAATTCATTGCTTCAATAAACTCTAATAATAATTCATTCAATTACAATATTAATCCAAAGTTGTATTACATAATATATCTAAAAAAAGTCAATACATGAATAAATTTTGAATATAAGTGAAAAAAAAGTACATTAGGAAGAGCATATAGGATCTCTAGGTGTGAAAACTGAGGAGCAGTACCTGTGAATTGGGACAACGTATAATATCCCGTTATATAATCGAATTTTCTAATTATACAAAAAAATTACAATGCACATGATAGAAATACAATAATTTAAAATATTTTCACACCATGACCATAATGACTATTTTAAAACATCAAAAGAATATAACCATTTAAAATTTTCATATAAATAATAACATTATTGTTTGGGCCCTAAGGTTTACAAAAGAACAGTTATAAAATTACATGTTCTTTAAAACTAAAAGTATATATAAATGTAATTAAACTAAATTCCTATGATATAAACCAAAAACAAAATAAATCATAGAGTATCACAACCCCATAAGCCTTATTCTATGATTCTGTACTTGAGCTTTCTTCTTTGACGCTTCAACTCCTAAACTCCAAACCTGCATATAGAAAAACATTCACACACTAAGAAATATAATATTTAGTAATACATAATAACAAGCAAAGTGTGCAAGCATCAAAGTATGCATGAAGTACTTACCAATATAGCATTCAATCTTACATCATGATTCTATTCATACAATATCCATTATACTTATGATGTCAATGTCATGCTCTAGAGTAATCATACAAGATCCAACAGGCTCAATCATAGCATATAAAGTCATCATCTATGCAAATGTACACAATACTTAAAACTATTAAAAAAACTCATTTTACTCTTAACGAACTCAACTGGATACTAATAATAAGATCCAAGGCTCTCATCTGAACCCACGAGGTCACTTGCCTGAGTTAAAAGTAGTTTGTGTACATGTAACACCCACCAATTAATAAGAATTTCTCCCGATTAATTAGGCGAATACTACCAGATACTGTTATTTAAAACTTTTTATTTCTTTGTAAAACTTTGTCATAAAATTGTATTAAACCTTTACATTAAAAACCATACCACATAAATAAACCTTGATCCCTTAACATTACTTCCATAACCATAAACCATGTTAGGCTAAACCAGTCCACTATTTATAAAATACAACATTTAAAATTAAAATACATATTATTTGAAAAGGAAAGACATACAAAACAGAACCCAAAAACTCATGTTATGTACAAAAAGAATAGAATGATGACATGTGACCAACCTTCTAAGGGTTAAAACTGACTTTCGGTGTGGGTACTTCTTTTTTTAAGTCAACTCCAGCTAACTTCTAGTCTTCAACCTGCATACAGAAAACCCAGACGCTAAGCTACTGAAAGTTTAATGGTACACATAAGCATAAAAACTCAAGCATGCATTCATCCAAGTCATATCATCATTATACATATTCATATTATGCTATCATGTTCAACAATAACTATCCTAATGCATGGAAGTACAAACATATTACCTTTATTACACATACCATATTCCAAGTATCACAACAACAAGTTATACATATATACCACATTCTCATAGATCTAGTTCATTGTATCTTTACCTCTTCCTTGACTTCACTTTTCTTTACTCATAACTTACCATTTTTTGAATATTATTTCCTTTTAGATCATTACCTTGCCCAAAATTCATTATTAGTTCCTTTTTAATCTATTTGGCCCAAAACTTTAAACTGGACTATTCAAATGCAGGTTGTGGAATAGAAGTGCTCCAACAGCTTCAACCACTTAATCCACTAACTATGAGTGTGCTCATCCGAATTCTTCAAGTCAAGGGCACTCCAAGAGTTTAACACTCATCCATACAGTATGTCATAATCCCATTATATAAGCGAATACCACATGACTCTATTTGTATGAACCTATTTCCATTTAAAAATTTTTCTACTTACATTATAAATCTATATCAAAATCATAGTGAATGTATAAAACATTCATATGTATCTGAATCAAATCCATAATTAGATAGCTAACTTGGGCAACCATAGCCCTTATTACAAAATCCAACCTAATTTAAAAAGAAACATAAACCAGATCAATTACATGTCCTTAATGATAAAACATTATTAATTTAAATAATTGTCTTTATCCCATGTCATGAGAGATAACAAATGAATGAAATAATAGAAAACCGACCCCAACACTGGTATAACATTGACTGCTCTAATGGGCTCATACTTATCTTTTTGTCAACTCAACTGTCTAACGGCTCCAAACCTGCATGTAGAAAAATTCACATGCTAAGCTACTAAAAGTTTAGTGGTACATATAGGCGTAAAAATTCTAACATGCATTCATACATAATCATGGCATAGATAGATGTATGTATCTGTGTGCTCGATCAAGTCTTCATATTTTTGTACATATTACTATAACATAAAAAGTATAAACAAGTCATAATACACATAGGTGAATCCATTTCATTATATTTGAGTGACATTCATACTATGTAGGTACAAATTTCCATTTCCATTTCCATTTCCTTGTTACTGGTTTTTGTTACTCCTTTTTAGCATGTCACTATATCATATTTTCTATTTCTAGTTTACTTTTTTGATTATTGTGTTTCACATTTCACTGCCCAATACTCTAGACCCAGACTATCTACATACGGGTTTTGAAACATGAACGCTATGAACCGAGCTTAAGCTCTTAATCGAGCCTCTCAAGTCAAGAGCGCTGTAACACAATACTCTAGGCCCAATACTCTAGACCCAGACTATCTAGATACGAGTTTTGACACATGAACGCTATGAACCGAGCTTAAGCTCTTAATCGAGCCTCTCAAGTCAAGAGCACTGTAACCTGAGCTTAAGTCACCTTGTCAGTAAAGGAAATAATTGCATGCATATGGGAACAAGGATGCTTTAATTCGAGCTTAAGGCACCTTTCCTATAGCGCTCCCTTACCCTACTAAACGTTAATAGGATATGGAAGTGCTAATAAGATTTTTTTTTTTTTACAACCAATGTACAAATCATTGTAATAATTTTTTTTCGAGTTTATTATTAGCAAAATATTTATTACTATTTTTTTCATTTAAATATATAACTAGTGATGGAAATAGTTTGATTTAATTGAACTCATACAATTAAACCATAATATTTAGAAACAATACTAGATTTATAAAATTACAAAATTCATTCCTTATAAATCCTACATACCACAAACTCACATAAAAAAATGATTCTTAGAATTTAATTTTTACAACATAATTTTCAAAACATACAAAAAGAACTAGACTGCTGCAATATGATCTTGGGGGTTCTCTCTTCTTCGGTCGCCCTATCAGAACAGCTACTTCTATTTATCTGCGCGTGAAACACACGCGCTAAGCTTCTAGCTTAGTGGTACGTTTGGAAACTATCCAATAATTACATAAAATAATTCTAAAATAAAATTTTTGAAACTACAATTAATTTATTAAGCATGTCAAATATTCAATTAATAATAAAATCATTCTCCATGCAAAAATATTTAATTCATCAATTATGACGTTTCATTCATTAAGCATGCTTGAAATTTCTTAACAATTCAAGATATAAAATTCACAATATCAATTTCATAATTCACATTTTTTTCTGTTATTTATTTAATAGCCCATGACATCTTAGACCGGAACTAAACACTGGATATAGGGTTTCTGCTCTCCGGGAGTATACTCGGCGTCTATATAATTATTTTATAACTCCGTGTTTAACGCCTACATTTCCAATAACAACTCAGCATCTTTTTTGTGCCTACGTAATTTTTGAACTCAGTACTATTTTTAGTGCCTACATAATTTCAACTCAGCACTATTTCTTAATGCCTACTTAAATTAAATCTCAGCACTATTATTTTTAATGCCTATATTTCTACCCTTTTATTGGCATGCCAACTTATCCTAATTTCTAGTTCTCGACTAGATGTTATAAGGCTTAAATTACATTTGTTACTTTTATTAATATTTATATAAATTATGTAGGGAACATTAATATAAACTCCATATAAATGCAATAATTCTCATTCAATATTTTACAACCTCATACTAGCTCATTAAATCATTATAATTATAAGAAAAATTCAATTAATACATCTTATGTCACATAAATTCACAATCAACACATTTCTTCCAGCTGTCCTATTCTGGACAGCATTTCTTCCTTATGATGCTCTGTATTTTTCGTCTATTGTTAGATAGATTTTGAACATATGATCACCTAAAAAAATATAGGTACATGTCTTATCTTTACTTTCCAACTGGAATCACATTAAAAGGTATTTTGTAGCAAAAGTTATAAATTTTCTCCTAAGCTATGTTCATTGCAATCTGCCTAGTATTTTACTGCACAGAATTATGCCTTATTTTTCTCTATCATGTTAATCCATTTTTATATGGAATTGGAACAAGTGATCAACTAGAAGTATTTATATACATGTCTTATCTTTAATATACAACTGGAATCATATTAAAAGGAATTTTGTAGCAAAAGTTACAAATTTTCTCCTAAACTACGTTCACTAAAATCTACCCAGTATTTTACTGGACATAATTATGCCTTATTTTGGTCTGTATTTTTCATCCCTTTTTCGATGGAAATTGGACAAGTGATAAACTAACCAAATATAGGTACATGGCTTATCTTTCATTTACAACTCGAATTACATTAAAAAGAATTGTGTAGTAAAAGCTATGAATTTTCCCCTAAGCTACGTTCATTTCAAATCTGCCCAGTTTTGTTTTTTGAACAGATTTCTAGGTCAACTTTGAGTCACGTTTTCACCTAATGTCAGGCATATTCATGTCTAATGGTCTGAATAAAAGTTCAAGACCTATGTCTTAACTTTCCAACCCAATATGAATCACTCAGAAATGATTTCCAGAACTCAAGTTATGATCAAAATACTATACACTGTTTATAAGACGAATTTTTCAGCACATCAATTAAATCATACAATTTCCATTTTTGCATCAACCTCATATTCTAGTTTTTATTTTCATGTTCATTGCATCATTTAATCACCACTTAATTTCTCAATACATTATTCATAATTTCATACACATCATAAAATTAAAATCAATATTTTTATATATTGAATTTTTGCCAAATATACATACCTCAAAATTTCACTTCTCTTTGATGATTTTGCCTTAATCCCTTTTTTTTTTCATCTAATCTTAGCTTGAATTGAAGAAAGAAAAAGAAGAGTAATTGGGGGAGGAGAGACACGGCCAAAGAAGAAGAAAAGGGAGAGAAAATGGGTTTGGTCAAGATGAAAAAGAAGAATGATAAAAAAAAATGGAAATTTGACATTTTATAGTTGGATTAGGTGGGTGGTTATGATTAATTGTTAATCTTGCTTCCCATTGGTCCATTAATTTTAATCACTCTTAATTTATCTTAATTAAAAGAATATTCCTTTCCTTAGATAAAGAATATTCCATTTTTATGCCTTCTTATAATTTATGTGCTAAAATCACTGCAATTTCTAATTTCGTTCAGCGAAAAATTATTTTTTTCCCAATTTTAATTCCAAACTTCAAAATTCTCAGTTAATAATATCCAAAATATTTTCTCCCATATTATTATTATTTTAATTTATTTCTTTCATGTCTGAATTTAAACCTGATCGGTTTGGCATGCCGGATTTCGCTCAACCGCGACCGTGGCCTAAATTATCGGGCATTACAATTTTCCCCTCCTAAAAAAAAATTTATTCCTCGAAATTTACCTCTTTAACTGGAGTGGAATAATTGTGGATACTGGGCCTTCATCACCTCTTCATTTTCCCAAGTCACTTCTTCTAAATTATGATTTTTCCACAGAACCTTTACCAATGGTACCTTCTTGTTCTTTAGCTCCTTCATTTCTCGAGCTAGAATTTCCACTGGCTCTTCTTCATAAGTTAGATCTGGTCATATCTCTATAGGTTCTGCTGATATGATATGAGATGGATCTGATCGATATCTTCTCAACATGGACACATGGAATACATTATGAATCTTGTCTAACTCTAGTGGTAAAGCTAATTTGTACGCCACAGGACCTATGCGTTCAAGTACCTCATAAGGTCCAATGAACCTAGGACTCAACTTTCCCTTCTGTCCAAATCGGAAAATCCTTTTCGAAGGTGAGACTTTTAAGAATACCTTATCACCAACTGTATACTCAATATCCCTCCTTTTCAAATCTGCATATGATTTCTGTCTATCAGCAGCAGCTTTCAACCTATCTCTTATTACTCTCACTTTTTCCTCTGTCTGTTGTACTAGATCTGGACCCACTACTTTCATTTCACTAAGCTCAGTCCAACATAAAGGTGTTCTACATTTCCTCCCCTACAAGGCTTCATATGGTGCCATGCCGATACTGGCTTAGTGACTATTATTGTAGGCAAATTCTATCAATGGAAGATGTTTGTCCCAACTTCCTTCGAATTCTATCACACAACTCCTCAACATATCTTCCAATATTTGTATAACCCTTTTCTGATTGTCCATCTGTTTGTGGGTGGAAAGCTGTGCTGAAATTGAGTCGAGTACCCATGGCTTGATGCAAACTTTTCCAGAATTTTGAAGTGAACCTTGGGTCTCGATCTGAAATTATTGAAATTGGCACACCATGTAAACGGATTATCTCATTAACATAGGTCTCTGCCAAATGGTTAAGTGGATAATACATCTTGATCGGTAGAAAATGAGCTGATTTAGTGAGCCGGTCCACCACTACCCATATTGAATCATGCCTCTTTTGTGTCAAAGGCAAACCAGAAACAAAATCCATTGTAACTCTTTCCCATTTCCACTTCGGAATTGAAATTGACTGCAATAATCCACTTGGTACTTGATGCTCAGCCTTCACTTGCTGAAAAGTTAAACATCTGGTAGTATACTAGGTGATATCTCTTTTCATTCCTGGCCACCAGTAATATGCCTTCAAGTCATGATACATTTTGTTGCTTCCTGGGTGCATTGCATAAATAACATTGTGAGCTTCCTTCAAAATATATTGTTTCAATTCTGGTATGTCTGGCACACATAACCTACCCTTTTGCCTTAAACTCCCATCTGAATCAATAGTAAATTCTGGTTTTTCACCCTTTTTTACCATTTCAAAGATTTCCTTTAATTTCGTGTCTTGCTTCTGATTATTCTTTACTTATTGGATCAATGTGGGTTGAATCCGCAATTCTGCCCAAATAATATATAAATAAATTATTATTTCATTTTTTTTTTCATGTTCACTTAATAAATTTAAGTTTTAACATTTACCTGCAAGAGTTTTTCTACTTAGAGCGTCTGCTACCACATTGGCCTTACCCGGCTGATAATCAATGATACAATTGTAGTCTTTGATTAATTCTAGCCATCGCCTCTGTCTCAAATTGAGTTCTTTTTGTGAAGGCAAATATTTCAGACTTTTATGGTCTGTATAGATATAACATTGCTCACCATACAAGTAGTGTCGCCATATTTTCAATGCAAACACAATGGCTGCTAGTTCCAGATCATGTGTTGGATAATTTCTCTCATGAGGCTTCAGTTGTCTGGAAGCATAAGCAATCACTTTACCTTCTTGCATTAATGCACAACCCAAACCATTAAGGGAAGCATCACTGTACACCACAAAATCTTTTTTTGCAGTAGGTTATGTCAACACTGGTGCCTTTGTCAACATTTTCTTCAACTTATCAAAGCTAGTCTGGCATCGGTCTGTCCACTCAAATTTGGTCTCCTTTCTAAGTAATTTTGTCAGTGGCGAGGCTATCATTGAGAATCCTTTCACAAATCTCCGATAATAACCAACCAAACCAAGAAAACTTCTCACCTCTGTCACATTCCGAGGCGGTTTCCAGTTGAGGATTGCCTCTACCTTACTGGTGTCAACTCTGATCCCATCGGCTGAGACAATATGCCCTAGAAAGGCCACTTCATCTAACCAGAATGCACATTTCGACAACTTCGCATACAATTGATTCTCTCTCAAGGTATGAAAGACAATACGAAGATGTTGATTATGCTCTTCTCTGCTTCTGGAGTACACCAATATATCATCTATGAACACCACCACAAACTGTTCCAAATAAGGCCTAAAGATTCTATTCATTAGATCCATAAATGCTACTGGGGCATTTGTCAGGCCAAAAGGCATTACTAAGAATTCATAATGACCATACCGAGTTCTAAATGTTGTTTTTGAAATGTCTGATTCTTTAATTCTCAATTTGTGATAACCTGATCTGAGGTCAATTTTAGAAAATACCCCTGCTCCTTTCAACTGATCAAACAAGTCATCTATTCTCGGTAAGGGATATCTGTTCTTATTTGTCATCTTGTTCAATTGACGATAATCAATGCACAAATGAAAAGTGCCATCGTTCTTTTTCACAAATAGAACCGGAGCACCCCAAGGTGAGACACTAGGCTTGATAAACCCTTTCTCTAACAACTCTTGCAACTGCACTTTTAATTCTTTTAGTTCATCAGGTGCCATTTTGTAAGGAGTGATCGATATCGGACTTGTGCCTGGCAAAATATCAATGACAAACTCTATCTCCCTGACAGGTGGTAACCTTGGTAAGTCCTCAGGGAAGATATCTGGATATTCACATACTGTAGGAATCTCCCTGAGATCTAGACTTTCTTTCTTGGTATCGACAATATGTGCCAAAAATGCTTCACATCCTTTTTTGATAAGATTACTTGCCTTCATCACAGAAATGACATTAGTCAAGTATGGTCGATTCTCGCCCAGGACAATCACATCATACTGCCCTGAATTCTTGAAAGTCACTCTCCTATATTGACAATGCACCACTGCCTTATGCTGAGTTAATCAATCCATCCCCAAGATTCCATCAAACTCACGAAATGGAAATTCTATTAGGTCAGTTGGAAATTCTACATTCTGAGCTTTGAGTGGACTGTTTTTATAGACTCGACTAACTTTCACTCCATGACCCAAAGGATTTGTCACTAATATATCACAATCTAATTCCTCTGCTACAATATTCCCCTGACTAGGTGGTGACATGCATAAATATGAATGTGTAGAACCCGGATCTATCAGTGCAAATAAATCAGTATCATAAAGAGAAATTTTACCGATAATGACATCCGGGGCATCCTGCTCCTCACGAGCTTTCATGGCATATGCTCGGGCTGGGGCTCGACTACCTCCTGCTCTATTCACTAATTCTGATATACTCTGCCCAATCCTGCCGCTTCTAGACTGTCCATGTCCCCTACCTCTGCCTCAAGTGACATTCTGAACCTGCACTGATACTACACCACCTGTACCTCTTCCTCTGGGGCAATCTTTTAGTTTGTGCTCTGTAGATCTGCAATGTAAGCATGCTCCAGTAATAAACCAGCAATCACCTGCATGTAATCTCCCATAATGTTGACATATGACAGATATAAATCTCTTGTTACCAGAAGCTGGTGCACTAGCTGTAGACCCCTTTGGCCTCAATTGTTGGCTTTGTCTAGCTGAAAAATTTGATCTAACACCCCGTGATTGGAAAAACCTAGGCACTGTTCGTCCCCTTTTTCCTGATGTCTGGGCCATGCTAATTGTCGGCCTCCGTGGTGGCTCTTCTATCATCTTTCTCTTTGACCTCTTTTCCACACTGATGGCTAAGGATACTAGTGTAGCAAAATCCTCAAGCTGAAGGGCGGTCACCATATTCCCAATATCATCATTAAGCCCATCCTCAAATCTACGACATCTATCTGCCTCATCTACAATGATTCCAGTCGCATATTTACTTAGTCGGGTGAACTCTATCTCATATTCAGCGACTGACATGTTTCCTTGCTTCAAGTATTGAAACTCCCTTTTCTTTTCATTCACATAAACTCTAGGCACACACTTCTTATTAAATTCTACCTTGAAGAAATTCCAAGAAGGTGGTTTCGGTGTCTGGGGCTTTGATAAAATTGATTTCCACCAGTCATAGGCATGATCTTTTAAAAGGGACACTACATATCTGACTTTTTGTTCCTCTAGACACTCAAGTTCCTCAAACACCCTTTCTGTGGACTCCATCCAAAACTCTGAAGCTGCTGGGTCATCCTCCCCCCTTCCCATAAAATCTGTGGCTCCATATTTTCTCAGCTTATCAATCCGGGGTTTTGGCTGAGGTGGCGGAGGAGGTGGAGTTGGTTGTGGAACTGCTTGCACTATCCGTTGCAACAAGTTTGCTATCTATTCCATAAAAGGCTCATGTCCCAAATTAGCCTGTCCCTCTGCTCTCGGAGGAGCTACTACACTCGGCCCGGAATCTCTTACTGATTGAGGTTGTTTGAGATTGGCTGAGCCTGAAAGGCTATTACTCAGTTCGTCTTCTAAGAAATCTTGTTCCGATCCCCAATCCATATCTACCTATAAACCAGAAGAAGGGACCTAAGTCATATAATTGCAGCATTTTATACATATGCATGAGACACATATTCTATTTTACACCCACTGATTAACAATTAGCCTGGGCTCTGATACCACTAAATGTAGCGCTCCCTTACCCTACTAAACGTTAATAGGATATGGAAGTGCTAATAAGTTTTTTTTTACAAGCAATGTACAAATCATTGTAATAATTTTTTTCGAGTTTATTATTAGCGAAATATTTATTACTATTTTTTTTCATTTAAATATATAACTAGTGATGGAAATAGTTTGATTTAATTGAACTCATGCAATTAAACCATAATATTTAGAAACATTACTAAATTTATAAAATTACAAAATTCATTCCTTATAAATCCTACATGCCACAAACTCGCATAAAAAAATGATTTTTAGAATTTAATTTTTACAATATAATTTTCAAAACATACAAAAAGAACTAGACTGCTGCAATCTGATCTTGGGGGTTCCCTCTTCTTCGGTTGCCCTATCAGAACAGCTACTTCTATTTATCTGCGCGTGAAACACACGCGCTAAGCTTCTAGCTTAGTGGTACGTTTGGCAACTATCCAATAATTACATAAATAATTCTAAAATAAAATTTTTGAAACTACAATTAATTTATTAAGCATGTCAAATATTCAATTAATAATAAAACCATTCTCCATGCAAAAATATTTAATTTATCAATTATGACATTTCATTCATTAAGCATGTTTGAAATTTCTTAACAATTCAAGATATAAAATTCACAATATCAATTTCATAATTCACATTTTTTTTCTGTTATTTATTTAATAGCCCACGACATCTTAGACCGGAACTAAACACTGGATACAGGGTTTCTGCTCTCCGGCAGTATACTCGGTACCTACATAATTATTTTATAACTCGGCGTTTAACGCCTATATTTCTAATAACAACTTAGCACCTTTTTGGTGTCTACGTAATTTTTGAACTCACCACTATTTCTTAGTGCCTACGTAATTTCAACTCAGCACTATTTTTAAGTGCCTACTTAAATTAAATCTCAGTGCTATTATTTTTAGTGCCTACATTTCTACCCTTTTATTGGCATGCCAACTTATCACAATTTCTAGTTCTCGACTAGATGTTATAGGGCTTAAATTATATTTGTTACCTTTATTAATATATACATAAATTATGTAGGAAACATTAATATAAACTCCATATAAATGCAATAATTCCCATTCAATATTTTACAACCTCATACTAGCTCATTAAATCATTATAATTATAAGAAAAATTCAATTAATACATCTTATGTCACATAAATTCACAATCAACACATTTCTTCCAGCTATCCTATTTTGGACAGCATTTCTTCCTTATGATGCTCTGTATTTTTCGTCTATTGTTAGACATATTCTGAATATATGATCAACAAACAAAATATAGGTACATGTCTTATCTTTAATTTCTAACTGGAATTACATTAAAAGGAAATTTGTAGCAAAAGTTATAAATTTTCTCCTAAGCTACGTTCACTGCAATCTGCCCAGTATTTTACTGGACAGAATTATGCCTTATTTTTCTCTATCATGTTAATCCATTTTTATATAGAATTGGAACAAGTGATCAACTAGAAATATTTAGATACATGTCTTATATTTAATATACAACTGGAATCATATTAAAAGGAATTGTTTAGCAAAAGTTACAAAATTTCTCCTAAACTACGTTCACTACAATTTGCCCAGTATTTTTCTGGACAGAATTATGTCTTATTTTGGTCTGTATTTTTCATCCCTTTTTAGATGGAAATTGGACAAGTGATAAACTAACCAAATATAGGTACATGTCTTATCTTTCATTTACAACTAGAATTACATTAAAAAGAATTGTGTAGTAAAAGTTATGATTTGTCCCCTAAGCTACGTTCATTTCAAATCTGCCCAGTTTTGTTTTTTGAACAGATTTCTAGGTCAACTTTGAGTCACGTTTTTACCTACTTTCAGGTATATTCATGTCTAATGGTCTGAATAAAAGTTCAAGACCTATGTCATAACTTTCCAACCCAACAAGAATCACTCAGAAATGATTTCCAGAACTCAAGTTATGATCAAAATACTATACACTGTTTATAAGATGAATTTTTCAGCACATCAATTAAATCATACAATTTCCATTTTTGCATCAACCTCATATTCTAGTTTTTATTTTCATGTTCATTGCATCATTTAATCACCACTTAATTTCTCAATACATTATTCATAATTTCATACACATCACAAAATGAAAATCAATATTTTTATATATTGAATTTTTGCCAAATATACATACCTCAAAATTTCACTTCTCTTTGATGATTTTGCCTTAATCCTTTTTTTTTTTCATCTAATCTTAGCTTGAATTGAAGAAAGAAAAAGAAGAGTAATTTGGGGAGGAGAGTCACGGCCAAAGAAGAAGAAAAGGGAGAGAAAATGGGTTTGGTCAAGATGAAAATGAAGAATGATAAAAAAAATGGAAATTTGATTTTTTATAGTTGCATTAGGTGGGTGGTTAGGATTAATTGTTAATCTTGCTTCTCATTGGTCCATTAATTTTAATCACTCTTTATTTATCTTAATTCAAAGAATATTCCTTTCCTTAGATAAATAATATTCCATTTTTATGCCTTCTTATAATTTATGTGCTAAAAATACTGCAATTTCTAATTTCTTTCAGCGAAAAATTATTTTTTTCCCAATTTTAATTCCAAACTTCAAAATTCTCAATTAATAATATCCAAAATATTTTCTCCCATATTATTATTATTTTAATTTATTTTTTTCATGTCTGAATTTAGACCCGATCGGTTCGGCGTGCCGGATTTCGCTCAACCGCGACCGTGGCCTAAATTATCGGGCATTACATTTTTCCTAAATAATTATAAGTGCTCTAATCCAAGATTAAGTCACGTTGATTTAATGCATAATTATATCCAATGGTATCGTAACACTCTCAATGGTATGACACTTATCCTTAGCTAGTCCTCAAATAGAGAATGGACATTATATACTCATAATCTAGTTATTCATATCAATTATATCTCATTTCATGGTTAAACATATTCATCACATGATCCTTTGTAATTTTGTGTACATAATGTATTTCCATGTTCCAAATTAAGTTATAATACTTTATGTCATCTTATTTAATCATGCAAGGTGTGTGTACATATCAAAATCATGTAATTCCATCATAGAAATCAAATATAATTTTCTAGTTATAGGGCATTCACGATTGTGAAGCCTCTTTCCATGGCTTGTCTACCTGTGACTGTCTCTGTATGGATATTCATGGTTATGAACCTTGATTCATGGCAGTGAATATGTTCTGTATAACTAAGGCTTCAAGGTTGTAAAACAACCATTTGTGTTAAGATTCCAGCACTATTTTAAGGCAATTACACATACGTCATGCCAATATTATCAGGCTAACCAATGTTAGTCATTCATATCAACAATTTCCAGTTTAAAACATCATATTTTAAGCTATATTCATGCACATTAAATAATTCAACCACTCAAAATAGATTTCACACTTAAATAATCCAAACATAACTTCCATTAATCTCAATTGTTAATGATCATAGTACATATCAAATTTAACATATCTTATACTAAGTTTCTAGCAACTCTAATATAATAATACATACCATTTAACATATCCATTCCATCATATAACACACAAACATACCATATTTTCAATTAAAATGTGTATATGCACAAACCTTAATTGGACCCTTAATCCTGTTAGAGAGGTGCCCTAGAGGCAATCACCTTAGGCTCTTGATGTACTCATTCATTATTAATAAAATATATTTTCATTATATTGGTGTTCATACATATATGAATATGATTTAGATCTTAGACCGTTTAATGAAGTCTTTGGTATGTAACACAGCATGAAGGAAATCATGATAAGATCATGATGATGAGATTCCTATCATGTGCAATTGTGTTCATACCTAAATTATCCCTAGTCGTAGGATTAACAAGATGAGACATTATTAATCCGGAAAGACTAGCACATGTTATACTTCTTGACTAGGTCAAGCAGCTAATCTCATAAGCTAACGATATCAGATGTTTAGAGTTAACATGTGGATACTTGCTAGAGTATTCAAATACGTTGGATGACCTGCTATGAGATAATCACATGAATATCTATTTTTTGCCCAAAACAATAACCAAGAATGGGAGGAGGGGTTGAATTTGTTGGCAATTAAAATTTTTCTTGAAGGAATATGCTAAAATAATAAATTGATAAAGGAAGAAGGATATTATGCACATAAGATTTATAGAGGTTCGGGTATTAACAAACCTTATTCCTCTCCCTAATCTCGATTGGGTGTTTCACTAACACTTGAAGTGTTACAATGGAGTTTTTCCTAGCTCACTCTCAACTATGGTGTTTCTCTCTTGGCTAACACCTAACCCAGAAAGACCCTTGTGTTTTAATGGCTAACACAAAAACCAAATCCTTGTATTTTTTTTATGGCTCACACAATAAACCCTTACAAATGTTTCACTCACAACCCAACTCACTCAAAACCACTTTTGGGTAATTGATCACCAGTAGAAAACACTCACCAACTAGAATTCTTAACAATTATGAGCAATTATGGTTTTAAAATCAAATAATGAAAGTTTGTTGAATAAAAGTAAATGAACAAGGCTATATCAGATTAAAGATTGAATGATTGTATTGTATTTATACTTCTAAATCAAGTATAGGCAATTAATTGCAAAAATAGTCATCCAACTGCTTTTTCCATTCACACTTGTCAAGTTTCTCTCTCTAGGATCAGGGGCATGACTGTTCTTTGTAGCCGTGAATGAAAGTCGTGACTCTGGTCATGATTCATTATGCCTAAAAATTAATGGTCATTCACGGGCATGACAAAATCTTTATGGGCATGACTTCATCAATCTTCACGGTTGGGCCAGTGCTTCACTGCTGTGAATGTTTGAATGAACAGTTTTGGAGCTTAATTGTTTCACAGTCATGATTCAGTATTCACGGGCATGAAGATCTATTTTCACGGGGGTGGTGATCTTTCACCATAGGCGTGACACTTTGCATTTTATCAATATCTTGATCTTTAATTATTTTCTTTTAATTTACTTCAAGATTTTAGGAATGCATAACCTCTATAACACACTTATAGCACAAAAAGTGATTAAATTCCTTGTTACCTAATTATTTTTTATCATTAAAATGATGGTAAATATTCCTCATGGTTTAACAATCTCCCTTTTTTGTTGGTGACAAATAATTAAGCAATATGGGAGTCTAAAGAGAAATAAAATTTCTCCCCCTAAATTTGTGCTAAATATGAATAAATAAGAAGTACAAGATGCTTCAAAAGAGATTGAAGTAAGAAATAGACATAGCATTTGTATCAAGATAAACAAAGTATTCATTCAAAGTAGATGAAGGTTATATTGCAAGTTGATTAGGCCAAGTCATATTTAACATTTTTATTTGCTTACTTATTCTCCCCCTTTGTCACAATCAAAAAGGAGATAAGACAAGAGAGAATAAAATGAAATATATATTATTGCATAAACAAAAGATTTACAAGTCACATGAGTTGTAAAATAAATAAAAGACATTTGATCCTAAAAGAGTATTATGACAACATAATCCTAAGGATCCTAAAACATAAAAAGTAAACAAAAGATAATGACAATCATGGCTTGAAGCCAGACATTTGCTCTTGAAGATGAGCTACCTCTTCCTCGAGGCTATCAATTCTGGACTCCACAAAGTCCTTGAGGTTCTCCAGTTTTGCATCAACAGACTCCTGAAAAGTGTTCATGCTTTCCTGAAGCATGTCAAATGAGGAGTCAGGAGTGTAGCAAGTTGTTGTGCCAAGTCTGGTGGAGGTGCCAAAGAGGTTTCAGTGGTAGAAGAAGAATTTAGAATAACTGAAGGTGGAGTCACAACATGGGCTCTCTTCCTCTACTTGAGCCCTTGAAGTTCTACTTTGAATTCCTCAGATTCATCAGGCTCCCATGCCACTTCTCCTGCTAGGGTGATAAAGCGGTAAGATACTTAATCCTTATAGTGGACTCTCACTGCTGCTCCTATCTTGATAATCATGTTTGGAAGTAATGAACTGTAGGTTAGAGGCAAACCATTGGGATAGTGCCATGGTTTCACTCTTTCGAGCCATATCAAACAGAAGCAATCCGGACTTCCGAATTGAGCCATTGCTATCACCCTGAGCAAAGATACTGTAGGTGAAAAACCTGTGAATGTAGCGAAGCACTGGTGATATCAGGTGTGTGATCTTCATCTTCTTAATGTCCTAACTACAGTCATTGCCAAAATATGACTAGATATTATGAGGATAAAATTCAGCCTCATTGTCATGGATCAATCCCTTAGTGGGAGCTTGAAAATCTTCCTAAATTCAGTGGTGGTCAGGGTTTTCTCCTACTTCCAGAGTTGGAAAGAGACTTTGATAATCGAAGATAGATGTCAACAAACTCTAGCAAGTCGCACTTTCATAACTAAACCTTCATGTTGGATGTTAGTCCCAAAGTCTTGACACACCCCCAATCAAAGATCCTCATCGATAAGAGAGGTCGTTTTTTGAGGCTAACATATTTTTGATGGCAATGTTGGGGTATGACATTAAGTAAATAATTTATGTGTATCTTTGGTGTCGTACTCTTCTTTTTTGCTTTGAATTGGCCAGACCCGAAAGCCATTTATGAGATGGAAGCTTGAGAGAAAAATGGTAATAGAGCCTAGGGTTGGAAATTTCATTAAAACTTGATGAAAAAGATTGAAATCAAATGGAGGAAGTGTTTTGTGAATGATTTCAGAAGAGATTAGTGGGGAAATGATGATTTGAAGGTCAGAATTTGGCCAGAGAAGGTGAGGGGATGTGTCAATTTGAAGGTTAAAGAGAGAGAAAGTGAGAAAAAATATTGATTTTTAGGCTTTTTTCGATCGATTCATGGCCGTGAATAAATATTCACGGGTGTGAATGGTTGTGTTCACGGTTAGCTAGGTAGGAACTTAAACCATGACTCAGGACGTGAATGATACTGCCTAAAAATTGAGGCATTTTTACGGTCGTGACATTGAACAGTCACAAGCGTGAAACAAAACTGTCAAGGGATCAAACTGTGATCCAAAGTGTGACACAACCCATGATCAATTTTGTTGGTTTTGGCTACCATTTTCACAGTCATAAAGATTTATTCACTGGTATGAATACCTAAAAGTTTTCAAAAAAAATAAAACTAAGTCTCATTCAAAAGCATGTGATATCTAAAGGATTCCTAAACATTTTAAACATGTTTATCCAATACCAATAAACACTCTATCACACAATTTGATCATGTAAAATATCAAAACATTAAAATCACTCAAGGTTCACAATTAATCAAGTTATACAAAAAATATCATCTAAGACAATATGGTGCCATTAAGCATTCCAAGCTCTTTTTTTATAAAATAAAACCTTTAATCATTAAGAGGCTTAGTGAAAATATCAGCCAATTGGTTGTTTGTGTTAATGAATTCTAACACATCTCCATTTTGGAAATGATCTCTTAGGAAATATCGTCTAATTTCTATATGTTTGCTTATAGAGTGCTGGATAGGGTTCTTAGAAAGATTTCTAGCACTAGTATTGTCACATTTGATAGGAATATGATCCATAATTTGACCATAATCTTTAAGTTGTTGTCTCATCCAAAGAACTTGAGTGTAACAACATCCTGCTGCCAAATATTCCACTCCAACGTTAGATAAGGCAACTGAAACTTGTTTCTTACTAAACCAAAAAACTAGGCATTCTCTAATGAAGTGACAAGTATCTAAAGTTATTTTTCTATCTAATAGACTATCAACATAATCAACATCTGAAAAACCAATGATATGAAAAGAAGTATTCCTATGATACCATAGACCTAGATGTAGAGAACCATATAAATATTTTAAGATCCTTTTTACAGCATTCAAATGTGATACTTTAGGACATAATTGAAATCTAGCACATAAGCATACACTATACATAATGTCAGGTCTAGAAGTAGTAAGGTATAAAATAGATCCAATCATACCTCTATAAAGCTTTTCATCTATACTTTTACCCTTCTCATCTTTGTCCAACTTGGTTGATGTGCTCATTGGAGTCTTTACAATCTTACACCCTTCCATTCCAAATTTCTTCAATAGTTCTTTGGTGTACTTGGATTGGTTGATGAAGATTCCATCATTGCAAAGCATGATTGCTTTTTGAGGTTGCTCTCTTGAGCCAAATGACCCTTGATTACTTTTCTTTTGAATAGAGGGCTTTGTGTGTGAATTGCCTTTAGCCCTTGGCGTTATTACCTCAATTGTAGAGGTTTATGGTGTGCTGCTTGATTTGACAAAAATGATTTTAGGTGTGGAGGATGATGATGCTTCTTTAAAGCCTAGACCATGTCTCACTTAAGGAGTTTTTTATGATATAATTAAAGAATCTAAACTTTTCTTCCTTTTATGAAATCTAGAAATATAATTTCTAAGCTCCTCAAATTCATTTTTCAAAGTATTATTTTCTTTTAAAAGAGAATTTGTTGAGGGCTTTAAAGAAATTTCATCTAATGATCTCTTTAAAAAGTCATTTGAAGTTTTTAGCACTTCAACAACCTTTTAAAGGTCATTCAAATCATTTCTAAGCTTTGAGTTATTCTTTCTATAAAGATCTAGTTTCTTTTTATATCTTTTTATTTCAAGGTTTAAGACTTCAACTATATCATCGTCATCATCATTAATTAAATCATGTAAATAATCACAATGTTAGGGGTATAGAGCATACCTCATCAATGGGGTCATCCTCAAAAGCCATGAAGCACAAGTTAGCCACCTCCTCTTCCTCTTCTTCTTCAATGAATGAGGAGTCATCATCCCAAGTGGCTTTGTGACTCTTCTCTTCATCTTCTTTGTTGGGTCTCCTCTTGTACTTCTTGAGCTTGGAACACTTCAATTTTATGTGATCTTTCTTCCCACATTCATAGCACTTTACTTCCTCATTGCCTTTATTGGAAGAGATGTTTCTAGGAGTGAACCTTGAATTCCTTTGCTGATAGTTCTTGGTTGAACTATATTTGTTGAAGATCAATCTCTTGATTCTCTTTGAAAGTAGGGCTATTTGCCCATCTCCTTTATCAACTATTTCTTCATCACTTAGAAGATCTTCATCTATAGGCATGAAAGTTGATGCTTTGAATGCAATTGGCTTTCTCTCCTCTTTTTCTCCATTTTCTTTATCTCTTACTAGAGTCATCTTATGAGTGAGAAGTTTTCCAATTAGTATATCAGTGGGGATCAAACTTAAATTTTCATGTGCCTCTTCTATGCCCACAACTCTTAAGCCATAATCTTTCATTGGAAGACTCTTCAAAATCTTATTATTTGTGTCTTATAAGCTATAATGCTTTCCAAGCTTCCTCATGCCATTGACAATGTCATGAAGATGATTTATCATTTTGGTTATGGTCTTATTTGGCTTGATCTTGAAGAGCTCATATTCGGTGATAAGAAATTGAACTTTTTTGGACTTAACTTATTTGGTGCTTTCATGGTAGTTCTCCAAAGTCTTCCAAATAGAGTAGGCGGTAAGACTTCTTCTCCTTCAAAATTCCTTCTTTTTGGAGGTGTCCATTCTTTCTGAATGAACTCCCAAACATCTATTCCTTCACTATCAATAGAGATTTCCATCTTGAATTTCCAGTTCACAGAGTTAGCTCCATCAAATAAGTGTTTGAGACTATGAAATCCTTTGTTGGCCATAGTTTGATCTTTACTAGCGCTATTTAGGCTTGATTGCTAGAGCTTACTTTGATACCAATTGTTTCCCAAAAAAATAACTAAGAATGAGGGGCTGAATTGGTTGGCAATAAAAATTTTAGCTAACACCTAAAATAATAAATTGAGAAAGGAAGAAGGATATTATGCACACAAGATTTATAGAGGTTCGGGTGTTAACAAAATCTCGATTGGATGTTTCACTAACACTTGAAGTGTTACAATAGAGTTTTTCTGGCTCACTCCCAACTATGGTGTTTCTCTCTTGGCTAACACCTAACCCAGAAAGACCCTTGTGTTTTAATGGCTAACACAACAACCAAATCCTTGTGTTTTTTTATGGCTCACACAATAAACCCTTACAAGTGTTTCACTCACAACACAACTTACTCAAAACCACTTTTGAGTAATTTATTACAAGTATAAAACACTCACGAACCATAATACTTAAAAATTATGAGCAATTATGGTTTTATAATCAAATAATGAAAGTTTATTGAATCAAAGTAAATGCACAAGGCCATACAAGATTAAAGATTGAATGATTGTATATCTTACTCTTTGGAAGTCATAAATGTATTGTATTTATACTTCCATATCAAATATAGCCATTTTGGGGTGTATTAAATTCAAAAATAGCCGTTCAACTGCTTTCTCGTTCGCACCTGTCAAGTTTCTCTCTTTTGGCTAAATTCGAGTGGACGTGATTGTTCTTTATAGCCGTAAATAAAAGTTGTGACTCTGGCCGTGATTCATTTTTCCTAAAAATGAATGATAGAATAATGAAAAATGTGATCCCTTACCTCGAGTTTGCATATTTCAAATTGGTTTTAATTTACAAAACATGTTCAACCTTTTTTTTGCTTCTGATTTTTGATATAATGGTGAAACCCTTGATTCTAATAAATTTTAACCTAGTCTAAGGTGTGGATTTCATATTTTATTAATCTAGATTGAACATAATTGGAAAGGAAATTATTCTAGGTTTTAGAGAATCTAGTGGCTAGGGTTCTAGTTTGAAAATTTATGAGTTTCTTCCAAAACACAAAACTATCCAATTTAAATTATAGGGCTTCACAGGCGTGAACATGTGTGTCATAGAAGATCCTTAAGTTTAGAATCCAAATTCGTCGACATTTGCAGTTCTGATTGCTATATTCATGGGTGTGAACACTGGGAAAAATTCTCTTTAAAAATCATTTTAACTATTTTCGTGTTTCCAATACCTATAACCACTTATATATTATATATATACCCTTAATATACTCTTATTACATATTATTTCTAGGCCCAAATTTGCAAGTGCTACATTTTCTCTCCCTTAAAGAATTTCTTTCTCGAAATTACTTGATGTATTATTTTTCTAAATAACTGTGGATGATAGGTTTCAATCACTTCTTCTCTTTCCCATGTAGTCTCTTTTTTTTGCATGATTTCTTCGTAGAACTTTGACTAATAGAACTCATTTGTTCCTGAATTCCTTGATCTTTCTAGCTAGAATCTGAACTGGTTCTTCCTCATAAGTCAAATATGGTCTCACCTTGATGCTCTCTACTAGAATAATATGAGAAGGATCCAACCTGTATCTCCTCAACATGGAGACATAAAATACATCATGAATAAGCATGTAAGCAACTGGTCTCACTCTTGCTAGAATCTCATAAGGCTTAATGAATCTCGGGCTTAATGTACCCCTTCTCAAATCTATGTTGTAAACCTAGGGTCTCTATCTAAAATCCTCTATAAAGTCATACTATCTCATTAACATAAAGCTCTACTAATTTTTTAAGAGAATAATCTCTCTTAATAGAAAAACAAATGAGTTGACTTCATAAGCTTATCCATAATCACCCATATGGCATCATAATTTCTAGGCGTCACTAGTAACCCAATCACAAATTCTATAGTGATACGCTTAATTTCCACTCCGGTACTGTGATAAGCTGTAGTAACCCTAATGGTACCTGATGTTTTGCCTTAACCTACTAACAAGTCATGCATTTGGTTGTATACTCTATATATATCTCTTTTTATGCCTATCCACCAGTACTTACTATTTAGATCATGATACATCTTAGTGCTCCCCAAGTGCATAACATATCTAGTCTCAAGTGATTCCTGTAAGATCATTTGTCTCAGCTCATTAATATTTAGCATACATAAACAACCCTAATAATATAGTCCACCATCTATCCCACCTATATATTTAGGTCTCCCCCTCTTAGAGACCAATTTGACTTTCTCAACAAGCTTACTATCTTGCCTTTGTGTATCTATGATTTCCTAATTAAATGTAGGCCGGATGTGCAAATCTACCACCATCTTCCTACTCAACACATCGACCACAACATTGGGCTTGCCTGGATGGTAGTCAATAGTGTAGTTATAATCCTTTAATAGCTCTAACCACTACCTCTATCTCATGTTAAAGTCTTTATGTATATAAAGGTATTTTAGACTTTTATGGTCTGTGTAGATAAAACATTTCTCTCTATAAAAATAGTGGCGTCATATCTTCAATGCAAAGACAATGGTAGCCAACTTTAAGTCATGCATGGGGTAATTTTTCTCATGTGTCTTTAGTTATCTAGATGCATATGCTACTACCTTACCTTTATACATTAGTACAAACCTGAATCCATTATTAGAAGTATCACTATAGGTGACATACTCTTTATCAGAGTGGCTATGTTAAAATGAAGCCTCTATTAACATCTTTTTAAACTTGTTAAAATTGTCCTGACATTTTTCGTCCACTCGAATTTCATATCTTTCCTCAGTAGTCTAGTAAGAGGAAAAGCAATCATTAAAAAGCCCTTAAACAAATATTCTATAGTAACTGACTGACCCAAGGAAATTCCCGATCTTTGTTACATTGTGCGGAGGCTCCAAATTTTAACTGCCTCTGCCTTGCTAAGATCAACCCTTATACCATTAGTTGACACAAAGTGTCCAAGAAATGCTACATTCTCAAGCCAGAACTAACATTTCAAGAGCTTGGTATATAATTTATGCTCCCTAAGTGTTTGTAACACTATCCTTAGGTGTCGATCATGCTTTTCAAGTGTCTTAGAATATACCAAGATATCAATGAAGTTCACAACACACTGGTCTATGTAAGGTCTAAATACCCTATTCATCAACTCCATAAAAACTGCTAAGGCATTGGTCAACCCAAAAAGTATAACCATAAACTTATAATGCCTATATCTAGTTCTGAACATTGTCTTAGCTATGTCTTCTACTTTCACTCTCAGCTGATGATACCATAATCTCAAATCAATCTTTGAAGATACACCTGCACCATTCAATTGATCAAACAAATCATCAATCTATGGTAATAGATATCCGTTCTTGATTGTCACCTTATTCGGTTATTTTTAGTCCATGCATAGCCTCATAGACCCATCATTATTTTTCACAAATAACACCTACGCACCCCATATAGATACACTCGGTCTAATAAATCCCTTATCTAGTAGTTCCTGCAATTGTGCCTTAAGCTCTTTCATCTCAGATAATGTCATTTTGCATGACATTATTCATATAAGTGTTGTGCCTGGTGTGAGCTCAATTGAGAACTCAACCTCTCTATCTGGGGGTAACCTTGGTAGATCATTTAGAAAAATATCTGGATATTCTCTAATTATAGGGATATCCTTAAGATCTTGACCTCTTTTTCTGGTATAGACCATATTATCCAAATGGGCTTCACATCCCTTCCTCATCATTCTTTCAACCTTTATCATAGAAATAATCAGTGGAGGCTGTAGGAATAACTTGCCTTCCACTTTTACATCTCCATGTTCAATATTTTTAAGTACCACAAATTTTTCCTGACAGCCTACAACTAGCCCATGTTGTGAGAGCCAATCTATTCCTAAAATGGCATTAAGCTCATGAAAGGGTAACTCTATCAAGTTTGCAGGAAATTATTTTCCCTGAATAACTAATGGACACCCTCTATAAACCCGATTCACTATCATATTGTGCCCTAGGGAAACCTCAATCTTAAATTCAAGTTTCTCATTAACCATTTCATACTTCTAGGTGTGCGTGTGCATATATAAGAATGTGTTGACCCTAAATCAACTAATGGTCAAATATCAGAGTCATAAAGAGAAAACATACCAACAATTACATTGGTACCTTTCTGGTCCTCCCTCGCCCTTATAACATAAGCTTTGGATGGAACTCGACCTGGTCTTAGCATGTTGATAGTCTCTGAGATTGCCTGAGTAGGTCATGTATGACCCTTTATAATATGTTATCTGGTCTGAGCTAGAGTTGACCATATATTATGAATAGGTGCACTACATATAATTAGAGGATAATCCCTTTTCATATGCTCCTTAGATCCGCATCTGAAGTAAGAATATGTGTTCTTCCAACACTCTCCTCTATGACTTTAGTGGAAGGTGCTAAAAACTAGAACACTCTCTCTAGTAGCTTGTATCTGAGTGCTACTGGCTAAAAATATAGCTCTGGAGGAATGCCCACTTCAGTGTGGTCCGCCTTGTGTATAACTCATGTTTTGTCCTTGACTCCTACCATGAGACTGATTTAGGTAAAATTGGCCCTTTTTGCCTATAGACTTGGCCACTAAAGTCACGGTATGTTTAGAAGTTTTCTCTTCTCTCTTTCTCTTCCTATTTTCCACACTAATAGCAAATGAGATCAATTAAGTTAAGCTGACATGTTGGAGTGCAATCACAAAATTACCAATCTCTGCATTGAGGCCATCCTCATATCTTCTGTACTTGTCTCTCTCATCTGTAATAATCTTTGAAGCATTCTTACTTAGTCGAGTAAACTCCATTTGATACTCTATCATAGTCATCTTGCCTTGCTTGAGATTTAGAAACTCTATCTTATTCTCATTTATGTAGATATGAGGGACATATTGTTCCTTAAATTTAGTAACAAATAAGTGTTATGTCATTTACTAGGGAACATATGGTTTTATTATAACTGACTTCCACTAGTCCTAAGCATCCTCTTGAAGTAAGGAGATGACATACTTTTCTGTTTGGTCAATATCAACCTCATATTGATCGCAGACCCTCTTAACCTTTTCTATCTAGCATTCTATAGCAATAAGATCATCATCCTTGGTTCCCAAAAATTTTATGGCTCCAAACTTACAAAACTTGTCTAGCTCTACCTTTGGCTTCGATGGTAGAAGTGGAGGGACTGGTGTTGGCTATGATACAAGTCTAGTAATATGTTGCAATAATCCTGCCATTTGGTGCATCAAGGGAATCTGGCCTTGATCGGCCTATTTAGGAGCCTGCTAGTTAAAGACTAGTAATGCATTTAGACCCTGAACACTAGCTGCAATGGGTTGGTTTGACGACCTAATATATGTAGAGCTTTGGCTCTCATCCATATCATTCGATTCAGACACCGTCTCAGTCTAGTCTTACAAGTTGATAGAGAAGTAGCTCAAGTTAGAGTCAAACGAGATACATTTATGCATGATAACCCCATATTCACTTAAGTCTAGAAATGCCTAAAATTAAGCTCTAATATGACTAAATATAACACCTTACTATATGGCAGGATATAATTCCACTATATAAGTGGATGCCATATGATTGTATCTGTATGAACTTATTTCTATTTAAAACTTTTTCTACTTACATCATAAATTTGTATCAAGATCATAGAGACTGTATTAAAACCTTAATGTAACATCCAGTGATTTAAGCCCAGATTGCACGTGACTGTAGTGGAGTGTGCTAGTTAAGGGAAAATAATTAAATGTATTATTATTTGGGAATTAAAAATATTAGTGCTAGAACTGGAAAAAAGTAAAATTACCCTACAGACAAAATCGGTATTATGGGAATTGTTGGGGAAAAAAGTGTGTGAACATAAGGAAATTTGTGGCAAATAAAGAATTTCTCAATGTTTAAAAGTTAATTAAGATCAATTATGTTAATGAACCAATGAAAATTAGGATTAAATTTTAATTAGTGGGATCCACTCCTTAATTTGAGTATAAAAGTCAAAAAGATGACCAATTTCTACATTCTTCCACCAAAAAAAAAATCTAACTCTTCTTATTCCTCTTTTCACTCTTTGTGCCATCCACCATAGTCCTCTAAAAGCCACCATTTTTGCTTCAATTTAAGCTTGGAAAAAAGAGAAAAATAGTTTTGAGAGAGGAAAATTCAGAATTAAAGAGTTCTTGCCATAAAGGGAGCTAAGGAGTAAGAAGGAAAGAGGAAAGAAGACAAGAAAAGGGAGGAACTTTGGGACAGTTTTAGGTCACCTTGGAGACCCATTAAGGTGAGTTTATTCTTCTTAAATTCAACCTTTTTCCTTCCATTTGAGACCCATAAGGATGATAGATATGTTTAGGATTGGTAGATTAAGGTTATTTGCCAAGATTGGAACTATAATTTGAGATTTTGTAACTGATTGAAGAAAAGTGTAGTTAAAATTTAAATTATTAATAATTGATGTTAGTTAATTATTTTATGACTTAAAAACTAGATAAAAGGTAACTCTAATGGAGGAATGAGGGGTTGTATTGGTTAAGTTAATTTGGAAAAAATTGAAATTAACCTAGGATCAAAACAATTGGTGATAAATAAAAGTGTTGATTTAAAGAAAATAAATTGGGACTTATGATAAGGTGTTTGGGCAGCCATGTCATATCAAGAAGGAAGTTTAACTTTAGTACATTTTGGCATGAAAAATTTTATAATGGATGATAGAAATGAGATATTGTATTGTTGTATAGGAAAACCAAGTGAGCAAATGAGAGGCCCTCAAGAGGGTGACAAAGGCAAGGAGAAAGCAAATTAGTAAGGAGAAGAAAAGAAGAAAAAAGGGAAGCTCCAAGGCTGATTAGGTATGTGCTTCATTGATAAAAATCTTACATGTTGTTCAGATGTGTGTAATTATGTATTAAGGTTTGATATGAATGTGGTTTGATATGAAATGTGATTAGTTGTTGCTTTTAATATTTTATATGGTAATGAGAAACAAATGGTGCAAAATCATTAAGATATGTGAATGTAATTGTAAACTGAAAACATTGGCATAAAAATGAATGCATATGGTGGATGTAATTAATAGTTAAGGTTGTGCTAGCTAATAACCCTGCTGTAGAAATTTTAGAACAGTCTTGACTATTTTGATCATAACTAATTCTCTGATAATAATATTGAGATAAAATTAGTTGGAAATGAAAGTAGACTCATAATTATAAAACTTTTATTTAGAACCTAAGTTAAAATTATAATTAAAAATGGGCTAAAAATGGTATACAAAATCCCGGACCTGTATGTACCCAGAAAATATTGGATAAAAATAATAGAACGCCCTTCAGTAAAAGGGTCATAACTTTTGATAGAAAACTTGGCTTTGAGTGATTTTTAATGCATCTGAAAGATGAGATATTAAGCTACAAAATATTAAAAGACCATAACTTTAAATTCTAATTATAAATGAGCTACAAATGAGGTCCAAAATTAGGACCAAAATTTCTCATAGACAAAAAATGTGATTTATTGGGCTTTTGCATGTTGTATCATAAATGTATATAGTAATTAATGTGAATTTTGAATTAAATTGTGATTATAAATTTTTAATAAATTATTTATATGTGAGATTCTAATGCAATAACAATAAAAACAAATAATAAAAATAAAAAAACATATGTTTAAAAATTTAACATAATTATTATTTTCGAAAATATTGTGAATAAATATAAATAGTTAAGTCCAAAGACACCTAATCTAGAACTAGAATAGGGAATAGTTTGACATGTCAATCAGGAGATTTAAGGCACTTGGTGCTAAATATGAAAACTGGTAATGACAAATTTATAAATGCACTTAGTGCAAAATTATTAAGCCAGTAATGACAATATTACAAAAGTCGGTAATGATACTATTGTAAAAGCACTCTGCACAATATTATAAAAGCTGGTAATGACAACTCTGTTATTCCTATTAGTTAGTTCGGTTATAGGTATTATGGGCACAAGGAAAATGAAAAATAACAATAATATAAAAGTATGTCATTTTGATAATTTTTGTGTGAAATTAAAATTATTAAATATTAAATGATTGATAACATTTATATATTTTCATATAATTCTTTATTTTATGTCTTATTTATGAAATTATTAATTGACATATAAGAAAATATATGCATGTAAGATTTTTATACTTGAAGCACCACAAAGCTAGTAGTTTAGCGCATGTGGTTTTCTCTCACGCAAGTTTTAAAGGGTAACCGTAGATAGTATAGTTGTCAGAAGAAGAACGGTACCCGGACGAAAAATAGCTAAAAGCTTTGTAAATTAAATTATAGTTGTATTTCATCTAGTGTGTATTAGAGATGTGTACCTTTAGTGTAATGAACATAGTTTGAATGTAAATTAATATATTTTATAAAAAAATAAAATTTTGAATATCAGTGATGATAATAAATTTATTTTAGTATTTGAAATGTTTTTGCAAAAAAAAATTATACTTCATTTAGCTAATATTATAAAACAGTTAGTCGGGTAATATTCACTTATCTTACTGAACTAAAGTAGGGTAAAAGGGTATTGCACTTTATCTGTGTTTAAATCAAATCCATAATCAAATAGTTAGCTTGTGTAGCCATAACCCTTATTACAAAATCCAACCTTATTTAAAAAGAAACATAAATTTGATCAATTGCATATCCTTAATTATAAAACATGAATAAATTAAATAATAGTCTTTATCCCATGTCAGAAGAGATAACAAATGAATGAAATAACAGAAAATCGACCCAAACACAAGTCTAACTTTGACTGCTTTGATGGGCTTAGACTTCTCTTCTTGTCAACTTAACTGTCTAGTGACTCCAAACCTACATTTAGGTTTCTATAGGGAAACCCACACGCCAAGTTATTAAAAACTTAGTGATATATATAAGCATAAAAATTCTGACATGTATTCATATATAATTATGACATAGATATATGTACGTGCATCTGTGCTCGATCATACCATCATATTTCCATACATATTAATATAACATAAAAAGTATAAATAAGTCATAATACACATAGGTGAATCCATTTCATAATATATAAGTTACATTCATATTGTGTAGGTTTAAATTTCTATTTCCTAGTTATTAGTTTTCGTTACTTATTTTTAAAATGTCATTGTAGTCTGTTTTGCTATTTCAGGATTACTTTCCTGATTACTATGTTTCATATTTCATTGCCTAATACTTTAGACTCACACTACCCGGATGCGAGTTGTAAAATAGGAGCGCTCTGACTTAAGCTTAAGTCACCCTGCTCAGTAACTATATTTATTTGTATAGTGTTCAACCGAGCTTCTTAAGTTAAGAGTGCTCTAATCCAAGCTTAAGCCACATTGATTGTGTAAAGGTAATAACTGCATGCATATGGGAACAAGTGTGCTCTAATTGAGCTTAAGCCATATAGTCACTAAATAATTAGGAGTGTTCTAACTTGAGCTTAAGCCAACCTGATTTAATACATAATCATATCCTATGATACCATAACCCCCTCAATGGTATGCCACTTATCCTTAGCTAGTCCTTGAATAGAGAATGGGAATTTTATACTCATAATATGGTTATTTGTATCAATTATATCTCATATAGTTAAACATATTCATCATAAAATCCTTTTGTAATTTTTGTGTACATAATGTATTTCCATATTCTAAATCAAGTTATCATACTTTATGTCAGCTTATTTAATCATGCAAGGTATGTGTACATATCAAAATCATGTAATTCAATTATATAAATCATAGACCAATTTCTGGTTACAGGGCATTCATGAGCGTGAAGCCTCATTTCATGGGTTGTCTACTAGTGACTGGCTCTGTATGAACATTTATGGGCATGAGCCTTGATTCATGACCAAAAAATATCTTATGTATAGCCATTAATGGGTATGAAACCTTCCTTCATGGTTGTGAAAACAATAGTTTGTGTTAAGATTCCAACACTATTTTAAGGCAATTACACACATCATGCAAGGGTTCTAAGTCTAACCAATGTTAGCCACTCCTATCAATACTTTCCAGCATAACACATCATATTTCAAGCTATATTCATGCATAATAAATCATTCAACTACTCAAAATAGATTTCATACTTAAATCATCCAAACATAACTTTCATAAATCTTAATTGTCAATGATTATAGTGTTAGAGAGGTGTCCTAGAGGCAATCACCTTAGACACTTGATGTTCTAATTTATTATTAATGAAAGACATTTTCATTATATGGTATTCATTGCATATGAATTGATATAGATCTTAAACCGTTTAATGAAGTCCTTGGTGTGTAACATAACATGAAGGAATTCATTAGAGATCATGATGATGAGATTCCTATCATGTGTAATTGTATTTATACCTAAATAATCCCTAGTCATAAGATTAATAAGACAGGACATTGTTAATTTGGATAGACTAGTACATGTTATACCCATTGACTAGGTTAAGCAACTGATCTCATAAGCTAATAACATGAGATATTTAGAGTTAACAGCTTTCTAAGAATAGCAAGTACATTGGATGACCTGCAATGAGACAATCACATGGATAACTATTTAATGTCAATGATATTCTCATCATAGTAAAGGTGCAAGTATCGTTAGACTTGAGATACTCAAGGTTATCTCGGATACTTAATCCTATACTTTGACTCCATTCCTTGTTGCCTCTGAAGAGGTCGCTCATAGGGTGGTGATTGGGTATAGCATGAGATACTCATAGGTAGTTGAGTAGTCAACAAAGGATTAAACATTCTTGATAGAATGAGAGTATACCTATGGCTTTTTTGTAGAGATCATTCTTTGGAAATCCTTGGCCAAAGTGGATATGTCTTGAAGAAGTTCTTCAAGGACATATCTAATTAGAGTAATGAGTCTTATAAACAAGAACTAATATCATTTGGACTAGATGTGATGTAGTCAGTCTAGTACGAGTTGACACACAGTCCATGCTCTGAACCAAATGAGGTGTAGTTTGGTGAAAGGATGAATTGCACAGTAATTATCTATATAAGGGTTAAAAGTCAAACTAATGACTTCTCTAGTTAATTGGGTAGTCATGAAGTGTTGCTAGATATCGCTCATAATCTGCTAAGTCAAGGAAAATTGATTAGAGATTCATTATGGGACAAAAGTGTTTGACTCGTAGAATCCTAATTGGATTAAGATTCCTCCCGAGACTTGAGCTACCAACATGACTAGAAAACCTATTAAGTCACATGCATAGAGGGAATGAGGAAAATGTAAAATGGGTTTTTGATAAGATCCAAATGAGAAATAAAGAGAATTGGGATTTTTATAAGAGTTATAAAAATGGGTCAAATCCAAATTGGATTAGGATTGTTGACTTAGTCAACATTAAGCCTTATACCATAGGGAAATGGGCCCATTAGGGATTTTTCTTTTCCAACCCTAAAAGAGATTAGAAAGTGTATAAATAATCATTTTAAGAAGTCAATTTCATGGCATCCCCATTAAGAAAAATAAGAGTTATTTTCCTCCTCTCCCTTTTCTCTTTCATAAGACAAATTTCTATGGCTAGCACTTTAGACTTTTGTCACCCCATCTCCTTAGAGGTTTTCTTATTCTTTCTTTATATGGATACTCTTAGAGAAAATCATAGCTTTGTATTTTTTTTGGTTTTCTCCAACCCAACAAAGAAGGAAAAGCTCACAACTTGGAAGATCAAGAGTTGCAGACAAAGGTAATCAACTTCTCCCATATTGATGGTATGATCCGATTTTAATGTTCATAGGGCGTTCTATGGTTTTGGGTTCAATTAATTTTAATTTTCCACTGTTCCATATATGTGATTCATGTTAAAAACCCAACAGTGGTATTAGAGCCACCCTATGTAAATTAAATTCGGATTTAATTGAAGTATCAATGAGATTGATTGTTGAAGAACAATTTGGATTCCCTCTTTTTGTTAAGAACGATTTTGATTCCATTTGTCCTAAAATTTTAATTCTAATTCAATGAAATGTTAATATGATGATATTATATGTTTTTCTTATGATAATTAAAAGGTTTGAATTTGATTTAAACATGAAATTCAAAGTTATGCATAGTTGCTGAATTTCTGTGCCAATTGAGTTCTTTGAGGGGCTGTTTGAATTTGGTTTGATAATTTGATTAATCAAACATATTTATAACATATTTAGAATATGTTTTAACTTTTTTACTATACCTATTATGATACAAAAATTATTTTTGATCATGGAACAAACAAAACATGTAACTAGGTTGAGAACCTTGCCATGTGAATGGACTGTTTTATGTTGTTTAATTTCATCACATGTAACTTTGATCAGAATCTTAATTCATGTTTATGAGATATTCATGATGTTAGTTTTCAATTGCATGCTGGAGTCATATTAAATTTGTGGTTAAATTCTTGAAGAATACTAATTCATATAAGATTCAATTTATGCAATTTTTGTATAATTGGTTTGCTAATTAAATGATGAATGATTTAGATTATCTGATGAATGAATTTAATTAGTTTAAATTAATTATAAGTTTCTTATAATGATGAGAATAAATTATGGAAATTATGGAAATTTTTGAATGGAATTTGATTTGAATTAGAAAAGGGTTTCCAAAGTCCTAGTTTGACTAGGATTCTAGTATGCAATTTTAACTAGGATTGTTTAATACTATTTGGCATCAAACTAATAAATAATTAAGGTAATTTAATTATAAATTAATTACTGGTCATATTTAATTTAACATTTAATGTGATTTAATTATTAAATTCGGATTTAATATTGCATGTATTAAATTGGTAATAACCTAGTTGGCAAAGTAGGCAATTTTAGAAAACTTTTGGATATGACCAAATATATGCCTAAAATGCATGATTTCCTTTTAGAAAGTGTTTCTAAATGTTCATATGATTATTTAATAAGATGAAATAATGATTTTATAATGAATTTCATTAAGGCCAAACAATCAAAACAATGTTTCAAGAGTTGAAACATAGGGGACCCAAATTGTTACTTTAATAGATTGCCTTTATTTATGCATTAGAGAATGCATGTTATGGATGTATGGACTAGCATGATGGTATGATTATGGACTTGACCAATGTGATTGATCATGCATAAAATTTTATTTTTGGTAAATAGAGCATGTGAGTCCCTTCCTTCTCTATTCTTTTTATTATATTTCTCTTCTCATCTTACTCCCCTCAAACGTAACTTGAGATTTTCTTATGAAAAATTTAAGTAAATAGATTACATAGGATTAGAATATAATTGAAATTCAAAGGAGCAAGAAGCCAAAGAGATGGCACCAAAAACAAAAGAGCATTAGAATAGGAAATTGTTTTATATTTTGGTGTTGAAATTTTATGCATTTACCTAGGTGAGACCTAGTCAATCCTTTCATGGCTCGAAAGATTGATGTTAGATTATGTCTATAATCATGACCATATAGTTAGTGTAATTATCTTATATATCTATATGTAATGAATGAATATATAATGCATGTCAATTGCCATAATGAGACATAAAATTAAAGAAATCCCTCATTAATAATATTAAGGCTAATGCCTTGCATTAAAATGGAAAGAACTAGAGTTCTTTTAGAGCATGGATTATTGGGCAAACCCAAGGCCGCTCTACACAAATATTTTGAAACCATTAAAATATGATTTCATGATTAATGCACCAACTTTAACTAGTTAAATTGGCTTATTGGGCAAACCCAAGGTCAATGTGAATTAGAGATAAAATTGGGTAAGTGTACAAGAGATATGTACATATCAAGAGTTGATAGCCCAATGATTCAATAGTTGCATAAAGGATGCAATTGGTATGAGATACCTACCAATTGACATAAGGTGGCTTGTTGGGCAAACCTAAGTTCATTCTTAGTGATGTTGGATACTGACCCACTAGGAAAGCTTCCAACGGGTTCTCTTAGATTCATAGTGAAAGCTGTGGATTTGCAATAAAATAGTGGGAGTTATAATCTGCATTTAATAAAGACCTAATAAACATGCATTTAAGTACATTCTCTAAACATGATCTTTCTTTACATCTACTTTGATAAAATCATGTCATCAAACTTGAACTTACGCTCAATTCTCGAATCCAATAAATTGATTGACCTGAACTTCCATGATTGGCTAAGGAATTTGAGAATAGTTCTCAAAACTGAAAAATTAGCCTATGTCTTTGAAGAGCTGCTTCTTTCCCCTCCTGCTAATGATGTTTCTATTGATGAACAATTGGCATATAAGAAGCATATAGATGATACTGAGTTAGTGGGTTGCATTATGCTCGCCTCTATGTCACCCAAGCTTCAAAAGCAGCATGAGAATATGGATGAAAATATCATTGTGTATCATATAAGGTAGTTTTTCAATGAGTAAGCTTGAACCAAGTGATATGAGATATCTAAATTCCTCTTTACCTTCAAGATGGTAGAGGCGACATCTATAATGAAATGTACATGGATGATGAGGAAGAAAGGCATAAATACAACATCAAAAGGGACTTGTTCCATTATGGCAAGAGTTGCCAATGGAAGATGAACTATAAGGCCTATCTAGAGTCTTTAAAGAAGAAAAAGGATAAGACATTAGATGCACCTTCTACTTTAAGTATTTATGTTATTGAGGTTAACATTGTTTCTATTAATAACAAATGGGTATTGGATACCGGATGTGGGTCTCACATATGCACAAATATGAAAGGCGTAAGGAACAGTAAATAGTTCAAGAAAAGAGAGTCATACCTACGAGTTGGCAATGGAACAAAAGTTGTTGTATTAGCTGTAGAAACTTATGTATTGACACTTCTAAGTGGGCTTGTTTTGGAATTAGAAAACTGTTATTATGTTTCAATGTTAACAAAAAATATTATTTATGTTTCTTGTTTAAATAGAAAAGGTTTCATTTGACTATTAATGGCAATGGTTGCTCTACATGGTTGAATGATATTCTTTATGAAGCTGGCGCATTATGTAATGGGATTTACATTCTTGACATGTCTAATTCAGTCCTCAATATCAATAATAAATGACAAAAGATAGATAACCTAAAACCATCATATTTATGGCATTGTCGTCTTGGTCATATAAATGAGAGGCGCATGACTAAGTTATACAAGAATGGTAACTTATATGACACATATGAATCTTGTTTGTTAGGAAATATGACAAAATCACCTTTTAGTGCAAAGGGTGAATGTGCCATAGGCTATTAGACCTTGTACATACAGATGTATGTGGACCAATTTCAGTGCAAGCCAGAGGTGGTTTTATCTACTTCATTATTTTCATTGATGATTATTCATGATATGCGTATTTGTATCCGATGAGATACAAATATGAAGTTTTGGAAAAGTTTAAAGAATTCAAAAATGAAGTAGAGAAATAACTTGGTAAAAGTATTAAATCACTTAGATAAGATTGAGGTGGTGAATACTTAAGCCAATAGTTTAAAGGTTATCTAAGAGATAATGAGATTTTATCTCAATGGACTCCATCTTACACACCATAACATAATGGTGTAGCCGAAAGGAGAAACCGAACCTTGTTAGACATAGTGAGGTTAATGATGAGCTTTGTAGAACTGTCTAAGTCCTTTTGGGGTCATGCACTAAAGACTTCTGCTTATATATTAAATAGAGTCCCTTCTATGTTAGTTGAAGTTACTCCATATGAGATATAGACTAACATGAGACCTATTCTTTCTCACTTGAAAGTATGGGGTTATCCTACTTATGTGAAGCGAATAATGTCAGATAAGCTAGAAGTTAAGTCTGATAAGTGTATTTGTAGGATATCCAAAAGAATAATTTGGATATCAATTCGAGCACACTTTGGAACAAAAGGTGTTTGTTTCAAAGCATGTTACCTTCTTAGAGAAAGAGTTTCTTTTAAAAGAATATAGTGGGAGCAAGATTGAGCTTGATAAAGTTCAAGATGCTCAAACATATGCAGATCAACTGACAAAACCCGAATCTATTACTCTTAGAGATGAAGTAACAACTGCACCTTCTAAAACACAAGAACTTCATAGATCAAATAGGATATGTATTGTTCTTGAGAGATATGGATTTCTCATAAGTGAATAGAATGACATATTGCTCATAGAGGATGATGAGCCTACTACCTAGAAAAAGGTTCTGAATTGTTCAGAATCTGACAGATGGATAAAAGTCATGTAGTCAGAGATGGATTCCATGTTTGAAAACCAAGTGTGGACTTTGGTTGACCAACCTGAAATGATTAAACCCATTGGGTGCAAATGGGTGTTTAAGAAGAAGACCGATATGGAAGATAATATAGTTACCTAAAAAGCTAGGCAGGTAGCTAAAGGATATCGTCAAAGATAAGTTGTTGACTATGACAAAAAATTTTCTCTAGTTGTTATGCTTATATCCATCAGGATACTCCTAGACATTGCTGCTCATAAGGATTATGAGATTTTGCAAATGGATGTGAAAACAACATTCCTTAATGGAAATCTGACTGAGGATGTGTAGATGACACAACCTGAGGGTTTCACATCAAGTGATAGCAGAAAGGTATGCAAATTGCAAAGATCCATTTATGGATTGAAGCAAGCATTCAGGAGTTGGAACATCCGATTTGATGAGACAATCAATAAGTTTGGTTTCTCACAAAATGTGGATGAACCTTTTATTTCTAAGAAGGTTAGTGGGAGTGCAGTCATAATCCTAGTATTGTATGTCGATGACATACTTCTTATCGAAAATGGCATTTTAGTTCTTCAGTCAGTCAAAATTTGGCTTTCTAAGAATTTCTCCATTAAAGACCTTGGACAAGTGACCTACATACTAGGGATAAGGATCTATAGAGATAGATCTAAAAGGTTGCTTGGTCTTTCTCAGTCTACATACATAGATAAGATGCTAAAGAGTTTTAACATGAAAAAGTCCAAGAGAGGATTGATTCCTATGACTCATGGGATAACCCTTTCAAAGTCTATGTGTCCAAAGACACAGGATGAACAAACACGCATGAGAAGGATCCCATAAAATTTGACTATTGGATCTATCATGTATGTTATGTTATGTACTAGACTCGATGTATCATATGCTCTGAGCGTCATAAGCAGATATCAATCAGATCCCAGTGAGGGGCATTGGGTGGTTGTCAAGAATATCTTTAAATACTTGAGAAGAACTAAGGATGCATTCTTGGTTTATAGATAGAGTGAACTTAAAATAAGTTGGTATATGAATGCCAACTTTCGAACTTAAGTGAAGGAAGAAATGAAGGCTGAAATGGGGGAAGAAGAAGAAGAAATGAATCTGAAGTGAGGGAGGCAAAATGGTGAGGAGGAAGAAAAGGTCCACCTTCCACCTCCTCACTTTTGTCATCTTCTCTCTTATGTTTTTTTTTTGTTTCTTTTCATTTTTCTTCATTAATTTGATCTAATAATTTTATTCACATAAATTCCAATTTTATGCGATCCTCAACTAAATTATAAAATGAACACATGCAATTCAGCATAATTGCAAAATACTCAGATAAGTAGCAAGTGCATGTCGTGAACTTGTCCCTATAAAAAAACATAAAAAATGCATTTGTTCAAGTGAAATATATGAAAGTGCATATGTCCAAATAAAATGCATGTAAAAATGCATATGTGGGAAGTCGAGGATGTTACAATTCTCCCATCCTTTTAAAAATTTTGTCCTCAAAATTTAATACCTGGAAATAGGTGTGGATATTGCCTTTTCATATTTGCTTATATTTCCCATGTTGCCTCTTCTTGTGAATGGTTTGTCCATAATACCTTAAATAAAGGTATTTCTCGATTTTTCAGTTGTTTAGTCTTGTATCTGATGATTTCCATTGGTTCTTCGACATAACACATGTCATCTGCAATTTCAATGGCTTGATCCTTAAGCATATGTGTGGGGTATGATCTGTATCTTCTAAGTATGCTCACTTGAAACACATTATGAATCTGACCCATCTCTGGTGGTAAAAGCCAATTTGTATGCCAATGGGCCAAGCTTCTCAAGAATTTCATATGACCCTATGTACCTTGGGGTTTAATTTACCCTTCTTGCCAAAACGAATTTCCTTTTTCTATGGATGTACTCATAGAAATATCTTTTCACCCAACTCATATTCCATTTCCCTTTTATACTAATCAATGTAACTTTTCTGTCTGTCTTGTGCCACTTTTAACTTGTTCTTCACAACCTTGATCTTATCCACTGTGCCTTGTACTATCTTTATCCCTTCTAATGCATGTGTTCCTTTTTCATCCTAAATGATGAGACTTCTATACTTTCTTCCATACAATGCCTCATATGGTGCCATCTAGATACAATTATGATATTGATTGTTGTAAGAAAATTATATTAATGTTGTATATTCATCCCAAACTCCTCTGAATTCCATAGAACATGCCCTAAGCATTTCTTCCAATGTCTGTATAGTCCTTTCTATTTGTTCGTTAGTTTATGGGTGGAATGTAGTACTGAAGTTTAGTTTTATTCCCAATGCATCGTGTAAACTCACCCAAAAACATGAAGTAAATCGTGGGTCTCTATCAAACACGATAGACACTAAAATACCATGTAATCTGACTATCTCATTCACATATAATTTTGCCAAACTTTCGAGTGTTCACCCCCATCTGATGGGTAGAAAAAGTGATGACTTGGTTAATCTGTCAACAATTAACCATACTGCATCATTTTTCCGTGGAGTTTTTGGCAATCCATAAAAAAACTCCATCATTATTTTCTCCCATTTCCATTTTGGCACTAGTAATGGATGTAGTTTACCAACTGGTGCCTGATGTTCAATTTTAATCTGCTGACATGTCAAACATTAGAAACATATTATGCTATGTCTTTCTTCATTCTTGGCCACTAGTAATGAGATCTCAAACTGTGATACATCTTGGTCATCCCTAGGTGCATTAGATAGGGTGCATTGTGTGCCTCTTCCATTATTTCCGGGCGCAAATTATTAGTGTCTGAAACACATATGCATGACTTCAACATCAGTGTATTATCCTGTAAATAAAACTCCGTACTGTTTCCCTGCTTTACCATCTCAATTTTCTCACACAATGGAGGATCTCTACCTTGTGCATTTTTTATCCTCTCCTTTAGTATAGTCTAACTTGAAGAGTAGCAATTAGTGATCCTCCATCATGCATATTTATTTCAACATTCATAGATCGTAATTGAATCAAATATGGAAAATAGGATGTTTGCAAGTGAGCTACACTACTACTGGATTTCTTGTTCAATGCATCGACTACTACATCTATATGATATTCAATTATGCAGTCATAATCCTTCATTAGCTTTAACCATTGCATCTGTCTCATGTTTAACTCTTTATGTGTCAGCAAGTAACCCAAACTTTTATGGTCTGTACAGCTTTGAAATGCCTCACCATACAGATAATGCCTCCAAATCTTCGATGCAAACACAACTGTGACCAATTCTAAATCATGCATTGGATATGAGATCTCATAAGTTCTCAATTGTTTGGATGCATAAGCTATCACCTTACCATGTTGCATCAATACATATCCTAAACCTAGGTGAGAAGCATCACTATATACTATAAATTCACTTGTACCTGTAGGAATAGCTAACACTGGTGTTGAGGTTAACCTCTGTTTTAGATCCTCAAAACTCCTTTGGCATTCTAGAGCCCATTTGAAAGGCACATTCTTTCTAAGTAATTTAGTCAAAAGGCTAGCAATCAAGGAGAATCCATCAACAAATCTGTAATAGTATCCGACTAAAACTAGAAAACTATGCATTTCTGAAATATTTTTAAGAGCTTCCCAATTTACCATGACCTCTATTTTCTTTGGGTCTACCTCTATGCCCTTGTAACACCCCACTTATATATTAGGGATAATCCCATATATATAAGAAAGATGTACAAGCTTAACTCGATAAATTTGTCTCACTAAGTTTTTCTATCGTTTAAATTAAAATAATCCATTTAATTATATTGGATTTGGCTTATCATTCTAATTATCAATATGTATATATAAAAATATATATATCACCATGTCATATATATTTATGGTAGTTGATTAAGTTACGTGGTTGATCATTTATGGAGTAGCAACCTCACACATGACTACTTACAATATAATATCAAAATATAAGACATTCTTCTGAACCAAATACATGACATGTCTACCAAAACTCATATGTCTGGTCAAAATCAAAAAGAAAAATAATTAGTAATCAACCCTCTAACTAAGTCTCTTGTGCCTTTTCTGATATGAGCTTGGATTTCCTTCCTGACCAATTTCACTTTCTACTATCTACAGCTCCAATTACTGCATAAAAAGAACCCATGCTAAGTTATCTCTAGCTTAATGGTACATATAGACATTAAGTTTTTCCCAAGCAGTCACACAAATGCATGTCTTAAATAAATCATGGCACACTTAATTTTATTGCATATTTGTCATATAAAAGAAATAAACACATCACATAACAGTATAAACATAATAACCTTATTCAATAATTAAATTCTTACTACCACATGTAAGAATTTCATGTTTTGTTACTTATGTCAATAATAACTTTTCCACATTTAATTCCATAGTCTTTAATTAGTATTAGCCCAAATCTTGGTCCCGGACTCTTCGGATACGGGGTGTGAAATAGGAGCGCTCCCAGAGCTTAAGCCACCCTACTCACCTTAATCTCGAGTCAAGGGCATTCCAGAGCTTAACCACCACTAGTACAAAAATGACTTATACGTGTCCATTAATTTGAACTTTATGTGTCGGTTAAATGACAGACACCTATGAAAAAATGCATATAAGTTGGATTTTAGATGTCTGTCAAAGTGACAGATGCATATAATTATTTTATGCATCTGTTAAAATATAATGACAGACGCATAAAGTATAGTTTAAAAAAATGACTATAGTTAATTTTTTTTAAAAAATATTATAAATTAACAAACATACAATAAATTGTGAAAATTACTTAAACACACAAAAAACTAATTGTATAATAAAAAAAACAACTACTAATTGAAAAAAACTACAACATAAAATTAACAAAAAGAAAATACACAAAAAATAAAAAAGATAAATAAACTTATTTGCATAAAAAAAAGTAAGAGATCAAGTACCAATAGTAATAAGGTGGAGAACATACAACTCCTTGGCTAATTAATGGTGAAAATTAGTTTTAACATGTACAAAACAAACTTCCTTTCTCCTTACCAAATGCCTTAGACAACCTCTCAATGCTTGAAACTCACCTTCATTTTATGAATCAACAAAAAAAAAATACTTTCTTGCCATCGTCATGGCTAAGACATGAAGGCTTAAATTTGAACATGTTAGCTGAAAAATGGAGGCTTAAATTTGAACATAGTAGCCAAAAAATGTAGGAAAAAAGCTAAAGAGAAAAGAAATAAAGAATACCTTTTCCATCTGTATCATCGACCACCAACAAAAAATGTAGCTCTTGTCATTGTCTTCGCCACTAAGACATATCCAAAATCGATGTGATGAAGGAATTACAAGCAAAGTTTATGTTGAGAGCTGAAGATGGAGATGGTTGGCGCATACAAGTAGGTTTCAAGCTCTAAAGTAAATGAAATAGATATATGCAGTTGGGTTTCAAATAAAAGTCACAAAGAAAAATTGTGTTTTTTGTTTTAAAAAATAAACTATAGGTGTCTATCTTTACTCGTGACAGACACCTATTGTACACTAATATGTGTCTGCTTTTATTAAAGCCAGACACATATGAGTGTAGAGATATTACACTTCTATCATTTTTAAAGACAAATACCTAAAGTAAAAAGTATATGTGTCTGTTTTTTGTTAAGACAGACACCTAAAGTACAAGTTAAATTTTATATGTTTGTCATTTATATTAATAGACGTATATACCAATAAAAATTTTTTCAATAACTAATTCAAAAACATTATTGTTTATTAATAAACAATAGGTGTGTTGTTTGTTAAGACAGACACTAAAAGTATATCATATGTGTCTATTTTTTATTAAGACACACGCCTAAAATACAAATTGAATTTTGCATGTCTGTCATTTATATCAACAGACACATATGCTTTGTCATTTTATCATATATTTATAAAAATGTCACTACCTTATTTTATATGTCTAGTATATTTTACAATAGAGACATATAATCTTCGCTTAAAAGTATTTTTGCACTAATGCACCTTGACCGAATATAATCACGTCATCTGTGTGTAATTAGGATTAGGGGCGCTCCCAGGCTTAAGCCACCTTGTCCCTAAATCATATCCATATTGCTACCTTAACTTCCCCATAATGGTGCACCATTAATCCTATGTTAGTCCTCAGGTAGGGAAATGGGCAATTAACACCATTAATTTCTTGTTTCTGTAACCAATACTCATTTCATATTAACATAATAACATACTCAAAAATTTATTTCAAAACCATGTAATAGCGTGATATTTTATCAAATATTAGCAAATATTAAGTTCATAGTTAATAACATTTCTATAATTTTGAAACATGCCATAATATGTTATTTCATCATTATGACAAATAATTCATATCATGCACACACAATCATGCATAAGGGCAAACCAAAATACATATATGTACAAACCTCGATAGTGTTTTTCTTTTTCAAAATATAAACTCAGAGCTTGTTCACTTTTTTTGTTCTCCCTTTTGTTGAGAGCCTAATTTGAAAATATGATAGATAATAATTTGTTAAAATACTCATTCTTGATATAGTTTAAATAAATTACTATAATTTCGTTTAAGTTAGAACATGACCTCTTAGGACTATTAGCTCTATAAATTTTTATACACTTATCCAATTTATATGATTCATTTTTCTAATTATATTTAACATGTAAGACTAAAACATATTAAAATTTCAGAAGTTTTGAATTATTACATAAGTTTTAGTGTAATTATATATATTGCTCTATTTGCTGCCCCTTAGGCAATTTCGGGGTATCATATTTAAAAATTCATATCTTTGAATGTGTAACTTTGTTTATTACTAAAAATTTTACACATTTATATAAGGTAATTTGGAACACTTTTCATTACAACTTTTCCAAATTATGTTTTTAAGATCCTCAAACACTAGATAATCTATAACTGGTTCAGCATAGAGTACCAACCCGATCAGTTCAATTGTTCAGGTCATAAATTACAAAATAAATGCAATTTTATGGCGCGACTTGCACATAAACTTATATAAGATATATAAATAAAACTTATATGTTTTATACTTGGGAAAATTCGACCTTTAAAACACTCAAAAGTGAACACGAAAATAGCTCAAAGTTCGACCTTTAAAACACTCAAAACTTATATGTTTTACTGGAGCTGCACAGGCACAAGAAAATAGCTCAATCAAGGAACAACCATAATTTATTTTTCTATAACTCAGCTTAAATAGGAGATATTTATACAACATTTTATACACACCTAAATAACACATAAATATACAACTTTTATATTTTACAAAACCTCAGATTCAGCCATTAAGGTGATCAAATTAAGCAAAAATTATAGGTTATTCTGTTGACACGCCTCCCTGAACCAGTCTCACTCGAACAAGTTTATATCTTTATATACCTAAAATAATTTCATAAAAGTCGACAAAAATATAAACAACACATATTTGAACAACTTTCATGTTTTACACTTCTTCAAATTCGGTTGATAACTCCATCAAAAATAGAGTGCAAAAGACTGATACTATACAGTCCTAATAACTTTAAAAACACAAGAATAATTGAGAGAGGATTTCTTACCAAGAAAAAATATATTTGGAGTATATTTCTTGCAAATAATGAAGGAGAGGATAAAGAAATGGAGGCTGGTGGTTTGAGGAAGAAGAAGAATGGAGATAAGGTTGATAGAGTTGTAATTAATGTAATTAATCCAAATACATTCCCCCCTTCCCAATATACCACATTCGGCCCCCTCTTATCCTTTTTTTTTAAAATTATTTATTTATTTATTTATTTAATTTTTCATGTAACAAATTCCACTAATTTTTATTAAACTGTAATTTCATTATATGATATGTCTAACCAAATTAACTTTATCAATCTATTTAATTCTTTTTTATTTTTTATTTAGTCATCTACTCAATTTATTTTAGTCTCTAATGTCAATCATATAGTTTATATGTATATCACACACTTATTATACCTAGACTCCCATTAGTGACCATTACAGCCCTTACGTGCTACCACATATTCAAAAAATACCAAATGATCTAACCAGAACTCACATTTGCTTAGTTTGACATATAATTGTTTCTCACTCAAAGTTTGAAACACAATTCTTAAATATTATTCATGTTCTCCCCTATTCCTTGAGTACACCAATATGTCATCAATAAATACTATAACAAACTTATCCAGATATGGTTGAAACCTTTATTCATAAATGTCATAAATGCAGTTAGAGCATTTGTTAACCCAAATGGCATTACTAAAAATTCATAATGTCCATACCTGGTTTGAAAGGCAGTCTTTGAAACATCTGCTTTTGCTACCTTTAGCTGGTAATAGCTTGATTTCAAATCAATGTTCGAAAATATTTGGGCTCCTTGCAACAGGTCAAACAAATCATCTATTCTGAGCAACGAATATTTGTTCTTCACTATTATTTTGTTTAGTTGCCTGTAATCAATGCATAATCGCATTGTTCCATCTTTCTTTTTAACAAATAATACTGGAGATGTAGTGCTCCCTTACCCTACTAGTCGTTAATAGTGTATGGAAGTGCTACTGCTACAATTTATTCTTGGGGCTCCCCTTTCTTCAGTCGTCGTAACGCAACAGCTACTTCTACTAAGTTGCACATGAAACACATGCACTAAGCTACTAGTTTAGTGATACGTTTGACAACTATCTAATAATTATATAAGTATTTCTAAAATAAAATTTTAGAAACTACAATTAATTTACTAAGCATGCCAAAACATTCAAATCACATCAAAACTATTTACATCATGTAAAAATATATAATTTATCAATTATAACATTTCATTCATTAAGTGTGCTTGAAATTCTTTAATAATACAAAACATACAATTTATAATATCATCTTAAAAATTTACATTTTTTTCTTTATTTATTTGATAGCCTACGACATCTTAGACCGGAACTAAATACTAGATATAAGGTTTTTGCTATTCGACAGTATACTCGGCGCCTACTTAATTAATTTATAACTTGACGTTTAATGCCAACATTTTCAATAATAACTCAACAACTTTTTTGTGCCGACGTAATTTTAAACTCAACACTATTTTTTAATGCCTACATAAATTAAATCTCAGCACTATTTCTTAGTACTGACGTAAATTAAATCTTAGTACTATTTTCTAGTGCCTACATTTCTACCTTTTTATTGGCATGCCAATTTATCCTAATTTCTAGTTCTCGACTAGATGTTATAGGGCTTAATCACGTTTGTTACTTTTATTATTATTTACCTCGATTAGGTATGAAATGCTAATACAATGTCACATAAATGCAATAATCTCCATTAAATATTTTACAACATCATACTTGCTCATTTAATCATTATAAATATAAGAAAAGTCAAATAATATATTTTCTATCATAAAATTCAACCATATACTTATATATACAAGCTTCCTTATTCTGGGAAGAATTTATGTCTCATATTTCTTTATATTTTTCATCTATTTTTTAAATAGAATTTGGACAAGTGATCAACTAACAAAATATAGATACATGTTTTATATTTAATTACCATATGGAATCACATTAAACTGAAATTTGTAGCAAAAGTTATGAATTTGTTTCTCAGTTATGTTCATTCCGTTTTGCCCAGTATTTTACTGGACATATTTCCAGTTCGAACTTTGAGTCCATTTTACACCTAAATGCAGACATATCTAGGCCTCATGGTCTAAGTGAAAGTTGAAGCTCTATGTCTTAACTTTCCAATCCAATAAGAAACACTTAAAAAAGTATTTCCATAACTCATGTTATGACTAAAAAGGTAGATACTGTTCATAAGACACATTTCCAGCACTTCAATAAATCCTACAATTTCCATCTTCATGCATCAATATCATATTCAAATTTGTTATTTTCACATTCATGATATCATTTAATCAAAAATTCATCACTCAATCAAAATATCAATAATTACATATACAATTATACATAATAGCACAAAATAAAAAACCAACATTTTTCCATATTAAATTTTTGCCAAATGTACATACCTCAAAAAGTCTACTTCTCTTCACTCTTCTCTTCCTCCTAATTAGCTTTCTCCTTGCCCTTACTTCCTATTTGATTATTATCCAAATATTTTTCATCTCATTGGCCTAACAGCAAATTTCATACTAATGAAGCACTAAACACACTAATCATCCCTTAATCACTATTAACATACTAATAACCATAAATTACCAACTTTAAGGGTAATTAACCTTAAAATCAAAGAAAATAGGAGAAGAAAAGTGAGAAGAGGAAAAATCTAACCTCACCTTTGTATATCTTCAAAATGAGAAAAAACTTCTTTTTTTTTCTCTCTTCTTTTCTTCCTTCCTCCTCTTTTATTTTGCTCACTTAGCTTCATATTCTTGTTGATCTAGTCTTAATCCAACTTTTTCCATCTAAACCTTATCTTTAATTGAAGAAAAAAGAGATGAACTTGGAAGATATAGGTCACGACTACAAGGAGAGAACAAGAAAGAGTTTTTTTTGTTAAGATGAGGATGAAAAAGAATTAATGACCAAAAAGGTGAAATTTGAATTTTACTTGTTATACCTTTTTAAAATATTTGTGTAAAAAACATTGTAAATTCAAATTCTGTTAAACAAAAAATTATTATTTTCTAAATTTTAGCTCCAAACCTCAAAATTTTCAAATAATAATATCCGAAATATTTTTTCATATTTTATTATCATTATAATTTTTTTTGTCCAAATTTAGATCCCAATTGGTTCAGCAAACAGGATTTCGGCCACCCGCAACCGTGGCCTAAATTATTAGACATTACAATTTTCCCCTCGTTAAAAAAATTTCATCATTGAAATTTACCTTTCTAACTGGAGTGGAACAATTATGGATATTGAGCCTTCATCACCTCTTCATTTTCCCAAGTCACCTTTTTCTGAATTATGAATTTTGCACAGAATCTTTACCAATGGTACCTTCTTGTTCTATAGCTCTTTCATTTCTTAAGCTAGAATTTCCACTGACTCCTCTTCATAAGTTAGATCTGGTTGTATCTCTATAGGTTCTGCTGATATGATATGAGATGAATTCGATCAATATCTTCTCAACATGCAAACATAGAATATGTTGTGAATCTTGTCTAACTTTAGTGGTATAGCTAATTTGTACACCACAGGACCTATGTGTTCAAGTACCTCATATGGTCTAATGAACCTAAGACTCAACTTTCCTTTTTACCAAATCAGAAAATCCTTTTCCGAGGTGAGATTTCTAAGAATACGTTATCACCAACTGTATACTCAATATCCCTCATTTTCAATACTGCGTATGATTTCTATCTATTAGCAGCGGCTTTCAGGCTATCTTTTATTAATCTCACTTTTTCCTTTGTCTGCTTCACTAACTTTGGACCCACTACTTTTTTCCATTAAGCTCGGTCCAATATAGAGGCATTCTACGTTTCCTCCCATACAAGGCTTCATATGGTGCCATACTGATACTGGCTTGGTGATTATTATTGTAGACAAATTCTATCAATGGAAGATGTTTGTCCCAACTGCCTTCAAATTCCATCACACAACTCCTCAATATATCCTCCAATATCTGTATGACCCTTTCTTCTTGTCCATCTGTTTATGGGTGGAAAGTTATGCTAAAATTGAGTCGAGTACCCATGACTTGATGCAAACTTCTTCAGAATTGTGAGGTGAACCTCGGGTCTCAATTTGAAATGATTGAAATTGGCATAGCACGTAAATGTATTATCTCATTAACATTGATCTCTGCTAAATAGTTAAGTGGATAATCCATCATGATTGGTAGAAAATGAGCTAATTTGGTGAGCTAGTCCACCACTATCCATACTGCATCATGCCTCTTTTGTGTCAAAGGCAACCCATAAATAAAACCGACCGTAACTCTTTCCCATTTCTACTCTGAAATTGAAATTGACTGTAATAATCCACTTGGTACTTGATGCTCATCATTCACTTGTTAACAAGTTAAACATCTGATAGTATACTCTGTGATATCTCTCTTTATTCTTGGCCACCAATAATATGCCTTCAAATCATGACATATTTTGTTGCTTCCTAGGTGCATTGCATAAATAACATTGCGAGCCTCTTTCAAAATATCTTATTTCAATTCTAGTATATCTGGCACACATAACCTGCCTTTATGCCTTAAACTCCCATATAGTTCAATAGTAAATTCTGGTTTTTCACCCCTTTTCACCATTTCAAAGTTTTTATTTAATTTTGTGTCTTGCTTTTGATTGTCCTTTACTTGTTGAATCAGTGTGGGTTGAATCCGCAATTCTGCCAAAATAATATATAAATTACATATTATTTCATTTTTAGTTATTTAATCTTGTTCACTTAATAAATTTAAGTTTTAACGTTTACTTGTCATAATTTTTCTACTCAGAGCATCAGCTACCATATTGGCCTTACCCCGCTGATAATCAATGATTCAATTGTAGTTTTTGATTAATTCTAGCCATCACCTCTCTCTCAAATTGATTTTCGTTTGTGAAGCCAAATATTTCAGACTTTTATGATCTGTATAGATATAACATTGCTCTCCAAACATGTAGTGTCGCCATATTTTCAATGCAAACACAATGGATGCTAGTTCTAGATGATGTGCCGGATAATTTCTCTCAAGAGGCTTCAGTTGTCTGGAAGCATACGCAATCACCTTGCCTTTTTGCATTAACACGCAGCCCAAACCATTAAGGTAAGCATCACTGTACACCATATAATTTTTTCCTGCAGTAAGTTGTGTCAACACTGGTGCCTCTATCAAAAAAATTTTCAACTTATAAAAACTAGTCTAGCACTGGTCTGTCCATTCAAATTTGGTCTCCTTTCTAAGAAATTTTGTCAGTGGTGAGGCTATCATTGAAAATCCTTTCATGAACCTCCAATAATAACCAACCAAACCAAGAAAAATTCTCACCTCTATCACAATCCGAGGCGGTTTCTAGTTGAGGATTGCCTCTACCTTGCTGGAGTCAAATCTAATCCAATCAGTAGAGACAATATGTCTTAGAAAGGCCACTTCATCCAACCAAAATGCACATTTCAACAACTTTGCATATACTTGATTCTCTCTCAAGGTATGGAAGACCATACGAAGATGTTGATCATGCTCGTCTTTGCTTCTAGAGTACACTAAGATATCATCTATGAATACCACTATGAAGTGGTCCAAATAAGGCCTAAAGATTCTATTCATTAGATCCATAAATGATGTTGGGGCATTCGTCAGGCCAAAAAGCATTACTAAAAACTTGTAATGACCATATCGAGTCCTAAATGTTGTTTTTCAAATGTCTGATTATCTAATCCTCAATTGGTGATAACCTAATCTGAGGTCCATTTTTGAAAATATCCATGCTCCTTTCAACTGATCAAACAAGTCATCTATTCTGGGCAATGGATATTTGTTCTTAATTGTCATCTTGTTCAACTGACAATAATCAATGCACAAATGTAAGGTGTCATCCTTCTTTTTCATAAATAGAACAGGAGCACCCCAAGATGAGACACTAGGTCCGATAAAACCTTTTTCTAACAACTCTTGCAACTGCACTTTTAATTCCTTTAGTTTTGCAAGTGTCATTCTGTAGGGAGTGACGATATTGGGGTTGTGCCAAGAAAAACATCTATGGAAAACTCTATCTCCTTAACAGGTGGTAACCCTGACAAGTTTAAAGGGAAGATATCTGAATATTCGCATACTATAGGAATCTCTCTAAGATCTAGACCCCCTTTTTTAGTATCTACCATATGTGCCAAAAATGTTTCACTTCCTTTTTTGATAAGCTTACATGCCTTTGTAACAGAAATGACATTAGTCAAGTATGGTCAATTCTCGCCCAAGACAATCATGTCATCTTGTCGTGAATTCTTGAAAGTCATTCTCCTATACTGATAATCCACCACTACTCCATGCTAAGTTAACCAATCTATCCCCAAGATTGCATCAAACTCATGGAATGGCAACTCTATCAAGTCACTTGGGAATTCTACATTTTGAGCTTTAAATGGACTATTTTTATAGACTTGACTATTTTTCACTCCATAACCCAAAGGATTTGTCACTAATATATCATAATCTAATTCATTTATTACCATGTTACCCTCACTAGGTGTTGACATGCATAAATATGAATGTGTAGAACTCGGATCTATCAATGCAAATACATTAGTATCATAAAGAGAAAAATTACCAATAATGACATTTGGGGCATCTTACTCCTCACGAGCTCTCATGGCATATGCTCGGGCTAGGGCTCGACTACCTTCTGCTCTATTCATTGATTTTGATACACTCTGACCAATCCTGCACTTTTAGATTGTCCATGTCCCATGCCTTTGCCTTGAGTGAAATTCTAAACCTAAACTGATACTACACCACATGTACCTCTTCCTTTGGGGTAAACTTTTTGTTTATGCTCAGTAGATCCAAATCGTAAACATGCTCCCATAATCCACCAGCAATCACCTGCATGTTATCTTCCATAATGTTGACATATGATAGATATAAATCTCCTGTTACTAGAAGTTGGTGTACTAGCTGTAGACCCTTATGGCCTTGATTGTTGGCTTTGCCTAACTGAAAAAGTTAGTGCAAAACTCTGTGATTGGAAAAACCTAGGCACTGCCCGCCCCCTTTTACTGGATATCTGGGCCATGCTAATTGTCGATCTCCAGGGTGGCTCTTCTATCCTCTTTCTCTTTGACCTTTTTTTCACTCTAATGGCTGAGGATATTAGTGTAGCAAAATCCTCAAGCTGTAGGGCAACAACCATATTTCCAATATCACCAATAAGGCCATCCTCAAATCTACGACACCTATCTGCCTCATTAGCAATTATTCTAGTTGCTTATTTACTTAGTCTAGTGAACTGCATCTCGTATTCTGCCACTGACATGCTTTCTTACTTCAGGTCTTGAAACTCCCTCATCTTTTCATTAACATAGACTCTAGGCACATATTTCTTGCTAAATTCTACCTTGAAGAAATTCCATGAAGGTGGTTTCGGTGTTCGGGGCTTTGATAAAATTGATTTCCACCAGTCATAGGCATGATCTTTTAGAAGGGACACTACATACCTGGCTTTCTGTTCCTCTAGACACTCAAGATCCTCAAACACTCATTCTGTCGATTCCATCCAAAACTCTGATGTTGCTGGGTCATCCTCTCTCATTCCCATAAAATATGTGGCCCCATATTTTCTCAGTTTATCAATCAGGGATTTTAGCTGAGGTGGAGGAGGTGGTGGAGATGGTTGTGGAATTGCTTGTACTATCTGTTGCAATAAATTTGCTATCTGCCCCATAAGAGGTTCCTGTCCTAAATTAGTTTGTCCCTCTACTTTAGGCGGAGCTCCTACATTCGACCCGAAATCTCTCACTAATGGAGGTTGTCCAAGATTGGTTGAATCTAAAAGATTATTACTCAATTCATCTTCCAAGCAATCTTGTTCCAATCCCGAATCCATATCTATCTATAAACCAGAAGAAGAGACCCAAATTAGATCATTGTAGCATTTTATGCATATGCATGAGACACTTTCTATTTTACACGAATTGTTTAAGAATCAGTTAGCCTATGCTCTGATACCACTAAATGTAGCACTCTCTTACCCTACTAGTCATTAATTGTGTATGGAAGTGCTACCTAGCTTGTTATTGTAAAACTCAATGCTCAAATTATTGTATTATTTTATTTTAAATTCAATTTTGTTATTAGCGGAATATTTATTACTATATATATTTTTATATCCTTTAAATCTGTAACTAGTGATATAAATATTTTGATTTAAAAGTACTCATTCATTAAACCATAATATTCATAAATATATTTACAAATAATACTAAATATATTAATTACAAATTCACACTTTTATAAATCCTACATGCCACAAATTTACATCAAAAGAATTTTTTAAAATTTAATTATACAATACAATACCCAAAATATAAAAAAAAGGAAAATAAACTGCTGTAATTTAATCTTGCGGTTTCCATTTCTTCAGTCGTCTTAATGCAACAACTACTTTTTTTAATCTATGCATGAAATACACGCGTTAAGCTACTAGCTTAGTGGTACGTTTGACAACTATCCAATATTTATATAAGTATTTCTTAAATAAAATTTTAAAAACTACAATAAATTTACTAAGCATGTCAAAACATTCAAATAACATCAAAACTATTTACATCATGCAAAAATATAAAATTTATCAATTATAACATTTCATTCATTAAGCATGCTTGAAATTCTTTAACAATACAAGACATAGAATTTATAATATCATCTTAAAAATTTACAGTTTTTTCTTTATTTATTTGATAACTCATGACATCTTAGACTTGAACTAAACACTAGATATAAAATTTCTGCTATTCGATAGTATACTCGATGCCTACTTAATATTTTTATAACTCAGCATTTAATGTCTGCATTTTCAATAATAAGTCATCACTTTTTCGATACTTACGTAATTTCAAACTCAGCATTATTTTTTAGTGCCTACATAAATTAAATCTCAGCACTATTTCTGCACGTGAAATACACGTGGTAAGTTACTAGCTTAGTGGTACGTTTGACAACTATCTAATAATTATATAAGTATTTCTAAAATAAAATTTTAGAAACTACAATAAATTTACTAAGCATGTCAAAACATTCAAATAACATCAAAACTATTTACATCATGCAAAAATATAAAATTTATCAATTATAACATTTCATTCATTAAGCATGCTTGAAATTCTTTAACAATACAAAACATACAATTTATAATATCATCTTAAAAATTTACATTTTTTTCTTTATTTATTTGTTAACCCATGACATATTAGACTGAAACTAAACACTAGATATAAGGTTTCTGCTATTCGACAGTATACTCGGTGCCTACTTAATATTTTTATAACTCAGCATTTAATGCTTACATTTTCAATAATAACTCACTTTTTTGGTACCTACGTAATTTCAAACTTAGCACTATTTTTTAGTGCCTACATAAATCAAATATCAGCACTATTTCTTAGTACATATGTAAATTAAATCTCAACACTATTTTCTATTGCCTACATTTCTACCATTGTGTTAGCATGTCAACTTATTATAATTTCTAGTTCTCGACTAGATGTTATAGGGCTTAATCACGTTTGTTACTTTTATTATTATATACCTCAATTATGTATGAAATGCTAAAAAAATTAATCTCCATTAAATATTTTAAAACATTATACTTGCTCATTTAATCATTATAAATACAAGAAAAGTCAAATAATATATTTTCTAACATAAAATTCAACTATATACTTATATATACAAGCTGTCCTATTCTGGGAAGAATTTATATCTTATATTTATCTGCATTTTTCATCCCTTTTTAAATAGAATTTGGACAAGTGATCAAGTAACAAAATATAGATACATGTCTTATATTTAATTACCAACTGGAATCACAGTAAACCGAATTTGTAGCAAAAGTTATGAATTTTTTTCTCAATTATGTTCATTCTATTCTGTCCAGTGTTTTACTGGATAGATTTTCCGTTCGAACTTTGAGTCCATTTTACACCTAAATGCAGGTATATCCAGGTCTAATGGTCTAAATGAAAGTTGAAGCCCATTTGTCTTAACTTTCCAACCCAATAAGAAACACTCAAAAAAGCTTTGTCAGAACTTAAGTTATGACCAGAAAAGTAGATATTGTTCATAAGATCAAATTAGCTATTAATTCAGCTTTATCAATGCATATCAAGCAATCACGATAGACATTATTCATAACTACTACTGTTCCCAATGGAGTACTAACATTTATGTCAATCCCCAAAGGCTTATGTGTTTGATACAATTTGGATGTCATATGCAATGATATAAATGAATGTGTGGAACCAGGGACAATCAATACATATGCTAATATTTTAGAAATATAAATATTACCAGTGACTACTTCGAAAGCATCAACTATCTCCTGCCTAGACATGACAAATACTCTAGCCTGTGCAGGGGGTTTAGAATATTGACCTTCAAATTTGATCATTCCTCTGCCTGTTGTACCACTTTTACCCCTACCTCCATCTCTGCCTTGTGTCACATTAGTAGAGTAGACCTTCGGTGCCTCAACCGTAGTCTCAGATACTCATTTGCCTCTACTGGTCTCTACTAGTTTGGCTCTTTTAGGACAATCTTTTTACATGTGCTCCATCGACCTAATAGAAATAACATGCTCCTGTGAACCACATGCATTTGCCAGTATGTTGTCTACCACGATGAGTACATGTAGGCTTTTGTTCAGCATATTGGCTCAGCCCTCTACCTGGGTAAAAGGAAATCATAGCATAACCTCTAGAGCTCGAGTATCCACCTATGTTACTTGACTGTACTGGCATGTATCTTCCTTCTTTCCTTGCCTTCTCTTAGACTCTCCAGAAAACTCTTGTGCTGCCTTTTTAAATTATTGTTCTCCAGCTTCTTTCATTAACTTTTCAGCTCTAATTGCAGCAGCTTTGAGTCTGGTATAGCTATTGAGATCAGTAGTTGTGATTTTATTTTTGATCTCATATTTGAGGCCCTCCTCAAACTTTCTGCATTTTTCTCTTTCAGTAGAGACCATGAAAGTGGCATAGTGGGAAAGTTTGTTGAACTACACCTCATAATCAGCAACAAACATGCTCTCCTATTTTAGATTTAGGAATTCTTTTCTCTTTTCATCTTTATATGCTTCAGGCATATAATTATTCTAGAATTTCCGGATAAAATCATTCCACATCAGGATTGGTGGTTATGCATCACTATATTGGATTGCTTCTTACCATTCATAGGCATTGCCTTAAAGAAAGGATACTACATAATCAAATTTCTCATCTACCATACATCTCATCATATTCAGTATCCTCTGTGACATTTTCAGCCATGTCTCAGCTTCTATTGAGTATATTGTGACATTTTATTTAGTTGCACCTTGTTTACTTAGCTTGTCATAATGTCTTTCCCTGTACATTTCAGGACCATGTACTTCCTGTTCTGGGTTTTCATGGGATACTTCTGCATGTGATGACTATGATACATGTGTTGGAGCCCTAGCTCTTGGTGTTGGTTGATCTCTATGTAAAAGAGGTGATGCCTCCTGAGTGCATTTCGGCCGACCTCTCATTCCTTGGTGAATCATGTCCTATGATGGCCCTAAAATACATAGAATTATGTCACTACATAATGTTCAACACATAGGATGCATATGTTATCATGATCTTATGCAAATGCATATTCCCATGGAAACTATCCATGCTTCAATACCAAAAATGTAATATCAGACTTTATGCATTTCAGAAAAACCTATCCCTATATCTAGCACTCACATATGGCATACAGGTAAGTAAAATGAACCTGTTAACATTGATAGTAATTTTTTTTTATCATCATATCCATATCAACTTTAAATCTAAGATTTACTAGTTGCATCCATTTATATATCATTGTACAACTCTGAGCAAATATACATGTATATTCATATAAATCCAAAATATAAATGACATGACTCCATATTCGTGTGGAATGCAAGAAGAGAAATAGTGGTGAGGCTCGGCTGATGACCTGTGTTTCATGTCTTCCATATGCAACTCAATTACGCTATCACTTTTCTTCACTTGAAAAATGATGCAATTTGATGAGTTACGGATCAGTGAGAGTAATCATCAAACAAGATCTAAAGTACCAAACAACTCATAGTAACAAATCATAAATCCAATGCATACCATGTATTCCATTTCATTCATCAGGATCATATAGTTACCAATAAAATTAAAGCATATAATCATTACTATTTATGTATGCACATCTTTTGCTTATTTTATTTTGTTGTGACCAAGTTAAATAGACATTGCCTCGAGTTTTCATGTGAACATTTGCCATGTGAACATTTGCATTTGCTAGCTAGCTTGATCATTTGTTTCATTTGTACATTTGTTGGGCCATAGGCCTCTTTTTTTGCTTTACAATATCGATTAACTAGTCACAATGCCTTTTAGTCCATATGCATATGCATTTGTAACTAAGCATTCATCAACCATTGTATTTTTATCACATATACCATACATATATCACATATATACCAATATGCCATGCATATACTTCACATGTACTATACTTAAACAATGTATATATCACATGTGCCAAACATATATCTCAAATATACCACACATATATCTCATGTACCACATATGTCACAAATTATCCATCATCTCATTATCAAGATCAAATCATGACAATCATATGAATCACATAACCATAAAATCATCTCACATATCATATAGTAACCAATATTCATATGCACTAAAGAAATCATTTGATAATTATATTCACCTTTCTCCTTTGATTCTGACCCTTAATTTATTGTCTATCACTTCCTTGTGGGTCTCCAATGTGTTGTGAGCCTAATATGAAAATATAATCTATTAATTTATGACTAAATAAACTTAATATGACTTAAACAAATTAATGTACATAGTTCATATACATAGTTAGGGTTTTTCTTATGGGGCAGTGTAACCTTATGAGACTGGTTAGCCAATACCTTTCTCTAGAATTATCTAATTTATTTGATAATTTTTCCTAATTAAATTAACATATAATTATATAACATACTCAAATTTCATAGACATTGGAGCATTGTACAATATTTGGGGGAATTTCCAATTGTGTTCTGTTTTTTGCCTTATTTATGCCTTTTGGCAGTTTTAGGGTACCAAATTTGGTCCTTCATATCTTACACTACGTAACTCATATTATAATGAAACTTGATATAAAATTAGATAGGTTAAAATGGAACATTTTAATATTTACTAATGTTATCATTTATGTCTCTAAGATCCTCAAATTATAAGAAATATTTCACTGGTCCATAACAAAGTTGGCTTCCGGACCAGTATGAATTGTGAAGGCCCTATCTCACTCTATACATAACATGTTAAGGTGATATTTATACAAACATTTATCTAAGACATAAAAATATAAGTTTCATCTTTTGATAATTTACATAATACATCTCTAAGGAGCTTACAATGGCCAAATATTTTGCTGGATTTGCCCTGGGCACTAAGCAGGTAGTTCAAACTATGGAATAACCATGGTTGAATTCAGCATAACTCAATATACATAAGACATATTAACCTACAATTTTGTATACATATATATAACACATGTTTCTACAACTTTCATGTTTTTATCTTCCTAAAATAATGGCTCTATAATATTCAAAAATAACAAATACACTAGCTAACTCAGCTAGGGTTCACACTCGGACCAGTTCCAATAAGATGCCAATATATTTTCATATACACCAAAGATTAAAAAAACTATTTATATATCCATATATCTAAGACATAAAGGAACAACTTTAATGTTTTTAACTTTTCCAAAATCAGTTTCTATTGGTATCAAAATCAGGGTGCAATACACTGCTACAACTTAACCCTAACAGCTCAAACAACACTAGAACAATGGAGAGAATATTACTTACCAAGAACGAGCTTGAACAGGATCAGTTTGCTGCCAAACTTAAGTGAAATAAGGAAGAAATGAAGGCTGAAATGGGGAAGAAGAAGAAGAAATGGGTATAAAGTGAGGGAGGCAGAATGGTGAGGAGGAAGATAAGGTTCACCTCCCTCCTCCTCACTTTTGTCATCTTCTCTCTTTTGTTTTTTTTTCCTTCCTTTTTTTTGTTTTGTTTCTTTTCATTTTTCTTCATTAATTTGATACAATAATTTTATTCAAATAAATTCCAATTTTATGTCATCCTCAACTAAATTATAAAATGGACACGTATAATTCAGCACAATTGCAAAATACTCAAACATATAGCTAGTACGTGTCGTGAACTTGTTCCTATAAAATTACATAAAACGATGCACATGTTCAAGTGAAACATTTGCAAATACATATGTCGAAATAAAATGCACATAAAAATGCGTATGTGGGAAGTCGAGGATGTTACAGTAATTGTGTTTATACCTAAATAATCCCTAGTCATAGGATTAACAAGACATGACATTGTTTATCTGGATAGACTAACACATGTTATACTTCTTAACTAGGTCAAACAACAATTCTCATAAGCTGATAACATGAGATGTTCATAATTAACATGTGGATGCTTGCTAAGAGTAGCAAGTACATTGGATGAAATCCAGTAAGACAATCACATGGATATCTATTCAATATCAGTGACAGTCCCATCATAACAATGGTGCAAGTATCCTTAGACTTGAGATACTCAAGGTTATTTTGGATACTGAATCCTATACTTTGACTCCATTCCTTGTTGCCTCTGAAGAGATCCTAATAGGGTGGTGATTGGGTATAGTATGAGGTATTTGAAGGTAGTTAAGTAATTAACAAAGGATTCACCACTCCTGATAGAAGGAAAGTATACCTATGGCCTCTTGTAGAGATCATTACTTGAAAATCCTTAGCCAAGGTAGATATGTCTTGAAGAATGTCTTCAAGGACATATCTGAACAAAGTAATGAGTCTTATAGACAAGAACTAATATAATTTGGTCTAGATGTGATATAGTCAATCTAGTGGGAGTTGTCACACAAACCATGCTCTGAACCAAATGAGGTATAATTTGGTGAAAGGATGAATTGCATGGTAATGATCTATGGAAGGATTAAAAGTCAAACCACTGACTTTTTGGTTAATTGGGTGGTCATAATATGCTGCTAGTTACCGCTCATGATTTTCTAAGTTAAGAGAAATTGATTAGAAATTCATTATGGGCCAAAAGTGTTTAACTTGTAAAATCCTAATTGGATTAGGATTCATATGGAGACTTAAGTTGCCAACATTACCAGAAAACCTATTAGGTCACACATATAGAGGGAATGAAGAAAATGTAAAATGGGTTTTGGATAAGATCCAAATAAGAAACAAAGAGAATTGAGCTTTTTATAAGAGTTATAAAAATGGGTAAAATCCAAATTGGATTAGGATTGTTGACTTAGTCAACATTGGGACTTATACCTTAGGGAAATGGGCCCATTAGGGCTTTTCCTTTTCCAACCGTAAAAGGGATTAGAAAGTGTATAAATACTCTTTTTAAAAAGTCAATTTCGTGGTTGGCCCATTAAGAAAAATAAGAGTTATTTTTCTCCTCTCCCTTTTCTCTTTCATAAGACAATTTTCCATGGCTAATACTTTGGACTTTTGTCACCCCATCTCCTTAGAGGTTTTCTTCTTCTTCCTTTGTGTGGATACTCTTAGAGGAAATCCTAACTTTGGATTGTTGTGGTTTGATACAACCCAACAAAAGAAGAAAAATATCACAACTTGGAAGATCAAGAATTGCAAACAAAGGTAATCAAATTCTCCCATATTGTTGGTATGATCTGATTTTAATGTTCGTGGGGTGTTCCATGGTTTTGGGTTCAATTAATTTTAATTTTTCATTATGCCATGTATGTGATGCATGTTAAGAACCCATTATATAGTGCATATCAAATTTAACATATCTCATACTAAATTTCCAGCAACTTTAGTATAATAATACATGCCTTTTAACATATCCATTCCATCATATAACACTCAAACATATCATATGTCGAATTAAAATATTTATATATACAAACCTTAATTGGAACCTTAATTTGTACTATCTCTCATGTGTCTACTACTTCTAGTGGTTGTCTCCACCCTCTACCTCAATTCCTAATGCCATATGAAAAATATAATTATTATCTATTTATGCCATTCTAGCTAATTATGCCATAAACAAAGTAAAATCCTATCTTAAACCCTTAAATCTCAAAACCCCAACAAAATTGAATTGAATCATTGAAAGAATAGTGAAAAATGTGATATCTTACCCCTGTTTTGTAGATTTTAGATTGGTTTTAATGTTCAAAATGTATTCAACTTTCTCTTTGATTTTAATTTTTTATATAATGGTGAAACCCTTGATTCTAATTGATTTTAACCTCATATAAGTTTGGGATTTTGTATTTTATTAATCAATATTGAAAAGAATTGGAAGGGAAATGATACTAGGGTATGGAGAATCTAGTGGCTAGGGTTCTAGTTTGGAATTTTCATGGGTTTTTGCCAAAACACAAAACTATCCAATTTAAACTGTAGGGCTTCATGGGCATGAATATATGTATCACGGTTGTGAAGATCCTTAGGTTTAGAATCCAAATCCTTTAACATTTATAGATCTGATTACTATATTCATAGGCATGAACACTGGGAAAACTTATCTTTACAAATCCTTTTAACTATTTTCATGTTACCATTACCCATAAGTAATTATGTACTATCTAAATACCCTTAATATAATCTTATTACATATTATTTTTAGGCCCAAACTTGAGGGTGTTGCAAAGAGCTTCAGCCACTATGACCGAATAACAAACAGGATCAAGGGTACTCCAACAGTTTCAACCACTTTGTGCTGATAACACCTTTTAATAAAATTAAGGATAAACCCAATTATACCAAAGGATACTATAAAGCACATGAGTTAAAACAAAATAATTTAAAACTTTCATGCACCATGGCCATAATGACTTAAATAAAAATAAAACAACATTAAAAGGCTTGATATGATAAAGTTAAATACATTAATCGAATGGTGAATACTAGCCCAAAGGTTTTTACAAAACTCGTAGTTATAAAACCACGTCTCTGAAATACAAGCATGTAAAACTATGACTACCTAACCCAACAAAACTCAATAAAAGGAAAAGTACAACAATTGTATCACTCACCCCACTTGTATATCATTGACTTTGATCCTTGGGCATCCTCATCTGGTGATCAATTCTTAGGCTCCGAACCTACACATAGAAAGCCTATACGATAAGAAACTAGTACCTAATGGTACATAACAACAAGCAAAGCACACCACAAGATGTATATAATATGCATGACATACTTACCAACCTACCACGATGTTTTATCTCGAAGCCCACACATCATTAGCTCATATTCTACATGACATACCATAATGATCTCATACACCGCATATAGATATCAAACATGACATATCAAATAACTGACAGGAATCACACAAATGTGTACCACACTTAAACATAGTTAATTGCCTTGCCTTTGCCTACTTTGCTCATAACTAGACTAAAATGGATACGGATAATCTACGACTCTAATAAGAGCCCTTAGGACACCTGTCTGAGCTATCCATAACACTTATATGAGGCAAATGAGAGCACATAAGAGCTACTAAGGGAAGCCCACCTAGCTTAACCCTGAGCCTTCAAAACATCTCATTCATAAACCAATTGAGGAAGCTCTCAATGTTTACCTCTTGACCTTCAAAGTGTCTCAACATAACCCAACCTAGGAAGCTATCATTGCTTATGTTTGGGCCTTTAAAATATCTCAAACTTGACCAATCTTGGTCACCTAGTACCGATCTCCCCCTCAATGGCATGCCATCTATCCTAACTCTAGTCCTAGTCAGAGTATTGGGCTTACAATTTCACAACACATACCATATATGTTTCATATTATTTATAAACCATGATTTCTCATAAATCACAACCATAACATGTATTATCATACCATGTTATAACATAAAACAAAGGTACTCTATCTCAAAATAAATCAATCTTTATTCACATGCAAGCATACAAATTTCTCAAGTTAAACAGCTTCACACCCATGTGTTGGGTTTTGAAGAATGAATCATATTCATAAACGCAGCGGAAAAAATAAAATTTTCAAAACCCAAAAACAAAGATCATACTTGTACCATTAAAACTAATTTATATAAATATAAATGTTAAAAAATTATACCTTGTAATTTCTTATTTGTTCTTCACATCTTCACTTTGTTGGGTTGTAGCAAACCACAACAATCCACACTAGGATGTCTCTAATGATAATCCACATGAAGAATGAAGAAGAAACTATCAAGAGAAATGGTTTGAATAAATTCAAAGTATTAGCTTTGAAAGTGTTCTGGAGAGAATTTTGTTGTCTTAAAAATATTTTTTTACAAAAAAATATTTTCATGTCTATTTTCTGTCATTTGATGTCTTTTCTATTTGAATCAAATTCAAAGAAAATATGAAAAGTCAAAAATGGAGAAAAGGGAAATGAATGAATAGTAATTGGCCATAATTGGCCTAATTAAAGCCAAAAACTGTCATTGGCCAACGAGTGAGAGGCAACAGCGCGCTGGGCCTGCAGCAGGCTATTGCTGGGTAGCCCAGCTGGCCCGCTAGGCCGACCAGTAGCCTGCCTAGGCCGTGCGATCTCATTGCGATCCATCCCGAAATAATTCTCTCATATTTTGGATCCTATCCAATACCATTTTACTCATTCTCCATATCTTCAATGCGTGTGACCCATTAGGTTCCCAGTTATGTTGGCCACTTAAATTAACAATTAATTTAAATAGGTCATGAGCAGTATCTAGCAACACATCATGACCCCAATTGACCGAAAAGTCAGTGGTTTGACTACAAACCTTTCCATAGATAATTTCCGTGCAATTATTCCTTTCACCATTTTATACCCCACTTGGTTCAGAGTATGGACATGTGTCAACTCCCACTAGACTGACTACATCATGTCTAGTCCAAGTAATGTCAGTTCTTGTCCTTGAGGCTCATTACTCTATTAGATATGTCATTAAAGACTATCTTTATGACATTTTTACTCTGGCCAGAGATTCCTGAGTAATGACCACGACAAGAGGCCATGGGTGTACACTCCTTCTATCAAAAATGGTGAATCCTTTGTTGTTACCCAATTACCTTCGAATACCTCAAGCTATATCCAATCACCACCCTATGAGAAACCTCTCTAAGGCAACAAGGAATAATGTCAAAATAAAGAATCAATATTCAAGATATCCTTGAGTACCTCAAGTCTAAGGGTACTTGCACCATTGCTATGATGAGACTATCATTGACATTTGAATAGATTATCCATATGATTGTATTATAGTTGGTCATCCAATGTACTTAGCTACACTTAGCAAGCATCCACATGTTAACTCTAAACATCTCATGTTTATAGATTATGAGATCTACTACTTGATCCAATCAAGGAGTGTAACATGTGCTAGCCTGTCTGGATTAATAATGTCCCGTCTCATTAATCCTATGACTAGAAATAATTTTGATACTAACATAATTACATATGATAATAATCTCAATATGATTATCTCATCTTGATTTCCTTCATGCTATGTTATGTATCAATGACTTCATTAATTGATTTAAGATCACTTATCAATTCATATATCAAATGAACATCAAATTAATGAAAAAGCCTTTTATTAATCAAATAAATTTGTACAATAAGTGCTAAAGGTGATCGCCTTTAAAACACTCCTCTAACAAGCTCCTACTTGCACTAATGCCAATCGCCTTTGTATTTAATTCCATAGGCGAGTACATGAGAATCATATTTCTTTTGGGGAAGTGGCTTAGTTAAAGTATCAGTAATATTTTGATCAATGGGCACTCTTTCTATCTTTACATCATTCTTACCAATGATTTCTCTAATCAAATGGTATCTTCTAAGTACATGTTTGGATCTTTGATGAGACCGTGGCTCCTTTGCTTGCGCAATGACTCCATTATTATCACAATACAATTGTATTGGATTAATAATGCTGGGAACCACTCCAAGTTCTGTGATTAATTTCTTTATCCAAACTGCTTCCTTTGCTGCTTCAGAAGCTGCAATGTACTCTGCTTCGGTTGTGGAATCAGCAGTCATTTCCTGTTTGGAACTCTTCCAACTAACTGCTCCACCATTTAGTGTGAATATATAACCTGACTTAGATTTTGAGTCATCCTTGTCAGATTGGAAGCTAGCATCAGTATACCTGCTCACAATAAGATCTCCATCTCCATATACCAAGAATACATCCTTAGTTCTTCTTAAATAGTTAATGATATTCTTGATAGCCACCCAATGACCCTCACTAGGGTTTGATTGGCATCTACTCGTGACACTCAGAGCATATGATTCAACGGGTATTGTACATATCATAGTGTACATGATTGATCCTATAGCTGAAGCATATGGAATCAAACTCATGTGTGTCCTCGTATCTTGTGTCTTTGGACACAAAGACTTTGAGAGAGTAATTCCATAGGTCATGGGAATATATCCCCTTTTGGACTGCTTCATCCTAAACCTCTTTAGCATCTTATCTATATATGTAGACTGTGAAAGACCAATTAATCTTTTAGATCTATCTCTATAGATCTTTATCCCTAAAATATAGACTACTTCTCCAAGGTCTTTCATAGAGAAATTCTTGGATAACCAAATTTTGACTGATTGTAAGGCTGAGACATCATTTCCCATTAATAATATGTCATCTACATATAACACAAGAAATACGATTGCACTCCCACTAACCTTCTTGTAGACACAAGGTTCATCCTGATTTTGTAAGAAACCAAACTATTTGATTGTCTCATCAAACCAAATATTCCAACTCCTGGATGCTTGCTTTAATCCATAAATGGATCTTTGAAGCTTACATACCTTTTTGCCATCTTTGGATATGAAACCTTCTGGTTGTGTCATGTACACATCCTCAGTCAGATTTCCATTAAGGAAAACTGTTTTCACATCCATTTTCCATATCTCATAATCATAATGAGTAGCAATGGCTAGGAGTATCCTTATGGATTTAAGCATAACTACTGGGCTAAAAGTTTCATCGTAGTCAATTCCTTGTCTTTGACGATAACCTTTAGCAACAAGTCTAGTTTTATAGGTAATCACATTACCATCCATGTCAGTTTTCTTTTTGAAAACCCACTTGCACCCTATAGGCTTTATTCCTTCAGGTGGGTCAACCAAAGTCCATACTTGGTTTTCATACATGGAATCCATTTCTGATTTCATGGCTTGAAGCCATTTGTCAGATTCTGAACTATTTAGAACTTCTTCATAGGTTGTAGGCTCATCATTTTCTATGAGCAATACGTCATTATGTTCACTAATGAGAAATCTATATCTCTCTGGAACAGTACGTATCCTACTTGACCTACGGAGCTCTTATGCTTTAGAAAGTTGAGCTGTTATATCATCTGTATGAGTAACAAGCTCGGGTTCAGGTAGTTTATCAACATCTGTTTGAGCATCTTGAATTTCCTCAAGTTTAATTTTGCTCCCATTATCTCCTTTTAAAAGGAATTCTCTCTCTAAAAAGATAGCATGTCTTGAAACAAAAACCTTTTGTTCCAAGGGGTGGTAAAATTGATATCCATGTGATGTTTTTGGATATCCCACAAACAGACATCGGTTAGACTTAGCTTCTAGCTTATCTGACATTGTCCGCTTCACATAAGCAGGACAACCCCAAATTCTCATGTAAGAAAATGTGGGCCTCTTGTTATACCATATCTCATATGGAGGCTAACATTAATTGACTTTGAAGGAACTCCATTTAATATATAAATGGCAGTCTCTAGTGCATAACCCCAAAAGGATTTAGGCAATTCCGCAAAACTCATCATAGACCTTAACCATGTCTAACCAGGTTCGGTTTCTTCTTTCAGCCACACCATTGTGTTGTGGAATGTAAGGTGAAGTCCATTGAGATAAAATCCCATTATCCTTAAGATAATCTAGAAACTTTTGGCTCAATTATTCACCTCCTCGATCTGATCGAAGTGTTTTAATACTTTTGCCAAGTTGTTTTTCTGCTTCATTTCTGAATTCTTTGAACTTTTCAAAAGCTTCATATTTGTATCTCATAAGATACACGTACCCATATTGTGAGTAGTCATTGATAAAAGTAATGAAGTAGATGAAACCACCTCTGGCGTGTGTAGACATTGGACCACATACATCTGAATGTATTAAGTCTAAAAGTCCATTAGCACGTTCACCCTTTCCCTTAAAGGGTAATTTAGTCATCTTGCCTAATAAGCAAGATTTACATGTGTCATATGATTCATAATCAAACGACCCCAAACTACCACTTTTATGTGGCTTAGCCATGCGTTTCTCACTTATATGACCAAGACGACAATGCCATAAATAAGATGATTTCAACATATCTTGTTTTTGCCTTTTATTATAATTGATGTTTAAAATTGGATTTGACATATCTAATATGTATATTCCATTGCATAATGTACCATTAGGATAAAGAATTCCATTCAACATAATAGAAAAACAATTGTTACTAAAAGCTAAAAGGGAACCATCTTTATTTAGAATTGAAACAGAAATAATATTTTTAGTCAAAGCATGTACATAATAGCAATTATCCAAATTTAATATAAGCCCACTAGGGAGGGTCAATACATATGTTCCTATAGCTAATGCAGCAACCCTTGCTCCATTTCCAATGCATAGGTATGACTCTCCCTTATTGAGCTGTCTACTGTTCCTTAGGCCCTGCATATCAGTGCATATGTGTGAGACACAATCGGTATCTAATACCCATATATTATTATTGGAAGTAGATGGGGCATCAGATGCCTTCTTCTTCAAGGACTCCAAGTAAACCTTGCAGTTTCTCTTCCAATGGTCATCTTTGCCACAATGGAAACATGTCCCTTTTAGAGCAATCTCATTGGCCTTCTTTTTGTCCATGCCTCTCTTAGGATTCATGGACTTCTTCTTCTTCTTAAGGTTCTTCCTTTTCGAACTTGAAGAGTCCACCAGTATCACAGCCTTATTATCCTTCTTGACAGATGGCTCAGCTGTTTTAAGCAAGTTAATCAGCTCAGGAATAGTGGTAGAGATTTGGTTCATCCTATAGTTAAGCACAAAATGTGAATAACTATCAGACAAACCGGTTAGAATTAAGTCAGTACTTAATTCATGGTCCATCACAAATCCAAAGGTGGCCAACCTCTCAATATAGCCATTCATCTTCAATGCATATTGCACTGGAGATGTCCCCTCAACCATCTTAGTGCGGAAGAGCAAACTTGAAGTTTCGATCCTTTCGGAATGTGCTTGCTCATCAAAAAGCTCTCTTAGATGGTATACTATGGAATTAGCATCCATAGCCTCATGCTGCTTTTGCAACTCAGCTGACATAGTAGCAAGCATAATGCAGCTTGCCATCTCACTATCATCGAGATGCTTTTGATATGCCTTCTGAACATCTTCAAAAACATTAGCAACAGGGGGATTAGAGAGTGCCTCATCTAGGACATAGCCAATCTTTTCGGATTTGAGAACTATTCTCAGATTCCTTAGCCAATCCAAAACATTGGGCCCAGTCAACTTATTTGATTCCATTAGCGATCGCAAATTCACACTTGTCATGATGATGGTTCTAGCAACCTAGATGTAAAATAGAACATGTTAGAATGTACATAAAATGCATGTTTATTAGGTCTTTAATAAATCGCATTATGGCTCCCACTACTTTTTTGCGAATCCATAGCCCTCACTATGAACCCGAGAGAACTTATATGGAAGTTCTCCTACTGGGTCGATATCCAACTAGCTAAGAATAACCTTGAGGCAACTCAACAAGCTATCCTTAGTTTGGTTGGTAGGTATCTAATCCATACCAATTACATTATTCATGCAACTATCGAATCTTTTGCTATCAACTTATTGATGTGTGCACATACATTGGGCTATCGACTCTTGATATATGTACATCTCATATATACAAACCCAACTTCACCTCCAATACACATTAACCTTGGCGCAAATCCAACAAGTTAATAATATCGGTTAAGTCTAACCCATTAATCCTGAAATCTAATTTCAATGAGTTGAACATATTTTTATAGAGTGAGCTTGAGACAACTCAACAACCCTAACTCTAGAAGAATTCTGGTTCTCCCCATATTAATGGAAGGCATAAGACTTAATTGTTTATTTAGTGAGGGATTTCTTTGTTAAGTCTCATCAAGTTATTATTTCATGCTTTTATATATCATACATTCATCACATTGACATATAAAGATAGTTACATTAACTATATGGCATGATTATGGACATACTAAAGTCAATCTCTTGAGCCAAAGAGAAATTGACTAGGTCTTACCTAGGTATATGCATGAATTTACAACTCAAAATAGAAATCAAATTCCTATTTCTAAGTCTTCTTGTTTATGGTACCATCTCCTTTGCTTCTTGCTCCTTTGTATGGTCATTCTATCCTAATCCTATGTAATCTAATTACATATTTCAAATTATACAAAACCTCAATTTACATTTGAGGGGAGTAAGATGAGAAGAGAAATACATAAGAAAGAAAAAGAGGTAGGGACACGCAGGCCCTATTTCCCATAAAACAAAATAATTTCATGCATGCTCAATCACATTGGGCCTAAGTCCATAATCATCCATCATGCCTTTTCATACATCCCTAACATGCATTCTCTAATGCACAAAATAAAAATGACAATTTTAGATTTCAATTTGTAAATCGATTCAACGCTTGAATTGAAATTGCCTATATGTGTTCTTTCAGTTAATTTAATTTTGTATATCATTTTAAAGTGGAATTTAATATTTAATCAAATTAAATTAAATTCCATATTTTCATAAATAATTTAAAATTAAATTTCCTTAAAATCAGAATATTATGATGTTAAAATTAAACAATTTAATTTTTATATACATACCAATTTCTAGTCATACTAGAATTACAATTACACAACTTAAATTAATTCAAAATTAATTTCCAAAAATTCTAAAAATTTTCAGAATATAAAATCATCATTCTAATTATCTTTAGATCAGCTCAAGTTCATCAAAATATTTTGGCACAAGCCAAAATTACTCAGACAAACGAACCAACACACTTAGACGCTTAAAATGACTAATTCGATATCTAGAATTTTTAAAATTTCAAATGCTTGTAAAATAGTTTTAGCATGCATCTAACATCAAAATAACATATTTTTAATCACATAAAAATATTTCAAGGGTCTGAAAATAAAATAAACACATACAAAAAAATCAAACAAAACAGCCCCATCGGGTAAGCTTAAACAGTCTCGTTTTTGTGTTTGTTTGAAAAATTAATTAAAATAATTTTTAATTAATTATTGCACACTTCCAGAGACATAAAAATATTCTAAATATGTCTAAATAATTATTTCATAATTAAATTATAAGAAAAATATAACCAGCTCTATCAATTAAGCCAAACAACAACACATGTTCATAAACAAGTCAATTTTAGGTATTTTTGAAATAAATCCGAAATTAATAATTTGAATCACATTCAAATCATTTTTCAATAAAAATAATCATTCTTAATTATCCCATGATTAGATTAAAGAAATAAAAATATGTAAAACATATTTTACAAATTAATTTCAAGTTTTCAAAACCTATTGATTCAAAATCATCAAAAACATGCAATCCCATTGCACTTTCAATTAAAATTAATTTTAATGGATACAAGGAGGCTCTGATACTAATGTTAGGTTTTGAAGAATAAATCATATTCATAAATGCAGTGGAAAAAATAAAATTTTTAAATCCCAAAACAAAAGATCATACTTGTACCATTAAAACTAATTTATATAAATATAAATGTTAAAAAATTATACCTTATAATTTCTTATAGTTCTTCAAATCTTCACTTTGTTGGATTGTAGCAAACCACAACAATCCACACTAGGATATCTCTAATCATAATCCAAGCGAAGAATGAAGAAGAAACTATCAAGAGAAATGGTTTGAACAAATTCAAAGTGCTAGCTTTGAAAGTGTTAGCTTTGAAACTGTTTTTGATAGAATTTTGTTGTCTTAAAAATATTTTTTTCACAAAAAAATATATTTTCATGTCTATTTTCTTCCATTTGATGTCTTTTCGATTTGAATCAAATTCAAAGAAAAGATAAAAAGTCAAAAATGGAGAAAAAGGAAATGAATGAATAATAATTAGCCATAATTGGCCTAATTAAGGCCAAAAACTGCCGTTGGCCAACGGGTGGGAGGCAGCAGCGTGCAGGGCCTACTGCAGGCTACTGTTGGGTAGCCTAGCTAGCCCACTAGGCTGGACAGTAGCCTGCCTAGCCCGCGTGGGCCCGTGGTGAACGATTTTTTCTTGTGATCTCATCGCGATCCATTCCAAAATAATTCTCTCATATTTTGGATCCTATCCAAGACCATTTTACTCATTCTCCATATCTTTAATGCGTGTGACCCATTAGGTTCCTGGTTATATTGGCCAGTTAAATTAACAATTAATTTAAGCAGGTCATGAGCGGTATCTAGCAACACATCATGACCCCCAATTGACCGGAAAGTCAGTGGTTTGACTACAAAACTTTCCATAGACAATTTCCATGCAATTATTCCTTTCACCATTCTATACCCCACTTGGTTCAGAGAATTGACCTGTGTCAACACCCACTAGACTGACTACATCACATCTAGTCCAAGTAATGTTAGTTCTTGTCCTTGAAGCTCATTACTCTATTAGATAGGTCATTCAAGACTATCTTTATGACATTTCCACTCTGGCCAGAGATTCCTAAGTAATGACCACGACAAGAGGCCATGGGTGTACACACCTTCTATCAAAAGTGGTGAATCCTTTATTGGTTACCCAATTACCTTTGAATACCTCAAGCTGTATCCAATCACCACCCTATGAGCAACCTCCCTGAGGCAACAAGGAATAGTGTCAAAATAAAGAATCAATATTCAAGATATCCTTGAGTACCTCAAGTCTAAGGGTACTTGCACCATTGCTATGATGAGACTATCATTGACATTTGAATAGATTATCCATATGATTGTCTCATAGTTGGTCATCCAATGTACTTAGCTACACTTAGCAAGCAACCAGATGTTAACTCTAAACATCTCATGTTTATAGATTATGAGATCTACTACTTGATCCAATCAAGGAGTGTAACATGTGCTAGTCTGTCTGGATTAATAATGTCTCGTCTCATTAATCCTATGACTAGGGATAATTTTGATACTAACATAATTACACATGATAAGAATCTTAATATAATGATCTCATCATGATTTCCTTCATGCTATGTTATGTATAAAGGACTTCATTAATTGATTTAAGATCACTTATCAATTCATATATCAAATGAACATCAAATTAATGAAAAAGCCTTTTATTAATCAAATAAATTTGTACAATAAGTGCTAAAAGTGATTGTCTTTAGAGTACTCCTCTAACACCATGAACACCCTTTTCACAGCCATGAAGAACCTCTTCACGGATAGTTTACCCATGAACCAAACTGTGATTCATCCTGTAAATCAGCACACATTCACAACCGTGATCATCCTTTCACGATCTTAAACAAAACTGTGAACCCAACTGTGAAGCTAGCTGTGAACAAGTTTACTTCAGTAAGAAAACTCATTTTCATGACATTCACTCCCATGAACCCTCCGTTTAAGGTCGTGAATTTAGATATTTTTCAAATTTCATACCAAAATAGAGCATGACCATTTCCATACAATCTTTCTGTAACATCCTCGACCTTCCCCACATGCATATCCACATGCATTTCATTTGAACATATGCATTTGCATATATTTCACTTGAACATGTGCATTTTATATGTATTTTGATAAGAACAAGTTCATGACTAGCTACGTGTCCTAGTACATTACAATTGTATCGAGTCGCACGTGTGTTCTTATAACCTAAATGAGGGTAACAAGATATTAAGAATAAATTGAATAAAGTGACTAAATAAAACTAAGTAAAATGATTAGATTAAGATTAGTAAATATTTTACATTGTTAATTTAATTAAATTGAATCAAAAGATTAAATTGCATATTGTATCGATTTGTGTAATAATAATTAGAATAAAAAAAATTAATAAAAAAATTAAAGAAAAAAAAAAGAAAGAGGAACAGATGAAAAAGGTGGTGGTGGCCTTTAACTTATTAGGCTGTCATTATCTTTATTCCTTTTCTTCTTCTTCTTCTTCTTTTTCTTCTTCTTCTTATTTGCTTCATTCCTTCAATCAATTTTCTTTGAAGTTCTAATCACCTTTTCTTCTCTCTTTCACTCCAAAAATTACAGCAACAAGGTTAGCCAAGCGTGATTATAGGTGAGTAAATATTTATTTTATGTTAAGCTTGATTATGGTGTTTAGAGTTCATAAATAGGCAGTGTTTTATGCTATGATCTTAGAGATCGAATCTGAAAACGTTTAAAATATGAAAATTGTTCCTTTATGTCCTAGATTTATGGATATGTAAACAGTTTTGCAAGATTTGATGTATAGGAAGAGAAATTTTCTCTCTACTGAAACTGGTCCGGATGTGAACCCTAAGTGAGTTAGTCACTGTGTTTATTAGTTTTGAATATGATAAGACCATTATTTGAAGTATCTTAAAACATAAAAGTTTTAGATATATATGTTATGTATCTATATACCAAATTTCAAGTTCATATTTCTTGTATTTTGAGTTATGGTGAATTGAGCCATGACTATTCAATGGTTTGAACTGCCTGCTTAGTGCCCTAGGCAGATCCAACACCTTTTTTGGCTAATTTCAGCTCCTTAGAGATCGATTCTGTAAATTATCAACACATGAAAGTTATAGCTATATATCTTATATAAATTTGGGTACTAATTTCAGCTTACTATGTGTTCAACCTTGAAGCGTATTTCTGTCATTTTGATGATAACAAATAAAATAGCAATAATGTATTTAACATACTTGTTTTCTAAGTTTATTGAACAGGGTATGGAATATGATAGCAAGAATGGAGAATGGAAAACTAATCTTAAAAAGACAAAAAATGAAGAAATAGCATGTTCACGCCCGTGATGAAGCTTAGCACCAACAATCCAACATTTAAAGTTCACGGTCATGAAGAATGATAGCAACTGTGAATTATTATATCAGTCACACCCGTGAAAAGACATGAAAAATTCTTCCAGAGAGCTTCACGGCCAGAGTCATCACTTAGACCACGACCAGGAAGGTTGTTCACGCCCGTGAAGATATAATGTCACGCACATGATCAAACACTTCAAAACCTTCCAAAATGCTTCATGTCCAAAGTCACCACTCAAGTCACGGCTTGGAAGAACAGTCACGACCGTGACAACCATAATCACGACCGTGAAAGAGGAAAGAGAAACATGTCAGGCGCGAAAATAAAAAGTTGGTGCAACGGCTATTTCCATATTAAATACAATCAAACGGCTATAATTCGCCATGGAAGTATAAATCCAAGTCATTTATGAATCCAGAACAAGAGAATAGCTATATACTTCAAATCAAAATCTTGTTGTAAGCCATTTTTGTGCATTTAATACTTTTAAAACAAACATTTATTCTCTATGAAATCTTTTTGCTCATTTTTTCTGAGCATTAAAGATTTGTAAGTGTTTCTCTTTGTAATCATCTACTCAAGTGAGTTAGGGTATTTTGGGGTTAAGAGTAGAACACTTATAAGAGTTATTTGTGTGAGCCTTTAAAACATAAGGAATTGGTTATTTGTGTGAGCCTTTAAAACATAAGGAATTGGTTATTTGTGTGAGCCATTAAAACACAAGAGATTTTTGGGTTAGGTGTGATCCATTGTTAGAAACCACATAGTTGGGAGTGAGCTTGTAAAACTCCATTGTAACACCTACAGTGTTAGTGAAACTCCTAATTGAGATTGGGAAGAGGAGTAAGGTTTGTTAACAACCGAACCTCTATAAAAATTCTTGTGTCTTATCTTTCTATCCCTACTCATCTTAACTTTTCTTTCCGCACTTAAAAGTTAAAATTTTTTAATATCCAATTCAACCCCCCTTCTTGGTTCAATATCTGGGCAATAATATGTTATGTATAGACTAAGTTATGGCCTTTAGAAGTCATAATGGTCTGGAAGCCAACTCTGCTCTGGACCAGTGAAATGTTTCTTATAATTTGAAAACCTTAGAGACATAATTGATAAAAGTTATAAATATGAAAAATGTTACATTTGAACCCATATAAGTTTCTGTAAAGTTTCATTGAAATAGGACTAATGTATTATAAGTTATGATGAACCAAAATTGGTACTCTGAAACTGCCTAAGGGTAGAAAATAGGGCAGAGAACAGAACACATTTAGAAATTCCACCAAACATTGTACAATGATCCAATTGATCTGAAATTTTAATATGTTACATAATTATATGTAAATTTAATTAGGAACAATAATCAGATTAATTGGTCAAGTATAGAGAAATTTATAGGCTAAACAGTCTTATAAAGTCATACTACCTCATAGGAAAAATCTTAGCTATTGATATGAACAATGCATATTAATTTGTCTAAACCACATTAAGTCTCCCTAATCATGACTTAATCGATTATGTTTTCGTATTAGGCTCACAACATATCGAAGACCCACAAGGAGTGGATAGACAATAAGTTAGGGGTTGGAATCAAAGGAGAAAGGTGAGTCTAATTATCAATTGAATTCTTTAGTGCATATGAATGTTGCTTGCTATGTGATTCATATGATTGTCATGATTTGCCCCTGTATGATAATGGATAATTTGTGACATTTTTGGTACACATAAGTGGTATACTTATGGTATATTTAAGGTATATGTTTGACATATGTGATATATATACCTAGTATATGTATAGTATATGCGAGTGTATGCATGGCATATGAGGCATATATGCGGTATATGTATGTTACATGTGATAAGATGCAATGGCTGATGAATTCTTAAGTACAAGTGCATATGCATATTGACTTAAAAGGCATTGTGACTAGTTAATCGATATTGTAAAGCAAAAGAAGAGGCCTATGGCCCAACAAATGTGCAAATGAAACAAATGATCAAGCTAGCTAGCAAATGCAAATATTCACATGGCAAATGTTCATATGGAAACTGTTAAACCTTGAGGGGTATTTCCGTCATTTTGATGATAACAAATAAAATAGCAATATTGTATTTAACATACTTATTTTCTAAGTCCATTAAACAGGGTATGGAATAAAATAGCAAGAATGGAGAATGGAAGATTAATCCTTGAAAGGTGAAGTTAAGGATGTAGTATGTTCATGTCCGTGACCCTATGTGTCACGCCCATGAAAAAGGTAACCATCACCAAAACCAACATTTGAAGTTCACGACCATGAAGGAAGACAACAAATTGTGAAATACACATTTAAGTCATGCCCGTGAATTAAATGTCACACCCGTGAACCTTCATGAAAAATTCATCCAGAGAGCTTCACGACCAAAGTCACCACCTGGATCATGGCTGGGAAGTTTGTCATGCCCGTGAAGATATATGTCATGCCCATGACCCAATATTTCAAAACCTTCCAGAATGCTTCACGACCAAGGTCACCACTTCATTCATGACTTGGAAGAACAGTCACGCCCGTGAAAGATGAAAGAGAAAAATGTCAGGCGCAATTATTTGGGTTGGTGTAATGGCTAGTTTCATATTAAATGCACTCTAACGGCTATAATTAGCCATAGGAGTATAAATGCAAGTCATTTATGCATTCAGTACAAGAAGATAGCAAATACTTTGAATCAAAATCTTATTACAAGCTATTTGTACATTTTAATACTTTCATAACAAATATCTATTCTCTGTGAAAATCTTTTTGCTCATCATTTATTGAGCAATAAAAATTTGTAAGTATTTCTTTCTGTAATCATTTATTACTCAAGTGAGTTTTGGGTATTTATGGGTTAAGAGTAGAACATTTGTAAGGGTTAGTTATGTGATTCTATAAAAACACAAAGTAAAGGTTGTATGTGTGAGCCTGTAAAACACAAGATAAAGGTTGTTTGTGTGAGCTTGTAAAACACAAGAAATTGGTTATTGTGTGAGCCATTAAAACACAAAGGATTTCTGGGTTAGGTGTGAGCCATTGTGAGAAACGCCATAGTTGGGAGTGAGCTTATAAAACTCCATTGTAACACTTAGTGTGTTAGTGAAACTCCCAATTGCGATTGGGGAGAGGAGTAGGGTTTGTTAACACCTGAACCTCTATAAAAATCCTTGTGTCAAATTTCTCTATCCCTTATAAATTAATTTTTATTTCCGCCCTTTAAAGTTAAATTTTTAAAACTCCAATTCAACCCCCCTTCTTGGCTTAATATCTGGGCAACAATTGGTATCAGAGCTTTGTCCAGCATCTAAGCTTAAAAAGCGCTAGTAAAGATTAAGATATGGCCAGTGAAGGATTCCAAAGTCTCAAACCTTACTTTGATGGAGCAAATTATTCCCATTGGAAGTTTCAGATGGAGACATACCTGGATAGTGAAGGAATTGAAGTTTGGATAGTGTACAAAAAGAATGGACACCACCAACCAGAAGAGGAGCTGATGGTGAAGAAGAAATCCTATCAAGAGATGTTTGGACAGAGCCTCAAAGAAGAGCAAATTTCAAAAACAAGAAGGCAATGACAATCCTCTCAAGCTCATTAACTATTGAAGAATGTGGAAGAATACAACACTGCCTAACAGCCTACAACATGTGGAAGACGTTGGAAAATTATCATAAAGGACCTAAGCAATTCAAATCCTAGAAGATTCAACTTCTTACCTCAGAATATGAGCTCTTCAAGATAAAATCCAATGAGTCAATAACTGACATGACCAACCGTCTTTTAGCCATTATAAATGGAATGAGAAAACTTGGGAAGCATCTGAGCCTGGAAGATATAAACAACAAAATCCTGAGAAGTATTCCTCTTAAAGACTATGGCTCAAGAGTTGCTAGCATAGAAGAAGCAAATGAAGACATGAGCATCATGAATACTGATGTGCTGATTGGCAAACTTCTCACACATGAAATGGCAGTGAAAAGAGATAGAAAGCTTGAAGCAGAGCCAGAGAAAAGAAATCCTTTAGCACTCAAAGCCTCTTCTTTAAAATCTCAAGAAGAAAGTGAAGATGATGAAGAAATGAGTGATGATGAAAATGAGGATGTTGCTATGCTTTCAAGAAGATTGAAAAGAATCATTGAGAAGAAAATGAGCAACTCTAGAAAATTCAAGCAAAGAAACCTCAAACAAACTTCTAATGATGCACAAAAAAGTAAAGAAGAGGTAAAGTGCTATGAGTGTGGAAAGAAAAGACATATCAAACCAGAATGTCTAAGGCTCAAGAAGCATAAGAGCAAATACCAAAGAGACAATGGGGAGAAAGGTCACAAAGCCACATGGGATGATGAAAGCTCTTCAAGTGAAAGAGATGATAATGAAAGCGAAGAGGTCAACCTATGCTTCATGGTTATTGAGGATCACATCTCGAATAAAGTATGCCTTAAGTCCACAATAAACAAAAATGTTTGGCTAATAGACAGTGGATGCTCAAGGCATATGACAGGAGATAAAGAACTCTTCGATGAAATCAAAAGTATTGATGGAGGTAACGTTACCTTTGGAAACAATGTTAAGGGTAAGGTAATTGGCATTGGTTCTATTGGTATTAATGGTACTACTTTTATTAAAGATGTCTTACTTGTTGATGGCTTGAAACATAACTTGTTGAGTGTTAGTCAATTATGTGATAAAGGAAACAAAGTAATCTTTACTTCCAATGAATGTCTTGTGATCTCTATCGATGGTCAAGAGATATAAAGGAAATAGAGATGTCAACACATACATAATACACTTACATGAATTATCTAACCATTCCTCTAAGTGTCTTCTGACCACTAGTGATGACTTTTGGTTGTGGCATAGAAGGCTTGGTCATGCTAACATGGACTTAATACAAAGCCTCAGCATAGGAGAACTAGTAAAAGGACTGCCAAGAGTCAAATTTGAAAAAGACAAGACATGTGAACCTTGCCAAAGAGGAAAGCAACACAAGTCATCCTTTAAAGCCAAAAACATAGTAAGTACCTCAAAACCTCTTCAACTCCTGCACTTAGACTTATTTGGACCTACTAAAATTGCTACCTTATGAGGTAAACATTATGCCTTTGTCATCGTAGATGATTACTCTAGATTTACTTGGGTAATTTTCAAAAGCATCACTCTTTTGAGCTAAGAGTCGAACTTTAGCTCAAAAGAGTGATGCTTTTGAAAATTTCAAAAACTTTGCTAAAAGAGTTCAAAATGAAAAAGGGTATTGTATTTCAAAGATAAGAAGTGATCATGGCAAAGAATTTGAAAATGAAAACTTTGAAAGTTTGTGTCTTGAACATGACATTTCACAGAATTTCTCATCTCCTAGGACACCTCAACAAAATGGGGTAATGGAAAGGAAAAATCGAACTTTAATTGAAATGGCTAGAACAATGCTCAATGAGTATGGTTTACCAACTTACTTTTGGGCAGAAGCCACAAACACTGCATGTTATATTTCAAATCGAGTTTTCAAAAAACCTCTTTTAAACAAAACCTCATTTGAGCTATGGAATGGAAGAAAGCCCTTGATATCATACTTTAGAGTATTTGGATGCAAGTGCTTCATATTGAATACCAAGGACAATCTTGGAATATTTGCCTCTAAATCTGATGAAGGTATCTTTTTAGGATACTCCACAACTAGCAAAGCATATAGAGTTTTTAATAAAAGATCATTAACTGTTGAAGAATCTATGCATGTTGTCTTTAATGAATCTAGTAGACTTGATCTTGTGAAAGGTAGTGTTCTTGATGATGTTGTAGGTAACATGGAAAGACTTGATCTTGAAAAAGGAAAAGAATAAAATGATCAAGAAGATTCACATCAAAATAATTCTCTACCTCAAGCTCAAGAAGAAAACGGGCAAGAACTCCCAAAAGAATAGAGATTGACAAAAGATCATCCAAAAGAGCAAATCATTGGTGATCTCTCAAGGGGAGTAAGTACTAGATCTCATTTCAAACATTTAGCCACTGACCTTGCTTTTATTTCTCAAATTGAACCTAAAAATGTTTATGAGGCTCTTAATGATGAAAGATTGCCATGCAAGAGGAACTCAACCAATTTGAGAGAAGTAAGGTATGGACCTTAGTACCTAGACCCAAGGATCATCAAATTATAGGCAGCAAATGGGTATTTAGAAATAAACTATTTGAACAAGGTTCAATAACTAGGAATAAGGCTAGATTAGTTGCAAAAGGATATAATCAGGAAGAAATAATAGATTATGATGAGACCTATGCACCTGTAGCTATATTAGAAGACATAAGAATACTTTTAGCATATGCGTGTCACATGAATTTCAAACTCTTTCAAATGGATGTGAAAAGTGCATTTCTAAATGGTTATATAGAAGAAGAAGTTTATGTAGAACAACCACCAGGCTTTGAAAGCCATAATTTTCCAAATCATGTTTTTAAACTTTCAAAAGCTTTATATGGTTTGAAACAAGCCCCAAGAGCTTGGTATTAAAGACTAAGTTCTTTTCTCTTAGAAAATAACTTTACAAAGGGAAATGTTGACACCATATTATTCATTAAAAAACATAAGCATGATATACTAATTGTTCAAATTTATGTTGATGATATAATATTTGGTCCTACTAATGAATTGCTTTGCCAAGAATTTGCTAAGTGTATGACTAGGGAATTTGAAATGAGCATGATAGGAGAGCTTAAGTATTTCCTTGGTCTACAAATAAAACAAAGCAATGAGGGCGTATTCATCAACCAATCCAAATATTCCAAAGATTTAATTAAAAAATTTGGAATGGAAGGATGCAAGAATGCCAAGACTCCTATGAGCACATCAACAAAATTGGACAAGGATGAAAAGGGTAAGAGCATTAATGAAAAGCTTTATAGAGGTATGATCGGATCACTTTTATATCTTACTACTTTTAGACCCGACATAATGTATAGTGTTAGCTTGCATGCACGATTTCAATCATGTTGAAAAGAATCTCATTTAGTTGCAGTAAAAAGAATTCTAAGATATTTACATGGATCATTGCATCTAGGTTTATGGTATACTAGAAATTCATCCTTTTATATTATAGGATATTAAGATGCAGACTATGCTGGTAGTCTTTTAGATAGAAAAAGTACTTCAGGTACTTGTCACTTTATTGGAGAGTGCTTAGTTTCTTGGTTTAGCAAGAAATAAGTTTCAGTTGCTCTTTCAACTGCTGAAGCAGAGTATGTAGCAGCAGGATGTTGTTGTACTCAAATTCTTTGGATGAAACAACAACTTAAGGACTATGGTAATGATATGAACCATATACCTATTAAATGTGACAATACAAGTGCTATAAATCATTCAAAGAATCACATTCAACACTCTAGAAGTAAGCATATTGACATTAGACACCACTTTATTAGAGATCATGTTCAATATGGAATGTTGCATTAGAATTTATAAGCACAGAAAATCAATTGGCAGATATTTTTACTAAGTCTCTAAATGAGGAAAGATTTAATTTCATTAGAAGAGAACTAGATATGATTGATGGATTAACCTTGTGATTGCTAAATTATCAAATCTTAAGTGATAATCTTGATTTTGTATCATATCACTAGATATAAGGTAGTAAATTTGATGAAACTTTTTTGTTATAAGGGATAGAATCTTCATATAAATGATTTAGTCTTGTTTTAGGACTTAATTTTATTTGATGGAATTTTTAGGCAATTCACGCCCGTGACATATGTTCACGCCCGTGAATTAAATAGCCAAAAGAGACAGTGTCTTTCACGACTTCATTCACTCCCGTGAAAAGCCTTGTTCATGCTCATGACACATTTTCATGCCCGTGAACATTTTCACCTAAAACTCACAGAGACATTCACGCTTTGAGTCACTCTTTGTTTCACAGGCATAAGTAATGAAATTCAACTCTTCACGCCTGTGACTATTCTTTCACCACCGTGACAGTTCATCATTCACGCCCGTGACATTCAAATGTCACGACCGTGAACAGTTTCATGCCCTTATTCACGGGTAGAGCACCCCTTCAGCAAACCGTGAACACGACTCTTCACGACCGTGAACACATATTTCACGCCCGTGAATGCATTGGGTATATAAGAATTCAACTGGTTATTCTTCACATTTCAACCTTTCAACTCCTTAAAACCGCTCTCATTTACATACATTGAATGGTGCATTGAAGATTCTGGCCCCCAAGTCACAAAATTTTACTATAAATACCATCAAAAGTCCCTTCCTTCATCAAAAATCATCCTTCTTTAGGGTTTCCTCAAATTTTCTGTCAAATTTTTCCAAACTCTACAAAGTTCATTTCTTTAATCCAAATGGAAACTGGCTCATCAAAGGGTACTAGGAAGAAGTCTCATGCTCCCAGGAGGTACTCAGACTACCTCATGAACAAAATCCCAGAGCATTGCCATCCTCGGTACCCAACCTTGAAGAAAAGGCCTCTTATTTCATCAAGGTCCTTTGAGTGGCAAACCGTACGCACTCTCGGGCTTGAGACTGTAATGACAGCGCAACTTCAGGCCTGTCATTTGAAGGAATTCGGGGACATTCATCAGTCCACTATAAGGGAGCCAACCCTGGAATTTTTGACCACTTTGTAAGTGTCTCCCACTAGAGTGGTGAAATTCCAACTCTGCTGCAATTTGAACACCCTCAATGCCACAAAATTTGGGGACTTATTCAATCTACCCTCAGAAGGTATCCTCAATGACAGCGAAGTGGAATTCTTCGCAACTCAGGCATTGACTCATTTTGGCAAGGATTGCAGCTGGGATGTCAAGAAGACCAAGAGAACTCATCTCCGGTCCCCAGTGCACAAATATTTGCATAGCATATTTGCTCAGGGAGATAGCAATGGCACCATTAGGAAGTCAGATCTATTTCTCTTTGAGATGGCCCGACGAGGTCTCACAGTGGCACTCTCTCGATGGTTTGCAAACCATCTTCTGTCCATTGCCACCAATCCCTCCGGAGATATACTCATTGGTGGATATGTGACCCATATGGCCTTGAAGCTTGGCTATTTGAAGCTAGATGACCATAACTTCAATCTCATCCCAGGGCATCCTCAAGATCGATTGGATGTCGAGTCCTTCATTAAGATGAGAGCGGCTGTCAGAATTGTTCATGAGAACAATATTTACTACCGCTTCACAGACACTGCTGCTGAAATAATTTGGGAAGATAATGATTTGGAGGACTTCAAAGCCGGCCTCCAAGGGATCCAGCAGAGAAAAAGGGCTCATGTTGAGAAAGCAACTCCAGCGGCTGAGCAGGACAACGGACAATCCTCGGCTTCCACACCGAATTTGGCACAGCAGGTGGTTGACCTCTTGGCATCACGATTTGAGCAGCTGCAGGCTTCGATGGACGAGAGGTTGGAAAACCTCAAAGACTTCATGGAGTCTTGGATGGACAACCTTGAGGCAGAGGTTGCTCGACCTAGGGATGGGATGTCTGGTTAGCTATTAGGCTAGATAGTAGCCTTAATATGATTGTTTCTTTTTTTTGTTTGCTTGTTTTGTTTGTTTGTAGGAAATTTTAAATTTCCTTTCTGACTTTTATTTACTTTGGTTTGTACTTCTCTTTAAGTATTAATATATTTGCTTTGTTTTTTTTTGGTATCTTTATACTCTTTTTGTTGATGACAAAAGGGGGAGAACCTATCAATATATTAAGATAAATGAATTGTGAATCAAAAATAAGAACTTACAAATACATTGAGTTAAGTAGGGAGAAATTAGTAATACTTAAAAATTTGATTCAAAATGCATATGCAAGTATGAAATTGAACTTTATACACATTAGATATACCTTAAGTATACTTTGCATATACCTTAATGCAAGTTACATAAATGAATATGCCTTGATATACTCTAAATATACCTTACATATACTTCATGACTTAAAGAGAATTTTGGTATATATTGGATATACGATATACTTTGCATATAACTTGCATATACTTAAAACTAGAAAATTTATTTCAATGCTACATCATTCTTTACAATTCTTGCATTTCATCAATTTTTATCTTAAGTATCTTTTGAGGGGGAGACTTCTCAAAAGTACATATTGCTAGATTATTTGTCACCATCAAAAAGGGGGAGATTGTTAAACCTTGAGGGGTATTTCCGTCATTTTGATGATAACAAATAAAATAGCAATATTGTATTTAACATACTTGTTTTGTAAGTCTATTAAACAGGGTATGGAATAAAATAGCAAGAATAGAGAATGGAAGATTAATCCTTGAAAGGTAAAGTTAAGGAAGTAGCATGTTCACGCCCGTGACCCTATGTGTCACGCCCGTGAAAAAGCTAACAGTCACCAAAACCAACATTTAAAGTTCACGGCCATAAAGGAAGACAATAAACCGTGAAATACACATTTAAGTCATGCCCGTGAATTAAATGTCATGCCCGTGAACCTTCATGACAAATTTATCCAGTGAGCTTCACGACCAAAGTCACCACTTGGATCACGGCTGGGAAGTTTGTCACACCCATGAAGATATATGTCACGCCCGTGACCCAATATTTCAAAGCCTTCCAGAATGCTTCACTACCAAGGTCACCACTTCATTCACAGCTTGGAAGAACAATCACGCCCGTGACAAACATAGTCACGCCCGTAAAAGATGAAAGAGAAAAATATCGGGCGCGATTATTTGGGTTAGTGCAATGGCTAGTTTCGTATTAAATGAACTCTAACGGCTATAATTAGCCATAGGAGTATAAATGCAAGTCATTTATGCATTCAGTACAAGAGGATAGCAAATACTTTGAATCAAAATCTTATTACAAGCTATTTGTACATTTTAATACTTTCATAACAAATATCTATTCTCTGTGAAAATATTTTTGCTCTTCATTTATTGAGCAATAAAGATTTGTATATATTTCTCTATGTAATCATTTATTACTCAGGTGAGTTTTGGGTATTTCTGGGTTAAGAGTAGAACACTTGTAAGGGTTAGTTGTATGAGCCTATAAAAACACAAAGTAAAGGTTGTTTGTGTGAGCTAGTAAAACACAAGATAAAAGTTGTTTGTGTGAGCCTGTAAAACACAAGGAATTGGTTATTGTGTGAGCCATTAAAACACAAGGGATTTCTGGGTTAGGTGTGAGCCATTGTGAGAAACACCATAGTTGGGAGTGAGCTTGTAAAACTCCGTTGTAACACTTAGTGTGTTAGTGAAACTCCCAATTGCGATTGGAGAGATGAGTAGGGTTTGTTAACACCCGAACCTCTATAAAAATCCTTGTGTCAAATTTCTCTATCCCTCCTAAAATTAATTTTTATTTCTGCACTTTAAAGTTAAATTTTTAAAACTCCAATTCAACTCCCCTTCTTGGCTTAATATCTGGGCAACAGAAACCTAGGGCAATGTCAACAGGATCTTATGTCTTGTTAGCATGTCATATGTGATTATTTGACATAGGGATAGGTTGTACTCAAATGTATGAGATGTGGTGTTACACTTTCTATAATTAACCATTGTTAATCACCCTATCAACATTCCAACATATATTTGAGATATCCCATATGTTATCTACCACTTCTAACATCACAATAGATTTATTTAAACAAATCAAATTCTATCTTAAATTCAATGAAGCATAACAATATCCCAACATGCATTTCAACCCAAAATCATAAGTTTTCAATAACCAACAGACACCCAAATATGCATTCAAGTCACACTAACATACACATGCATAAAATAAGCTTTGAATAGGGTTATGTACAAACCTTATACCTAGGATGGAGATTAGCTGAAGTTTGATCTCTTCAAGCTTGTCTTCTCTCTTGAGATGGACTCCCAGCTCCTCTACTAGATCCTAGTAAGATGAAAATTGTCCTCTTAGCCTCTAGAACTTGAACCAAAACCCAAAAACATAAAAATTGGGCTCTTTCCTTAAAGCTCACAAGCTCTTTCTCTCACTCTTCTCTATTGAAACAAGGTCTCTTTAACCTACAACAATGGAGGAAGAAGAGTTCTGGAGAAAGAAGAAAGTTCAACTAACATGTTTGGTTGGTTAACAATGAGTGAGGAGCATATTTAATGGGATGGTAAAAAGGAAAATAAGGTTGCCTCATCTACCCATATTGCCCAAGCTTTATGGCCATGACTTATATTTCATGGGCGTGAACCACTCCTCCATGGGGGTGAACAAACTCTTCACAGTCTTAAAGAACCTCATCGCAACATCTAACTAAAACCCGATATTCACAGCTATGACACCCATTCTCATGGGTGTGAAACAACAGATTTCAGTAACTCTCAAAATTCCAAAACTTCACATAAGCCCTCCAACTCTTAATAACCAATAACATAATTTATAAGCCCTAATTACAGGCATTACAGTCCTAACAATCACATGGAACTGAGAAAAAAGGGCGTTCTAACATGAGCTTTAGCTACCTTGTTCTCAAAAACATATATCCCACAGTACCTTAACCCCTTCAATGGCATGCCATCTATCATATGTCAAATCCTATATTAGAGAAAATGGCATTTAAAGATATTCCTTCTCATGTATCTCATTTCCTCTATAATTCCATTATCACATATAACCATGGTTGTAATCCTTAACATTCATATATTAACTTAATACCATAATCCACATGTGATGAATCATACGTGCATACAACTTAAAACATGTGATCTACTCACCCATCATATAACATCAAAATACAAAAACTGTATAAGTAAAACTATTAGGATTCACGTGCATGAACTATATATTCACGACTGTGGAGGGCCTTTCATGAGTACCTCCTTCTCCATGAACCAAACTATGATTGTCTACGTGAAAGCTACTACCCACAAAAAACACTTTATTTACTATTATGAAATATACTTTATGAGCATGAACTCATTGCATTCATGACTTTCCTAGCCATGACACAAGATGTGAAAGCTTTTGCCCTTTCTACGCTTTGATGTTTCACGGATGTGAAATGTGTTTACATGTAACATTCACAAAAGTGAATTTATGGGATTTTCATAATAGAAAAGAAAGCATACTTTACAATCATGCAAGGGCTTCTAAGACTGACCAATGTCAATCACTCCTATTAACATTCAACAACATTTTGTGCTAACAACATGTCTTTAACAACATTTAATTTAACATAAATCATGCCAAAAATATCTCTTGAACATCAAAATATCGTAACCTTAAACCAAATTTGTACGAGCTTTGTGGCAATAGTATATAAACATATGAACTAAAAATAACATGTTGTAATTAAAATGCTTGATAGTTCTTGTGATGTTATGCGTTGTGACTAGGGTTGCTCTATGATATGTATATGAATAATGAAATACTTGTTATAACATGGTTGTTGCTAATATGGTTGTTACATAATATGTGATAATCATTGACACACATGCAAGGTGATGCATAGGGTAGATAGACAAACTATGATGGGTATGTAAAATGCATATGACATACAAGTTTGGTTTGATAGGAAACTTGAAATTAATTGAGTTTAGTAAAAGATATGCATGTTAAATGTGTAGAAGTATGGTATTTATGTGTCATATGAAATGCATATGCACAAAATACAAGGTGTATATCAAAGGTATATTACTAGCATATGTTTGGTATATGCTTTATACAAGTGTAACATACATCTAACAAAAAAAGTAATAATAACAACATATATTGGAATTATGACATAATATATTCATGCAAACAAATGAATTATATGTATACTAAGTAAAGTATATGTTAGAAAAAGATAAAGTATCATTGATATGAAAATGACATGATATATATATATATATATATATATATATATATATATATATATATATATATATATATATATATACATATATATATGAAAAGTATTGGATTTGAGCCGACATATAAACCTAGACTAGAGTAGGGTAGAGTTATTGGCATGATAATAGGATCATATGGCTTCGACCGAGTGTATAGGCGCAATAGGTAAGTCCTTTTTACATGCATCATGGAGTGTTTACTTATGTTCTAAATGGTATTGGCCTATTATGTGTTTACAATGTTTCTTAGAAAACATGTTAGGTTATAATGTGTTCCTTATATGTATGAGTAATATAAATAACACAATATATGCTAGTCTATTTTTTAAAAGCTTTCACCATTGAGCGTTAGCTCAGAGCGGGAGCTTTCTTTTTCTCTCGAAGAAGCGGTAGACAGACAGAGCATAGTGATGAACAGAGAGAGAACTCTATAGAGACAGTGGATACCACAGGAAGAGTTCAACAACACTAGTTTCTTTAGTAACCTAACTTGGGTGGGTTTTTATTTGAGTTCATGTCATGTACATAATTATCTAACATCACATGCATCATTTAGTGTAAAGTTAAAATTGTGTATAAATATGTGTTCCAATTATATAATTGTGTTACATCACATGCATCATTACGTGTAAAGTTAAAATTGTATATAATTGTCTAACTTCACATGCATAATTACTTGTAAAGTTAGAATTGTGTATAAAGTATGTGTTCCAATTACATAATTGTCTAACATCATATGCATCATTACGTGAAAAGTTAAAATTGTTTATAAAGCATGTGTTTCGGTTATTGTAAAGACTCTTTTATCTATGTCTAAAGTCTCAATTTGCCTTATTATTTAGGTTATACAAGTTAATTCAGTAGTCATTTTTATAAGTCTTGTATAGACAAGTCAAATGGTCAGTCGGTGACACCACCTTACCTATCCATTCAACGGAAGGGTAAGAGGTGTTACAGCAATCCCCGTGATATAAACAAAAAATAAAATAACATCACATGCATCATTATGTGTAAAGTTAAAATTGTGAATAAAACATGTGTTCCAATTACAAAATTGTCTAACATCACATGCATCTTTACATGTAAAGTTTAAATTGTGTATAAAGTATGCATACCAATTATTGTAAAGACTCTTCTATCTATGTCTAAAATCACAATTTGTCGTATTATATGGGTTATATAGATTAATTCAACTGTTATTTTTCTAAGTTCTGTATAAGCAAGTGAAATGGTTAGTTGGGGGCACTGCCTTACCTAGCTGTTAAGGGGTGTTACACCAATCCCCATGATATAAACAAAACATAAAATAAATCATGGGATATCACCAACCAAACAAGGTTTGTCCAGTAACTTTGCACCTGGGCTTTCTTTTTTGAGAAAACAGAGCAAGGGTTGCTGCATTAGCTATCGGAACTTATGCATTGACCCTCTTTGGTGGGCTTATGTTAAATTTGGATAATTGCTATTATGTACCTGTTTCGACTAAAAACATTATTTTTGTTTCAAGTATAAATAAAGATGGTTTCCATTTAGCTTTTAGTAACAGTTGTTGTTCTATTATGTTGAATGGAATTCTTTATGCTAGTGGTACATTATACAATGGAATATACATATTAGATATGTCAAATCCAATTTTAAACATCAATGATAATAAAAGGAAAAAACAAGATATGTTGAAATCATCTTACTTATGGCATTGTCGCCTTGGTCATATAAGTCAGAAATGTATGGCTAAGCTACACAAGAGTGGTAGTTTGGGGTCATTTGATTATGAATCATATGACACATGTGAATCTTGCTTATTAGGCAAGATGACTAAATTACCCTTTAAGGAAAAGGGTTAACATGCTAATAGACTTTTAGACTTAATACATTCGGATGTATGTGGTCAAATATCTACACACGCCAGAGGTGGTTCATCTACTTCATTACTTTTATCGATGACTAGTCACAATATGGGTACGTGTATCTTATAAGACACAAATCTGAAGCTTTTGAAAAGTTTAAAGAATTCAGAAATGAAGTAGAGAAACAACTTGGAAAAAGTATTAAAACACTTCGATCATATCAAGGAGGTGAATACTTGAGCCAAGAGTTTCTAGATTATCTTAGGGATAATGGGATTTTATCTCAATGGACTCCATCTTACATGCCACAACACAATGGTGTGGCTGAAAGGAGAAACCAAATCTTGTTAGACATGGTAAGGTCTATGATGAGTTTTGCAAAACTCTCTAAATCCTTTTGGGGCTATGCATTAGAGACTGCCATTTATGTATTAAATGGAGTTCCTTCGAAGTCAGTTGATGTTACTCCATATGAGATATGGTATAACAAAAAGCCCACATTTTCTTACATTAGAATTTGGGGTTGTCCTGCTTATGTGAAGCGGGCAATGTCAGATAAGTTAGAAGCTAAGTCTAACCAATGTCTGTTTGTGGGATATCCAAAAGCATCATAATGTGATTACCTATAAAGCTAGACTTATTGCTAAAGGTTACCGTCAAAAACAAGAAATTGACTATGATGAAACTTTTAGCCCAGTAACTATGCTTAAACCTATAAGGATACTCCTAGCCATTGCTACTCATTATGATTATGAAATATGGCAAATGGATATGAAGATAGCTTTCCTTAATGGAAATCTGACTGAGGATGTGTACATGACACAACCAGAAGGCTTCATATCCAAAGATGGGAAAAAGGTATGTAAGCTTAAAAGATCCATTTATGGATTAAAGCAAGCATTCAGGAGTTAGAATATTCAGTTTGATGACACAATCAAACTGTTTGGTTTCTTACAAAATCCCAATGAACCTTGTGTTTACAACAAGGTTAGTGGGAGTGCAATCATATTTCTTGTGTTGTATGTTGATGATATATTGTTAAAGTGAAATGATGTCTCAGCCTTACAATCAGTCAAAATTTGGTTATCCAATAATTTCTCAATGAAAGACCTTAGAGAAGCAGTCTATATTTTAGAGATAAGGATTTATAAAGATAGATCGAAAAGATTGCTTGGTCTTTCACAGTCTACATACATAGATAAGACGCTAAAGAGGTTTAGCATGGAGTAATCCAAGAAGGGATATATTCCTATGAGCCATGGGATTACTCTCTCAGAGTCTTTGTGTCCAAAGAAACAAGATGATATGACACACATGAGTTTAATTTCACATGCTTCAGCTATAGGATCAATCATGTACGTTATGATATGTAAAAGACCCGATGTATCATATGGTCTGAGTGTCATGGGCAGATACCAATCAGACCCTGGTGAGGGTTATTGGGTGTCTGTTAAGAATATCCTTAAGTACTTAAGAAGGACTAAGGATGTATTCTTGGTATATGGAGATAGAGATCTTATTTTGAACGGGTATACCGATGTCGACTTCCAATCTAACAATGATGACTCAAAATCTCAGTTAGGTTATATATTCACACTAAATGGTGGAGTAGTTAGTTGGAAGAGTTTTAGATAGGAAACGACTGCTGATTCCACAACTGAAGCAAAGTACATTGCAGCTTCTGAAGCAGCAAGAGAAGCAATTTGGATAAAGAAATTCATCATAGAATTTGAACTGGTTCCCAACATTATTGATACAATACAATTCTATTGTGATAATAATGGGGCCATTGCAATACAAATGAGCCATGGTCTCATCAGAGATCCAAACATGTACTTAGAAGATACCATTTGATTAAAGAAATTATTGGCAAGAATGATGTAAAGATAGAAAGAGTGCCCACTAATCAGAATATTGTTGATTCTTTAATTAAGCCACTTCCCCAAAAGAAACATGATTCTCACGTACTCGCCTATGGAATTAAATACAAATACGATTGGCTTTAATGCAAGTAGAAGAGCTTGTTAGAGGATTTCTCTAAAGGCAATCACCTTTAGCACTTATTGTACAAATTTATTTGATTAATAAAAGGCTTTTTCATTAATTTAATGTTCATTTGATATATGAATTGATAGTGATCTTAAATCAATTAATGAAGTCCTTGATACATAACATAGCATGAAGGAAATCATGATGAGACCATGATATTGAGATTCTTATCATGTGTAATTATGTTAGTATCAAAATTATCCCTAGTCATAGGATTAATGAGATGAGACATTGTTAATCCGGATAGAGTAGCACATGTTACACTCCTTGATTGGATCGAGTAGTAGATCTCATAATTTGTAAACATGAGATGTTTAGAGTTAACATGTGGATGCTTGCTAAGTGTAGCTAAGTACATTGGATGACCTGCTATGACACAATCATATGGCTAATCTATTCAAATTTCAATGATAGTCTCATCATAGCAATGGTGCAAGTATCCTTAGACTCAAGGTACTTAAGGATATCTTGGATACTGATTCTGTATTTTGACACTATTCCTTATTGCCTTAGGGAGGTTGCTCATAGGGAGGTGATAGGATACAACTTGAGATATTTGAAGTTAATTGGGTAACCAACAAAGGATTCACCACTCCTGATATAATGAGTGTTTACCCATGGCCTCTTGCCGTGGTCATTACTCGAAATCTCTGGCTGGAGTAGAAATATCATAAAGATAGTCTTCAATGACATATTTAATAAAGTAATGAACCTCAGGGACAAGAACTAACATTACTTAGGCTAGACGTGATGTAGTCAATCTAGTAGGAGTTGACACATGTCCATACTCTGAACCAAGTGCGATATAGAATGGTGAAATGAATAATTGCACGAAAGTTATCTATGGAAAGGTTCGTAGTCAAACCACTGACTTTTCGGTCAATTGGGGGTCATGATGTGTTGCTAGATACCGCTCATGACTTGCTTAAATTAATTATTAATTTAAGTGGCCAATATAACTAGGAACCTCATGGGTCGCACACATTGAAGATATGAAAAATGAGAAAAATGGTCTTGGAAGGGATCCAAAATATGAGAGAATTATTTTGGGATGGATCGCAATAAGATCGCACAGGAAAAATCATTTGGGAGGGTCATGGGCCTTTACAGGGCCATTCGGGCTAGGAAGGCTGTTGACCTACCTAATAGGCCAGTTAGGTTGCCCAGCAGTAGCCCGTAGTGGGCCCAGCATGTGCGTTGCTGCCTCTCATTGGCCAACAAGTAAATTTGGCCTTAATTAGGCCAATTATGGCCATTAAGCAATTTTACTATCCATTCAAGTTTCCTTTTCTCCATTTTTGACTTTTGATCTTTTCTTTGAATTTGATTCAAATAGAAAAGACATCAAATGAAAGAATATAGACATGAAATTCTCTCAAGAACACTTTCAAAGCTAGCATTTTGAATTTGTTCAAACCATTTCTTTTGATAGTTTCTTCTTCATTTTTCGCGTTGATTATCATTAGAGACATCCTACTATGGATTATTGTGGTTTGTTACAACCCAACAAGGTGAAGATTTGAATAAGAAATAAGAAATTACAAGGTATAATTTCTAACCTTTATGTTTATATAAACTAGTTTTAATGGCACAAGTACGATCTTTTGTTTCGGGTTTTAAAAATTTTATTTTTCCCCTGTGTTTATGAATGTGATTCATTTTTCAAAACCCAGCATTATGTACATACCTTAACCAAAATGGAGCCTTAACACTTCAAGTTTTTCCAAGCTTGCCTATCCACTTGTTAGTTTTCACCATTTCATTTAGCACCCATCACCACAAAACATCTCCCTTCGACCTTTGTATAAGAAGAACAAAAAAATTATTTTAAAACTAAACTCTATCTCAACCTCTCAAGAACTCTTCCTTATCCTTTTGATTCCAAGCTTTTATGAAGATTTAACAATGGAAATTTTTGAAGCTTTATGGAAATAGAAGAAGAGAAGGTGAAGAAAAAGAAGGATAATAGGGAGGATGAGAGAGAAACATGTGACTCTGCCTTTGCTCATGACTATTAGACATTCATAGGCATGAACCGTCATTCCATAAGATTCACTGTCATGACAAACCATTCACAGGAGTTATCTTTAAACAATGCCATTCATGATTGTGACATCCCATTCACCAGCATGAATCATGTGATATCAAATCTCACATATGCTCTTTCATGATAGCTTAAAGTCATTGCTTAGTTTGCATCTTCCTTTGTGGTGTGTACTCTTCAACTAGCTACTTAAACTACTAATGCCACTCCTAAATGAGTTGATGAACCTACTCTAACTCTCAAAAGTGATCCTAAACTTGCTCCTCTATCTGTTCCCTGATCATCATCTCTACTTCCTTCATTTAAGTGTGAATAACATCTAGATTTACAGCGGAGTTCAAAGTGCAATGGGATGAAGAATCTAGGTTAGGGAACAACAATGAAGCTTTGACACCCAATCCATAAACACGACAATCATGAGGTCGGGTGCCTACTGTTGGGCTTTGAAAAATAAATCATATTCATAAACACAACAGAAAAATAAAATTTTCAAAACCCGAAACAAAAGATCATACTCGTGCCATTAAAACTAATTTATATAAATATAAAGATTAGAAATTATACCTTGTAATTTCTTATTTGTTTTACAAATCTTCACTTTGTTGGGTTGTAGCAAACCACAACAATCCACACTAGGATGTCTCTAATGATAATCCACGTGAAGAATGAAGAAGAAAATATCAAGAGAAATGGTTTGAACAAATTCAAAGCGCTAGCTTTGAAAGTGTTCTTGAGAGAATTTTGTTGTCTTAAAAATAATTTTTTCATAAAAAAATATTTTCATATCTATTTTCTACCATTTGATGTCTTTTCTATTTGAATCAAATTCAAAGAAAAGATGAAAAGTCAAAATGGAGAAAAGGGAAATGAATGAATAGTAATTGGCCATAATTGGCCTAATTAAGGCCAAAATCTGTCGTTGGCCAACGAGTGGGAGGAAGCAGCGTGCTGGGCCTACTGCGGGCTACTGCTGGGCAGCCCAGCTAGCCCACTAGGCAAGCCAGCAGCCTGTCCAGCCCGCGCTGGCCCATAAGGGCCCATGACCCTCCCAAACAATTTTTATGTGCGATCTCATCGCGATCCATCCCGAAATAATTCTCTCATATTTTGGATCCTATCCAAGACCATTTTACTCATTCTCCATGTCGTCAATGCGTATGACCAATTAGGTTCCCAGTTATGTTGGTCGCTTAAATTAACAATTAATTTAAGCAAGTCATGAGCAGTATCTAGCAACACATCATGACCCCCAATTGACCGGAAAGTCAGTGGTTTGACTACAAACCTTTTCATAGACAATTTTCGTGCAATTATTCCTTTCACCATTCTATACCCACTAGACTGACTATGTCACGTCTAGTCCAAGTAATGTTAATTCTTGTCCTTAAGGCTGATTACTCTATTAGATATGTCATTGAAGACTATCTTTATGACATTTCCACTCCGACCAGAGATTCCCGAGTAATGACCATGACAAGAGACTATGGGTATACACTCCTTCTATCAAGAGTGGTCAATCCTTTGTTGGTTACCCAATTACCTTCGAATACCTCTAGTTATATCCAATCACCACCCTATGAGCAACCTCCCTGAGGCAATAAGGAATAGTGTCAAAATACATAATCAATATTCAAGATATCCTTGAGTACCTCAAGTCTAAGGATACTTGCACCATTGCTATGATGAGACTATCATTGACATTTGAATAGATTATCCATATGATTGTCTCATAGTTGGTCATCCAATGTACTTAGCTACACGTAGCAAGCATCCACATGTTAACTCTAAACATCTCATGTTTATAGATTATGAGATATACTACTCGATCCAATTAAGAAGTGTAACATGTGCTAGTCTGTCTAGATTAATAATGTCTCGTCTCATTAATCCTATGACTAGGGATAATTTTCATACTAACATAATTACACATGATAAGAATCTCAATATCATGATCTCATCATGATTTCCTTCATGCTATGTTATGTATCAAGGACTTCATTAATTGATTTAAGATCACTTATCAATTCATATATCAAATGAACATCAAATTAATGAAAAAGCCTTTTATTAATCAAATAAATTTGTACAATAAGTGCTAAAGGTGATTGCATTTAGAGCACTTTTCTAACACCTACAGCTTCTACAAATACACACTGACTTTCTACAGGCAGAAGTTTAGTGGGCTTGACAAAAGGCTCTGATCCTTTTACAATGGGCTATATCAAGTGAGCAACGATTTACTGAACATGCTCCTGCAGTTAATAAACAAGTGATTGTGAAATAACACAATATTATGTAGATTTACAATTAATGAAAATGCATTGAAATTTTAATGCCAATTTATTGCGAATGAGCATCAACCCATCCACCATCTTCATGTGGCACTTTTGGAAAGGATGAATTACTCCTCGAATCTCTGTCCTCCTTAATATGACAAATGAATAAAAAAAATAAGTATCTAAGGTAGGTAAATTGTATAACATCCTCATTATGAGAATTTTCTTACTATTTGATGTATATGCTCCTCAATAGAAATGTATCCTATAGTGCCTCGAGTAAGACTTGATCCCAAATTGATTTCTTGGATAATCAGTTTTTATAGCTCTTGCAGATAGAGCATGATATTCTGGTTTACTCCACTAGTCAATCCAACATTGCTAGATAGCTTCCAAGATGTGGGGGGGTGACCTATTTTCCTCCACTTACTCATCATATCTGGCTAGCACCTCCCATTCAAGCAACTCTTACATTGTCAATAAGGGCATCATCCCACTCAAAATACTTCTACATAAGAAAAAAATTAATTATATTGTTAGAATTTACATATCAATGAAGTCTACACATTATAGCACATGTCATACACACTGAGTTCTAATTCTCATTATATCTCAAAACCTAATTAAGTTTACACAAATATGAAAAGACATATTGGTTTATATACTAGCTAAATATTCATTCGTAATTTCCAAAAACTATATGATGTAGAAGTTTCTAATGTCTTGGGACACACCTCTCCATATGGATTTCCCCTCGTCCACTTACTCATTTAGGATCTAAGATATCTAGGTAGCCATGTGATGGCTTTATAAAAATTATGCATTCATAGTTAATGATATTAATATTAACATGTAAGATATCGCTTATTTAAGATATGCACATAGCATTAATCTCAATAATAAGATACAAAACTCAATTATATATGCAATGGTAATGCTCAAACAACTGAAATAATTAGTAAGAATACTCACTCCTCTTAACATTAATCAACATCCATTATGTAAATATACATGCAACTACAAAGTCATATAAATATAAAAACAAATATCTAATCCTTATCACTCTCATCTTCAAGTTATGGTTCATCCTTCTCTTCGGTATCAGACCTTGACTCAAAATCTGGTTCTTCATCTAATTCCTCATTTGCATCCTCGATTTTTATGAAATCACCATTCAGGTCAATTAAAGATGTTACTAGATCTTTTGTTCCATCCTCAATAGCATGTATTTCAATTTGATCCTCTTCGAATGACAGTGATTCATGTGTAACATTTGAAAAGTTTTTAGAGATTTCCACAATAGCTCGTGGTTTTATCTTGATCACAACCACCAATCTTGTTTATCGTGTCGCAAGCTAGGGTACATAGAGTAATATACCTAACAAGATTGAAGGAAAAAATAAATAGTTCATATCAATTAAATCTTCTTTCTTGGTTTACTTAAATTATCTTATATTCATCATGAATTATAGTTCGCATATTTGTTGTCAAATGAAACCATTAACACTTGATTAAAATTATGCGCTTGATTGGCTAGTTAGGATATTTAACCTCCACTACCTCAACAAGCTTTCCATAGTAATCATTTTCACATGCATCATAGTTAGATCATTCAATGAATACTGCTTAATTCAAAGTTTTTCTGACAAAACTTAGGCGTTCAATGGAATTTATATCCATTCATGATATATCCAGAGTAAGTTCTTATACAAATCAAAGGCCTTTTAGCGAGGTCTTTAATGTAAGTATTTTTGACATTTGACCACCCGTTGTTTGCTTGCAATTGATATGCTATAGTTAATTGATCATTCGAATATGCATAAACAAACAATAAAGTACTCATTTTAACGTACTCACATGTGTGTTGAACCACTCAGTAAACTTAGTTTCAAGTTTATTATCAACTACCTTATCATCAATGCATGACTAAGTTTGTTGCAATAAATCCATGTAGTTTCTTGACAACAAGAATTTATTTACAACGAATAAAAAATCATTGTAATATATTACCAAGATAAGATTGAAATTCACATTTTACTCAATAAAAGGTTGAACTTCCATGCAATTTAGTAGAATGTAAGTGTGTGAAACTCTGTATTCTTCATCAACCAATATTCATGTCTTTGATTGTCCATTGGGTCGACCTTTATATTTGAAAATGAAGAAGGATTGTTCATCTTTATGCATTTCATCTTCACCACCGTCATAATTATGTAACAAGTTTTGGTTCATTATTAGAACATGATCCTCAAAGTAATGGAAACAAAAGGTTGAAGCTTCTTCAATCAAACACGTATTGCATATTGATCCTTCAACTTGTGTTTTGTTCCACACATTTCTTTCAAATTTTTAAGGCAACTATCAATGAATGTTTGGTAATTTATAATTAAGATTCAATCAATAAATGAGGCAAAATTAAAAGACAATATACTAGGAGAAGTGTTACCTCTTAAATGGATACATCCAATGGTATTGAATATGTCGAGCTATCCTTGCTTTATATGGTAAGTGGAAAGGAATATGTTCCATTGAGTTAAAAAACACTTGGAGGAAAAATATGCTCCCGTTTTCATAAAATCAATGGATTTTGTTCCTTAGATCGAGCCATATCTTCATTTCAAATCACAATCTCAGTTCTATTAGTGCCTTACACACTGGAAGTAAATCACAGAATGTAATCCATACTAACATTTGCATAAAGACATAATAATCATGAATTTTTGAAATACTCATTCATAAAGCTAGAATAAAACCAACTCTATAAGAAAATATCATGATGAAACTTGTTAAAATTACAAAAAACATTTTTAAACTTGTTTTCTTTTAAAGAAAATGCATTATTTTCTAAACCTTAATGGTTCCATTATTATATCAAAGCCAATTTATTACCATCTACCTAATCCCATGATGTTTAACTTTTAAGAACATGCAATGCTAAGGCATTACTATGCCTTTCCCATAATACAAATCACCTTTGTTGTATAAACCACTTATTATGTAATTATTACATGCCAAAAATGAATTATGCTTAAGGATAAAAAAAATAACTTAAATGTTACAGTTCTCCCCTCCAATTATCATGCTTCCTCATCTATAGTTTATGGCGGGCTTCCTCCTCTATCAGACTAAGCTATAAAGCTTAGTGGTACATTAGCTCATAAATGTGTGAATCTGTAATCATACATTAAAATCTCTATAGTACTTAAAATGGCAAATTTAACTACGGACATGTTAATTATATATACCAAAATTTATTTCTAGTCTATTTAGATTTACCTTTATTTAAGACATTTACCAATTGATTATCCTAGTATTAATTTGAGATATTTTGTGTAACATTTACATTTCATCATTCATATCTCTATCATATTTTCATTCCTTAAATTCTTATGCACTTATTCACCACATCAATTTAGTATTAAAATATGGCAATTATCCATACCCTTGTCTTTGTAATGCCTTAGTTCCTAGCATACAACTGTTTTTTGTCTATACCAAATGCATGAACTTTACCTAAGGATGACTATGAATTATTATTATTACAACTCATTTCCAAAACTATTAACTAAATTAAGAATCATTATTGGTAATGATGTTGATGGTCCTTATATGGCATACCAGACTTATGTCATTCTAATATCATATGAAGATTCATTAATTCATTATGTTTCTAAGTATTAGTATTAGTGCTTGGAATGTACCTCATTCTTAACCATCCATACTACGACTACATCAAATATACCATTATAGTAGTGACAAAAATCAGAACATTCATATTTTCAATCATTCTATTAGAACTAAATTTTGTGTTATATCTCATATACTCATGCATAAATGGATTGGGGGAGCTCACACAAGCTGGCAATTGACCTCCCATCTGTAACATCATACCTTATGCATTTTAGAAAAACCTTTCCCTATGTCTAGCACTCATATATGGCATACAAGTAAGTTAAATGAACTTATTAACATTGACAATAAAATTTTCTTTTTTATCATCACAACCATAACATCATTCAATAAATCTGCAAATCAACATATCTCACATATATTAAAAATTAAACTTTACATATGATAGATTATAAGTTGCACTAATTTATACATTTTAAAACCAATATTGAGTAACTATACATGTACATTCATATAAGTCCAAAATGTGTATGTCATGATCTCATGTTTGTGTGGAATGCAAGGAGAAAAAGTGATAAGGCTCGTCCAGTGACCTATTCACCATGTCTCCTATATGCCACTCAAAATAAGCTATCACTTTCCTTTACCTGAAAAATGATGCAAATTAATGAGTTGCGGCTTAGTGAGAATAATTATCAAACAAGCTTTAAAGTACCAAGAAACTCATAGTAACATATCACAAACCCATTGCATACTATGCATTCCATTTCATTCACTAATATCATATGGATAGTAGTAAAATTGAAGCATATAATCATTACTCTTTACGTATGCACATGCTTTGCTTATTTTATTTTGTTGTGACCAAGTTAGACAAATATTGCCCTGGGTTTCCATATGAACATTTTTCATGTGAACATTTGCATTTGCTAGCTAGTTTGATTATTTGTTTCATTTGCACATTTGTTGGGCCATAGGCCGCTTCTTTTGCATTACAATATCAATTAACTAGTCACAATGCCTTTTTAGTCCATATGCATATGCATTTGTAACTAAGCATTCATTAACCATTGTATCTTTATCACATATACCATACATATATCACATATATACCACATATGTCACGCATATACTTCACATATACTATAAATAAACCATGTATATATCACGTAGGCCAAACATATATCTCAAATATACCACACATGTACCACTTATATGTACTACATATGTCACAAATTATCAATCATCTCATTATCAAGATCAATCATGACAATCATATGAATCACATAACCATAAATCATCTCACATATCACATAGTAAGCAATATTCATACGCACTAAAGAAATCGTTTGATAACTATACTCACTTTTGTCTTTTAATTCTAGTCCTTACTTATTGTCTATCCCCCTCCCCTCTTATAGGTCTCCAATATGTTGTGAGCCAAATATGGAAATATAATCGATTAATTTATGACTAAATAAACTTAATGTGGCTTAAACAAATTAATGTGCATAGTTCATATACATAATTAGGGTTTTTCCTATAGAGTAGTGTAACCTTATAAGACTGATTAGCTAATACTTTTCCTAGAATTGTCCAATTTATGTAATTCTTATTTCTAATTAAAACTAACATATAATTATATAACATACTAAAAGTTTAGAGAAATTGGAGTATTGTACAATTTGTGGTGGAATTTCCAATTGTGTTCTATTTTCTGCCCTTTGGCAGTTTTACGCTACCAACTTTGGTCCTTCATATCTTACAATATATAAATCATATTAAAATTAAACTTGGTATAAACTTAGATAGGTTAAAATGAAACATTTTTCATGTTAACAAATTTTTTTAATTATGTCTCTAAAGTCCTCAAATTATAAAAATATTTTACTGGTCCATAACAGAGTTGGCTTCCGGACCAGTATGACTTTTGAAGAGTCTATCTCACCATATACATAACATATTAAGGTGATATTTATACAAAAATTTATCTAAGACATAAAAATATAACTTTCATGTTTTGATAATTTACATCATACATCTCTAAGGAGCTCAAAATGGCCAAACAATTTGTTGGATCTGCCCAGAGCACTAAGCAGGCAATTCAAACTATGGAACAATTCCAATAAGATGCCAATATAATTTCATATACACTAACTTTTTCAAAAATATTTATATATCCATAAAACTAAACATAAAAGAAAACTTTCATGTTTTAAACTTTTCTAGAATTAGTTTTTATTGATATCAAAAATAGTGTGCAAAACACTGCTTCAACTTAACCCTAACAGCTTAAACAACACTAGAACAATGAAGAGAATATTACTTACCAAGAATGAACTTGAAGGGATCAATTTGCTGCAAAACTTAAGTGAAATAAGGAAGAAAAGCATGCTTAAGTGAGGGAGGCAGAATGGTGAGGAGGAAGATAAGGTTCACCTCTACCTCCACTTTTTTCATTTTCCCTTTTTTATTTTTTTTCCTTTCTTTTTGTTTTTCTTTTGTTTCTTTTCATTTTTCTTCATTAATTCAATCTAATAATTTTTTACTCACATAAATTTCAATTTCATGTCATCCTCAATTAAATTATAAAATGGACACGTGTAATTCAACACAATTGCAAAATACTCAGACATGTAACTAGTGCGTGTCATGAACTTGTCCCTATAAAAATACATATGAAATGCTCGTGTTCAGGTAAAATACATGAAAATGCATATTTCCAAATGAAATGTATGTAAAAATTGATACGTGGGAAGTTAAGGATGTTACACCATCCATCAATCGTCTTCCTCAATTGAGTTTCACTAGCTAAGGGTGCTCACACAAGCTAAAATTTGACCCATAAACTGAAGTTTATATCTCATATATACATGCATAATTGGATCAAAAAAGCTCACACAAGCTGACATGACCTACCGTTCATATATCATATTTATTTATATAAGCAATCACAAGTTTAGGGCACTCACACAAGTTGATAAAGACCCCATGATTGTACATCTCACTGTGTCGTCTACCCCTTAATGGCATGCCATTTATTTTAACTCTAGTGTTAAGTTAGAACAATGGGCTTATTTATTTCAATACTTGTTCCATATTTCATGTCATGATTACCATCACATTCTTATTTGCTCACACAAGCTAATATTGAAATCAATATTTCCTATATTGCATGCTTATATCATATTTCATTTTCTTGTTTTTTCATAAACAACATAATTCCATGTATACTTTACGTTAGTTATTTTATATGCATATCACATAATTCATAATATCCAAGTGCCCAACATATCATCATCATGATCATATATATATATATATATCTCATAGACATATACTTGTGGTAGATGTCATGGCATACAAAGATTGCTTTGATTCACAACCATGAAAGGTCTTTCACAAATGATAACATGCCTTCACGAGTTGATATTGGTGTACAAAGTGGTGACTCTACTTGTGAAGGCTCCTATCTAACTCAAGATACATCGGAAAACTATTCACAATTGTAAAATTAGTACTAGGTTGTGAACCATGCGGTTCACAGCCATGATTAAGTCCTTCACAGGCATAAAGCATAGCTTCACAGCTTGTGCTTGTGAAACAAGTAGTCAAATAAAATGTGAAAAGGTCTATCCAAATTCTATAATTTCAAGTCCCATGTTTCATGAATATGAAAGGGTATTCATGACCATGACTTATGCATTTCATGGTTGTGAATAGACTTTCATGGGCACAAATTTGGAAAATTTTGTGTAGGATGCCATGAAATTACAGGGCATTCCTCATTTCTCACACACAACTCTAAATTGGCTATTGTCAACCATTTATATCATAAACAAGTGAATCTATAAGATCATTTTTATGTTCATACACCAATTTCAACACTTCTAAAGTCTCAAATCATGCCAATTCACGTCCAAACTCATTAATCACAATAAAGAGAATTTATTGAATAAATCATCAAATTCATCCATTAGTTAAGCATTTATAACACCAAGCATTTACATGTGATGGGGTTTGAATGCACATATGTTCTAACCTTTATCAATTGGAACCCAAAATCTCTCCTTATTCCTTTGCTCAATCTTCTCCTCCCTCTTGGGGAGTTTTTCTAGTACTATGGCCTATGAAATTTTGAAGATTTTGGGAATGGGTTCATTCTACCCATCCTATTCCTCTTTCTTTCTTTCTTAATTTGACCCCTTTAGCTTCAAACTCCCTTTTTTTCTTCTTGTTCATTAAATGTTTAGCCACAAGATGGCCTTTTTACTTAGTTTTTGCTAGAGTTTGGTGAAGGAAAAGAGAGGGGAATGAATAAGATGACGAATGACTTGAATGGAATGGAGAAAAAAGGTAGTGGGCATGTTTTTCTTGGGTGGAGAAGAAAAGAACCCCACGTCCAATTACCACTTTAGTCCTTTGAAAATTACCATCGTAATACCCTTGATCCAAAGGTCCATATTAACACACATCACCTCATATGTTTATTCCATAATTGTCTTTATTTAACTTTACACTTCTTAAAGTCTAGAGTTTTCTTTTAATCTTGAATTTAGACTTCAGAAAAATGTGGTTGTGTTTTATGACGAGTTCTCTATTTGAGGTCTAAATTAGTTGACGTTACATTTCACGCCCTTTTAAGACATTTCATCCATTAAATTTAATTGGTTGATCAATTTATAACATCTAGGGTATTAAACACTTATCTCTTTTATGAACTTACTCCTCCAGATCTCATTGTATCGACTGCAAAATGTATAATCTATTTTTTTTATGTCCATTTGTTATAAATGGAACATTATATCATAGTTGAGATGGATATTTGAGGCTCAGTGTAGTCTTATACAAAACTTTGATGTACTTATGGGTCCTGGCTTGGTATAAAAGTAACAGGCTCTTCAAAAGGCCTAACAATTCTAATTTGCATATAATTCTACTAACTCATTTGTTTGTGATCCCTCCAAATTAGCAAGCAATAAGTGGACTTAATGAGTCCATTCTCAATCACCCGCATTGTATGTTGTTTCTCAATCTCACTTGGGATTGATCATGAGATTCATGGTTTTTCTTTTTCTACTTTTATTCCAAGATCAGAGTAGGATGTAACAAGCCAATTTCAACCTAGTATTATGTATCTCACATACTCAGTGATTTAGTCTGTAGTGCCATTCTTCACCACTAGTCACCAATGCTGAGACCCTAAATCTTGATAGATCATACTACCTCATAAAACTTATGACATATTAATATTGTGTTCCTGTTCTAAAGAGTTCGATTTTAAAATTCTTAACACCTAGCATATACCACTTGCCCTGGTAATGTTTACTTTCATCAAATTCCATATATGTCCCAATCTCTCTGCCTTAAGGTATGACCCAACTATTTCTCCATCTTTACATCTTGTTTCTATATTCCTTTCATATTTTTGCGTCCAATAGGTTTGAGTCATAGTCCTATTAGAGTTTCTCTACGAGGATATAAATTACTATGTTCACCTTACCATGTTAGTAGTTTATGATGCAACTGTAGCCTTAAATTCGTTACTATTTTGAATTTAACTCTTTCAAATGGAAAACATTTTAGATACTTATAATTAACATTGCTCCATAATATTCTTTCGATATATCCACAATAACATTGTATCTTTTTTATTATCATCTCCACTACTAATTTCCAACTCTTAAATGGGATAATTCACCTTCTAAAGTTGCACCTTTATTTCATTCAACCCAGATGGAATCAACTTTATAAGGTGTACAAGAATCAGGATCATGCCTGAAATAAAATCCATGTTAAACTCAATTTATATGCCTAAGGTACCTTTGATCAAAATGTTAAATACATCTAATATCTTACTTTCCATTGGTATTAAATTCTCTACATATAATATCTAATATTTTGGTCATGTTTTTATTAATAAAAACATGTAAATGATTTTGGTTATTTTAAATAAGGATTGCTTTGTAATAAAAAGGCTAGTGTATCCTCAAACCAGATATTTTGAAAATATTGATTTGGTTTTAATTCAGACACAATATTTGGTTTATCTAATATATGGTATGTGGATGTCTTAATTATACATGATATATAGGTTATGAGTATGATATAAATGAAATTTTATAAGATATGAAAAAGTTTTAAATGAGACAGGTTTATAAGATATCCAGTCATGTGGCATTCACTTGTATGGTCAGGTTATTTCCTACTATATAGGTGGGTGTTACATAGGCCCTCTTGTTCATGTATCATTGTAATATGTCTCATATTATGTCTTTAAATGTGTCATATCCGTTAATTTAGGCCTGAGTTGGACATGTCACGAAATCAACATATCAAATTAACTAGAGTCTAAATTCAAATTTTGACCAAAGAAAAGATAAAATAATGATAAGTAAATATTGGGAATGTTTAATGGGGGGTTTCATGGGTGAAAAGGGGGTAGAATTTAGCAATGGACTTATGTGCAAAAGTTTAGGAAGTTTTTGAGCTAATTTTTAATATTGATAAAATTAAAGGATTAAATTGGATATTTTCCATTTAACTAAAATTTAATACATTTATCCTATTGATGGCCAACCACATATATAAATAAGATGGGAGAAAATGATAAAAGAGATTAACATGTTAATTTTAACATAAATCATGAATTGGTCAAATATGTGGGTCCCATGTTTGGACTTTTGCCCTCTTCACCATTCTTCTTTTTCCTTTTTCTTTATCACATTTTTTACTCCCATTTTTTGCATATCATCCCCCCTTACACATTCATGCCATTCCTCTATATTCAAACCTTGAGTTAGAGAGAGAAAGTGAGAAGAGAGAGAGAAAAGCTAAGGAAAGGTGGTTTTCATGCATAAAAGACTTAAAGGAGACTAAAGAAGGACTAGAGAAGAGGAAAGGAGCTTAGAAATAAGAGAGAGAAGGTCACCTTGGGGCTGGCCATAGAAGGAGACAAGTGAGAGTAAGTGCCTTTTCTTTCATCTCTTTACTTCTTTCTAATGGAAAATGGGTTTGAACTCTTTAAAATCTAGTATTTATGAGCTTTGATCAATGATGGAAGTGTGCTCTTTAAAGGCTTTTAAAGGTGGAAAAGGAGGTAAGAAGTGTTTAGAGACCTTAAGAATGAAAGAAATTGAGTTTGGGGAGGTTAGATAAGCTAAACCCTAAATTGTGTGAAGGGAGAGAATTTAGGGTTTAGGGGTTAAGGAGAGAGAAAGTTGTTTGATAGTTTATAATTGTGAAAGAAAGGTTTTAATGAGATTTTTCCATGTATTAGGTGCTTCTTTGGAAGAAAAATTAGAACAATAGGCAAAAAAAAAGGAAAAATAAAGGAGAAAGAGGCTTGAAAAAGCCAAAGGTGTGAAAAGAGGTATTTACATACTATTAAGCCAATAATATATCATTTTTGTATGATTTTGCATGATTGAATTGATTTGGCATGATAAACTATGATTTAAATGTTATACATGTTGAATAAATTGTATGAACTTTGGGGTTCGGCATTGATTCCTAGGCATTTTTAAGCACAGTGATGAATTACTTGATATATATGTGTAACTAAGTGGTATAAAAATGGTTAAAGGGATGTAAATTTGGATTTATGCATGATTTTAAAACTTAGAGTAAATGTATTGATGTGTTGAGAAGTGCAAAAAGATTTGAATTATTTTTAGTAATGTGGAATGAAATTGGAAGACTCAAAAAAAGCATCCCATGGCAATGGTTCACATGAGTGAATCAATGATTCACAGGCATGAATTAAGGATTCACGGACATTAATTAAGGATTCACGGATATAAATTTAGTCTGGAAAGGGTACTATTCAATCCAGATTCATTCATCGCTTGGAGTAAAACAGAGGATCACGAGTGTGAAGCTAAAACACGAGCATGAAGGCATATGTTATGGTTGTGAAATAGCTTTAGTGTTGTTCATGGGTCGAGAACATTTTCTCACGGTCGTGAAGCAGCTTAGCCATGATCGTGAACATTAAGTCACAACTGTGAATGCTCTGTTTTTAAAAGTTAAATTTATTTATTAACTAATAGTTTGTCAAATTAATATATGTTTATAACTATGACATGCTAAGTGTGCAAAGAGGAAAAATGAATAAAATCAACATAAATGTAGTATATAATTATTAACGAAAGGTAGAAAAGACTAGAATACAAAAAAGAGTAAAGATATATGGTTAAACCAAGGAATGCATGTTAATAATATGAGAACAAGTAAAATAATTGAGCCCAAATCAAGTGCCTAACCTAGGCTACAATGAGTAGATAGGTTAACATGTCAATTAGAGATGATAGGCTGTAAAGCCCATTGTATTCGTGCCTGTAGGCATTTAAAGCTCATAGGTAATTTATTACCCACTTCTTTGGACATACATTATCCCATATTATATGGTGCCCATACATTCAGGTAAAGTGCCCGTTTATACCTCTTTTCTCTCCCAGTGTTTGGTTTGGGCCCTTTGGGCATATAAATAAGAGTAAATAATGAGAAATACTAAGGAAGTGAACTTATATGAAGAATATATGGTATGATTGTATAATGATATGAAAATGAAATTAACATAATTATGGAAAGGAAATGCATGGCTTAATTTTTAATATGGTAGATAGGATAAATGATTGTTTCACATGAAATAATATTGCCCTATTATGTGAAAGATTGCATGTAAATGCATGTTTTATATTTACATTATAGTTTATTGTCTTCTAATATGCACCATTAAGCCTAGTGTTTATCGTGGAAGTGTTTGTTCTTTCATACAGATACAGAAAAATAGAGACAGTAGATAAAAGTTAGAGCTAGTGGAATCCTAAAGCCAATGCAACAACATATTCCACATAGTGGGTTTTATATTTTGTACTTTTAGTTATCAATTACACATTTTGTATGTGAAAAATATCATATCTTATTGTAAAGAATTTGAAAAAGTACTTTTGTATACTACTACTTTATATGTGTGTGTGTGTGTGTGTGTGTCCTTCATTTTGTTATCTGCTGGTTTTTAATTTCAATGTTTTGGGATGTGATTTGAAAAAAATATATTCGAGTTTCCAGTGTTTTATAAATAGGTTTCCAAGAGGAAGGATTGTAACACCCTCTCACCTTACCATTGGTTGGGTAGGGTGAGAGAGTGTTACAAAATGCATCTTTTATGCTCTTAGTTTGGGGTAGGATTTCACATCTTAGTTCCATTTAGGTCCTAATTTTATGTTTTATTCATCTCAATACAATAAGGTTACTTCCTTCTTTTTTATTTTATTCCAAGTCTAATTCTTCTACTTTTGGACTCTTCTGCATTTTAGCTTGGCAACTCGATCTAAAATTGTTCCCATTTCCTATAAGTGGTTTTGGGTCTTTCAAGTCCTTAATTTTGGCTTGGTATAAACTTACTTTATTAAGCTTAATTAACTTCAAAATTATCTTACTAGACCTTACTTAACTCTAATTATGTCTTACATCATCAATTTATGACAAACTACAACTCTTCATTCTCTCATGTCTCAAATCACCAAAGGTTCACCTCTTGTCGTGTTTTGATTTAAGCAATAAAAAAGGAAAAAGATGAAGAAATGAAATTAGATTTAACCCAACCTCAAATTCTCAAACCATAAGATAATGAGCTAAGAAATTCAAAGGGAAAAAAGGAGCTTATGGAGATCAAAGTGAAAGAAGGTTTAGCAAGGATTATAGCAAGAAGAGGAAAAAGATTGAGGCTTGGAATGGAAAGTTCAGGACCCAACCATAACTACTCTTGGATTTGAGTAAGTGGTCTTCTCTTATTCTCAATCTTCCCTTGGCATTGTTATTTTTATGGATTTGAGGGTGAGTAAGGGTTAATCTAGGGTTAGGGCTAGGAAAAATCCCTCTTTTGCTACATGTGGGTTAGAGTAAGGTGGGACCATTAGGAATCTTGGGTTTTATTAATGTTTTGGTTGTTATTTTGTGATAATGGCTATAGTTGGAATGGAAGCTCCCTCTGAAGAGAGGAAAAGGGTTTGAAAGGAAAAACTAGATGTTCTTGAGGCTCCATTTTGGTGAGAGGTTTGTACATAACCCTGCATTAAATATAATGATTTCAGTTATGTGTCTAATTGTTAAAATGTATGGTGGTTGAATTAGAGAAATGCTTACAATGATGAAAGGTAAAAATGTGGTTATGTTAATAATGTATTTATGAGGCTTTAAAAAATGCCATAAATGTGAATAAGTATAATTAATGCTAATTGATTGATTTTGAACTTGTTGAGTAAATTGATAATTAATGCTAATTGGTTGATTCTAAACTTGTTGAGTAAATTATGTTGTGCTTGGAAAGAAAAATACTCTTACATGCTAATTTCTTTGATATTTTTGGCATAAAGGCATGATATTGGGATTTAATCTCCTCTTCTGCATGTAAATGAGAATTTGGTTATTAAACAAATGCACATGTAATGGTATAAATTTTGATAGTGAAATTTACATTGGTAAACCATAGGAAATTTCATGAAGAAATGGAAAATTTAGTGTTTAAACAAGATTTCTAGAAATTTTCTAAGGTTCATGGGAGTGACCAATTGTTCACGACCATGAATTTGTGTAGTGATTTTGGGACAAAAGTTCACGGGTTGTGTCACCACATGGTTCACAATTAGTCAAGTCATGAAGAAGGAGTTTCACAGGCATGAATGGGTATTCACGACTATAAATCACCTATATGTAAATTTTTAAAATTTTATTAAATGACTTCTGAAATATTTTAATGAGAATAATGTGCATTTGAGCTATAATTCAAAGACAATGCATATTGATATGCTTGATGTTTGTGTGACATATATGAAGTTAAGAACTTAATTTTTAAAATGAGAATTTAGGCCTAATACTCGGACTACGACTAGAGCTAGGAGATATGACATGTCATTAAGGGTGTTATGGTACTAAGAGGCCTAGGATTGGCCAATACATGAACAATGTCTATGAATTTAAAGATAAGGCTTAGAGTGGCTCCCTTAAAGACATATGTGAACATATTACTGCTTTTCCTGAAGTAGGTGTCCTGAGTGGCTCTGAAGTGAGCCGTTGTATACATGTATCCAATTTAGTCATGTCTAGAGTTAATGGACAATGATGAAAAAGGTAAGTGATTAAAAAACTTATTAATTTAATGAGAAATGAATTGGGAAATTGTGACATGGTATACATGATGAGATACATGTTTAATGTATATTATAAATTCATATGTTTATGCATGCATATTGGCATGTGATACACTCATTATTATATTTAATATATTATTATGTACCACTAAGCGAGGAAACTTTAGCGTGTGAGTGTTTGTCTCTCACACACACTTTAGAGTCGTGCTTTGAAGGGATAAAGAAGACACCCAATAGGAAAAACAAAAGACAAATACTTAAGGGGTTAGTGATATAGCACTTTTTGATTATTTTTGTTGGGAATGGGATTAGTTACTATTGTATATGCTTTCATTTGTAAGGACATGTAGTCTTGCGACTAATTATTTTATATATTCTTTGGTAAAATTTTGGGCAAGTGTTAGCCCTATTTATATAAATGTAAATTATAATTTCATTATTGTTATCTTTTTATGTTTTATTGAAGTCATATGTTTATAGTGTATAAACAAATTTTAAATTTATTGATTTTTAGGTCTCATGCATTGTAATATTCTTTCATGTAACTAGGAAGATCCCTAGCTATGTGAAGGCATGTTATAACTTACCTCTTGGCCAATTTTGGTTTCCTTACATATTTTTCTCCAATATGGCAATGAGATAGCAAGCTTTCTTTTGTCCCCTAGTTGACAATTCAAGCCCCACTCAATGACTTCCTAGTCTTATTCTCTTTCTTTCATGCCTCAATTTCTACATGCAAAGCATATTAAGACTTATGGTTTTGAGATGTTATTATGGCCTGATCGACATCATCACCAAGAGGATGAAGTCTTGTAGAGACAAAATAGAATCGGCTGAAATCCATTTCTCTTCAATGATCTCCCACTACTTCATGTATTATGAAGTGGAAAAATTGCTCACCTCCCATTCGGCCATAAGAAAATGAGTCATTAAAAGATTTTCCACTTGATCAATGAGAGAAAAAGTAAGTTGTTAATCTTTATTCAATTGTGAAAGGGTAATTCATGCTCTAAAGGACAAAAAAGAGACAACCTTAGCCTAACCCAAGTTGTTTAGTGACTAAAATTGATGATATGTTTCAACTCCTGTCTTATTGTTTGGGCCAAAACAAGTTCAAAAATTAAGATCTCTTGAAAGTAATGAAAAAGTCGAATCACTCATCCAAAGGATAACTCAATTGGTCTCATTTTTAGATGATCATTTAAATTTAGTCTAGTAAAGACCAAACCTATGGGAAAACTGTGGATATTTGTTTTTAAAAGCCTAATCTCTAGTTGAGTAGAGATAGATAATAATATCTTGAATGGAATTTTTTTTCTTCGGCCATTAGGGAACAATTGGAGCGTAACTGTCAGAAGCCTTCTTCAGCATTTGACTTATCATGCCCAAAAAATAGGTTTAGATATTTTTATGATGTAAGATCATGTCTTAACAAGTGTTGGGGTGGTGAGGCTAAGGTTTTATAAGTGATAATAGGTCTACATAGGATTCACGTCCATGAAGAAAATGTCACTGTCATGAATTGTGATGTTCATTGTTGGCAAATTTTGGGTCACAATTTACTTTATGCCTTTAAGGATGATTCACGCTCATGAATCAGGGGTTATAAAAGTCAACCACCATTTGTTTTCTCCATTTGTCACAGAAATTAACCCTACCCTTAATCGTCTTTCAAGGGAATCCAAGATCCTTCAACCCAAACCTTATTCTAACTTACCCAAAACAAGTGGAAATCACAAGTTCTTGTGAGATCAAAGAAAAGAGAAGATTAGCAAGGATTATAGCTAGGGGAGGAAGAAGATTGGGGCTTGGAATGGGTATTTCGATACCTAGCCATAAGAACTCATGAATTTGAGTTCTTTTCTTCCTTTCAATCTTCCTTTGATAGTGTTGGATTCGTGGATCCAAGAGTGGGTAAGAGTAACCTAGGATTAGGATTGGAAAGAACCCATATTTTATTAAATGTGGGTTAGAGTAAGGAGGAATCCTTAAGAAAGCTTGAAATTTTATTAATGTTTGATTGTTATTATGTACATAATTATCATCATTACAACATCTATAGATTATAAAATTATTATCATCAATAATTTTCTCTACTTTATATTTTTTTAGAAAATATTTTGAGCGTTTATTATTTTTCATACATGGGAATGATATGTTAAGAGATCCACATAGGTCATGCCATGAATTTTGAAACAATTTAATGGTCTTCAGGTTCTTTTTCTTCGAGGGAAATTCAGCTGATATCGTTAAGTCTATATCAGATAATGTATCAGGTTTATCATCTTTATACAACCAAACAAAACAATGAATATGAGGTAATCCATGTTTTTGGAATTCCATTGTATATAGTAAGGTTATAACCATGCCAAAGTATTTGTGTTTTTTTGATATCATCAACAATCTGACATACTTTAACTTTAAATATATGACTAATAATATTATATCTATCTTCAAGTTTTTGACTAGAAATATAATTAAGCATACATTATATTTCAGGTTATAAAAGGTTATACATAAATGTTATAAATAAATTAGGATGACCATAAAATTTTTAAATTTTCATAACATCATGGTAATATTCTAACATATATTGAGGACCGTCGATGTAACTTGAAGGTAATAATATTAGGATTTTTCCCACACTATTTGGATTTGTATCACCACAAGTATTTCGTACACCCATATAAAATTTTGCATATATAAAATTTAATTACATCTTATAAAATTTAATCTCTCTTTTTGGACAAATAAAAATGTATCTATAACATATTGTTGAAATAATCAACCTCCTCTTAATAATGTATTACCTTCAAAACAACGTTGTAATTTAAAAGCATAATATTCTAGTATTGTGATATATTTTCTAGATTTTTTTTTGTCATTACCACAAAGTTCATATTCAATATCTATCCCATATCAATCTTCGCCATAGGAAAATAAAATTGGATGTTGAAGAGTCATCATGCTAGGTTATAAACTGCTTATTTGTTTTAAATTTTTAGACTTATGTTCAATAATAATATCTCTATTTTTATCATATCAATTAAAGTTTCCAACTATTAAACCAGTTATTTTAAAGTATGCTGAGAGTTATATTAGAGACTATTTTCAACACTTTTCCCAATATTTTTCATTTAACAAGAAACATATTAGTATTTTTAAATATATCTCTAACCATTCTAAAATATTTTTTTTAATTCATTCAATGTTATCAATAGTTGCTTCATTAATAGATACATTTGCGTCATTACTAAGAAAAGAGTTTATTATATTATGCAATTCATTTTTTGTTTCATAGACACATAATTGTGCTTATTTGAGCCTTTCATTATCAATAGGTAATAGAAAATTGATAAGGATATGATTTTGACTACATATTCTGAAAACAAAAAGACTTGGATTTTTGTTAATTTTGTAATCAATTTTACCTCCAATTGAAAAAAAAATACAAAGTTATAAAATTCTTATATTTTTATTAAATTTTGAAGCAATATGGGCACTTTCATTACTTAGTAATCTATCCAAAATATTAGGAGTTTGTCTTAGTAGGGGTAGTTTTATTTTCTCCTATTTGTAACAAAGAGGAAAAATAGACTTATCTCGTTTAGTTTTTTTTTTTCTTTATAGACATTCATCAAGCCAATATAATATCCCACAATGTGAGAATTCATTATTGGGCACGCCTAAATTAGATTTGGATTGATATTTTCTTTTGGATAAAAAAATTGTTGATATAGTCATGTTAGAACAAAAATAAAATAATAGGCTAAAAAATCATTACTGAATAAATTATGAAAACATATACTTTGGTGATGTGATTGAATGTGACAAGACAATTGGATATGAGAAGCATCCTCCAATGATAAATGAGAAAAAGATTTAACGATGTGAAGCCTTATATCAGGCTGCAAAACATCTAATGAAGACTTACAAAATGAAGATGAATATTTTTTTAGGTAGAAAAAGAATAAAAAATCATTTTAAAATGTATTAGTAATGTTACTCGCAAAGTAATCATCAAGTACTGTTGTAAGATTGAGTGTTGAGATAAGTATATCAGTTCTATTTTCTCTAGAAGGTGCATTTTACACATCAGTTATATTGTGTGCATAATTATCAGTAAAAGTAATATGTCTAATCCGCTTTATAAACGCAATGTAATGTAAAACAAATTCCTAAATCGTAACATATAATTTTAAAAATATGAGAAAAAGTTATTTAGAGAGAAAAAATAAGTTGAAGTTTATATAAAGACAAAATGTCTTTTTTTTAAAAGATATATTCACAACAAATATGAACAATAGTAAAAAAAAAATTGGAGTAATTGTATGTAAAACATAAGAAATCAAGAGTTATATTGTGTGCATAATCATCAGTAAAAGTAATATGTCTAATCCGCTTCATAAACGCAATGTAATGTAAAACAAATTCCTAAATCGTAACATATAATTTTAAAAATATGAGAAAAAGTTATTTAGAGAGAAAAAATAAGTTGAAGTGTATATAAAGACAAAATGTCTTTTTTTTTTAAAAAAGATATATTCACAACAAATATGAACAATAGTAAAAAAAAAACAATTGGAGTAATTGTATGTAAAACATAAGAAATCAAGAGTTATTTACAATTCTTTATAATTTGAAAGTGATCTCACACAAGAGTAATAATTGAAGAACACACCAATACGCCCCATCGCATTTTTATTTTCTTGGAGAGTGCATGTATTTAGGGCAATAAACAAATCGAAATGAACTGAATATTGGTAAACTGAAACTCGACTCATTTAAATTTATCTCAAGTTTGATTCGATTTTTTATATTTAAACTCGATCTCGATTCATTTAAAAATTATCAAATTCGCGAGCGGCTCGAATTCGGCTCGTAAAAATATCATTTATTATATTTAACGAGTTTAGCTCGAGTTCGGCTTGTTAACTAATAATGACAAAAACTCGATTCGAGCTCGATAATAAAATATAACATAAATGAGTCCTGCATAAGCATGTTTGCTAGTTTTTAAACGAACACGTTCATGAGTTTTTAAATGAATATATTCGTAAGATTTTAAGCGAATATATTCATAAGGTGTAAACGAAAGAATTCGGGCGTTTGTAAATGAATATGTTTACAAATTCACGAACCAAATAGTATTAAACTTGTGCTCAAATTTGAGTTCGAGCTTGGCTCATTAACAGTAATAAATAATTTCAAACAAACTCTTTTCCGAATCGTAACTCAAATGGCTTGTAAGCAGTTTGATTTGATTCATTTACAATCCGTAGGTAGATTATGACGATAAATATAATAGCAAATGAAGTTTGAAGACGCCAAAAAAAATAGACATCATATAAAGTTAAAATAGGTTCAAAAAAATAAACAGGTTGAAAAGGAAAGAAAACTGAAGAACAAGCCCTGGTTTAAAAATTCTGTATTAATGAAGAAAACAATACATTTTAAAACAGTTATATATGGAAAAAGTATTTTTATGATATAATATGTTATTAATTTTTTTTTAATTCGATAAATGTGAATTGCATCAAAGGGCTAGACCTATTATATCGTTTATATTGTAATAATTCGATTATCAAAATGTAAAATATTGGTTGTCTATATAATATATCTAATAGTTTAAAGTGACACATTGGTATAGTTATATTAATTCCCAAATTTATTTATTTTAAGCATGAGTAGATATTTGATCTGTGTTGACATTTTTCAATTTTATTTTTTTTGTTTACAACTTCATCTATTATTACCTTTGTATCGTTAATATTTATAAATTTTAAAATTATCTTTTCAAATACCATATTTTTTTAATAAGTAAAACATAAATTAAATTAAGAATTTATCATTCGGTTAAATTAATAAATAATACTAATACATTTATTATTATTATTATTATTATTATTATTATTATTATTAAAAAGGTAGCTAAAACTTACGGAAATCAAGATTCATTTTTATAATTATTGCTACTTTGCAATTTTTATTTAAAAAAAAAGTTGCCGAATAATTAAGTTAATATCTTAAGAAATTAGAAAATTTTAATGAACTAAAAAAAATATGAAGTTGATTAAATTAATATCGGAGGATGGTTTTAATTATTGCATGCAATTTAAACAAAGACATGCACCATGCTATATTAATATATGACATTTATAATATAATCTGTTAAAAATCATTTAATATTAAACACATTGGTAACTTCTTTTTTTAAATTTCAGTGTTTTACAGTATTAAACTAACACATGCATGATGAATATAACATAATAAAACTTATGTGTGATTTGAGATCCATTTTTTCCTTACTGAATAATTCCTTTTTTAAATAATAAAAAAAAAACAATCCCCTTGTATGTCATTTACTTGTTTTTCTTTACATTTAAACTGTTTAAATTTTCTCTTTAGAAAATTTCAATTTTTTTTCCAAGTTTTTTTAGATTGATTTCAAATTATCTTTATTTTTTTTAATTGATATGAAGTGAAATATGCAACATCCTATAATTGCAACGCCAATTCACCTAACAAATGTCATTTTATAGTCATTTCATTCAATTCATATCAAAGCTAATTCATATTGATGTTATATTTGGTTGTCTGTACGAATACAAAATTCGAAATTTACAAATCAAAAGCCACATTGAATAAGAAGCAAAAGAATCAGTATGTATTAGTAAATGAACTAAAATGAAGAGAGCTGTTGTATATATATATATATATAGACAAAAAAAAAAAGATATAACATAGACGTGTGTGTGTTCGCGATTTTCACATCAGAATAAATGAAACATAATTAAGAAACACTAAAAGAGCCACATATTTAAAAAAAAGAAAAGAAAAGAAAGAACAGTAGATGAAGGGAGGACAAAAAAGAACACACTTTATTACTGGATATACATGCCATTATATATATATATATATATATATATATATATATATATATATAGCATCTTGCCCCATAAATAATAAAAAAGTTATGTAAAAGTATTAAGTTCATGAAAAAATAATATTAATAATTTAAAATTTATATTATTATTTTATTATGAATATAGAACTTTATTTTTTTTTTATCAATATATATATAAAAATTTAAAAAAAATTTAATTTTTTTATAAATCTGTTGTATTTATATATATTTTTAATTTATTAAGTTTGCCCATCTCTCCCTGTAATATATATCATAAATTGATTTATCAATATTTTATTCAAGGATTGAGCGGTCTTACTAGTCTACAATTGAGTATTGACTGGAATGGGCTTAGCTAGCTAGTAGGTCATTATTCATTGGGAGATGCACATGCTTCTTAAATTTGTTCGTCTAAATGATCTCCACCACTCAAGCTGATTAAGCACTAATATTGAGTTTAAATTATTTTTTCTGAATCTAGTTGTCCTTGGGATCCCAACATGCATTAAATTCTCTTTATAGTATTTGAAAAACTCAAGTCTAACCTAGCTACCTTTCTATACAATTCTTTTTTTTTTTTTTTATCTAAGTTTCTCATCCATCAATTTAGCTCAGTGCACATGCCCATGCACATCAAATTTATAATTTTAGAGATCCACAATTCATAGACATCGTCACTGGTTGCGATTAAAAAGAATCAATCATCCGACACAAAGTAATTGCCGGAGACTAAAGCGCCGCAAATTTTTCAATCTTGGAGCATGTGAATAGCGAATATGAAACCTCTACTTCCTCCTCTTCTTCTCCCTCTATTCACAGCTATTTAATTCAACTCCTCAAACTCAAATTCTACTTCACTTTTCCGCACTCTCTATCCACATATCATAATGGCTAGGTGGCTGCTGCTGTTGCTCGCGCTCTCTTCTCTCTGTTTACTCCCTGCGCTGGCTAGTGCTGGGATAGCACGCAGGCCGTTTTTCATCCGCGGCCGCGTCTACTGCGACACTTGTCGTTGTGGCTTTGAGACTAAAATGACCACTTCCATCCCTGGTATACCAACCTCTTTGTTTCTTTTCTCCATTTATACAAGGTCAATAGCTGATGTAAAACTGCTGTCATATTAAATATATGGCAGCAGATAAACAACAATTTCAAAAACAAGCGAACCCACTATCTATCATAATAATAACGATTTTAATACATAGTATAACAGTTTTGTGTTGATGTGCTACAGATATTTTTCAGGAGGCGATAATATGGTTTGTGTTTTTTATGTATGGTGATTTCAGGCGCAAGGGTGAGGATAGAATGTGAAGATAGGACGAGTTTACAGCTGAAATACAGTAAAGAGGGAGTAACAGACTCAACAGGAACGTTCAATATGATGGTAGATGATGATCATAAAGATGAGTTGTGCTATGCTGTGCTTGTTAGCAGTCCACAGGCTAATTGTAAGACTGCAGACCCAGGACGCAGTCGCAGCCAAATTATACTTACCCGCAACAACGGTGCCATTGCCGACCTTCATTTTGCTAATTCCATGGGATTTTTGAGGGATCAACCCTTGGCTGGTTGTGCTGAATTGGTTAAGCAACTTCTGGAATCTGATGAATAAATTAATTTTCAATTTCCTTCTTAATTAGTTATTAGTTTGCTTAATCCTATTTCTATTAATTAATTTGTGGTAATTTTCGTTTGTGGGTTTTGATGTTTTAGCTAGATCTCTTAATCCTCATCTTATTGATGGTATCACAATGTTTCTCTTAACTCAGGAGAGACAATGTTGAAGAAGCAATGTTCCCCTATTGTGCATGATTGCCAAATCATTTCTTGTACCTTAATTTCGAGATTGAGATTAAAGTCTACATCCCACCACCTTTTTTTTAATGGATGCGAAAAATCTTAAAAATTCGATGCAAAACTAAAATGAAAATTGTTAAGTTAATCAGTCATCTTATTTTAATTTTTAATGATTTTCTTCATTGTATTGGCAAATAGCCAAGAAAGGAATACAATCCTCCAGTGGAAGATACTTAAAAACAAATGAATCCAATAATTTAGGACCAAGCAGTTACCCATTGCAGCAGAGATCTGCGGCAACCTGTAACCCATAGGAAATTGCCATTGCTTCAGCCACCAAAACATCAAAACAGCCCACCACCACTTTAATGCACATGCCAGAACTTCACCCTACGAATCTTTAAAGATAAAACTAAATCCAACTCCATTATCATCAATTAAAATTGCATCAGTGTCTGGCTTAACAACATTCCCTTCAGGTGCTTTCCAAGCTGAAACTCGAGAAGCGAAATTTCCTTTGGTTGAGAGTGTCAAATCATTCAATTGCCCTTTGATGCTCAAACAGATTTGTTGCAAATTCACTGGGACTGTTCATGAATAAATTTATTTCTCATAACCCAGATTTGATAGCACACTAATCCCCCCTTAATAACATCGAAATAGGGAGCGATTTCATTATATTAATAAGCCAGCATTTGAAGGAATTACCACATACCTGCTGAACACCTAGCAACTCATTTAAGCCCCTTATACCTCTCGTCATCTGACAATCTTGGCACAAATGAAGAATTGTTTCGTTTTGTTGACACCAGTTATCAATATTATAAAACTCACCACCTCTCCCTTCTGTTATATTATTATCAAAAAAAAAAAACTTACAGTTGAATGTGTAGTCTGCACTCTGTACAAGTGGATACAGGATTTATACACCTCTAAATCATTGTCCTCACCTCTAAATTAAACCGTTTTATATTATTTCAACTTTTTAACAATTGCTTAGTTAATGTGTTTTGGACAAAGCAGTTAACTTTCCTACATTTTATAATTTAAATCCACCATTTATCAACTTTTAATTATTTATAAAAAAAATTTTAAATTAAAAATAAAAAATCTAATAGGAAAAATCAAAATAGATAAATCGATTAACTATTTGCAATGACCAAATTTAATGAAAAATTTTTATAAACCGATTGGTAAAAAACCCTCATAAACCCCCAGTTTAAAAATAAATAAATAAATAAATAAAAATAAAAAGGAAGCAAATTCGTATACGATGATGCTAAAGAAAGCCAGTAAAAAGGGCCACCTACCAACCCCCTCTCCTTTTCCGTTGAAAGCCTTAATTTTCTTCATTTAACTCCATCATCTCTCGCATTTTCTCATTACCATTTTCTTCTACTAATTAACTTTCAATTTCTCTTCTATCTACCCTTACAATTTATCGACCTTCCTTACCGTCGACTGCTCGAGAAGTGTCTGATCTTTGTTACCTTTTCCCACCATTGTCAGTTTTTCTTTCCTTATTACATCTATTCTAGTCTTTTAATGGGTTTTACCCTTTTTTTTATCGAATTTTTTTTTATGTCTTTATAATCCAATTTGTATTGTTGGTGTAGATGGGTTTGTCAGTTTTGTTTTTAGGTGATTGATGATATGATTTACTGCTTCATTTTCATCGTTCATTGTGCGGAGCTGATTGTTGACTTGTTTTTCAAACCTTGTACTTTATCTGGAATTTGAGGAATTAATTTTGTTGGATTTGAAAGATTTTTTCTTTCTTCAAAGTTTGAATTTAATGCTCTATTAAACCTCTCCTGTTGATTATAGTATTTATGAGTAAACTAAATTGTAAATCTAATGTGTGAATCATACAATTAAGTTCAATTTTTTTCCTGAAAAACTAGGAGTTCCATTGTATTTGCTTTATGGGTGCATTAAGCAGCTAATTCTGTTTACAGAGTGTATAGGGTTCTAGACTGGAGCAATAATTACTTTTAATAAGATTTGTGAATCAATGACCAAATGAACTTTCATCTCTGAACCAACAACATAATGTGTTTGATTGTTTTTTAATTTCAGTTTGAGTAAGGATGGATGCTGGTGCCATTGAGGCTGTTCAGCTACATAGTTACAGCAGTGGCAATGGCTCTTTCAAGAAATTCAGAAGTTCTTCATTGCAATTTGCCTCAAAAGGTTTTGCTGTTAATGTTAAATTACTACCCAAAGGAATCCTTAATTCTAAAACACGTCTGCTATATACATCTTCTTGTCATGCTTCAGCAGTGGACCCTGTTCTGTCTACATCATACTCTACCAGCAATTTTAATCAGGAGGCATCAAGTATGCATGTTTTTTCTCATTCTAAGCTTGATCTTCAAACATAACATCGTGATACATCTATGTTTGCCTTGATTTTATATTTGGTGAGTTCAAGATTCTGAAATTGAAGAATGAACTCAATATGAGCATTCCCCGACTAAGTTTTATTAAATCTGCAGTTGTATATGCTCCTAGCTTCTGAATGGTGTGTCTATAATTGAGGTTCCTCACTATGCTTCAATTAATTTTCGAGAATGATTTTTATTAAGAACAAAAAAGAAGAAATCCAACAACTTCTAGTCCCTGCATTTGATTGGTTTGTGTAAGCAACAAGGTTTCTTGTTGAGTTTCAATTAAATTTTTGGTTTCGTGCTCTCTGATAGTTGATTCTTCTTTGATATTGATTCGACATGGTGAGTCTATGTGGAATGAAAAGAATCTGTTCACTGGCTGTGTTGATGTGCCTTTAACCAAGAGGGGCATTGAAGAAGCCATTGAAGCTGGTAGGCGAATTAGCAACATACCAGTGGACGTGATCTACACATCTGCTTTAATTCGTGCTCAGATGACAGCTATGCTTTCCATGACTCAACACCGCCACAAGAAGGTAGATGTACTCATGTTATCAGTACCTGCATTTCTAAAATATCACTAGATATGTTGATTGTTTAAAATCTCAAAAAAAAAAGGATGTTTTTTTTCATTTGTGAACTAATGTTCTTGGATCCACCCGTTCCTTTGAACTGGTGAAGACAGATTCTCAAGTTTAAGGTTCAATCAAGGTTGATGGAATGTTGCAATTCTTTTGAGGGGTTTTGGTTGAGTCCTCATTGTTTATCTATGCAGGACAGTCAAGGAAGTTCACTCTGGACTTTGCTTGGTGATCTATGATTTCCTTTTTATTTGCACCTTTTGAAAGCGAAAATTCTGCATGACAATCTTTGAAAAAGTAACCCAATGTTAATTTTATTTAATTGCCTATTCACACAGGTGCCAATCATTATGCATGATGAGAGTGATCAGGCAAAGGCATGGACTAAAGTTTTCAGTAAAGACACCAAGAAACAGTCTATTCCAGTTATTACTGCTTGGCAATTGAATGAAAGAATGTATACAATGTTCCTCTTTCTTTTTCTTTTTTACTTCTAAAATTCGAGATGGGTAGTAATTTTGGCCTTTTTTCTCTAGGTATGGTGAGTTACAAGGTCTTAATAAAGAGGAGACAGCCAAAAGATATGGCAAGGAGAAAGTGCATGAGTGGCGCCGTAGTTATGATATTCCTCCCCTAAATGGTGAAAGCTTGGAAATGTGTTCTAAAAGAGCTGTTGCCTATTTTAGAGAAAAGGTAATAACAACAGTATTCTTCCTTTATGTTTCTGATTCATACATGCTTGTTTGAAGTAAGAAGATCTTTAGCCTGTTTGCACATCCTTTTTGGCTTTAGTACTTTAAAATGATAGCCTTTGATATCTCACAAATATTCACTGCAGATTGAACCCCAGCTTCAATCTGGAAAGAATGTAATGGTTGCTGCCCATGGAAATTCTCTGAGGTCTATCATTATGTACCTTGACAAATTAACTTCTCAGGAGGTATTAAATTTTATTCTCAGGATTGGATGGTTTTACCCAAAACATTTTCTGCCCTCTGCAAATTGTTAAGTTCTACTTGCTTGGTCAACAGGTTATTAACTTGGAATTATCTACTGGAATTCCATTACTTTACATATATAAAGAAGGGAACTTTATGAAAAGGGGCAGTCCTGTTGGACCTACTGAAGCTGGTGTTTATGCGTATACTAAGGTATCAACTGTATGCTCCTTGTGATGTTTGGTTTTGTTTTGTGGGTTGTTCCTCATATTTTTTTATCAATTGCTTAGAACTTTTACAGTTGGTATTAATCAATTGCAATCAAATGGCTAAACATTTTTGTCTATTAAGACGTGCATAAGTGATGTGCTTGGTCTTAAAGTGCTCAAAGACACTGTTTATTATGCATGCATTAGTTAATTTGTTTAGACCAACATGTGTTTTGCATTTTACTTCCTGGACTCTGCATTCGTCAGTACTTGCACATTTGGTGCAATCAAGAGCAATCACTTGTTATTCTCGATTCACTTTGGTTCATTTTGCTGAGATCATGATTTCTCTACAGCCTTAAAGAAGGATGAAGCTTTTTCACTCTGTAAGAAATACCTTTATAACTTATTTATTGTTGGGGACCTTTTCTTTTTCCTCTTGGGATGGGATGGGAATGGCTTGGGATTTATCCAGTTAACTTTTGTGACTAAATTGACCAGAAGATTTGCTGTTACGAAGACAGTGCTCCTTCTATCATCATTTTAACAAGATTTAAATGGCTACATACTTGCATTCATCCTCAGCATTTCTCTAGCGAGGAGTTGGTGAAAATATAATAAACCTTTCACATTTTTTATTTGCCTGTGAAGAAGTGATGATACTTTGAGAGTTGTATCCTTTTCCTTTTTCTTTCTCTTTTCAATGTACTTAATGAAGTTTCTCATGTCAGCTTATCAACTTCATGAATACATCACACATATAAATTGTAAACATGTTTCAAGCTTCCTCCTCTTTAGATACACATCAGAAGCAGTCACTCTAATATTTGCTTCATATTCCATAATAGTAGGTGGTTCAGTTTTTATTTTATTGGGCTAATCTATCAGTTCTTCTGTTAATCTTTCATGAATCACGGTTCACAAATGTATAATCACATGTCATTACTTGATACATTTTCCGATCTCAATGCAGAGTTTGGCTCTTTATAGGCAAAAATTGGATGAGATGCTGGAATAAACAAATGAAGGAGAGGTAGATTTCATGCTTTTTAGCTTATCAATATTTGAAATCTCTAAGTATGTACTGAATCCATGGATTGCCTATTTCATGAGCCCTCAAATTTTGTTTGTTGGTTGCAGGAGACCACCTGTTTAAATTTTTCATTTCTTCTTGGGGCCTTCTGGATGTTATAAAGCCAATGAAGCTTTTCACCTAAGAACTATGATTCTTCAGCGCACACCCATAGCAGCTAATTTTTTTTGGTCAAGCTGCAATGGTTTACCGATGCACGAGCGTGGACTGAACAGCAAAAGGGCAAGCATAATCAGATGATAGAAATGAATATAGTAAAAGAGGAAAGAAATCATTTTGTACCTTTCGTGACTTGCAATGTTTGTGTTATTATCAATTGACTTTTAAAAAAGAAGTATAATTATAGAAGGATACAATGGTTTAGCAATTATTTCTGAGATAGATGCAGGCAATTGTTAATACTCGTTATAGCTTGTATTAGTTATAAGGCTAGCAGGGATAACAGAGAGCAGAGGAACCTCCAAGAATGGAATGTGGCAATAGGAAGATGAGTAGATCTTTATATTCCCAAGGGCATGTGTTGGCATTTACTGCTACGTTGATAGGGTCAAGAGGAGCCTGATAAAAATAAAATTGACCAATTTTTATCAAAATTGGATTGACCAAATCGCCAATTTTCTCCTTGTGTGTGTTTTTTCCTTATTTAGCTTTCCATTATTTATGTTTTGTTTTTTCTATTTCCACTTTCTTAGTCCTATTTTGATTACTATAGTTAATTAAAGGATTAAAAAAATATTTTCATTTCCACTTTTAGAAAACTAAGAAAACATTTTTCATTTCCATTTTGTTTCCTTTTTCATGATTTTTTTTTTCTTTTTCATTTTCAACTCACTTGTCCCAATTGCACACAATTAAATATCTACTCAACAATTATTGAAATTTTTTTTTTAAATGTATCATCTTAATCCCTTAATAGCTTTCTAGAATTATTTTATATCCCAAGTAAATGTCAGTTAATAACAACATTAGAATAATTAATTAACAAACATTATTATAATTCTTAATTACTTTTTATGATCTCATTATTATAGGTTATTGAAAAATGAAATTTAATCATTTTAATATTACAAGCATTTTAAGGTTGTGCATTTCTTCACTTTGAAAATAAAATAACAACGATCTTTTTCTATGTAATAAAAAAACCGTAATTTAGGATTTTAGTATGAGTATTATCTGAATGTCATCATAATTAGGAATCTTCTGCTTAAAAACTTGAACCTAAGTGAGGGATCAAAATATTTCATTAGGTGATCAAATAGCTCATTTGATTGATTTTTTTTTGACCGATTTGATTCTGCTAATTCTTGATTATTTGCCTTAATTCGATATTTAATCAGGCAGAATGTGAGAACTTTGGTGAAATTTCCTTTCCTTGGGTCACTGGCCATCCGCCGGGAGTTTCGGGTTTAATACCGATATTTTAGCAACAAATCCAATAAATCTAAGTGTAGTCTTCGGTGTGTAGAAATCTCATCATATTAGTCGTGGCAATAAGTGGATTATATATTATGTGTTGTTTTTGGGCAAATTAATAAAAATGAATGTTTGGTTCAACTATTGGAGGCAGCTGATAGTTTTTTTATCCTCAACAGCTGAGAGCTGAATATAAGTATTTAAAAATCTCAGTTGATAATTAATAAAAAATTCAAATAGCTGCTGATTAAAAAACTCAATTTAAGAGTTTTTTCGAAACAACTAGTGTTTTTTAATAAAAAAGATAAAATTAGTCTTTTTATAATAAAATACATCATATTGTAAATTTTTTTATTAAAAACAAATACACCTCTTCAAAATCACTTTATTCAATATAAAATATATTATATTAAAAATATATTAAATTAATTGATTATATTTATAAATTATAGATATGCATTTGTGAAAAAAAAATTATTTATAATTAATTATATTTTATTGTTGTTATTATTTTAATCATTAAAATATATAATTATATCAACTAATATATAATATTCTATTTTTCTATTTATTTATACATTATAGAAAATTATTTTTTTAAAATAAATTATATCTTTAATAGTAATTTCGCATTATAACAGTAATAACTCAATTAATTTTACAAACACTAGTGTCAGTTAGTTACCAGTTATCAGCTTCATCTGACAGCTGAACCAAACACCACCCAAATCATTTAATAATATTCAATCTTGATAGTACATGGATTTATATCACATAGATCTAAGATTCCAAAACCTTTGACATCCTATTTATTAAAGAATAAAAGATTAATAGCAACAATAAATAGATAAATAAAAGACAAGGCCTAAATTCATACTAAAATAACCCAATGAGGCAGCACATCTCTTTTTCAGAAGAAATTTCGAACTGTGAAGTAGTAAAGTTATTGTGAAGCATGTTTCCAACGATCCCTCCATTTACATTCCCAAGTTCTCCGAATCCAATGGCGCCAAAATCTCAGCTTTCTTAACAGATCATAAAATCATTTCATTTTGTTTCCCATTTTCATTAAATAAAAACGATATAATAAAAAAATTGCATAATTCATTATTATTGCAAAAACCCAGAAATTTGTCTCCCTTACATACATCAAATCTTTACTTCTGATCATACATTCTCTTGCTCATTAATTTTTTTTTTAATGTGAAACGAGGCCATTGAAACACTGACGCAAGATTCACTTTCATCAAGGGAATGAAAATTTCAAGATAGAAAATGACCAACATGGAAATAATTAAAGGCGATAGCCCTATCAGTACTAATCCTGAAAATTCTGTTAAGGGTGAGAGGAAAAAGAAGGTATTTTTTGTTTTTGCATTTAATTGCTGTTTCTTGATTTTCCGTTTTTGCTTTTGTTCAAATTAAGTTTCCTGATCCAAAAAAAAAAAATGCAAACGTAGACAGAAGATTATGAATTTTTTCTTTCCATATAATTTCAATGGTACAGTCTATCATTCCAAAGATTTTCAGTTCTAAGAGAAGCGGCAAAAGCTTCATCGTTGATATAGACTCATCAGAAGATGAAGTTCCTTCTGGTATCTATTGGCTTCTTTGTAAAGATCATCTTATATTTGATATTTATATTATATGTTTTTATATTTGTATAAATTCTTGCTTTTTATTTTGGGTTTGGTTGGTAGATTTGGAGAATAAGTTTGATGCAAGGAGACAAGCATTCACAGAATCATCTCCTCACATGAGAAAAAGTTTCTCAGGTACATTTAATTAACTATTTTCTAGGTGCATTCAGGCTTATTCTCCATGGAGTAATATTATAAAAATAAGGTGTAAATATATATCATAATTATTCTTTTAAAATCTATTGTGATGAGAAGAAGCGACGCAGTCATCAAAATGAAACTTTAATTCACCTTATCTTGGATAATTTTGGTAGCAAACCTAACATTATGATGAATTTTAATAATTGGTTACATATTTAATTATAAATTAGAGGGAAGAAAAAATATAATGGAGGATATGAAAGTTTTGCCATTTTTTATATTGACTTGTAGACCTTTGTCAATGGGAAACTATTGATTTTGGACTTACTAAGAATTAAATAAAAAAAATTAAACAATGGTGTTAATTTATTAGTTTCCTATCCCCTTGCAGAAACACAGACTAGTCCATCAATTGAAGGCCTGAACTTATCAAGCTTTGAGCAGACTATGGCATTAGACACAGAAATCAAAGAATTTAGGCATGAATTCTTCTTGCCATTTATTGGTTTTGGGTTTTTCGGGTTTCGGCTGTGCACACCCCTTGGACTATTATTTAGATGCCTTTCGTTTTCTTATTGAGTCAGGCTCATATTCCTTGCAGGATATTTGTAGGAACATGGAATGTGGGAGGAAGGACCCCCAACAGTGGTCTTAATCTCGAAGATTTCTTGCAGGTGGAGGGCTGTGCAGATATTTATGTTTGCGGGTATGATAAAATTCAACAAATTTCTATTGATCTATTTTTTTTTCTAAAATCAGAAAAATTCAGTCTATAAGCTTGTTTATCTTCAGGTTTCAGGAAATCGTTCCACTCAGTGCTGGAAATGTATTAGTGATTGAGGACAACGAACCTGCTGCAAAATGGCTAGCCCTGATAAATCATGCACTTAACAAGCCAAGGCATGATCATTCCATCTCTGTCAATTCTGATCCAAGCCTGAGTTCAAAAATCCTTAAAAACAATAGTACCAAGGACGTCTTTCACAAGCCTTCTCTCAAGCAACTCAGAAAAAGTTTGAGGGCTGACACTAGTCTTCTCAAGCTCTGCAATTGTACAGTGGAGTCCCCAATTCAAGAAAGACATAGATTAAGAAAGCTTTGTGGCGGCTCCGTAGAGAAAGTAGACCCAGAAATCGATGTTTTCCATCAGGATAACTGCAACAATGGCTCCATTTATACATCAGAACTTCCTACCTCACCCTGCTCACCTGCAGGGATGACTTACAGCCTTATAACAAGCAAGCAGATGGTTGGTATTTTTGTATCGGTATGGGCTAGAAAGGAACTTGTGCCTCACATTGGCCATCTCAGAGTCTCCTCTGTGGGAACAGGAATAATGGGTTGTCTTGGTAACAAGGTAAACGGACTTAGTTTTTCTTTTTCCGAACCTGAAGAGATAAATAAAACCTGACAAGAAGCTGAACCTGGAGAAACTTTGCAGGGTTGCATATCAGTGAGCATGTCATTGCATCGGACGAGCCTCTGCTTCGTCTGCTCTCACTTGGCTTCTGGAGAGAAGGAAGGGGATGAGCTGAGGAGGAATGTTGATGTAGCTGAGATCCTCAGGAGCACACAATTCCCCAAGATTTGCAAGAATTTAAATCCTCGAGGACCCGAAAAGATCATCGAACACGAGTATGTATACACATTGTTTCTAACTACTTCTATCTCTATATATTGAAGCTTCTGCTATTGATTTAATCTGTGATCTTTCAGCCGGATTATTTGGCTCGGAGATTTAAATTATCGAGTTTCTTTGAGTTATGAGGAAACAAGGAATCTGTTGGAGGATAATGATTGGGACACCTTGCTAGAGAAAGATCAGGTTTGTTGCTTACACTAGAGTAAAAATGGAGGATTCAAGTAATTAGTTAATTAGCGTGAGTGAAGTTGTTTACAATATTAATTGGTGAATACAGTTGAACATTGAGAGACAAGCAGGAAGGGTATTTAATGGGTTCAATGAAGGAAGAATATTATTTGCTCCAACTTATAAGTATTCTCAGAATTCAGACTCCTACGCTGGAGAAACTGCTAAATCCAAGAGAAAACGCAGAACCCCAGCTTGGTATATTATATTTTACTTATATATATATTTCTTTTTTTCTTTTTTATGCAATATTACAAGGAAAGAAGAAGCTGCATAAATTATTCATGATGAGAAAAGTTTGGAACTTTCAGGTGTGATAGGATATTGTGGCGAGGCAAAGGCATTGAACAGCTATCATATATTCGAGTAGAATCAAGATTCTCCGATCACCGGCCGGTATGCGCCATCTTTGCGGTGGAGGTGGAAGCAAAAAACAGAAATAACACCAAACTCAGAAAGGGTTACTCATGTGCAGCTACAAGAATGGAATATGATGATTGCATACCACAAAGGCATAGCTTTTATGGGATCTAATGAAAAACCATGAAAATTAACTTGTGTTTTTCATTGGGTTCTCATTTTTTAGGAAAAAAGTTTCCATCTTTAATGTTTTCCTTCAATTTTTTTTTTCTCACTTGAGATCAATTTTGCTTGATTTTGGTTTTACAGGCAAACCCATGTAGTAAAATAGTATATATAACGACGAAACTAACTGCTCAATGTATATTCATGTAATTCAATGGATTCATAGCACAATTAATACCCAAAAACTGATGCTAAACATTTTACATTTTTATAAGAAATGAAATTGTAGGTCCCAAGAAATGAAATTGTAGGTCCCAAAATAGTTCAAGAGGAGGTGAATTGAGATTTTAAAACTTTCTAGTCTTTGTAAAATGATTAACGTTTTTAGAATATTCTGACAGCATATTAATACTGGGCTAATAACACATACAAGGATAATTTCACTTTTTTTTCCACAAAATCAAAGTTTATAACTTGAAATTTTTATCAATTTCTAAATTCATTTTTTGTCAAATAAATCACTTCTTTTATTTGCAACAAAAACTTTAAACTGATTTAAACACAAATGGATTTTTGGAAAAATATTTTTAGATATTTTCCACATAAAAATCATATTAAAACATATTCAGTAAATCAGAATATCATACTTGAAAATAAGAGAAGGAAGAATAACTTAACACATTTAAATTTATAATAGTTCGGTCATTTGTCTACTACTATTCAAGACACAATTATTGAGAGTTTCCCTCAACTAGTGATTTTTTTCAAGAACAAGAATCAAGTCAAATACAGCTTTAGAGTTTTATCTAATTCTCTTAAATCCAAACCCAAATTTTTACAAAATAAAACTTGAAAAATATTTTATTATCTTTTATCCCAAATGTACTACACAACCAACAATCAAGTTTTAAAGGTTAACTTAGAAACTAACACAAAAATAAAGCCTTCACAAACTTGGAAGATGATTTACACAATGAATAACTAGAGTAAAATGAAAGATAATTAAAAATGAATCTCAATATGGAAGAAAAATTATTTTAGAAGAATATAACATTTTTCTCTTGTGAAATCTTTTATTTTCCAATATTAGAAATGTTTTTATCAACAAGTATTAAAAAACTAGCTAGTAGAGACGAAATTTTATTTTACAAAAAGTAGCCATCATTTTATCTTTTTGTGAAATCTGTCAGTTTTGCAATTAGAAAACTAAATTAGAAAACTTTATTATAAAACTACTTTTCTGATTAGTGAAAAATACTTCATTTTAAAATCTTTTATACTTTAAGTTTCACTTTTAGATAAACGTCATGCTTACTTTACATTCGTATCCTATTACATTTTTTCATGTACATGTGACTATTTTTGGAAGGTTCACCTTGCTTATAACTTTTTGCACATTAAAATATAAAATTACAATAATAATAATAATAATAATAATAATAATAATAATAATAATAATAATATAACTAGTTCTAACACTTCAATCATAGTTTTAAAATCATAAAAATAAGAATTATAGGTTTTGAGCCAATAAAAATACAATTAGAAGAAGAAGAAAATAACTAGCATAAGCATTTCGAAAAATAAATGCAAGTAATGTGGCAATTAGCCAGTTACTCTCTTTGTGGTTTGCAAGCAGTAGTACTCCACTCATTTCCCAAAACCCAAATTGAGGTTACTCCTTGATCATTAGACTTGGGATCATTAGACTTGGGATTCAAATCCAAGACTTCTCTCTAGTTTTCAAATGTAAAATCATCAATTCCAATTCCCCGGTAACTTGGATGCTCTTGCATTTTGACGCAAACTCTTCTCCAATGTCCAACGTAGTTTGGTAGTTTGATTGCATGTTCCAATGTCCACCATGGTTTGCAGTTAAAAGACTAACCTTTCATACCTTTTTAATATCATGAGGCTTCTTATAAGGAGGAGAGCCATGTTCTTGAGATAGCCCTTGCTCACCCCACCATGGGTCTTTCCCAGTTGGCCACTGTTAGAAATAAGAAAATTGATTAGAATAAAAAATAGAATAGAGAAAATGGAACCCAAAAGTCACTCTCTTTAATTCTGCATTCAAATTTTGTAGATTTTATAGGGAGAGTACAATTGTAAAATACTTGAGAAAAATACTACAATAAATGTCTTGAAACCATATGACATTAATTAATCTCAATTACCTAGATTTGACAAACACTATTAATTAAAAAATTATTTAGAAACATAAAATACAAAAAAATTATTAATCTTCTAACACTCCTCAATAATTTTTTTTATGACACTAATCTTCTCTCTTAATTCTTTAAACCTTGCTTTTTCTAAAGACTTGGTAAAAATATCGACCAACTGATCACTTGAATTGCAATGCACAAGTAAAACTTCACCTTTCTTTTTAGCTTGTCTAATTGCATGATACTTCACCTAAATATGTTTGGCACAACCATGTTGAATTGAATTTTTGGCTATTAGAATAACTATTTGTATGTCTACTTTGATAATTGTTGCATCAAAATAATGATTCTAAGATGTATTATAAATATGGTGTAGCATAGAACACGATTTAGAATAAATATTATGTTGTAGATCTACTAACACTTTTGTAAGCCAAATTGCTTAATTTGAAGTAGTAGTAGCCACATACTCTGTTTTTGCCAGTGATTGAGCTACCACATCTTACTTTATAGACATCTAAGAGAAAACACTAAAACCCATAATAAAAAAAAAAGATAACTTGTGGTACTCTTCATATCATCTATCTGCATAACTGGTCAATTTCCCATCTTTAACTTGAATAAAAGATATCCCATAATCAACAATCCCTTTGTCATATCTTAGTACCTTTTTTGCTGTGATTAGATAATTTTGACCTAGTTCTTGCATAAATTGTAATGCTCGTAATTAGGGCTTATAAGTTATGTTCTTGGTTAGTAGGACATAGGGGATTAAATGGAGTTTTGGGAAGCTAAGAGTTGCTGAAATCTGATATTTCATGCTCGTGACAATGGATGTCATGGCCTGAATATTAGGTTTTAGTACACAGTCGTGATGAGGTTCTTCATGGCTGTGAAGAGTTGTTTTATGATTGTGAAGGAGAGGCTGACACTGGTAAAAGAAGGGACACAACCGTAAAGCCTAGGCAGATAAGCAGGTTAGGCAGTCACTTTTTTCTCTCTGTCATTCCCTTTAAATCTGCTCCCCACTCCCTATTAACTAACCAAACATGCAAATCTCATATTCTTGTTCCTTTAGACTCCAACTTCTTCCATTGGAGAAGCTTGGAAAATCAATGTTTCATAAGAAAAAAGTGAGAAAAAAGAGTGTGAAAATGGAGGTTGAGAGTTTAGAGGAAAGCTTAGTTTTTCTTTTTTGGACCTTGGTTCATTTTTTAGAGGCTAAAAGGATGTTTCTTCATCTTTATAGGACCTGGAGAGAGAGCTGGAAATCCATCTCAAAAGAGAGGACAAGCTTGAAGAAATCAAGCTTTAGCCAATCTATATCCTATGTGTAAGGTTTGTACATAACAATACTTAAGGCCATTACTTTGTATTTTCTATGTTATTTGCTTTAAAGGCATGTTTTAGATGATAAATGAGTAGATAGATGGTGAAATGTAGGATTAATATGCATTATGGGAAATCTTATGAACATGGTTAGATTGACATGTTTGAGAAACAATTCTGATTAATATTGACGATTAGAGATGATATAGATATGATAGATAGCTTAAATGCATGTTGGAATGTTGATAAGGTGGCTGACATTTGTCAACCGTAGTGAGTATTACATGTGAAAATGGCATAATTTGTGATGCTCTGTTTTTTTGGAAAATTTTCCAAATTCATGGCCGTGAAGGGTGGGTTCATGGGCATAAATATCATGAGATGCATTCTTATTATTGAAGTAGACCCGTTCACAGGCTGCTTTAGAGTTGGGTTCACGTTTGTAAAAGAGTGATCACAGCTTTCAACGTATGTTGTCTCACAGGTTGAATCACAGTTTGTTTCACGGAGGGGGGAAGTACCCATGAAGTGGTGTTTTATGGCCGTGAATGGTGATTCACAAGCATGAAGCTATTTATGATTAAAAATTTATGTTTGGTTTTGAATCTAATTTGATTCATTGTGAGGCAGTATGCCTCGAATGCATGCTTATAGCATGGAATAAAAATATATGTTTCATTTATGATTGTGGAAATCATGATATTCATATAAAATATGGTAATGGACAATATGAATGTACTCATGATAAAATTGTAAGCCCAATACTCTAACTAAGACTAGAGCTAGGATAGATGGCATGTCATTGAGGGAAGAATTCGGTACCGAGTGACCCATGTTGGTCATATATTGTAAAAGTCTAGAGGTTAGAGAACTAGAACGCCTCGATGGGTTATATATTTGAAGGCCCAGAGGTTAGCAGACCAAAACACCTTAGTGGGGTTATATATTTGAAGGCTTAAAGGTTAGCGAATGAAAATACCTCGATGGGTTATATATTTGAAGGCCTAGAGGTTAGCGGACCAGAACGCCTTAGTGGGGTTATATATTTGAAGGCTCAAAGGTTAGCGAATGAGAGTACCTCGACGGGTTATATGTTTTACAGCCCAGAGGTTAGTGGACAGAACACTTTAGTGGGTTGAGTTACCCATATCCATTTTAGTCTAGTCATAAGTAGGTAGAAAAAGGTAAGATAATTAATAAATTTTGTATGGTAAATGCTTGTATGGTTTTGAATGATGGTTGATATGTCATGTAATGATGTGAAATATATATATATATATATATATATATATATATATATATATATATATATAATTCTAATGGCATGTCATGTAGTATACGAGCTAGTGCATGTGCAGATTTCTAGGTAAGTCGTCCTAGTAGCTTGGTGAGTATATCATGCATATTATTTTGTATGTTATTGTATGCCTTACACGTTGTTATGTACCACTGGAAACGAGTTGCTTAGCGTATGGATTTTTCATATGCATATTTGGGACTTTAAGGAGGACCGACAAAAAAGGACACCCAGCGATTAGAGTTAAGCATATGCAGTTAGGGTAGGTGATACACTGTTGTATCTTATTTTTGGTCTTTTTTCCATGGGTTGGGTAGTTAGGGTATTATATGTTGTATTTTAGAAACATGTAGTTTTATAACTACTCATTTTGTAAAACCTTAAACTTGTGTATGCCCGTATAATTTTTATTAAACTTTAATTTTATTAAGCTCGTTTACATGATTTTAAGAATGCTTTTATTTTGTTAAGTCATCATGACCATGGTATACAAAAGTTTTAAAAATTATGACATTTTGGCATAATTGGGTTTCATTTTAATTATATCGATGGGTGTTACATTTAGTAGGATCAGAGCCTAGGTTTAGGCTGTTCTGAACCTAGGTGGGAAGGATGTATAATGTGTGCGAGTGTTATCCGATATGACTCTAATATGGGCTATCCTCTGTTAATGTGTAGGCTAAAAAGCAAGTATGGAGATCGAACCGCATAACACGGTCGAGAGTAATAGTCATCTGAATGTTAAGGCTCAGAATCAACCGAGCCAGACTAGGGTGTAAGGGTTGATTGGCGTACCTCTTTTACAGCAGTCGATAGCTAGTCAATCGGATCAAACACAAGATCTATTGATGCAGAATCTTGCTTCTCTGCTGCAGCGATTAATACATGTTATGTCGCTGCCACCACCACCTCCATCACCTTCAGTCACCCCCGAGATGTAGAGATCAGATTGACAGACTGAGGAAGTATGGGGCTACAGACTTCACAGGTGGTACTGAGGACGATCTGACAACTGTCAAGTTTTGGTTAGAAAGGACCGAGATAGTCTTCGAGGAGTTGGATTGTGCCGAGGAGTACAAGGTTAGGTATGTTGTTTAACTTCTCCAGAAGCATGCCTATAATTGGTGGAAGTCAGTTTTACATAAATCGTAGGTTCCAGAGCTAATTACTTGGGAGTTCTTCATAGCAAAGTTCAAGAAACAGTATGTACCGAGGGCAAATACAGATGAGAAGAAACAAGAGTTTTTGAACTTGCTATAGGGAAACATGACGTGATAGTATATGAGAGAGAGTTTACTCAATTGAGCAGGTATGTGACCGATACAATTGGGGGCGAGGCGAACAAGTGTCACCGGTTTGAGGATGGTCTAAGATATGAGATCGGGTTCCATATGATCTCAAATCAGTATGAGGACTTCGTGAGGTTGGTATCTTCTTCCATTTCTATAGAGAATAGGATAAAGTTAAAAAGGGTAGAAAAGTCTTCCAGAAGAGACTTCAGAGGGTCAATGTACATTGTTCACAATCATCAAGCAAGAAGGCTCACACCAGTTTTGGATCCTTCCAATCTAGAAGATATGGATAGAGTCAGGGTCATACAAGATACACCATACATGTACCATCTTCAATGACAGTTTCCACTGCTGCTAGTAGGCAGCCTTAGACACAAAAAGAGATAGTACCATAGTGTACAGGGTGTGGGAAGATGCATAAAAGAGAATGCTAGGGTCATACCAGGTTTTACTACAAGTGTGGGTCCTGAGATTATTTTAAGAGAGATTGTCTGTTACAGATGGTGGAGGCTCCCATTCAGACTAAGGGTCAGTGCTGACATAGGCCATAGGTCAGGGATAGGTTAGTTCAAACAAAGGTGGATCTAGACCGGCCGTATCACGGACAATGAACAGGCCAGGACCTAGTAGAGCACTAGGAGGCCTATGTTATAAGGGCCAGAAAGTATCTAAGTGCATCAGATGTGGTTTGTTGGTACATTTCTTCTCTTTGACTCAGTTTTAATTTTATTGATAGATCTAGGTTATACACATTCTTATATATGTACCAACATAGTTGAGCAGTATAACATGTTAACAGACAGATTAGATTATGAGATAGAGGTGACTAGCCCTTTGAGGCATAGTACTGTGGTAAACCAGGTGTCTAAGGATTGTCTGATTATGGTTCAAGGGAAAGTGTTCGTGGCAGACTTGATTGTGTTGCCTTTTTATGAGTATGACACTATCCTGAGTATGGATTGGCTATCTTGGCATGGTTCAGTGGTGGACTGCATGATGAAGATGGTAGAATTATGAATATCAGAAGATGAGATAGTAGTTTTTTAGGGGGAGAGATCCTCATAGAAAACGAGGATCATCTCCATAATGAAAGCATAGAAAATGATGAAAAAAGGGAGTGAGGCCTATTTGGCTCACGTGATTGAACTCAGCCCAATATCGGACATCTCAAACATCTCCTCCATCACTTTCTTGAATTGAGAAGTTAACTTTGGGCTACTTCATGTCACTAATAAATCATTAACTTAAATAGAAATAATGAGCAAATTGCCATTTTTAGAATTTTTTGTATACAAAGTTAGTTAATTTTTAATCTTCACAAAGCTACATGGAGCTAAGCAAAAGTCTATTTTGCTATATCATGCCTTTGGAGCTTGTTTAAAGCCTTACAAAGCCTTGTGAAGCTTGTACATCTGGTTTTCCATATCAATAAGTTTGAATCCTTTGGGTTGCTCAATATAAAGCTCTTTATCAACTTCACCTTTTAGAAATGCTGATTTGACATCCAAGTGATAGATCTCCCACTAGTTTTGAGCCGTAAAAGCCCATAGAAGTCTAATAGTTTCATGTCTTTCAACTAGCTCAAGTGTATCTCTAAAATCCACATTTAGCAGTTAAGAATAACCCTTCACCACAAGTCTTTCTTTGTGCTCGATGATAGATCAATCTAGATTAAGCTTGAGCATAACACCCATTTCATCCCAATAGCTTTCTTTTCATTTGACTTATTAACCAAATCCTAAGTTTGATTATTGGCAATTATCTTCATCTTTTTCTTCATTGCATTTGTCTATTTGCTACTTTTTGATATGTTAGAAGACTGATCTATAGAAGAATTACAATACCTTATCACATGCTAATATGTTTTGACTTTTGTTAAATCCTAATTCCAGCAAGAAAGTTCATCAACCATAACATCCCTATTAATCTGAACTTTGTTTGTAACAAGGTTATAGACCCAATAACCTTTGGAAGAAATAACATAGCCTAATAAAATTCATATTTATGCCATATGATCAAACCTAGTTCTTTTAACAAGTAGAATATGAATACAACATATTGAACCAAGAACTTTGAGATGTTTAGTCATTGGTTTCATACTAGACCAAACATCCAATGGAGTCATCTGTTCTATTTCCTTTGTTGATAATCTATTTAACAAGTAGATAGTAATGAAACTCGCTTCTACCTAATACTCCTTTAGCATGTTCTTTTATGCTAATAGACATCTACCTATTTTTACTACTGATATGATCTTCCTCTCGCAAACACCATTATGCTTTGGAGAATAGCTAACATATAGCTAGTGATATATTCCAATCTTAAAACAAAAATTTTGAAATTTATGAGAAACACACCCTTTTCAATTATCTAATCTTAATGTCTTCAATTTGCATATATTTTGCAATTCAAGCATGAACTTAAACCTTTCCAACACCTCAAGAACTTGCCCTTTAGTTTTTTTAAAATAAATTCATGTCATCCTTGTAAAATCATGAATAAAGAGCACAAAATACTTATTTTTACCAAAGGATTCAGTGCTCATAAGGGCAAAATTCCATATGCACCAACTCCAATTTATTTATTGCCCTTCATGAAGAACTTGATGGAATGGTTGCCTTTGGGACTTCCCTAATTGAAATGTACCATAAATAGCCCCATCATCAAATAAAACATTCAAATGTCTTGTCATGCCTATATATTACCTCTTCTTCAAAGCACCCCTAGTAAAGTGCTCATATTATTTATGCCAAAAAAAAAAGGAATCATCTAATTTGGTATAATTAACACTATCATAAAGAGAATTCCAATTTAAAGGAAAACACTTATTAGCCATAACAACCTTACACATCAAATTGCTATTTTTATCATTAAAGAGTAACCATTAGACATCTTTTAAGGCACACTCAATAGATTCTTGGCTAAAGAATGAATAAATAAGACATTATAGATAAGCCTTATATTAGCATTAGTTTGAACAATAACCATGCATTTTCCTTGAGCTTGAACTACTTGTCCACTACCAAGAGTGACTTTAGTGTTAGCTTGCTAATTAGAATAAATAAGATAGGGTTTTTTAAAATGAATAAATAAGACATTATAGATAAGCCTTATATAGTTAGCTTTCTAATTAGAATTTTGATTTTTGGTCTGATTTTATTTTGCTTAACTCTACAGGGTTTTTTAAAATGGCCAAACTTCTTGCAAAATCTATATTGAACCTTAGATTTGTCTTTTACCTAGAAATCCTTAAATAAATGATTAGTTTTCTGACAAAAGGAACAAGGTGAAAACTTACCTTTTCCTCATTCTTTTGTTGTTGCAATAGATTTTCCCTTTACTAATTAATTGTTGATCTAAAATAGTATTCTAATTTCGATCAGAGTTCTATTTTTTATGTGTTTAGCTTGAAAAGCCCCTTCACTACATCATTCTCCCTCAAATTAGACTTCTACTTCTGAGCTTACAATTTGTTAATGAGTTCATCAATGGACAACCTTGTAAGATCACAAAATTCTTCAATTGTGGACACCTTTAGCTCAAACCTTGATGGCCAACTAATTAATATTTTCTCCACCACCTTGAAGTCCTGAAATTGCTCTCCAAACAACCTAATTTTATTCACCAACTCTATTAACTTTACAACATATTCCTTCACGGTTTCATCTTCTCTCATCCTAAACATCTTAAACTCCCTTTTAAGAGTGAGAAGCAAGCTTGATAGTTTTCACCCTATCACTCCCCTCAAATGCCTTATTAACATCCTAAGTTTCCTTTGGAGTTTTACAAGTCATGATTCCAGTGAAAATAACATCAGATAAAACTTGTATGTATATAAGTCAAGGCTTTTTGTTTTGACTTAGATTTTTCATGATCTTTGATTTAAGCCATGGTTTGGCTAGGACATAAAGGATGTGGATCTACTCCAACTTCAATAGCATCCCAAAAATTCAAAGCTTTTAAATAAGCCTTCATTTTGATTGCCCATATATCTGTAATTTTCTCCACTATACATTGGAGGACTAATTCCTAGAAAACTACTACTATAAACCATTTTTATGTTATATTTCCCAACATCAAAAATTAAAATTTCACTATTATAAGTCCCACAAGAACAACCTAACTTTGACACCGCTCTTTAGAAATAAAAAAAAAATCCAAACCCAGATTAGAACATTGATTAGAACAAGGAACAAAAGAGGAAATGAAACCCAAAAGTCACTTTTTGTAACTTGTAAATCTAAATTCATATTTTACAACTTTTATAGGGAGAATACAATTTTAAAACACATGAGAAAAAGGCTACAATAAATGCCTTGACATGAATTAACCCCAATTACCTATATTTGACTAACACTGTTAACTAGATAATTATCTAGAAACACAAAATATAAAAAACATTATTAATCTTCCAAAGGCCACCATGGAAGAGTTATGCCCTTCTTTAATGGAAATCTCCTCTTGTAATATGCACACCTTTGCATAAGAGCTGAAAGAAGAGACCCAAAAATTGTACCTTAAAGCTATTGAAAAAGATACATACATGAAACTAGATCCAATTCACCTTTGTCTAAGGTTGGAAAGAATTGAGAAAGAGTGAGAACAACACTTTGATTGAATTGAACCTCTTCTTTCCACCATTTTTGTGAACTATCAAAGGATCTAGCACAGGCTTACCCTTTTCCGGTACGATCCCATAAATGAAACTTGGAGCTTTGAATACTTCCATTATCTTTACCATGTATTTGAGGATGGAATCCTGAGCTCTTGACATCTTTCTTTAAAGATGCTTTTTTTTTACACTGATTCAGGTTCTTGCTTAGTGTTACACTTCTCTTTAATCTTTTACATCAGTAGATAGTCTTTCCATATTCTTTTCTTAAGATCATCATAGCTTTCTTCTTCTTCTTCAGTCTTTCCACATTCTTTTCTTAAGATCATCATAGCTTTCTTCTTCTTCTTCTTCTTCTTATTATTATTCTTCTTCTTCTTCTTCTTCTTCTTCTTCTTCTTCTTCTCATATGTTGATTGGAGAATCCACCTCACCATGAAATCGTACCATGACTATAATTAATTCAATGTTTCTTATATCAAACTTAAAAGCAATGTCTTGCTACATTGTTACAAACACATACATATATACATTGGAGAAGAATGGCGGTCAATTGAAAGTGATGGATATATATGTTAAAGGCTTTAAGTAAGATGAATTAATGGTACAAGTTCTAAGAAGTAAGAAAAAAAATATAGTTGCTTAATTGCTTACTAGTATAGGATATATGTAAGAAAATTTAAGTGTTTGATATTTGTTTGCCCTTGAACTTTGGTGTTGAAAAGGCAACCTTTGTTTGGGATGAGTGAAGCTATAATGGAAAAAGAACTAAGGCAAGAGTTAATTAAGCTCACATATTATATGTTATATGCATGAAAGACACATGTGCCTATGAATTTGATTGTTAAAACTCAAAATTGACAAATAATTGGTGACAATAACTCTTATTTAGTACAAACATGTGATGAGGAAATGAATCTATTGTAGGAAATTTATGAAGGATGACATAATAACAAGTGATATAGGAGGGTGTCTATGGCATTAATTTGATGCCCTTTCATTTAATTAGGAAAAACTCCAGCTAAGTGAGTGGATGTTATAAGGTCATGTATTGAAAACTTGTGCATTTTAAAACTTTTTTCTTTGTTTACAAAAACGTTATCTCATGTTAACATATTTCCATATTAATCCTTTGCATAAAACTAATAAGCATGCATAAACTCTTTGATCATTAAAAAACAACATCATCATAAAACCATTTTGTTGCCCAGATATTGAGCCAAGAAGGGGGGTTGAATTGGAGTTTTAAAATTTTAACTTTAAAGTGTGGAAATAAAAATTAAGTTTATGAGGGATAGAAAAATTTGACACAAGGATTTTTATAGATGTTCGGGCATTAACAAACCCTACTCCTCTCCCCAATAGCAATTGGGAGTTTCACAAACACACTAAGTGTTACAATGGAGTTTTACAAGCTCACTCCCAACTATGGTGTTTCTCACAATGGTTCACACCTAGCCCAGAAATCCCTTGTGTTTTGATGGCTCACACAATAACCAATTCATTGTGTTTTACAGGCTCACACAAACAACCTTTCTTTGTGTTTTAGAAGCTCACACAACTAACCCTTACAATTATTCTACTCTTAACCCAGAAATACCCAAAACTCACTTGAGTAAAATGATTACAGAGATAAACACTTACAAATCCTTATTGCTCAAAAAATGATGAGCAAAAAGATTTTCACAGAGAATAAATGTTTGCTTTGAAAGTATAAATGCACAAATAGCTTACAACAAGATTTTTATTTGAAGTATTAGCTATCCTCTTTTACTGAATGCATAAATAACTTGCATTTATACTTCTATGGTGAATTATAGCTGTTAGAATGCATTTAATATGAAACTAGCCGTTGCACCAACCCTAATAATCACGTCTGACATTTTTCTCTTTCATCTTTCATGGGCGTGACTCTGTGTGTCACGGTGATGACTGTTCTTCCAAGCCGTGACTGAAGTGGTGACCTTGGTCGTGAAGCATTCTGGAAGATTTTGAAATATTGGGTCACTGGCGTGACATATATCTTCACGGGCATGACAACCTTCCAAGCCGTGGTCCAAGTGGTAACTTTGGTCGTGAAGCTCTCTAGAAGAATTTGTCATATCTTTCACAGGTGTGACTGAAATGCTCATTCATTGTTTGTTGTCTTCCTTCATGGCCGTGAACTTCAAATGTTGATTTGTTGGTGCTAGGCTTAATCACAGGCGTGACACATAGGATCACAGGCATGAATGATGCTGCTTCTTCAATTTTATCTTTCAAGGATTAATCTTCCATTTTCCATTCTTACTATTTTATTCCATACCCTTTTTAATAGACTTAGAAAACAAATATGTTAAATAAATTATTGCTATTTTATTTGTTATCATCAAAATGATGGAAATACCTCTCAAGGTTCAACAATCTCCCTCTTTTTGATGGTGACAAATAATCTAGCAATATGTGCTTTTGAGAAGTATCCCCCTCAAAAGATGCTTAGGATAATAAATGATGAAGTGCAAGAATTGTAGATATTGATGAAGTGTAGCATCAAAATAAACTTTCTAGTTTTAAGTATATGCAAGTTATATGCAAAGTATATCCAATGTATACCAAAATTCTCTTTAAAACATGAAGTATATGTAAGGTATATTTAGAGTATATCAAGTGCATATTTATTTATGTAACTTGCATCAAGGTATATGCAAAGTATACTTAAGATATATGTAATGTGTATTAAGCTCATTTGCATACTTGCATATTTATTTTGAATCAAAATTTCAATATTGCACTTAATTCAATATATTGGTAGTTTCTCCCTACTTAATTTTATATTGCTAAGTTCTCCATTTTGATTCAAAAATTAAGTATTGTTTGCACTTATCTTAATATATTGCTAGTTTCTCCCTCTTTTGTCATAAAAAAAAAAGAATAAAGATAAACCATAATGGAAAAACAAAGCACTTATATTAACTATTAAAAAAGAGAGTACAAACAAAGGTAATTAAAAAGTCAGAAAGGAAATTTAAAATTTCCTACAAATACACAAACTAAACAAAGAAACAAGAAACAAATATAGCAAGGTTAACATCAAGCCTAACACCTAACCGGACATCCTGTCCTTAAGACGAGCAACTTCAGCCTCGAGGTTGTCCATCCTAGACTCCATGAAGTCCTTGAGGTTCTCCAACCTCTCATCTATGGAAGCCTGCAACTGCTCAAATCTTGGTGCTAGGAGGTCAACCACTTGCTGCGCCAAATTCGGTGTGGGGGAAGAGGATTGGCCGATGTCCTACTCAACCTCAGGAGGTGTCATCTCAACTCGAGCCCTTTTCTTCTGCTGGATACCTTGGAGGCCAGCTTTAAAATCCTCTGAGTCATTATTTTCCCATATGATCTCGCCAGCACTGTCGATGAAGCGGTAATAGATGTTGTTCTCATGGACAATTCAAACAGTCGCTCCCATCTTGATGAAGGACTCTACATCCAATCGGTATCGAGGATGCCCTGGAATGAGATTATAGTGATGGTCATCCAACTTCAGATATCCAAGATTCAAGGCCATGTGGATTACATACCCACCAATAAGTATGTCTCCAAAGGGCTTGGTGGCAATGGATAGGAGATGGTTCGTAAACCATCGAGAAAGTGCCACTGTGAGGCCTCTTCGGGCCATATCCAAGAGAAAAAGCTCAGACTTCAGAATGGTGCCATTGCTATCTCCTTAGGCAAATATGTTATAGGTTAGAAACCTATGCAAATATTTGTGCACTGGGAACCGGAGATGAGTGCTCTTGGTTTTCCTTACGTCCCAGCTGCAATCCAGACCAAAGTGAGTCCATGCTTGAGTTGCATAGAACTCCACTTCGCTGTCGTTGAGGATGTCGTCCGAGGGTAGGTTGAATAAATCCCCAAATTCTGTAGCAGAGAGAGTGTTCAGATTCCTGCACAGTTGAAACTTCACTATGCCAGTGGGAGACACTTGCAAAGTGCTCAAAAATTCCAAGGTAGGCTCCCTCAAGGTGGGCTGATGAATGTCCATAAAATCCTTCAAATGATAGGCCTGGAGTTGCTCTGTCATTACTGTCTCTAGCCCGAAAGTGCGTACCGTCTGCCACTCAAAAGACCTTGATGAAATGAGAGGCCTTTTCTTAAGTGTTGAGTACCTAGGATGGCAATGCTCTAGGATTATGTTCATTAGGTAATCTGAGTACCTCCTGGGAGCATGAGATTTCTTCCTAGTACCCTTTGATGAGCCGGTTTCCATATTGATTTGAAGAAATGAACTTTTGAAGAGTTGAAGAAATTTGACAGAATTTGAGAAGAAACCCTAAGGAAAGATGATTTGTGATAATGGAATGGATTTTTGATGGTATTTATAGAAGATATTTGTGACTAGGGGGTCGGAATATTCAATGTACCATTCAATGTGTGTAAATGAGAGTAGTTTCAAGAAGTTGGAAAGTTGAAATATGAAAAATAACTGGCATAAATGTTATATAGTCGACCCCTTCATGGACGTGAAACACGTAGTCACAGACGTGAAGTGTCGTGTTTACGGTTTGCTGAAAGGGTGCTTTACCCATGAATAAAGGCATGAAATTGTTCACAGTTGTGACATTTGAAGGTCACGGGCGTGAATGACGAACTATCACGGTGGTGAAAAATGAGTCATGGGCGTGAGGTGTTGAATTTCACTACTTATGCCCATGAAACAAAGCGTGACTCAAAGCGTGAACGCTTCTGTGAGATTTTGGTGAAAATGTTCACGTGTGTGAAAATGCATCACGAGCGTGAACAAGGCTTTTCACGGGAGTGAATGAAGTCGTGAACATAGGCTTCACTATTTTAAGCCGTGAACCATGTCGTGAATCAAGTCATAAAATCTACTGGTTTTTTTGGCTATTTAATTCACAGGCGTGAACATATGTCACTGGCGTCAATTGCCTAAAATTTTCATCAAATAAAATTAAGTCCTAAAACAATACTAAATCATTTCTATGAAGATTATATCCCTTATAACATAAATTTCCATCAAATTTACTACCTTATATCTAGTAAGATGATACAAAAGCAAGATTTTCACTTAAATTTGACAATTGGGCAATCACAAAGTTAATCCATCAATCATACCAAGTTTTGTTCTAATGAAATTAAATCTTTCTTCATTTAGAGACTTAGTAAATATATCTACCAATTGATTTTCTGTGCTTATAAATTCCAATGAAATATCTCCATATTGAATATGATCTCTAATAAAGTGGTGTCTAACGTCAATATGCTTACTTCTAGAATGTTGACTGGGATTCTTTGAAAGATTTATAGCACTTGTATTGTCACATCTAATAGGTATATGGTTCATATCATTACCATAATCTTTAAGTTGTTGTTTCATCCAAAGGATTTATGTATAACAATATTCTACTGCTACATACTCTGCTTCAGCAGTTGAAAGAGCAACTGAAACTTGTTTCTTGCTAAACCAAGAAACTAAGCATTCTCCAATAAAGTGACAAGTACCTGAAGTACTTTTTCTATCTAAAAGACTACCAGCATAATCTGCATCTGAATATCCTACAATATAAAAGGATGAATTTCTTAGATACCACAAACCTAGATGCAATGAGCCATGTAAATATCTTAGAATTCTTTTTACTGCATGTAAATGAGACTCTTTTGGACATGATTGAAATCATGCACACAAGCATACATTATACATTATGTTGGGTCTAGAAGTAGTAAGATATAAAAGTGATTCAATCATACCTCTATAGAGCTTTTTATTAATGCTCTTACCCTTTTCATCCTTGTCCAATTTTGTTGATGCACATTGGAGTCTTGGCATTCTTGCATCCTTCCATTCCAAATTTCTTAAGTAAATCTTTGGCATATTTGGATTGGTTGATGAATATGCCCTCATTTCCTTGTTTTATTTGTAAACCAAGGAAATATTTAAGCTCTCTCATCATGCTCATTTCAAATTCCCTAGTCATACACTTAGCAAATTCTTGACAAAGCAATTCATTAGTAGAACCAAATATGATATCATCAACATAAATTTGAACAATTAGAATATCATGCTTATGCTTTTTAATGAATAATGTGGTGTCAACATTCCCCTTTGTAAAGTTATTTTCTAAGAGAAAAGAACTTAGTCTTTCATACCAAGCTCTTGGGGCTTGTTTCAAACCATATAAAGCTTTTGAAAGTTTAAAAACATGATTTGGCAATTCATAGCTTTCAAAACCTGGTGGTTGTTCTACATAAACTTCTTCTTCTATATAACCATTTAGAAATGCACTTTTCACATCCATTTGAAAGAGTTTGAAATTCATGCGACATGCATATGCTATAAGTATTCTTATGGCTTCTAATCTAGCTACAGGTGCATAGGTCTCATCATAATCTATTCATTCTTCCTGATTATATCCTTTTGCAACTAATCTAGCCTTATTCCTAGTTATTGAACCTTATTAATCTAGTTTATTTCTAAATACCCATTTTCTACCTATAATTTGATTATTCTTAGGTTTAGGTGTTAAGGTTCATACCTTACTTTTCTCAAATTGGTTGAGTTCCTCTTGCATTGCAATCACCCAACTTTCATCATTAAGAGCCTCATTAACATTTTTAGGCTCAATTTGAGAAATAAAAGCAAGGTCAGTGGCTAAATGTTTGAAATGAGATCTAGTACTTACTCCCCTTGAGAGATCACCAATGATTTGCTCCTTGGGATGATCTTTGGTCATTCTCCATTCCTTTGGGATTTATTGCCTATTTGCTTCTTGAGCTTGAGGTAGAGAATCATCTTGATGTGAATATTCTTGATCATTTTCTTCTTTTCCATTTCCAAAATCAAGTCTTTCCATAGTTTCTACAACATCATCAAGAACACTACCTTTCACAAGATCAAGTCTACTAGATTTATTAAAAACAACATGCATAGATTCTTCAACAGTTAATGATCTTTTATTAAATACTCTATATGCTTTGCTAATTGTAGAGTATCCTAAAAAGATACCTTCATCAGAATTAGAGGCAAATTTTCCAAGGTTGTCCTTGGTATTCAATATGAAGCACTTGCATCCAAATACTCTAAAGTATGATATCAAGGGCTTTTCTCCATTCCATAGCTCAAATGAGGCTTTGTTTAAAAGAGGTCTTTTGAAAACTCGATTTGAAATATAACAAGCAGTGTTTATGGCTTCTGCCCAAAAGTAAGTTGGTAGACCATACTCATTAAGCATTGTTCTAGCCATTTCAATTAAAGTTCAATTTTTCCTTTCAACTACCCCATTTTGTTGAGGTGTCCTAGGAGATGAAAATTTTTGTGAAACGCCATGTTCAAGACAGAAACTTTCAAAGTTTTCATTTTCAAATTCTTTGCCATTGTCACTTCTTATCTTTGAAATACAATATCCTTTTTTCATTTTGAACTCTTTTAGTAAAGTTTTTGAAATTTTCAAAAGCATCACTCTTTTGAGCTAAGAAAATTACCCAAGTAAATCTAGAGTAATCATCTACGATGACAAAGGCATAATGTTTACCTCCTAAGCTAGAAATTCTAGTAGGTCCAAATAAATCTAAATGCAAGAGTTGTAGAGGTTTTGAGGTACTTACTATGTTTTTGGCTTTGAAGGATGACTTGTGTTGCTTCCCTCTTTGGCAAGGTTCACAGGTCTTGTCTTTTTCAAATTTGACTCTTGGCAGTCCCTTTACTAGTTCTCTTGTGTTGAGGCTTTGAATTAAGTTCATGTTAGCATGACCAAGCCTTTTATGCCACAGCCAAGATTCATCACCAGTAGTCATAAGACACTTAGAGGAATGGTTAGATAATTCATGTAAGTCTATTATGTATGTGTTGACATCTCTATTTCCTTTAAATATCTCTTGACCATCGATAAAGGTTAGAAGATATTCATTGGAAGTAAATGTTACTTTATTTCCTTTATTGCATAATTGACTAACACTTAACAAGTTATGTTTCAAGCCATCAACAAGTAAGACATCTTTAATAAAAGTGGTACCGTTAATATCAATAGATCCAATGCCAATTACCTTACCCTTAGCATTGTTTCCAAAGGTAATTTTACCTTCATCAATACTTTTGATTTCATTGAAGAGTTCTTTGTCTCCTGTCATATGCCTTGAGCATCCACTATCTACTAGCTAAGCATTTTTGTTTATTATGGACTTGAGGCATACCTATATAATCAAAATTCAAGTATGATTTTTAGGTATCCAAATGAGCTTGGATCCTTGGGGGTTAGCATATGAAGGTTTCTAATGAGCCTTCCTTATCCAACAATGTTTATTTATATGACCAATCTTCATACAATAATTACACTGTTTAGGTCTAACATTGTTTTTTGGTTTTACAATATTTCTGAATGCCATATTTCTATTAAACTGATTGAGTACAATGACATGCACAGTCATGATTAATTGATGCTTTTCTAGATGCATGCTTCTTATACATAAAGACATGATTATTCTTTTTATGTATAGAAGGTTTAATATACTTATTCCTCAGTGTTGTTTTAACAAGTGTGGAGATGTGAGGTTCACTAGACTTAACAAAGATGGTTTTGTGAGAAGATGATGATGTGTCCTTAAATCCTAGACCATGTCTAATTAAAGGTGGTCTTTGAGACACAATGAGAGTATCTAAACTCTTTTTTCCTTTGTGGAATTTTGAAATTGAATTTCTAAGTTCCTCAACTTCATTTTTTAAAGTATTATTTTCTTTAAGCAAGGAATTAGTTGAGGGTTTTGATGAGTATTCATCTAATGATTTTTGAAGAGATTCATTAGATGATTTAAGCTTAATGTTCTCTTTTTCTAAAGCATCTATTTTGTTTTCTAAATTAGAGATGTTATTTCTATAAGTACTGAATTTACTCCTATATTTCTCTAATTATAGATTCAATTCTTCTATAAGGCTTTGCACATCATCATCATCATCACTATCACTATTACTATCATTATCACTATTATTGAAAGAGTATGAGTGTAGTAATTTTACCTTATCCGATATGTGATCCTCAATACCCATGAAGCATAGGTTGACCTTTTCGCTTTCATTGTCATATTTTTCGCTTAAAGAGCTTTCATCATCCCATGTGGCTTTGTGACCTTTCTCCCCATTGTCTCTTTGGTATTTGCTCTTATGCTTCTTGAGCCTTGGACATTCTAGTTTAATATGTCATTTCTTTCCACATTCATAGCACTTTACCTCTTCCTTACTTCTTTTTGCATCATTAGAAGTTTGTTTGAGGTTTCTTTGCCTGAATTTTCTGGAGTTGCTCATTTTCTTCTCAATGACTCTTTTCAGCCTTCTTGAAAGCATAGCAATGTCCTCATTTTCATCATCACTCATTTCTTCATCATCTTCACTTTCTTCTTGAGATTTTGAAGTATAGGCTTTTAATGCTAAAGGCTTTCTTTTCTTTGGCTCTGCTTCAAGCTCTCTATCTCTTTTCACTGCCATTTCATGTGTGAGAAATTTTCCAATAAGCACATCAGTATTCACGATGCTCATGTCTTTATTTGCTTCTTCTATACCATCAACTCTTGAGCTATAGTCTTTAAGAGGAATACTTCTCAGGATTTTGTTGTTTACATCTTCCAAGCTCAGGTGCTTCCCAAGTTTTCTCATTCCATTTATAATGGCTAGAAGACGGTTGGTCATATCAGTGATTGACTCATTGGATTTCATCTTGAAGAGCTCATATTCTGAAGTAAGAAGTTGAATCTTCTTGGATTTGACTTGCTTAGTTCCTTCATGATAATTTTCCAATGTATTCCACATGCTGTAGGCTGTTGGGCAGTGTTGTATTCTTCCACATTCTTCAATGGATAATGAGCTTGAGAGGATTATCATTGCCTTCTTGTTTTTGAAATTTGCTCTTCTTTGAGGCTTTGTCCAATCATCTCATGATAAGATTTCTTCTTCACTATCAGCTCCTCTTCTGTTTGGTGGTGTCCATTCTTTTTGTACACTATCCCATACTTCAATTCCTTCACTATCCAGGTATGTCTCCATCTAAAACTTCCAATGGGCATAATTTGCTCCATCAAAGTAAGGTTTGAGACTTTGGAATCCTTCACTAGTCATATCTTAATCTTTACTAGCGCTTTTTAGGCTTCGATGCTAGACAAAGCTCTGATACCAATTGTTGCCCAAATATTGAGCCAAGAAGGGGGTTGAATTGGAGTTTTAAAAATTTAACTTTAAAGTGAGGAAATTAAAATTTAAGTTTAGGAGGGATAGAGAAATTTGACACAAGGATTTTTATAGAGGTTCGGGTGTTAACAAATCCTACTCCTCTCCCCAATCGCAATTGGGAGTTTCACTAACACACTAAGTGTTACAATTGAGTTTTACAAGCTCACTCCCAACTATGGTGTTTCTCACAATGGCTCATACCTAACCCAGAAATCCCTTGTATTTTGATGACTCACACAATAACCAATTCTTTGTGTTTTACAGGCTCACACAAACAACCTTTAGTGTTTTACAGGCTCACACAAACAACCTTTCTTTGTATTTTAGAGGCTCACACAACTAACCCTTACAAGTGTTCTACTCTTAACCCAAAAATACCCAAAACTCACTTGAGTAAAATTGATTACAGAGAGAAACACTTACAAATCTTTATTGCTCAAAAAATGATGAGCAAAAAGATTTTCACAGAGAATAAATGTTTACTTTGAAAGTATTAAATGCACAAATAGCTTACAACAAGATTTTTATTTGAAGTATTAGCTATCCTCTTTTACTGAATGCATAAATGACTTGCATTTATACTTCCATGGTGAATTATAGTCGTTAGAATGCATTTAATATGAAACTAGTCGTTGCACCAACCCTAATAATCTTGTCTGATATTTTTCTCTTTCATCTTTCACGGGCGTGACTCTATGTGTCATGGTGGTGACTGTTCTTCCAAGTCGTGACTGAAGTGGTGACCTTGGCAGTGAAGCATTCTGGAAGATTTTGAAATATTGGGTCATGGGCGTGACATATATCTTCACGGGCGTGACAACCTTCCAAGCCGTGGTCCAAGTGGTGACTTTGGTCGTGAAGCTCTCAAGAATAATTTGTCATGTATTTCACGGGCGTGGCATTTCTTTCACGGGCATGACTGAAATGCTCATTCACGGTTTGTTGTCTTTCTTCATGGCCGTAAACTTCAAATGTTGGTTTGTTGGCGCTAGGCTTAATCACGGGCGTGAATGATGTTGCTTCTTCAATTTTATCTTTCAAGGATTAATCTTCCATTCTCCATTCTTGCTATTTTATTCCATACCCTATTTAATAGACTTAGAAAACAAGTATGTTAAATACATTATTGCTATTTTATTTGTTATCATCAAAATGACGGAAATACCCCTCAAGGTTCAACACATTTTTAGGCTACACTACCTGATGTTTATAAAAATACATGACCATAATCAAAATTAAATGTTTCTTAAAAGGTAAGACATGTACAGATGTAAACAATCCATAACCCTATGCCATGAACAAAAACAAAATGATGACATGAAAAACAATATCACCAATCCAATGTGGGTTTACTCTAAGATCTCTATATGGGCGCTTCACTTCTTGTCAATTCCTACTAAAAACTAGGCTCTAAACCTGCATGTAAGAAACACCCACACATTAAGCTACTAAAAGATTAGTAGTACACATAGACATAAAAATTCATACATACATTCAAACAAATCATGTCATAATAATTCAACTCATATCAATATGTCAAGTTCATAATCACTTTAATGCATGGCTAAAGCACTTTACTCTATATTCATATTTCATCTTGTGGGAGAAAACATATCAAACTATGTAACATATAATCATTTTCCAATTAATAACATATTGCACTTTATCACATTTCATTTAATAATCTCATCCAAAACTCTAAACCTAGACTATCTAGATACAACTTGCGAATCGGGGCACTCTCCTAGTTTAAGCCACTCTACCATGAACTATGTCCATGTGTGATCATCCAATCTTCTCAAGTCAAGAGCACTATCCGAGCTTAAGCTATTTAGACTGAATAAAGTAAATAAGTTGCATGCAATATAGGATCATGGGTGCTCTCTGTGCTTAAGCCACATTGTCCTTAAAAGAAATTCATATATCATATTCCTACGATACTGTAAATCCCCTTAATAATATGACATCTATCTTATAGCTAGTCTTAAATTAGAGAAATAGGCATTTAAGAATCTTATAACTTATCCATTTTGATTTTAATTATCATACGTATACTTACAAACAAATAAGATAGGCATATCATATGTTCATATAGCTTATAACATGTGTTTAAAAAAAGGAATCATAAGGCATCTTTATCAAAAGCTACATATTGGAAATTATTAAATATTCATGGGCATGAAGATTGTGTCATGGGCATGAACTAAGTCGTGAACACAAACGTGAACCAAACTATGAATGATTATGCCTAAGTTTGGCAAGTTCTTAGTAAAGGTTTCACAAATGCGACTCTCATGTAATAGGTGTGAAACATGCCTGGGTTAAAGTTTCACGATAGTGACCCATATGTCATGGGCATGAAATTCTAGGTTTTCAAAATAGAAATTTGAGCCAAAAATAGAGCATACTGAAAAATTATGCAAGGGCTTCTAAGATTGACCAATGTCAATCATTTCTATCAATATTCAACAACATTTCATGCCAAAAACATGTCATAACATAAAGGAAAGCATTTGAACAACAAATCATGCCATCTTTGACTAACATTAACTTCATAACTCATTTTCATAATGTCTTAATATTCATTTCTCATAACAACCATGCATTTTCATAATCAGAAACTTATTCATTTCATAAACCATATTTTCATATGATCTCATAACATAAAATAAGTTAAACATGCAAGAATTGGAATTTAAATGCATATATGTACAAACCTCTAAAATATAGCCTAAGACTTAAGCTTCCTCAGGTTTGATTAGGATCTTATTGGTCCTAACCTTTGTTACCAACACTTAAAACACTAGAAACACCTTTATAAGACTATAAAACTATAAATTGAACCTCAAAAGAACTCTTTCCTTACTCTATGATACAAGCTTAAACCCTAAACTTTAGATATTTGAAAACTTGTGTAAAAAGAGAGAAGAGAGGAAAAAGATGAAGGAAGAATATGGCCTGACGTGCGAGGAAAGATTTCAAGGTATGGGGAGCAACTATATAACAGGTGTAAAGCATGGGAGAGGAAGAATATTGTGTCTGTCTCACCTGCTCCAAACTAACCAAGATTCTCGGGTGTGAATCACCTTGTCATAGCCATAACAAAATATTTCATAGAAAATACCATAGCCTCGACACTCACAGCCGTGATCACCGATTCACAAAAGTGGCTACAACATTTTCATAGTCATGAAAGCACTTCCATAACCATCATTAACTTTTAAACCTTAATTTATACATTTTTTCTTATATATCATTATATCTTATAGATCCTAATTAGTGGGCATTACAGTTAAATTTAACCTTTTAATCATCGAGAGGGGCAACCCCTATGTCTCTCCTTTTCATACTTATATGTTTGAGCTTAAAGTAAATCCACATATATATCTTGCCAATATTCTACAACCTTCCAACTTTTAACATATAACACTACTTTTCTTTATGTGTCCTTATTCAATATATACAAATCAATATCTTCATATATTGCGTAAAATATTTAACTTTGTTTTATGAAGTGTATATTTATATGTGTGTGGAAAGTCATGCCAAAAGATCTATAGATAGGACTATGAAAGTAATAGGAGATTGAAATTAAAGTTAGTTTCATTTATTTTGCAAAGTCGCAGTTGAATATGACATTTCACTCTGAATTTGAACTTATGCAAAATGCAGCTAACAAAAAGAGCCAAAATATCCAATATATTCATTGATATATCTTGTATAAATGTTTACTCATATTTGAAACAAACATGGTTCAAAGCTCTTGTATGATACAATTCAAAAACATATTAAAAAGAACTATTAAAATGGAGACAATGTGGGAGATGAATGGGTATTTATATAAGACACACCATCTTGGAAGAAAATAATGAGTAAAATATTCATATAGAAATTGATTGATAGAGTGGCCATATTTATGAATTACATATTAATTCTTATTTATGTCTTCATTTATTTGAAAATTTTGGATGGAGCCTACATTAATCACATACTAATTCTTATTTATGTCTTTATTTATTTAAAAGATTAGAAAGGTGCCTACAAAATAAAAAAAACAACCAATCAAAATTAACAAAAAAATCAAATTAGGAAAAGTGAAAACACTCCATCTCGCTCTTAGGAGCCTCTTTAGGGCTCTATTTTATAGGTATATATAGATATATATGTAGATAGAGATGATAATGGATAGTGTATCCTTAAAAAATGCTATATTTAAAATTAAATATATTAATGGCAACACACTACTTGCAATATGGGCTCCAAAGCTAGGCCTAACCCAAGTCCATTGATTGTTTAATAAGGTCTAAGTGGAGTTTAGCCCAATTATGAACAACATCACATATATGAGTATCAGACCTTTCATTAAAATGAGATTTACTAACACACTAAGTGTTACAATTGAGTTTTACAAGCTCACTCCCAACTATGGTGTTTCTAACAATGGATCACACCTAACCCAGAAATTCCTTATGTTTTGATGGCTCACACAATAACCAATTCTTTGTGTTTTAAAGGCTCACTCAAATAACATTTACCTTGTATTTTAAAGGCTCACACAATCACACAAATAACTCTTACAAGTGTTCTACTCTTAACCCCGAAATACCCAAAACTCACTTGAGTAGATGATTATAGAGAGAAATACTTACAAATCTATATTGTTCAATGAATGATGAGCAAAAAGATTTTCACAGAGAATAAATGTTTATTTTGAAAATATCAAATGCACAAATGGCTTACAACAAGATTTTGATTCAAAATATTAGCTATTCTTTTGTTCTCTTATTCTCCTTTTGTTCTGGATGCATAAATGACTTGCATTTATAATTCCATACCAAATTATAGCCGTTAGAATGCATTTAATATGGAACTAGCCGTTGCACCAACCCTTATTATCGCACCTGACATGTTTCTCTTTCATCTTTCATGATCGTGAATATGTGTGTCACAGTCGTGACTATTTTTCCAAGCTGTGACTTGAGTGGTGACCTTGGCCATGAAGCATTCTAGAAGGTTTTGAAGTATTTGATCATGGGCGTGACATTTTATCTTCACGGGCGTGACATCCTTCCAAGCCGTGGTCCAAGTGGTGACCCTGGTCGTGAAGCTCTCTGGAAGAATTTGTCATGTCTTCTCACGGGCGTGACTGAAATGTTCATTCACGGTTGATATCATTCTTTATGGCCGTAAACTTTAAATATTGGATTGTTGGCGCTAAGTTTCATTACGGGCATGACATATAAGGTCACGGGCGTTAACATGCTATTTCTTCAATTTTATCTTTTTAAGATTAATCTTTCATTTTTCATTCTTGCTATCATATTTCATACCTTGTTCAATAGACTTAGAAAATAAGTATGTCAAATACATTATTGCTATTTTATTTATTAGCATTAAAATGACGGAAATACCCCTCAAGGTTCAACATCATATTTGACAGGCTAGCTGTAAACTAGATTGGATGACCAATAATAAATTTAGTCCATGGTTCAAAGGACAAGTACATATAACCACCAATGATTAATAAAATTTATGGAATGGAAAAAATATTTTCAGGTGGTAATTAGCAACCGAACTGATTAAAGTAACTGATATTTCAAATGTGAAATCCATTTGCTATCCATGAATTAGTAGATTATTTTCATCATGTGTTGTTTTGTTAAGAAATCATTTCATCAAAGAGGATAAATCACTTATTCCTGTACGGGATGCATATTCAACAAATATCTCTAAAACACCCAATCCAAATCAATTAATTCTTAGCATAGAAAGAGATGCATCCCCCAAAGGAATCACCGACAAAAAAGTCGTGTATTATATAACTATATATTATTCATTAAATATGTACACATACTTAATAATGTATTATAAAAAAATAATAATTTTAAATTTTTTTTTGAATGTTTAAAGAGTGATCTCTACTCATCCAATAAATAAAAGATTGAGTGATGACATATTTATATTTTCAAAGGTATTGATTTATTTAAATTTAAAAATTATTATTGTTTCATATGTTATTACTCTCATAAAACACATGTTACAATTTATAATTAATGTTCTATTTTTTTTACAGTGCTTAGAAAGACCTACATGGTTGCTCTTCCACGATTGTTAGCACTCAATTAATGCAATCAATTGCCTTTTTTTGTTTTTTCAGATTATATTAGCAATAATGCTCAATGAAAAAAAATTATGAAGACGTCTTTTCCTTCCTTTATAATAATTAGTATTCAAAATAATACAAAATTATTTTAAGTATTTTGCTAATATAGTTATTAAATATCATAATTATTATGCATTTTTAGAACGTATTAATTTATTAATTAATATTTATAATCACATATTATATTTCCAATGCGAAGCTAAAGTTAAAGAAAGTGGGAAGTTACTCACCCTGACACCACTTCATTACCCACAAACGTGGATAACTAGCCATGAAAGGTTATAAATAGCTTTTCTAACGAGAAGAGGGGTCTCCCTCTCTCTTTTCTCCAAGTTGTTCTTATAAGATTAAAGTAATTATGTACTCTGTAAACCATACTTCATATTAGTGTTAATAAAATTATAATTTCCTGTCATCAATTTAAAATTCAAATATCTGAAAAAAAATTTCCTTATAAAATTACTCATATTTCAATAAAAACTTTATAAATAATTCAAATTAAAACACATACAATAGACAATAAAATAAATCTCTCATAAATTTCTACACATTAAAATCTATTAAAACACAATTAAAAAAAAGGTTTTTAAGAATATATGATAAGTTACTGGCTACCCATTATCCAATTTAACATATTGAGGAGCAGGTATCCAAGCCATTGAACCGAAACCCATCACAAATGATGAAAAATACTACTGAAACCGATTTTCAACCTGTTTATCTAAACTCGTTTTGTTAGGATTGGAGCAAATCAAATACCCAAAAATATCCCACCAACTGCCATTCCTAAGTACAAGTACGGGCCACGCTAGGCAAAAATTAGTGGTCCCCCGTCCAATTAAAATAGGAAAAACTACATAATAACTTTATTAAGTGTTCAAATTTAATATTTTTTTTCCAAAAAAATAATTCCTTTCAAAATTACTTTTTTCTGTAATTTAAATTTTGTTTAAGTCAAGTAAAAAAAGAAAAAAAAAGTAAAATTAAAAATTAAAAAGAGTAAAATTTAAAAAAATGAAGTAAACATATTTTTTTATAAAAAAAAAGTATATAATGTAGAGTTGACCAATTTTTACACGACACGATTAAACAATATAAAGTTAACCGTATATGAATTTGAATTAAATAAATATGGATCATATTCGTATTAATATGATTATAATACAGAAAAAATTATATAATAAACGGATTTTATCTGTATAATCTGTTAAGGCACAACTAAATATAATTAAAAATAAATTATTTTATTTATTATGAAGAGATATCTAATTATTTTAGTGTTACTTTAAATTCAAATTATATAAAAAATTCAAATATATATTATAATATTATAAATATATATATAATACATATTTATATATGAAAACATTTATAATACATTATATTAGTATATGCAAATAAATATTAATAAATTAATTATATAGCTATTATTTTTATATTATATTAATTAAAATTATACTAATATCTTATGTTTAGATGAATTAATATATATATTAAACAAATAATTATTTTACACCTAATTTAAACAAATAATTATTTTGCATATAATTTAAAAAAATCTAATAAGAAAAAACTCAGTAATGTAAATAGGAAGAATTTTTAATTTAATATTTATGTATAATCGTATAGTGATGTATCAGTTGTACATATTTAAATAAGTTAAATAAATTGTGTATAATCGTGTTAAATATATACATTTAGATATATTAATTAAATTGTATATAATCGTATCGTGTGATAAAATCTATATACATTTAGACACGTTAAATTAATTATATCGTATTAACATAAATTTTAATCGTGTTACGTCTGTATTTTAAATTTTAATTGTATTATTATATTATATCCGATTGAAACACGATACAATATAAATTGCTACCTCTAATATAATGTAATTAAAATATGCCGAAAGGTAATACTGGGCGCAAAAATGGACCTATACTTTCGAAGTTATGTCCAAACTCATGCATTGAGTAAACCAAAGTCAAACCTAGAAGATAATGGGTTTGAAACCAAAATTAAAAACCTATCCAAAACTAAAGTTTTTTTTATAGAAAAACTCACCAACTATATTATGAATTTATATTCAAATCTATGGTATACTATTTATTTAAATAATAAAATATTTTATTTTTTGAAATATATAAAAAAAACTTTCTTGAACTTATAAAAAAAACACTTGAACTTATAAATAAAAGTTAAATTCATAATACAATATAAATTTATATCCATAATATAACATGTTAGCCCTTTAAAATATACCCAATGAGCTTTAAGTCTTTATTAGAGTCTAGCTCTTTACCTTTACCTTTGATCAGATAACTAATTAAGAAGGTAAGTAGGGTACAATACCAATCAATTTAACCCTTAAGAAAATAGGTATCCAGAGCTAAAATAGTAAATGTTAGAATTTCTTTTTAGGTTTGAATGTGTACTGAGAAGCATGGTTATCAAATCTGACCGGTTCAACTAAGAATCGGCCTTAAAGCTGGGCAGATTTTACATATTATCCCAAAGGAGTAATGGCCCGATGAGAGAACCGACTCTCTGGTCGGGTCAACCCAATGCATGTCCGACGGTTTTACAGGTTAAATAATATCAATTTTTTGTGTAGAAAAATGGTGGAAGTGGGACTCAAACACACATCTGATGAGGACATTTACACTACGTAGTGGTATTTGGTATTTGACTTAATATATATATATATATATATATATATATATATATATATATATATATATATTTGACTAAACTTTTTTCATATATAATAAATTAAAAATTATTATTTATTTTATTTAGTTTCTCTTATCTTTTTCTCCTACATTTTTTTCTTAATTCACTGCATAATTGTTTTTTCTTTGACTAACATATTTTTATTATTTTTTCTTTTTTTATTATTTTTTTATTTTCTAATCAAATAAAATCATTTTTTAATATCATGGTGTGATTTTTTTTTTTTGTATAATTTCTCAATGAATTTTTGTTCTTTTTAACTTTTTATTTCTTTTGGTTTTTTGCATATTTCTATTTTTTTTATCATTTCGTTTTCAGATTGATTTCTTGTTTTTTTCTTCTTTTAATTTTTTGTATTTCTACATTTCCTTTTTATATAATTTCTTGAATTTTTCCTGAATTTTACTTGAGATTTATTGTCTTTTATCATTTTTTATATGTAACATGTATTTTTATTTTTCAAATAAAATTATATTTGCCTGAATTTTTCTTGAGGTTTATTACTTTTTGTATTTTTTTTGAGATATGATATAAATGTTGGGTAAATATTATGCAAATATAATTATTTATCAAAAAAATATATAATAAATCAAAAAAATAACAATTAAATTTTGAGTAAATATAGGGTAAACATTAAGTAAATTTTGGATAAATATTTGATATATATAATTATGGATCAATATTAGGTAGATATTGGGTCAATATTAAATAGAAGTTGAGGAAATATTTGGTAAATACTAGATAAATATCGGATAGACATTGAGTAAATTATGGATAAATATTTTGGTATTTATAAGTATAAGTTAATATTAGGTAAACGTTGAGTAAATATTGTATAAATATATATTTATCAAAAAAATGTAAATATTGGATAACAAATCTATTATTTCGTTCAGATAATCTAAATAGAGAAAAATGAATGTATTGCGTAAATTCTCAAAATTTAGTAGATTTAAAATTAAAAAAAAAAGTTAGATTTTGATATTTTTGAAAACAATATTAAAGGAAGGTAACTTTTTATTTTCTCATTTTTGAAAATTTTCCTTAAACATGCCATAATATATATTTACAATTTAAAAGTCTAAAATGTGCTTCTCCTCTCACCATCACCATCGCCATCGCCATCACCATCACCATCCTGCCCAAGAGCCCATTTTCAATTAAAAAAAATGAGGAGAAAATGACTTTCTAGATTGAAATAAGCATCAGAATGTTCAAAAGACAAGGAAACAAAGCCTTCGTTTTCAGTGTTTTTTATACTAAATTTGAGTTTTTGACAATGAAGAATAAAATAAAAATCAAAGTTCACATAAAATAAGAACAATATTAGAATTTTTTTTTTCAAAAATTTAGAATAAAATTGCCATATTAAAATCCTTTTCTATCAGATTCAAATGGTCCTTCAATTAAAAGAAATTATTTGTGTGAAATATCAAGAAACCCACCACTGGTTAACAAAGTATCCTAATTCAAATACCCGAAAATCTCCGATTAGAATTTAAGTGAACGCAAAAATTTACTATAAATAATTTTTCAAAGATCCAAAAATTGCATTTAATCAAAGATAATAATCACTTAGACATACAGAATTATATGTACCTCTTTTATAGAAAATAATTCCACTATAGAGTTGATTCTTTTTTTCTCTTTTGGTCCCAAATACATACTTTCCCTTTTTATTATTTCTCTGCTATAAATTAGTTTTAGTTTTTCATTGAATATTTTTTTTATCACTTATAATGGCCAGTTACTTCTCTTGCAGTTAATAAATTCTGGAGGCAGTTAATAATAATATTTAATTAACTTCCCTTCAGGTTATTTGGTCCAATAATAAAATTTCATCACCCGTGGAATATTTTTACATCTCCCACTTATATATATTGGGATTAAACTTCTCTCTATTCTTCAAAAAAAAAAATCATACTTCACATATATGTTGTGCGACGACTACGAGCACATACTTAGAGAGAATATTAGGTATACATCTGTTAAGAGTGCATAACTCCTCAAATGAAACCTTTTAAAGCATATTCAGTATGCAGGATCCTAGATCATTATATGACATTCATAATCCTTTTAATCTCTTTCATTCAATCATATTTACATCTTCATAATTATATTATATCCCAAAAGTAAAATATAATTGGTTGACCAATGAACATATTCATGTGATATTTCAAACAAATTTATCTTTCTTGACTTTCAAAACTTTAATTTAATTTGTTTTTCTAAAAATGCCTCTCTAGGTTGAATCAATATGATCATTTGGTAATATCCTAAAATAGCAAATATTAAATTTAAGTCTTAAAATTAAATAAGAGGCCTGAGAGTACTAATTAAGATTACTTATAATTTTTAGGGTCTCCCATACTACCAAAATTGAGATAATTGATTTTGATATCTATATTATTTGAGATTTGCACATGTGGTATTAAATACGTGCTACAACTGTAACATATTCCCTCACTCCAGCAGCACGTGCCTGCATGTGAGAGTACTACGCTAACTTCATTCAAAATCGTTACTTAATGAATAATGGAAATTGACATTTATTTTTTTAATTTTTTTAACTTTATACATGACAAAAGAGATAACATGTTCTTTATGAGACACAAACATTTTATATTAAAAAGTATCATTTACAAAACATTTGAGTTTATACAAAATATAGAGTTATTTTACAAAACCATAAAAGACAACTCATAAAATAAAAATACAAAAGTCATATGATCCACAATGATCAAGACTGGTTATTTTATTGGATTGAGTTGTCGTTAGTTTTATCTATTGTCCTCTACTCTAACCTTATTATATATGCACAAGAGAAACTCTCACGCTAAGCTCTAGACTCAGTAGTGTATAAAAGTAAAACAATAAACTATATCATGCAACGTGCAATTATAACATGTACCCCGTTTTCATACATTTTCCAATTCTTTTCACATTTTGAGTCATTGCCTCACACTTGCACTTTGTTATACTAATTTGATTAGAACACATAAACAATTATCAACTATAACTTATATAAGAATCTTGTATCATTGTTAAGTTGTTTATGCCCATAATACTTAGAAACCAACAACGGAGTTGGTCATCTAGGCATAATAAAGTGTCACCAGGGTATAATGGTATGCGCATATAAGTGTCATCACCGGCATGAATATGAGTATCATCACCAACATTAATAAGAGTGTCATCACTAGTATTAATAAGAGTGTCATCACTGATATTAATAAGAGTGTTATCATCGGCATTAATAGACCTCTGATTAGCATGTCAAACTATCCAAAATTCTAATTCTAAACTAGGGGTTTTAGGGTTTATTCCTTGTTTTCATCAAATTCTCATCCTTTTTTTCTTGGTCAATCTCACTTTTCATTGTATCATATCTTCACACAATGTGATTATGCAAATAGTCTCACATATTTACTTTTATCACATATAAATATTATACTTTCATATGTATCAATTTATAAATATTCATAATCTTCCTAAACATAATATCACATTTATTCTCCTTACTTGAATTTCCACATTATTGGTCAAATAAATAAATTACTGAAAATATAACATTCACGGTCGTGACTCCATATTTACACCTGTAAACAGTTCAAGACACACTATCTCACGACGTACTTAAAATATTCACGCTCGTGACCAAGTTCACACCCGTGATTCAAGCTGTGAATACTTTTGGAATGAAAAGTGCTATTTTCTATGCAAAAGTCTCACATGTGATGTTATTTAGTCATACTCGTGAATAAACATTCACACTCATGACTAGCTACTAGAGAATCACATTTTCCATATTCGTTTCAAGCTTCATAAAACTATAAAAATTATGTCACATGCATTCCTAAGGTTGTTAACTCAACATACCATGTTTTTACCACTTGTAGAAGTCTTAACACTATCAAATTTCTAATACAAATATTATCTAAGTCATTATTTCAAACAATATCACTTGCAAGGTTCTAACCTATAGTCTCGTGCAACATAATCAATATCAAACGTATTTTCATATACTTTAATATGTCAAATATTCATGTCATGCAATTTCAAAGTAAATTATAGGTTATTGTCTTAAATTATGCACTAACTTCTTCCTTGCTTTCTTTCCACTTTCTAAGTCTCTTTTTCCTTTCCTTTACTTGCTTGAGCTTGGTTCCTCTCTTCTTGAGCTCCTATAATACATAAAAATATCATAAGAACCTTACCTCATCATATCTTTCAAAACCTCACTTCTTTCTCTTAAAACCATAAACTCTCTCTCTTCAAAGGCAAACTCTAAATGAGCTCTAAACTTTATCCTCCTTTAATGAAAAATGAACAGGAGAAGAAGAATATCTTACCTTCACTTTTTTTCCCTTGATAAAGACTCTAGATATTTTTCTCTCATCTTATCTTGCTTATTTTCCTTTCTTTTTTGCTTTCCCTGGCTTTCTCAAGCTTAGTTATGCATGGAGATATTTTTTTCTTGCCTTTTTCTCTATACTTTCTCTCTCTTGATAAGCTTTTGGTTGTGGTAGTTTTAACGGAAATGGGTAAGACTAGTTTAGCATGCAGAAAATGTGTTAAAGAATAGGTGATAAGGAAGAAGAAAAGAAAAAAAAAAAAAAGAAGAAACCAAATTTCAAACATGGGTCCCACCATTTTGACCCAAAATCTTGATATTATGTTTAATTAATATGTTAATCTTCTTCTTAATTGAGGTGGCCAGTAAAATCACAATATGTAGGTCCAAAAATTACATTTAAATGATAATTATCTCATTTGATCCTCCAATTTTTAATAAATTACAAATTGATCTCAAATTTTTTTCAAATTTTGCAATTTAGTCATTTACTGTAACCTAACATCTTTACATTCTTAATATGCTTTATTTAGTATTTTCATAATTATTTATCATTATTTTAGTTATTGTTTAATTAAAATCCGAATTTAAACTCCGGTTGGTCCGACACATCAACTTGGTAACACGTGTGACTCGGGGTCTAAATTAATGGATATGATAACAATATTATTCTCCGTTTCTCACATAGTTTATTATTTATTATCATATAATGTCATATAAACGATAGTTCAAAATACACTTTATACTTAAACTTGAGTCTACAACTTTATTTATCAAATGACATAATCAATAAGACTCCACATGGCATATAAAGGAAAAAAAAGTATGGAATTATTCATTTCCGATCACTACATTTTTTATTTGTGATCTCATGTTGATTCATTATTAAGGCGATTTTTTTTAAACTTGATCTCTCATATAAGTCTTTTCAAGTTTAAAACTATTTCAATTCATTGGTATTATAAGATAACATAAAAGTGATTGCCTAATTTGAGAAGGCCAATGTTTCACCTGTCATACCTTTCACAATATACACTAAGTATATCTAAAAATATGGGTGTTGTAAGAAACATTTAACATTAACTAAAATAATCTTTTTTATTAAGAAAAAAATAGTAACTTCATTATAATTTATGCATGACTAGAATCCAATATGTAAGTGTGTGTGTGTGTGTGTGTGTGTATATATATATATATATATATAAATATTGTACTTTTACTTTTTTTTATATTTAACTTTGTCTTTTATGAAATTGTATTTTGTATCTATGTGTTTGGCCTTAGAGTCATAATTGGGGTCCTTTGTGAATGTGATAGCAACTTGATTATCACAATTCACTAACACTAAGTCCAATGCATCTTTGTCCTTTGCCATATGATTCACAAACCTTTTTAACTAACCTGCCTCTTGCATTGTTACTAAAAGAGGTACAAATTTAGCTTCCATTATAGACAAAGCTATACATGTTTACTTCTTTTTTCTCCATGAGATAGCTCCATTATTTAGCAAAAAAAGTATATCTAGAGGTTTGTATACCCTTATAGCTATAGATTATTCTCTTGATAACATAATGAATAATACGTAGTTCCTTTAAGATACCTCAATTTCCTTTTCGCAGCTTTCTAATAGAGTTGACCTAGGTTTGATTGCTAACTGCTCACCATTCTAAAGCCGAAACAAATATCTAGCCTCATACACATCATAGTATACATAAGACTTCTGATTGTATTGAAATAAGAAGAAATTTTGAAAAAGTTTATTTTCATTTGGATTCTTAGGACATCATCTTTGACTCAATGTTTTGCCTTTAGCTATATGAGTATTTATGCACTTGTAGTCTTGCATATGGAATTACTTAAGATTTTTCTTAAAGAATGGCTTTTGTGACAAAACTAACTATTTCTTTGAATGATTTCTAATAATTTGTAATACAAGTATATATGTTACTTCACTTATGTCCTTCATTTCAAAATTTGATGATAACCATTTCTTTGTTGTTAATAGATACTCTTTATCATTTCCATCCAACATTATGTCGTGATAAGTGTTGGGATTATATGCTCTTCAAAGCATATTATATATTTATTACATTTTCATTTTCTAATATTAATAAAATTATTGAAGTATTTCACCATATCTTGTATGCATGAGAATTTTGAACAAATGTCCTTTTAATCATATTATACGTATTTGTATGATTTTTATAAATAATCACAAAAAATATAAATTCAAGTTATCATATGATTAAATAATAATTTTTGCAATTGATAAATAAAGTTGGTAACTTTATTTATGTTTAGAGTGTAATAAAATTCATTGAATGATTTGTCTTGATCATGTATGGAGTTTGTTTATATTCAACTGAATCAAATATGATATTTAATTAATTTTTCAAAAACTATTAGGCTTTTTAACTCTCATAGGCATTGATTTTACTATAATATTAATCTTGAATTAAATATCATTTCATATTTATAAATATTATTTCATTTGAGTTCCTAATGAGTGAGACTTAATTAAAAGTTAATATTCTCAGTAACTGATGTAACTCAAAATGTACTCATAAATGTACGAGCCAATTGTAATACTAGCAAGCTCACTCCTGATGTCGATCTCTTAAAGAACATGTTGACTTAAAATTTTTATTTAAAATTTAATAATTGGTGATCAAGCAATTATCAAGCTAAAAATTTAACAAGCACAAATAAAACTGAAAAAAATCACTCATTCATTAAAAAGATAAATAAAGGTCATTCAAACTGGAGTTGCTCACTAAGCACTCATTAAAGAGCCAATTGTAATGCACGAGTCAATTGCAATATTAGCAAGCTCACTCCCAATTTTGATCTCTTAAGGAACATGTTGACTTAAACTCTTAATTAACTTTAAATTATCAATGAATAATAAAATAAAATTCTAAACACTCTAACCAAGTTGCAATAATTTGATTGAACTAGAAATAGTACACTAATAGTAACTAAGATTGAAGGATAAATCAATAAAAGTAATCAATGAGAGAAAATCTCATAATTTCCAGCTTGCATGCCCCTTACAAATTAAGAATTAATGAACTTAGATTTTTTGGCTCTTACCTTTAAGCACCAATTAATTAATCTAATGAATTAAGTAGTGTTCAGTTTAATTTTTAAGCTAAATTACAGATGGTGTATCGAATAACTTAGTTTTAAACTTTCTATTTAAAGTTTAATAATTGGTGATCCAACAATTATCAAGCTAAAAACTTAATAAATATAAATGAAACTAAAGAAAATCATTCATTCATTAAAAAGATAAATAAAGGTCATATAAACTAGAGTTGCTCACTAAGCACTCATTAAAGAGTTTCTTCTAGCATCATAATAATAATGGTCATGTCTATTTTGATAACTAAATTAAATATTAGAGAAAATAAAGATGAAAGGAAAACTCTCTGAAATTCTCAATGAAGTTTGCTGCTAAAACGAGTCTTTCTGTTTATGCATGCATCTATCTATTTTTAAACTTAAAACAAGCTCGAATTTATAATCTAAAAAGTCCTACTTAAAATCTAATTCTAAAGATATAAAACTTCCCGATTAAGAGATAATCTCATGTAAAGTTGATCTTCATATATGCATTTATCTCCAAAGTCTTGCCCCATTTGATCAAAATATGAGTTTGAATATGACTGGACTTTTTATGCAGAAGGATTATCACATGCACGATAGGTTGGTTTCAACAAAACACTCATCACATTTGCACTAAATATTCATGTTCTTAACTGGAAAATAGGATACGGTAGCGATGTGCCTACGGTAGAATGTTGGGTTTCAAAATCTTTCACGCCCACATCAAAGTCTTGCACCAGTGCTGCATGGAAGGATCTCCTCACACTTATGATGAAGCCTCACATCTGCGACATGGCTAGGGAATAGAAGCACCTTTACGGGAATGACACCTTAGTGCACTTTTTCTTTCCTTCCTGGAAACACAAAATTAAAACCACTAAATACCTAAATATGCTAAAAATCTATAATTAAACACTAAAAATATGAATAAAAACTATACTAAACAATAACACATTAGTAACTTGGTGAGAGTATTTGTAACACTTTCTCATATAATCAAAAATAATCTCAATTATATAAGAGAATATCACATGCCTATTAACCTAAAATTCGGTTCAATTTAAATATATTTCATCTTAGTTATTACCTTGTCATATTTTAACTTTTTCTGATTTTCACATAATAGCAATACATCATCCAATTAATTAACTTATACTATATGCAGAATCGACAAAACATGTTCGTATTACAAAATATAGGTTTAGACTTTCATTAGCCCAGTGTTTATAAAATACATATGATATAAATAAAAATACATGTTCTCATCATAAAAGACAAGTACAACTCTTGAAAACCATAATTAACTCATATTCTATCACATATAGACAAGAACAAAATATATGTCATGTAAAACACCAATCATCTGACATTGATTTACTTTATTTGACTCTATATGAACTTACTTCTCCTTCCATCAATTTTTCTCTATAGGTTGTGAACCTACGTATAGAAAAACACTCACACACTAAGCAACTAAATACTTAATAGTATATATGAGCATAAAAATTCAAACATTCATGACATACCATAGGAATTCCATGTTCATAATTATCTAATTAATGTTCATGCTTTGATATACATATACATTCATATAATTCATACTTTGTTACTATGCTAACATGAACAATTGCATGTTAGATCACAAAATGATATAAGTATATATATATATATATATATATATATATATTTACATGATACCAAACCATATTCCTTTTTCAATATTTTCATATATTATAATAATTTTTATAGCAATATTAAAAATCAATTCATTATATATTAATACTGGATATGGTATACATGGTTTACTGGTTTAATACATATACATGTCATAATTTACAAGATAAATTCATATATTATAACCATATAATAATCATGACATATAATACCATTTTTTTCTGCCATTTACCTAATAACTAGTCTTTCATATTTCATTTTATATTTTATAACCCAAAACTCTAAATCTAATATATTCAAATACGGGTTGTAAAACATAAGCACTCTCACTAGAGCTTAAGCCATCATGCTCCATATATGTATCTGTATGTTTAGGTACTCAATCGAGCTTCTCAAGTCAATAGCGCTTTCACTCAAGTTTAAGCTCTTTTGATTGAGTAAAATAAATAATTGAATGCAACTAGAATCAAGGGCATTCTCACCTGAACTTAAGCCATATTTTCCTTATAATAAAATTTTTTATATCACCATAAAATCCTACAATACCGTAAATCCCTCCATGATGTCATTCATCCTATGTCAAGTTTTAGATTAGAAAAATGAGCTTTCATCCTTTATTCTTTATTAATCGCATAGCTCATCATATATATATATTCATATGATCAAAGTTATAACATTTCTTCAATCATACATTTTTATGACATCATGCCTTATATATATAATGTATGTCCCTATATACATACCATATCATGTTCTTTGAATCGATAACATAATATCTTATTAAATATATAATGATAATAATAATATGTATTTCAAAGTATCATACCGAATCTTACCTTTTGGGACTTACGAACTTATATATTTATTAACTCATATACATACCAAATTAACTTAGCCAATATACCATAAAAATTTTAAAGATAGCTATTATCACACAAAATTCTTGTCCTAATTTTAGGTCATATTTTCACATACTTCTCTCTTGAATTTGAACTCGTGATATTCTATGAATTTTTAGTTTGATTTTTATCTTTCATATTCAAAAAGAATCATATAAATCTGAATTTTCTAACTAAAGTTATTGTCAAATAACCGTATAACATTCAATAAAAATTCTGCCCAATATTTTCTAGATACTTCCAAGCCCAAGATTTTATAGTCAATTTTAGATCCAATTTAAATTATAACTAGGTTCACACTCTTCATAATAATTTTAGATCTATATATCTAATTTTATTTTTAATTAGTTTTATCTCAATCTAAGTTCCAAAGCAGAAGATATGACCAAATTACCATGTGGTGTTCACTGAAAAATTGCCCAGTATTTTCTAGGTATTTCCATGTCTGAGATCTTATAGTAAATTTTAGGTCAATTTACAATTAGATATAATATTCACACTCTTCATAATATTTTTTAGATCTATGTGTCTACTTTTATTTTCAATTTATTTCATTCTTATCTAAGTTCTAAAACAAAGATATGACCAAATATATCAAAATTGTTCCAGATGAATTTTAGCAAAATCATCAAACATATCTAAGTTATTTGTTCAATTATGATTCAACATCAAGCATCATTAAAAATCAAATATGCTCATATGTACAAATCTTGACACAATCGAGTTTTAACCTCTTAAATTTATGGTTGTTTTAAGATTTTGGGGAGAGGAAGAAGAAGAAGTAGAAGAATGGTGGAAAAATAGAGAATTTGTGTATGAGAGAGTGAAATGAAGGCTAGGGTTCTGAAAAATGGAACAAGTGAAAAAATAGCTCTTTTATACCCATGACAAATATCCTTTTAGGTTTCTCCTTATTTTTACCAAATATCCACTTAAATCTTTGGTTTCTACTTTTTTCTTATTAACTTACCCAATATTTCTATCTTTTTATTAAACACACATAACTTAATAAAAATCACATATAAATCTCATTATTATATTTAATTTCCAAATTTAGACTATGATAATTTTAATTGCAATCACTAAGCATGCTAACTATCTAAGCCTAAATTGATAGGCGGTATTGTATTTATAAATAGTGATAATTACGAATTAACAATATAGAATGTACTAAAAATATCTTTTGATGGATTCTCGATAATTGATCATTGATTTCTCTAGCTAGAGTGTGTCAACAATAATTATAAGTTAATTTTTATAATAAGATTTTTGAAATATAATCATTAGAAAAAATCAGCAAGTGTCAAGGTATAAAATGTAATTAAATTGATTAGACAATTGTGATATCAATTTAATTGTTGATGTTGTACAAAAGATTATGAAGTAAAAAAAATCAATGCGGTATAGATCAAATTTATACTAATCTTTGATAACATACAGTTATAAAGTTTCCAATCTTTTAGTGGAATAGATTTAGAATTATAATTAGACCTATTTAATTATGTGTAAATTATTTGTAAATACTATTATATGTGCTCATATAATCCTTGGACTAAATCATTTAATTGATTGTGTCATTACATGTTTTGTTGATTAGCATATTGGACTTTGTGTCCATAAGTGAACAAAGTTAAAATTTTATTAGATAGTATGTGGAGAAGAAATTTTTTATTAGATAGTTATTTTAAATTTTAGAAATTCTAATTTAATTAGAATTAAATTTAAAATAGGTAAATTATCTAATGAAAATAATAAATATTTTATCTTGATTGGAGATAATCTAAGAGATAAAATTGATATCATTTATTTATTTTCTATTCAAAGAAAAATAAGATAATAAATGATATTATTATCCTATCTAATAAATACTATTCAAAATAGGATTGTTAATTGAAAAAGGGAAGTCCACGTACGAAGAAAAAGATGGAATTATGTTTTTATTCTACAATTGGTCTCTTTTCTTTGGAAAGAAAAAGAAAAAAAAAAAGCCTTCCTTTTGTTGTGAACCGAGAGAAAGATAAATAATTTTTAATTATTTTACTTTTGGTTATGTTAAAGTGAGAAGAAAATTTCCACCATCACAAAGAAGCTAAGTGCAAAGAAAATAATTTTTATTTTTTTTGTTAATTTTGATTTGATTGTTCAATCGGTAATTAATTATTTTTGTAATGCATAAAGTGTCAACCCGCTTAGTGCAATCAAATTTGAGAATGATCCGGAATATTTATACAGACGGGAATATTAACAAGATATTGTAGAGCGTCGGCCTCTGATATAAAAATGGTATGATTTTGTAAATTAATTATTTTATACATACTAGGAAATGGTCTTAATTAAATGATTTTTCCACTATTATTTATTTGATAATTTATTTTTTATCAAAATATTTTAAAATTTTCCCTAAAGTAAGATTACAAACTTATTCTTGGATTTCTTGACATATACACAGTGATCTTCATCAATTATTTCAAAATTATATGATAATTTTGTTTCATGAAATTTGATTTATCACTGTCTTAAAGCTTGTTTAAGACCATAAATTAAACTTAATAGTTTACACACTTTGTATTCTTGTTATTTTTCTATGAAACTCATAGATTGTTCTATATAGATTTTTTTTTTTCTTTAGTTCTCTATTTAGAAATGTAGTTTTAACATTCATTGATCTAATTTCAAATATAGGCACACAAATATGGCTGGAATATGGCACATTAAAGTGAATCCTATAACATATGAGAATGTTTCCTCATAATCAATCTATTTTTGTTAACTATATCTTTTAATTACAAGACAAGCCTTATATCTCTCAATTATCCCACAAACCTTAATTTTATTTTAAGAACCCATTTATTTTTTATAACTTTTGCATCCTTGTAGTAGTTCAACCAATCTCCAAACTTGGTTTGATCTCATAGACTCCATTTCTACTATTATTACTTTTTTTTTCCTTTTTTCCTTAACAGAATAAGAAAGATCTTCATAATTGTTTGAGGTTTTTCTTCATCTTGTAGAGTAATTAATAAACGTTCACCTCTTTTAATTTCAAAACAATGTCATGGAATGTTTCCATCATCATTTCATCTTAGTTGAGGTGTTTATAAAACAAATTCACCATTTATTTGGGGTATTTTTGAAACTAATTCATTTTCTCTTTCATTGCTCCCACCTAGATCAAATATCTTTAACATATCACCAAATGTTTATACCAAGGAATCTTGTGCGATTAAAGTATTCTAATTTACTAATTCATAAAGAGATGCATCTTGATCTTGATTTATCTCTCTCCTGCTAGGAAATTCTTCTTTCATAAAAGTGGCATCCCAAGATTCAAATTCAATTACACTCTCATTGCCTTGTTCATCAATAAAAATATATCTTTTTCATTATTCATAGTATCTTATAAACATACTATTTTTACCTCTTGGGCCTAATTTCTCATATTTATGTGAAAAATCGTGAACATTAGTAGCACATCCCTAAGCCTCAAATTATTGAGGTTGGGTTTTCCATCGGTCTATAAATTATAAGGAGTTGAAGTAACTAATTTGGAGGATTCTAAGTTTGATACATGGGTAGCTATGAGTAACACATCACCCTAAAAGGTAATTGGTAAATTTGCTGCAACCATCTTACACCTCACCATTTTCAGGGGCAAAGTGGTTTGGAAGAATTTGTAGATGAAAATGAATATGAGGAGGCCAGATTTTGTGAGAAATACTAAATGAGAGCTTTAATTGAAACAATTTTTAAAGTTGGAAATGAGAAAAACAACAGAAATTTAGTTTTATAGTCGACAGATTCACAGTCATGAATGGTCCATCACGGGCATGAATAGTCATGGTCACGATTTGTTGAAGAGGCGATCTAGCCATGATAAAGGATACAAATCGATTCACGGTCATGACATGCCCGTTACTTATGAATTTCATAGCGGTGATAAAAGGAGTCACGGTCGTGAAGAGCAATCTTCACTACTTCTAACCATGAGGCAACGCGTGAAACAAAGCGTGAACAATTCTATAATTATTTGTTGTCTATGTTCACGATCGTGAATAATTGTCATGGGCGTGAATAAGGAGTTTCACGGGAGTGAATGAAAAGAGTCATGGGTGTGAAATATAGTCTTCACAACCTCCAATCGTGAAGGATGTCGTGAAGCAAAGCGTGAAACAACTGGAGCTTTTTGCAATTAGGATCATGGCCATGAATATATGTCACGGGCGTGAATTATCTCAAATCATCAATTAATAAAACTAAGTCTAAAATAAGACTAAAAAATTTCTAAGATGTTTCTATGTCTTAGAACATATATTCCCATCATGTTAACCACTTCATACCTTAAAAATTAGTCAATTAAAGAGCATCGTATGAAGGAAATTAACACTCAAGGTTGACAATTAACAATCATACTTAAGATAAGGTTGATCCATTAAGCATACCAAGCTCTTTTCTTATAAAACAAAATCTTTCTTCATTAAGAGATTTGGTTGCCAATTAATTGTTTGTATCAATAAATTCTAATACAACATCTTCACATTGAACATAATCTCTAAGAAAATGATATCTTATGTCAATATGCTTACTTCTAGAGTGTTGAATAGGATTCTTAGATACGTTTACGACACTTGTATTGTTACATTTGATGGGTATATGGTCCAAACTATGACCATAATCCTTAAGTTATTGTCTCATCCATAGGATTTAAATGCAACAACATCCTACTGCCACATATTCCGCTTCAGCGGTAGAAAGGGTAACCGAACTTGTTTCTTGCTAAACCAATAGACTAAGCATTTGCCAATAAAGTGACAAGTGCCTAAAGTACTCTTTTTATCCAAGAGATTGCGGGCATAATCTGCATCTGAATATCCTATGATATGAAAGAATGAATTTCTAGGATACCATAAGCCTATATGCAATGTGTCATGTAAATATTTTAAGATTCTTTTCACAGCATTCAAATGTGATTCTTTAGGACAAGATTGAAATCTAGCACATAAGCATACACTGTACATTATATCAGGCCTAGGGGCAGTAAGCTATAAAAGTGATCTGATCATACCTTTATAGAGCTTTTCATTAATGCTCTTACCCTTTTCATCTTTGTCCAATTTTGTGGATGTGCTCATTGGAGTCTTGGCATTTTTGTATCCTTCCATTCCAAATTTATTGATTAAATCTTTGGCGTACTTGGATTTGTTGATGAATATGCCCTCATTGCTTTGTTTTATTTATAAACCAAGGAAGAACTTAAGTTCACCCATCATGCTCATTTCAAATTCCCTAGTCATACACTTGTATTGCCAATTCTCTTTTCAATTATTCTTTTTAATCTTTTTGGGAGTATGACAATGTCCTCATTTGCATCATCACGCTTTTCTTTGTCATCTTCAACTTCTTCTTGAGATTTTGAAGTAGTGGCTTTGAGTGCTAGAGGCTTTCTTTTTTCTTGTTCAGCTTCAAGTTCTCTATCTCTCTTTACCGCCATTTTGTGTGTTAGAAGTTTACCAATAATCACATCGGTAGGCATGACACTCATGCTTTCATTGGCTTCTTCTATACCCATAACTCTTGAACCATAGTCTTTGAGAGGAAGGCTTCTTAGAATTTTGTTGTTTACATCTTCCAAGCTTAAGTGTTTTCTAAGCTTTCTCATGCCATTTATGATGGCTAGAAGACGGTTTGTCATATCGGTGATAGATTCATTGGATTTCATCTTGAAGAGTTCATATTCTGAACTGAGAAGTTGAATCTTCTTGGATTTAACTTGCTTGGTTCCTTCATGATAATTCTCCAATGTCTTCCACATACTATATGCGGTAGGGCAACATTGGATTCTGCCACATTCTTCAATGGATAGAGAGCTTGCGAGGATTGTCATTGCCTTTTTATTTTTTAAGTTTGCTCTACATTGAGGCTCTGTCCAATCATCTCTTGAAAGAACTTCTTCTTCACCATCATCTCCTCTCCTAATTGGTGGTGTCCATTCTTTCCGAACACTATCCCAAACTTTAATTCCCTCACTATTGAGATATGTCTCCATCCAGAACTTCCAATGAGTGTAGATTGCTCCATCAAAGTAAGGCTTAAGACTTTTGAATCCTTCACTGGCCATTTATTGATCTTTGCTAGCACTTTTTAGGCTTTGTTGCTAGACAAGCTCTGATACCAATTGTTGCCTAGACAATGAACCAAGAAAATGGTTGAATTGGTTATGAAATAAAAAATCTCTTAACCTTAAGTGTGGAATAAAATAAAATAGAGTAAAGAAGAAGAGATATCACACACAAGATTTATAGAGGTTTGGGTATTAATAAACCTTACTCCTCTCCCCAATCTCAATTGGGTGTTTTACTAACACACTAAGTGTTACAATGGAGTTTTACAAGTTCACTCCCAACTATGGTGTTTCTCTCAATGGCTAACACCTAACCCACAAATTCTCTTGTGTTTTAATGGCTCACACAATAAACCAATTCCTTGTGTTTTATGACTTATACAATAAACTCTTACAAGTGTTTCACTCTTAACCCAATGTACCCGAACTCACTTGAGTAATTATTTACAATGAAAACACTCACCAACCCACAATACTCAAAAATTATGAGCAATTAGGTTTTTACAAAGAATAAAGGTTTTGTTAAAAATTAATTAATGAACAAGGCTACAACAAGATTAAAGATTCAAAGTAATTATTGTTCTACTTGTTAGGATTCATAAATGACTTGCATTTATACTTTCTCTATGAATTATAGTCGTTTGGGTGCATTTAATGAGAAAATAACTGTTGAACCAACTCTTAACTTCGCACCTGACATGTTTCTCTGTCCTCATTCACGGGCGTGAATATATGTGTCACGATCGTCAATGTTCTTCCAAGTCGTGGTCCAAGTGGTGCCACTGGCCGTGAAGCTCTCTGGAAGAATTTGAAGTGTTTGATCACGAACGTGACTTTATACTTTAATGGGCATGAATATTCTTCCAAGCCATGGTCCAAATAGTGACATTGGCCCTTAAACTCACTGGAAGAATTTGACATGTTATCTCATGGGCGTGACTGATTTGATAATTCACGGTTGGTATGATCCTTCATGGCCGTGAACTTTGAATTGTGGAAAGTTGGCGCTAAGCTATTTCACAGCGTGACATAAGTAGTCACGAGTGTGATTTTATTGTTTCTTTTGATTTTTGATCTTGAAATGTTGTCTTTCATATTCTATTCAAGATATATTATGTTCAACATACTTAGAACACAAGCATTGTTAAATACATTATTGTTATTTTATTTGTCAGCATCAAAATGACAGAAATACCCCTCAAGGTTCAACAGTGCATTTATGGGGATAATAAATGATGGTTTATAAAGGTCGAGTGGTAAGTAAGGTGGCATAAATTTATAAATGCATAAATTAGTATGAATGTATTCTTAAGATTCATGGATTCAATTATGTTAGAATATGCTTTTGTGGGTTAATTGATGTTTTAGTTCATGATAAGGCATGTGTGATGAGAATGCGGATAAGCATAAAGCATAGAAGGTCTTGCATGTGGATTTCCTTAAATGCTTTGTTGTATATTGTTTTGTTGGAAAAACTAGATTCATGCCCGTGACAGAGGGTTCACGGTTATGAATCATCGATATGAAACTGCCTAAATCAAGCAGAATGGGTCATGGCTTGAGTCACCATATGACTCACGAGTATGAACTTGCAAAGTCACATTCATGACTATTTCTTCATGCCCTTGAAAAAATATGCAAGCTTGGAAAAAGTGTTTACAACTTGATTTATGGTTTGGTTCACAAGTTGAAGTGCCCTTGACTGAATTTTTACGACCATAAACACATATTTCACACTCGTGAATTATGTTTATAATATTATATATTGTTTCTTTCATGACTGTAGTATAATGGATATGCACATACTTCCATAATGGTATGATATGGATGTTAAAACACATGATTATATGATAGTTCTTGGATACATAATGCATAGTGCATTTTCATAAGATTCAAAGGTTTATGTTTTAAAAATAAAGGTTTCACATATAAGTATAACAAAGAGAATTTTGAACAAGTAAAGCTCATGCTCGATACTAGAGCTCGAAATAGGATAGGTGGCACGTCATTAAGAGGGTTCACGGTACCAAAGTGATACGATACAATGACTTTTTAAAGGACAATGTGGCTTAGGCTCTAGGAGTGCCCTTGATCCTATATTGCATGCAAAGATATATGTTTACTCTGCCACTGTTTATAATCATGTGTGTCAGTCTCTCAAGTCAATGGCACTTTCAAAGGTTTTGTTAAAAATTAATTAATGAACAAGGCTACAACAAGATTAAAGATTCAAAGTAATTATTGTTCTACTTGTTAGGATTCATAAATGACTTGCATTTATACTTTCTCTATGAATTATAGTCGTTTGGGTGCATTTAATGCGAAAATAACTGTTGAACCAACTCTTAACTTCGCACCTGACATGTTTCTCTGTCCTCATTCACGGGCGTGAATATATGTGTCACGATCGTCAATGTTCTTCCAAGTCGTGGTCCAAGTGGTGCCACTGGCCGTGAAGCTCTCTGGAAGAATTTGAAGTGTTTGATCACGAACGTGACTTTATACTTTAATGGGCATGAATATTCTTCCAAGCCATGGTCCAAATAGTGACATTGGCCCTTAAACTCACTGGAAGAATTTGACATGTTATCTCATGGGCGTGACTGATTTGATAATTCACGGTTGGTATGATCCTTCATGGCCGTGAACTTTGAATTGTGGAAAGTTGGCGCTAAGCTATTTCACAGCGTGACATAAGTAGTCACGAGTGTGATTTTATTGTTTCTTTTGATTTTTGATCTTGAAATGTTGTCTTTCATATTCTATTCAAGATATATTATGTTCAACATACTTAGAACACAAGCATTGTTAAATACATTATTGTTATTTTATTTGTCAGCATCAAAATGACAGAAATACCCCTCAAGGTTCAACAGTGCATTTATGGGGATAATAAATGATGGTTTATAAAGGTCGAGTGGTAAGTAAGGTGGCATAAATTTATAAATGCATAAATTAGTATGAATGTATTCTTAAGATTCATGGATTCAATTATGTTAGAATATGCTTTTGTGGGTTAATTGATGTTTTAGTTCATGATAAGGCATGTGTGATGAGAATGCGGATAAGCATAAAGCATAGAAGGTCTTGCATGTGGATTTCCTTAAATGCTTTGTTGTATATTGTTTTGTTGGAAAAACTAGATTCATGCCCGTGACAGAGGGTTCACGGTTATGAATCATCGATATGAAACTGCCTAAATCAAGCAGAATGGGTCATGGCTTGAGTCACCATATGACTCACGAGTATGAACTTGCAAAGTCACATTCATGACTATTTCTTCATGCCCTTGAAAAAATATGCAAGCTTGGAAAAAGTGTTTACAACTTGATTTATGGTTTGGTTCACAAGTTGAAGTGCCATTGACTGAATTTTTACGACCATAAACACATATTTCACACTCGTGAATTATGTTTATAATATTATATATTGTTTCTTTCATGACTGTAGTATAATGGATATGCACATACTTCCATAATGGTATGATATGGATGTTAAAACACATGATTATATGATAGTTCTTGGATACATAATGCATAGTGCATTTTCATAAGATTCAAAGGTTTATGTTTTAAAAATAAAGGTTTCACATATAAGTATAACAAAGAGAATTTTGAACAAGTAAAGCTCATGCTCGATACTAGAGCTCGAAATAGGATAGGTGGCACGTCATTAAGAGGGTTCACGGTACCAAAGTGATACGATACAATGACTTTTTAAAGGACAATGTGGCTTAGGCTCTAGGAGTGCCCTTGATCCTATATTGCATGCAAAGATATATGTTTACTCAGTTAATATGACTTCAGCTTTGAAAGTGCCATTGACTTGAGAGACTGACACACATGATTATAAACAGTGGCAGAGTAGTTTAAGCTCTAGGAGCGCTCCTGTTCACAACCCATATTCGAATAGTCTGGGTTGAGAGTTATTGGAAATTATATTAAAGTGATTAATGAATGTAATGAAATTAAAAAGAGATTCAAAAGCACAAGTATACTAAGATATACAATTAATACGATATATGTTGTTATAAAGGTTTTATGTTATCTATCACATTGTTCAAGTGATTAAAGAGCCACCACTTTCATAAGGTAAAGTATTTTCATGACATTATGATTTCACTGTCATGCCACGATATTTTAGTATGATGTCATGAATATGAAAAATATTGATATGCTTTTGTGTGAATGCATGTTGAATTTTTATGCCTATATGTATCATTAAACTTTTAGTAGCTTAGCGTGCGAGTGTTTTCACCATATAAGTTGGAGCCTAGTAGATAAAAGTCAATCAAGAGAAGTACATCCAACATAGAGACATCAGAGTAGACCTATCAGGGTTGGTGATATATTATGTTATATTTTACATTTTATACATGGTATAGAGAATGAATTTTGTTTACTTTCATACATATTTATATTGTATAGAAATATGTATTTTAGTTTTAAATGAATGTATTATTATAAACATTGGGCCTATGGATCACAAACATCATATATATATATATATATAATGCTTCCCTTTCGAATTAACTATACTCCTTTAAGGATGTTTATGTAAGTCGGATGTTTAACATATTTTATATAAAATAAATCAAATGTTGTCATCAATGGTTTTCAAAGGAAAAGAAAAGATTTTAAATTTCCACAATTTTCTACATATAAGTTTCATTGCATCTGCTCATTTAGTTAGATTTTGTCACGTCCGCGATTTAGGATATGACCATTATACATAAGTTCCACGATTCTCTATACCGTAAGAGATGGAAACGTTACGAGCAAAGTCTAAATATGGATATGATGCCAAGAACTTAGTTTAATATGATAATATGATGTTTAATATAAATATTGAGTTGATTTGATAAAATATTGTAATTTCGTGTTATGCATGTAAATCGAGACAACAGATTGGGTCGGAATACATAATTTTTGTCTGGCAGTGAGAATTCGAGTTAAGAATACCAAAATATAGAAAATAATATTTTAAGGTCATAGGTAAAGTTATATGTAGATAATTTAAGGTTACGGGCTCTGATTTGCAAAAATACAGTCCCCAGGACGGGTTTATGGTCTGATTTTCTGACTAAAATCTAAGGATATGTGTTTACGATCATAATTGCGTCGATGTGACCACAATTGAATTCTAAAATTTTTAAAATTGAGAATTTGAAAATCGAAATTCTGATGAAATTTTATAGACATGATTTAGAAAAATAATTAAATCGCAAAAATGTAATTTTCGTAGTCGTGATCGTTTTGCAAAATTGAAAAAGACCGTTTCAAAAAGAAAATTTTTCTAAGAATATCGGTATGTTCAATTTGAGGAGATAATGTCATTTGAGATATATAATTTAAGAAAATAAATTTATTTAAGTAGTAAATTGAAAAATTAGAAAGTTTAGTAGAAAAAGTTGTAATTCAAATTTTCTTCTGAATTAATTTGGATAAAAGGAAAAATATTTTTTTATTAAATTTTAATTAGCCAATTGGAACAAAGATTAAGATTAATTAATTATTTAACAAGTATATATGGAAAACATTTTGACAAATTATATAATAATTTCATATAAAAAAAATAAAAATAAATAGAGCAGTGTCAGCAAAGCATATCTCCACCCAACATTTTAATCACCTAATTATGTTGAATAACCTACTAATCCACCTATATAAGTCCAATTTCATTTTCTCTCTCCCATTATTTTCATTTTACTCAACTTTCTTCTTCATTTCTTCTCCATTTAGCCAAATCTTATCTTCTCCTACTTCCTTTCAATTTCTTCTAATTATCTTTCAACAATCTCACCATTAAATCACTTAAGGAGCTAGGATTTCAAGTGGTAGAGAAAATAGATATTTTAGAGCAAAACATAAGGTGGCTGAAAATCTTAGGTGGGTTAAGGTGAGAAATTTTTATTTCTTCCTTATTTCATGGTTTTGAAGTCTTGATTTCTCTTTTCCTTAAAGATCTTCAAGTTAATAGTGTGATTGTGGTTGATATGTATTGGAATTAAAAAATAGATTAGGTTGAGAAGTTGTGATTTTTGAAAAATTATTTGAGATTGTACGGGTTTATGGTTCAATTTTCCGACTAAAAGCTAGGGATATGTGTTTACGATCATAATTGCATCGATGCAATCATAATTGAATTCTAAAATTTTTAAAATTTAGAATTTAAAAATCAAAATTCTTATGAATTTTTATAGACATGATTTAGAAAAATCATTAAATCGCAAAAAAATAATTTTCGCAGTAGTGATCGTTTTGCAAAATCAAAAAAGGTCATTTCAAAAAGAAAATTTTTATGAGAATATTGGTATGTTCAATTTGAGGAGATAATATCATTTGGGATATAAAATTTAAGAAAATAAATTTATTTAAGTAGTAAATTGAAAAAATGGAAAGTTTAGTAGAAAATGTTGTAATTCAAATTTTCTTCTGAATTGATTTGGATAAATGGAAAAATATTTTTTTGATTAAATTTTAATTAGCCAATTGGAATAAAGATTAATATTAATTAAGATTAATTAATTATTAAACAAGTATATATGGACAAAAAATTGACAAATTATATAATAATTTCATATAAAAAAATAAAAATAAATAGAGCAGTGTCGGCAAAGCATATCTCCACCCACCATTTTAATCACCTAATTATGTTGAATAACTTACTAATCCACCTATATAAGTCCAATTTCATTTTCTCTCTCCCATTATTTTCATTTTACTCAGCTTTCTTCTTCATTTTTTCTCCATTTAGCCAAACCTTATCTTCTCCTACTTCCTTTCAATTTCTTCTAATTATCTTTCAACAATCTCACCATTAAATCACTTAAGGAGCTAGGATTTCAAGTGGTGAACAAAATAGATATTTTGGAGCAAAACATAAGGTGGCTGAAAATCTTAGGTGGGTGAAAGTGAGAAATTTTTATTAATTTTTATTTCTTTCTTATTTCATGGTTTTGAAGTTTTGATTTCTCTTTTCCTTAAAGATCTTCAAGTTAATAGTGTGATTGTGGTTGATATGTATTGGAATTAAAAAAAATATTGATTAGGTTGAGAAGTTGTGATTTTTGAAAAATTATTTGAGATTGTACGGGTTTATGGTCCGATTTTTTGACTAAAAGCTAGGGATATGTGTTTACGATCATAATTGCATCGATGCGATCACAATTGAATTCTAAAATTTTTAAAATTGAGAATTTGAAAATCGAAATTCTAATGAATTTTTATAGACATGATTTAGAAAAATAATTAAATCGTAAAAACGTAATTTTTATAGTGGTGATCGTTTTGCAAAATCAAAAAAGAAAATTTTTCTGAGAATATCAGCATGTTCAATTTGATGAGATCATGTCATTTGAGATATAGAATTTAAAAAAATAAATTTATTTAAGTAGTAAATTGAAAAGTTGGAAAGTTTAGTAGAAAAAGTTGTAATTCAATATTTCTTCTGGATTAATTTAGATAAAAGAAAATTATTTTTTTGATTAAATTTTAATTAGCCAATTGAATTAATTAATTATTAAATAAGTATATATGGAAAAAAATTTGACAAATTATATAATAATTTCATATAAAAAAATAAAAATAAATAGAGTAGTGTCGGCAAAGCATATCTCGACCCACCATTTTAATCACCTAATTATGTTGAATAACCTACTAATCCACCTATATAAGTCCACTTTCATTTTCTCTCTCCCATTATTTTCATTTTACTCAATTTTATTCTTCATTTCTTCTCCATTTAGCCAAATCTTATCTTATCCTACTTCCTTTCAATTTCTTCTAATTATCTTTCAACAATCTCACCATTAAATCACTTAAGGAGCTAGGATTTCGAGTGGTGAAGAAAATAGATATTTTGGAGCAAAACATAAGGTGGCTGAAAATCTTAGGTGGGTTAAGGTGAGAAATTTTTATTAATTTTTATTTCTTCCTTATTTCATGGTTTTGAAGTCTTGATTTCTCTTTTCCTTAAAGATCTTCAAGTTAATAGTGTGATTGTGGTTGATATGTATTGGAATTAAAAAAATATTGATTAGGTTGAGAAGTTGTGATTTTTGAAAAATTATTTAAGATTATGGTTTGATTTATGGTCTAAGTGAAAAAATTCGTAATTTGCATGAAGACAAAAATTATGGGTATTTTTTTATGGCGAAATCAAATTTATAATGGAGGAGAAAGAAACTAAAACTTGGACTGTTGTTTGGAAAAATAATTATGATGGAATTTTGGATGAGATAAAAAAAATCATTGGAAGAAGATTTAGCTTGCCCGAACCATGGTAAAAGAATTCTGATAATTGTTGAACCATTGGATAATTTCAATTAAGATGATATATATATATATATATATATATATATATATATATATATATATATATATATATATATATATACACACTGGTGAATTAAAAAGAAATTATAGGGTGGAATATGTGATGAATTTGGAAGAAAAGAAAATTAATTATAGATAAAAATTAATCAAAGAAAATTTATATGAAAAGAAAATAAGAGAAATGAAGAATTTAATTTAATTGGAATTTTTGGAGTTGTAATAATAAAGGGAAATAATATATATATATATATATATATATATATATATATATATATATATATAATAATTGAGGACATTAGAAAATAATTTGGTAACATCGTAATACGAGTCGACAAACCGATATTTCGAAACTCACATAAAATAAATACTGAAATAAAAATATTGATAAACATGAATGATGAAAAAATTTAAATAGGTAGTTTTAATTACTGTCAAAATTAATAGTATTTTATAACCGAAAATTAATTGGTTTTCAGGCGTATCATTGAGACAGACACTAGTGATTGATAAGGAAAAAAAGACGGTAGATACTGGTAAAGCATAATAAGTTCTATATAAAATCTCTTATAATATTAACAATGATGAGTTTAATTGATTTTATGAGAATTTCTAGTAATTAAGAAAATTTTATATCTTTAATTGAATTCCTCCATGATAGTAAATTTTATTAAATAATATTATACTGTGAGATTTTATATTTAACATAAATTGGTGCATATCGTTTACGATGAATAATTATTAAGAAGTATGCTACAAATTTTATGTTATTATTTTTCTTGAACTATGAATTTGTTTTGGTTTAAAATAAATTTTTATGGTAAATAAATATGATTATTATTATTTCTAATAGTAATTTAATTAGACAATGATTGGAAATTGATTATAAAATTTTGTAATTTTTTACCTACATATTAGCCTAAACATGAATTAGAGTATTGTTGGCATACCAATAGAATAATTATTCGATCATGTGCATTTTTTGTGGACCAAGTGAAAACAGTAATTTTGTGTATTTCTGCGGATTACATGATATATTATCCAGTTCTGTACATATCTAAGGAATGTGAAATATATATTTGGATCTTATGCATATATGTAAATCCTATGATTAATATGTGATAAGACACTTTATGTTTTCCTAAGAGTAAGTATATGGTGTTATAATATATGAGTAGATAATAAAAATATTTAATAAGAATACGAATAATGATTTGTATTTTTACGCGATGAATTTAAAATATCATTTATATTTTAATTGTTGAAAAATGTATATTGCAAAAGTTATATAAGTATTTGTATTGAAATTTTATTTGAAATGTTTATGATTTATTAATGATGCTTTATTTTATAATATGACTTTTCTTATAAGTATTTTGTACCACTAAGTGTGAAACTCAACGTGGGAATTTATTCTCTCGCACAGGTATTTAAGGAAAGGTAAAGTGACACATGTATATAAAGACGTCGTTGAAACCAGTGGACCCTACTAATAGACCCAAGTAGCAGCCGCCCAAAGCGGATTGATTATAATAAATTTATTTTGTGTGTTCCATGTATTAATTGATATTGTATGATTTATTAAACATATTAGATTGTTAAATATGAATAAAATATGAGGAGTATGGTAGTAATAGAAATTGGTTAATATTGTATTTTAAAAATGTTACTTTAATATTATTTATACTTTATTTATAATTTATTTTTTCTATTTATAATTATTCGAATATATTTTTACTGAAACTAAAATATGTAAAAAAAAATTATACTACCTGTAGCATTTCTTATCTGATAGTATATAGTAATGTATACAGGATAATAAAGGATATTACAGGTTTATCCTGATTAGATGATATGATGTTACATTTAGTGGTATCAGAGCTTAAATTTAAGCATTTTGAACCTAAATGGATTAAGAGTTATAATATCACTACAAGAAAAATTATATTTATCAACAGAATTCACTAACGGACAACATCCGTTGATATTTACCAATGGATTAGCAATGGAAATATGTAGAGAAAATTATAAAATAGTACAAACGGTACTTTATTAATGGATTAATATTTGTTAATAAATATTGCACGAATATTTGGCGTCAAAGTTACCAACGGATCACTAACAAAAAATACCAACGTATTTAAATTTATTAGTATTCCGTTGATATTTTGGTAATTACCAACAGACCAAAATAACAATAGACATATGGTCGTAGCTAAATAACAATGAAAAATTTTGTTGGTAAATACCAACATATTTTTTTTGTTATTATTTACTAACGGATTTCTATCCATTGGTATTTATTAATAGAAATGTCCGTTGATATTTACCAACATATATAAATCTGTTGGTAAATTATTTGAAATTTTTTTCTTTTTCGCTAATAGAAACAATTTTTTTTAAAAAAAATTAATTGAAAATGGGAATTGAATGTTAAATAATCTATGAATTGAAATTGATTAATTAAAGTTAAATAAATAAATTTAGTGTTCAATTATTAATCAATTTAATAAATTGAACCATAATTTTATCAATTAAATCTCAATTTATTCAAATGATTCCTAATTTAATTAATATGAGTATAATTAAAGTTAGTTTATTTAAATTAACTAATTAAATATCAATTGAAGTTAATGTAATTAAATTAATTAATTGAATCCCAATTTATGTAGATTTAATCAAATTATTTAATTTATTCTCAATTTAAGCATTAATTGAGATTCTAATTAAGAATAGTTAATCAATTTAATTAATTGAACGTCAATTGAAAAGAATTAAATTAAATTAAATTAATCAATAAAATTATCATTTAATCAATTGAAGTTTAATTAATCAATTACATCTCAATTTGATGAAATTAATTAATATCAATTTAAAAATAATTTCATTAATGTAAGTTTAATTAATAAATTGAATTTCAATTTAATCAATTGAAGTTCGATTAATCAATTGAACTCCAATTAATAAGTTAAACCCTAATTTCTGTCAATTGATTCAAGTTTAAGTTTAATTTATTAAATCAAATCCAATTTAATTAATTAAATATTAATTTTATCAGTTGAACTTCAATGTATATCAATTGATACAAATTAATTAATTAAACCCTAATTTTATCATTTAAAGTTTGATTTAAGTTTAATTTAATTAATTTTATTTTAATTAATCAATTGAACCCAATTTATGCTCATTTAAACTAATTTATGCTCATTTAATCTATTAACCTATAGTTAATCAATTAAACCCCAATTTAAGTCAATTAAATCAAGTAATTCAATTGAATATCAATTTAATCAATTAAATTTCAATTTAATAATGATTTAATAATTTTAGTTCAATTAATCAATTGAGGTCCAATTTAATCAATTGAAACTCAATTTTTATTCAATTTAATTATTTTAAGTTCAATTAGAAATTTAACCAATTGAGCCATAATTAATTAATTGAACCTCAATTTAAGACTATTAAATCAAATTAATAAGATATTCTCAATTTAATCAATTGAAGTTGAACTTAAATTCAATTAATCAATTAAACCGTAATTTGATCAAAATAATTGAACTCCATTTAATCAATTTAAGTTTAATAAATTAATTAACCCCTAAAGTAATTAATCATAATTTAAGACTATTAAATAAAATTACTCAACTAAAATAAAATTACTAAACTAAATCATAATTCAATCAATTGAAGTTTAATTAAGGAACTCAAATTTGATTGAATTTAATAAATTGAACTCCAATGATAGCTCAATTTAGTCAATTTAAAATACAATTAATCAATTAATCTCTCAATTAATTAATTTAACACAAATTCTCTAAAACTCACAAACCAGATGATAGATGAATGAGTTTTAGAGTTTCTGAAACATTTAGATAGGAAAAAGATGAGTTTTGTGTATATGTCAACTTTAGGAGGCCATAATTTTTGACTTTGGTTAAATTAAAAGGGTCATAATATATCGAATCAAAACTTGTTTAGAGATCTGTACTTATTATGAGATTTGCCTATAATGGCCAACTTTTAGGACCGAAAAATACCATTTAAAGTAGTTTTAGATGCTACGAAGTTTTTCCTTTCGATTTTTAGTGCATTTTGTGTTTTTTTTTAAAAAACATTTTCCTTTTGGTAAAATCTGAGTTTGGTGTATTTTTTTTGTTTGGTTCAGTTAATCAATTGAACTTGATTTAATCAGTTAAATTTTAATTTAATCAATTGAATTTCAATTTGTATTAATTTAGTCAAATTAATCAACTGAAATTAAATTTAATCAATTGATTCCCAATTAATCAATTAATCCTCTAATTTAGTCAAACGAATCAAAATATTTTTTTTGAATATCAATTTATACGTAATTCAAGCATTTTTAATAATTTTATTTATAATTGATACTAAATTTTAATCAGAAAATTTTATGCAGAAAATTTTAAAATAATAGTAATAAAAAATAAAATTTAATTATAATATAAGTTAAAAAATATTCTTTAATTTAAGTTAATCAATTGAAGTAGAATTGAATTAATTTAGGTTTAATTAATAGTTAAATTTATTTAATTTAAATTTCATTAATCAATTGATTCCCAATTTAATCAATTAGCCCTCTAATTTAGTCAATCAAATCAAATTAATTGCTTGAATATCAATTTATTAGTACTTCAAGCATTTATTAATAATATTATTTATAATTGACACTAAATTTTAATTAGAATATTTTAGTGACAAAATTTTAAAATAATAGTAATAAGAAATAAATTTTAATTATAACATAAATTTTAAAAAAAAATTGTTTAACTTAACTTTGAAAAATAAAACAAGTGAAGTTGGTTTGCCTCCAAAATGTTCATGTTGCCTGGAGAGACCCAAAAGCAAAAAATTTCTAATCCCGCCTTTCCTATTTCCAAATTCGACCCTGCCCTATCCTCTTTCTTCCAAACAAATTTTCAATCGCTAAATCACACTCTCTTTGCTCTGAATCAGATCCCATACACTCACACTCAAGTCAAAAGTTACTCTCTTTGTGATCTCTAGGTTTTTCTTGCAACAAAACTCTAACCTTAGGGTTTTATTTTGTTTCTTTCCCTATTCAATTTGAACTATTCCATGGCCAGTGAAACCCTAGAGGACAAGAAATCAGAAGAAAAAGCTCCCCTCAAGAACAAAGTGGAGCCCAAACTCGAAGAAGAGAAGGAACAACTGGAGGAAACAAAGAAGGAAGAGGAGCAAGTGAATAGGGAAGCTCTTAAGAATGAAACTTCAAATGAAAATCAAGACATTTCCCTCGCTTGAATAGATTTGCAGCCGAACAGATTTAGGTAATTCTAAACCCAAATTTCAGCTTTTGACCTTTTCCTTTTGTAGTCAAGGTTTATTTTCACATAAATCAAGTTGCTCTCATTTTTAGCATCATTTTCACGGTAAATGTCCATTTTCATAGTATTTTGTTGTGTATAATATATGTACATTTTTGTATGAGTATATTAAAAAATATATAATTTATTGAATTCTAATAGTGTGAATGAGAATTTTTTTGTTCTTTGATTATTATCTTCTACAATTTGGAACTGACGTGTTATGCCACTTTATTCCTTTTGTTTTGTTTTTTTTTTTTTTTTATCGATTTTGTACTGTTTTTTGCGGTGAATTTCACCAGCTGGAATGCAATTGAAGTGTTTGATGAAATGCCTGAGTTATATATTCTTTTTATCTACTCTTTATACCCTCTCACATGTCATGGATTGAGGATTGATATTGGAGTTATTATTCCATTAGATTGGGGTTTTGTGTTGCAGGGACGTGGTACGCAGCTCAAGGATATTCTTATATGAAACTCAATTGAAGTGTTTGATGAAATGGTTTAGTTAGTATCAAGTGAAAGAATTATAGTTGATATTTATCCCATCTTCCATTCTCATATCACTGCATTTTTTCTTTATTGCTTTCAATTTCAGTCTAGTGGACTTCGGTCACATGCATTATCTATGCTTGTGAATGGTTCCCTCCATAAGGTGACACGAACTGGAAGAGTAGCATTGGTGTGGGAATCAGGTGTGGATTCCACATACCTCCATACATATCCTCTCCCATTATGATACTTGAGATTCCTCCGTGGATAAACCTGTCAAAATTAGTAGAGGCTGCTAGGTATCTTTTCTTGACATAGTGTTTTTTAACTCTTCCAGCATTTTGAAATTGTTATGACTTGCCTCCTAAAATTGATGATTGGGGTTTTTTTTTTGCCTAATGATAAGTTTTATTCTTCTTTGTTTTACATTCATTTTGTTTATTACAGCTCTTTCATTCTTTGGAGCAGCAATAAGTAATTTACCATCTCCTTTTATCTGATTAGTTCTATTTCTTTTTTCATTGGTTAATTCTATTTTTATTTTTGTAGTAGGTTTTTTTTTTTTCAGTGTAAGCTTAGTTTTAAGTTTTTTTAATCTATCTTTTGCAAGTCGAATATTCGATTTTTAATTTGGTTTCTTATGGTATATATGCTTCAATTAGGGCAATTGAGACCAAATCTCTCATTGACAATCAACAATGGCTAACTTATTGGGTCCTCTATTCTATTATTACACTTTTTGAGCTTACCTTTGCCAAAGTCATTGAATAGTAAGATTATTGTTATAGCTATGGTCATTTGACCTACTTGATTCTTCTCTGCTTTGCTTGCACTTTTAATTATTAATCTTGAAGGCATAAACTGCATTGTATATTCTTGGACATTATTTGGAGCCTATGGTAAATTCTTATTCTTAAAGGACAGTATACGTGACTGATTATATGCAACATTCCGTTTAGAGCAAATTTAATATTAATTTTTTTTTTATGTGAGCAATGTTGTTTTAGTTTCTCTTTGCCCTTACAGTCTTATTTTTTGCAGCGTTTTATGTTGTTCTGGGAGAAATACAAAATCTTACAATCTTTAGATGTGTTTGTGTGAAGAATGCCGATTTATGAAAAATATAAGGTTACATGTCCTTTTTACTAAGCCATTTTATAAATTTTATTTAACTTGTGTGCATGTTCAAATCAAGTGTATGTGTCATATATTTATAATGAATTAATTGTTTTTTTCCCTTTTTCTCACAACTGCAGCATGAAAATTTTTGTTAAGTTAACGGGTTGTCCAACATTAAAGGAGGATTGAGCAACGATTGTGATGTAATGAGTACTGCAACTGCTAGAGACTTGCAAATAATACAAAGATATGCAACATTTTTCTGAGTATTTATGTAGGAACTGTGGATAACAATTTTTTTTCTTATGATTGAGATTTGTGGATATGACTTCTTTATTACGTAAAAATAGTGAATTACTAAAGGGTTTCAAGAACTAATATTTGTGATGAATTCTTGGTTGTGGCAAGAAATGGGAGGATTATGCCCAATTTCTATTTAATATTTATTTTCTACTTGGCAAAGCACTCATTTAGCAAACATCATGAATTAAGTATTAGAATGCTATTCAAATTAATTTCTTGTATAATTATTAAAAAAAATTATAAATTAATGAATGATGATGGAGTTAGCATTGATATGCTATTGGTTTATCAACAAAGTTAATTTATCGATGGATTACCAACGAATTTTAGCTAAATTTATCAATGTTTACCAATGCAATATGTATATGTTAGTACTTTATCAACAAATTATCAATAGATTTTTTGCAAAAATAAAAATCAAATTTACCAATGGATTCACTTTACCAACGGATTTTTCTGTTAGTATTTCGTTGTCAAATTACCAACGGATATTATTTTTTAAGTTGTTATTCCGTTGGTAATCTGTTGGTAAATTTATCAATAAAATTTTTTTTGCATTGGTAAATTTATTGATGAGCACTTTACTGACGGAAGTTTGCTATTGGTAATTTATTGGTAAATTGATTTACCAATGGATATTTTAGTTTACCAACGAAAAAATTCTGTTGGTAAAATTATTTTTTCTTGTAGTGTGCATACATCATACATCTCATTTGTCTTTGATATAGGCTTTCTTTGTCAACATATAGGAGTTAATAGGTATAGATGGAGATAAAGGCACATGATATTGTCGAGAGCAATAGTTCTTTGGAGTATAGGGCTCCCAATCAGCCTAGTGCTTCAAGTGTATAGGGTTCGGGTGCTACCATAGTTCATTAGCAGTAACTTGCTGGTCAGATGAATCTAAGTGCAATACCAATCATAAAGCAAATGGCCCAAGTTATACCATAGGCTGTACCACAGGCATCACCATAACCATCTCCACAGCGACCACTAAAGGCACCTAAGATGAAGATTAATAGGCTTTGGAAGTATGGGGCCAATGATTTTTATGGAAGAGGAAAGAATGATCTAGTTGCAGCCGAGTTTTGGCTTGAGAAGATTGAAATGGTCTTTGAAGAGTTAGAGTGTGCCAATGAGCACAAGGCAAAGTATGTAGTATTGATTCTATAGGAACATGTATATGAGTGGTGGAAGTCGGTTCTGAAAAAGCCACAGACTCCACAATCTCTGACTTGTGAGTACTTTGTTATCGAGTTTAAGGAGTATGTGCCCTAAGTCTACAATGATGAGAAAAGAAGGGAATTTTTGAATTTTTAGTGGAGGAACATAACCTTCTTTGAGTATGCAAATGAGTTCACATGGTTGAGCAGATATACCACCGGTCTCATATTGGATGAGAGTGATAAGTTTCTGCTTTGAAGACGGGTTGAATGATGACATTGTGTATCATGTCATTTTTTTATAGCTCAAAGACTTCTCAATGCTTGTGTTTGCCGCCATTAGTATGGATAATAGAAGAAATAAAAGAGTAAAGGAAAATTACAGAAGACCCATGGCTAGTGTGGCATAGACAACTAGTGAAATAGGTCAATTCTTCACAGGACAGTCCTGAGGTAGGAAAAAATAGAGGACAAAGTCATTCTTAGTCAAGTTCTTTCAGGAGGGAACCACCCTGTAAGACTATTTTAGTCACCGTTAGCACATAGACAACTAGGGAATGTTGCTTCCATATGTGATACTTGTCATAGAAACCAGAGGGGAGAGTGTTGAGTGAACACGAAGGCTTGCTTTAGATATGAATCCCTAGATCATATAAGAAGGGATTACCCTTTATTGGCAAGTGATACACCTACACTGATAGTAGTATCAGCACCGATCCAGAGTAGGAGCCAGACTCGAAGAGATCGTACAAGACCTAGTCATCCTGTTTCAGAGATAGTGAATAGGCTAAGATCAAACAGAGCTCCAGCTAGGGCATATATGATGAAGGCCCGTAAGGATCAGAGAGCCATAGACATCATAATGGGTATGTTTTCTTTACATGAATTTGATATATATGTTTTTGTCATACCCAAGCTCCATATATTCATATGTTTGCACAAGTATGCATAGTCAGTACAATATGAAAATAGAAAGATGAACACTTTAGGCCACAGTGTGGTCGTGAACCAGATATATAGAAATTTTCCTTTAATGGTACATAGGAAATAGTTTCCCGTTGATCTCATCGAATTGTCATTTCATGAGTACAATGTCATACGAGGTATGGATTAGCTCTCACAGCATGAGACATTTATAGATTGTCGGTCTAAGATGGTTATTTTTAAGACTCCAGAGCAAGAAAAATGATAGTAGAAGATGAAAGGTTTCCACAACCTCCATAAATGGTTTCCATGATGAAAGTGTTTAAGATGATTTGTGAAGGATATGAAGCCCTTTTGGCTCATGTCATTGACACCAGAAAGCAAGGTCCAGATATCCAGAATATCCTTATGGTGAATGAGTTCCTCGATGTCTTTCCAGACGATTTACCATGTTTACTCCCAAATAGTGACTATTAAGAACTAATATTTGTTGCCATAGATTAATGATCTTTTTGATCAATTAAAAGGTGCAAGAGTGTGCTCTAAGATCGATTAGAGATCGGGCTATCACTAATTGAAGATTAAAGAAGATGATATAACCAAGACAACTTCCAGAACTAGATATGGTCGCTATGAGTTTTTGGTTATACCTTTTAGGTTGACTAATGCTCCAGCAACTTTTATGGATTTGATTAATAAGATTTTTAGGCTATATTTGGATCAATTTGTAGTTGTGTTCATCAATGATATCTTGGTCTATTCTAAGAACCCAGTGGAACATGATCAACATTTAAGGATAGTGTTACAAATTTTTAGGGATTAGAAGTTGTATGCCAAGCTCTCCAAATGTGAGTTTTGGCTTGATGAAATGACATTCTTTGGACACATAGTGTCAACAGACGGAATTAAAGTTGATCCCAACAAAGTTGAGGCAATCTTGAATTGGAATACTCCTTGTAATGTGGCTCAAATAATGAGTTTTCTTGGTTTGGTAGGTTACTACATAAGGTTTGTGAAAAGTTTTTCTTTGATTGCTTCTCCTTTGACTAGGCTTTTAAGAAGGGGTGTGAAGTTTGAATGGAATGATAAGTGTCAAACTAGTTTTTATAAACTCAAGTGTATGTTGACAGAAGCTTCAGTTCTGACACACGAAATCCTGATAAAGAGTATGTCATCTACAATGATGCTCCTCACAATGGTTTGGGATGTGTCTTCATGCAAGAGAGAAAGGTTATTGCTTATGCTTCTAGGTAGTTGAAGCCTTATGAGAAGAATTACCCCACACATGATCTTCAGTTGACAGCCATTGTGTTTGCTCTAAAGATATGACATCGCTATCTATATGAAAAAAATTGTTTTATCTACATTGATTGTAACATTCAATAATTTAGACTTCGATTGCGCGTGACCGTAGTGAGCCACACAGGTTCAATCATAATCTAAATTTAAACCAATAAAAAAATACTAAAAATAAGGAAAAATAATTAAGAATATTATTATTTGGGAATTAAAAATATTAGTGGTAGAATTAGAAAAAAATAAAATTTGTCTATGAACAAAATTGGTATTATGACAATTGTTGGGGGAAAAAGTGTGAATGTGGAGGGAGATGAGGTAAATATGGGATTTCTCAAAGTTTAAATGTTAATCAAAATTAATTAACTTAATTAACCAATAAGAATTATGATTAATTTTAATTAGTGGGACCCACACCTTAATTAAAGTATAAAAGTCAAAAATGGGAGGAATTCTCCATTCTTCCATCAAAATATTTAACTCTTCTTCATTTTCTTTTCTCCTCTCTTTGCCGTCCAGCATAGGCTCCCTAAAGCTCCATTTTTCTCTGCAAATCAAGCTTGAAAAAGTGAGGAAATAAATTAGTTTTGAGAGAGGAAAAATCAAAATTAAAGAGTTTTTACTACAAAGGTACTAAAGAAGCAAGAAGGAAGGAAGAAAGAAGAAGAAAAAGGGAGAAGATTGGGAAAAATTTTGGCCCACCTTGGAGAACACTTAAGGTTAGTTTATTCTTCTTAAACTCAACATTTTTCCTTCCATTTGAGATCCATATTGATGATAGATGTGATTAGGGTTGATAGATATAGGTTATGTTCCAAGATTGAACTTAGAAATTTAAGTTTGTGATTAGTTGATGGAAGTGTAATTAAGCTTTAAATTAATGATAATTGATGTTAGTTAATTGTTTTGTGGCTTAAAAACTAAAGAAAATATGATGTTAAGGGATGAATGAGGGGCTGTCATAGTTAAAGAAATTAGAAAAAATTGAAATTAATATGCAAACACCACAATTAGTGATAAGAGAAGTGTGAATTGAGTGTTGCATTGAAGAAAATGAATTGGAAACTAGGATATGGTTTTTGGGCAACCATGACATGTGAAGAGGGAAGTTTAACCTTAGTACATTTTAGCTCAATTAAGGTGTAAAATATATTAGGAGCATTAGAATATTATGTTGACATGAAAAGTATTGGAAATGGATGTTGGAATTGAAATATGGTGTAGTTGTGTAGGAAAAATCAATGAACAAGTGAGAGACCCTCAAGAGGATGACAAAGGCAAGGAGAAAGCTAGCTAATAAAGGAAAGAAAAGAAGGTTTAAAGGAAGAACTAAGGCTGATTAGTTATGTGCTTCATTGATAAAAATCTTACATGTTGCTAATATGTATGAAATTATGTATTAAGGTTTGATATGTTGTGTTTGTGATATGTTATGTGATTTGTTGTGGCCTTTGATATTTTATATGGAAATGAGACCAAATAGTGTGAAATAATTGAGACATATGAATGTAGTTGTAATTCTAGAAATTTTAGTATCAAAATGAATGCAAATGATGAATGTGGTTGAAGTATGAATTGATGCCAATTGATGGCTCGGGTATAGAATTTCAGGAACAATCTTGACTATTTTGATTATAACTTGAGTTCTAAAACTCCTTTTTGTATGTTCTTTATTGGAAATGAAATCTAAGACACAAGACTTTAACTTGTATTCAGATCATAACATCTAATTATGTCTAAATTTTTCTAGAAAAATGCATGAAGTTCAAACCTAGAATTTGTCCAGAAAATTCTGGGCATGAATATTTGTGATGATGTAGTATTCAATTAACCATTACTTTTGATATAAAAATGGGATTTAAGTTATTTTTGATGTATCTGAAAGCTAAGACAATAAGCTACAAATTGTTAGAAGACAAAAACTTTAAATTCAAATTATAAATGGACTAAAAATGAAGTCCAAAAATAGATATGAAATCTGCCATAGGTAAAAAATTTGAAATCTTGGGTTTTTGTATGTGTTATAATTATTATATGTAATAATTAATGTGAATATTTATTTTATTGATAATTATAAATGTTTAAAAAATTATTTATGTGTGAGATTTTAATACGATTCTATTTTATCTATTTTAATTTTAATCTATTTTAATTCTATTTTAATTTAATTAATTTAATAATTTAATATTAAATATTAAAATATTTTGAAATATTGAATTTCATAATTGAATAACGCGTAAGAACCTGCCCTTGGGAGGGGAACAACAGCTGGAAACGGCTGCTAATACCCCGTAGGCTGAGGAGCAAAAGGAGGAATCCGCCCGAGGAGGGGCTCGCGTAATAATGGGAATAAAGAACAAAAATAAATAAGCATAAATATGATAATTGAATAATATTGGCATTTTTGAAAATATTGGGAATTAAAATAAAAATAATTAAGCCTAAAGATACCTAGACTAGAACTAGAATAGAAAATAGTTTGACATGTCAATCAGGGGATTTGGGCACTCGGTGCCAAATATATAAGCCGGTAATGACAAATTGATAAATGTGCTCGGTGCAAAATTTCTAAACTGGTAATGACAAAATTATTAAGCCGGTAATGATATTATTATGAAAGCGCTCGATGCAATATTATGAATGCCGAAAATGGCAACTCCGTTATTCCTATTAGTTAGTTCGGTTATAGGTGTTATGGGCACAAGCAAATAATAATAATAATAATAATAATAATAATAATAATAATAATAATAATTATTATTATTATTATTATTATTATTATAATAATATCGAAATATGTGATTTTTTATAAATATTATATGAATTAAAGTTGTTAAATATTGAGTATTTGTTGAAATTTATTGATTTTATATAATTCTTTATTTTATGCTTTATTTATTAAATAGTTAATTAATATGTGAGAAAATATATATGTATGTAAAATTTTTATCATTGAAGCACCACTAAGCTATTAGCTTAGCGTGAGTAGTTTCCTCCCGCGCAGGTTTAGAAGGGTAACGATAGAAAATAAAATTGTCAGAAAAATAAGGGTACCCGAAAGGAAGCAACAAAAAACTTTGGGTTTTCTTTTTAATATATTTTATAAAAAAAATTTTGTAAATTAAATTATGGTTTTATTTTCTATAGTATGTATTATAGACATGAATTATAATTTAATTAATGTATTTTATAAATAAATAAAAGTTTGAATATTTGTGCTTATATTAATTTTTACTTCAGTGTCTGCCATATTTTTGAAAAAAAATGTTACTTATTTTCATTAAATTTACAGAACAGTTAGACAGGTAATACTCACTTACCTTGCTGAACGGAAGTGGGGTAAGGGGGTGTTACAATTTTTGGTATCAGAGTTATAGGTATAGACAATTCTTATTTAGTGGATATGGGAAGATCAGTGCATGTTTTCAGTATTTGCATTGTTTTAAGCTGTTATATTATAATAAAAGACCCTTCTTCTGACAATATAGGTTTTAATGGATGCGGAATCAAGGGGAAGTCACGAAGAACATGAGGGTGATAATATAGCTAATTCAGCTACTCATAAACAGTCAGCATCAATTAGAGCTTTGGAGTCTAGTGTGATAGCTCCACAACATGCTGAAGAACAGGTTAACCCAGGTCAGGTACCTCGTATGCAACAGATGGATACCTTGTTACAGCAAATAGCACAAGTTGTGCTGCCACCAGCTCCACCACCTCCCCCACCTCAACCGAAACCCCAGATTGATAAATTAAGAAAATATAGGGCTATGGATTTTATGGGCAAGAAAGAGGATGGCCCAGTAGTAGCAAAATTTTGGTTGGAAAAGACAAAACGGGTTTTTGAGGAGCTGTAATGTCCGAAGGAGTACAAGGTTAGATATGCAGTATCCCTCCTTCAAGAGCATGCCTATGAATGGTGGAAGTTAGTGTTAACGAAACCTCATACTCCAAACCCTCAGACATGGGGTTTCTTTGTGTTAGAGTTTAAAAAGAAATATGTGCCAAGAATTTATGTGGATGAGAAAAAGCGAGAATTTCTCAATCTGAAACAGAGGGGTATGACAGTAGCTGAGTACGAGATGGAGTTCACCAAGTTGAGCAAGTATGCTACTGGGATTATTGGAGATGAAGGTGATAAATGTCGTAGATTTAAAGACGGTATTGATGAGGAGATTGGGTATTTAGTGGCTTCCCACCAACATATAGATTTTGCTACACTAGTGTCCTCTGCCATTAGTGTAGAATGAAAGAAGAAGCTGAAGACAGAAGAGCATTTTAAGAAATCAACAGCTAGTGTGGCCCAAACATCGGGTAGGAAAGGATGGATAGTACTCAGACCCTTTCAGTCACGGGGTGCTGGGCAGACATTTTCTGGTAGGCGAGGTCAGCATTTTAGACCCGCAGCATCATCTACTAGTTCACCAGCATTATTTCCCACGAGACCAGCTCCAACTATGTGTCAGCATTGTGGTAGAGCTCATATAGGAGAGTGTTGGTGGTTGACTGGGGCATGTTTGAGATGTGGAGCTACTGACCATATGAAGAGAGATTGTCCCAGACTTAGTACAGATAGTACGACACCATCACAAAGTATAGCACCAGTACAGACCTGCGGTAAAGGCCAGTTTAGAGGTGGATGTACTAAACAAAGTCAGGGGGTATCAGAGACAATTGATAGACTCGGAGGTAGTAGAGCTCCAGCTCGGGCATATGTGATGAGAGCTCGTGAGGACCAGGATGCACTAGACATCATAGTTGGTAAATTATCTTTATTTGATTTTGATTTACATGCATTGATAGATCCTGGTTCCATGCATTCATACATAAGCACAACTGCACTTAGACAAGGGAACATGATACCTAAGACCTTAGAATATGAGATAGTTGTGACTAATCCGCTAGGACATAGTGTGAAAGTGAATCAGATTTATAGAAACAGTTCAATAATAATTCAGGGTAGAGAATTTCCAGCCGACTTAATAGAACTACCTTTTCATGAATTCAATGTTATTCTTGGTATGGATTGGTTGACAAAGCATGGAGCTATAGTCGACTGCCGATCTAGAAAAGTTGTACTTAAAATTACTGGGCAGGATGACACTATCATTCAAGGTGAAGGTCAAACATGTTTGACCAGTGTTATTTCTGCATTAAAAGCTCTGAAATACATTAGGAAAGGATGTGAGGCATACTTGGCCCATGTGATAAATACCAGGAAGGGGAGCCCGGAACTCAAGGACATCCTCATAGTGTGTGAGTTTCCATATGTGTTTCCTGAAGATTTACCGGGGTTACCACTAGATAGGGAGATAGAGTTTGCTATTGATGTAATTCCTGGTACAACCCCGATATCAATTACTCCTTATAGAATGGCACCTGCAGAATTGAGAGCTAAATGTTCAATTGCAGGAAATGCTAGACAAGGGGTTCATAAGACCCATTGTGTCACCATGGGGCGCTCCGGTATTGTTTGTGAAAAAGAAGGATGGCACCCTACGATTATGTATTGATTACCGACAATTGAACAAGTTGACGATTAAAAATAAATACTCACTACCTAGAATTGATGATTTGTTTGATCAATTGAAGGGAGGAGGAGTATTCTTTAAGATTGATCTCAGATCCGAGTATCACCAACTGAAAATCAAAGAATCAGATGTATTCAAAACAGCCTTCAGAACTCGCTATGGCCACTATGAATTCCTTGTTATGTCGTTTGGCTTAACGAATGCACCAGCTGCCTTTATGGATACGATGAACATGATTTTTAGGCCTTACCTTGATCAATTTGTGGTAGTTTTTATAGAAGATATCCTGGTGTATTCAAGGGATAAAGGAGAACATGATAGGCATATCAGAATAGTACTTCAGACTTTGAGGGTAAATCAATTGTATGCAAAGCTGTCAAAATGCGAGTTCTGGTTGGAAGAAGTGGGATTCTTAGGGCATGTTATTTCAGTTGAAGGAATCTAGGTTGATCCTAACAAAATAGAAGCCATTCTAAGTTGTAATCCACCTCGCAATGTAACAGAAGTTCGGAGTTTCCTTGGATTAGCTGGCTACTACAAAAGATTTATGAAGGGATTTTCAAGCATAACTACAATTACTAAGTTTCTCAGAAAAGAGACTAAGTTTGAGTGAACAGATCGGTGTCAAGCAAGCTATGAGAAACTAAAAGTCATGCTAACCGAAGCACCTGTTTTTACCCAAGCTACGCTAAGGAAAGATTTTGTGATATACAGTGATGCCTCTCATAATGGGCTAGGTTGTGTATTAATGCAAGAGGGTAAAGTAGTTGTTTATTCATCTAGGCAATTGAAGCCTCATGAGCTAAATTACCCTACTCATGATTTAGAGTTGACAGCAATAGTGTTTGCTTTAAAAATATGGCGAGATTATTTGTATGGCGAGCGGTGCTACATATACACAGATCATAAGAGCCTCAAATATTTGCCCACACAAAAGGAGTTGAATTTAAGGCAAAGACGCTGGTTGGAGTTAATCAAGGATTATAATTGTATTATTGATTATCAACCAGGTAAAACCAATATAGTAGCGGATGCCTTAAGTAGAAAGACATTGGTAGGTATAGTTTAAAATTTTCCTCAATTATAATACAATATATAGAAATTAATAATAAATTAAAAATTAGACTCACAATTTATTTTGGCAAAATTACGGGTTCAACCTAATTTAAGGCAACAAGTGAGAGAAGCTCAGAAGCAAGATCCGAAAGTGATGATAATTGCTGAGGCTGTGAAAAAGGGGGGAGAGACCTGAATTTAAGATTGAAGATGATGGAAGCATAAGTTACGAAGGAAGATTGTACGTGCCAAATGACAGTGGATTAAAGCAAATAATTCTAAAAGAGGCACATAATACAACTTATTACATGCATCCAGAAAGCAATAAAATGTATTAAGACCTGAAGACTCATTATTGGTGGCCAGGAATGAAGAAAGATATCGTGGAATACACTACAAGATGTTTGACATGCCAACAAGTGAAAGCCAAACACCAAGTACCATCTGTATTGTTGCAACCTATTGCAATTCTAGAATGAAAGTGGGAAAAGATTACAATGGATTTTGTATCTGAGTTGCCTTTGACACAAAAGAAGCATGATGCAGTATGGGTAATTGTTGACAGGCTCACCAAATCGGCTCACTTTCTACCAGTGCGGATGGATTATTCGTTGAGCCGGTTAGCAGAATTATATGTCAATGAGATAATTCAACTGCATGGGGTGACAGTATCTATTATTTCTGATTGAGATCCACGGTTCACATCAAAATTTTGGAAATGTCTACAGCAAGTATTGGGGACCCGACTTACTTGTAGTACAACATTTCACTCACAAACAGATGGGCAATCTGAACGAGTTATTCAATTGTTAGAAGATATGCAGAGAATCTGTGTAATTGATTTTGAGGGTAGCTGGGATAAAGATTTACCATTGATGAAATTTGCATACAACAATAGCTATCAAGCTAGTCTCGCCATGGCACCATATGAAGCTTTGTATGGAAGGAGATGTAAAACACCGCTATGTTGGATAGAACTTGGTGAAAAGAAGTTAATGGGGCCAAAATTAGTGTAGCAGATAGAGGAGAAGGTAAAATTAATCCAAGATCGGTTAAAAGCTGCAACTGATTGACAAAAGTCCTACATTGATTTGAAGAGGAAATACATTGAATATGCTGTCGAAGATAAGGTATTTTTGAAAGTTTCACCTTGGAAGAAAGTACTTCGTTTTGGTAAAAAGGGCAAACTAAGTCCAAGATTTATTGGACCATACGAAATACTTGAACGTGTAGGTCCAGTGGCTTACAGGTTGGCCTTACCACCATAATTAGATAAGATCCACAATGTGTTTCATGTCTCAATATTAAGGAGATATAGATCGGATCCGACACATGTAATACCTGTGGAATCAATAGAGGTACAACCAGACTTGACATATGTTGAAGAGCCAGTGAAAATCTTAGCTCAAGAAGTCAAAGAACTACAGAACAAGAAGGTACCATTAGTAAAAGTCCTATGACGCAATCATGCAGTAGAAGAATCCACCTCGGAGAGTGAAAAAATGATGATAACTCAGTATCCTCAGCTATTCGGCTCCACCTAATCAAGTAAATTTCGAGGATGAAATTTTTCTTACGGGGGAGAGAATTGTAATATCCAGTAATTTAAGCTCCGATTGCGCGTGATCGTAATGAGGCGCGCAGGTTCAATTGGAATCAAAATTTGAACCAATAAAAAAATAACTAATAATAAGGAAAAATAATTAAGGTTATTATTATTTGGGAATTAAAAATATTAGTGGTAGAATTAGAAAAAAATAAAATTTGCTTATGGACAAAATTGGTATTATGGCAATTGTTGGGGGAAAAAGTGTGAATATGGAGGGAAATGTGGTAAATATGAAATTTCTCAAAGTTTAAATGTTAATCAAGATTAATTAACTTAATTAACCAATAAGAATAAGGATTAATTTTAATTTGTGGGACCCACACCTTAATCAAAGTATAAAAGTCAAAAATGGGAGGAATTCTCCATTCTTCCACCAAAATATCTAACTCTTCTTCATCTTCTTTTCTCCTCTCTTTGTTGTCCACCATAGGCTCCCTAAAGCTCTATTTTTCTATGCAAATCAAGCTTGAAAAAGTAAGGAAATAAATTAGTTTTGAGAGAGGAAAAATCAAAATTAAAGAGTTCTTACTACAAAGGTACCAAATGAGCAAGAAGGAAGGAAGAAAGAAAAAGAAAAAGGGAGAGAAGAGTGGGACAAATTTCGGCCCACCTTGGAGAACACTTAAGGTTAGTTTATTCTTCTTAAACTCAACCTTTTTCCTTTCACTTGAGATCCATATTGATGATAGATGTGATTAGGGTTGATATATATAGGTTATGTTCCAAGATTGAACTTAGAAATTTAACTTTGTGATTAGTTGACGGAAGTGTAATTAAGCTTTGAATTAATGATAATTAATGTTAGTTAATTATTTTATGGCTTAAAAACTAAAAAAAATATGATGTTAAGGGATGAATGATGGGCTGCCATAGTTAAAGAAATTAGGAAAAATTGAAATTAATATGGAAATGCCACAATTGGTGATAAGAGAAGTGTGAATTGAGTGTTGAATTGAAGAAAATGAATTGGGAACTAGGATATAATTTTTGGGCAGCCATGACATGTGAAGAGGGAAGTTTAACCTTAGTACATTTTAGCTCAATTAAGGTGTAAAATATATTAGGAGCATTAGAATATTATGTAGACATGAAAAGTATTGGAAATGGATGTTGGAATTGAAATATGGTATGGTTGAGTAGGAAAAATCAATGAACAAGTGAGAGACGCTCAAGAGGGTGACAAAGGCAAGGAGAAAGCTAGCTAATAAGGAAATGAAAAGAAGGTTTAAGGGAAGAACCAAGGCTGATTAGGTATGTGTTTTATTGATAAAAATCTTACATGTTGCTAATATATATGGAATTGTGTATTAAGGTTTGATATGTTGTGTTTGTGATATGTTATGTGATTTGTTGTGGCATTTGATATTTTATATGGAAATGAGACCAAATGGTGTGAAATAATTGAGATATATGAATGTAGTTGTAATTCTGGAAATTTTAGTATCAAAATGAAAACAAATGATGAATGTGGTTGAAGTATGGATTGATGCCAATTGATGGCTCGGGTATGGAATTCCAGGAACAACCCTGATTATTTTGATGATAACTTGAGTTCTAAAACTCCTTTTTGTATGTTCTTTATTGGAAATGAAAGCTAAGACATAGGGCTTTAACGTGTATTCAGACCATAACATCTAATTGTCTATATTTTCTCATAAAAATGCATGAAGTTCAAACCTAAAATCTGTCCAGAAAATTCTGGGCATGAATATTTGTGATGATGCAGTATTCAATTAACCATAACTTTTGATATAAAAATGGGATTTAAGTGATGTTTTATGTATCTGAAAGCTAAGACAATAATCTACAAATTGTTAGAAGGCCAGAACTCTAAATTCGAATTATAAATGGGCTAAAATGAAGCCCAAAAATAGGTCCGAAATCTGTCATAGGTAAAAACATGAAATCTTGGGCTTTTGCATGTGTTATGATTATTATATGTAATAATTAATGTGAATATTTTTTTTATTGATAATTATAAATGTTTAAAAAATTATTTATGTGTGAGATTTTAGTACGATAATAATGAGAATAAAGAACAAAAATAAATAAGCATAAATATGATAATTGAATAATATTGGCATTTTTGAAAATATTGGGAATTAAAATAAAAATAGTTAAGCCCAAAGACACCTAGGCTATAACTAGAATAGAGAATAATTTGGTATGCCAATCAGGGGATTTAGGCACTCGATGCTAAATATATAAGCCGATAATGACAAATTGATAAATGCGCTCGGTGCAAAATTTCTAAGCCGGTAATGGCAAAATTATTAAGCTGGTAATAACATTATTATGAAAGCACTCGGCACAATATTATGAAAGCTGAAAATGACAACCTTGTTATTTTTATTAGTTAGTTCGGTTATAAGTGTTATGGGCACAAGAAAATAATAATAATAATAATAATATCGAATTATGTGATTTTTTATAAATGTTATATGAATTAAAGTTGTTAAATATTGAGTATTTGCTGAAATTTATTGATTTTATATAATTCTTTATTTTATGCCTTATTTATTAAATGGTTAATTAATATATGAGAAAATATATATGTATGTAAAATTTTTATCATTGAAGCACCACTAAGCTATTAGCTTAGCGTGGGTGGTTTCCTCTCGCACAGGTTTAGAAGGGTAGTCGTAGAAAATTGAATTGTCAGAAGAAGAAGGGTACCCGGAAGGAAGCAGTAAGAAGCTTTGGATTTTTTTTGTATATTTTATTAAAAAAATTCTGTAAATTAAATTATGGTTTTATTTTCTCTAGTATGTATTATAGACATGAATTATAATGTAAATTAATGTATTTTATAAATAAATAAAATTTTGAATATTTGTGCTTATATTAATTTTTACTTCAGTGTCTACAATATTTTTGAAAAAAAAAATGTTAATTCTTTTCATTAAATTTACAGAACAGTTAGACAGGTAATACTCACTTACCTTGCTGAACGGAAGTGGGGTAAGGGGGTGTTACATTGATCATAAAAGTCTAAAATATCTTCCAACACAGAAGGAACTCAACTTGAGGCTGAGACGATGGTTAGAGTTGAGTAAGGACTACAACTGTGTTATCGACTATTATCCAGGCAAGGCCAATATTGTGGTTGATGCTTTAAGCAGAAAGACTATAGCAAAGTTACAAGTTTGACCTATGTTCAATCAGGAAATTAGAGATGCACAAAAGTTAGATAACAAGTTATTGGGGTTCATCGAGTTAGTCTTTTAGGAGGAGAGACCCAAATACGTAGTTGTGCTAGATGGTAGTTTGTTCTATCAAGGCCACTTATGTGTGCCTAATGTTATAAAGTTGAGACAAAAGGATTTTAAAGGAAGTGCATGAAACAAGATTTACGATGCATCCTAGAATTAACAAGAAGTACCATAATCTAAAAAGAAGATTTTGGTGGGCATGTATGAAAAATGACATCACAGAGTTCACAACGAGATGTCTAACATGTCAGCAGGTCAAAATAGAACATCAGGTACCTTCAAGTTTGATGCAACCAATCACAATACCGAAATGAAAATGGAAACGGGTCACGATGAATTTTGTGATTGGGTTGCCTCTAACGTCGAGAAAGTTCAATGTCGTTTGGGTGATCGTTGATAAGTTAACAAAGCCAGCACACTTCTTACCTATCAAGAGGTTATCCCTTGAATAAATTAGCATAGTTATATGTGAACAAGATAGTACGATCACATGGAGTTTCATTCTCTATCATATCAGATAGAGATCTAAGGTTCACATCTAATTTTTGGGAAAATTTATAGTGAACTTTGGGTACCAAGCTCAATTTAAGTATAGCTTTTTATCCATAGATAGATGGTCAGTGAGAAAGGGTGATATAAATTTTGAAAAATATGGTGAGAAGTTGTGTTATCGAGTTTGAAGGTAATTAGAGAAATACCTACTATTAATGGAGTTTGTCTACAATAATAGTTATTAGTCTAATATCTAGATAACTCCTTATGAGGCATTTTTATTGTAAAAAGTGTGGACACCATTTTGTTGGATAGAGATCAGTGAATGGAAGTTAGTAGGGCTAGAGTTGATACGAGAGACAGAGGAAAAAATGGAGATAATATAGGAAATGTTAAAGGAAATTTTAGATAGACAGAAATTGTATGCAAATCTCAAGATAAGAGATATAAAGTATGATGTGGCAGACAAAGTGTTTTTTAAAGTTTTCCCATAAAAGAAGGTCCTAAGGTTTAGGAAGAAGGGCAAGTTGAGCCTTAGGTTCATTGGACATTATGGGATCGTAGAGCATATTAGACCATTCGCTTATAGACTTACTTTACCATCAGAGTTGAGCAAGATTCATAATATTTTCAATGTCTCTATATTGAGGAGGTATAGGTCAAATCTTTTGCACATCATCGTAGCTGGAAGCATAGAGGTGTGAGCAGATTTTACATATGAAGAATAGTCGATTGAGATTTTGGCTTATGAAGTCAAAGAACTTAAAAACAAACGAGGACCATTAGTAAAAGTCTTATCGAGGAATCATGCAACATAAGAGGCTACATGGGAAAACAAGGAGGTGATGAAAGCATTGTACTTCCAGCTATTTCAATATAGCACTACAAGTAATTTTGAGGAACAAATTCTTTTAAGGGGGAGAGAAATGAAACGCTCGTAATTAGAGCCTAGTAAATAAAATGGATTAAGGAATGATAAGTATGTGTTTAAGAGTTTGTTAAAAGAAAGGAGTTTAGAAAAGATGAGAAAAGTGAAAAATACCATTTCATCCTCGTGACATATCGGGTCATGCCTATGAATATTGGTTTCAAGTGGTTCACGCCCATGAATATCGTCAAATATAAAATCCCAATAATTGTTCTTTTTTTCTCTCATGAGCTAACTCAAAAGTGAGCCCTAGAATTCAAAATTGCTTCACTCCATAAACTAATCCCTTATTTTTCTTAGATTTTAGGGTCAAAATAGCTAAACCAACATCCAAGATTAAAGTTTAAACAAGTTCTTATGAGAGAGGAGCAAAAATAAGTGGTGTTCTTAAGAAGGCCAAACTAAAGGAGGAAGAGAGGAGTTTAGATCTCTTATTCAAGTGGTGTTTTCTTTGATTTAGGTATGGAACCACATTTCTCTTTTTTTATGAGCTTTCAAATCCTTGATCATGTCTAGTTTATTTATGGTAAAATCCTATTTCCAAATGGGTTAGGTTATGGCTTAATCTTAAGAGTTATGGTTAAAGACCCATTTCTAAGTTGATTAAAGGTTATGGTATATGAGATTAAGGTTGTTAAGAGGGTTAAAGTTAGGGTTTGTATCTTTTATGGATTTAAAAGTTAAGTATATAGTTATAAAAGTTGATATAAATGTGTTATATGTGATAGGGGTTGGAAGATGAAGTGGTAAAACCCACCAAAAAGATAAGCAAACTTGATAGAAGCTTAGTTTTTGAGACTCCATTAGAGGTATATACATACATACATACATACATACACACACACACACACACACATATATATATATATATATATATATATATATATATATATATATTTAAATTTTAAAACATGGCATGTTGTGTGTTATATGTGTGATAAATGAATTGAATGTTTTAAATATTAATTGTTGATTGTTATGAAAATAAATGATACAATGTAATCCGCAAGTATTGAATGAAATGTTAAATTAAACTTCAAATGCAATAATGATAAGGCATAAAGTGAACCTTGTCATAAATATGTCAAATGTGTATTTATAGGGACAATGAATAATGGTTTATGGGGGTTGAAGTGGAAAGTACAATGGCATAAATGCATAAATGAGTATGAATGTAATCTTGAGATTCATGGATTCAATTATATTAGATTATGCTCTTTTGGGTTAATCGATATTTTAATTCATGATAAGGCATGTTTGAAGTGAATGTGGATAGAAAAATGTTCTCATTGGACAACCATAAATGCCCTTGCATGTGGATTACCTTAAATGTTTTATTGTATGTTGATTTGCTGGAAAATCCATATTCACGTTCGTGACAAAGGGTTTATGGTCATGAATCACTATCCGGAACTGCCCAGATTAGGCAGAGTGGGTCACGGCCTGAGTCACCATATGACTCACGGCCATGAACTTTCAAAGTCACGCCTGTGACTATTTCTTCACTCTTATGAAGAAATGTGCAAGCTTGGATAGAAGTGTTGACGACTTAATTCACTGGATCTTCAAGTGCCCATGACTAGATCTTCAAAGCTGTGAGCACATAGTTTATGCCCAGAAATCATGTTTATAATATTATATGTTTTTCATGATTGTTATAATACCCATCCATACAATAGAGCAAAACACCACAATATAGACGAATGTCACATGATTGAATTTGTATAAACCTATACTGATAAAAAAATTATCTTATTTTCGTATTTAGATCATCATATTAGATTTACCTGCAATGTAACATTCATATGTTATAAACAGTAACAAATCCTTTCTATATTTGGATTACATCTGTAATCAAAATTACAAACTTTTTTAGGCATCAATCGGCCTTATGACAAAAATCATCCTTATTTAAAATGAATTGATTCAATTACAAGTCTTTATTAATAACAGAAATAACTAATTGCCACTATCCCATAATATGAGGGATAATCAATAAATGAAATGAATAAAATAAATAAATAGACCCAATATGAGTCAACTCTGACTGGCTTGAACTCCTCTTCACATCAATTAAGCTATCTATCGGCTTCAAATATGCATGTAGGGAAAGCTACACGCTAAGCTAGTGAAAGATGTGGTGCATATAAGCATTGAAATTCTAGAATGCATTCATACATTAACGTAGCATAGATAATTTATATCAAATACATACATGTTTTTCTTAGCCACATCGTCATCTATAAAAAATATATCATGTCTCAATATATAATATTATCATATAACATCATGCTTAATTTAATTCAATCACAGTACAAACATGGCATATATAGCATACGTGTGTCTACATCATCACTTGTATATAAAAACTATATTATACAAGACAATATCCAACAACTGGTGTCATATGCCTGATTACTAGATTTTCATATCCCTTTACAAGGTATAACTGTATTCTACATTACAATTTACTATATTCTGCAATACCATATTTATTGTGTTCCATTTCATGAGTTTATTTTATTTTGCATCAAAATAATTCACTTCTTTCTTACCCAATACTCTAGACCTTGACTATTCAGATGTGGAATGTGAAACACGAGCACTCTAACTTGGGCTTAAGCTACCCTGCTCACTAATTGTATCTGTCTATATCATTACTACTGAGTTTCTCAAATTAGAAGCACTCAGATCCGAACTTAAGCCACTCAGATGAGTAAATATAAAATATGCATGCATATGGGTATAAGGGCACTCTAAACTGAGCTTAAGACACCTTGTCCCTAAATAATCAGGAGTGATCTGACTCGAACTTAAGCCATCCTGATATAACACATAATGACATTTTTACAGTACTATAACTCTCTCAATGATATGTCACTTATTCTAAGCTAGTCCTCGAATAGAGTATGGGCATTTATCATTGTATTTTGGTTATATGTATCGTTTATGTCTCATTTCATGGTCTAACATAATCATCACATAACACTTTATAATTTTGAGTACCATGTGTATAACCATTGCTCATAATTATGTTTTCATATTGTATACCATCTCAATTAATCATGCCAAGTGTGTGTACAAATCTTACTCCTATAATTATATCATAAAATTCAAATTACAAATTATGGATATAGGATATTTATAGGCATGAATGGTAATTTACAGGCATGAAACCTTCTGTCATAGGTTGTCTACCTGTGACTGGCTTTGGGTGATGGTTCATGGGTATGAACATAATCTCTATTTAGATTCATGGGCGTGAAGCCTTTTGTCAAGGATTGTCTATGACTAGCTCTGGGTGATGGTTTATGGGCGTGAAGATAATCTATATTTAGATTCACGGGTGTGAATACTACCTTCATGATCATGACCTATCAGTCTGTGTTAATTTTCCAACATTGTTTTAAGCCATTAACACACACAATATGCATTGGATCTAAAATTAACCAATATTAGTCACACCTATTAATACTTTTCAATATTTTTCAGCATTTAATCAACTATAAACAAGCTATCTTCCATTCATTCTCAATCGATTAAGAACTTGTCTACCATTACAATGTCAATCTTTATTATGTATCTCAGAATTATTCAAGCCAATTACCTCAATTCCAACAACTAATATATCAACATTTCATCCCAATTAACATACCAAAATTATATTTCATAACACAAGTATAATATATTCAAATTAATATATATATATATGCACAAACCTCAATTGTTGGAGCCTTAAACTCAACTCTCTCACATCTATTGCCTCTAGTGGTTGTCTTCACCTTCAACCTCAGCCCTTAATATGTAATTAGAAACTATATTAATATCTAATTATGTCATTCTATCTATTTAAGTCATTAACAATATAGAAACCTAACTTAAACCCTTAAACATTATCTCCCTATAAAAAACGAATTGAAATATAGACCTCTGCAATAATGATTGCAAAAGGGTTCTATAAATTCAAAATTGTATCCAACCTTTTCTTTGATTGTTATTTCAATACTTTAGTGACACCTTTCATTTAAAGGATTGGTTTCGTATAATCAAAGCCAAAATCAAAGGGATTGAATGGAAATCATTCTTGGGATTTAGAGAAATTGGTGACTAGGAATTTAGATTGAGTTTTCGTGAGTTTCTGTCAAAACACAAAACTTCTTAGTTTAAATTGTAGGGCTTCATGAGTGTGAACACATGTGTTATGATCGTGAAACTCCTCACTTTCAAAATTTGAATTTTGCAACATTCACAGCCATGATTGCCTCTATCATGGGCGTGAACAATGGAAACTCCACTTTTTTAAATTTTTTAATTATTTTCATGTTTCCATTACCCATAACCACTATATACCTCATATATACCCATCATATACTTTTATTACATGTTATTCCTAGACTCTAACCTGTATGTGTTATATTTCTCTCCCCTTGAAAGAATTTCATCCTCAAAATTACTTAATGTACTGTTTCTGAATAGTTATGGATACTGGACTTTCATCATTTTTTCTCTTTTTCATGTAGCCTCTTTTGTTGTATGATTTTTTCATAATACTTTTATTAATGGTACTTGTTTGTTCCCGAGCTCCTTGACTTCTCTAGCTAAAATCTAAATTGGTTCTTCCTCATATGTTAAATCCAATCTCACCTTAATATTCTCAACTTAAGCAACATGAGAAGGATCTGACATGTATCTCCTCAACATGGAGACATCAAACACATTAGGAATCTTGCTTAACTATAGTAGGAAAGCGAGCTTGTAAGCAACTGGTCCCATTTTCACTAGAATCTCGTAAGGTCTAATGAATCCTGGTCTCAACTTGTCCTTCTTCCTAAATTGAAGACCTTTTTCTATAGAGAAACTTTAAGGAAGACCTTGTCTCCCACTGCATACTCTATATCTTTTTTTTTTTGAGATCTGCATATGATTTCTGCCTGTTTAAGACTGCCTATAATCTATCTTAAATCACCTATATCTTTTCTCTATCTTTTGTACCAAATCTGGTCCCACTAGCTTTCTCTCGCTAAGTTCTAACATAGGGGTATTCAACACGTCCTATCAAAAAGAGTCTCATAAGGAGCTATCTTGATACTAGACTGATAGCTATTGTTGTAAGCAAATTCTATTAATGGAAGATATTTATCCCAGCTACCTTTGAATTCAATCACACAATCTCTCATCATATCTTCTATAATCTATATCACCCTCTCAAACTGACCGTTTGTCTAAGGATGAAAGTTATACTGAAGCGGAGCTTGGTACCTAAAGCTCTCTATAAACTATACCAAAATTGAGAAGTAAATTTGGGGTCCCTGTCTAAAAAATAGAGACTGGTACTCTATGAAGTCATACTATCTCATTGACATACATATCTACTATCCTGTTCAAACGGTAATTCCTCCTAATAGGTAAAAAGTGAACAAATTTCATAAGTCTATCCATAATAACCCATACGACATCATATTGTCGAAGAGTCACTGACAACCCAATCATGAAGTCAATAGTAATTCGTTCTCATTTTCATTCTGGTATTGTGATGGGCTATAATAATCCTAGTGGTACATGATGTTCTGCGTTGACCTGCTGACAAGTCAGACATCTGGTTGTATATTTTGTGATATCTCTTTTCATACCTGTCCACAGTACTTACTCTTCAAGTCATGATACATCTTAGTACTTTCTGGGTGCATTGTATACCTGGTCTCATGTGCTTCTGGGAATATCCTATATCTTTGCTCATCAACACTAGGCACACATAAACGGATATGGTAGTATAACCCACCATCTTTCTCAACTATAATGCCTATAAAGTATGGCTTATGAGCTATGAGTTTAGAGAGGGAAAGAATGAGGTTAAGGTGTGTTAAAGTTTAAAGTTTAAGTTTATAAAAAGGAAAGTTTTCACACCCCTGAATGGTCATTGATGCCCGTGAAAGTCATGTTATAGTTCAAACAACATAGTTTTGAATATGACAAGATTGTTTTGAAAATAGAAAACGTTTATGCCCGTGAATTGTTAAGTAATAATCGAGGATGGAATTTCACGCCCGTGAAGGTAAGTGGCATGTCCGTCAATGCATGTCAGTTGGCCATGAGCAGCTGCACTTTTCTCTTAAATCTATACCATATCTTGCTTTAAAACCACCTCCACCACCCCAGATCACCTCTGACACACTTCAAGACTTCTTGTTCATCTTATCCACCCGTTGTTGACCTAAAACACCATTGAAAGAGCTTGAAATCTTGAGAAACATGGAAGTTTCAATGAGTTCTTGGCAAGTAGAGGTAGAACTCAGTTTTATGTTAGTTTTGGTTCGTTTTATGTTACATGGTTCTGATAGGAACATTTTTGTAATGCTAGGATCTGCTGAAGGGCAAGGAACCACATCACAAAAGGGAAAACAAACTTGAAAAGCTTGGAAAGTTAGTTAAGGCTCCATTTTGGTAAAATGTTTGTACATATAGGTATTTAAATTCGCTTTCCATGCATATTGATGTGTTATGTGTGTTGTAAATCTGAAATAATGGTAAAATGACATGTTATGATTGCTGGAAATGTGAAATAATGGTAAAATGACATGTTATGGTTGATTAATAACATTGTTATATGGTTTTAAGTGATTAAAATGGCATAAGTGGTAGGTTAGGGTTTAACATGACCTAGGGATGGATTTAATGACCTAAACGTGGTTATAACATGTTGTAGACTTGGTTCATATATGAAAGTATTGATAGGAGTGATTGACATTGTTAAATCTTAGAAATTTTTGCATGATTGCTCTATTTTTTAGTTGCTAAAAATGCATGATTCACACCCATGAACAAGGGTGTCACAGTCATGAATGTCAAGATTGTATGAACTTGCTTGAACTTAGATTTTCACAGTTTGGTATCACAGTTGGGAAGCTATGATGACTTGGTGTCATGGCCATAAATAAGTAATTCATGCTTGTGAATGTTAAGTTATAATTCACGAGTAAGATAACTGTGAATGAATACCTTCACGATCATGAATAAGTTGTTCATGCCAGTAAAGTAGAAAGAATGTATAATATGAATGATTTGATTTATGAAAACCATAGGTTGGTTATATGAATGTTATAGGATGTATGTCTACATAGAATATAACATGTGGATTATATGATATGACATTTATGTGTTGGTATGAGAACACATAAATAGGATATAATGCTAGTAATAACATGTGCTAAAATAAATTAAAAGATAAAAGGTTATGAGTTATATGTCCAGTTCTCTAGTATTGGACTTGACATAGGATAGATAGTATACCATTAGGGGAGGTGAACAGTATCGTATGAGTTACTTTGATATGATATAAGGATAAGTTGTTAAAACTTGGAATATGAGCACACATGATCCTGGTTTTGCTAGCGTACTATATTTTTCTCAGTCAATATGGCTTAAGCTTGGATTATTGAACGTCATTGACTTAAGGGGATCGGATGAGCTGTTACAGATTGTGAGCCAGGTGGTTTAAGCTCAAATTTTTGAGCACTCCTATCTCATATCCCGTAACTGAATAGTCAAGATTAGAGTTCTTGGGCAAGAACAAGTGTAATAATGAAAGCCTAAAGAGTCTTAGGCCAGCTAAAAGTAACAAAATGTATTGGTTATTGCTCGGAGTCTTAGGCTAAATGGAAATTAAATGTGTGATATATGGTAATCTAAATGAAAAGTTATAAGTAAGCTAAATGCATATTAATATCAGGTAACATGATATGGTATGGTAACATTGATTTATGGTATGTTTATGGTAAGATAGGCATATTGATATGACATCGAAGTATGTAACAACTAGAATGTATGATTATGGGAATGATCGTAAGGTGAATGACATGACATTGTATGACATTATATAAATTTAGAATTTTTATGTACATATGTACCATTACACATTAGTTTTCTTAGTGTGTAGGTTTCCTACATATAGGTTCAGAGTCGATAGAAATGAGTTGACTGGAAGAGTAATGAGTACTTCAGAGATCAATCAGAGTACACCCGGGTTAGAGTGTGTTTACATTCATAGCATATTTTGTATCTTATTTATGTCGTGAGATTTTGCATTTTTGGTTTTACATATTTTTTGGTTTTAAGAACACGTAATGATTCATATGATGTATTTTGTAATACAAGGCTAGTGAAGTTGAAAAATATATTTTATAGTTAGGAGGTTTTCTCGGCTACATTGGAAGGTGTTACAGTCTCTCCTTCTTAGAGACTAACTCAGTTGTCTCAACAAGCTTACCATCATGTCTTTGTGCATATATGATCTCTTGGTTAAGTGTAGGTTGGATATTCAACTCTATCACCATTTTCATACTCAAAACATCAGTCACTACATTAGTTTTGCCTGAGTGGTAATCGATAACACAATTATAATCTTTTATCAGTTCTAACCACCATCTCTGCCTTAGATTAAGATCTCTCTATGTGGAAAGGTATTTTAGACTCTTATGGTCTGTGTAGATTAAACATCTCTTTCAATAAAGGTAGTGACGTTATATCTTCAATGCAAAGACAATGGTTGCCAACTCTAAGTCATGTGCGGGATAATTATTCTCATGTGTTTTCAACTGCCTAGATGCATATGCTACTACCTTACCCTCTTGCATCAGTACACATCCCAGTCCATTGTGAGAAACATCACTGTAGATGACATACTCCTTATTAGGTACTAGTTGTGTTAAAACTGGAGCCTCTATTAACATTTTCTTCAAAATATCAAAGTTATCCTGACATTTGACTGACCACTCAAATTTCACATCTTTTCTTAGCAGTATAGTTAAAGGATAAGAAATCATTGAGAAGCCTTTAACAACCTGCTGCAATAACCAACTAATTCAAAGAAACATATGATTTCAATCATATTACGGGGAGATTTCCAACTCATAATAGCCTCTACCTTGCTAGCAACAACCCTATCCATCAAATGACACAATGTGTCCTAGAAAAACTACTTCATTAAGCCAAAATTGACATATAACTTTTGCTCCCTAAGTATTTGTAACATTATTTTCAGGCGTTGAACATGCTCTTCAAGTGTCTTAGAATACATCAGAATATCGTCAATAAAGACCACAACACATTGGTCTAGGTAGGGTTTGAATACTTTATTCATCAAGTCCTTAAAGACTGCTAGAGCATTGGTAAAACCAAATGGCATAAACACAAATTCATAATGCATGTATCTAGTTCTAAACGTTGTCTTGGCTATATCTTATGCCTTAACTCTCATCTAGTGATACCCTAATCTCAAATCAATCTTTGAAAACACACGTGAACCCTTAAATTGAAAAAACATGTCATCAATTCATGGAAACATATATATGTTATTGATTGTCACCTTATTAAGTTATTTGTAATTTATGCATAGCCTCATAGTCCCATCTTTCTTTTTCACAAATAACACCAGTGCACCCCATATAGATACATTCAGCCTGATACAAGCCTTATCCAATAATTTTTTCAATTAAGCTTTAAGTTCTTTCAATTCAAATGGTGTCATTTGGTATGGTGTTATACTTAGGGTGAGCTCTATAGAGAACTCAACCATTCTATTAGGTGGTAATCCTGGTATATCTTTAGGAAAAATATATGGGAATTCATTTATTGTAGGGATATCTTTAAGATATGGACCTCCTTTTCTAATGTCAACAACATGAGCCAAATAGGCTTCACATCATTTCCTCATCATTCTTTCGGTATTCATCATGGAAATGACTCATGGAAGTTGTGGGAATAATTCTTTTTCCACTTTTACATCTCTCTGTTCAGGTGTTTTAAACATCACAACTTTTGCCTTGCAGTCTATTAATGCCCCATGTTGTGAAAGCTAATCCATACCCAATATGGCATCAAATTCATGAAACAATAACTCTATCAAGTCATCCGAGAATTCTCTTCCATGTACAATTAAAGGACATCCTCTATAAATCTAGTTCACTATCATATTGTGCCCTAAGGGGTTTGTAACCTCAATTTCATACTCAAAATTTTCACTAATCATGTTATGTTGCCTAAGGGCGTTTTATGCATATATAAAAGTGTGTTGAACCTAGATCAATCAATGCACATATATCTAAGTCAAAAAGAGAAAACATACCATCAATCACATATGTAGCTTCCTGATGCTTTCTGGCACTCATAGCATAAGCTCTAGTTGGTGTTCGGTTTGGTCCTGGCTTGTTAATAGTCTTAGAGACTACTTGGATAGGTCCTATTCAACCTCTTATAGTCTGTTGTCTGGTCTAAACTGGAGCTGACCGTGTAGTCTGAATTGGTACACTACCAGTATTCAGAGGATAATCCCTATTCTCCTCTGTAACTCTTATGGCAGGTACCACAAACTATAACACTCTCTTTGGTAGCTTGTGTTTGAGTGCTATTGGCTGTAGATGTAGCTTTGGAGGGCTACCCCCTTCTATGTGATACACCCTATGTATATTTTATATTATGTCCCTGACTCCTGTCATGAGATTGTCCAGAGTAGGACCGACCCTTCTTGCCTGAAGACTGGGCCATTAGAGTTACTATCTTTTTGGAAGCTTCCTCTGCTATCTTCCCCTTTCTCTACTCTATACTAACATCGGATGCAATCAGCTGAGTAAAGCCGAAATGTTGGAGTGTAGTCACAAAGTCACTTATCTTTGCATTGGGTCCATACTTAAACATTATGCACTTGTCTTATTCATTCGCGATCATCTTTGAAGTATATTTACTCAGTCGGGTAAACTCTCTTTGGTACTCTTGCCCTGCTTGAGGCTTTAAAACTCTCTCTTATTCTCATCTATATAAATCGGAAGAACGTATTGCTCATTGAACTCAATTATGAAGAAGTCTCGTGTCATTGGCTAAAGGACCTCTAGTTTCAGCAAAAACTGTCTTCCACTAGTCATAAGTATCTTCCTGTAGTAGCGATATGACATATTTGGCCTTTTGATTTGTGGTCACCTCAAACTCATTACAGACCATATATATCTTCTATACCCCGTACTCTGCAGTAGCAGGATCATCATCTTTTGTTCCTAGAAAATCAGTAGCTCTAAACTTATAGAGCTTGTCTAGCTGTACCCTTGGCTTCGATGGTGGAGGTAGAGGAACGAGTACTAGATATGGTATAGCTCTAGCAATTTGCTATAATAGACCTGCTTTCTGCTACATCAAATGAGTCTGGCCCTAATCAGCCTATTCCAGAGCCTGCTAATTAGGGATCGGTACTGCACCTGGACATTGAACACTAGCTGCATTGGGTTAGTTTGGTGCCCCAATATGTGGAGAGTTATGGCTCTCAGCCATGTCATTCGATTCATATGTCATCTCACTCTAGCCTTACAAGTTGACAGAGAAGTAGCCCAAGTTAGAGTCAAATGAGACACATGTGTGCATGCATGATAACCCCACAATTCACTTAGATATAAAACTGCCTAAACCTAACTCTAATACCACTAAATGTAATACTCATCCATACAGTAGAGCAAAATTCCAGTATATAGACAAATGCCACATGACTGAATCTATATAAACTTATCCTAACAAATAATTTTTTTTTATCTTATTTCTGTATTAAGATCATCATATTAGATTTACCTACAATGTAACATTCATATGTTAAAACAGTATCAAATCCTTCCTATATCTAGATTACATTTATAATCAAAATTATAAACTGGTTGGGGCATTAACTATCCTTATGACAAAAATCACCTTATTTAAAATAAACCAATTCAATTAGATGTCCTTATTAATAATATAAATAACTAATTGTCACTATCCCATAACATGAGAGATAATTGATAAATGAAATGAGTGAAATAAATAAATAGACCCAACATGAGTCAACAATAACTGCTCTGACTAACTTGAACTCCTTTTCACGTTTACTTAGCTATCTATCGGCTTTAAACCTGTGTACAGAGAAATCCACACGCTAAGTTATTGAAAGCTTAGTGGTAAATATAAGCATTGAAATTCTAGCATGCATTTATACATTAACATAGCATAGATAATTTATACCAAATGCGTATATATTTTTCTTAGCCATACCGTCATATATAAAAAAATATATCATGTCTCAATTTGTAATATCATCATGTAACATCATGCTTAATTTAATTAAATCACATTACAATCATGACAGATATAATATAAGTATTTCTACAACTTGTATATAGTAACTATATCATACAAAAATTTATCCAACAACTGGTTTTATATGTCTGATTACTGGATTTTCATTTCCATAAACCTCAATTATTGGAGTCCTAAACTCAACTCTCTCACGTCTATTGCCTCTAGTGGTTATATCCATCTTCAACCTCAATCCCTAATATAAAATTAGCGACCACATTAACATCTAATTCTATCATTCTATCTATTTAAGCCATTAATAATATAGAAACCTAATTTAAATCCTTAAACATTATCCTTCTATAAAAAATGAATCGAAACATAAAAAGAATAATAAAAAAGAACCCCCTTACCTCTGCATCGACGATTATAAAAGGGTTTTATAATTCAAAATCATGTTGAACCTTCTCTTTGATTGTTATTTTAATACTTTGGCAAAGCCCTAGATTTCAACAAGTTTTAATCACGTTTAAAGGACTAATTTCTTATAATCAAAGCTAGAATTAAAGGAATTAAATGCAAATCATTTTTGGGGTTCAGAGAAACTAGTGGCTAGGGTTTTAGATTGAGTTTTCGTGAGTTTTTGTCAAAACATGAAACTGCTCAATTTAAACTGTAGAGCTTCACAAGTACGAACACATGTGTCATGGTCGTAAAACTACTCATGTTTAAAATTTGAATTTCACAACATTCGCGGCCATGATTACCTATGTCACAGGTATGAAGAATGGAAACTCTAATTTTTTATGTCTTTTTAATTATTTTCACGTTTCCACTATCTATAACATTATATACCTCCTATATGCCCATCATATACTTTTATTATATGTTATTCTTAGGCCCTAACTTGTGGGCATTATAATTGCAATATAATGGATATGCACATGCTTTTATAGTGGTATGATATGAATGTTAAAACACATTATTATATGACAGTTCTTACATACATGATGCATAGTGCATTTTCATAAGATTTAAAGGTTTATTCTTTAAAAATAATGGTTTCACATATAAGTATAATAAAGAGGATTTTGAACAAGTAAAACCCATACTCGATACTTGGACTAGAAATAGGATAGGTGTCATGCCATTAAGGGAGTTTATAGTACCGTAGTGATATGATATAGTTATTCATTAAAAGACAAGGTGGCTTAAGCTCTAAAAGTGCTCGTGATCCTATATTGCATGCAAAGATATATATTTACTCAATCAATATGGCTTAAGCATTAGGAGCACCATTGAATTGAGAAATCTCGACTGACACACATGATTATAAACAATGCTAGGGTGACTTAAGCTCTAGGATCACCCTTGTTCACAATCAGTATCCGAATAGTCCATATTGAGAGTTGTTGGGCAATTATATTAAAGTGACAAAAAAACATAATGAAATAAAAAAAGATTCAAAAGCACAAGTACACTAAGAATACAATTAATACAATATATGTTGTTATAAAGGTTATATGTTCTCTTTGACATTGTTCAAGTGATTAAGAAGTCACTACTTTCATAAGGTAAAGTATTTATATGACATTATGATTTCATTATCATGCCATGATATTTTAGTATGATACCATGAATATAAAAATTGTTGGTATGCTTTGTGTGAATACATGTTGAATTTTTATGTCTATATGTACCATTAAGTTTTTAGTAACTTAGTGTGCAAATATTTTTACCCTCAAAGGTTGGAGCCTAGTAGATAGAAATCGATCAAGAAAAGTAGTCTAAGACATCATAGTAGACCTAATAAGGGTCGATGATACATTTTGTCATATTTTGCATTTTATACATAACATAGGAAATGAGTTTTGTTTACTTTCATACATGTATGTACTTTATAGAAATATGTATTTTTTTTTAAATGCATGTATTATTGTAAATATCGAGCCTATGGAGCACCAACATAATATTATATATATATATATATATATATATATATATATATATATATATATAATGTTTCCCTTGTTTCCCTTTCGAATCAAAGATAATCCTTTATAGATATTTTATGTAAGTCAGATGTTTAACATGTTTTATATATAAGTTTTGTTATCAATGGTTTCCAAAGGAAAAGAAAAAATTTTCAATTTTCATATGTTTTTCGGATATAAGTTCCGTGACATCTGCTCATTTAATTGAATTTATCCTGATTAGATAAGAGGGTACTACAGTCTATGTAGCTATGTCTAATTTTTTTTAAAAAAAATAAGAAAATACATGAATGTGAAATTAAATATCTAAATGTTAATTATAAGTCTACCATAAAATATGGAGTTGCTCTATATATGTCTAATTTAACTTCATAATATTTATCTTTTAATTTCCTACTAACTACTCAAATTTATTTTTTAATCGCATTAATTATTGTTATTATATTAATTTGATTACAATCAATTTATCGTATGATTTCTTAGCAAATGCTTACATTTTTTTTCTATGTAGCTAGTTATGTGTAAATTTGTTTTTAAAAAAAATAATGAAATACACTAATATTAAATCAAATATCTAAATATTAATTATAAGTCTACTATAAAATAAGAAGTTGATTAAAATACTGATATTTTTTTTCTTAATTATATTAGTAGAGAATTGATTAAAAAATTAGTTTGCATAAATAATTGTGGTGAATTAATCAAACAATATAATCAAAGTTAATATATGTTACAAACTTATATTTAGTTTCCTCTTATATTATCAAATAGTTTTTGGGATTGAATAAAAAAATAAACAATCAAAACTTCATCTATAATAAATTTTAATCTTATTTTTAATTTTAAAATTAAAATTTTAATATATAACAAAAAAATAAAATTTTTTTTGGTTCAACAAATATTTTAATAAAATCTTAATATTTTATATTAAAATTTTATATGAATCTATGTAATTATGTGTAAATTTTTAAATAATTATACTGTACGTAAAATAAATAAAACTTTTTTTTAGATCGATACATGATTAGATAATTTAAAATTATATTTAATTAAATTAATTGTCATTATATATATATATATATATATATATATATATTAATATTATAATATGTATTATAATCAGTAGTTGATATAATTATAAAATAAACCGTATATAATTATCAATATTTTCTAATCTAACTTTTTAAAATTTTTATACATATAAAATTTAGAATTATTTTTAGTTTTATTTAGATTTTCCACTTATTTATCTTATTTAATTTTTAAATTATTTATTTTAAAATTTGTAGCATTGTTATCCAGTGCATTTAATTTTTTTTTAAATAAGGATTAAGATTTAATGAGAATATGAAACTTTTATTCCTTTTTTTTTTTTGGACTACATTTTTTTATTATAAATTTTAAGAAGTTGGTGACTAAAAATTGAGACTAAATTTTTATTTAAAAGATTTTTTTTTTCAAATTTTATATTCATAAAATAATTTTATAAAAAATTGTGAGCCATAAAATTATAAAAAATTTAAAATCTTTTTATCTTTTTATGGTATAATCATTTTTAGAGAAATAGTTATGTATGACGTATTTCAATTTATTTGTTTTTTATATCGCGAAAAATTTCTATAAATTCATTCATTAAAAGGATATGTTATATCAAAGATGACAATGATTAAACAATGTGATTTACTTTATTTTTCTTTTAAAAAATTTTATCATAAAATCACTCTTATTTTATTTTTGGAAAATTACTTTATATTTATATCAGTTATAGTATTTGAGTGTCAAACTGTATTGTACTGTATTATTTAAACAAAAAGAATCAAAAAATTGTATCAAATTGTTCTAAATTTTTAGGATAATACAATACGAAAATTTATTTTGTGTAATTCAATACAATACTTATATTTAAAAAATTTTGATATTTCAATACAGTTATGAAAGATTTTACAATCTCCGGATTGGATCGAACTATATACACCCCTAGTTTTTTCATCATCTTTCTTTTTTGAGAAATATGGATTTTCTCTCATATTTAATAAAATATATATTTACTTATATTAAAACATTATTTTATAATAAAATTGTTTAATTTAATAATGTTTATTATACTATTATTAGAAAATGTAATTTATATATTTCAAATAAAAATATTGTTTATTTAAATATTTATTAACTTAATATATTATATATTAATTTTTGTTCATATTTTTTGTTGATTTGAATGGTTTCGCTCGTTATTTTTTAAAATTTACAGTGCCGACGAATGACAGATCCGATTTGAATTGATACCGTTATACATATTTCGATACTGATTTATTGCATCACACTTATATTTAAAACTATGATTGTAACTCTACTTGAGTGAATATTATTGATGATTAAATTCGATAGCAATCTCAAATTAAAATGTCAAAAAATTAATGGAACTTTTTGATTGATTTCTTTTAATTCCAAATTTAGATTTTTAATTTGACACTAAATATGGAATTTTTTATTATTTTAAATTGATGTTATTTATTATTTTGAATTTAGATATTATATATATATATATATATATATATATATATATATATATATATAATTCATCCGTATTATGTATTTAACTATATATTATTTTTTGTTAATATAAATATATTATTTTATATTATTTAACTATTTTTTAGCTTGTTTTACTAAATAATTTTAATTCAATCAGCTAAATTATTAAATACAACTAGATTATTAGGAGTTATTATATTATGAATCCAGATTTATGTTGCATTATACATCTCATTCCTTCACAAAAATGCACATTTTTACAAAATTGAATTTTCATAAACTAATAAATATAAAACATATTTATTAATTATAACTTATATGTTCATCATTTTTAAAATTATAAGTTCATCAGTTATAACTTATAAATTTATCATTTTGAACTTATAGGTTTATCATTTTAGAGTTACAGGTTCATGGTTTTAGAGTTTATTATTTAGAAGTTACAGATTTAATTATTTATAAGCTTCATATTCATCATTTATAATTTGCAGATTTATCATTTTAAATTTGAAGGTTCATTATTTTACAAATTGAAGATTCATCCTTTTGAACTTGCATGTTCATCCTTTTAAAGATACATGTTCCTTATTTAGAACTTACAGATTTATCGTTTAGATTTTACAAGTTTATCATTTACAACTTATTGTTTCATCATTTATAGATTCATCACTTATAGATTCATCACTTATAGATTCATCATTTACTACTTAAAGATTCATCATTTTGAAATTATAGTTTCATCATATTGAAACTATAGGTTCATTATTTTAAATTTATAGATTAATCACTTGCAAGTTTATTATTCTTACCGGATTCATCATCTTTAATTTCCAAAAACTTGATTTTTTTCTCTCTATATTACTCATTTTTAATTCAAATATCTTCATTTTCAACTATTTTATTTCACAAAAAATTAAAATTAAATATTTTATTCCAAACAATAATAACAATTATTACAATATTCAAAAATACTAAAAATAAAATCAAATATGCAAATTCAAATTTTTTTTATCTATCTAAAAACAAATTTACAATATACAATTTTTTTTAATCTCTGTGAATAAGAGGAATATGTTGAAAAAGAAGAAAAATACGATGATGAAAAAGAAAACAATATTGTACCTAGAGCTGACAATTTTGGACACGATACGATTAAACGATACGAAACGGCACATACTTAACCGTATATGGATATGAGCTAAACGGAAATGAGTCATAACTGTGTCAACACGATTGCGACACGAGAAAAATCGTGTTATAAACGGATTTTATCTGTCTAATCTGTTAAGACACGATTAAACATGATTAAAAATATGTTATTTTATCAACTATAAAGATATGACTAATTATTTTAGTCTTACTCAAAATTCAAATATATATTATAATATTATAAATATATATAATACATATTTATATATGAATGAATGAATTAAATTGATTCAATTGAACTTATATATATTTATATATAATTGGAGTTTAATGAATAAAATTAAAGTTTAATTAATTAAATTAAAATTATTAATTAAATATAAAATGATTAAATTGAGATTAAATTGATTAAATTAAATTTTTAATTTAATATTCGTGTTTATTCATATATAATCGTGTCGTGTCGTGTCGTATGAAGTAAAATCGTATATAATCGTGTCGTGTCGTATAAAATGTATACGTTTAGACACATTAAGTATATCGTGTCTAATCGTGTCATGTTGTATAATTTATACACGTTAAATTAATTATATCGTGTCGTGTTAATACGGATTTTAACCGTGTCGTGTTCGTGTTTCAAATTTTTGACACAATTAGTTAATCGTGTCATGTCCGTGTTTGGTATAATCGTGTCATATCCGATTAAGACACGACACGATTAGACACAACACGATACAAATTGTCAACCCTAATTGTACCAATTAATAATACACAAAATATCATGCGTCCGGATCTATGATATAATTTACAGATTATTAGTATTAGCATGAAGTTTCATTATCCACTAGTTTTACAAAACAAAGCAAATAAAAAAATAAAAAAGAAAAGAAGTGACACGATTTCCCAAAAAACTGGATTTTAATGAGCCGTTAGATAAAAATGACAGTTGGATCCACTCATACAGTACTGTTCCTATCTCGTCTCGAATGTGACAATTTTTCATGATTTTTATTTTTCGTTCTAATTCTGAAATTTTTTGTATCAGAAATGGAGCGTACATCTTTTGTTCATAATATATATATATATATATATATATATATATATATATATAAAATAATAATAATAATAATAATTATTTATATTTTACCATAATTAATATTTTAAAAAATAATAAAATAAAATATAATACTCATTTAAAATAAATTTTTTTATTTAAATAATTATATAATTAATTAATTAATTAAAATAAAAAATATTTTTATATTAAAATAAAATAAAAAATTTTAATAAAAATTTGAGATCAGAAATTTTCATTTATGTGCGGAAATAAAAATAAAAAAAAATTCCTAACAAAAAACGGAGTGGAGTTTTAGAATCAGCCGCGAATCCGACAGGTTCCATTCCTACGTTCAGAGAATCCATTAAGACATCTAGGGGTAATTGTGTCAATCTACACATTTTCCAATAAAAGCAAGTCTTCCCCTGACAAACAATTAACTCACAATAGAATACTAAAGAAAAAAAGAAAATTGCTCCAATTCTGCTCCACTGCCGTAGTAGTAGTAGAGACTAGAGACAACTTGCGAGAATATGAAAAACCTTGTACGTCTTGTCTCAATCCTACCATCAAAGCTTTCTTCAAGTGGGTTTCTCGTTTCTTGTAGAACGCATCTGTATCTGCAAAAGGTTGCACTGTTTTTTTCTGTTCTAAACCAAAGTTAGATTTTTAAGGAAAAAGCTTTATTCTGTTCTAGCATTTCCTTTATATTCTTCTTCGTTGAACTGGGTTTCTACTTTTAGTGGACTCCAAAAAACGATGTATTATTCTGTGACGTTTTGGGAAAGAATTTCTGTTTACTCACCAGGAAAAATGCAGTTGGTCTCATTAACTGGTCTGTGCAGTTTCTAGTGCGAAAAGTTTGAATTTTTTGAACTTTTGCCTCGATATTACTATATTCACTTTTAGATACTAAAACATGGAGTTCATTTGATGAACTGGGTACTCATATTTGCGCTCCAAAATGGGTTCTGCGAGCTCCAAAGCAGAGAAGAATGAAGCTTTGCGTATGTGCAAACAACGGAGGAAATTCATAAAGCAAGCAATTGATTCCAGGTACCATCTCGCAGCAGCTCATGTCTCCTATATCACCTCACTGAAAAACATTGGCATTGCTCTTCGGCGATTCGCTGAGGCTGAGATTTTGGAGTCGTCTTTATCAACAGCCTCGGCTACTGAGCTTGAAAAGACCCCATCACACTCCTCATACCCCTCCCCCTCTCCCTCTCATCTTGCAGAGGTTTCGGATTCATCCTTGAACAATGAAAGCCCCATTTCACCTGCACTGGTGAATCTAAGGTATATGAGAGCTGGGGTTCCCACTGATCCATTGACTGTCAAGATTAATTTGAGTAATAATACAGATGCCTTGGTAGAGGATGAATCATTAGGGTCTTCTATGCCAATGCCGCCACCTCCACCTTCTTTTGATTCAGGAGGCTCTTGGGATTATTTTGATCCACGTGATAACTGTGAAAGTTTTAGGTTTGTAAGGGGAAATGAATTGGATGTGGATTTTGATGATTTGAGAGGGTGGAACGAGTTTAGGGGTGAAAAGCTTAGTATTGATCATAAAGTAGTTGATGGAAAGCGGAAATGGACCAAAGTTGGTTTAGATAGAAATAGCCAAGAAAATGAAGAAATTTTAAGGCCTGGATTGGAACAAAAGAGTTCAGAAACATCTTCATCTTGTAATTCTGCCACAAAAAATGGTTGTTATGGTGTTAGAGGAGAAAGTACGGCTCATTCAATTAGAATGATGGGAGTTGATGGTTCTACTAAGCAAGCTATTGATATCCAAGTTAGGCCAGCAGAAATGGCTCTAAATGTCAACGGTTCGAAGCAAGAGAAAACAGCGGCTGTGAGAGATTTATCTGCTGAGAGAGAAGATCCATCAGAGTTCATTACCCATAGAGCTAAGGACTTTCTTTCCAGCATAAAGGATATAGAACATCGTTTCTTTAGAGCCTCTCAAGCTGGCAAGGAGGTTTCAAGAATGATGGAGGCAAACAATATTAGGGTTGGATATTCTGAGGCATATGGTATTTGCTTTTCTTCATGGCTTTGGGCTTTTGTAATTTTCATATTTTGTTGATCTAAGTTAATTTTATTGATTTTTTATGCAAACACTTCTTTATAACTCTGATTCTCTTAGGGAGTTCATCTACCTCAGCATTTCTCAGAGCTCTCAAGGTTTGCTGCCGTGGAAACTCTTCAGTTGTTTTTCATGGTAAGCTTTAGCTTCAAGAGAATCAGGCCTTACATCATCTATTAAGTTTTTAAGAAGAATTTCCAAGCTTTTTAAGCATCAATATTTATTTGGTTAGTGGTAGAATTTATATACCACCTGCAAGGCATTTTGTCAGGGGTTGATTTAAACGTACTGTCGTGTTTATTTGATGTAGTATTTAGGATGATTTTAATGGGTATGATATTTCTGGGCTTCTCATGCCATTTTGTGTTCTCCAATCTCTTAGAACCTGCAGAACATGTTACTAAGGTCATTACCTGGAAGTGGACAGCATCTTCAAGGTCATCTTCATCAAGAAATCCACTTGCCATTGCCACAAGAGATGATGTCTCTGACAGCGGTAGTAGTGACTTTGTTGAAGAGTTCTGCATGATTTCAGGAAGCCATTCCTCCACCCTTGATAGGCTGTATGCATGGGAAAGAAAGCTATATGATGAAGTAAAGGTACTTTGTGAAAACCTCTTTGATTATATGAAAGTGAATATCTTATTGAATCCATGTCAAACAAATGTTGGCAGCTTGTCAACCTTCATGAATATCTACAATCTAAGCTTCACTCACTGGTTGCTTCTTGATTATCTATGATATAGAGTGGCATACTGAATATAAATGGATGGCTTCTTTAATCGCTTTTGTTTCTCTCTTAATTCATGGTGCATAAATTGTCTATCAACAATGTTTATAGTACTTTATGAAAACAAAGCATTTTCATGCCCCATCAGATGTACATGATTTACATCTGTAATTTGTGTTAATCTTTCTTATGTGACCTAACCTATTGTACAGTTTTATTTCACAAATTCGTTGAATGAGATAATAGTTCATAATATCATAAATAAATTATAAGTATCCGCTATCTGTAATACTAGAACATGAGGTTACCGTATGAAGATTAGAGGTAGCAGATAGTTATATAAAGGACAGATTTTTGCTTCCATAAATGATTACGTTACTAGTTATTTCAACTTTTAAAACTTTTATTAGACGAGGATGCTACAATAGTTTCATTTTCTGATGTTGCAAATCAATGAATGAGGTGAGGAGCATGAGTAGAATGTAATGAGGTAGATATAAGTAGGTGTTAAAAAATGAATCAATTGTGCTTTTCCACTGGTTGTATCCCTTGATTTGGCAATGTCATAAAATGAATCTGCCTCAGTTGTGAGAAATAACCTTGTACTTAAACTATTAGAGAAAGCTATAATCATGTGTAAAATATGATGTCCTCAAATCAACAATTTCTTTCACAAGCAATAGCTATTACATCTTCACAATTTATGATATACTCAACAAAAAACCGGTTGACATTGGGTGGGCAGAGTTTTCTAAAGTAAAGATATACATAGAGTGATAAGAAGAGTGGAAAAGATTGCCAAACGAAGGGATACAACCAGTGGGAAATTACAAAGCTTGTGAAAGAAATTGTTGATTTGAGGACATCATATTTTACACATATGATAGCTTTCTCTAATAGTTTAAGCATTTAGCACAATGGTTTATATAAGGATAATTTTTCAACCTAAGAGCCTAATGAACCTAATGGTCCAATCATCTATAGCATCTTCCAAATACAAGGTTATTTATCACAACTGAGGCAGATTCTGAACGATATATGAGGAGTAATGAATATACTGCTAATGCCATCAAACAGTTCAACTGGATCCTCCTGCCTTCTTTATGGTAGCCAACTGGAATTCATAATTCATGAAAAGCTTCAATCTCATGCTCTTTGCTATCCTTCATGTAGACTAATTACATGCAAAAGCATCTTGTTTGGATTCATGTAGCCAAATCTAAATTCTAAACACAAGTTTTCCAGTTACAGTATTTAACAAACATGTAATTCAGTCGTGCTTCATTGAGAGACTGGAGGGACAAAGGCCAGAAAATATCTTTGCTCAATATTTCGTCTGTTGGTTACTAAACTATGTTTCTCCCTCACAATATATAAATGCCATTAAATGGTTGTAGTCTACCTGATTCCTGAAACCTCAGAAAATAATAGACTGACAAATAAACTTTTTTTTTTCTTGGTGTTATGTTATGCCTTTCACCTTTAATCTTTCATCTTGCAGACACCCAATAATTATCATGTAAGATCGATGCCCTTTTGAGCTGCAATGGTGAACAACAATAGTTTCAAATCACAAATTTAATCTGGGATCATATAATTATCTTGATGTTTGTTGGTTCAATGCAATGATGAAGAATCATTATATATAGTATAGCACTTAAGACTTTTCATTCATCAGAGAAATTTTTCTTACACCAGGATTTCCAAGTACTTTAGAAAATGTCTTTAATTTGCTCACAAACTTCTAATTGGCTCAAAACTTGAGCTGACTTGGCTATTATTTTGTTGCCTGTCTTCCAAATATAAATGACATTGAGACTCATTTACAAATTGATCTTCTATAGGCCAGTGAATCTATAAAAAAAGAGTATGATCGGAAATGTGACCATCTTAGGCACCAATTTGCCAAGGATCATAGTGCTCAAGTGATTGACAAGACTCGGGCATTTGTGAAGGATCTACACTCTCGGATAATAGTGGCAATTCATTCTGTAGATACAATATCGAAGCGGACTGAGAAGATGAGAGATGAAGAGTTGCAGCCACAACTGCTGGAGTTAATTCAAGGGTAATTACTCACTTTGTTTTCTTATTTATCTCAAATAAAATTTAATATTTTAGCCACTGTATATATACACACACACACATGCACAGACAATGTATGCTTGTCCTTCAATTGATTCCTAGTGTTATATTTTTGACTACTTAGCCTATGCAGGCTGATCAAGATGTGGAAGGCCATTCTTGAATGTCATCATGCACAATACATCACAATCTCGCTTGCATACCATTCAAGAAGCACAACAGGAACTCCACAGGGAGACACTCGCAGGCAGATACTGGCTCAGCTTCTGGAGGAGGTGGAGTGCTTTGGCTCGAGCTTTGCAAACTGGGTTAACAGCCATGCGTCCTACGTGGAAGCCCTTAATGGGTGGCTTCAACACTGCATCCTGCAACCACAGGAGCGATCCAAGAGCAGAAAACCTTTCTCCCCTCGTCGAGCCCTCGCCCCACCAATTTTTGTTCTCTGTCGTGACTGGTTAGCTGGCCTCAAAGCTTTACCATCTGAGGAACTTAGTAATGCTATCAAAACCTTCTTATCTGATCTGTACCAATTGATGGAGCAACAAGCAGAACAATCACGAAAGAAAGAGAAATTAGTTGATGCAAACAATGGAGAACAAGAGAGCAAAGATGACGAGAAAAATGAAGAGACATCTTCAAACTTGTGCTACATACATGAAAGTTTGACAAAGGTTCTTGAGAGACTTAATAAAATTTCCGAGGCTTCACTGAAAATGTACGAGGACATCAGACAGAAAAGCGAAGCAGCTCAGATAGCATACTTGAATGGCAGGCCAATTAGATACTAAAGGTTGTGTAATTATATGTAATTATAAAGCATATATAAATTTGTGGCAGGAACTTGGAAATGAAAGTAAATATCTGTAAATGTCAATAGTATCATTTGAAAGAGCTTTAGAGAAGAAGAGCCTTTTTAAGTAGAGCTGAAAACTTTTTGCTCCTGAAACTTGAGAGATGCTGTGGGATGGATAGAGCTCCGGTTATTTTGCTTACATTGTTGTTCATGCTAAAATTGCTTTCATTAATGAATTTCTTATTTTGTATCATTGAAGTAGAGCATTATGACATGAAAATTGGAATGAATTCAAAATCTTACAAATTTTCGTAGCATAAATTTCTTAAAATTTGTGAAATTCATTCCAAATTCATTATAAAATTAGTATAAAAAAATTAATTTATTTTGCATTTACATCTTTAAAAAATAATTGTGTGAATATAAAAAAAATGAATATATTAATTTTTAAATTAAAATTCGGAAAAGATTTATAATTGAATTTCACGAATTTTGCAATATTCATATGTACCGAAATGTCCAATGAAAACGGTATTCATTTCCACTGAGCATCAATATAAGTATGGCTAGATACGCTAGTGGAGATTGTTATTGAAGATCACTTGTCTAGATTTAAGCATGGACAGCTTCCATGGTTTTATCGTTTAAGAGCCGGTGAAAAATACCAATCAATTGAGATTTCAACATTCAATCATATTTACTTGTTAACATTATTAACGTTGGAAACTCTCAACAAGCACAAGCAGCTTTCTTCGAGGGAAAGATATATAAATAAAATTTTGATTTGACCATTTATTACAACAATGAATATATGTATATATATACTGCGGAGAGAAATATTACAACAATGAATATAAGTTTCTTTCAAATTTTGACCATTATTCTTCCCTCAATTCAAATTAGTTTTAGCGAGGAGCGGAAATACAAAAAATAAGGAACAGAAGTACTCATATCTGTTGGCATTTGCTTCCTCTAAATGGAAATCTTGAATTTTCAACTTTGTCATCTGTTGGCATTTGCTTCCTCTAAAATTTAGAATCCGACATACTGAGTGTACTGGGCATAGGCTTCGGACTTCATGGCAATGGGAGCCCGGGTAACATTGTCTGGATGATCGAATGCATCGACAAGTTCCCCTGCAATATTCCGCACTTGGAAGCAAAGGTATTCTGTGAGCTTGTGGATCGCCTGCAGAAGGTCACATAAACGATAATCATCTTCATTATCAAAAATATATTCAACAACTATGGTTTTCTCATGAGATCGTAAGTGAGACGAGCATTAACAGCCTAAAGATGGAGATATCAGCAGGGCCAAACCCTTAATAACCCATGGCATACAGTACAAGATATCCTGACAATTTCTATTTAGAATCAGGGACTAGAATATACCTTGGCTTTGTTTGGTGCAACATAGTCAACGTTGCGGTATGTTCCTATATCATTCCAAATTCCGTCCAAGGCATAGAGATCACAAAGAAGTTTCAAAGCTGCTCTAGAACTTGAATCAGGACAACTGGCACATGACAGAGGTGAAAATAAGAAACTTAGTAAACAAAGAGGACAGAGAAGGCCCAAGGCAGAGATCAGTAAGTACTTTTGCACTGCTTCAATAAACTTTTCAAGGATAACAGATTCTATATGAGATTCTGCAAGTGTAAGAAGGTGATTCAAGCATCGGTTCCAAGCACCAAAGCTCCCAAGAGTATTAGAGTGCTTGCGCAGTCGGACAGCAAGACTTTGAAGCAATCGAGATGTTCGGTACTGCAAAAACATTCAGATATAGTAAATTTAAGTAGATTATTCGATATATGATCAAGAATTTTGCGTCATGAGTCCAATGCAGCACTCACTCTGAAGGCATCCAACTGGAACTTAGGATCTCTCAGATGTTCTTCACCTTCCCATCTTGCAGTTACAGGGTTTGGCTGAGACAGATATGTATTCATGGATTCTTTCAAGTAGTTCCATGTAACTGCTAGTGTCCCACCTTGGAACTTCTCCTTGTATTGTTTCAAGAGATCAGCTGCTACCTGCATAATTACTAAAACTTCAGAAATGCCATAAATAAAATTTCCCTGTGACAGGATCCAGTTATTACCATGAATTTTCCAAAATAATTCAGCTATATAAGAACAAAAAATTACCATGAAAAATTTTCTTCTAAAAATTCTTGAATAAGAATGAAAAATTCATCTTTCCATAACCTTAAATGGCCATCAAATGCCATTGGTTTGAAATTAGCACCAATAAATCCATAAAAAGAAAACAAGAAAAACAAGAAGTCCCAATAAAACAGCAGTCCTGTCTGCAAAGCGAAAAGCTAAGATTCAAGATTCCCTACAGTGATACCCAGTGCATAAAAATCATCCATGAGATGACGATATATGAATAGGCTTACAGCAGCTAAAAGGTGAAAAGGATCATGTCCCCAAATCTGACTGCTAATCGTGATGGTGGAACAGGTTAGTCAGGCAACCATGACAGCAATCTCAAACAAAACATAGGTTCAGGCTTCTTAAGATTCACCACTTGCTCAAAAGTAAAATCAGACCAGCTTTGAAGCAGAGGCGAAGCTGGGTGAATGATTTGACACATAGTAAGTTGACAGTCATAAACAATTCCAATTTCTTCCCTTTTCTTACCCATCCTGGACTAGAACACCATGACTTCAGCTATCTTCATGTTTTCTGCAATGAACAATCTAAAGTGCACATTTAAAATCATCAAGCTAGGATGTGAAGAAGTGGAATTTCATGCAAACTGCTGTAGAAGCACTGTGTTGTCCCCTTCAAATGTCTGAAAAACGTCATGATCATTTCTCAAAATGCCAAACCGGTTGACAGCTGCATAACCATGGCCTCCACATGCTTCCCTGCAGACACTCAATGACTTGGCTGTATATGACGTTACATATGCCTTAAGGCCAGCTGAAAGTGCATGGACATCTTCTACTAATTGATCATCGTGGGTCTTTTTCATCTCAGAATATTTTTGTACCAAATTGAAGTGGCAAAATGGAATGCATAAGTTGAAGCTAGCATTGGCATGAGCTTGTGCTGTTGAGACTGATAATCAAGAATAGTCACTTTGGGCTGCTTGCGGGGGCCAAACTGTTGGCGCAGCAAAGAGTATCGGATGGCAATTGTTCCAGCAAGCTTGAGAATAGCAACTGAAGAATATGCAAGAGCAACCCTTCCACCAACAAGTTCCCCTAGTGTGGCAGCAAATCGTTTATTTATGGTTGGCAGGCTACTAGTGTACTTGCCATCCCGAGAAACGTCTTCAAACCGATTAACGGGGAATTCTTACATTAGTGAATCTCAATGCTCCATTATCTACCCCATTCAAGCCAATCTTGTGGCCACAATCATGTATTTCAATTCCTGGAAGTGTCTGATGGGTCTTCAAATCCCTTATTGGAACAACGAAGGCATGGACACCCATATCAGTAACACCCTTTGAATCATGAGTAGGCAAAATTAGCCTGGCGAAAACGGTAGCAAACTTGCCATGAACTGCAGCATTTCCAATCCACCATTTGATGGCTCCATCACTAGGAGTGTTGATTACAAATTCATCTGTAATTAGATCAAATTTTGCTATGGTTTGGAGGCCTTAAACATTTGAACCTGCATAACAGAAAAGTGGTACACTTGGCTAAGATTATACAAACAAAAACAACCAAGAATTGTTAACGAAATAGAGCTAAAATACTAACAATGTAATACATGTGGAAATCCACATACAAGTCAAAAAGATGTCTGTAAAACACACAGAAGTGCAGATGCAGACAAAGCCACACACACACATATGAAAAGAAAAAGAAAAGGAAAACATGAAATATTAATAAATAATAATTTTGATGACCTGCAGCTTCCAAAAATAGTGATTCAGGAGAAAATGAGATACGATAGTTATGTAGCCTTTAATATAATTTTGCAGGATCTACAGAACTTCTGTCTCACAGCAAGATATGTATTTCCTTAAGGAGCCTGACCTCCTAAAGATAATTTTGCAGTTTAAAATTTAACAAAAAATTCAAATATTCATGACTTGCTGAAGTTTGCAAGAGAAAAAAAAGTCATATGCCCTTTGTTAATAAGCATCTAAAGGATAATAAAAAGGGAAGAGATCATGAAACCGCAACAATTGATGTGCAATTAAATTTCATAGCAAAAACAATCAAGAAACTAAGGCTGGTAGAAGAGTTCACCATGATGTAGCTCTGTCATAGCAAAACATCCTGGATAGTCCAAATTGTCAATACCATCAAAGTACTTATCCCAATGCTTTTTAGTTCCCAAATTGAGCACTGTGCCTCCCCAAAGACTGCGTGAACAAAAATTATTTCAGTATTTTTATTGAAGAGATGAAATGTGGATAGATGACTGATAATGATAATGTATGCACTACAATTTTTGTAGGGCAAGACAATCCCACTAAAAAATGGCAATCCATCTTATAATTATTTGAACCTAAGAAGCTCAGAAGAATAAAAAGGAAGAAATTGTCCAGAAAAGCTACGGATTCTAAAGTTTTCATGCTCATGTACTGATGTAGGACTAGAATACAAGCATTTATCTTTAATTTTATAATGAAAATTTTAAGCTTATAATGATAACTCTTATATGTGCCAAATACTATATCTGGTCTTTGAAAATCCAAGGCACAATACAAAGGATAAAGCCCCAAGACCACAAATTCAAAGCTATCAAGAAAAATAATTTTAGTTATACTTTGATGGCAGAACATCATTAAATTCTATTTTCCTCAATTTAACTTTTTTTTTTCATCATTCTTTCCCCGCCTACACTTTAGTTCCTGAATGAAAAGCATTTCCACGAGATTTGTGCATTAGCATCTTGGCAGTGTCTTGAAAAATAAAATTCAAGTTGAAGGATCAAGCACAGCAAATTTGAAAAGAGAAGGTCAGCATTAGCATGTACCAGGGTACAAGTTCAGCATCAGATACTGATGTAGAAACCACATTTCCACCATTGTTGTTAAAGCACGGGCTTTTCACCAAAAAAGAGTTGATAGAAAAAATATTTTCAAATTTAGGGTAAAATGAATCAATTTTCTCATTTTAAGCCAGTAAGAGTCAAAAAGATAGTTGTTCGCTTGTTTGGGAAGCGGACAACATGTTGGACAGATTGTTAAACAATTTTTTTTTAAAAAAAAGCCAAAATTTTTTTTTTTAAAAAATTAATATTTCAAATGAATGTTAAATAAATTTCAAATGAATCAATTCTTATTTGAAGAAAAAAGATAAAAATAAAAAAATATCTGTCCGCCTGTTGGGCAGACGGACAGCACACCGATTAAATATTCTTCACTCTAAAATGAGAAATATTTTTCAAAATACCCTAAAATTGTAATTATTCAAATTCTCATCCTAAATTGGAATTTTTTTTTTACAGCTACCTTATTTTGGAAAATTGCCCTTAAAGCGCAGAGTTCTAAAAATCAAATTGGGAGACAGTAATTCTAGAGCTAAGAAACTTAGGAAGATTACCAATCTGAAATCAACTAGTAGAGCTCTAGAATTGGGGTGAGGTGCAAAGACAGCCGTTGGATGCGGCGAGAAGCGATCCGACTTTCGTCCTCAGCCGTTCGATTTGGGTTTTCCGGTTGCATTTTCGGGATAAAGATGGATAGTTTTTGGTTTTTTTGATTGAGAGAAGAACAGCAATTGGCGATGATGATGGAGCAGCTGGATGGAAAACTTTCACATCGTTTATTAAAAACACTGTTCTGCAACAAAAAAAAAAAAAGAAAACGTTCAGTTCAGTGCGTGACGTGGGGTTTATTCTAATTGCCAAATGGGAGACCACAGTCGGATGGAAGCTTTGGCATTTTATACTTGTGCGCTCTCTATTCTTTTTTGGATTTGGTTTATCAGTTGGACTCTTACTTCTATTTTAAGGAAGTGCCAATTTCGAAATGGAACATCCATATAAAATGGAATTTAATGAAATTAACCGCTAATTGAAATTGAAATTAAAATTACAACCTTCTAATTGAACTTTCTCCAAAGTCCAACCTAACATAATAAAAGCTGAATTTCATAATCCTATAACATAATCTTCTTCTTTTTTTTATCATAAATTTCAAAATTGAGGAATATAGTATTTATCTAACCTAATTCATCCTCAAAAATTAATTAAAGAAGAAAAATTGTCCAGCCTTTTATAAAGAGCACTTAAATATTTATATCATATTTGATAATATTGGATATCTCAACATATTCTCTTCAAATTCAAGATTGAACAATGCAAACCAGACATATGTGAGTGATCAATACTTAAGATTAGCAACTCTAATATTATGTTGATAAATAGTTGTCTCTCAAAAGTTAACTAAAAAAAGAGGAATAAGAGCACTATATAAAAAACTAGCCGATGTGAGATAAATCAACTAAAACAATTTTTAATATATTCATCAAATTATTTTAAAGGTTCTTTATCATTGTAACATATATAAAAAACTAGAATCTACAGTAATATAATCCAATTGAAATCCAATTTTATATATGTGTACTGTCAAGGTGATTAATCAAATTTTTTCTTCTATAAGAAGAATTCAGGAAAAGTAAAAGGTGATTTCAGTTAAGGGATAGAGAATAAAATTTCCAAAGATCAAAATATAAAACCAATTTGTTATTTTTAATGAAAATATACATTTCATTTTGGATTTTTGATAAAAAAAAAATTCTGAATTTTGGGAATTTAGCTAATATGTCATAAACTAAAAATTTTTGTTTTAAAAATACGAACTTGCATTTTCACTCCATGAGTATCCTCCGATGATCAACTTAGGTTTCAACGATGGATTTTCATCATTTAGTAACGGAATTTTTAGCAACCAAAATTTTTGTCGCTAAAAGGCTGTTTTTCATCTTAGGCTATGCATAAAATGAAAACGTAAGTTTGTGTATTAAAATAAAAAAAATTTAGTTCAAGATATATTAACTAAGTTTCACAAATTTCAGAATTTTTTTTTAATTTTTTATGAAAAGCCTTTATTTTCAATTGCATAATTACATTGCCTTCCAAAAAATATAAAATCAAATATTTGGGCTAATTACACTTCTGATTAGGGCTAGCCACTAGGCGATTGGGCTCATGGAACCGGTCCAGTTTAACTCGGACCAGACCAGGATAAGCCGATTGGAGGTCCAGCTAACTATGGTTCAGTAGGGAAAATGTCCGGTTCGAGCCCTTCCCCTGACGGCTAGGAACTGTCAGTTCCTAATTCCAACCTAAAAAACTTTCAATTTAAAAAAAAAGGCAACAGTTATGAGACCGTTACCTCCCTCCCCTGCATGCACTACCTGCATTGCACACACATGCACATTTTTTAAATAATTAGATGTGTTGCCCAAAACAATAACTAAGAAGGGGGTTGAATTAGTTGGCAAATAATTTTTTTTTAAAATGGTGAAAGGAAGAGGAATATAATGCATACAAGATTTATAGATGTTTGGGTATTAACAAATCTACTCGTCTCTCTAATCTCAATTGAGTGTTTCACTAACATTTGAAGTGTTACAATGAAGTTTTATCTCTAGCTCACTCCTAATTATGATGTTTCTCTCTTGGCTAATAATTAACCCAAAAACAACCCTTGAGTTTTAATGGCTAACACAACATCCAAATTCTAGTATTTTTTATGGCTAACACAAAAATCCTTACAAGTATTTCACTGACAACCCAACTCATTCAAACTCACTTTTGAATAATTGATTATAAGATGAAAATACTCACCAACCAAAATACTCAACAATTATGAGCAATTATAGTTTTACAATCACAAATAATGAAAATTGTTGAATAAAAAATAAATGCATAAAGTTATACAAGATTAGAAGATTGAATTATTATTTTTCTAACTTGTAGAAGTTATAAATGTGTTGTATTTATACTTCCAAATCAAATATAGTTGTTCTAGGGTGCATTTAATGTGAAAATAATTGTTCAATTACTTTTTCGTTCGCACCTGACAAGTTTCTTTCTCCAGATTCACATGCGTGACTAAGTTTTCATGGGCGTGACTGTTTTTTGTAGTCGTGAATGAAAGTGGTGACTGGTCGTGACTCATTCTGTTTGAAAATGAATGGTCATTAACGGACGTGACAAAATCAATCTTCATGGTTGGGCCAATGTGTTACTACCGTGAACGTTTGAATGAATAATCTTAGCGTTTACTAGTTTTGCGTGCATAAATAGTTATTTTCACGAGGGTGGTGACATTAGTCACGGGCATGACTCTTTGCTTATTTTTAATATCTTGAACTTCAATTCTTACTTTCAAGTTGCTTTAAGGTTTTAGGAATACATAACCTGTCTAACACACTTAGAGCACAAATATGGTTAAATTTCTTATTGCCTAATTATTTGTTATCGTCAAAATGACAAAAATATATCTCAAGGTTCGACAATCTCTCCATTTTTTATAGTCACAAATAATTAAGCAATATGGGGTCTAAAGAGAAAGTAAAATTTCTCCCCCTCAAATGATGTTTAATAAACATGAATTGTAAGAAGTACAAGATGCAAGAAAAGCTTCAAAAGAGATTGAGATAATCAATAAACATAGCATTCATACCAAGATAAACATAATATTCATGCCAAGTATATGAAAGGTATATTGCAAGTATATGCTATATTGAAAAGACATTTTATGCTTTGTATGCAAGGAATATGACATGTATATGTAGCATATATTTCAAAGTGTATTGCATTTGAGCATAATATTTGCTTACTTATTCTCCCCTTTGTCACAATAAAAAAGAGATATAAGAAAATAGAGAATAATAATAAGAAAAACATGTCATTGCATTAATAAAAAGATTTAGTGAGTGTTTGAGATTGTTGTTGGGTATCCAAAAAATATGTTTAGAATTTTTTTGATTTAATTGACTGATTTTTTTTAATTTTTTATAAACTGCTTTTCTCAAACATGCTTCGAGAAAAAATATTTATTTACCTGTTTCTCTTCAAAAACAATTTTAAAAACTCAAAAAAAAATTCTCCAAAAGCGTTTTTCCCAAACTGAACGCCAAATGGATCCTTACAAGATATGAGTTGGAAAATTAAAAGACTCTCCTAGAAACTACGATAACATGATCCTAAATATCTTAAGGCATAAAAAGTAAAACTAATATAATGAAAGTCATGGCTTGAACCCAGACATATGCTCGTGAAGACGAGCTACCTCATTCTCGAGCCTATCAATCCTGGACTCAACAAAGTCCTTGAGGCTTTCCAGCTTTATATCAATCGATTCCTGAAAGGTGTCCATGCTTTCCTAAAGCATTGCAAAGCAAGGAGTCAGGAGTGCGACAATCTGCTGTGCCAAGTTTGGCGAAGGTGCCGAAGTGGTCTTGGTGGTAGGAGGGGCATCTGGAACAGGTAAAGCAGAAGTTTTAACTCAGGCTTTTTTTCTCTGCTGGAGCCCTTGAAATCCCATTTTAAATTCCTCTGAGTCTTCAGGCTTTCATGCCACCTCTTCTATTGGGGTGATGAAGCAGTAAGACACCTCATCTTTATAGTGGACTCTCACTACTGCTCCCATTTTGATGAATGACTCAATGTCAAGTCGGTCTCGGGGAGAAACTAGAACGATATGGTAAACATGATTGTTGAGGTCTAGATATCCTAGCTCTACTGCCAAATGAGTCACATAACGTTCGATAAGAATGTCGACTGAAGGCTTGGAGGCAATGGACTGAAGGTGAGAAGCAAACCACCGGGACAGTGCCATGGGCTCACTCTTTCGAGCCATATCAAACAGAAGCAATTCGGACTTTTGAATTGAGTCGTTGCTATCACCCCGAGCAAATATACTGTAGGTCATAAACCAGTAAATGTAGCGAAGCACTAGTGATGTCAAATGTGTGCTCTTCGTCTTCTTGACGTTCCAGCTGCAGTCACTGCCAAAGTACGACCAGACGTCGTGAGGGTAAAATTCAACCTCATTGTCATGGATCAATCCCTTATGTGGGAGCTTGAAAATTTCTTTGAATTCAATAGTGGTCAGGGTTTTCTCTTGCTTGTAGAGTTGGAAGGAGACTTTTCCAACTGGAGAGACTTGCAAAGTGCTAAGAAATTCCAAAGTTGGCTCCCGAAAGGTGGGTTGATAGATATCAACAAACTCCAGTAGGCCACACTTGTGTAGCCAAACCTTCATGTCAGAGGTAAGGTCTAGTGTCTTGACACACCCCCAATCGAAGGTCCTTGTTGATAAGAGAGGCCATTTTTTGAGGCAATCATATATTCGATGGCTATGTCGGGGTATGACATTGAGTAAATAATCTGTGTGTAGCTTTGGGGTTGTACTCTTCTTCTTCCCTTTTGATTGTTCGGACCCTTAAGTCATTGAAAAGTTTGAAGGTTTGAGAGAGAAAGGAATCACAAGCTTATGATTGAAATCAGATCCCAAATGTTAGAAAAAGAGTGAATGAGGTGTTTGGTGATTGATTTCAGTAATGATATGTGGTAAAATAGTGTTTGGGAGGCCGGATTTGGCCAAAAAAGGTGAGGAATCGTGAATGTCATGAGGTTAAAGAGAGAGGAAGTGAGAGAAAATAGTGAATTTTATGTTTTATTTCAATCGATTCACGAGCGTGAACGATCATGTTCACAGTTAGGCAAGGTAGTGACTTAAACCGTGACCTAGGGTATGAACAAGACTGCTTAAAAAAAGAGGCATTTTCACGGTTGTGACTTTAAACAGTCACAAGCGTGAATAAAGGATATCACGGGATCAAACCGTAATCCAAGGCACGAAACAAGCCGTGATTAAATCTGTTAGTTTTGGCTACCATTTTCACAGTCATGAAGATTTATTCACGAGTGTGAATGCCTAAAATTTTATCAAAAATAAAACTAATTCCCATTCAAAAGTATGTGATACCTAAATATTTCCTAAATATTTTAAACATAAAAATAAACACTTTGTCATATAATATGATCATGCAAATCATCAAATAATCAAAATATCACTCAAGGTTTATAATATAAGAATCATCAAAATATTAAAGTATAACCATGACATAAAAAATTATCATTTTGGACAATGTGGTGCCATCAATCATTCAAAACTCTCTTTTTATAAAGCAAAACCTTTCATCATTGAGAGACTTGGTAAAAATACCAGCCAATTGGTTGTTTGTGTCAATGAATTCTAGCACAATATTTCCATTTTGGACATGATATGTTAGGAAATGATACCTAATGTCGATATATTTGCTCCTAAAGTGCTGGATAGGGTTCTTAGAAAGATTTATAACACTGGTATTATCACATTTGATGAGAGCATGATCTATTATTTGACTATAATCTTTAAGTTGTTGTCTCATCCAAAAAACTTGAGTGCAACAATATCCTATTTCCATATATTTCGCTTCAATGGTTAATAAGGCAACTTAAACTTGTTTCTTGCTAAACCAAGAAACTAGGCGTTCTCCAATGAAATGACAAATACCTTAAGTGATTTTTCTATTTAATAGACTATTGGCATAATCAACATCTAGAAAGCCAATGATATGAAAAAAAATATTCCTAGGATACCATAGACCTAGATGTAAGGTACCGAGTAAATATTTTAAGATTCTTTCAACAATATTCAAATGTGATTCTTTAGGATATGATTGAAATCTAGCACATAAGCATACACTATATATAATGTCAAGTCTAGAAGCAGTAAGGTATAAAAGAGATCCAATCATACCTTTATAAAGCTTTTCATCTATACTCTTACCTTTCTCATCTTTGTCCAATTTAGTTGATATGATCATTGGAGTCTTTGCAATCTTACACCTTTCCATTCCAAATTTCTTTAATAGCTATTTGGTGTACTTGGATTGGTTGATGAAGATGTCATTATTTCTTTGTTTGATTTGAAGACCAAAGAAGAACTTGAGCTCGCCCATCATGGTCATTTCAAACTCTCTAGTCATATACTTAGCAAATTCTTGGCAAAGCAATTTATTAGTAGACCTGAAAATGATATCATCAATTTAATTTGAACAAGTAATTTATCATGCTTGTGCTTTTTAATAAAAAGAGTTGTGTCTACATTTCCTTTTGAAAAATTATTTTCTAATAGAAATGCACTAAGTCTTTCATACCAAGCTCTTGGAACTTGTTTTAAACCATATAAGGCCTTAGTGAGCTTAAACACATGATTTGACAAAGTATGACTTTCAAAATCGGGAGGTTGTTCAACATAGACTTTCTCTTTTATAAAGCCATTTAAAAAAACACTTTTGACATCCATTTGAAAAAGTTTAAAATTCATGTGGCATGCAAAAGGTAAAAGTATTCTAATTGCTTATAATCTAGTGACCGGAGCATAAGTTTCATCATAATCTATGCCTTCCTCTTGATTGTACCCTTTGGCAATTAATCTAGCCTTATTTCTAGTCATAAGACCTTGTTCATCTAACTTGTTTCTGAACACCCATTTACTACCAATGATTGGATAGTCCTTGGGTGTAGGAACTAAGATCCAAACCTTATTTCTCTCAAATTAGTTGAGCTCCTCTTGCATAACAATTACCCAATTTTCATCATTTAGAGCCTCATCAATATTCTTTGGCTCAATTTGAGAGACAAAAGCAAGATTAGAATCTAAAAGTTTAAGATTAGATCTGGTACTTACACCTTTGATAGGATTACCAATGATTTGTTCCATGGGGTGATTTCTTATAAATTTCCACTCATTTGGAAGCTCTTGGGTTCCTTGCTCTTGAGTTTGAGGTAGTAAATTATATTGTTGCTACTTCTCTTGATCATCATCATCTTTTGTTGAGGTTTTATCATCCTTTTCATGATCAAGATTAAGTTTTTTCGTTGTTCCTACAATGTCATAAAAAATACTACATTTCATAAGATCATGTTTACTAGATTCATAAAAAAACAACGTAGACTCTTCTATAACTAATGATTTTTTTTAAAGACTCTATATGTTTTGCTAGATGTGGAGTATCCTAAAAGATACCTTAATCGGATTTAGAGGTAAATTTTCCAAGGTTATACTTGGTGTTTAATATAAAACACTTGCATCCAAATACTCTAAAATATGAGATCATATATTTGCTTTCATTCCATACCTCAAATGAGGTTTTATTTAAAAGAGGTCTTTTGAAAATACGGTTAGAAATATAACATGTGGTATTTGTGGTTTTGGCCTAAAAATAGATTGGTAAATCATATTCATTAAGCATTGTTCGAGTCATTTCAATTAAAGTCCTATTTTTCCTTTTAACCACTCAATTTTATTGAGGTGTTCTATGAGTTAAAAAATTATGAGAAATACCATATTCTAAAGAAAATTTTTCAAAATTTTCATTTTCAAATTATTTGTCATGATCACTTCTTATTTTAGAAATAAAATATATTTTTTTTTCATTTTGAACTCTTTTGGCAAAATTTTTGAAAGATTCAAAAGCGTCACTTTTTTTAGCTAAGAAAATTATTTATATGAATCTAGAGTAATCGTCAACAATAATAAATGCATAGTATTTACCTCGTAAACTAGCAATTCTAGTAGGTCCAAAAAGATCTAAATGCAAAAATTGTAGTGGTTTAGAGGTACTTACTACATTTTTATATTTGAATGATGTTTTGAGTTGTTTTCCTCTTTGACATGGTTCACATGTCTTATTCTTTTCAAATTTGACTTTTGGTAGTCCATTAACTAGCTCTATTTTGCTAAGACTTTGAATTAAGTCCATGCTTGCATGACCAAGCCTTTTATGTCATAGCCAAGAGTCATCGCTAATAGTCATAAGATACTTGGAGGAGAGATTAGATATCTTTTGTAAGTTTATTGTGTAAGTATTGTCATCTCTATCTCCTTTGAATATCTCTTGTCCATTTAAAGTGGTTACAAGATATTCATTAGAGGTAAATATCTTCAATTAAAGTTGCACTATTTAAACCAATAGAGCTAATGCTAATTACCTTACCATTGACATTGTTTCCAAAAGTTACCTTACCACCATCAATCCTTTTGATATGGGTGAAGATACTTTTGTTACCGATCATATGCCTTAAGCATCCATTATCCACTAGCCAAGCATGCTTCTTTTATGTGGATTTGAGGCATACCTACAAAACCATAATTTAGGTTTGGTTTTTAGGTACCCAAATGAACTTGGGACCTTAGGGTTAGCACTAGAAGGTTCCTAATGAGCATTTCTTATAAAATAATGTTTGTTTATATGTCCAAATTTCATGCAATAGTGACATTATTTGGACTTATATATGCTTTTCCATTTTGCCATGTGTTTAGGCTTTGTTACTTTTCTAGTTGGTGTTTGTGCACAATGACATAAATAAGCTTTTGAAATAGGTGCTTTCCTAGGTGCATGTTTCTTGTAAAGGAAAACATGATTGCCTTTTTTAGGTTTTTCTCTTGAGCCAAATGACCCTTGATTACTCTTCTTTTGAGTAGAGGGTTTTATGTGTGCATTGCCTTTAGCTTTTAAGGCTATTACCTCAATAATAGAGGTTTGTGGTGTGTTTGATTTAACAAATATAGTTTTAGGTGAGGAGGATGATGATGCTCTATTGAAGCCTTAACTATGTCTTACTAGGGGAGGTCTTTGTGATATTATTAAAGTATCTAAACTCTCATTCCTTTTGTGGAATCTAGAAATAGAATTTCTAAGCTCATCAACTTCGTTTTTCAAAACATTATTTTCTTTTAAAAGAGAATTTATTGAAAGTTTTGAAGAAATTTCATCTAATGATCTTTTTAAAGAGTCATTTGAAATTTTTAGCTCTTCAACTACCGTTTGAAGGTCATTAAAATTATTTCTAAGCTTTGAGCTATTCTTTCTATCAAGTTCTAGTTTATTTTTGTATCTTTCTATTTCAAGGTTTAAGATTTTAACTATATCATCATCATCAATTAAATCACATAAATAATCACAATGTTGGGATGTAGAGCATACCTCATCAATGGAATCATCTTCAATAGCCATGAACACAAGTTAGCCACCTCCTCTTCCTCTTCTTCTTGAATGAATGAGGAGTGTTGAACCTTGAGGGGTATTTCCATTATTTTGATGATAACAAATAAAATAGCAATAATGTATTTAACATACTTGTTTTCTAAGTTTATTGAATAGGGTATGGAACATGATAGCAAGAATGGATAATGGAAGACTAATCTTAAAAAGACAAAATGAAGAAATAGCATGTTCATGCCTGTGACCTTATATGTCACACCCGTGATGAAGCTTAGCGCCAACTATCCAACATTTAAAGTTCACGACCATGAAGAATGATAGCAACCGTGAATGATCATATCAGTCACGCTCGTGAAAAAAAGTCACGCCCGTGAAAAGATATGACAAATTCTTCCAGAGAGCTTCACGGCCAGAGTCACCACTTAGACCACAGCTAGGAAGGTTGTTCACGCCCGTGAAGATATAATGTCACGCCCATGATCAAACACTTTAAATCCTTCCAGAATGCTTCACGACCAAAGTCACCACTCAAGTCACGGCTTGGAAGAATAGTCACGATCATGACAACCATAATCAAACGGCTATAATTCACCATGGAAGTATAAATGCAAGTCATTTATGAATCCAGAACAAGAGAATAGCTAATACTTCGAATTAAAATCTTGTTGTAAGCCATTTGTGTATCGAATACTTTCAAAACAAACATTTATTCTCTGTGAAAATCTTTTTGCTCATCATTCTCTGAGCATTAAAGATTTGTAAGTGTTTCTCTCTGTAATCATCTACTCAAGTGAGTTTGGGTATTTTGGGGTTAAGAGTAAAACACTTGTGAGTGTTATTTGTGTGAGCCTTTAAAACACAAGGAATTGATTATTTGTGTGAGCCATTAAAACATAAGGGATTTTTGGATTAGGTGTGATCCATTGTTAGAAACACCATAGTTGGAAGTGAGCTTATAAAACTCCATTGTAATACTTAGAGTGTTAGTGAAACTCCCAATTGAGATTGGAGAGAGGAGTAGGGTTTGTTAACATCCGAACCTCTATAAAAATTCTTGTGTCTTATCTTTCTATCCCTACTCATCTTAACTTTTCTTTTTGCACTTAAAGGTTAAAATTTTTAATATCCAATTCAACCCCCCTTCTTGGTTCAATATCTGGGCAACAATTGGCATCAGAGCAAAGTCTAGCATCGAAGCCTAATCAGCGCTAGTAAAGATCAAGATATGGCCAATGAAGGATTCCAAAGTCTCAAGCCTTACTTTGATGGAGCAAATTATGCTTATTGGAAGTTTCAGATGGAGACATATTTGTATAGTGAAGGAATTGAAGTATGGGATAATGTTCGAAAAGAATGGACACCACTAACTAAAAGAGGAATTGATGGTGAAGAAGAAATCTTATCAAGAGATAATTGGATAGAGCCTCAAAGAAGAGAAAACATGAAGAATGTGGTAGAATACAACACTGCCCAACAGCTCATTATCCATTGAAAAAGGTGGTAGAATACAACACTGCCCAACAGCTTACAGCATGTGAAAAACATTGGAAAACTATCATGAAGGAACTAAGCAAGTTAAATCCAAGAAGATTCAACTTCTTACTTCAGAGTATGAGCTCTTCAAGATGAAATCCAATGAGTCAATTACTGACATGACCAACCGTCTTCTAGTCATCATAAATGGCATGAGAAAACTTGGGAAGCACCTGAGCTTGGAAGATGTAAATAACAAAATCCTGAGAAGTCTTCAACTCAAAGATTACGGTTCAAGAGTTGTCGGTATAGAAGAGGCAAATGAAGACATGAGCATCATGAATACTGATGTGCTTATTGGCAAACTTCTCACTTATGAAATGGCAGTAAAAAGAGATAAAGAGCTTGAAGCAGAGCCAGAAAAAAAAAAGAAAGCCTCTGGCACTAAAAGCCTCTACTTCAAAATCTCAAGAGGAAGTTGAAGATGATGAAGAAAAAAGTGATGATGCAAATGAGGACATTGTTATGCTCTCAAGAAGGCTGGAAAGAATCATTGAGAAAAGAATGAGTAACTCTAGAAAATTCAGGCAAAAAAACCTCAAACAGACCTCTAATGATACACAAAGAAGTAAAGAAGAGGTAAAGTGCTATGAATGTGGAAAGAAAGAGCATATTAAACCGGAATTTCCAAGGCTCAAGAAGCATAAGAGTAAATACCAAAGAGAAAATGGGGAGAAAGGCCACAAAGCCACATGGGATGATGAAAGCTCTTCAAGTGAAAAAGGTGACAATGAAAGTGAAGAGGTCAACCTATGCTTCATGGCTATAGAGGATCACGTCTTGGATAAGGTAAGATCATTTCACTCATACTCTTTCAATAATGATAGTAGTGATAATGATAGTAATAGTGAAGATGATGATGATGAGAAAAGCTTAATAGAAGTATTGAATCTAGAACTAGAAAAATATAGAAGTAAATTCAATACTTATAAGGATAACATTTTTGATTTGAAAATCAAAATATATGCTTTAGAAAAGGAGAACTTTAAGCTTAAATCATCTAATGAATCTCTTCAAAAGTCATTAGATGAATACTCTTCAAAACCTTCAACTAAAACCTTGCATAAAGAAAACAATACTTTGAAAAATGAAGTTAAGGAACTTAGAAACTCCATTTCAAAATTCCACAAAGGAAAGGAGAGCTTAGATACTCTCATTGTGTCTCAAATACCTCCCTTAATCAGACATGGTCTAGGATTTATGGGCATATCATCATTTTCTCACAAAACTATTTTTGTTAAGTCAAGTGAACCTCACATCTCCACATTTGTTGGAACAGCTCCAAGGGATAAGTGCACTAAATACACTAAATCTTCTATACATAAGAGAAATAATCAAGGATTGGTAAGTCTAAGAAAGAAACCTCAAAAGGCTAATCATGCCTTTATATATAAGAAGCATGCATCTAGAAAAGCACCAATTAATCATGATTGTGCATGCCATTGTTCTCAAACTCAATCTAATAGAAATATGGCATTTAAAAGCATTATAAGACCAAAAAGCATTTTTAGACTTAAATAGTGGAATTATTATATGAAATTTGGTCACATAAATAAACATTGCTGGATAAGTAAGGCTCATTGGAAACCTTCATGTGCTAACCCCTAAGGACCCAAGCTCATTTGGGTACCTAAACACCATACTTAAATTGTGATTCTATAGGTATGCCTCAAGTCCACAATAAACAAAAATGATTGGCTAGTAGACAGTGAATGCTGGCATATGACAGGAGACAAAGAAATTTTCAATGAAATCGAAAGTATTGATGGAGGTAAAGTTACCTTTGGAAACAATGCTAAGGGTATAGTGATTGGCATTGGTTCTATTGGTATTAATGGTACTACTTTTATTAAAGATGTCTTACTTGTTGATGGTTTGAAACATAACTTGTTGAGTGTAAGTCAATTATGTGATAAAGGAAATAAAGTAACATTTACTTCCAACGAATGTCTTGTAACCTCTATTGATGGTCAAAAGATATTTAAAGGAAATAGAGATGTCAATACCTATATAATAGACTTACTCAAAATATCTAACCATTCCTCTAAGTGTCTTATGACTACTAGTGATGAATCTTGGCTGTGGCATAGAAGGCTTGGTCATGCAAACATGGACTTAATTCAAAGCTTAAGCATAGGAGAATTAGTAAAGGGACTGCCCAAAGTCAAATTTGAAAAAGACAAGACATGTGAACATTGCCAAAGAGGGAAGCAACACAAGTCATCCTTCGAATCCAAAAATGTAGTAAGTACCTCAAAACCTCTACAACTCCTTCATCTATATTTATTTGGACCTACTAGAATTTCAAGCTTAGGAGGTAAACATTATGCCTTTGTCATCGTAGATGATTACTCTATATTTACTTGGGTAATTTTCTTAGCTCAAAAGAGTGATGCTTTTGAAAACTTCAAAAATTTTGCTAAAATAGTTCAAAATGAAAAAGGATATTGCATTTCAAAAATAAGAAGTGACCATGGCAAAGAATTTGAAAATGAAAATTTTGAAATTTTTTGTCTTGAACATGGCATTTCATAGAATTTTTCATCTCCTAGGACACCTCAACAAAATGGGGTATTTGAAAGGAAAAATCGAACTTTGATTGAAATGGCTAGAACAATGCTCAATGAGTATGCTTTACCAACTTACTTTTGGGCAGAAGCCACAAATATTGCTTGTTATATTTCAAATCGAGTTTTCAAAAGACCTCTCCTAAACAAAACTTCATTTGAGCTATGGAATGGAAAAAAGCCCTTGATATCATACTTTAGAGTATTTGGATGCAAGTGCTTCATATTGAATACCAAGGAAAATCTTGGAAAATTTGCCTCTAAATCTGATGAGGGTATCTTTTTAGGATACTCTACAACTAGTAAAGCATATAGGGTATTTAATAAAAAGTCATTAACTGTTGAAGAATCTATGCATGTTATTTTTTATGAATCTAGTAGACTTGATCTTGTGAAAGGTAGTGTTTTTGATGATGTAGTAGGTACCGTGGAAAGACTTGATCTTGGAAATGGAAGAGAAGAAAATGATCAAAAATATTCACATCAATATGTTTCTCTACCTCAAGCTTAAGAGGAAAACACGCAAGAGCTCCCAATGGAATGGAGATTGACAAAAGATCACCCCAAAAAGCAAATCATTAGTGATCCTACAACGGCAGTAAGTACTAGATCTCATCTCAAACATTTAGCTTTTAACCTTGCTTTTGTTTCTCAAATTGTGCCTAAAAATATTGATGAGACTCTTAATGATGAAAGTTGGGTAATTTCCATGCAAGAGGAACTCAACTAATTTGAGAGAAGTAAGGTATGGACCTTAGTACCTAGACCCAAGGATCATCAAATTATAGGAAGCAAATGGGTATTTAGAAATAAACTAGATGAACAAGGTTCAATAACTAGGAATAAGGTTAGATTGGTTGCAAAAGGGTATAATCAGGAAAAAGGAATAGATTATGATGAGACCTATGCTCTTGTAGCTAGATTAGAAGCCATAAGAATACTTTTAGCATATGCATGCCACATGAATTTCAAACTCTTTCAAATGGATGTAAAAAGTTCCTTTTTAAATGGTTTTATAGAAGAAGAAGTATATGTAGAACAACCACTAATTCAACTATTAGAAGATATGATGAGAAGCCGTGTGCTTGAATTTGAGAAAATTTGGTATCGATATTTACCTCTTATAGAGTTTGCCTACAATAATAGTCCAGAAGAGTATAGGTGTGGCTCATTATGAGGAGTTGTAAGGAAGGAAAGGAAAAATCTCGATTTGTTGGACCGAGTTGAATGAGAAGAAATTGATAGGGCCAAACATAGTACAATAGACAAAAGAGAAAGTTAGAGTTGTGAAGGAAAGACTTAAGGCAGCACAAGATCAACTGAAGTCTTATGTTGACCTAAAGAGGCGAGACATAGCGTATACTGTAAGAGATAAAATGTTTCTTAAAGTTTTGCTTTGGAAGAAAATGTTAAGATTTGGCAAGAAAGGGAAGTTAAGTTTGAGATTCATTGGTCCTTATGAGGTTCTAGAAAGAATCAAACTAGTGGCATACTGATTAGCACTTCTACCAAAGTTGGATAGAATGCACAACATGTTCAACATACCTATGCTGAGAATGTATCATTCAAATCCGACTCATGTTATTCTAGCAGAGGAGATAAAAGTACAAACATATTTGACATATAAAGAGGAAACAATAGCTATCTTAGCAAGTGAAGAGAATGTTCTATGGAACAAGAGAGTTCCTCTAGTTAAAGTATTATGGCAGAACCATTATGTTGAAGAAGCCACATGGAAAGTGAAAAGATAATGAAGATATAATATCTCCAATTGTTCAACTCAGAATAATTAGGTAAAATTTTGAGGACAAAATTTATTTTAAGAGGGAGATGATGTCATATCCGCTAATTTAGGCATTGAGTCTCACATGTTGCTAAACTGACCAGAGTCTAAATTCAGATTTTGACTAGCAAATAATTAGAATAATGATGAATAGTTATAGAAAATGCTAAATTAGGCAAATTAAAAGAGTAAAAATTGCAATACTTACCATTTAAACATAAAATCTGGACATAAAAATATGAGATGTTCGGCCACCTTAGGAGGAGGAAATAATTAACATGTTAAACAAGTTAATTACATATAAACTAGTCCAAACTATCCCCCATATCCCCTCCATAGCCAAACTTAGTTCAAGTGAGAGAAAGAGAGAGAGTAAAGAGAAAATATAAGGAAAAGGCTTCTTCATGCATAAGAAAGACTAAGGAAGCTTAAGGGAGAAAAAAGAAAGGAAGATAAGCAAGAAGGTAAAAGAGAGAAACCATCAAGTGGTGGTTATAAAAGGGGAAAAGCTTCAAATAAGGTGTTCCTCATATTCTCATTAATTGTTTCTAAAGAATATATGGTTTAGAGCTCATTTACAGCCTATGTTTAAAGAAAGAATTTAGGGTTTAGGAGAGGGAAGATAGGGTTTAGAGATAGATTATGAAATGAAAGTTTTTTATAATTTTTCTATATGTTATAAAAGCCTAAAGTGATAAAGAATAAGCTCAAGAGAACAAAGGAAAGGAAAAAGAGATATAAAGAAGTGAATGAAAGCAAAAGAGAGGTTTGTGCATAACTTAAGGCAATAGTCTATATGTCAGCATAAAAATTGTATGACATGAATATTTGGCATATTGAGTAATACCTAAAATGTATTTGATAATAAATTATTTCTTGAAGCATTAAGTTGACATGAAAAAGATGATAGTGTGTGAGTTGTTAATGTGATTAATATAGATATTAGGAATTTAAGCATGTAAATGGTTGTAAAAACATAGTATGTTGTATTAGGAACTTTAAGAATGTATGTGGTGATATTTCTATAGTTGTAGGAAGCTTGAAATGAGTATGAAAAATCAAAGTGTAATTTTCCAACAACTAGTCACGAGCGTGACATTTTGCATGGAAATGACATTATTCATTCTAGATTCATTCACTACTTGAAACATAGTTTTATATCATGGGCATGAACCTTTCAAGAATGGTTGAGAGACAGTGCACTCAAAATTAATCACAGATGTGAACAATGAGTTACGACCGTAAATTCCCTGTTTTTTAATAATTTGTTTATTTACTAATTAATAAATAATATCAAGTGAAAGATTAAAAGGTAATATTGTATCCAATGAAATTGTCAATATTAACATGTGATATTTGTAAATATGTAATATTATGTGAATATTGCGATACTTTATCAAGGTATGTAAAAGGTAATAAAAAAAATTATGGGTTGATAAAGAGAAATGAGTTGGAATGAGATAATGACATGAATTAAACCTTCGAATACCTAGTTTAAAACTAGAATTTTGGATAGTTTGGCATGTCAATCAGGGGTCTATTAATGTCAGTGATGACACTCATATTAATACCGATGATGACACCCATATTATATTGGTGATGACACTTATATATTTTGCTGATGATTAGCGCATACTATTATGCTTGGGTGACAACTTTATTATGCTTAGATGGTCAGTCCTATTATCTTGATTATTGGTTTTTAGGTGTTATAGGTATAAATAAGATAAGAACGGTATAAAAAGTATTATATGTGCCTATGTGTAAATTTCTTGTTTCCATCTAAGAGTCTATAAAATGATAATGTAATTATGTAAAATGATTATGTGAGGTATGTATTTGTACAAAAGAGAAATGTATATAAAGAAAAAAAGAAAAAGACAATAATAACAAGAATAATAATATAACTTGATATATATGTATAATGACATATGATTTCATATTACATGAAAATAGTTTATTGGCTTATTTATATGCACCACTAAACCTAGAGCTTAGCATGAGTTTCTCTCGTGCAGATATGGTGAAGATATAACAAATGGATGTAGATAATGCTAGCGGTGACCTGATTATGTAAAGTAGCCTGTTTCAAACACTGTGGGTCACACAATTTTTGTATTTTTATTTTGAATTTTCTATTGTAGTGTTTGTAAAGTATCCTTATGTTTTGTACGAGCATCAAACATTTTATAAGGAAGAATTTTTTATACATAAAATATATGTTATTTCCTTTATAATGTGTAAAGGTAAAGAAAAAAATGTGTGTTCGCTTTTTTAATGTTTAATGAATGAAAATTTGAAGAAGACAGTGCAACATCCCCTTATCCGGGCATTTACTGCTAGGGTGAGGGTGTGTTTCACTTAGTGAGCAACTCCAATTTGTATTGTTCTCTTTCTATCAATTTAATGAATGCATGAGCTTAATAAATTTTTAGTTTAATAGTTGTTTGATCATTAATTATTTAACTTCAAATGGACATAGTAAGGTTTTATTATTAGACACATCATCTATAATTTAACCTAAAAAATGGACAAAATACTAGTTAATTCATTGGTTTAATTAATTGGTACTTTAAGGCGAGAGCCCTAAAATCTACATTTGTTAATGTTTAATTCATTATGGGATATGCAAATTGGGAGTTGTGAGCTAAGTTCATATTTCTTCTCTCATTGATTTCCTTTGTTACTTTGTACTGCAATCTTAGTTATTAATTTCTCTTACATCCTAATCAACTCATTAAAATTGGTTAGAATGTTTAGCATTTTAATTCTTTATTCATTAGTAATTTTAAGTTAATTAAGAGTTTAAACCTATATAGTTCATTGAGAGATCGATATGGGAGTAACTAGCCAGTATTACAATTGGGTCATGCACTTGCGGGTACACTTTGAGTTACATTATTTTTTTAGCGTCGTTGTCAGGGAGCTATTTTTAAATTTTTAGATAAATTAATTACTAACATTTGTCTTTTAAATAATTTTCTGCAATTTTTTTCCAGTTTCTAACTTTAGTTTTATGCTAGGTACTAGTAAACGAACAAAGTCAAGTGAAGCATCCACTTTGTGGAATTATGAACTAAGATCTAAAAAACATAAACAAGAAGAGAGACCTTTTGAAGACAAAGAAGAAATATTCAAAAATCCTGAAAATTTGGAAGAAGAATCAGTAACAGCACTTACGATAGTTCCACTAAGAGAGGCTATGGCACAATGGCAATTAGCTATGAAAGATTATGCCAGACCTATTGTCATGTTCGTCAGTTTAGACCCCAATCAATATGTGCGTTTCGCGATCGGATATGCTAGATCGATCAGAAATCATCCACATTCATGATCGAAATAGAGCCTATATGACGGGAGTCTAAATTCAGATTGAGAATAAATGAGAAAATTAATTATGAAGATGTGAAATTGAATTTTTCATAAAAACCGAAAAAAATTAGGCCAAATCATAAAATACATGATTTTAGCACTATTAGCAATTTGGGAATAGAAGACACCATGATAGAGAGAATATTAATATGAGCTCATCAATATAATTATGTGTCAAAATTATAATGTTTAAGATACAAAATCAAAGAAATAAAATTTGAGTTGCAGTTTCGCGAAATTATCAGCAAATGCACTTTTTGCTATGATGTCCTAATCATGAAATCGAGAACGTCAGTACGTAGGAAAAAATATTTAATAAATAATGGCATATTTAATTATTGGAGATTAAGTCATCTAGGGATTAAAATTGAAGAAAATTAAATTCAAAGTGTGGTTAACGTATAAATAATGGAATATATGATGAATTATTTTGATATATGTTTAATATTAAATATATTGTGGATTAGTTAAATTAAGAAGAAATTAATTAAAGTTAATTAACTTAGATTAATCTAAATGAAACCTTGAATGCGTGGCAAATGTCACACATGCATTTAAATTATATATTTAATTTAACTATAAAACAATCAACAAATAGGACATCTTCCTCCTTTTTGAAACAAAATTGAGATAAAAAAAATAGAAAACCAACTTCTTCTTCTTCCTTCTTTACCCGAAGCTAATCTTCACTCAATCCTCCATTTATTTTTTTTTTGTTTTTTTCCTTCAAATTCTTACATAATTTTCTTCAAGTTTAACAACACTTTGCTAAAGTCTATCTTATTATTGATGACAAAGCTATTTCTTCCTTGTGATTCAAGTGGTCGTAACACCTTGGAAGGAAGATAGGCTCGAGCAAAGTTAAAATAAATGTTAAAGTGCATGCAAGTTAAAGGGGGTGGAAAAGACCTTGTAAGGAGAAGTTTGAGCTATATGTGAGTAAAGAAGCTAAAAGAGGTTTCAGGTTGTTGTGAAACCAAAGGTAAATTTGATTTTTCTTCATTGATCGAAAGGTTAAAATTTTATATTTGCCTCTTCATGCTTTATTTCTTTTCCCCCACTTAGAATGGACTTTAATTCCATTTTTTATTTCTTGTTCTCTTTGTATTGTTGAAATTGAATTTTGGTTGTTGGGAGGGTCTGTGTGACCGAAGCTAGTGTAAGAGAAAAATAAAATTTGTTCTTTGTACTTTTTGGCCTGAAGTCAAGTAGTTCAAGTTTTTTTTTGTGTTCTCTCTTTGTTCCATATTTCATTGAGATGATGGAAATTTTGAATTGAAAAGGATAAGTGGTGACCAAAGGTTTGTGGATGTGAAAATGGTAGTTATTGCATTAATTGGGTTTATTTTGCAAATTGGAGTTGGGAGCCGTGTGCTGGAAGAGCCTTAATGAAATTTTGTTCATACAAAACCATGAAGCCGAGACACTTAAAGTGTTATGCTAGGCGGTTGAATTAGAAATTGAACTTATTGGGTATAACTAATAATATGGAATGGACCAAATTGGATAAATTGTGGACTAAAATTATAAATTAAAGATTAAGCTAGGATTAAGGTGAGGAAGACCTGTAGTCATCAATTGAATAATGGGAGGGCTTTGAACCAAACAAATAAATTAAAAGACCTAAAATATGATAATAATTTGGGACATATGTGAAGTACAATTTCTAGAAATGAGAAATATAGTTAACGGCCGACTAAGTTAGTTAATTACAGGAAATATGGAATTTACGCTTGTAAAATCTTTGAGACACTAACCCAATTATAATTCGGGAACAATTAGTTTACCTCGATAAACATATCACACTATTGATACTTGAGAAATATGTTAATCATGTGGAATTAAAATTAAATAGAAGTATAGAAATATAAATCAATGTGAGAGACATCAAATTTTATTTAAAATAGGTAGACTTTCAATTATTAAAAAAATTATTATACCTCCTTTAGCTTATGTGAAATAGACTTATGTGACATGCACTTATTTTAATTTCAAAGTTTACATATATCTTATGTTTATGAAATAAAATGTGTTAAGAAATGAATTTTTTCTTTGAGAAATTATTATATGAATTGAAATAAATTTATGAAATGATTATTAAAATTTTATTACTTTTGTAACTATTTGAAATGAAATAAAAGGACTTGAAATTTTTTTATATTAGCCCATATATCAGCCTAGACATGAACTAGGATTTTGTTGGTAGATTTTGTTGGTATGCCAATAAAGTGATTATTCTGTGGCCATATGATGATCTTTGGCCATATGAAATTATCTTTGGTCCCGTGATGGTCTTGGGCCATGTGAAATAGACTTTGCTCATGTAAATATCTTTGACCATGTGATTGATGCATTTATTATTTGATGCTCCCGTGATTCCCTAGGGGCAGGTCTACGGTATCTTGAAATATGGGTATGATGAAAGATTTGTTAAGTGAATGGATGTGATTTTTTTTGGCAAATTTTTTGTGACTTATGACATCATTGACAAAATGATATTTTAAGTATAAATAATTATATGCTATAGACATGTAAAATAGTTGTAGTGTGATGCATTCATTCACAAAAGGTATACTTTATATTTTAAAAGAAAATATTTACTTGTAATTGTTTCTTATTACAAAATTTTAGTAAAATGAATTACAGTTTCAATTCTACATTTTACATGACTGTTACTATAAGGTTTGCACTATGAAGTTAAAACTGAGTATGAGAGTTATTCTCTCATGCAGGTATCAAGACAAGAATCATGAGAGGTGAGTCATCTGAAATAGCCACTAGACCAGTGGATTCCATATATGGAGCAAAGTAGTAGCAGTAGCCACCTAGATAGGGTTGGTTTCTCTTTTGTACTACTTACATATGTATATAAATTATCTATAAAAAAACACACTTTGTATAGACTTCTATAAATATTTATGATCTATTTTGGCAGTGTAAAGTTCTTTTAAAATATAAATATGTAAGTTTAAAATTTAGCCTATGCATATATGAGATGTATATATTGTACTATAAAGGGGATTGTGATAAAGATGAATATATATAGTTATAGGTATATTTAGTAATATTATATCGGTTTGACTAAACAGGTAGACATTAACATCAACTTACTTGATCATTACGTAGGAGGGTAAGAGGGTGTTACATTTAGTAGTATCAGAGCTGAGATTTAGGCAGTTCTAGGATAGACATGGGATAGAATTAGGAAAGTGCATGTTTATGCATATGCATTGGTTTTAAATATTTCATAAGCTTAAGTTATTACTGTTGTTGCTTTCTAATTTGGGCTACTTTTATGAATTCTAGGGTGAACAAAGGTTGAGAGTGCAATGATTGAGGGACGAGACTCCTAATTTACATGAGCCATTTAGTACTGATTCTTCATATCGTCCCCCACGACAGTAGACAGGTAGGGTTAATACATCTTTTATTAGATAGGACAAGCATGCCTCATTTGCAGAATGGGAAAGGGAGAGATTGGTTGAGGACATGGCTGAGATTCTACAGAGGTCATTCAGGTTTGCTATTACAGAGCTGAGGTTTGATAAGCTTTGCAAATTGGGAGCCACGGACTTTTATAGCTGCAAGAAGGATGATGTCATGACAACAGAGTATTGGCTCGAGACGAGTGAGTCTACAAAGATATAGATTGCACACCAGAGCATAAGTATAAATATACAATGTCTTTGTTACAGGAATGAGCACATGATTGATGGGAGACAGTAAAGAAAGGCCCTAAACCCTTGTTCCTCCCACGTAGGACTTTTTCTTGAAGTAGTTTAGAATGAAGTATGTTCCCAGAGAGTATGCAAATAAGAAGAAGTAAGAGTTTTTAGATTTGAGACAAAATAATTTGACAGTTAGTGAGTATGAAAAGGAGTATACTCGGCTTAGTAAATAAGCTAAGGGGGATTATTAAAGATGAGATGGACATGTGTCGATTGTTTGAAATGGAGCGTAGGGCATCTATTAGAGGTAGAGTAGCTACATCTCAAATTGAGGATTTCACCAGGTTGGTGAGAGCTACTGAGAGTATAGAAGAAATTGATGCTGATGAAAAGAAGACAGCAACTTAAAATCGTGGCAAGAGGCCATTTTTCTGTCTAAGTGTAGGATTCTCGGCGAGTAAGAAAGTTATATCTTTTGGAGGTAAATTCTAGATCGCGATCTAGGGACAAAGTGCATTTGGTAGGTCATCATCTACTAGTGCCTTAGCTCCATCTGTTGTGAGATCAGTCACCTACCCTTTGTGTCAACACTGTGATAGATATCATCCCAATGAGTGTTGGTTGTTATCTAGAGCATGCTATGGCTATGGAGCTATAGGTCATTTGAGGAAGGATTGTCCTCTATAGAATCAAGGTGTATATACTGCCAGTGTAGCATCAACGCAGATACAGAGGCCACTTCTAGTTAGAGGCAGAGCTCAAGGACAATTTAGAGAAGGACTTACAGGGCTAAGTCAAGTTATTTCAAAATTAATCAATTGACTAGGGAGTAGCAGAGCAGCACCAGCTAAGGCATATGCTATGAAGGCTAGAGAAGAGTAAGATGCCTTAGACATCATAGTAGGTAAATTTTCTCTTCTTGGCTCAGTCATATATGCTTTAATTAATCCTAGATCTACACATTCATACGTTTGCATAACACCACCTAGTGAAGGGAGTATAAAAATAGAGACCTTGGGGGTATGACATTGTGGTAACAAATCCTCTAGGCTATAGTGCAAAGGTGAATCGAGTGTATAGACAATTGCCTCTAGGATTTTAGGTGAACAGTTCCCAGCTAATCTTATAGAACTTCCCTTTCATGAATACAATGCTATCTTAGGTATGGACTGGTTGGCCCGATATGATGCAGTAATGGATTGGCAAGGAAGAAAGGTAGTGTTTAGAAGAACTAGACAAGATGACATAGAGATACAAGATGACAGACAGAAATTGTTAATCAATGTGATTTCCTCCTTAAGGGCACAACAATTAATCCGAAAAAGATATGAGTCATATTTGACACATATGGTGGATACTAAAAGGGAGAGTCCGAAACTTCAGGATATCCCTATAGTATGTGAATTTCCATATATTTTTCCTGAGGATTTGTCAGGTTTACCACTAGATTGGGAGGTAGAGTTTGTAATAGATATGTTAGTTAGCACAACTCCTATATGCACCACTCCTTATAGAATGGCTCTAGTAGAATTAAAAGAGTTAAATGTTCATTTGTAGGAATTATTAGAGAATGGATTTATCAGACCCAGTGTGTCACTTTGGGGTGCACTAGCAATGTTCATGAAAAAGAAGGATGACACCTTACGACTATGCATAGATTATAGGCAATTGAATATGGTGACAATAAAGAACAAGTATCCTTTACCCAAAATCAATGATTTATTTGATTAGTTAAGGGGTGCAAGTATGTTTTCTAAAATTGACCTTAGATCATGGTACCACCAGCTGAAGGTCAAGGAGAGTGATGTCTTCAAAATATCCTTTAGAACTCATTAAGGCCACTACGAATTTTAGGTTATGTCGTTCGATTTAACAAATGCACCAGCAACTTTCATGGATATGATGAACATGATTTTTAGACCATATTTAGATCAGTTTGTGGTAGTCTTCATCGATGACATTTTAGTGTACTTTAGAAGTGAAGAGGAGCATGATCAACATTTGAAGATTATGCTTTAGACTTTGAAGGAGAAACAATTGTATGCCAAACTATCGAAATGTGAATTTTGGCTATAAGAAGTGGGATTTTTGGGTCATATGGTATCAAATGAGGGCATCAGAGTTGACCTCAACAAGATAGAAACTATTCTTGATTGGAAGACATTTTATAATGTGACAGAGATTAGAAGTTTCTTAGGATTAATAGGCTATTATAGACGATTTGTGAAAGAATTCTCATCTATAGCTGCACCTATAACCTAATTACTCTAAAAGGGTGTTAGATTCGAGTGGACAGACGATGTTAGAGTAGTTATGACCAGTTGAAGGCTATATTGATAGAGGCACCAATTCTAATGCAACTCACTCCGAGGAAGGACTTTGTGGTATATAGCGATGTCTCACGAAATGGATTAGGTTGTGTACTGATGCAAAAGGGAAAAGTAATAGCATATGCCTCTAAGTAGCAAAAGCCTTATGAGATGAATTATCCAACATATGATCTAATGTTGGCAGTTATTGTATTTGCTTTAAAAAATTTTCCACATCATCTATATGGAGAAAAGAGCTATTTAAGTACATATCACAAAAGTTTAAAGTATTTACCTTCACAAAGAGAGCTTAACCTCAGACAAAGGCGATGGTTGGAATTGATAAAAAACTATGATTGTGTGATAGACTACTAGCCAAGGAAAGCAAATGTAGTGGTCTATGCTTTGAGTCGAAAGACTCTAACAGGTAAATTTTAATCCTAAGAAAGTTAGATACCTTGTTGTGTAAAACAGTTGATGTTGACGTACATTTTAAAGGTAGATTGTGTACTTGATAAGGCAGAGTTGAAACAAGAGATACTAAAAAAGGCGCACAAATCAGTTTATTTTATGCATTTGGACAGTAATAAAATGTAGTAGGATTTGAAAACATGTTATTGGTGGCCTGGTATGAAGTGAGACATCACAAAATTTACTACCAGATGTTTGATATGTCAGCAAGTGAAAGCGAAACACCAATGACCCTTAAGATTGTAACAGCTTATATCCGTACCAAAATGGAAGTGGGAAAAAGTCACTATGGACTTTTTGTTTGGTTTACTTTTGATCCAAAGCAAACATGATGCAGTGTGAGTAATTATGGATAGATTGACCAAGTTGACATACTTTTCACCAATTCGGATGGACTATTCTCTTAATAGATTAGCAGAATTGTATGTACACGAGATAGTTTCACTACATGGTGTGCCAGTGTCTATCATTTCTAATAGAGATCCCAGATTCACATCCTAATTTTGGAAGAGATTCCAAAAAGCATTAGGCACCTACCTTAGTTTTAGTACAACCTTTCATCCACAGATAGATAGCCAATCAGACCGGGTGATTCAACTATTAGAAGATATGTTACAGAGCTATGTGATAGAGTTTAAAAGTAGTTGGGATAGATACATACTGTTGATGGAGTTTGCTTATAATAACAATCATTAAACTAGTATTGGTATGGCTCCATAAGAAGCCTTGTATGGAAGAAAATGTAGGTCTTCATTCTATTGGACATAACGTAGTGAACGAAAGCTGGTAGGACTAAAATTGGTTCAACAAACTGAAGAGAAAATTAGGGTTATCCGAGGCAGGCTTAAAGCTATCAGTGACTGACAAAAATCCTATGCACACTTGAAGCAAAAGTATATAGAATTTGTAGTAGGTAATAAAGTATTTTTTATGGTGTCCCCTTAGAAAAAAGTACTTCATTTTGGTAGGAAAAGAAAACTAAGTCTCAGATTCATAGGCCCTTATGAAGTGTTAGAACGAGTGGGACCAGTGGCATATAAATTAGCGTTACATCCAAAATTGGATAAGATTCAAAATGTATTCCATATGTCTATGCTCAGAAGGTACATACCTAATCCATCCCATGTCATTCAAGTGGAAAGTATAGAGATACAACTAAATTTGACATATGAAGAAGAACCAGTAGCCATTCTGACAACAGAGGTAAAGCAGCTCAGAAAAAACAGGTACCTCTGGTGAAATTCCTTTGGCATAGCCATATAATCGAGGAGGCAACATGGGAAAGTGAAGTAGTTATACGGAGTCAATGTCCACAGCTATTACATGGAAACCAATCAAGTATGATTTCATGGATGAAACCTCTTAAGGGGGAGAGAGTTATCTTGTTCGTCAGTTTAGACCCCAACCGATAAATGCATTTCGCAATTGGACACGCTAGATCAACCGAAAACAATGCGTATTCATGATCGAAACAAAGCCAATATGACTGAAGTGTAAATTCAGAATGAGAATATGTGAAAAAATTAATTATGAATATATGATATTTAATTTTTCACAAAAATCGAAAAAATTATGTCCGACCATAAAATACACGATTTTAGCACTAATAGCGATTTGGGAATAGAAGATACCAGGACATACAGAATATTAATATGAGCCCACCAATATAATTGTGTGTCAAAACTCTAATGCTTAAGGCACGAAATCAAATAAATAAAATTTGAGGTGCGGTTCTGCGAAAATATCAAAAAATGCAATTTTTGCTTTGGTGCTCTAATCTTGAAACCAAGAATGTCAGTACGTAGGAAAAATTATTTCATGAATAATGACATATTTAATTGTCGGAGATTAAGTCGTCTAGGGATTAAAATTGAAGAAAATTAAATTCAAAGTGTGGTTAAAGTATAAATAGTGGAAGATATGATGATTTATTTTGATATTTGGTTAATATTAAAATAAAATGGATTAGTTAAATTAAGAAAAAATTAATTAAAGTTAATTAACTTAGATTAATATAAATGAAACCTTGCATGCGTGACAAATGTCACACATGCATTTACATTATATTTTTAATTTAACTATAAAAAAACCAACAAATGGGCCTCTTCATCCTTTTTGAACCGAAATTGAGATCAAAAGAATAGAAAACCAACTTTTTCTTCTTCCTTCTTGACCGGAAGCTAATCCTCACTCAATTCTCCACTTATTTTTTAAAATTCTTTTCCTTCAAATTCTTACATAATTTTATTCAAGTTTAACAACACTTAGCTAGAGTATATCTTATTGTTGATGAGAAAGCTATTTTTTCCTTGTGATTCAAGTGGCCATGAAACTTAGGGAGGAAGATAGGCTCCGATAAAGTGAAAATAAGGGTTAAAGGAAGTGCATAGAAGTTAAAAGGGTGGAAAATGCCTTGTTAGGAGAAGTTTGAGCTATATGTGAGTAAGGAAGTTGAGGGAGGTTTCGGGTTGTAGTGAAACTAAAGGTAAATTCGACTTTTCTTCATTGAATGAAAGGTCAAAATTTTATATTTGCCTTTTCATGCTTTATTTATTTTTCCCCTCTTAGAATGGACTTTAATTCCATTTTTATTTCTTTTTCTCTTTATATTGTTGAAATTGAATTTTGGTTGTTGGAAAAACGTGTGTGACTGAAGCTAGTGTAAGGAAAAAATAAAATTTGATCTTTGTACTCTTTGGCCGGAAGTCATGTAGTTAAAGTTATTGTGTTTACTCTTTGTTCCATATTTTGTCGAGATGATGGAAGTTTAAATTGAAAAAGATAAGTGGTGATCGAAGGTATGTGGATTTGAAAATGGTAGTTATTGTGTTAATTGGATTTATTTTGCAAATTGGAGTTAGGAGCCATGTGTTGGAAGAGCCTTAATAAAATTTTGTTGATACAAAACCATTAATTCAAGACATTTAAAGTGTTAAGTTAGGCAGTTGAATTAGAAAATGAACTTATTAGGTGTAACTGAGAATATAGAATGAACCAAATTGGACAAATTGTGAACTAAAATGATAAATTAAAGATTAAGCTAGGATTGAGGTGAGGAAGATCCATAGTCATCAATGGAATAATGGGAGGGCTTTGAACCAAATAAATAAATGAAAAGACCTAAATATGGTATTAATTTGGGACTTATGTGAAGTATACTTTCTAAACTGAGAACCAAGAAATACAGTTAACAACCGACTAAGTTAGTTAATTACTAGAAATATTAAACTTAAGCTCGTAAAATCTTTAGACACTAACCGATTTCTAATTCGGGAACAATTAGTTTACCTCAATAAACATGTCATACTATTGATACTTGAGCAATATGTTAACCATGTGGAATTTCAAATTAAATAAAAGTACAGAAATAGAAATTGACGTGAGAGACGTCAGATTTTATTTAAAAGAGGTAGACTTTCAATTATTAAAAAGATTATTATACCTCCAAACACCTAATGATTAATCATGTATATTCTAATAGGTGCATCTTTGACACCAATGTCTGTGCTAGATAACGGAAAAAGGTTAGCGGACGTGAGAAATGACTAATCAACTTTGTGTAAACACTTATAGTAATAGCTAAATGCGTATTTAATTTGATTATAATACTAAATATATTTAGTATTCTATGAAATGAGTTTGGACAAGTTTTATGAAAAAAGTTTTCATACACTTATTTTAATTTCAAAGTTTACATATATCTTGTGTTATGAAATAAAATGTGTTATGAAATGATTTTTTTTCTTTGAGAAATGATTATATGAATGGTAATAAATTTATTCAATTATTATTAAAAATTTGTTTCTTTGTAACTTTGAAATGAAATGAAAGGAATCTTAAGATTTTTTTATTTTAGCCCATATATTAGCCTATATGTGAACTAGAGTTTTGTTGGCATGCCAATCGGGTGATTATTCTTTGGCCATATGAAGGTCTTCAACCATGTAAAATTATCTTTGGTCCTGAGATGGTCTTGGGCCCTATGAAATTATCTTTGGTCCTGTGATGGTCTTGGCCATGTGAAATAGACTTTGGTCATGTGAATATATTTGACCATATGATTGGCATGTTTATTATTTGATACCCCTGTGATCCCCTAGGGGAGGTTCTACGGTGTCTTAATATATGGTAATGATGAAAGATTTATTAAGTGAATGAATGTGATTTTCTTTTGCAAACTTTCTATGACCTGTGACGTCATTGACGAAATGATTTTTTGAGTATAAATAATTATATGCTTATATACATGTAAAATAGTTGCTATGTTAAAATGATAGTGTGATGCATCCATTTACAAAAGGTATACTTTACATTTTAAAAGAAAATAGATATTTATAATTGTTTCTGGTTACGAAATTTTACTAAAATGAATTATAGTTTCAATTATTTATTTTAAATGACTGTTACTATAAGGTTTGCACCACTAAGCTAAAATTCAATGTGGGAGTTGTTTTCTTGCACAACTATCATGACAAGAGATGTGAGAAGAAGTCAATTGAAAGACCCGCTAGACCAGTGGACCCCATATATAGAGCAGAGCAGTAGCCGTTGTAACACCACATCTTACACATTCGAGTACAATCTATCCCTATGTCAAATAATCACATATTACATGTTAGCAAGACATAAGATCCTATTAATAGTGATAGTAAATATTTTTTCATCATATCCTATAATATCATTCAATGACATTATATAAAGCTTGGGATAGATTCAAGATACTTCTTTTATAGTGCCCTCACCATGGGTAGCCTCTACTAGTAATGAATCAATCAATGCATGGTTGACAATGCAATTGGAGGAGTTATGGGAAAAATGACAACAACAGAAGTATATGACACATTTGAACTTCTGGGAGCTAATTCTCAACAAAAAAGTGTGAAAGGAAGTAAAATGGCAATACATGAAGTTTCTAGTGGTAATGAGTTAGCGCTATAGATTGTTGAGCTCAAAAAGCAAGTTTGAATGCTAACTAATAAAGGACACACATATGTGATTAAGGTATGTGAAATTTGTGGTATTTATTGACATGGAGCTAATATGTGTCTTCTTTTGATTCTTTGATAGGAACTAAAGTAAAGCAAATTAATGCCTTAGATTCCTTTAATCCTAGGCAACAAAATAATCCTTACTCAAATACCTACAACAATGGATGGAGAAATCACCACAATTTCTCTTAGAGAAATTCTAATTAGAACCTATCTCAGATCCTTAGAAATCAAAATTTAAATTCACAGTAGCATTACCAAGAATCACCAAATAAACCATCATACCCACATCCAAACCTGGACCTGTTAGTGCATCTAAAAAAACATTGCTAAAAGAAACATTAAATAGTTTCAAACTAGCAACTCAAGACAAATAGGATATAACAAATAAGTGGCTTGATTTAATAGAAGCTTCATTTAAAAGGTTCAAAATTCATATTGGGCAAATAGTAGAGGTAGTACAAGAGAATAAAAAGGGGAAGCTACTAAGCCAAATAGAGCAAGCCAAGTCTATGACTATGAATGGTAACCCCTATAATGAAGAAATAAATTATGAAACTAACATGGAGTACTATTCTCTTATAGGTACAAATGAATTGTAGCTTTAAGAATTAAAATCTCAAAAGAAAAAAAAAAGGAGGAAAAGCTAGAAAAGGTCCTAACACCTCAACTGCACTAAACAAATAAGCCCTATAAGCCATCATTTCTCAAACAAAGGGAACATAAGAAGGGTAAAACATTTTTTCAATATGAGAATGACTTAGCTTTGATTAACTCTGAAAATAAAATATCTCCACCAACAACACTTGTGAAAGAGGAGTCTAAAGACATAAAATGGATAATGGAAAAACCTACAATAACTTCACCATTACTTGACAAAAAAAAAAGAAATATTCTAGTAGTTTTACTATTAACATTACCTTAGGAGAAGGAATAAAAGCAAAAACTATGTTAGATTTAGGTGCTGGTGTGAATTTAATGTCCTAATAAATTTACAGGTGTCTTGGTTTAGGAGAATTAAAGTCAACCAATATAGGCCTTCAGTTAGCCGATGGTTCAATATAACTTTCCTCAAGTATAATAGAAAATTTCATAGTTGAAATTAGTAAGTTAACAATGGTTGTTGATTTTGTGGTCATGGGCACTGAGAATGCAAGCTTAAAGAAAGTTCTATAATACTTCTTGGTAGACCTTTTATGGCCATAATATATACCCACATTCACGTTAAGCATCGAAAACTAACCACGACATTATTAGATGAGACTAATGAAATTGAGGTACTTGACTTTTTAACTCTACCTATTACAAATCAATTTTTTCTTGTTTATGGTTAATACGTTTGTCTCTGAAGGAAACTCAAATATTAATGAGTATGGTGTAGTTATGAGAAGTGTAGAAGTGGATGAACAGCTTCAAATGATTTTCCATCCATCTTAACAGGACCCTAATTAGCAGTGTTTAGCCTAGACAATAAATATGGCACTTTTTGGGAGGCAACCCATATTGTTTATGTTATTTTTAGTTCATTAGCTTTAATTTTAGTTTTATTCAGTTTTTAAGTTTCCATTTTGTGCTTAGCAATGTATTTATATAAGAGAAGGTATACTGAAATGGTAAAAATGGGAATTGAAGACATGATTTGAAGGAAGAATGGTGTCATGCACCTGATAAATGCCTCATGTGTGTGACACCCTAGAAGTAAGAAATGAGAAATGGTGGCATGGTGCGTGGCACCCCATTTTTTCTCCTTTAATTGCTCACGTGCTGAATAAATTTGTGCAAATATCTTCCTACCTCATGACCGTGCTTTTCATTCCCAAATTTCCTTCTTTTTCTTTTTCTTCTTCTTCATTTTTCCATCAACCATTTCTAAACTCTAAATCCTAATTACCATTTAATTTTTCATTTTTATTCCAAATTAACATCTAATTTCACAAACCCATTGGATTTTCGGCCCCTCTCTTCCATTTTTCAACAAAATCAAGTACACCAAGGACTAGAAGCTCATCATAAAGGCATGAAGAGTCATCACATGCAGGCGAATCAACACCACCATATCATGAGTGTGAGGATGACGATGCTTCATTTGACAGTGGTGAGTAAGCTTTAGAACTTCCAGAAATAGACATCTCTTTCAAGTATGATGCTCATTTTTCTATTTATTCTGCTGAAAAGGACAAAGATATTAACTATTACTACAAATTCTTTGATTTTGATACTTTAGAATAGTTAAATAATTTAGACACTGTTAAGGCATATGTTAGGCGCTTAGGTTGGACTGAGTTCATTTCCATGATAGATCCAAGTTTTATTGAGCTAGTTTTAGAATTTTACATCACTTTGCTTATTAATAAAGCATGCAGTCAAATGAAATTTAAATTATTAGGCATATGGTGCTTAGTAACTCATAAGACTATGCAGAGAATTTTTAAGTTTTTTATTGAATAAGTTATGAAAATGATTGACAATTTTAATGCTTATGAAATTTGGTAAGTGTTGACTAGGGAACCCTATTTTAACCCTAAGAATGCTTCAATAATGAGTTTAAAGATTCTTGTATTGCTCTATTTCATAAGTTTACGTGTCATGCCATATTTGAAAAATTGGAGAGTAACAAAGTTTCTAAAATTAAACTATTCATGTTATGGTGTATGCATTCTAGAACTAGAATTTGCACTTCTGCATTTATATTTAAATATATGCTTTATACCATAAGACACCCCTAGGGAAACATTTGGTTTAGGCCACATTATTACAACCTTTGCTAGGCATTTTTGCACTTTTGATGTTTCTGATAATAATCTAACATTAGTTCCTAGCCAAAGAAATTTTGATAGTATTTATTTGCAATGATCTAACCTTATCATTAAGGAAGGAGATATTATTTGATGGTCAATGTTACCAAGTGGGAGAGGTGAGCCTTCACAGCAAGAAAGCAATGCAGAGCCAAATGAACAACAACCTCCTCCATAGTCAACTAAGCCTGAGCAATTTTCCCTACCAGATGTGCCTCGAGTTATGTTGTGCTTAGGTCATATGGACCACATGATGGACCATTTGGAGAGTATTAGTGCCCAACATAGTCTTCTTCTATGACAAATTCTAGAGCACCTTCCTCCTCTATTTCAATGAAATATTTTTCATACTAGGGGAGTAATTTTTTCCTTTTGCTTATTTCTTTTTTACTCTTTTAAGAGCCACTGAGGACACTCTCTATAATAAGTGTGGAGGGGAGGAATTTTATTTTCTAAGGGATTTTTGTGGATTTTGTGTGTTAATTTTGTTCGTTTTCTTTAAAAATTAAAAAAAATTCTTATTTTAAACCAATTATGCATGATTTATTTTTCTTTATTTTATCATAAACAAGTTAATGAAGGAATGCTAGATTTTAACTTTATGGTGAATTTGCTTAGTTTGATTAAGTTTAGGATAGTTCTAATACTAGTTTTCATGCTTTAGCATTAAATACATTTCAATTTAATTATAAATTTGCCTCATTTACAGTCTTAATAATATGATGAAGCTATGAATTATTAAGAACTATTAACTTATATGTTAAGTCCTTAATCACTATAAAAAAAAAGCTTAAGTAAGTTGCGGAGTTAACAAAAATAGCAAGATGGAGCATAAGATGCACTTGCCTTATCTACTCCATTGTCCCACCAAGTATATGAGTATGCAAAGCACTCTAAATGACCATAGTATGTTTTTACAAAGATTAAAAAAAACAAAACAAAACAAAACAAAAGTCAAAAATAGAGATAATACACTATGACGTAGGGAAGAATTGTTGACTCTGGATAAATAAAAATGAAATTATAAGTAAAAGTTAAGAGGTTATCAAAGAAAATAAATGTGGGAGTTTGATATATGAGTTGTTACTATTCATAATAAACAGCTTGAATAGATTGTTTTCACTATATAAGTTGAGGCAATGATGCAATTGAGTTGGATTATTTTTAATTTTGAGTATGGAATCAGTATTAGGATGAACTTGAGCTTCATTTGACTATGTGAATTTATTTTAAGTCAGGTTGGTGCATTAGTGAGACTTGAAGATGTGAAGATTAGAAATAGTGCATATTGGCTATGTGCATGTTTTGAATATTTCTCTATATTTAGTTATTGCTTGAGGACAAGCAATGTTTAAGTATAGGAGATTTTGATGTGCTCTTATTTGTTCAATTTTTTATTAATGTTTTTCATGTTTAATTATAGGTTTTTATCATATTTTAGATACTTAGTAGCTTTAATTTCGTGTTTGCAGGAAGAGAAGATAAGCCATTATTGAAACATTTCCTAATATGCATTTGTTTGCTATTACTCATGTGCCATGGTATGCTGATATTATTAGTTATTTGTCTTGTGGTATCTTGAGACCTTATATGACTTTCCAAAAATGGAAAAAATTCTTGTTTTTTTGTAGGCATTAATATTGGGAGGATCCATACCCTTTCAAGTATTATGATGATCAGATCATCAGGAGATGTATTACAGAGGAGAAGTAATAGAGTATTCTTGCCTTTTTTCATGAATTTCAAGTTGGGGTCACTTGGGTGGTACAAAAACAACTCATAAGATTCTCCAATCAGGTTTCTTTTCGCCTAGCTTATTTAAATACGCTCACAATTTTTGTTTAAAATGTGATAAATGCCAAAAGAGTGGGAATATAAGTAAGAAAAGTGAAATGCCTCACACTTACAATCTTGTTGTGGAATTGTTTGATGTTTAGGGCATTGACTTCATGGGATTGTTTTCCCCTTGTAATGGTTTTGAATTTATACTTGTTGCTATACATTATGTGTTTAAATAGGTTGACACAATTCCTACTTGCACTAATGATGCTAAAGTGGTAGTCAAATTTGCGAAACATAATATTTTCAGTAGGTGTGGGACTTCAAGGATACTCATTAGTGATCATGGGAGCCATTTTTACAACAAGGTGTTTAATGGGCTCTTAACACCATATCATCCTCAAACTTTAGGCTAAATAGAGGTAAGTAACAGACAAATCAAGTCTATATTGGAGAAAATGGTGCAACCTTCATGTAAGGATTAGATTCTAAAGCAGAATGATGTCTTATAGGAATACAGAACGACTTATAAAACCCCAATTGGCATAAGTCCTTATAGGCTGATGTATGGAAAAACATGTCACATACCGACTAAGATGGAGCATAAGGCTTTTTGAGCTATTAAGGCTTTAAACATGGAAATGAGTGAGGCTGGTGAGAAAAGACTACTTCAGTTGCATGAATTATAAGAGTTGAGAAATGAGGCATATGAGAATGCAAAGATTTATAAAGAAAGAACCAAACGACACTATGAAAAATTTTTGACTCATGAGAATTTATTTCATGGCATGAAAGCTTTACTGTTTAACTCTCGTTTTAAATTTTTTTTCAGGAAAAATAAAATCAAGTTGGAGTGGTCCTTTAATTTGGTTCAAGTGTTTCCCCATAGAATTGTGGAGTTGATTCATCCAATGAATGGAGATAAGTTTAAAATGAATGGCCACAGAGTAAAACCTTATTATGAAAGCACTCCATTAGTATAAGAGGTGGTAATTGTGACCATCAACCCTCCCAAAAGTTAAAAGTCAGTGATGTATTGCCTAGACAATAACTGCGACACTTCTTAAGAGGCAACCCAAGTTTAATTATGCAATTCTTAGTTTTTAATTTGGTTTTGGTTTACTTAAGTGATTTTAGTTGTGTTCTAACTATTTTTATCTACAATAAGTTTTGAACATGAAATTTGTGTTTAAAGTATGCCTAGACCTTAAAATTTTAGGAATACATAATAGTTAAAAGTTGAATCCTGAGAATTTGCAATGTTCCAGGTAAGTATGGTATAAATATGTTATGTCATGAGTGTGCTAAGTTGTCACCTGCATGACGAAGAAGTGCCCACTGGAGGACTTGCTTCTGTCATGGGTGTACCAACTTATCACATGCACGACATTGAATGCTAACAAAGGAGTTGTTGCAAGCGTGATAAGTTGTCATGCGCGTGACACTCCTTATAGCTACAACAAGTGTCATAGGTGTGATGTATTATCACGTGCACGATATGTAAGTTATGTTATTTCTGTTTGTTTCAAATTTTCACATGACTATTTAAGTGTATAGATGAATGGGTTGTCATGCTTGCCCTCTCCCATTCAATTTTTCTTTAAATTTCTCTTCCCTTTTTCTTAAAACTCTAACCCTAGATTTCTCTTTCACACCAAATCAACACTAACTGTATTCCTTTTGCTCCTTTTTCACCATGCCCATAATCAAGAGACTTGGTGTTAAGACTAAGACAGATACCATTATGCGTATGGACCCAACTAGTATGCAAGAGCAACCATAAAACTGTCAAGGGTGCCTAGAGAAATAAGGTTACACTTCATATCATGAATATGATGCACATTTGTCAATTTCTTGAGACTACCATCATGGGTCTTGATATACACACTGTTTATACCAGCCACCTTATATTGAACATCATTACCCATTAGAACAACTCTATGATCCACTGGTTCATACGTGGAAAACTAGTCCCTATGAAGGTACATGTTGTTGGTACAACTAAAATCTAAAACCCATTCGGTCTTGATTCTCTTTTCAGTATAAGTAACTAATAAGACATCACCTTCAAAATCAAATTCAACAACACTAGCTTCGGCAAAAAAATTTTGAGGTTGTTTGCCTTTTTCTTCTTTTTCTTTCTTACTCTTTAACTTGAAGCAATTAGAGATTTCATGTAACGCCCGATAATTTAGGTCACAATTGCACGTGATTGTAACTTGACGCGTTGAACCGATCAGGTTCTAAATTCGGACATGAAACAAATAATAAAATGATAATAAAATATGAAAAAATATTTTGGGATATCATTAATCAAGAATTTTAAGTTTTGGAGCTAAAATTTAGAAAATAATAAATTTTCACTGAACAAAATTTGAATTTGCGATGTTTTTGAAACATATATTTTTAAGAAGGAATAATAAATGAATATTCTTTATCTAAGGAAAGGAATATTCTTTAGATTAAAATTAAGTAATACTAATTAAAATTAATGAACCAATAAGAGTCAAAATTTATCCAATTAATCCCAACTACCTACCTAATCTAAGTATAAAAGTTAAACTTTCACTTTATGCCTTAATTTCTTCTTCTTCCTCATTTTAAGTAAAGTTTCTCTTCCATTTTTTTCCTCCATTTCCGTGACCTCCATAACCATTTCTCCTCATCAAAATTTCAACCCAAGCCTAGATATAAGAGTGAAAGAGATAGACTAAGAAAAGACCATTAAGAAAGTGAAGCAAAGAGAGTCAAACAAAGAAAAAGGAAGGAAGAAAAGAAAAGAGAAAGGAGGAGGGAATTTCGGCCATCTTGAAGATCTTCAAAGGTGAGGTTAAATTCTTCATCTTCCTGCTTTTCTCTTCCTTTTTAGTCCCATTTTGAAGTTATTTACCATTAAAATTAGTAATTAGGGTTACTAGTATGTTAATGGTGGTTATGAGTTGATTAATATATTTTATGCTTGATTAGTGTGAGTTAAAGGTTAATAATGGATTAGATGAGGAGTTTATAGACCTAATATGGGGTAGAAGTGATTAAAGGTTTAACTAAGCTTTATATTCATATATAACATTAAGGTATATGACATAAATTGAAGTATATGTGACTTTGTTGTTAGGCTAAAGAAATGAGCAGTCATTGGGAAAAAATCAAAAAGGAAATAGGGGCAAGGAGAAAGCCAATTAAAAAGTAAAGAAAATGAGAAGAAAAGAGGACTTTTTGTGGTAATTACTTTTGGCAAAAATTCAATATGGCAAACGAATATTAAATATGATATTATTGTTGATTGTGTTGTTCTCCGATACAATTGGGGGGATTTATCCTGGCTATATCAAAAGATGTTATAGAGAGGCTATGAAAGTTGGTGGTGTCAGACTTCTATATTAAATGGGAAGATGACTCTTTGATGGTGAAGTTTTGGTTAGATTGTGCTGAAAGAGTCTTTGACCAGCTACATTGCATGGATAATTAGAAATATGCAAGTATGCTAGCAACATTTTATCCATTGAGGTTGATAAGCGTCAATGTTCTAAAGACAGGTTGAGGGATCTGATCAAGTTACAAGTCTCAATCCCATGTCTGATGAACTTTTCTAGTTTGCTAGCATCTGCTAGAACAGTTGAGAGTGTTATAGTAGCACAATAGCCAACACAAGATAGAGGGTTCAACAGACCCATGCCTTAGTCGAATGGAGGACCAACTGGTAGCAAGAGAAAAAGATCTTTTAGTAGCTGATTTTAGATTAGGAATTCCAGCAGGCCTTTTTCCTTTAGACTGGTACAACCTACATGATCTATTTCATCATCAACAAATCCATCGATATAGACACCATGCATATCACTACCTCTACCTTTATGTCAATACTGTGGTCATCCTCATGTAGGAGAGTATTGGTGGATGATGAGAGCCTGTTTGAGATGTAGCTCCAAGGATCATTTAAGGAGAGATTGTCTCTTGTTATAATATGGTAGAGGTTCAAGAAGCATTGAGCCGATACAGATGCAGGCTTCTGGTCAGGGAAGAGATCGAGGTAAAGGATGTGGTCAAAACAGTTTAGATTTGAGACAATTGAAAGGCTGGATGTAAACAAATGGATGCCATAAGATTGAATATGTCTAAATTTTTCTAAATTAAAACTTACTACACATCTTCGTATGTTACATGCAATTAAAACATCCATTTACAATATACTGCATAAAACTTTTTCATGTATCTGAATAATAATCATAAACAAATTCAATAACAGGTTTGGAAAATTACTGTCCTTATTACAAAATTAATCTTATTAAACAAATTCCAATTTATCTATCTCTCTCCCATAACATGATAAATAAATGAATGAGATGAATAAAATAATAAAACAGACCCCAACACAAGTAAACTCTGACTGGCTTGGTCTTTCCTTCTTATCAACTCAGTAATCTAACAACTCCAACCCTGCATTCAGGGAAATCCTCAGGCTAAGCTACTGAAAGCTTAATGGTACATATAAGTATTGAAATTCTAGCATGCATTCACATATTAGTATAACATTCATAATCTGAAGCATACCTTTGCGCTTAACCATATCTTCATATACAATAATATCCACACACTAGATCAATCATTCTAAATTGAATTGATTTCAATACATTCATTACATATATTGCACAAGTGAATCCATATCATCATAATCATAATACATTTCATTCATAGCATTTTTATATTATCGTAGGCATAGTGAATTTTATCATAAATTGCAATTATCTAGCTCTTGGTTTCATCTATCTGATTACTGATTTCCACATTCCTTTTCCACGATACAACTGTATTTTGATTCATTGATTACTGTATAACTATGTTACAATGATCTCCTTACAAGTTCTATATAATGTGTTACCAATTTATGGTTTATTAGCCCAATACTCTAGATCCGGACTACCTGGATGCAAGTTGTGAAATAAGAGTGCTCTTACTCGAGCTTAAGTCATCCAGTTCACTATCTGTTTGTCTATATTGCAAATTTCATATCTCAAATCAAGAGTGCTCTTACCCAATATTAAGCCACACTAATGAGTAATAATATCTGCATACATATGGGTACAAGGGTGCTCTTACCCGAGCTTAAGCCACCTTATCCCTAAGTAATCAAGAGTGCTCTTACCTGAGCTTAAGCCACCCTAATTAACACAATAATAATGATATATTACGGTACTGTAACTCCCTCAATGGTATGCCACCTATCCTAGCTAGTCTAATAGACATATTTATTTACATACTAAATATCGTTACCAATTATGTCGCATTTATAGTTTCACATAAACATCACATGTCATTCTGTAATTTAAAGCACCGAGTGCATAATTATTTTACATAGTCATGCTATCATACTATTTATAATCTCATTTAAATGTATCAAGTGTGTGTGTATATAGTACTTATGCATATCAATTATATAACTCAATTAACCAAATTCTAGATAGAAGGCATTCATAGGTGTGAATGGTATATACACAGGCATGAAACCTTTAGTCATGGGTTGTCTAACCGTGACTGGCTCTATGATCACTCATGGGCATGACATTGGTTTACGAGCATGACATACCTTTATGGACGTAAAACTTGGCTTCATGGGGCAGGATATATCAGTTTGTAACATGATTCCAACACTGTTTTCAACCAATATCACATATAACATGTATTAAAACTAAAGCTAACCAATGTTAGCTACTCTTATCAACACTTCTCAATAATTTACATTATATTTCAACCATAACCATGCACATTATCATACTCAATAATATAAAACTATGCTTCATGCCTTAATTTCAATACCATAACATCAAAACATGTTCATTTACCATTATATCAACTTCATTATACATTTTCAAAAGTTAATAAGTCAATCACCTCAATTCGAGCACTACTAAATCAACAATCACATGTCATATGGCATTTCAGAATTCATATCATATATCACAAGCACAAAATAATCGAATTAAAATGTGTATATGTATGAATCTTGTTAATTGGAGTATAACTCTCAATTTATCTCACATCTATCATTTCTAAAGGTTGTCTCCACCCTTTATATCAGTTCCTAACATGAAATCATAGACCAAATTAATGTCTAATACTGTCATTGAATCTATTTAAGCCATAAACTATAAAAATATTAACTTTTCATTGATTTAATCCTATAAATCTTAATCCTCATTTAATATGAATTGAACCAAATCAAAGATTAACATAAACATCATTCCTTACCTCTATATTGACGATTTCAGAAGGGTTTTCATTCCAAAATGGTATTTTTATGCTTTTTGTTTCTAACTTTGACTTATATACTGAAATCCTTATTTCTAATAAATTTTCCAATATATTTTTATGGTGGGGATTAGTATTTGATCAACTAGAATCGATAATGATTGATGAGGAATTATTTTTGAGGTTTTAGAGGATTAATGGCTAGGGTTTAAAGATTGATTTTCATGAGTTTTTGTCAAAAATATGAAACTATTCTATTTAAACTACAGAACTTCACGGGCATGAGCACTGGTGTCATGACCATTAAGATTCAACTTCAAAAACTAAAATTCACAACATTTACAGTTGTGATTACTTTTATCACGGGCGTGAACGCTGGGAACTTCACTTTTTCTTATACCTCCCATATACTTTTGATATACCATTATTAACATATTAATTCCAAGCATTAACTTGCAAGCATTACATTAGAAGTTAGTAGAGATGCACCAGCCAGGGTGTACACCATGCGAGGTCGAGAAGTGTATGATGCACTTGACATCAAAGTGGGTAAATTCCTTCTCTTTAGCTTTGACATTCATGCATTGATTAATCCTGGATTAATGCATTTGTACATATACACACCACTACTGAGTTAAGAGAGTTTAGAGCCAGAGACTTTAGAATTTGAGATACTTATGACTAAGCCATTAGGGCACGGTGTGAGGGTTAGTAAGGTGTTTAGGAGTTACCCAGTCGAAATACAAGGAAGAAAATTTCCAATAGATCTAATTGAACTACCATTTCACGAATTTGATGTGATCTTATGAATGAATTAGCTAGCTCATCATAGAGTGGTAGTGGATTATGGGAAAAGGCAAATGAGCATTAGAGTTCCCAAGCAGGAAGAGATCGTTATGCAGGGTGAGAATAGAGGATACCTGGATAATGTGATATCAGTGTTGAAAGCTTAAAAACTCATCAGTAAGGGATATGAAGCTTATTTAGTGTGTGCGATCAATACAAAAAAGGGTAGTCCAAAGTTGACTAATATTTCGACAGTTTGTGAATTTCTCTATGTGTTTCTAAAAGAGCTGCCAATGTTGTCACTGGATTAAGAGATCGAGTTTGTTATCGATTTGGTACCTGACACCGCTCCCATTTCAATTACAGCATACAAGATGACACCTACTAAGTTAAAAGAGCTGAAGGTGCAGTTGCAAGACTTGCTAGATAAGGGTTTCATAAAATATAGAGTATCACCATAGGGTGCACCAATATTATTTTTAGAAAAGAAATATGGCACCTTACATATTTTTATCGACTACAGACAACTTAATAGGGTGATTGTCAAGAATAAGTGTCTGTTGCCTAGGATCGATGACATTTTCGATCAATTGAAAGGTGTAGATCTATTTTCAAAGATAGATCATCGATCAGAGTATCATCAACTAAAGATCAAAAAGTCAAATGTACCTAAGATGATATTTAGGACTCGTTATGGTCATTATGAGTTCCTCGTAATGCCATTTGGTTTGAAGAATACTCTGATGGCTTTTAGGGACTTGATGAATTGAGTATTCATACCTTAACTTGATCGATTTGTAGTAGTGTTTATTAATAATATTCATATGTACTATAAGGATCGAGTAGAGCATGATCATCATCTTAGACTAGTGTTATAAACATTGAGGGAGAAACAGTTATATGCAAAGTTATCAAAGTGTGAGTTTTGGCTAGAAACAGTCAGTTTTCTAAGTCATATACTCTTAGCTAATGGTATTCGAGTTGACCCTAGCAAGATAGAGGCTATTCTTAATTGTAAACCACCTTAGAATGTGACGGAAGTAAGGAATTTCCTTGGACTAGATGGATACTATAAGAGGTTCGTGAAGATTTTTCATCCATATCGATCCTTTTGACACGGCTGCTACAAAAACATGCCCAATTTGAATGGATAGATAAATTCCAAGTAAGCTTTGATCAACTTAAGACAATGTTGACTGAAGCACCAGTCTTGATTCAGCCTAACTTAGGGAAAGATTTTGTGGTGTACAATGATGTCAGCCATAACGGCCTAGGTTGTGTCCTTATGTAGGAAGAAAAAGTGATTGTGTATGCCTCTAGATAGCTTAAGCCATATAAGCTTAACTATCTGACACATTATTTGGAATTAGCTACTGTAGTTTTTGCTTTGAAGATTTGGAGACATTATCTATATGGAAAAATATGCTATATTTATACTAATCATAAGAGTTTTAAGTATCTTCTCTCACAGAAGGAATTGAACTTGAGGCAAAAAAGATGATTGGAGTTTATTAAGGATTATAATTGTGATCGACTACTAGCCAGGGAAAGCTAATATGGTTATTGATGCATTAAGTAGGAAGACACTAGCAAGTAAGTTATAATGAATTTCTTTCTTAAATATGTGCAATATAAATAGTGGAAGTAAGATTGTATGTATATTTCTAACTCTGATAATATCAGAGATGTGAGTGGAATCTACCTTGATGCAGAGAATTAAAGTGGCCTAGTTGCAAAATGATAGATTGATGAAGGTAGTTGAAGTTGTAGAAAAATGAGAGAGGCCTGATTATTCAATAAAAAAAGATGGCACAATATAGTTTAGAAACATAATTTGTGTGCTAAGTATAAAAGAATTAAAGTCAGACATCTTAAGGGAAGCTCATGAGACAAGTTATACTATGCATCTAGGTGGGAGCAAAATGTATCAAGATTTGAAAGCATTGTACTAGTTGCCAGGAATGAAGAAAGATATTACTGAGTATGTCATGAGATGTTTAATATGCCAGCAAGTGAAAGGTGAATATCAATTGTCCATAGTACCCATACCATGTTTAATATGCCATCAAAAAAGATATTAGTGACTTAGAGAAAGTATAATGTAATATGGGTCATAAATCGACTGACAAAGTCAGCACACTTTTCTACCAGTCAGATTGTTAAACAAACTGGTAGAAATTTATGTAAATAAGATTATGAGACTACACGGAATGCCAGTATCCATTATTTTTTATAGAGATCCAAGATTTACTTTGCAATTTTGGAAGAGTTTACTATAGGCTTGGGGAATCTGACTCAATTTTAGTACTATTTTCCATCCACAGACAAACAGACCATCAAAACGGTTTATTCAATTATTAGAAGATATGATGAGAAGTTGTGTACTCGAATATAAAGGAAGTTGGAATCGATATCTACCTCTTATAGAGTTTGTCTACAATAATAGTCATCAGATGAACATAAATATGACTATTTATGAGGCATTGTATGGAAAGAAGTGTAGGATGATAATTTGTTGAACTGAGTTGAGTGAGAAAAAATTGATAGGCCAGAGATAATACAAGAGATTGAAGATAAAGTTAGAATTATTAAGGAAAAACTAAAGGCAGTTCAAGATCAATAAAAGTCATATGTTGACCTAAAGAGGCGAGACATAGAATATACTATAGATGATAAAATGTTTCTTAAAGTTTTTCCTTGGAAGAAAGTGCTGAGGTTAAATAAGAAAGGTAAGCTAAGTCCGAGATTCATTAGTCCTTATAAGATTTTGGAAAGAATTGGACTAGTGGAGTGAGGAGATTATGAAGAGACAATATCCACAGTTGTTCAATATGATATGAGTAAATAAAAATTTCAATGACTAAATTTATTTTAAAAGGGAGAGGATGTTATATCCGCTAATTTAGGCACCGAGTTGCACATATCACTAAATCTACACGTTGAACCAATCAGAATCTAAATTTGGATTTTGGTGGGAAAATAATTAAAATAAAGACAAATAATTATGAAAAATGCCTAAAAAGTGTTTAAAGATATTAGATTATGGAAAGATACTAAAATGCAAAATTCAGAAAACTTCAGGATAAATTTCCAATTTACCGAAATTTAGAAGATGAATTGGGATAAATACCAATTAAATACATATTATGGATGGTCGACACTATTGCAACAGCTACTTCTACTAACTTACTCGTGAAACACACGTGCTAAGTTATTTACTTAGTGGTACTTTTGATAACTATTCAATAATTATACACTTATCTCTAAAACAAAATATTATCATTCACAAATTTTTTTCTATGCATGCCAAAAAATCCAATTAAATCAAATACCATATAAATCATGCAAAATACATGATTGATCAATTATAAAAATTTCATTCATTAATCATACTGAAATTTATCAATAAGAAGGCAAGACATATGGTTTATAATCTCATTTTAATAATTTACTTTATTTTTCTTTTTATTTATTTGATAGTCCACGGCATCTTAGGCTGAAACTAAATACTTGATATAAAATTTCTGCTCTTCGGCAGTATACTCGACGCTTAATCATTTGGTAACTTGGCATTTAACGTCAACATATTCAATAATAACTCAACATTTTTTTAGTGCTTACGTAATTTTAAACTCATATATAAATTTAATCTCAGTACTATGTTCTAGTACCTACATCTCCATCCCTTTATTGGCATGTCAACTTATCTATATTCCTAATTTTCGACTAGATGTTTTAGGGCTTAATCATAATTGTTCCCTTTATTATTATTTATATCAACAATATATTAATGCTAATATAAATTCATATAAATGGAATAAATCTTCATCGAATATACTTCAACATCATACTCATTCATTTAACCATCACAAACATGGGAAAAGTTAAATAAAATATTTTTCTATCATTAAACTCAATAATTCAGCCATTTAAACAAGTTGCTCTATTCTGGGCAGAATTGATGCATTACATTGCACTGAATTTTTTATCCGTTTTAAAGTGGAATCAAGACAAATAATCAACTAACAAAATATATATTAATGTTTAATTACCAACTTGAATCGTATCAATTCGAATTTTGTAGAAAAAGTTATAGATTTTAAAAGATATATCGTTTATACAAATTCTACCCATTATTTTTTCTAGGCAGATTTAAAGTCCAGAATTTAGGTCCATTTTAAGCCTAGATATAAGTATATTCAAGTTTGATTATCTAAATGAAAGTTGAAATTGTATGTGTTAGTTTCCATTTCAATAAACTACATAACCTTTTTGCGAAAAAATGAATAAATTAAAATTTTTTCATGATTAAAACCTGTTCAAACATAAGTATGCAATTTTACATAATAAACAGTCACATACTTTAAAACTATATCCATCTAATCTATATAATAAAATAAAACCAATTTGGGCTACATTAGCCTTGAGTTACAAAAATATTATATATCATTATATTATCTTAAAAATAAAGACATGTACAACAGCCTCATATCCCATAACATGTACAAAAAGAATAAAAAGAATAGCATGTATGAAAACCAATCCAAAACTGGTATGCTCTGACTGATCTCTGATTGGGTTTGCTCTCTTTAGTCAACTTATATCTATTGACTCCAAACCTGTATGCAAAAAACTCGTATGCTAAGCAACCTAATGGTTAATGGTACATATGTGCATAAAAATTATACAATTATATAATGTTATTCAAAGTCATGTCATTCATCTCATGATCATTCCTAGAATCATACATTATAGTTGTTACATATTTCGATGTCATATTAACATGTCTATCTTACCATAAACATAACATATAATCCATGTATATTGTACACATATATATATATCATATTTCCAAATATCATATCATCTTACCTAATATTCTCATAACATTACTATATATTACAACAAACCATAATTTCCTTTTTAAAACCATTTCCATTATATGTTGACAATTTAGCTTTTAGCTCAAGACTCTTTAAGCTTGACTGTCCAAATCAGGACATGAGACAATGGTATTCACAACCCGAGTTTAAACCACATTGATTGAGTAACAACATATTAACAAAACCAAGATTAAGGTTTTACCTTATTCTTATATCATATTAAAGTATCTCATACGATACTGTTTACCTTCCTTAATAATATACCATATGTCCTATGTCAGATCCAAAACTAGAGAACTGGGCTTTTGACTCATAACCTTTATCTTTCATGCCCGTGAATATACCATTTACTTTAGTGAATGCCCTGTATCCAGAATTTGGTTAATTGAGTTATATAATTGATTTACATGAGTACTATATACACTCAAACTTGATACGTTTAAATGAGATTATAAACAGTATGATAACATAACCATGTAAAATAATTACGCACTCGATGCCCTAAATTATAGAATGACATATGATGTTTATGTGAAATTATGAATGTGATATAATTGGTAATGATATTCAGTATATAAATAAATATGCTCATTCTCTATTTGAGGACTAGCTAGGATCGGTGGCATGCTATTAAGGGGGTTATGGTATCGTATTATTATTATTATTATTATTATTATTATTATTATTATTATTATTATTATTATTATTATTATTATTATTATTATTATTATTATTATTATTATTATTGTGTTAATCAGGGTGGTTTATGCTCAGGTAAGAGCACTCCTGATTACTTAAAGACAAGGTGGATTAAGCTTGGGTAAGAGTGCCCTTGTACCCATATGCATGCAAGCATGCAGATATTCTTACTCATCAAGATGGCTTAAGCTTGGGTAAGAGAACTCCTAATTTGAGACATATAATTTGCAATATAGACAGACACAGATGGTGAGCATGATGGCTTAAGCTCATGTAAGAGCGTTCCTATTTCACAACCTACATCCTGGTAGTCTGGGTCTATAGTATTGGGCTAAGAAACCAGAAATTGGTAACACAGTATACAAAACTTGTACAGAGATCATTGTAACATAGTTATATAAAAAATCAATGAAATAGAATACAATTGTATCCTGGAAAACGAATGTTGAAATCAATAATAAGATAGATGAAACGAAGAGCTAGATAATTGCAATTTATGATAAAATTCACTATGTCTGCGATAATATAAAAATGCTATGAATGAAATGTATTATGATTATGATGATATGGACTCACTTGTGCAATATATGGAATGAATGTATTGAAATAAATACAATTTAAAATGATTGATGTAGCATAAGGATATTATTGTATATGACAATGTGGTCAAGCACAAATGTATGTTTCAAACTATGAATGTTATACTAATATGTAAATGCATGCTAGAATTTCAATGCTTATATGTAGCACTAAGCTTTCAGTAGCTTAGCGTGTGGATTTTCCTGCACGTAAGTTTGGAGCCATTAGATTACTGAGTTGACAAGAAGGGAAGACCAAGCCAGTCAGAGTTTACCCGTGTTGGGGTTTGTTTTTATTATTTTATTCATCTCATTCATTTATTTCTTATATCATGGGATAGAGATAGATAAATTGGGATTTGTTTAATAAGGTTGATTTTGTAATAAGGGTAGTAATTGTCCAAACCTGTTATTGAATCAGTTTCTGATTATTATCCAAATATAGGAAAAAGTTTTATGCAGTATATTGTAAATGAATGTTTTAATTGCATGTAACATACAAAGATGTGTAGTAAGTTTTAATTCAGAACAGTTTAGACAAATTCAGTCATGTAGCTTGTACAGTGAGGTTTGCCCTGGTTGTATAAAGAGGTGTTACATCCAACCTTTCAATTGTCTCAGATCAAAACTGGCTAGGCTTTGTCCTTTACCTCGACCTTTGTTCTGACTAGAAGCCTGCATATGTATCAGCTCAGTGCTCCCTGAACCTTTACCATATTGTAGTAAGGGACAATCTCTCCTCAAATGATCCTTGAAGTTGCATCTCAAACAGGCTCTCATCATCCACCAATACTCTCCTACATTAGGACAACCATAGTACTAACATAAAGGTAAAGTTAGTGATTTGCACGGTGCCTATGTCGATGCACTTACTGATGAAGAAACAAATCTTGTGGGCTATCCTCGTTTAAAGGAAAAATGCTTGCTAGAATTTCTAGCCTAAATTCAGCTACCAAAAGATCTTTCTCTCCTACTACCAGATGGTCCTCCATTCAATTGTGGCATGGGTCTTATAAACCCTCTATCTTATATTGTCTATTGTGCTATTATAACTCTCTCAGCTGTTCTGGCATATGCTACCAAACTAGAAAAGTTCGTCAAACATGGGGTTGAGACTTGTAACTTGATCAGATCCCTCAACCTATCTTTAAAACATCGACACTTATCAGCCTCAATGGATACAATGTCACTAGCATACTTGCATATCTCTATTTATCCATGCAATGTAGCTGGTCAAATACTCTCTCTGCACATTCTAACTAAAATTTTGCCACAAAAGAGTAATCTTCCCATTTACTATAGAAGTCTGATACCCCCAACTTTCACAGTCTCTCTGTATCACCTTCTAATATAGTCAGGATAAATCCCCCCAAATGTGTCAGAGAACACTATATGACCTTTTTGTGAAAAAAATAAATAAATAAAAACTTTTTCATGATTAAATCCTGTTCAAACATAAGTATGCAATTTTACATTATAAATAGTCAAATACTTTAAAATTATATCCAACCGATCTATATAATAAAATAAAACCAATTTAGGCTTACATTAGCCTTGAGTTACAAAAATATATAATAAAAACATCATTATATGATCTTAAAAATAAAGACATGTATAACAACCCCGTCTCCCATAACATGAACAAAAAGAATAAAAAGAATAACATGTATGAAAACCAACCCAAAACTGAGTATGCTCTAACTGATCTCTAATTGGGCTTACTCTCTTCAGTCAACTTCTATCTACTGGCTCCAAACTTGCGTGCAAAAAACCTACACGCTAAGCAACCTAATGTTTAATGGTACATATGTGCATAGAAATTCTACAATTATATAATGTCATACAAAGTTATGTCATTCATCTCATGATCATTTTTAGAATCATGCATTCTAGTTGTTACATACTTCGATGTCATATTAACATGTCTATCTTACAATAAACATAACATATAATCCATGTATATTATACACACATACATATATCACATTTCCAAGTACCATATCATTTTACCTAATATTCTCATAACATTACTATATATTACAACAAACCATAATTTCCTTTTTAAAACCATTTCCATTATATGTTGCTGATTTAGCTTTTAGCTCGAGACTCTTTAAGCTTGACTATCCAAATCAGGACATGAGACAGGGGCACTCACAACTCAAGCTTAAGCCATATTGACTGAGTAACAACATATTAGCAAAATCAGGATTAAGGGTTTACCTTATCCTTATATCATATCAAAGTATCTCATATGGTACCATTTACCTCCCTCAATAGTATACCATTTATCCTATGTCAAGTTTAAGACTAGAGAACTGGGCATTTAACTCATAACCTTTACCTTTCAATTCATTTTATTACATGCTATTACCAACATATTTTCCCATTTATGCATTCTCATTAATAATACATAATTTCCATATCACATAATCCACATGTTATTTTCTATGTATACATACATCTAATAACATGCATATAACCAACCTATAACATAAGGTCATAAATCAAATCATTCATATTATACATTCTTTCTATTTTATGGGCATGAACTACTTATTCACGGCTGTGAAGGTGTTATTTCATGTTTACCTTACCTATGAATTAACACGTGAATCAAAACAAGACATTCATGGGCATGAATTATTTATTTACGACTGTGACACCATGTATCATGACTTTCCAACCACGACATGAACCATGAAATTCTAGGTTCATGTGACTTCAACATTCATGCCCGTGAGACCCTTGTTCAGGGTCATAAATCATGCATTTCCAGTAACTAAAACACAATTCAAAAATAGAACATTCATGCATTTTCTGCAAAAACTCTAAAGATTGACTAATGACAATCACTCTTACCAATACTTTCATTCATATACCATATCTACAACATGTTTAAACAATATTTATCTCATTAAATCCATTTCTTGATCATAATAAGCCATATCATATCATATATGTCATTTAACACTTGTAACTCATTTATCCATGTCATTTATCAACCATAACATGCCTTTAACATTTCATTTTATAGTGCACAATATGTAAAACATACCAAGATGCATGGAAAGAGAATTTAAATGTCAATATTTACTAAAATTTTACCAAAATGGATCTGCTGGAGATCAAAGAACAACATCACAAAGGGGAAAGCAAGCTTGAAAAGCTTGGAGGGTTAGTTAGCAACACAAAAAAGTTCCTATCAGAACCATGTAACATAAAACGAACAAAAATTAACCTAAAAACTGAGTTCTACCTTTATTTGGAAAAAACTCACTCAAACTTCCATAACTCTCAAGCTGTCAAGCTTTATCCATGGTGTTTTTAGGTTAAGAGGGGTGGAGAAGATGACTAAGAAGTCTAGGCATGTGTCAAGACATATTATGGGTGGTGGGGAGTGGTTTAAGAAGAGATATGGTGTCGAGGAGAAAGAAAATTGCAGTTGCAACTTGGCCAATCAACTTATGTTCACATGCATGAACCAAACTTCACGAGCGTGAAACGCCATTCACAGTCATGTCTCAACTATTCAAGGACGTAAATGTCCTCTCTTCTCAAAACGATCCCATTACATTTAAAATTCTATTGTTTTGAACCTTGGTAAGACCTTCACAGGTGTGAAAGCTCTTTCCATAAAAACTTAAACTTTTAAAACACCCAAAACCTCATACTATCTGTCTTACAAACCAGTGTAACTTCCAGACCCTAAATTTACACTCTCAAATTATATAACAAACAGGCCTAGTTGTGCTATTCTTTGTAGCACATCGACCATATTCCATAGGAGCTTAGTTTGTCCCATGCCAATAATAGATTGACCATGTGATGAGTTAACACCAAATCTTGATATAGTAGCTCGACAATAGCTTGGTCGTGATGATGCCTTAGTCTATGTGGGCTCAAAACTTTTTTCCCCTTCGATAATGATCTGTTTTGATTCAGAGGCCATACCCTACCTATATCATAAAAAGCAACGATCCTAATCAGTAAGCAACAACTTATACATTAAAATGTGGGTACACACATGTTATATAACACTTATTATATTTTTAAACTCTTTTTTATTTTTCAAAACTGAAAACCGTCCAAAACGGGCTCTAGTACCAAAATCTCTATAACACCCCCTTATTCCAGCAATAAAGGCATGGATAAAGGGATGCTATGCTAGCTTTTCAATTAAAACGTACACTTGTTGATCATTGAAAATAGTAATATATTTTTTTCATTTTAAAATCCTACATAACATAATTGCAAAATAAAAGAAACCATATACATTATATATTAAAAAGTAATTTACAAAACATGTGTTCTTTGCGCAAAACGCAACGTTTACTTTACAAGTACTATAATAGAAAATACATACAAAAAGTACAAAAGATGTGGGACCTACTGTATGTGACTATGGTTATTGTATTGGATCAGGTACCCATTAGCTTTTTCTACTCTCTACCTTTCTAACTTTGCTATATATGTGCGAGAAAAGCTCTCATGCTAAGTACTAGGCTTAGTGGTGCATATAAATAAGACAACATACTATATTACATGCATTATGTAGCTATATGTCATTTGGCATACATGTCATGTTATTATATGCTTTCCTATACTTGCATGCATCATATGGTTATTTCATTTGAATGCATCATCATATCATGTTCATCTGCATATGAAAGCAATTAACATGTATAATTCATATAATACTTTTGTATACCATTTTCAATGCAATTATGCCCATAACATGTATTGTCCTATCGCCTAACCAGGATTAGCTCGGCTAAATGAGCTGGTGCCACACAACCTGTATGCGGAAAACCTGTAAAAATTTAAAACTTTTTCTTTGCATCGTGGCCAAGATGACTTACATAAAATATAAAGTAAAAGTAATGTTTGACTTAACATTTAAATCCCAATTTAATAAAAATATGACTAACCCTTTTCCAAAAGTTTACAAAAATACATGTCTTTGACATATATTACATAATTCTTTCATTTACAAACATGTATACAAGTAAACAACCCCATCATTATGACATGTACAAAAATACAAAAGTGTGACATGTGATATCATCGACCCTCATAGGGTCTAATCTATTGTCTCTAATATTGGGCTAGCCTCTCTTGATCAACTTCTTTCTTTATCTACTAGGCTCTGACCTGCGTGGGGAAAACATCCGTACGCTAAGCTACTGAAAGCTTAGTGGTACATATAAGAATATAAATTCCACATGCAATCAAACATTATACATATTCATGGCATCATATAAAATATCATGTCATCGCAATGAATTCATAATATCATGTGAAATATTGTACCTTATAAAATTGATAAACTCATTAAGCATATTACCATAACTATAACATATAACTTTTTATTGTGTGATCTTATATATTCGTCTCTTTGAACCTCTTTCCATTTCATTGTGTCCTTTTAATCACTTAAATATAATTGATATCATTGCTCAACAACTCTCAACATGAACTATTCGGATACAGATTATGAACAGGGGTACTCTCTAAACTTAGCCACCCTGCCACTGTCTATAATCATGTGTGCTAGTCTAAGCTCCTCAAGTCAATGGTGCTTTCTGAGCTTAAACCATATTGATTAAGTAAACATATAACTTTTTCATGCAATATAGAATCAAGAGCACTCTTCGAGCTTAAAACACCTTGTCCTTAAAAGAATAATTCTATCATATAACTACGGTACTGAACCCCCTTAATGGAATGCCACCTAGCCTACTTTTAGTCCTAGTATCGAGCCCAGTATTGAGCATGGACTTTACTTGTTCATATTATCTTATTATACTTCATTAAGACATTTACATCTCATAACATATACATTTGATCTTATGTATACTCATCAGGTAAAATTCATGTACTGATACCTATAGAAGTATACTTTAAACATATCATCATAAAGGCATGTGTATAGCCATTGCATTATAACCATTTAAGAAAATAGCATATATCATTTTAAACAGGCTTCACGGGCATAAACTATATGTTCATGGTCGTGAATGCCTCAATTACGGGTAACCTTACCCATGAACTAAGTTGTGAAAGCTTTTGTTCGTTTTGTGCACTTACTTCATGGGTGTGAAAAAAGAGTCACAAGCTTGACCTTGTTCTTCCGATGAGATTCACAATCGTGAACACATAGTCACGAGCGTGAATTTGAGTTTTCTAGTAGTTAGCAACATTGAAGACAAACATTTCAAGGCTCTAAGGATTGTCCCATGACAACCTTTTTCTATCAACATTCTCATCACATCATGCATTAAAACATGTTAAAGTATTATTTCAACACATATAGCACATTTCATCATATTTAAACTCATAACCACATTAATTTCCCTTTTTTTCCTATTCATCTATGTATCCAAACCACTACTTATGATTCCATTTGCATTTATGCATTCTTACTTAACTTGTTCAACCAATAAATGCATCATTAATACTCATTGCTCATCCAAAGTACACTTGGCATTTATGGCACTTCTCATTCAATATATCATATCTCATGGAATTAATTACATCATTGGAACTTAGCACTTAGCATATAAAGCACACAATTCAATTATCACCTAATTAACACACAACATTCCATATTTTGGAAATTTGAATGCATATATATACATACCTCTAATGGAGCCTAAAAAACTAAGCTTCTTTCAAGCTTGCTTATCCTTTTAATGGGTTTCACCACCTCCTCTTTCAACTCTTATCACATATAACATATCTATATCAAAATCTATAACCCTTAAACTTAGCTTTTAAAGCCATAAAGATGAAAACCCTAACTTTAACCCTTTTAACAAACTTAATCTCATATAACCCCTTACTAACACATACCATAACCTATAAATAACTTAGGGAGGGGTGTTTAACTATAAACTCTCAAGATCAAGTCATAACCTAGCCCATTTAGAAATGAGCCTTTACCATAAATGAACTAGTCATGATAAAGGCTATGAAAGCGTGATTCATTACCACAATCAAAGGAAACACAGCTGGAATGGAAGATTTAACTCCTCTATTCCTCGTTAGGTTTGTTCTTCTCAAGAATACCACTTCTTTATGCTCTTCTCTCACAAGAACATGTTAAACTTTGATCTTTCACTTGGGTTTAGATGTTTAAGACTGGAAATTAAAGAAAAACATAAGACATTGGTCTCTGATATGAGAAAACTTCAAATTCTAGGGTTCACTTTTGATTTTAGGTTGTGAGAGAGAAAAAATAATTGTTGGAATTTTATATTGAACGATGTTCATGGGCATGACAACTACTATCACAATCGTAAATCTGCTTAAACCCAGAATTCCATCTCGCAATGGTTCACGATCGTGAAAGTATTATCATGGGCATAAACCCTGTGACACTTCACTTTCTCATTATTTCATAACTTTTTCCTTCATCAAAACTTTTAAATATACTTATCTTTTCTTAATTCCTCTTATATATTAGGCCCTAATTAACGATGTTACACAACACCTAAGAACCAATAATCAGGATAACATGGTTGTTCATCCAAGCATAGTAAAATTGTTACACAGGCATAATGGTATGTATATACAAGTGTCATCACCGACATAATATGAGCGTCATCACCGACATAATATAAATATCATCATTGACATAAATAGACTCTTGATTGACATATTAAAGACTCTAGTTCTAGACTAGGTGTTATAGGGCTTACCTTTGTTGTTATAAAATTTGTAACTCTTTATTTCATAAATTTCATAGGTCTAATGGTTTAATTAATCACATAATTACTCAATGTATATATCATTCGCAGTATATCATAAAATTCAATTCAATTTAAATATTAAATTCCTCAATTTATTAGGCATTTTCATAATTATTTGCCTTTATTTTAATTATTTTCTGGCCAAAATTCGAATTTATACTCTGATCGGTTCAATGAGTTAATTTAGTGACACGTGTGACTTGGAACCTAAATTAGCGAATATGACAAAATGTGGTTTAGGATACAACCTAGTATGCAAGTTGTGACTGTATTTTATCTCAAATTGGCTTTGTCTAGATCATTGCTTGGGATGAAAGTTGGGATGGAGGTTGGGAGTGTATTTAGATGCATTTTCTTTTTTTTTTTTTTGCTTAAGTAAAAGCTTCCAACTCCTATTCGCCATCTATGCTTTCTTGTCACAATCTATGATGTTTCTTCCTTATAAAATGAACTTCAAGATCTTCATTTTGGTTCCTCAAATGCTTCACAATACCCCTTTTGGATCCAATCAAGCCCAAATTTTAACCAATTTAGTTTTTTTTTTGTTTTCATAAATATGAACTTTTTGCCGTAAAGTATTGGTATATGTTAACAAATATGCTCTATTTGGACCAAAATATATACTAAAATGCTACAAATAAGAGAACTAATATTTTTTCAATTGATTTTAACCTTAAATTACTAAGAGCATCTCTAATAGACTAACTATTTAAATTAAATTCTTTATTTTAAAGAGATGCTTTATTCTAAAGAGACATACAATAAAAAAATAACTTCAATAAACTCTTTATCTCTAAATTATAGAATATAGAGTGAATTTAACTCTTTATATTTAGAGAGTTAAACTTCATTATTTATTCTAATTGTAATTAATACAATTTTAATTTTCAATGTATGTTCTATTTTTTTATTAGTATATTTCTCTAAAAATATCTTTATATTTTCTTACAATAAAAGTTATTTAATTTTTTATAAATATTAATTTATATGTGATAAAGTAAAATGAATAGTAAAAACATAAAGAGTTTATTGGACTTGTAAAAAAATTTTACTCTCTATATTTAGATATGCTCTAAATTATACCGAATATGGGGAGATAAAATTGTCATTTTTTTTAAATGTAGAGATGACCACGGATGAAGTTTATTAGAGTACCCAACCCTATTATAATGAATTAGAGTAGTAAATAAACGAGTTTGGGTGTTTAAGTTCAATAACCTAATCAAGTTTGAATAGGGTTCAAATATAAATGTAAAGGTACTTTCTACCTGATGCTCGTTATATTCAATTAATAATGGAAAGTGGGTATAACTGGTCCATACCCCGTATATTCCTTTTTAATCTTTATTATTATACTTTTTTTTATGTGTTTTAGCGAATTTTATTTATTCATTTATTTATCACTTATTTGATTGTCTTTTAAGAAGGATTGAATTTAAATTTTTGTACTTCTTTTATCCTAATTTGATTGGTACGCTTCTATTTTTATATAGATTAAGAAAATGTAATTAATATAATTAAAGACATATATTTTCCTAGTATAACCCTACATTAATTATGAATATTTATTGAAAAAATAAAATGATAAATCATATTTGTTGATAACAAATCACATTCAGAGTTTTTTTTAGATAAAAAAAAAAGTAAGCTTATCAAATTAAGATGGAAGAAATATAATTTTTTATGTATTTTTTATTATTATTTTTGAAAGATTAATGCTAAATATATATATATATATATTTAAGTTCAATAACCTAATCAAGTTTGAGTATGGATAATGTATGATTAATTTTAAATATATATATTTAAGTATCTTAATTTTGAACAAGTTCGGATTGATATAGGGCGTATTTCAAGAATACTCTATCCATTTCCATTACTAGTTTCACTTTTGCATTTAATATTTAAAATTAAGGTTAAAAATTTCATACTGCATAGTTTGTTTTTATTGTTAAATTATTGTTTTCACTATTCTAACTTTTTAGTTTATGAATTTATGCTCAATTTTGTGCTTGGTTAAAAATCAAAGCTATTTGAGGTAAATTGGAGCCAAAATAAATTAAAAAGTAAAGAACTAACATTTGAATTCCAAGTACATGAAGTCGCACACAATCAACACCAATGATCATATGGTAAAAGAAGAAAAGAATGAATCCATCTCTAACGGAATTTATACACATAAATCTAAAAGATGGATTAAATTTAGGAGAAAAGTGAAAAAAATGCCATGTGATTTTGGCAAATTTTAAATAAAAATGTGTTTTTTTTAATAAAAAAGTAAGTATTGTTAACAAAAAAGGGTATATTGTACATAACACCATTAGGATTATATCACGTCAGTACCAATTGGTGTCATATTAACATTACGTTAGACATTCTAACAGCAATATGTACAACATACTATTTTTCCATTTTTTATTAAAAAAATAACACACTTTTATTTAAAAATAACGAAAATTACATTACATTTTTTTTTGTACTTTCTCTTAAATGGTATATTATACATAATGCTATTAGAATTATTTCACTTCAGTATCATATCAGTGTCATATTAGCGTTAACAACGTTACATGTAATATATCGTTTTTCGTTAGCAGGTTAAATTACATATTTTTTATGAAAAAAAAAAATACATACCTTTATTTAAAAAACCACAAAAATCACAGGCGATTTTGTGTACTTTTACCTTAATTTGAAGTAACCCTAATATATATATATATATATATATATATATATTTCCAAAAAAAATCTGAAAGTGCCCGGGCTCCTTACACAAATAATTTAAAAACGCGGGTCATGACCCGCTTTTACATGGTTCATTCCCGCCTCTGCAAAATTTGGAATCACCAAGTCCGAAAGGTTCACATGGGAGATGCAACAAAATTTGCAGATCCTGATGTTATGCTTCTATCTCTCCGAATCACTAACAATTATATAATTCTTCTCTTCAAGGTCAGTATCTTCAACTTGCCTATGAAAATTTCACGGAATTCGTATCACTAATTGCTTTTGCTATATTTTTCTGGATTCTAGTGCTCTATTTCAGTAGCTGTGTTTATTTAAAATCTGGAAAAATGTTTGTTTTTTTTTTTTTTTTTACTTTTTTCCCTTTTTAATTGGTCAATTGGAATTACTTATTTAGATCTAAAAGTCGACTACTCATTTGACATCTTTGTTTTGTTCTCCCTTTTTGTACGCTTGCGGATCAATTCAGTTTATCTCAATTCTTGTTCAGATTGGGTTATTGGTGGTTTCCTTTTTGATGAATTTGGATTTCACTTTTTTTTTGTGCATTTTGACAGTGATTATATAATTTATATTTATAGGGTGTGTTTCCTTGTTGTTAGACTGATTAATGATGAGTGGAGATAATTTCACCGAAGAGGTTTCTCAAACGCGTGCCGTTTTGCGAGATCTAACAAATTGGTCTGCAAAAAGAGAGTTTTCGTCCATTTCAGATGATTTAGGGCTTAAATATGGAAATGGGTATCATAAGAAAGTGATCACTGATGCTGAGGATTTACGTTTTGCCAAGCAAGTATGTTTAGGAGTTGAAAATTTAGTCAAAGAGAAGTGCAAAAGCAAAGTTCGAGATGATAATGCTAACGAGAAGGGCTTATCTGTCTTGGAAGATAAGCAAGCTTCTGATTCGTCGGCTACTGATAGTGATATTGATACCTCGCGGGGTAAGTTTGTTTCTATTATCAAACATAGGCCTAATGAAAGTAAGGAAACACCTAACTTGTTGGATAGAAGCGTCAATTTTCTCAAGAGAGGTACATTAACAAAGAGTGTTGATGAAGTTGGGGATGCATCAAGAGATAGTTGTGCATCTATTGGTTCAATGCCCCCAAACTTTTGGTCCTGCAGGAAAGATTATAATGAGGAAGTGAGACTATCTTCTGACGTTAAGCAAAAGAATTCAGCAAGCAATGTTTGTACAAGTGTTGAAAAAGATCACAGTGTTGGTAGATTGGCCAACAGTAAATGTGTGTCTATTGAGTGGTCAAGGTTGCCCAAGTCACAGGGTTCCAGATCATTTGAGTTGGACAGATGCATAGCAATAAAGAATGATGGTTGTGCTAATTTCAGTGCAGGTGTTGACTTACTGAAAGCTTGCTCGTGTTCTTTTTGCATGAAAGGTGATTAGAAATCTGCTTGTATTACAATTTTTTTATTCTGCTATTGTTATGGGACCTTCGACAAATGTTCTATCTAAATGGAATGAATTGTTTTGCAATTTCTCATTCAGCTGCCTATATCTGGTCAGACCTCCATTACCAGGACATCAAAGGACGAATAGCTGGTAAGCATGCTCTGAACAAGTAAATCATTGCTTGCATTAACAGTTCTATTTTTTTATTTCTTTTTTCTTTTCTCAATTAGTATGTCGACTTTGATATACCTGTTTTTGTTTTTCAATACTTGATATATGTATTTGTCTTTCTAGCATTAAAGAAGAGTCAGAAAGAAGCAAGTATCTTGACTAGTAAACATGCCAGGGGAAATCAGACTGAAACTCATAGCCTAGCAAACTCCAACAAATCCTCAGATTTAGAATCTAACCTCACATCTCAGTGGAAGTCTCTCTTTCATCGCATGGAGGATATATTTGTTCATGAAAGCAGCCAGCTTGTGAGTGTAATTTCTGCTTTTATCAATTGTGTTTGTCGTCATTGTAAATTTCTTTTCGCCCCTTATTTCAGTTCTTGTGACTGACCTAAAGAACACGGTTGAAATTCTAATTCCTATTTCTGGATGTAAGGGCTTGTTTGAACCATTTATGTGGCAACTGCCTGGTCCCTGATATATTGTTTAAAGGACCCTGTGACAGTTTTAATCAATGTTCACATGAATTTACCTATGAATTATGAGTTTAAGGCTTCTGATGATCAGATTAAGAATAAAACGTTACTTTATTTTTCTTACCCTGGACTGAGTCCCTCACTTGACTTTGAGTTTTAACAGTCTCAACCTGCTTTGCAGCAAGCTGGGTATTTGGCATTGAAAGATTTGAGAGAAAATTGCAAAATGGATCTAGAGAGAACTACTGGCGTGCCTTCTGACAAGTACTAGTGATAGCTATTCCTCTAATTATTGTAAACTTTTCTTGTCACCGTAATTGTACTGAGTATTTGTGCATCTGCCTACGACACCCAGCTTATTTGGAAAATTCTTTGCAAGTTTTCTTAGTCATGCATATGTACTACCATGTACTATGTAATATCCATTGTTGCAGTTACCATCTGCATTTGCAAAATTTCAATTATGAATGGAAGTTATGGTTTTGGTCCACCCGTGTTTGATGGTTGATTCTTTTCTCAATGAGTTTATTTGATTTGCCTATAGCTGTTTAGACAGTGATAAATAAATTGTAGGGTGGAGGCTTTTCTGTTTTTCTCTGTTCAAGGTTCGAACCATTGAAGAGACCCCATTTATTCTCTTGTAGTTCTATTCTATTGATTAGTTTCCTCACTCCTTCGTCTTTGTGATGGTTAGCCTTGTCTACTCAAGTCTAACAGGTTCCAAGTCCATGAACAACAAACAATTGCGTGATTCAAATTTTCTGCAATAGTTTGCTAGGGTTGAACTTTGTTCAATGTAAGAAATAATGAATTTTATTTTTAGCATTGTTTTGTCTGAACATGCAAAAATTTTGTGATAGTGCATGATAGTAGTGATGTAAAATGTGAGCAGCCTCTCAAGGAAATATGATTTGCTAGTTCAGGGAACAATATGATAACTAATTAGTTTATTATGCTTGGATTTTTGTGGTCTCAGCATGATTATCTATATATTCAAATTGCTGAATTATGTATCTGAATTGCCAGCTATGTGAAATTTTCTATTTCAAGGAACAGTGTGATAGCTAATTTGTAGGCTAATTAGTTTATTATGCTTGGATCTTTTTGTCCCAGCATGATTACCTAGATATTCAAATTGCTGAATTGTGAATATGAATTGCCAGCTATGTAAAATTTTGAATGACTTCCACATATGTGAAGATTGGGCAGCGTGTTTAATATAATTTGTTAGTAGTCAACCTCTACAAAGTGATTTATGGTTGCTAGAAAAGATGAGGGAGGAAATAGATACTGGTCGTTCAGGCAGTAATATATCGAAATATTGCTTTTTATATTTTAATATAAAAGACAAAGAATGCCTGTTTATGAAAATTCTGGTTTAAGATATTGGATTTTACTGTTGAGCAATTTCATTTTAGTTTATGACATATGGAACTAGACTGATTTTATTTTATTTTCGATTTTCTACATTAAGTTCGTGAATAAAGTGCAGTTGAAGAATGACTTTGCCGTTAATGTTTTAGGCTTAGTCTATGTGCGAAATGAACCTGCTGGGTTCTCTGATTGTTTGGTTCAGTTAGGATTACTATTAAATAACCAGTGATTGGTATAATTTGTTGATTTTTTCCTATTGCTTGCTTTTCTTTACATTAATAGGATATTGTTATATAGTCATGAGTTTTTTTGTGCAAGGTCTTCCTCTAACATATGGGTTGTAGGTTATTGATCTAAAAGGGTCAACTAGTTACTATGCCTGACTGACAGATTATGTGGCAAGATATTGATATGAATTGGAAGGAAAGATTAGTTGTGTCATAGTAAGATTTTTTTTCCTTTACATGCGGTGCATTTCAACCATTTATTATTTCTCAAAGTTTAATGTGCTGAATATATGAACAACGATGACTTCCAAGTAAAGTTTCCTATGATGCCATATGTTGCTAATAAATATCAATAATAGTGCTAAGCTGATGGCACAGTCTGGAGGCCTGTCCTGTTATAAGTAACCTGATATTAATTATTAGGATTTTCTAAGATCTTAGATAGACAACCAATGTGGGAGCAGAATAAAATACAGATTCTCTAGTGGAATGAAGATGTAGGCTTGTTTGTGGCTTTGGATTTCCTTTGTATAAGAAGTGTGAGGATGGAAGAGAGTTTTGGGTGTTAATCTTTTTCGGATCCTTGCAGATGATATCTATTTGCACTGTAGGTAAGAATCTGATATCTCCGTGAGAATAGATTTGCAAATTAGTTTAAAACGAAAAGAAGCAATCACAATATGCCTTGAGATTTATATAGGTGAAAATGACCTTATTATGTTGTACAACAAGCAGCAGTGGCCCGGGATTCTGTAGTCTGTTGTTCTAATAGTCTAACAGTAAGATTACTTTCTTTCTGTTATATTTTCCCTTTTTTTACTCTGGTTGGGCGTTTAATTTAACTGGATTCAGGTCTGTATAGCAATGCCATGACTGTTCATGTTGTTAAAATGTTGTCCTGCAATTTCTTATTGTTTTGCTATAACATGATTAGGTTTTCTGGTCTTTTCATGTTTAAATTTTCTAATGTTGCAGAAGTAACTTGAAAATGACTTCAGGCCTGATGTTTTCTTGGTTTGGTACCTGTCCATATGGTTTTGTTGTGCTGTGGTTTTCATTTGCATTTGAGGTGGCCTGACAATGTCAATCTTTAATTCACTTGGTTTGAATATTTTGTATAGTCATAATATTCTAAGTAAATCCATTGAAATACTCTAGAATCAAACCTTGAATACTCGGTTCTTAATTGGATTAGGCATCATTATATGTATGTATGCATGTTGTGGATGTATGTGGCCAATGATTAGTCTCAAATATTAACTGATTTCTGCATTATGCAGCTAAGTGTCATGAATTTTATAATTGAATGATGATGGTTTGTGATTCTATTTACCATATATTTATGGTAAGATTTCTGCTCCATCTCTTTTTCTGGGGTAATAAAAGAAAAAGAAATTGTTATTTTTCTTTTACAGTGGTCTCAAATTCTAGAATGCAACTATTCAAGCTACTTGACTTTGTCTATCTGTTTTCTGATATTGACTTCATATGGACATTTCTATTTTCTAAAGATAAACATATAGAGAGGTCAATTACCTAAATATGATTTATGACTTAATTCATTAATAGCCACTTGTGTCACATTTGAGTTATAATAATTGCAGCAAACCCTTCTCCACTCTAGCTTTAGGTTAGGGACCATCTTCAAAGGTCAAACCAAGAGCATATTTTTATCTGGTATGCCATCATGTGCACTTGGGTGAGCCACGTTTCAACCAATTTGATTTCTGTCATTTTTGGCATCATTTGTGTAGCACTACTAAGATTTACATTTGAGAGTCAGCTGTTTAAATAATATTATCCCTCTTATTATGTGTATAATGGCATTTATCGGTCACCAGAAATTGTGGGAAGGTATTAAAAAAACAGCTACCAAAAGGAGTCAATGATATGTTACTTTATATGAGTTGTGAATTGTGAGCTATGATGCAGGCAGGTTATTGCTGGATCAAAATGCTTGGAAATGAAAGTCAATGCCTGATATTGCACAAATGAATAGGTAGTTTGGTTGGACAAGAAGGTTATTGTTAAGAACAGGAAATGGCACTATTTAAAAGTTGCAGGGTGATTCAGCCGCATATGTGCTTTAATATAATTATTACTGTAAATGGTAGTGTGATCCACCGTCATGGTGAGCAAGGATAATAGATAACCCGTGTCTCTTCCTGGACCCCGGTCAATACTGTTCAAAGTTGGTGGTGGATTAATTTGTGACTCGAATTCTTCAAGTTTTTCTGCAATTATAATTGAATTATTAGGACTTCTTATACAAGTAGTATACTGATCGGAAATTTTTGGACAGACTATAAAAAGGAACTGTATTGAGATTATTTCAGAAAAGAGAGAAAAAAAATAAAAAATAGCGTGTATCCCCTTATATGGATATTGCTTTCTCCATTAAAAAATCTTTATGTAGTTTTGGAATTGAGGTTCTTCTAAAACAAGATAGATCATAGTAAATGGATGGATCATATTCATTTAATTTTTATCATTAGTTATCAATAATCCTTTTAGTCATAGTATTAAATTTTGATCATTCATTAATAAGGAATGATGAATATTAAATAAACATGACTTTTAATATTCAACTCAACTTAGAAAATTCCAATCCATAGTTTTGATTATAGATATAAGCTACTCACACCACATAAATGTGTCTGTTCTTATTAGATCATTTACCTTTTGTGTTTTTCTTGCATTCGTCTTGTTTTTTCACTTTTTTTTTCTCCAATTTGTCTTGCATTTTCACACACACACACACACACACACACACATATATATATATATAGCCAAGTTTAAAGGCAAAGAAAACGTCAAAAACTTGAAAGGGGGGGGGGGGGGGTGGGGGAAGAACAAGGGCACATTATTATTTAAAACCAATAAAAAGGAAGGAAGATAATGAGAAATGTAAAATTACATATTGATAATGATGATGTGAAAAAAAAAAAGAAGATATTGTTTGAAATGGAAGGTTGAAAATTTACATAATTTTAGAAATAAAATAAAAGAAGAAGTCATTAGAAGAAGAAAAAAAAAAAAAAGGTTAAAGAAGAGATGATGAGAGCAGGCCCAGGTGAAATATAGGATGATGTGGAAAAAAAGTGATATGAGTAGGCACAATGCCCTTTTTCTATCTTCAAAACCCTAAACTGTTTTAAGGTCTCTCTTTCTCATATAATATATTTAGAATTTCAGATATTCAATTAATTTGACTAAAAAATTCTTTAAAAAGCCCTTTTAACTTAAACTTATGTTAACATATGCCAAGCATGTTATACCTGAATTAAATACATGGATTTTTTTTAAAAAAATTAGGAATATGAGAACATAGTTTAACTTCTAGTTCAAAAAAAAAAAGAACATAGTTAATTTAGCAAGTATTAAATTATAATAATTCTAGTCGTGTTTTTGCGCTTGATGTGCAAATGAAAAAATAAAATAAAATCATTAATTTTAAGGTAAATATTATAATCTTAAATAAAATATAAAATATTTAATAAAAAATAAATATAAACTTTAAATTTTAAATTTTTTACATAATATGATATTAATTTTTTATTCAAATTAATTTTTAAAAATATTTATAAGGTAAAAAATAATAATTTCATTTGCATTAAACTTATTATTGATATATAATATTTATCTTTGAAGAAAATAATATATAAAAAAATTAAGCTTCTAATTTAATTGTCAAAAATTCAAAAATTCTGTAAAATTAAATTGAAAATATGTTATTTTCTTTTCACAGTAGTATCTTTTTTACTCTATTTTATATTATATGTATGATTTATTATGATTTTTAGGTTCTAAAACCTTTAAAAAATTAAACTACTATTATATATATATACATATATATATATATAGACTTTTAACTCATAAACTCAAAAGTATGAAATAAAAAATTAGAGATTAGAGTTTGTGGAGAGAAGGAAAGGAGTGGGACCAAAGCCTCTAAGTCCAAGTCAAGAGCAGCCCCTGCCAAGTCATATTATTAAAATAATTAAGAGAAAAATTGAAGTGGATGCTTATGTCATACATACGTATTAGACATGCACTATTACAAGTGTTCATGTGATTAATTAACCATTGAGCTTTCAGCTGTACTAGAATAATTTTTATATAAATTTCTTTGAAATATTCGTCGATTTATAGGAAACTAAAATTGAAAATTTAGAAAATAAAAATCGGTTATTTATATATTATAATCAAAATTCTAAATTATATTTTTAATTTTTTAGGTGCTTACAATGAAATGATAAAAAGGATGATGATTAATAAGATAGTAGATAAATTTTTGTATAAATTCGACCTACCAAATAAATGAAAGAATGATATTATTAAAAAAAATTTAAGAAGTATTTGAAATTGGTGTTTGTTGTCTAAAAAATAGATTTATAATTTTTTTAATTTAATTAACTAATTTTTTTAATTTTTATAAACTGTTTTTTAAATTTATTTTTTTAAAAATATTTAACTATCTGTTTTTTTTTAAAAATAATTTTTAAAATATAAAAAATTTAAAAATAAATTTAGGCCATGCGAAACCGAGGATGTATATAAGTAGATTAAGCAAAGGGGAAAGTTGCTTGGGTTATAAGTGAAGTCCACGTTGTATATTACGTGTAATAGCGTCAAAGTGGCCCTTTTTCTTTTTGAATTCTAATGTTCCAACAACATGGACGACCCAAATTTGATCCTTCAGCTTACTTGTAATGAAGCTTTTTATGCACGTCCTTCTCAATTCTCATCCCTCCCCCGTTCGCTCCGCCCTTTTTGACTTCTATTCACTAATCACGCTTCACTTTAATCCTTGTTTTTAAAATAGGATTGAAGATCCAATTAATACTGAAATTGATTTAATTTAACTAGAAGTGAAGTGAACCATAGATTTAAGTGAGGGGCCAAAATTGAAAATTGGCCCTTCTCGAAATTTGAGAATCGAATTCCTCTATCTCTTAGTGGTTATAAGTTTTTTTTGAATGCAAATAAAATTTTCATTAATAATCAATAAAAATATGTCAAAAATCTACATGTACGGAAATAATAAATTTATTAGAATAAGAATTTTTTTCAATAAAAAGTTGAAGATATTGCGAATAACTTGAGTTTTAATAGAATATTTAATCCAGTCTTTTAAAAAATATCAAACTTTAACTCTCTTTCATAGAAAAATGACAATTCACATATAAAAAGATTTTTATATCAATAATTTCACTTGTATCTAATTTCATTTCAATAAACTAAAAAGATAATAAGATTAAATCTAAAAATAAATATTTAAAAATCCATATTATAAATTTAAAGAAACAATAACAAATATGATCATCTTATTAAGGAAAAATTAAGAAAAAAAAATGCAAAAAGACTGTCGTAGGCACTAACACAGACAATAGTCCTAAAAATAATTAAATCAAAAGAAAGAAAGAAGGTGGGAAAAATAGACGTTACAAGTATTATGATCCAAACAATATGGTATTAAAAAAATTTTAAACCAAATTGATATGATCACTTGAATTAACTAAAATTATTGTGGGAGTGATTAATCAAGCTTGAAGTCATAATACAAAAAATTATTCAATATAAACAATTGAAGTTAGTCATTTAAGAAATTTCGTATGATATGACTTCAACCATCTAAATAAAACTCAAAGTAAATTTATCTGTTTGATTCAATTAAATTGAGTCAAATAAAATTAATTTCTTAAAATCATAATAAAGTATAAAATAATTATTTTATGAACATAATGAAATTCCATTGAATTAATTATGAAAATTAAGTCTTAACGAAAAACATATTTAATGTCCTTGAAAGATTCATGTTATCATTCACGTCAAAGGCTCCCATTTTCGTTAAAAGCATTTATATGTTAAGAAAGTTACCAAAAACTGCGAAACACCCAATCACAACCCACTCAGAATTTATTAAAAGTGACGTGGCGCAGCAGGAACGTTACCACATTAAATTTCAAAAAGCAGGTAACTGATATCCAACTAATATAGTCAACCTAAATACCAACAAACGCAGAGGCAATAACGTGTAAAGCCACGTTTTTTACCGACACATGCCGGTCCTAGCATATACGTGGCAAATATACATTGGAGAGCCCACATCAAACAAAGGCATCTTCGAAGTGGATGAAAAAATTAAAAAATATTTATGGTAACTATGGTTTTTGGAGAGATTAAGCCCGCGGTTGGCAATTTTCCCTGAAAAAATAAAGAATATAAATAAATTTAAATTTTCTTTTTTTTTTATTATGTTTGATAATTTCTCTTTATTTATTTTTTTTCCTTACTTATATTTTGAATTGAAGTAAAATAATAAAAAATAAAATAAAATAAAATTTATTTTGTTGGTCTGAATAATTTATGCTAAATAAAATAAAATAATAGTATTACAAATTTATTATTTTTTTATTATTTTACAAAATAATAAATATTTTATTATAATAATCAATAATAAAAAAATAGTAATATTTTCGTTGCAATTTATTCTCTTTATTTTAGAAAAAAGAATATAAAATAAAATTTATTTAATATTTTTTCTTTATTTTTTTCTCTTTAATTAGATTAAACTTAAAATCATTTTTTATTTTATATTATTACTTTTCTTCTCTCATACTTTTTTTTTTCTAAATACCTCCTTATTTTATTTGATTATTTTCTATCCTCCCATATTTCCCTCAACCAAACGTAGGTAAATCTGTTGGCTGGAGTTATAAGAGTTAATATTATATAAGAAGGGGTAGTGAGGAGAATGAGAAAAACAAAGCGTAAAGTGAGGCAAAAAGCAAAATTAGTGATAGAGAAGAAAATTTCTCTCTTTGTTTTGCTTTCTCTGCAACTGTGTTTGATAAAAATCTTTTTCTTTTTCCTTCCCCCTTTCTCTGATTCCCCGCTTCTCTGTATCCCAATCTGTCAATCGTCTGTCTTTCCAAGGGATTTATATGTATTTGGGGTTTGTGTTGAAATCTGTGTCTAAAAAGAAACAAGCAAAACCCAAAAATTTGTGTATATCTTGAAAGCCAGGTGATTTCAGAATAGAGATCCAGGTTGATTTTAGTTTTTGTATTTATATAATTTTAGTTTAATCAACTGCAAGGGTTTATTTTTGGTCCCTCAAGGTTGGTTCTTTTCTCTTTCTTTCCAAGTTATTGTTCAAAAAACCTCATTTTTTATCTGGGTTTTTTTTTTCTTGGGTTTTCTGTCGATAAAATATCTAGTATTTCCCGTTCTTTATTTTTGTTACGTTACAGGTTAATTATCTGTAATTCTGGTTTTTGTTTTGTTTTTAGATTGAGAGAAATATGGCAGCAGCTATAGATATCTACAGTAGCAGTACGCCACCAGTTTTCTTAGATCCTTGTAGTGAAGAACTTATGAAAGCACTTGAGCCTTTTACGAAAAGTGCTTCACCCACTTCTGCTCTAACTTCTTCTTATTCTTTATCTTCTCCATCTTTTTGTTGTTCTTCTTCTCCTTCCCCACCTTCCTTCTATTTCCCTTCAAGCTCTTATGACTCTCCTTTCTCTATACAGCCTAATTTGTACGCTGATTTTTGCTCCCCATCGAGCACCCATATGTTTTCTCAAGGGTTCTCTAGCTCCGACCATATGGGTTTAGAGCAAACAGGTTCAATTGGGCTTAATCACCTCACACCATCTCAAATCCTTCAAATCCAAGCTCAATTTCATCTTCAGCAGCAGCAGCAGCAACAAATTCAGAACCAAAGGCTTAACTACTTGGCTCCAAAACCTGTTCCCATGAAACAATCTGCCTCTCCTCCTAAGCTAACAAAACTCTACAGAGGAGTTAGGCAGAGGCATTGGGGCAAATGGGTTGCTGAGATCAGACTCCCTAAAAACAGGACAAGGCTCTGGCTTGGTACCTTTGACACAGCTGAAGAGGCAGCCTTGGCTTATGACAAGGCAGCTTATAAGCTAAGAGGAGAGTTTGCCAGGCTTAATTTTCCCCATCTTCGCCACCAAGGATCTCATGTTTCTGGAGAATTTGGCGACTACAAGCCTCTCCATTCCTCTGTTGATGCAAAATTGCAAGCTATTTGTCAAAGCTTGGCTAACTCGCAGAAACAGGTAAAAACCGGGAAGTCAAGTTCGAGTGCTAATTCGAAGGAAAATCTTTCAGGTTCTTTGCAGGCAAAAAAGGAAGACAGTTACTCTATTAATAGTGAATTAAAAAGTGAGATTGATAATTATGGGGTTGAGGATTATAAGGTGGAAACATCATCAGCATCTGAATCACCAGCACCAGCTTCATCTGAAGAATCATGTGTGGGTTCCTCTTCATCGCAGTCTGAAATTTCCTTCTGGGATTTCTCTGATTCCTCTTCACAGTGGGATGAAACAGAGAACTTTGGTTTGGAGAAGTACCCATCAGTGGAAATTGATTGGGCAGCTCTTTGAACTCGAATTATTATGTAATAATTTTTGTAGCATCTATTATTATTATTATTATTTTTTTTTTTCGGGGTCAGTTTCATTTCAGTTGAAGTTTGGTGTCTTAGGTAGCTCCTGCAATGAAGTTTTTGGCATTTGCAGAGCTGCAATTAGGAGTAAGTGGTCATATGTTGTATGTCAATATTCTTATGTAAAAGCTGTCTCTCCATGTTTGGTCTTGCTGGTACTTTTTTCACTTGCTTGACCGCAGGAGAATATGTATTTTTATTCTATTATTATTATTGGGGGTACTGTAATTAAAAACACTAGTCTTTGAATTTATCAGTTTTACTGCAATTTTTATTTTTTCATATGTTTAAATATGAGAAGCATGTGATGTGATTCTGTTTGCTTTTGTTTTCTGGTCACTATGCGTTTCTAAAAATATTTCTTCATATTCTCTTTTTAGTTCTTAATAGGATTTGTAAATATGTTTTCATTCAAGGAAGGACCTGAGTTAATCCAAATCTGCTATCAATCCATTGTATAAATCATTTTAATATAATATAAATGATTCTAATAAGAAAGATTTAATAAAATTAAATAAAATTTATTAGTATTCTTATATACTTTTTAACTAGAAATTCAACACTTTGCTTGGAGAAATTATATATATATATGAGATTTTTTTTTAATGGTAATCAACAAAATTCTAAGTGTTAAATAACATTCAATTCTTTTAATTATTATAAAAATAATTATTAATTTAACTGTTAAAAAATAGTAACCAAAATCGTAACTATTAGAATATTATATATATATATATATTTCTAATTAAAATAATAATAAATAATTCCAATACAATAGAGATTAAAAAATGAAGTTTGGTACTGTAAAAATTATGGCAGTTGAAAATCCTATGAGAACCCTATGTTTGAAAACCCTAGCCCTAATAAGGAGGAGACTAATCCCCTTGCTTGAAGTAACAAGAAAGTGAAAATGTGTTCGGACTCTGGAGCTCCAACTGGTGAAGCCAATCATGTTGATATGATGGAGGCTGACAAACATCGCAAGGTTTCTTTTTGAGATGCAATAATGATAAATGTGATTGTTTTTATCCTTCGCCACTGAATGAAGAGGTTCAGGATGAGGTTTCAAAGGATGAATTTGATGATGGAGATGAAGAAGATCATGAGTGTCCAACAGTTCAAGTCATGTCTGAGGAGAAATCTTGGTTGCATGGTAAGTGATCTAACTCCCTCATTTTCAAACTTTTTAGTTACACAGGGGGCTATAACTTTTTGATCCGTTGTCTTCAAGCTTTTTGGGTATCTAAGTATGTGATGGATGATATCATGTGGCTCATGATATTTATATAATATCATCTTATTTAATTAATATTAATTCAACTAAAAGAAGGATGTCAATGTAGCTATTATGAAAAATCTTTAAAAATTAAAACATTTTTTTTAGAAAATATTTTTATCTCGTAAACTTCTAGTTTCATATAAAAAACATGTGGAACATACTATATTTGATCCAAGAAAACATATCATTATATATTCATAAAAATATTAACTTTGGCCTCTAATGGTATGACGTTTACAAAAATACATATTCTTAAGCAAAAGATTATATTTTTCTTTAAAATACAAGACATATATAAAGATAAACAATACATAAACACATATATTATGTAAAAAATGCAAATATGACATATCACCAACCCTTGTCAGACTTGCTCTGTTTGTTTCTGAACTTGGATTGCCTTCTTTGTACCAACCACTATTTTTATCTACTATACTTTGACCTATGTGGAAAAACTGTTGCGACTCGATCTTGAGACCATAATTGGCGCTAGAAAATGGGTAGGCTTAAGGCCACTAAAACCTATAGCAAATATAAACTCGTTCTTATATATTATATATTGACCATATAATAATAATAATAATAATAATATCAAATTATTCCATGACTAACATTATCCAAATATATATATATATATATATATATATATATATATATATATATATACACACACACGCACATAATTAACTCCATCACGATATATATAATGTATTGAATATACATAACATTATCATAGGAGAATATCTTCATCCCAATATATCCATGTAATATATTATTTTAATACCACTAGAAATAGTATTGCGAAAGTGTATAATATTAAATACAATATGAACACACAAATAAATATTTTACATTAAAACTCTCACGGAATGAAAAAGATGTGGAACAGTTCGAACAAATTGTATAAAATGAATCTACTACCTGGAAAAATAGTTAAGAGAGGGGGGTCACCTTCCACTGAGTGAATTAACATCATATAACTTTATAATCTGCAATCACACAATAATATAGTGGTATTATATTTATCCATGCAAATGGGTCCACATCATACATCATCAATCATCACAGCAGATGTGTGAGAAACTTAAGTAGAACCTTAAACCTCAATGATACTAGCTAATAGGTTCTCTTAATTCCAATAGACCAATGTCCTAAGAGCAAAGCATCAACCAAAATTTTCTATCCGGTTGGTCACTTATCCAAATGGTATCGGTGCCTTGAGAGCAAGCTCCACCAGGGTTATCACCTTAATCCATCCATAATCATATGATCATCACCGGTGTACACACGATCTAAATGTGACCCATCAGATGGCTCGTTCCACTATAGTTCTCAATCCACAATCACATCATCACAATACATCATCTAGAAAAATATAATGAAAATTAATATAATCTTAAAAATAAATCTTTTGCTTGGACTCTTCTAGGAATCACCTGAGGAAATCTTTGTCTAAACTCTTAATATAAATCTTATCGAAATATTCGGTAGAACTTCTCAAACTAGGCATAACCTACCGTATAAATAGTCAATATCTTATAAACTACTTTAATTACCATTTCAATATAATCTAATACTATTTATGTCTCCAAATATATAATATCCTCTGTCAACATGTAAAATAACTCAATAATTAATACTCCTCAATTATTAATTTAATTACTTAATTTATTAAAGTTCTAACTTAACTAATAATCACCTCAATTTACTAATATAAAATCCAATTATTCACTAAATAATCTTCAATAAACTCCAATAATTATGCAATTGATCATATAACTCATTTAAATTAATTAATCACCTTAATACAAAATAATATATCTAAACTTCACATATAAATTTATGTCACTATTTGAAAACATTTAGAAATTGTGGTTGGTACTAGATGACTCGATTTAACAAGCTGAAAGTTTTATCCAAAATACCCGATCAGTGATCATCGGATTCTAGGTGACCGGAAAATTTTTGACAGCGGCGGATTGACAATCGGATAGTACAAAAAGAATATTTGAAGTGTGAGGAGTTCAAATATATAAATTTCTTAGCTTAGACGTGGCCGAAAATGTTTAAATCTATAAATTTTTGTGGTGGCTCTAGCGAGGGAATCTGACTTCGACCATCCCTTAAATGGCGGTTCCCGGAGCATAAACTGTCCAACCTAAGATTTTTAGACATCATGAGTTCATTTTTGGTGTCATAATTGAGAAAAAAACTCAGAAAGTGTGAGAAACGAGAGGGCAACCCTGTCACCCAATTTTTTTCTCATCGATCTCAAAAATTCAGTCAGTTTTTGAAAAATCCGATATGGTCGAAGTGATAAGGACGTAAAGAACTACTTGTGGTTCAAATTTAATAAAGATTGGAGATTATTATGATGATGAACGAAGATAGTGGTAGTGTAGGAAGAATGAGAGAGAAAGAAATAGAAGAGTGGAGAGAGAAAATGAATTTTACTATTTTGGTCTATAACCTCTCTCTCTATATACTCGAGGCAAATTTCGTAATTTTCTACAAGTTTATATTTTTAATAAAATTTTACTCAAATAAAATTATTAAGCCATGAAATAATTTAAAAATATGTTAATTGAGCAAAATTAAAAATATGTGGTATTGCAGAAACACCCGCACCCTAATTTATGAAAATTTAGGGGTACATATATGTATATAAATTCAACATGCATTCATACAATAAATATCAAATCATACATATTCATGATATCATATTAAAACATCCTGACATGACAATGAGATCATAATATCATATAATATACTTCTTATGGAACTGATAAAATAATTTACCTTTATACCATGTTTAGGTCAGAATTTATCGATGTTCATAACATATAACATATTAAACATTTTTCATCATATACTTGCATCATTAAACCCTTTTTCATTATAATGTATTCTTTTATTACTTTAGTATCTTAGCCTAACAACTCTCAACTTGGACTACTTGGATGCAAGTTGTGAATAGAGTGCTCTTCGAGCTTGAGCCACACTACCACTATTTATAATCATGTATGCCCGTCTAGACTCCTCAAGTCAAGAGTGGTCTCCGAGTTTAAGCCATATTGATTAAGTAAAACATATATCTTTTGCATGCAACATAGGATCAATGACAGTCTCCAAGTTTAAGTCACCTTGTATTGGAAAGAAATCACTATGTAACATATGCATAACCATTATTTAAAACATAGAAGGAACAACATATAACAAGTAAAACATGATTCACAGGCATGAGCTATATGTTCATGGCCCTGAAGGTTCATTCATAGGCACCCCTACCCGTAAACTTGGTCGTGAACACTTCTGTCCAAAAACTACATATTTCTTCACATGTATGAATAATTAGTCCCAGACGTGACTAAGGGAATTCACAGCCATGAGTCAAGTGGTGACTCAAATCGTGAAGTCTTCTGCCTGATTTGGGCAGTTCCGAGTTGATGATTCACGATTGTGAGCCCTCTATTACGAGTGTGAATATGGGTTTTTCAGAAAAATAACCATAAAACAAGTCATTCAAGGCAATCCATATGTAAGGGCTCTAATGGTTATCCCATAATAATATTTGCCTATCAACATTCTCATCAAACATTAATTATCATACTATATCATCAATTAAACTCAAAGAAAAACATAATTATACATTTCATCATAAATTACCTTAGCATGCATTTATAGTTCAACAACCTCCTTTATACTTCACTAAAACCTCTTCTCACCTCTTTACCATTATAACTTAACATACCATTAAATGCACTTATAACATACCTATAAAAAAGTTCCTTTCAAGCATTATCATCAGGGAAATTCTTGCTAAACCTATCATTTATACCATATTCATTATTTAATCATATACTCATGGCATTAAATACAACATTTCCTTTGATAACAACTAACAATTAGCATTTAAAGCATTCTTAACCATTTAACACACCACATGCCATATTTAAAAAATTTAAATGCATATATGTACATTTCTCTAATAGAGCCTAAAAAACCAAGCTTTTTCTCAAGTTTGCTTATCCTTTTGATGGGTTTCGCCGCCTCCTCTTCCAACTTCTATCATATATAACATATATCTATCAACTTCTATACACCATATATTTAACTTTTAAAGCCATAAAAGATCAACCCTAAACTTCAACATTTTATATAAACATACCTCATCAGTTTTGAATATGATTATTATACAAGGCACAACGGAAATATAAAAATTAATCAAAACCAAAATCTAAGGACTGCCCTGTGTATATTAAAATTGGATCATTAACCATCTAATGGAAGAAGTAATTGCCTTTTAATTTTTACTTCAATCTTCAAGTTGTGAGCTTTCCTTCTTGTTAGGTTGTCGTAAATCATAATAATCCAAAGCTTATGGATTTCTTTAATAGTATCCAAACGAAGGAGCGAAGGAAATAACCTTAAAGGCTATGGGAGGTCAAAACACCAACGTGTTAGCAATGGTAATTCAACTTGAGATAGAAGAAGAAGAATAAGAGAGAAGAAGAATAAGAAAGAAGAACTTTTATTTTCTCAAGGTTGCAACACTTTTTTTGAGCCTTTTTGAGGGTATTTATATGTCATCTAATCATAAATAGGGTAGGACACCTAAAACCCCATGTTTGCTTCCTATTTACAATGAAGATCTACATAATCGCACAAGTTGCATCTGCGCATGTAATAGGAGGCTTGTTGTCACGTGTTCGATAACAAGGCTTAATTTTGTTGCATGCACGCTACGTATCCTTGCGTGCAAGACAAAGTGGCACCTTGAACGTCACGTGCAAGTGACACAAACACCTTTAGCTTTCATATTCAAAACTCTTTTGCAAAACATTCTCTCTTATGTTTTTGGATCCAATCCAAAGCCCATTTCACATCTCCTTTATTCCTTCTATGTGTGTGACCTATTAGGCTTTCGGTTATATTGACTTCTCAAACCATCATATGATTTAAAGTAGATCATGAGCGGTATCTAGAAATATATCATGACCCCCAATAGACTGAAAAGTCAGTGGTCTGACTATAAACCCTTCCGTAGATAATTACCATGGAATTCATCATTTCACCAAGCTATACCTCATTTGGTTCAAAGCATGGACTATATGTCAACTCCTACTAGATTGATTACATGACACCTAATCCAAATGATATTAGTTCTTATCTATGAGACTCATTATTCTATTAGATATGTCTTTCTTTAAGACATGTCCACCTTGGCCAAGGATTTCTAAGTAATGATCTCTACAAAAGGCCATAAATATAATTTCCTTATATCAGGAGTAGTAAATCCTTTATTGACTACTCAACTACCTTCGAACACCTCATGCTATATCCAATCACCTCCCTATGAGTAACCTTTGAGATGTAACAAGGAATTGAGTCAAAGTATAGGATTCAGTATCCAATATAACCTTGAGCATCTAAATCTAAAGATACATGCACCATTGCTTTGATGACACTATCACTGACATTGAATAGATATCCATGTGATTGTCTCATAGTAGATCGTCCAATGTACATGACTACTCTAACAAGCATCCACATGTTAACTTTAAATATCTCATGTATTCAGCTTATAAGATCAGCTGCTTGACCTAGTCAAGAAGTATTACATGTGCTAGTCTATCTGAATTAACAATGTCCCATCTTGTTAATCCTATGACTAGGGATAATTAAGGTATAAATACAATTGCACATGATAAGATTCTTATTATCACGATCTCATCATAATTTTCTTCATGTTGTGTTACATACTAATGACTTCATTAAACGATCTAAGATCTATATCAATTCATATGCAATGAATACCATATAATGAAAATGCAATTTATTAATAATATATGTTTATATCAAGTGCCTAAGGTGATTACCTTTAAGGCACCTCTTTAACAATCTCCCACTTGTACTAAAGCTAATCACCTTAATACATAATACCATATTCGAATACATGATAATCATGTTTCTTTTGGGAAGTGGCTTAGTGAAAGGATTAGTTATATTATGATATGTGGGAACTCTCTCTATTTTTACATCATGTCTACCAATAATCTCCAAAATCAAATGGTAACGTGTGAGTACTTATTTGGATAATTGATGAGACTGCAGTTCATTTGCTTATGTAATGAATCCATTGTTATCTTATTACAAGGGTATTAGATCAACAATGCTAATAACCATTTCCAATTATGTGAAGAATTTTTCTTATCCAAACCGCTTCCTTAGTTGCTTAAGAAGTTGTAATGTACTCTGCTTCGATTGTGGAATATACAATTGTCTCCTATTTGGAACTCTTCCAACTGACTGTCCCTCCATTTAACATGAAAACATAGCCTGATTAGGATTTGGAGTCATCATTGTTAGTTTGGAAGATGGCATTTGTATACTCACTCACTTTAAGCTCACCATCTCCATAAATAAAGAATGCATCCTTTGTCCTTCTTAAGTACTTAAGGATGTTCTTAACAATCATCCAATGCATCTCACTGGGATCTCATTGATATCTACTCGTGACACTCAAAGCATATGATACATTCGTGCCCATTCATCCTGTGTCTTTGGACATATAGACTTAAAGAGGGTAATCTCATGAGTCATAGGAATTAATTCCCTCTTGGAATATTTCATGCTAAACCTCTTTAGCATCTTATCTATGTATGTAGACTGAGAAAGAGCAAGCAACCTTTTAGATCTATCTCTATGGATCTTAATCCCTAGTATATTGGTTGCTTCTCTAAGGTCTTTCATGGAGAAATTCCTAGAAAGCCAAATTTTGACTGATTGAAGAATTGAGACATCATTTCTTATACGAAGTATGTCATTTACATACAATACAAGGAATATGACTGCACTTTCACTAACCTTCTTGTAAACACAAGGTTCATCCATATTTTGTGAGAAACCAAACTCTTTTATTGTCTCATCAAATTGGATGTTCCAACTCTTGGATGCTTGCTTCAATCCATAAAATGGATCTTTGCAATTTGCATATCTTTTTGCCATCATAGGATGTGAAACCCTTAGGTTGTATCATGTAAACATCCTTAGTCAGATTTTCATTAAGGAAAGTTGTCTTCACATCCATTTGCCAAATCTCATAATCATAATGAGCAATAATGGCTAGGAGTATCCTGATGGATTTAAGCATAGCAACTGGAGAAAAGGTTTCATCATAGTCAACACCTTGTCTTTGATGATATCCTTTAACTGTTAGCTTAACTTTATCAGTAGTAACATTGCCTTCCATGTCGATCTTTTTCTTGAATACTTATTTGCACCCAGTAGGTTTTATACCTTTAGATAGATTAACCAAAGTCCATACTTGGTTTTCATAAATGGAATCCATTTTTTACTGCATGGCTTTTAGCCATTTGTCAGATTCTGAACTATTTAGAACTTCTTCCTAGGTAGTAGGCTCATCATCCTCTATGAGAAATATGTCATTCTATTCATTTATGAGAAATCCATATATTTCAGGAATAGTGCATATCCTACTTGATTTATGAAGTTCTTGTGTTTTAGAAGGTTTAGCTATTACTTCATCTGTATGAGTAACATATTTGGGTTCTGTCAGTTGATCTGCATTTGTTTGAGCATCTTGAACTTCATCAAGTTCAATTTTGCTCCCACTATCTTCTTTAGAAGAAACTCTTTCTCTAAAAAGATAACATAATTTGAAACAAACACATTTTGTTCCAAAGGGTGGTAGAATTGATATCCAAATGACTTTTTTTGATATCCCACAAACAAACATTTATCAGACTTAACTTTTAGCTTGTTTGACATTTTTTGCTTTACATATGAAAGACAACCCCATACTTTCATATGAGAAAGAATAGATCTCATGTTAGTCCATATCTCATATGGAGTAACATCAACTGACTTAGAAGAGACTCTATTTAATATATAAATAGAAGTCTCTAGTGCATTATAAAAGAAATCATAGCATGAAAGATAAACTACATTTTTATATCACAACATGTTCTTTACAAAACATACTGTTTATTTTACAAATACTACAAAATAAAATTCGAAAGATAATATACAAAGTTGTGTGACCAACCATGGTTGAAATATGTTGTTCTACGGATCAGGTCACCGTTAGCTTGATCTACTACTGTCTACTTATTCTTTGCTATACCTGCGCGAGAGAAACTCCCACATTAAGCCCTTGACTTAGTGATGTATATAAATAAAGTAATAAACTATTTTATGCAATCATGCATTATCATATATCAACTCATGCTTAATCATATTCTCATGCAAATCATGTTATTCTAGCATGTATAGACATCAAATTATATTTTATTATCTCATACTTATTTATTTTATTAACACATCATTACATAACTCATCATAATTAACCATGTTACAATTCCTAATTCCATTTTTATTTTCCATAACTTCTTTATTTATGCCCAAAACACTCAATCATCTTTTTATTCATGTCACAAATCATAGTTCCATTTTTTTATTTTCAATAATCCATTTATTTCCCATAACTACTTTATTTACTATAACCTTTTTATTTATGTCCAAGACACTCAAACGTTTTTTTCATGCAACTTACATTCCATAAATTTTATTCTTTTATATCTTATATCTATTTTAATTTATCAAATCATCATTATTATTATTATTATAGCATTTTACTGCCCATAACATTAAATCTTCTTTTTATCCATGTCAAAATTCGTAATTCCATTTTTGTTTTCAATAATTTATTTATGTTCCATAACTTCTTTATTTATGTTTTCAATTATGCCCAAGACACCTATGAACCACTGACTAGGATAACAGAGTTTCCATCCAGACACTTAAGAGTGCCACCCGGGCAATATGATGTGCCCATATAAGTATCAAATCCGACGTAGATAATAATGTCATCACGACGTACATAACAATGCCAAACTCGGTGTAGATAACAATGCCAAAACCGACATAGATAATCATACCATTAATAGATTTAATTATTTTCATCATACTCCTTCCCTATTTGGCATGCCAAACTATCCTAAGTTGGTTCTAGTTAGGTGTTTTAGAGCTTATACAATTTCATAAAAATTCATAACAATTAGATTCACACTTTTCATGCATGTAATGTCTCAAAACAATCACATAATCACTCAATTAAAATAATATTTACATAATATAACAAAGTCCTCATCATTTTACTCATTTCATTCCTCAACTCATATGCTGCCCTGTCACTGATAGATTCTATTTTCTTTTTTTTTTTACCTTAATTTTGGTCCTGTTACATTCTGAATTTAGTTACATGATCTTCTTAACAATTTTAGATTTGGATCTCAGTTTTAATATTCAACTTGAATCACTTAATTCTGAGTTTTGTATCAAATGATATGATAAAATGAATACTGACTGGTCACTAATAATTCTGTCCAGAATTTTCTGGACAGATTCTAAGTCCGAGATTTATGAATTTTTTTGGACAATTACAGACATATTCAGATTTTATGGTCTGAATAAAAGTTATAGCCTTATATCTTATATTCAAACCCAACAAACAACATGCAAAACCGAGTTTCAGAAATTAAGTTATAATAGTTTAAGTGCACATTGCTCATCAATTTCCAATAAGGAACATACAAGCTAATTACATTCAATTTTTTACCAAATTAAATCCCAAGACTAGCAAACATACATCCCCAAGATTTTCAACAAAAAATACTATTAATTCAAAATAATCAGCATTCCAAATAATTAAATTATGCAATTAAAAAAATAAAATAGGTTATTACCTTAGGTTATGCACAAACCTCTCTTTTTTCTTTTTTCCTTCTCTTTACTTCTCTTTCTCTTTTCCTTTGCTCCTTTGAGCCAAATCCTTGTCACTTTGAGTTCCTAAAGTTCATAAACAAATAATTAAAAATTCATAAACCTAATCTCTCTCTTTCTCTTTACTCTATTAAGCTACCTTGAGCATAAAAATGGAATTTTTCTTACTTTTTCTCTCTTTTCTCACTTTCTTTCACTAAAACTAAGCTTTAGCTATGGAGGATTTGAGAGGGGAAGAACGTGGCTGGTTTGAGTATATTAGAAAATTCTAGATGTTAGAGATAAGGATAAAAGATTAGTTAATGGCATAGAGACAAAATTAATTAATAAGAGGGACACCTAAGCCCATAAATATCTAGATATTTTCTTGGGTAATTAATGTGTTCATCTTACTTTGATATATGGTGATTCAAGAAGCAACATGGAAGACAAGAATTTGATAGGTAATTCTAGATACAAAGGGATAAGAGAGGATGAAGGAGCAATTAATGAGAAAATGACAAAAATCAATTAAGGATGGGGACACCTAAGCCATATTCTAGAAACTCTCATTAATTTCCAATTCATGCACGTCAATTGACTTCTTAAAATTTTCCACTTGGTGTGGTTGACCTCCACATGCATTTTATGTCCCAATTCATGTATTTAATTGATGATTATCCTAATTAATCCTTCAATTTTCGGTAAATTGCAAATTAACCCCTAAACTTTTCAAAATTTACAATTTAGCCCTTTAATAAAATTTAACATCTTTAAATATTTTAAACACTTTATTGAGTATTTTCCATACTTGATTGCCATTATTTTAATTACTTTTCTATAAAAATCCAAATTTAGATTTTGGTCAAACAGACGAGTCGATTTAACAACTCGCATGACTTAAGGTCTAAATTAGCGGATATGACATGTGTCATATGATTCATAATCAAATGACCCTAAGTCACCATTTTTGTGTAACTTAGCCATTCGCCTCTCATTTATATGGCAAAGGTGACAATGCCACAAATATGATGGTTTTAGGTTATCAAACTTTTGTTTTTTTTTATTATTGATATTAATGATTGAATTAGTCATATCAAGAATGTAAATCTCATTACATAATGCACCAGTTCCATAAAGAATATCATTCAATCATATAGAACAACCATTTCCATTAATAGTTAAATGAAAACCTTTTTTATTTAAACAAGAAACAAAAATAATATTCTTTGTTAAAACTGGAGCATAATAACAATCGCCAAATTCTAAAACAAGCCCACTAAGGAGTGTCAATACATAAGTTCCTAAAGCTAATGCAATAAGTCTTGATTTATTGCCAACATGTAAGTCTGACTCTCCTTTCTTGAACTGTTTACTATTCCTTAGGCCTTGCATATCAGTACATATGTGTTAGCCACATCAGATATCCAATACCTATATAATATTAGCCTCAATAACATAAATACATGAAGTAGAAAGTGCATCCAATGTCTTATCCTTCTCCTTCTTCAAAGACTCCATATAGGCCTTGCAACTCCTCTTCCAATGGTCATTCTTGTCACAATGGAAGTTAGTCCCTTTTAAAGCAGTCTCTTTGCCCTTCTTCTTCATGTCTTTTTAGGCCTCTGAGGACAGAAAAACTATAAGTGTCCACTAGCATCATAACCTTTTGCTCTTTTTTGACATAAGGCTCAGTTGTCTTGAGCATATTGATCAATTTGGGGATCGAAGTGGATATCTTGTTCATCTGATAGTTTAGCAAGAAATGTGCATAACTATCAACAAACTTTAGAGAATTAAGTCTATACTTAACTCATGATCTCATGATCGATAACAAGACCCAAAGAAGCCCATCGCTCAATATACCTATTCAACTTCAATGCATGTTGCACTGGAGAAGTCCCCTTTACCATCTTGGAGTGGAAGAGCAATTTAGATATCTCATATTGCTCAGTTTGAGCTTTCCATCAAAAATCTCCCTTAAATGATACACAATGATATTAACATCCATGTTCTGATGTTGTTTTTGAAGCTCGAGAGATATAGAGGTGAGCATAATACAACCCCCTAACTCACCATCATCCATATGCTTCTTATATAACAACTGTTCATCAACAGATGCATCATCAGCAGGAGGGAAAGGAAATGACTCTACCAAAGCATAGGTTATCTTTTCAATTTTGAGAACTATTCTTAAATTCCTTAGCCAATCAAGGATTTTCAAGCTAGTCAATTTGTTGGAATCGAGAATTGAGCGCAGGTTCATGTTTAATGACATGATTTTAGCAACCTAGATGTAAAGAAAGATCATGTTAGAAAATGTACTAAATGCATAAATATTAGATCTTTCATAAATGAGTATTATAACTCCCACTATTTTATTAAGAACCCATAAACCACACTATGAATCCAAGAGAACCCATTGGAAGCTCTCCTAGTGGGTCAATATCCAATGTCACTAAGAATGACCTTGGGTTTGCCCAACAAGCCACCTTAGGTCAATTTGTAGGTATCTCATACCAGTTGTATCTTTTATGCAACTTGTAACACCCTTCGATATAATTAAGACTAAACCTAATTATACCATAGGATGCTACGACGCATATGACTTAAAACAAGATAATTTAAAACTTTCATGCACCATGGCCATGATGACTTAAATAAAAAAAATAAAATATCATTAAAAGGCTTGATAAGATAAAGTTAAATACATTAATCAAATGGGCAACACTAGCCAAAGGTTTTTACAAAATGAGTAGTTATAAAACTACATGTCTCTGAAATACAAGTATGTAAAACGATAACTACCTAACCCAACAAAACTCAACAAAAGCAAAAGTACAATAGTTGTGTCACCCACCCCACTCGTGTATCCTTGACTTTGATCTCTGGGTTTCCTTCTCTATTTCTTCGCTCCAAAGCCTCAAACCTACACATGGAAAGCACATACGCTAAGCAACTAGTGCCTAGTGGTACATAACAACATGTAAAACATACTACAATACATATAATATGCATGACATAACATCTTACCTCGAAGCCTGCACATGCATTAATCATATTCTACATGACACACCATAATAATCTCATACACCACATATACATATCAAACATGGCATATCAAATAACTAACAAGAATCACACAAGTGTATACCACACTTAAACAAAGTTAATTACCTTATCTTTGTCCACCTTACTTATAACTAGATTAAAATGGATATGGGTAATCTACGACTCTCACCAGAGCCCTCAAGACACCTGCCTGAGCTTCCCAGAAAACCTGTCTGAGGAAAACAAGAACATAAAATAGCTACCAAGGGAAGCCCACCTGACTTAACCCTGAGCTTTCAAAACATCTCGTTTATAAACCAACTGAGGAAGCTCTTAATGCTAACCTCTTAGCCTTCAAAGTGCTTCAATATAACTGAACCAAGGAAACTCTCATTACTGACCCCTAGGTCTACAAAATATCACAAACATTACCCAACTGAAAAGACTCTCATTGCTTACCTCTAGGCCTTCAAAGTACCACGGACATTACCCAACCAAGGAACTTTTCATTGCTTACTCCTGGATGTTCAAAATATCTCAAATATGATCAATTTAGGTCACTCGATACCAATCTCCCTTGAATCAACATATGTTCACAGCTGTGATCACCCCTTCACGAGTATAAGCCAAACCTTGAACCCAATCATGAAGTTGCCCGTGAACAGGTTTGCTTTAGAAATAAAACTCATTTTCACAACATTCTATGAATCTAGAAATTTTCCAAATTTCATTCCAAAATAAAGCATGACCATTTTTATCCAATCTTTCTATGATTAACCAATGTTAATCATCTTATCAACATTCTAACATGAATTTGAGACATCTCATATATTATCTACCACTTCTAACATCACAACAAATTGATTTAAACAAATCAAAATCTATCTTAAACTCAATGAAGCATAATAATATCCCAACATGCGTTTAAACCCAAAATCATAAGTTTTCAATAACCAACAAACACCCAAAAGTGCATTCAAATCACACTAACATACACATGCACAAAATAAGCTTTGAATGTGGTTATGTACAAATCTTACACCTATGATGGAGATTAGATAATGTTTAAGCTCTTCAAGTTTGTCCTCTCCTTTGAGATGGACTCCTAGCTCCTCTACCAGATCCTAGCAAGATGAAAAATGTCCTCTTAGCCCCTTAAACTTGCACCAAAATCCATAAACATAAAATTCGAGATCTTCCTTCAAATTTACCAAGCTCCTTCTCTCTCACATTCATTATTGAAACAAGGTCTCTCCAAATTTCAACAATGGAGGAAGAAGGTTCAACTAACGTGTTCAGTTGCTTAATAGGAAGTGAGGAGAGAATTTAAAGGGATGGCAGGGTGAAAAATATGGTTGCCTCACCTGCCCTAACTACCCAGGCTTCACAGTCGTGACTAATCTTCCATAGGCGTGAACCACTCCTTCACGGGCTTGAAAAAAATTTCACGATCATGAAGATTCTCATTGTAGCTGCTAACTAAAATCCGATATTTACGGTCGTGACATCATTGTCCTAATTAAGCCAACACAATAGAGAGAATGGAGAAGACAAGGACTCGCATGCCCTATTTACCAAAAACAAAATTCTATGCATGATCAATCACATTGGTCTAGTCCATAATTAAGCCATCATTCCATTTCATGCACCCTTAGCATGCATTCTCTAATGGATAAATAAATGTAATATATAAAAGTAACAATTTGGGTTCCCTTAGTTTAAACTCTTGAAACTTTGTTTTGATGGTTTGGCCTTAAATGAAATTCATCATATATTCATTATTTAATATTATTAAATAATCATATGAACATTAAGAAACACTTTCTAAAAGGAAATCATGCAAATTAGGCATACATTTGATCATATCAAAAAGTTTTCTAAAATTGTCTACTTAGCCTACTAGGTTATCACCAATTTAATGCATACAATATTTAAATCCGTATTTAATATTTTAATTTTATAAATATCAAATTAAATATGACCGGTGGTTAATTTATAATTAAATTACCTTAATTAGTTATTAGTTTGATATCAAATAGGATTAAAAAATTTTAGTTACAATTGCATACTATAATTCTAGTCAAACTAGGACTTTAAAAACCATTTTCAAATTCAAATAAAATTCTATTTAAAAATTCCTAAGATTTTCATAATTTATTCTCATCATTATAAGAAACTTATAAGTAGTTTAAACTAATTAAATTCATTCATTAGACAATCTAAATCTTTCATCATTTAACTAGGAAACCAATTACTCAAAAATCACCTAAATTGAATCATACATGAATTAAGATTCGTTAGTAACTTAATTATGAATTTAATTTGACATTAGCTTACAATTGACATCAAAATAATATCATGAATATGTCATAAACATGTAATTAAAGTTCTGGTCATGAAATTGTATAACATTAAATCATATAGAACAAAATAGTCCCATTGCATGGTAAAGTTTTTGCCCAGTTTTGTTCATACCATGATCCAAAAATTTTTTTGATTAAATTAAGTGGTTGTACAAAACCTAAAACAAATTATAAATGTCTTAAACATATTTAAATAATCAAATTAACAAACCAAATTGACTGGCTACAATAGGTTTCATAAATCCTAGTTTTTCAGCAACTATGCACAATTTCTAATTTCATATTTAAATCATATTCAAACCTTTTAATTATCATCAAAAATATCCAATATCATCATATTAACATGTTATTGAATTAAAATTAAAATTTTAGATGAAACATAATCAAATTCGTTTTTCACAAATGGAGGGAATCCAAGTTGTTCATTTTTCAATCATTCTTATTGATACTTCAATTAAATCCAAAATTGATTTACATAGAATGACTATGATACCACTGTTAGGTTTTAAACATGTTTCTTATAAAAGGAATAACAAAAATATAAAAATTAATCAAAACCAAAACCCAAGGAAAGACCTATATATATTAAAATTGGATCATTAACCATATAATGGGAGAAATTGATTACCTTTTAATTGTTACTTCTGTCTTCAAGGTTGTGAGCTTTCCTTTTTGTTAGGTTGTCATAAACCATAATAATCCAAAGCTTATGGATTTCTCTAATAGTATCTAAATGAAGGAGTGAAGGAAATAACCTCAAAGGCTATAGGATGTCAAAACACCAAGGTGCTAACAATGGTGATTCAACTTGAGAGAGAAGAAGAAAAAGAGAGAATAACTTTTATTTTCTCAAGGTTGCAACACTCTTTATGAGCCATTTTGAGGGTATTTATATATCATCTAATCATAATTAGATAAGACACTTAAAATCCCACATTTGTCTTCCTATTTAGAGTGAAGATCTGCATAACTGCATATCATCGCATGTGCTAGGGGCGGGCTGAGTCTGCAGGTGTAGCAGAAGGCTTTTGTTTCACCTGCAAGGATGCCCTAGTGTGCACAGCAGCAAGGCTTCATTATATCATGCACACATGATGCATCCTCACACGTTGGATAGAATAACACCTTACACATTGTGTACAAGTGACACACAACCCTTTAACTTTCATATGCAAAACACTTTAGTGAAACATTCTTTCTCCTATTTTTTTATCCAATCAAAAGCCCTTTTTTTTAATTTTCTTTATTCCTTTTATGTGTGTGACCCATTAGGTTTCCAATGATATTGGCAGTTCAAATCATCACATGATTTAAAGCAGATCATGAGATGTATCTATTATGATTTCCATAACTACTTACACATAAATGATAACAGTTGATGCTTCACTTAAATAAAAAATATATTTATAATAAGTGAATGCATGATATGAAGTATAACAAATGGATATATGAACAAGTATATGAGCTTAACATATTGATATGGGAAATGACATGGGATACAATATGAGGTGTTCATGAAAGATAAATGATTGATGTGCATGGTTATTTGTGATAATGGTATTAAAACAGAAATGAAATAAATGAAAAGAAATATGTTAAAATTCCATTTTCTCTAATCTAGGACTTGGCCTAGGATAGATGACTTGCCATTGAAGGGGTTACAATACTGTAGGATATATATTTTGAGGCCGGGGTAGCTAAAGCTCAGGTTAGAGCGCTTTTGATCCTTGATTCCATGTAGGACTATAAATGAACCAAGCCATTCACAAGCTATTTAGATCTTGATTCAAAAAAACTCATTTGAAATCGTTTATTACTGTTAATGAGTTGAGCTCAAGCTCAAGCTCAAGTTTAATACTGTTTGGTTCATTAGCTTGTGAACACGTTCGTGAATATGTTCATTTAAAAGCTTGCAAATGCATTTGTTTACACATTTGCGAACATGTTTGCTTAAAAGCTTGCAACATGTTCATTTAAAAGCCAACAAACGTGTTCACTTAAAAGCCATGAAACATGTTCATTTATAAGCTCAGGAACATATTTATTTAGGACTCGTTTATGTTATATTTTGTTATTGAGCTCGACCTCAAGCTCGAACTTTTATCATTATTAGTTAACGATATAAACTATAGCTTTTGTCATTATTAGTTAACAATATAAACTCTAGCTTTTATCATTATTAGTTAATGAACTGAACTCAAACTAAACTCATTAAGTATAATAAAAGAGTTTTTTACGAGCCGAGCTCGAGCCCTTTGTGAAATTGATAATTTTCAAATGAGCCCAGATTGAGCTCAAGTATAAAAGTTCGAATCGAGCTCGACTCACCAATATTTGGCTCAACTGGATTTTTTGACAACCCTAATTCCATGCGATTGTTAGGACAAGGTAGTTAAAGCTCTTAGAGCACCTTTAACTTAAGGAGCTCAGATGAGCACACTTATAGTTGGTGGACAAAATGGTTGAAGCTCTTAGAGTGTGTAGCGCCTTTCGATATAATTAAGAATAAACCCAATTTTTCCAAAGGATGCTATAATATATATGATTTAAAACACCATAATTTAAAACTTTGAACCACCATGGCCATGATGTCATAATAAAATCATCAAATGTCATTTAAAGACTTAAATATAATAAAATATTTAATACAATAAACATATTTCCATTAATATAATAAAATATTTAATGCAATCACTAGCCGAACTATTTTATAAAATGGATAGTTACAAAATTACATGTCTCTGAAAATAAATGCATGTACATATATAACTACCCAAACCAAGTGTTGAACATTGAGGGATATTTCCGTCATTTTGATGCTAACAAATAAATTATCAATAATGTATTTAACATACTTGTTTTCTAAGTTTATTGAATAGGGTATGGAATATGATGCAAGAATGGAGAATGGAAGACTAACCTTAAAAAGACAAAAATTGAAGAAATAGCATGTTCACGCCCGTGACCTTTTATGTCATGCCCGTGATGAAGCTTAGCGCCAACTACCCAACATGTAAAGTTTACGACCATGAAAGATCATAGCAACTTTGAATGATCATATCAATCACGCCTGTGAAATAAAGTCACGCTCGTGAGAAAACATGTCAAATTCCTCCAAAGAGCTTCACGACCAGAGTCACCAGTTGGACCATGGCTTCGAAGGATGTTCATGTCGGCGAAAAAATAATGTCACGCCCATGATCAAACACTTCAAATCCTTCCAGAATGCTTCACGGCCAGAGTCACCACTCAAGTCACGACTTGGAAGAACTTTCACGACCGTGACACACATATTCACGACCGTGAATGAGGAAAGAGAAACATGTCAGACGCAAAATTAAGAGTTGGTGCAATGGCTATTTTCTCATTAAATGCAACCAAACGACTATAATTCTCCATGGAAGTATAAATGCAAGTCATTTATGAATCTAGAACAAGAGAATATCAAATACTTCGAATCAAAATCTTGTTGTAGCCATTTGTGCATTTATTACTTTCAAACAAACATTAATTCTCTGTAAAAAATCTTTTTGCTCATTATTTTCTGAGCATTATAGATTTGTGAGTGTCTCTCTTTATAATCTACTACTCAAGTGAGTTTGGGTATATTGAGTTAAGAGTAGAACACTTGTAAGGGTTATTTGTGTGAGCCATTAAAATACAAGGATTTAGTTTATTGTGTGAGCCATTAAAATACAAGGAATTAGTTTATTGTGTGACCTAAATTTGGCGCGCTGAACCGATCGGAGTCTAAATTCGGACATGAAAAAAATATAAATTAAAATAATAATAAGATATGAGAAAAATATTTTGGATATTATTAATTTAGAATTTTGAAGTTTGGAAGTAAAATTGAAAAAAAAAATTCGCTGAACAAAATTGAAAATTGCAGTGTTTTTGGCACAGATATTTTAAGAAGGCATAAAAATGAAATATTCTTTATCTAAGGAAATGAATATTCTTTTGATTAAAATAAAGTAAAAGTGATTTAAATTAATGGACCAATAGAAAGCAAGATCAATAATTAATCCTAACCACCCACCTCATCCAATTATAAAAAGTCAAACTTTCACTTTTTGGCCATTCTTCTTCTTCCTCACCTTAATCACACCCATTTTTCTCCCTTTTTCTCTCTTTTTCCATGAACTCCTCCTCCCCCACTTATTCTTCATTTTCTTTCTTCAAATCAAGCAAGATTAGATGAAAAAAATGGGATTAAGGCAAGATCATTAAAGAAGTGAAGAAAAGTGAGTTAAACCAAGGAAGAGGAAGGAAGAAATGAAGAGAAAAATAGAAAGAAGACTTTGATCATTTTGAAGATCATCAAAGGTGAGTTTATATTTTCTATCTTCTCACTTTTCTTCTTCTCTTTTCTTTGAGTTTGGGGTTAGTTGCCATTAAAGCTAGTAATTTAGGATTATTATTATGTTAATGGTGATTAAGGGTGGATTAGTGTGATTAGTGTAAAATTTGTTGTTAGGACAAGGAAGTGAATAAACTTTGAACCAAAATCAAAGAGGAAGTGAGGGCAAAGAGAAAGCTAGCTAGGAATAAGATAAAAGTGAAGAGAAGTGAAAATTTTGTGGTATGTACATTTGGCAAAAATTCAATATAGAAAAATGTTGATTTTGATTTTGTGATGTGTATGAAATTCTAGATATTTGATTGAGTAATGAATTATTGATTAAATTATGCTATGAATGTGAAAATAAAAACTAGAATATGAGGTTGATGCATGAAAATGGAAATTGTATGAATTAATTGATGTGCTGGAAATTCGTCTTATGAACAATGTCTAATTTTCTAGTCATAACTTGAGTTCTAAAAATGATTTTTGAGTGATTCATAGAGATTCAACTTTCATTCAGACTATTAAATCTGAATAGACCTGTAATTAAGTGAAAAATGGACTCAAAGTTTGAACTAGAAATTTGTCCAGAAAAAAATACTGGGCAGATTGCAGTGATCATAGGTTAGAAGAAAATTCATAACGTTTGCTAAAAAATCTTTTTAATGTGATTCTAGTTGGAAATTAAAGATAAGATATATACCTACATTTTGTTAGTTGATCACATGTCCAAATTCCATCTAAAAATGGATGAAAAAGACAAAAATATAAGGCATAAATCTATCTAGTAAAATACTAGGCAGATTGCAGTAAATGTAACTTAGAATAAAATTCATAACTTTTGCTACGAAATTCTTTTTAATGTGATTCTAGTTTAAAATTGAAAATAAGACACATACCTACATTTTGTTAGTTGATCACTTGTCCAGATTTCATCTAAAAATGGACGAAAAATACAAGGCAACATAAGGAAGATATGCTGTCCAGAATAGGACAGTTTGAACAAATGTGTTGATTGTGAAATTTTGTAATAGAAAAATATATTATTTGATTTTCTTGTAGTTATAATGATCAAATGAACAAATATGAGATTTTAAAATATTTAATAGGAATTATTGCATTTATATGAATTTATATTAATGTTACCTACATAATTTATGTAAATAATAATAAAGGTAATAAATATAATTAAGCCCTATAACATTTAGCCTAGAACTAGAAATTAGGATAAGTCGGTATGCCAATAAAAGGGTAGAAAAGTAGGCACTAAAAAATAGTGCTGAGTTCGAATTGATGTAGGCACCAAAAAGGTGCTGAGTTGTTATTGAAAATGTAGGCATTAAACGCCAAGTTATAAAATAATTATGTAGGCACCGAATATGCTGCCGGAAAGCAGAAATCTTGTATCCAGTACTTAGTTCTGGTCTAAGATGTCGTGGGCTATTAAATAAATAATATGAATATATATATATATATATATATATGAATTATGAAATTGATATTATAAATTTTATATCTTGAATTGTTAAGAAATTTCAAGTATGCTTAATGAATGGAATGTCATAATTGATGAATTAAATGTTTTTGCATAAAGAAAATGGTTTTATTATTAATTGAATATTTGGCATGCTTAATAAATTAATTGTAGTTTCTAAAATTTTATTTTAGAGTTATTTATGTAATTATTGGATAGTTGTCAAACGTATCACTAAGCTAGAAGCTTAGTGCGTGTATTTTACGTGCAGATAAATAGAAGTAGCTGTTCCGATAAGGCGACCAAATAAGAGAAAACTCCAAGATCAGATTGTAGCAGTCTAGTTCTTTTTGTATGTTTTGGAAGTTATGTTGAAAAAATTAAATTTTAAAAATTTCTTTGATGTAAATTTGTACATGTAGGATTTATAAGGAATGAATGTTGTAATTTTATATATCTAGTATTATTTGTAAATATATGTCTAAATATTATGGTTTAATTGAATGAATTCTCTTAAATCAAAAAACTTTCCATCACTAGTTATCTATTTAAATGGAAAGAAAAAAAAATATAGCAATAAATATTTCGCTAATAATAAACTGGAAAAAAATTCAATAATTTGAATATTGGTTTTAAAACATATGAGTTTAGTAGCACTTTCATATCCTATTAACGACTAATAAGGTAAGGGAGCGCTACACTGAACAAGCCATATTAGTCACCATTCTTAGAAGTGGTATGGTTTTTGATATAAGGTTGATTTGGAAACTGACTTGGATAACTTTTCTCTTATAGGTGCCCTTAAGGAAGAAAATGAACAATTGGAATTACTAGCTAATGTGGAAGTTCAGAAAGGGAAATCAAGAGAAGTTGGAAATTGTGTGAAAGAGAAAAATAAAGAAGCCTTTTTCTGGCCTTGAATTCCATAAGGAAACCGAGCCTTATAAGTTGCCCATTCTCTTCCCTGATGGACTTAGGGAGAGCAAAAATGATAAGCAATTTTCTGAAATTTTTGAGATGCACTCTAAAGTAAATATTAACTTACCTTTATTGGATATTGTTAGGAACATACCTTCATATGCTAAATTCTTTAATGATATGAGTTTTAACAAAAGAATGTATGGAAACAATGAAAAGGTGATCATTTCTAAGACAACAAGTGCAATCTTTTAGCGACGCTTTAGATGATGAAAGACTATGGAAACAATGAAAAGGTGATCATTGATATAACCATAAGAGACAGAAAAGTGGCTAAAGCAACACTAGACCTTGGGGCCATCATCAATTTGATGCCTTGCACGATTTATGCATAACTAGATTTGGGTCAGTTTAAGCCAACTACCATGTGTTTCCAATTGGTAGACATGTCAATTAAATAGCCCAGAACTATAGTAAAAGATTTATTGGTCCAAATTTGTAAATTAATAATTCATGTTGATTTTTTGGTTTTGGATATGGAGAGTTCTCCTCTAAGGGAGAAGGAAAAGACTATTCTCCTTGGTAGGTCATTTATGGCAACTATCATGACTATAATTGATGTTTATAATGGAAAACTTACTATGACAGTCTTGGCTGAAATTGTATATTTTAAAGTGTTTGATTCTCTGGCTTATTCTTTTAGCTCTTCTTTTGGTGATTGTTCCTACATTAACTGCTTGGATTCATTTATTTATGATGCTTATTTACAGGATAAAAAGGATAAGATAGAAGTAGTTTTAACAAAAGATTGAATGGGTGGTTGTTTGGAGGAGGAGGTTTTGGAGATACATGAGAACCTATACTTAGCTAAACTAGTAAAGGAAAACCTAATTTTACCTCTCCTCACGCCTAAGGAGAGAGTGAACTCACTTGAGCCACCAAATGTAGAATTAAAAGAACTCCCTTTTACACTTAAATATATCTTTCTAGAATAGGGAAATACATATCCAATCATTGTAGCTTCTGACCTCTCTCTTCGAAATGAAGAATGAGTTGTTAGGGAAATAGAAAGACTTATAAAAGCCATTGGATCGGGGATTTCAGACATGAAGGGCATTAGTCCTACCATGTATATGCATAAAATCATTATAGAGGATAATGCCAAAGTTGTGAGAGACAATCAAAGAAGGCTAAACCTAATTTGTAGGAGGTGATGAAAAAATAGGTTCATAAATTATTGGATGAGGGGATTATTTATTTGATATCTAATAGAAAAAGCCCAGTAAAAGTGGTGCCTAAGAAGTTGGGCAATCACAGTGGCAAAAATGAAAAAAGGGAGTTGATTCCTACTAGGACAACTACAAGGTGGAGAATGTGTATAGATTATAGGTAATTGAATGTTGTAATAATAAATAAAAAAAGGGACCATTTTCCACTTTTTTTGCTAATAAGATTTTAGATTGTTTAGCTGGACATGGTTTTTACTTTTTTGGTGGCCTTTCAAGTTATTATCAAATGCCCATTACATTAGAGGATGAAGCAAATACCACTTTTACCTCTCCGTTTGGAACGCTCACCTTCAAGAGAATGCCTTTTAGGTGATGCAACACTTCTACTTCTTTTTCAAAGGTGTATATTTTTTTTATCTTTCTAATATGCTTGAGGATTGTATTGAAGTGTTTGTCGGTGATTTTTTTGGGTACTTCCTTTGATGCATGTCGAAAAAACTTGACTCGTGTGCTAAGATGTAATGAGTGTAATTTGACCTTTAGTTGGGAGAAGAGTCATTTTATGGTTAAGCAGTGGATTGTGTTGGAACATGTGGTTTCTATTAGAGGTATTGAAGTATATAAAGCAAAGGTATTGAAAAATTGCCACCATTAACTTCGGTGAAGGGAGTTAGGAGTTTTCTTGGTCATGCAAGTTATTATAGGTGTTTTTTTTAAGATTTTTTTAAAATTGCATGCCATTTAACTAACTTGCTTACCAAAGATCTTGATTTTATATTTGATGATGATTGTTTGACTGCTTTTAATACTTTGAAAGAGAAGTTGACCACTGCACATGTAATTGTAGCACCTAATTGGTCACTTCCTTTTAAAATCATGTGTGATGCATGTGATTATGCCATATAAGTTGTTATTAGGCAAAGGGTTAATAAGGCTTTACATCTTTATATATTATGCTATAAAAACTCTAAATGATGCTTAAGTTAATTATTCCACCACTAAAAAAGAACTCTTGGATATAGTATTTTCATAAGATAAGTTTATATCTTAATTGTTGGGGTCTAAAGTGATTGTGCAATTTGATCATTCAGCTTTGAGGTACCATTTGACAAAGCCAAATGTTAAACCCAAACTTATTAGGTGGGTGCTTCTTTTGCAAAAAATTGACTTAGATATTAGGGACAAAAAAGGTAGTGAGAAATTAGTTGTTGATCACTTATCTAGGTTAATTTCTGATTTTGATGCTCTACCCCCTAAAAAGGCTATTGTTGAAAATTTTCCTTATCAACATTTTATTACAGTGAGACATAAGTCTTGGTATCCTGATATTGTGAATTATTTGATTTGTTGAGGCTTGATATGTCATTCCAATAAAGGAAAAGATTTCTTCATATGTGCAGACAATATCATTAGGAGGATCCATATCTCTTCAAGCATTGTTCATACCATATCATTAAAAGGTGCATTCCAGAAAAGAAGTAAAGTATTCTAAACTTTTGTCATGAGCTTCATTGTGGAGAGCATTTTGGAGGTAGGAAAATGACCCATAAGTTGCTTCAAACAAGTTTCTTCTGGCCCTATTTACTTAAAGATTCTCACAATTACTGCTTGAGATGTGATAAATGCCAAAGAATTGGGATTATAGAAAAGAGGAATGAAATGCATCAAACTTATAATTTTTTTATTGAATCGTTTGATATTTAGGGCATTGATTTAATTAGACCCTTTCCCTTTTTTAATGGATTTAAATACATACTTGTTACTGTTGATTATATATCTAAATGGGTTAAGGTTGTCCTGACTTGCACTAATGATGCTAATGTGGTTATTAAATTTATGAAGAATTACATTTTTAGTAGGTTTAGAACAACTAAGGCAATCATTAGTGACGGGGAAAGCCATTTTTGTAACAAGGTATTCGATGGCCTAGTGAAGAAATATGGAGTGACACAGCGGGTAACAACCCCATACCATCCTCAGACTTCAAGTCAAGTAAAGGTAAGTAATATACAAATTAAGTCTATTCTGGTGAAGACCATATGACCTTTAAGGAAGGATTGAACAATCAAATTGAGTGATGCTTTATGGGCATATTGCATGGCCTACATGACCCCAATTGACATGAGTCCTTAAGGTTAGTATTTGGGAATGCATGTCATCTTTTTCTAGAGCAAGAGCATAAAATCTATTAGGCCATCATGACATTGAACGTAGGCCTTCTAAAAGATGGGAGGAATGATTGTTATAACTTGATAAGCTTAAAGACTAGTGAAGTGAGGCATATGAGAATGTTAGGGTCTATATGGAATGAACCAAATGCTTCCATGACAAATTCCTGACCCGTAAGTATTTTTCCCATGGAACAAAAGTTCTATTAATTAACTTTTGTTTTAAACTCTTTCTAGGAAAATTGAAGTCAAGATGGAAAGGTCTGCTCAAGGTGGTGACTATTTTTCCCTTTGGTGCTTTTGAGTTGCTCCATCTGAAGACCATGGAGAAGTTTAAAGTGAATGGCCACTTGAAACCCTACTTTGAAGGCACCCTTATTGGCAAGGATATGGAGTGCATGGCTACATGCCCTCCTTAAGCACATTGAAATCATTGTCTTACTTAGACATTAAATATGGCACTTCTTAAGAGGAAACCAAAGTATTTCCTTGCATTTTCAATTTTTTTTTTGGTTTTTAGTTTGAGTTTTACATTGGTTTCTAACTACTTTTGTTTCTAGGGAAAGATTTAATGCTGCAACTTATGTCTAAGCTGAGTGCAAACAACAATTTTTGGGATGAGAGAAGTTAGAGATTAATTTTTGAGTTTTGGAGCACTTTCAGGAATGTTTTTAGTATGTTGAGGTTTATATCGCATGCCCAAGCATCAAGGCTATTCCCAGCGGAGGTTGCGCCTTTGTCACACCCCTAATATTACAATTCGCACAACATTGAACCAGGTGAGTAACATATGCCACTTTCGTATGTACGACAACCCCATTGCACATGATAAAACATGCCTAAAAAATAGCTCAATACAGTGCGACAACCTTTTGCACGCATGATGGACTTGTATGTTGCGCATTTGATGTAAAAAAAATAATCATAAAAATTGGTGTATATATATGTTTTAAGTGGCAAGTTTTTCTCTCATCAATTTCTCCTTCACGCATGCATGAACTCTTTCCCTCTCCTCTTCTCTTAAATTTCCCAATTTCTTACAAACCCCTACTTCTCAATCTCCCTAAATCCCCTATTTTTCTTCCAAATATCCCCTACGTACTACTTACTCATTGCAAGACTGGCCTTTCCCCTTTCTTACCTGAATGAAAATCAAGCCACCTGCCTTCTAGGATGAATATGCCAATTAGAAAGGTAAAAAGCATGAAAAGATACATCACACATGCGACACAGACAAAGGAAAATACATAGATTACTCCCACATGAGGCAAGCACCATCACCACCTCTTCAACAGGACATATCTTTATAATATGGTGTGTTTTGCCGTATTTTTGTTGAAAAAAAGGAAAAAGGTATGTCAATGCTCTTATTCGAACTCTAAACTCTTATAGATTTTTAGATTTTGAAGTATTAGAAAGTTTAGGGAGTTTAGAGACTATCAAAGATTTTTCTAAAAGGTTAGGCTGGTCTAGATTCATAGAGATGAGATAATGCTTGAATTTTCCTCTATTTTGGGTATTAACAAACCTATCTCTAGGCTAGAAATTTGCTTAGTAGGCCAAAAGTGTGTGCAAACTTTAATGTGATGCATGACATATTGGGTTTTATAAGTCTGGGGCACTTGATATTACTAACAATTTTAATAGTCAAGGGTTTTAGCACTTAATGTCTAGGAAGCCATCATTTGACTCCAAAGTTGCATTTAATGTTAGTTTTAATGACCCTTATGTCATAGTCTTCCATAAAGTACATTTGCCATACCATTTTCAGTAGGAGTGAGAGTAGTAAGGTGTTGTTCACTAAGCTTTTCTTATTATGGTGCATGTTTTTGAAGATTAGGGTTTGCACTCCTTCTTTTATATTTAATAGTATGCTTTACACTTTCTCTCAACCACAAGTTGGCTTGGTCTTAGTCATATTATTATTCCTTTTTCTATTCATTTTTGTAGCTTTGATTCTGTTAAAAATAATCTAACTATGGTTCCAAGCAAGGGAATTTTTGATTAAGGGCCTTGCAACAGTCTAAATTGGTGGTCACAGGTTATGGCCATTTTGGTTGGGCCAAATCTTTCCAAAAGGGCCAAAACATGTCTAGTTTAACCCTTCCTATGGCTCAACCTCTGCGTTTCCAATGCACCACAAATAGCGGTTCATCAGACGCAACGACCTGGTTGGTTTAACAAAGATTGCATACCATAGGCACTAACAACAAGCCTCTCTACAAGAAGATGGATGCCATGGATCATTGTATGGGATGCATGGAGAGGGAGTAAGCCTATCAAATGTACAAGTTTAAGTGCTACATTGAACACTCAAGTTTGCAAATTCCATCACCACCATTATCTCTATGAGTCAATTTCTTCTCTCAAAGGGAGAATTCCTTCTCCAATTCTTATTCTTTATTCTTTTTGTTATGTCTAAGTGAGACTAGGGACAATATCAAACATAAGTGCGGGGGAGGGAACTTTTTTTCCTTATGATGTGTGCTTTTGGTGCTTTTAAGTTCTTTTAGTTATGTGTTTTCTATGTTTTGTATTTTAGGTATTGTCAATGCATATGCTCGGTATTTGCTTTATTTTTCTTATTTAAAAAGTCAATGAAAGAATATTATAGCATGCTTATGCTAGGTTAGCATGTAATTGATAAGGTTTGATATAATTTTAATGTTGATGAGATGATTGCTCTTGAAGAAGAATTCAATATGATTGTATGTTGCTTTAGGTATATAGTTTATAGTAATTCAATTGAGTTAATGATGGATGAATATCATTTATTAAGTATTAAGTTCCTAAGTGATGCAAAGCATAAAATGTACTCACTTAGAAAAATAAAATAAATACCATAATAAAATAAAGCAGTTGTAACGCCTGTTAATTTAAGTCTGAATTGCAAACGCGCCAAAAAGCACAACCGTATTTTCTGGAGTCAAAATTTGGTTTAAAATAACATTTTAGACATTTAATCTATAATGTAATCTAAAAATTAAATTGGATTCTAATTAATTCATTGACTTGTTTAGTTGGGAATTTGAGTGATCGCCTTTAGAATCATAATTCATATGCTTAATTGATTAGAAAAGGGGGAATGCAAAATTGGAAAAAAATGAAACTAAATAATTGTCTCATTCCATAGATTTCACTAATTCAATTCAGGTTGCAATTTAATTATTTCAAAGTTTTAGTTTAGTTAATTTAATTTTAGATTGTTTAGATTATTTAGGTTAATTTGTATGTTAATTTGCCAATTAATTGGTTTTGTTAGGAATTTAAGCTTAATAAGTCCTTGTGAGAACAATCTCAAGGATGTCTTACCGGAATTAGAATCAATTCGTGCACTTGTAAGTTTTAATTTGATAACATCATCTAGATGCACACTTTCCTAATCTTCCTTTGAAATATTTTGATAAGACTTTTATGCTTAAGATTAGCAGGTGCATTGGGAGACCTCTGAAGTTGATAAAACAACTCTCTCCTTACATGGTAGGTATGTCTATTTATGTGTTGAGATTGATCTCTCTAAATCGGTGTTGTCTAAGTTTCAGCTTCAAAGGAAAGTGTGAAAAGTCTAATAAGAAGCATTGCATCTTATATGTTTTGAATGTGGCATGTATGGTAATCATAGGAAAACTTGCAGCAAAATTATTGGCCAACTTGTGGACCCAACTATGGCTCCTCCTTCACATGTTTCGCCAGTTACTGTGGTGGTTGTTTCTAATCTGGAGGTTACTGAGTCATATAGGCAGTGGATATTGGTTGGCAAGACGCATAACATATCAAACAAAACAATCTCTCAATGGAAAAGGTTTTGATGTTTGCAATGGCTAACAAATTGTGGGTTTGCATTTTCTTGTTTTAGGCGATGAGGAAGAGAATGTTGTCTCTGAGATTTCTACATGACATGGGAATGATGATGAGGTAATGGTGACCATTCCATTGCACGAGAAAAATTTAGGAGGGGAAAAATAAATAATTCAAGAAAGAGGAATGAGGTAGTGGTTTCTAAGGATATAAAGTTGACTTCTTATGACTTTGTTTATAATTATCAAGGGTAGCATGGAAAGTTATAAGGGATGGTTTCACTACTTTAATAAGGGTGATAGAAGCTCTTTAGGTTGGGGATCAGGCCTAAACATAGCTGTTGTGATGACTGACATGTTTTGGTTCAAAGTAACAATATGAAAAACTTTATTTCTTGCACTACTATTTCTAATGTTCAGGCATTGGCTTTGTAACACCCTCATATATAATTAAGAATAAACCTAATTATACCAAATAATGTTACAATGCATATGATTTAAAATGTAATAAATTAAAACTTGGATACACCATGGTCATAATGACTTATTAAAATAATAAAACATCATAAATCATTAAAATACTTAATAAAATTAATATGTTTAAATACAATAATCATATGGGCAATCACTAGCCCAAAGGTTATGCAAAAATGAATAGTTACAAAAATACATGACTAAAAATACAAGCATGTACATCTATAACTACCCAATTTAACCAACACAATAAAAATTAAAAGTACAACCAAGTGCATCACCCACTCTCAAATAGAGGTGTAAATGAGTTTACTCGTGAGTTACTCGAGTTTGACTCATAAAATATTTGAATTCAACTCAAAGTTAATCGAGTTGAGCTCGAGTATTACAATACTCGACTCATAAAGCTCGTGAGTTTAATAAGACTCGATGTCCGTATGTACAAAATATCATTTATTTATGATGTCATGCCTAAATGTTCTCATACATAAATAATCCAAATTAAACATGGAATAGCAATATGGTTACCATCAATCATACAAGTGAACTCTGCACTTAGAAAATAAAAACAATCATTTCAATGCTCACTTTACTTTTAACTAAACTAAATTGGATACAGGAATAATATACGGCTCTCACTCGAGCCCTTAAGACACCTGTCTAAGCTTCCTAGAACACCTATCTAAGGAAAAAGAAGTGTCCACATATTATAATCAAGGGAAGCTCACCTAGCTTAAACCCTTGTCCTTTAAAGAATCTCCAACATGACTAACCCAGGTCATACAGTATCAATCTCTCCTCAATGGCATGTCATCTATCATAGCTCTAGTCTCAGTTAGAGTATTAGGCTTAACCATGTAATCACACTTACTAATTATCTACCATTAATTAACCACAAATTTCCATATTCCATAAACATATCTTATGTCTATTTTATGCCATAAAATAATCAGAACAGTAAAGGTATACCACCTAAAAAATAATCAACTTTGATTCACATGCCAAAATAAAGAAAATACAAATTCACAACTTCACGTTTGTGAACTCATTTTCATGGTTGTAAAGAACCTTCACGAGCAATTTAACCATGAATCACTCTGTGATTCAACCTCTGAATCAACTACAAGTTTTACGGTCATGATCACCCCTTTCATGGGCGTGAACCAAACTGTGACTCCAACTATAGAGTTGCCCTTGAACAGGTCTACTTCAACTAAAAACTCAATTTCATGACATTCACGTCCGTGAACAACCAGTCCACGATTGTGAATCTAGAAAATTTCCAGAAAAACAGAACACAACAACTCATTCAATTCCCACATACAGGGTCCGTTTAGTATTGCATTTGACAAAAGTGTTTTTGGAAAAAAATTTGTTATTTTTAATTTTTTAAGTTTTGAAAACTACTTTTGGAGAGAAGCGGGTAAATAGATATTTTTTCCAAAGCAGGTTTGAGAAAAGTAGTTTATAAAAAATTAAAAAAATCAGTCAATTAAATCAAAAAAATTCTAAACCTGCTTTTTGGACGCTTAACAGCAATCCCAAACACCTCCGCAATAATCCTCTACGATTAACCAATATTAACCACCCTATTAACAGTCCAACATACACACAAATCATTTAACATGCCAATAACCTATCCAAACATCAACACTTAACAATCTATCATATCAAACCTACCATTTTCACATAATAGCATTAGAATCCCCAACATGCATTTCAACTCAAAATCATGTCATTTTACACAATCCAAACCCATCATAGCATGCATTAAAGACAAACACATATTCATGCAACTCAAGTCTTTGAATGTGGTTATGTGCATACCTTACACATAGGATGGAGCTTAAACACAACATTTTCTCTTTAAGCTCATTTTCTCCCTTGAGATGGACTTTCAACTCCTCTACTAGCTCCTAGCAACAAGAAAAATGTCTCCTTAGCCTTCTGGAACTTAAACAAACCTCAAAGAACACTAAGTTGAGCTCATTTATTATGAGCTCAAGAACACACTCTCTCACTATTCTCTCTAATTTTTCTCTAAAGAAACTTGTTCTATAAAACCCTAAAAATGGAGAATGTGGGTTTTTGATGACAGAAGAAACCTAACGTGCCATGTAGGCTGAATTTCAAATAGTGGGAGCAAATTTTAAGGGATACCAGCAAGAGAAAATCATGGTTGCCTCATTTACTCTTAATTGTGCAGGATTCACAGTTGTGACTCATCTTTCATAGGTATGAACCATTCATGGTCGTGATTAAACTTCACAATTTGTGAATTGAAATCCCGATATTCACGATTGTGACACTCATTGTCATGAGCATGAAACTCCTAAGCTTCTAATACTAAAACTTTATTTAAACTCTACCCAACTCTAACTCCCTCAAACCACTAACCTAACTTGTAAACCCTATTTTACAGACGTTACAAGCTTTTAAGGAGAATAAAAGCTTTGTTGTTAGATAAAAACCCTTTTACATATTTTCATAACCTAAATGTCTTTTATTTGATTGCACCAAATGATGATGACATGATGGAGTCTTCAAATGAGGTTCAGATTGGGGATGGATAATAAAAGTGACTTTGAAGAGGAAGTTGTTTATGGAACTTATGAGTTGGTAGGGGCAGGTGAACCAGCCCATTTTTTTTCCTACTTTTTTTAAATGCAAATTATATATTAGAATTATGAGGGGATTGATAGTAGGGAATTGGTTCATGTGTCGAAGGATTTATTGGCTTCTCAGCGGCCAAATATTCTAATTTTGATTAAGCCTAAAATTAATGGCTCGATTACAAATGATGTTTGTGTTAGGCTAGGTTTTGATGCTTGGTCGAGAAAGGAATCACATGGTTTCAGTGGCAGTATCCATCTATTTTGGATGACTTCTTTATTCTCTTTGACTTCTTGTATCGAATCCTCAGTTCATTCATTGTGAAGTGTTGTATGGGTATAATCGCATGTGCCTTTTTATGGCTATTTATAAGAGTCCTCATGGTGCTTTTTGTAATTTTCTTTTAGTTTTCTCTAGGTGAATTAGGCGAACACATTCATTTGACGTAGCTTCTGATTGGAAATTTTAACATAATGTAGTTAGGGTATGAACAGTATCATTGTTCTCTTAGCTTAGGTGGCCGAGATGCCAGGTTTGGTTCATTTGTGGATAATCTATCTACTCAGGCTCTAGCTACACTTTGTGTTGTAGGAATTCTCATCTTAATTTTAAATTGCATAAACGAAAACAAAAGTATGGACTCGGTTCAGATGGGTGCAACATTGTTTAGAGGATAAGGTTTCCATTAATATGATTCTCTTTGAACAAAAGCTTTGAGTGGAATTAGATTCTATTTTACTTTAGGAGGAGTTGATGTGGTTCTAGGAATCTAGATGTGACTAGATCTCTTCGGGGGACCAAAATACTAAGTTTTTTCATTGTGCAGCTATCATTTAGAGTCATTGGAATAAAATAAGTTCTTTGCAGGATAGTGATGGGAACTAGATTTATGATGTTTCTACACATGCTTCAGAAATCTTTATAGTGATGAGGGTCATTTGAGTACTATTTCTATTTTGCACATATTTCCTCCTTTCCTTCCAAATAACTATGCTAAGGTTTTTAGTTCCATTTCCATAGATGATGTGTGACAAGCACTTTTTGAAATGGTTCCTCACAAAGCGCATGGGATAGATAGTTATCCAACGAATTTTTACTAAAAAGGTTAGGAATTTCTTCGTGATGGCTTGCTTACTTTTGTGAAAGATTGTCTTAATTACTGAAATTTAGGCACCTAAGCATCTAAATTCGTGTCACGTTCTTATATAATTAAGATAATCTCAACTATATAAAGAAGTGTCACATATCTTGTTACTGAAAAATTGGTTTAATTAAAAACTTTTTCTGTTTTTATTAAAATTTGTGTCTTAACTTATCCTTATCTGGCTTATATCATGACTATCGTGCATCATTTGTTTCATATTCATAGACCATATACTAGATTAACAAACTCTGTCTGTATAATAAAAATATATGTTTAGGCGTACACAAGCCCAATATTTATAAAAAAAAATGCATCGTTGTATCAAATATTAATTTCATGTTCTTTAAAATAAGCAGACATATATAAAAACTATATCCTATATCCCATGACATATGAACAAAAAGAACAAAAGAATGTCATATATAATTGCTCAAATTGATCTCTGTATAAGCTTTACTTCTCGACCTATGAATTTTATCTACAAGGCTCCAAAACCTATGTGCAGAAAAACACCAACACGCTAAGTAACCTAGTCTATATGTGCATAAAAATTCTATATACATCTATGCCATGCTCATATCATAATATACCATGCTCATATCATTAACATTGTGACCATACATAGGGACATACATTCACTATGATCCTTACCTTTATAACGGAGTTAACATGCATACTTGTACATTAGATCACAACAAGATATAAACATTTATCTACATTCATTTGTACACTTATACATGTCAACATAATACTAAACCATATTCTTTTTCAACATTTCTATTTATATACTGGTTTTCTTTATCCTTATTATTTTGTTTCGCATGTAACTCATCATAAACAATAATCTATATATAATATATATTATATCATTTTTAATTCTTATGCCACACATTTCATAGTTGTAATAACCATTCACATCGGGTGTGAATGATGTGAATGTCCTATGTCATACGTTTCATAGTCGTGACAACTATTCATAGGAGTGAACCTTAAACCATGATATTCAAGGTCGTGACAACCCTTTCATGGGGGTGAATGTACCTTTCACTCACAATACTCATAAAAAGAAACTACCTCATTTTAAACTCTATCATTTTGGACTTGTATCATTTTCATGGGACTGAAAGCACTTTCATCACTATTTTTAACTTTAAAACCATAATCTACCCATTCTCTCTCTCTAATTACCAACATATCTTATATGTCCTAATTAGCAGGAGTTATAAAATCATTTTCGGCCTATCAATCTTTATACTATTTTATACAAGCTAGTGACCAAAGTGATAGTTAATCGACTTAAGCCTATCTTGTCTTGGCTCATTGCACCTACTCAAAGCAACTTTGTCCTTAATCGACAATTTTTTTTATAATGTGGTTATTGTTCAGGAGGTGATTCGCACTATGCATTGTCGTTGTAGTGGTAAGAGTTTTATGTTGATTAAGCTTTATTTGGAAAAGGCATATTATCACCATAATTGGGCTTCTTACAAGAAAATATACATAGTGTGGGCCTCTTAGATTCTTAGGTTTCTTTTATTATGAATTATAATTGGTCTAATAGGATGCATATGTTTTGGAATGGGTGCCCTTCTAAGACTTTTGTGCCAATTAGGGATATTCATCAAAATCCTTTATCCCTGTACTTATTTGTTCTTACTATTGAGTGTTTGAGCCATATGGTCAATGATGCGATGGATGTTGGTTCTTGGAATCCTGTTTGTATTTCACAAAATGGAACGAGATTAACTCATCTTTTTTTGCAGATGATATTGTTCTTTTTATTGAGGCCACACCTCAACAGATGTTAGTCATTTAGGAGTGTTTGGATTCCTTTTGTAGCTAGTCCAATCAAAATGTGACTTATGGCAAGTCGAATATCTTATTTTCAACTAATTTTTCTACAACCCTCACTATGTAGATTTTTAGTATTGCCAATATCCCCTCTACTTCAATTATTAGTTTTATTTTGGTAAGCAAACTATTAATGGCAGGGCTTCGAAAGGCACTTTTTAAGTATGTTCTTGATTGGGTTAAAAAGAAGTTGACGAGTTAGAACACAAGTATTATTTCTCTGGTGGGTTGAATTACTTTAACTCAAAGTGTTCATAATACTATGCCTTTTATGCCATGGAAACATCTAAGCTACCAGTTACTTTGTACGATGAAATTGATAGAGTATGGGATCATGATCTAGACACTCATAAAGTGCACTTAGTTAATTAGGAGACTATTGGACAACCTGAAGATTGTGGAGGTCTTGGTATTTTTCCTCTTCGGTTAATGAATTAAGCTACTTTTGCCAAGTTGGATTGGCAATTTTTTATTGAGGCAAATAGTTTTTAGGTTCGAGTTTTGCAGTCTAAATGTGGTGAGGGCAAAAAGGGCCCTAATACTATTCAGACAGTTCAGGATGTTTCGAATCTATGGTCTAGTATGACAGAGGAATCTTTTATTATTTGGCAGGGTATCCAGGTTCATATGGAAAATGGTGCTTCTACTTTCTTCTAGTTGGACCATTGGATTAGCGAGGGCCCTTTATATGAGTATGTTGTCCAAGATATTCCTCTTTTGGAATTAGAGCGTATTGTCACAACCCTAGACTTCAACTAGTAATCGTGCGACACTTAGCACGGTCCATTGCACTAAGCCTGCCTTCCAACCCGATAAAACACTCCAAAGAGAATAGAAAGGAACTTAGAGATTTAGAGGATTCAAGAGCAAAGCAAGAACACACGAGAGTTTGTGAAGAATGCTTTGTATTGCTCTTAGAGAGGTTATCTTACAACTTCCCAAGATTTACAAGGATTTCCCAAGGATGCTACAAATGAAGGCCAAGAGGCCTATTTATAGTGTGGCACCAAGCCTAAGGTTATGCCACAAGTTTCTAGATCCTACCAATTCTAGAATGTACAAAAGTGTCTACAACATGCTACAAGGTTCTAGGACCTTCTAGTCAAGTCTAGCCAACTCTAGAGTCTTCTAGGATTGTCTAGTTCCTTCATGCAAATTCTAGGATGCTCCAGAAGTTTCTAGGGACTTTTACATCATTCATGAACCATCCAACATGTTCTAGAATATTATAATGCCTTTCAGCACCTTCCAGCACCTTCCAATAGTATCTAGCACCTTCCAGCACTATTTCTTTAGATTTTGAGGGAAAATTTTAGCGGGACATAACACCCTCCCCCACTCAAGTTCGAGACAACCTCGTCGCGCCTTCAAGCTTGAACCTTTCTATGTGATCTTTGAACTACCACAAAGAGTCTTCAGGTTCCCAGCTTGCCTCTATGTCTGGGGCATTCTTCCATTTGACCAAGTATTCCCGATAACTTGGTACACCTCTACGCTGAATTAGGTGGTCTGCCAAAATAGGATCCACTTCTCTATCAAATGAGGTTACTACTGCAGTGGGTGCCTTCTTTGATTCTCCTCGACTCGCATCTTCCTCGTCTCCATGATAAGGCTTCAACATGCTTACATGAAAGACTGGGTAGATCTTAAGCTTAGGATGGAGTTATAGCTTGTAAGACACCTTAGCGATCCGCTTAAGGACTGGAAATGGCCCTTCATATTTCTACACCAACCCCTTGTGAACCTTCCTCAAGGACTTGAACTGTTGGGGCAATAACTTGACAAGGACCAATTCTCCTTCCTGAAATTCGACCATCCTCCTTTTCTTGTTAGCCCACTTCTTCATCTTTTTAGATGTCTTGTTCAAATAGGCTCGGGCTAACTCAGTTTGCTCATGTCATGCCTTAGCAAATTTGAAAGTAGCAAGACTCTTTCCTTCATAGCTTGTGTCCAAAGCATGAGGGGTCATAGGTTGTTATCCCATAATGATCTTGAAGGGACTCTTGCCAATGGATTCACTTTATTGCAAGTTGTAAGAGAATTGGGCTACATTCAGCAACTTAGCCCAATCATGTTGGTTGGCACTAACAAAATGCCTAAGATAGAGCTCTAGTAGTGTGTTGGCATGTTCCGTCTGTCCATCGCTTTGTGGATGAAAACTTGTGGAGAAGTTCAAGTCTGATCCCAACAACTTGAACAACTTTATCCAAAACTTTCCAGTAAATCATGGGTCTCGATCACTCACGATGTTAGATGGAATTCCCCAATATTTCATCACAACATGTTTAAGGAACAACAGTACAGTCTCATCTGCAGTGCAATCCACTGAGGCAGGTATGAAGGTTGCATATTACTGAAGCGATCAATGACTACTATTATACTGCCAAAGCCTTTTGATTTTGGCAAGCAAGTGATGAAGTTCATTGAGACACTCTCCAATGGTCTCTCCAAAATAGGCACTGGTTCTAGCAAGCCACCGGGTGCACACTGCTCCGTTTTTTCTTGTTGGCAAACAAGACAAGTTCTTACGTAGGCTTCAGCATCATCCCGTAGTTGAGGCCAATAGTAAATAAATTTGATCAAGGAAAGGGTGCGTCTCATGCTTGGGTGTCCAGCCCATAGTGAATCATGGCATTCCTTGATCAACTCTTTTCTCAAGTTCCCCCACTTAGGTACATATATGCGATTTTGCTTGGCGTAGAGTAGTCTGTCACTCTGCCAAAATTGCCTTGTCTTTCCTTCCTACAATGAGGTTTTGAACCAGGGCATCATGTTCCAATCGTTCTTTGATCTTTTCCAGCAAGGGAATGCTTGGTCTATTTAAGGCTGCTAACTCCACCTTTCGATTTAGCGCATCAGCCACCACATTGGCCTTACCCGGCTTATACTCAAGCTTGTAGTCAAACTCTGCCAAGAAGTCTTGCCATCGAGCTTGTTTGGGACTCAACTTCTTTTGAGTTTGGAAGTAACTAGTTGCTACGTTTTCAGTCATGATTACGAAGTGAGAACCCAACAAGTGGTGTGGCCACACGCTGAGACAATGGATGATAGCAGTCATCACATTTTCCTGTACCGTGTAGTGGCATTCGGTGTCATTGAGCTTATGGCTCTCATATGCTATCGGACGCCCTTCTTGCATCAACACTCCACCAATGGCAAAGTCTAAGGCATATGTATACAACTCGTACATCTTAGAGGGGTCTGGTAGGCAAAGCATTGGTTCTTCGCTAATGGCCTTCTTCAAGTCATCGAATGACGCTTGGCACTTGTTTGTCCACTCCCAAGTCTTGTTCTTCTTGAGTAGGTCAGTTAGTGGGGCTGCTCTTACTGAATATGACTTGATGAATCTCCGGTAGTAGTTCACAAGTCCAATGAAAGACCTTAACTCAGGGACCTTAGTAGGAGGTTCCCATTCCTGGATGACTTTCACCTTGTCTCCATCCATCATAAGCTTCCCATCCTTTATCCTATGACCCAAGAACATCACCTCATCTTATGCAAAGGAACATTTCTCCTTCTTAACATATAGCTCATTTTCCCTGAGGACCTCGAACACCTTCCTCAAATGCTTAAGATGTTTTTCCATAGTCCGACTATATATTACAATATCATCAAGGTATACTACCATAAACCGATCGAGTTAGGGATGGAAAAGCTTATTCATGAGAGTGCAAAAGGTAGCAGGTACATTAGAGAGACCAAAGGGCATAACAAGGAACTCATAAGCACCGTACCTTGTTACACATGTAGTCTTCGGTTCATCCCCTTTGGCTATGTGCACTCGGTAGTATCCCGACTACAAATCCAACTTCGAGAAGTATCTTGCGTTCCCCAATTGATTAAACAAATCAGCAATGAGTGGGATAGGATACTTGTTCTTTACCGTGATCTTGTTTAGAGCGCGGTAGTCAATGCACATTCTTAGTGAGTCATCCTTCTTTTTCTGAAAAAGCACCGGGGCACCAAATGAGGCTTTGGATGGTCTAATGAAACCAGCATCCAATAGCTCATCGAGTTACTTTCGTAGTTCTGCCAACTTCGAGTTTGTCATCCGGTAAGGACTCATTGCTGGTGGTCTTGTACTAGGCTCCAGCTCAATTTCATGGTCCCCCTCCCTCCTTGGAGGTAACTGTTTCGGCAATGCCTCAGGCATCACATCTTGGAACTCATCCAAGACAACTTGCACCTCCATCGGTAAGCTTGGTTGTGGTGATGCTTCCTTATCATCATATTCCTTAAGAATGGTCAAGTAACTCTCTTCCTCCCTCTTCAATCCCTTCTTGAATTGAAGAGCGGAGAGAACTTGGGTAGTAGGCTTGGTGGTCCTCTCCGTCGGTACTAGACAAGCCTTTGTTCCATCCAAAATTCACATAGAATTTGAACATGGGACAAGGAAAGCTTTGACCTTGTCTAAGAACTCCATGCCGAATACCACCGAGAAATCATCCATGGGTGCCACGGATAAATCCACTTGGCTAGTCCATGCACCAAGACTGACCTTAACTCCATGGGCAACTCCTTAGAGAGGTTGTGTCACCGAGTTAACTGCTTTGAGGGAGCCACCTCCATTGGCAACCTTGAGACCGAGTCTATTGGCTTCCTCTAACGAAATAAAGTTGTGAGATACACCTGTGTCAACTAGGGCTTTGGAAACTTTCCCATTGATGGTTGCATCCACAAACATGAGTCCTTTGGGGGTCGTTGGGGCACTCTGCAATGCACTAAGTAATCACAAAGATCCCATCTTTGCACTTTCATCTGCCTCACTTCCGTCTTGATCATGAGTGGAGGCAACTAAAGCATTCAATGTCTTCCTTTTTGGACATTCTCGTGCCCAATGTGGTCCATCGCATATGAAGCATGTCACACGAGGCTTTGAGGTGCCACGTTCTTCCCTTTCCTTCCCCTTGTCTCGTGGCTTGAACGAGGAGCCTTCTTTGTGATTTTTATGGCTCTGACTCTTAGCATGGCCTCCTCCACTTTTTCCTCCACCAAACTTTCTATCCACTATCCTCAGGCCTTATTTGTTTGAGGAGTAATCAATGAGACTTTCAGCAACTGCAATGGCCACAGACAAGTCTTGGAAACCATGTCGCTTGAGCTCAAAGTTAGCCCACAATTGGAGACCGTCAATGAACAAGAATAATGCATCTTTGTCCGATGTGTCAGGGACTTCTAGTAGTAAGCTTGTGAACTCCTTCACATATTCCCTTATGCTACCTGTCTGCTTTAGTTGTCGAACTTGGCCCCTCGCCTTTTCTTCAGCATTTACGGGGAAGAATTGGCTTTTGAACTCCTTTTTGAAGTCCTCAAATGTGTCAATTGTGCATACCTCACGTTGCACATCTCCATGCCTTCATCTCCACCACAGCATAGCAGTGTCGGACAGGTACATGGCAGCGGTTCGGATTTTGCTAGCATGGCTCGTTATGCCAGTAGCCTCAAAGTATTGTTTCAACCCTCATAAGAAGTTATCAACTTCCCTAGCATTCCTAGCACCATTGAAGGTCTTTGGTTTAGGAACTTCCACCTTTTTGGCCTCATTGATGGTGGTTGTATTAGTTCCCGAGGCCATAGCCCGCTTATATAGTGCTACATCACCACCCATATCCTCAACTCTAAGCAGCAAATTGGAAATTTCTCTTTGGAAGAGATCACGTACCTTGGCAAATTCGGCCTTCAACCCATCAATCTCTTGCCTTAACCCACTATCTAGCTTGTTGAGGGACATCTTGACCGCTGCATGGATCTTCGCATCCTCGACCTCTAAGCCACTACAACGTTCCTCCAAGTTATCCACTCGGTCGAACAGCTCCCCCAAGTTATCTTGAGCACTCCCAACACGTGCTTTCAAGCTAGAAATCATGTCTTTCGACTTGGCTCGAGACTCCTTAGATGGTGGTTTTCGAACTTCCTCACGACCACGCTAGGTGTAGCTGGGGCAGTAGCCTTCATTATGCCAAGGGTAGTATAGCTTCAAACCAAAGCTCTAATACCAACTGTCACAACCTTAGACTTCAACTAGCAATCGTGTGGCACTTAGCACGGTCCATTGCACTAAACCTGCCTTCCAACTCGACAAAACACTCCAAAGAGAATAGAAAGGAACTTAGAGATTTAGAGAATTCAAGAGCAAAGCAAGAACACAAGAGAGTTTGTGAAGAATGTTTTGTATTGCTCTTAGAAAGGTTATCTTACAACTTCCCAAGATTTACAAGGATTTCCCAAGGATGCTACAAATGAAGGCCAAGAGGCCTATTTATAGTGTGGCACCAAGCCTAAGGTTATGTCACAAATTTCTAGATCCTACCAATTCTAGAATGTACAAGAGTGTCTACAATATGCCACAATGTTTTAGGACCTTCTAGTCAAGTCTAGCCAACTCTAGAGTCTTATAGGATTGTCTAGTTCCTTCATACAAATTCTAGGATGCTCCTGAAGTTTCTAGGGACTTCTACATCCTTCATGGGTCATCCAGCATGTTTTAGAATATTATAGTGTCTTCCAGCACCTTCTAGCACCTTTCAGCGCTATTTCTTTGGATTTTTAGGAACAATTTGAGCGGGACATAACAGTATGGTGGCTAATTATTGGGTGTATGAGGCTTGGGATTTTAATCATCTTAGTTGCTATCTTCTAGTTGAAATGTTGAATACGTTGTTTCAATTATACTTTGGGTGGATAGCGGGACTAGGGACGGTATCTTCTGGAGACATACTTTGTCAGGTAAGTTTTCAGTTAAGAGTGCTTACTCTCTCATTCGTCACAATTTTTGGGACACCCATAATAGTATTTGGAAAAAATCTTTTGTGTTAAAGTTTCTCGACGTTATAGCATTTTCCTTTGGTTGGCCAATTATGGGAGAATTATGATGGAGTGGAGTGTTCCTCTCCTGGTTTTGTTCAGGACAACTATTGTTCTATTTGTGGTGGTGGCCTAGAGATGATTTTTCATGTGTTATGAGACCATCCTATTGCAACTATGGTGTGGCAATCTATACTTGATACTTCAAACTAAACCAAATCTTGTAATTTTATTTTTCATAATTAGGTTGGAATTAACTTGCATGGTGGTATTCACGATGGTAGTCAAGCAGATTGGTATTTGAGGTTTGTTTCAATCCTCCAATGGTTTTGGAAATGGCATAATACATAAGATTTTCAATGGCTAGAATACTCCTCTATAGGTGAAAAATCTTTTCTTGCGAAAATTATGGAGTGACGTTGTTGTTGCTTTTACTACTCATGCATTGCAACTCCACATTGCGTGGGTTAAACGTCTCACATATGTTGGTTGGTATCCTCCAGATTGTGGCTAGTGGAAACTTGATTTGGATGGAGCTAGTAAAGGTAATCCAGTATTGCAGGTGCAAGTGGATTGTTATGTGATCACTCAGAAGCCTAGATTAGTGGTATTGGGTGGACATTGGAGTCTGCAACTCAGTTTCTACCGAACTTTGGACCATTTATTATGGGTTGCGGTTGGCTTTAATTCTCAAATGGCCCAACAGTTCCTACTCGGTGGCTCAGATGGGATACAGGTTGTTGCTAATATTCTCTTTCGATGTAGAAAGTATGTTTCAAAGCCTTGGGATGTTCGCATTTGTCACACTTATCGAGAGGGCAATCGTGTGTTATATTTTTTTTGGCTTCTTTTGCCTTGAGCTTGCATTTGGATGTTCATGTTTTCTACCAACCTCCTCCTTTGTTGCATTGTGTGCTGAATGAGAATGTGATGGGTATTAGTTTTTATTGTGTTATTTTAGTTTAATGAGTTTCCGCTCCTCTCTATATAAAAAAAATGATGAGATTTCCAAAAATCATAAATATTGAACCATATTTTCTCCATTTGCGGAAAAAAAAAATTGCACCTTAATTATCTCCCCCTTTTCCTTTTTTATTTTTTTTATTTTTTCTTAATTCAGCAACCAGGTGGTGAAGCATTGGAGTTCAACAAATTGCTATGGAATTCAACTAGCAAATTTTTACCCGATCCCATTCCAAAAAACGACCCTGATTTGTTTTAAAATTTGTTATGACTAGGGTCAACTTGAAATTAATTTAAAATTTTTATAAGTTGAATAAGTGTCGATATGAAGATAATCTGAAAGTGACTCAAACTGATCACATAATATATCCACTCGATTGATCTGATTTTTTAAAATTTAAATTTTTTTTTTAAAAAAACTTTTTATGCTAATAAGTTTGAAATTCATTTTAATATTTAATTGTATTTATTTAATAAATAAGCATTAATTAAAATTTTAATAATTCAATTCAAAATTAATTTTTATGAGATATTAATAAAACCCATTAAAAGATTTTTTATTAAATATTAATGAATTTAAATTCAATTGATTAATTTAATTTAAAGTAAAATTCAACTCACTAAAACTAGCATTATTAATATAAAATCTTTCTTATGATGTCAGAATAATTGAGCAAAATCTTAAATGTATTTTCAAAAATACTGAGTTAAACTTTACCTGACTAGTATAGACAAATAGAAAATCTCACACCCATCCATCAGTTATTTTTATTAAAAAAAACCATAAATTATTTTAAAAGTAAAAATTTAAAAATAGCTTATATTATTAGCTTAATATTTTAAAAAATAAAATAGCAATCGATATATAACTAAAAAGTGATCGATTTCACTATTTGAAACAACCCGATCTGAATATTTAAAAAACTAATCTGAACCAGTTTAATAGAAAAAGAATTGATATGATTAAACCCAAAAAATGATCTGAAATTAAATCTAAAACCATCTAATTCAATTATAAGATATAAGATCTGACTCAATTCGAAAATGACTTAAAAACGATACAAATCTGAACTGATATGAATCCAAATCTATCCAACCTGACCCAAATGATAGATTTAAATATTAGACATATATAAAATAAAATAAAAAGGTTTTTCAAGGACCAATTTTATAAAAACAAAATCCAGAATACAGCAATTCTCGCTCTGATTTATCAAATATAAATAATAGGAGTTGATGATGAAGACCCTCGAAAAAGAAAAATGTCTATTGGGAATAATAATTTGTTTGTCATTTTAAAAAGTTACAGTTTGGGGTCCAGAGAATGCGATCAAATTGAGCTAAATTTCAAGGGGGTGACCAATTGAACACCATTATTGTTGTTGTTGTTTTTTTTTTATTTTTTATTTTCTATAAGGTTATGACCACAACTTGAAATGGAATCCTATAACGACACCCATAAACAAGTTCTCCTTTATGAACTTTTCAATTTAGTCATTCAAATAGAATACTAAATCAAGCAAAATGTCCTCTCAATTCTCAAATTGTCAAAAATGTAAATTAAATTGGGATCCACGTCCAATTATTGCATATTAATCCATTGACTTAAGGTGCGTGTTTTTTTTATTTCTATTTTTTTATCATGAGCTACACTTAACTGATCGGAAATAAAGTTCTTTGTGTACTAAAATTAAATTTGGGTCCTTAGTAAAAATAAAAATAAATAAATAAAAAAGCTCTAGAAGTATCCATGGTATGTCTCTTAGACATTCACATGGAGGGATTCCACCTTTATAACCCGAAGAAATTGAATGGTTCAATAACAAAAGATATGTTTCTTGGAGCTTCCAATAATTTTATTCAGCCAAACAGAAAAAAGTTATTTTTATGAATTGTCCTCATCATGTTAAAGATGCTCGGGAAAATTATATTTCTCCTTTTGATTGTTAATATATATTCTCTTTATTATTTTAATTTGAATTTCGTTTAATGTTGTATTCTTTATATTTTAAAAGACTTTTCTTATGTATACCGATTCATAAAATAATTTATATATTATGCTAATCATAAATTGACATTAATTTTTTGTACGTTAATATATATATATATATATATATATATATATATATATATATATATATATATATATATATATATATATATAGTAAAAGAAAAAGAAAAAAGAAAAAAAATTACTTCCATTTTCAACAAAAAAGGAGTTATATTTTCCCATTTGATAAATGTGAATCTTATACAAAGTATGAGCAAAAGATTAAATTCAATAGACATAATTCCATAACTAAATTTGTCCCAAAATTTTTGATTTAAAATCTAATAAAATTTAAATATGTCAATTCGAATCTAAAAATTATTTAAATTTAATTTTAAAAGATAAATTGACCCAAAAAAAATTGAAAATAATAATGTAAAAGTGATTCAAACCTAAAATGACTTTGAACCCATCAAATCTAATTATCAAATCTAATAATTGGGGATATTGAACATATTATTTTTTAAGAAAAATACGAAACAAAATAATTGTGTAGTGGAAGCATGTGGGATCTCCCTATCACTTTAGAGGGTTGTGTAATTTTCTACCCGTGGGCTTGATTTTGATTGACTAGTGAGGAAGGCAAAGCCGTGGTGGCTCTGCAAATTGCAAGTGGACACTCTTTTCAGCACACAAAAAATTGAAAAAATAAAAAAAATAAAAAAATACGAAAAGACAATATCTTATCCCTTCGAGTCTGAGATAAGGAATTTAAACATCTCTTCGCTAAAAATAAATAAATAAATAAAAGAATACAGCATTATTCTTATTCTTTCTTGGAAGCAGTTAGGAAGCCAAGCCAACTAAGTTCACACTGACCACAGCAAATTGGAGAGATTAGAAGAAGTCCTTTTTGGGTCCATTAGGAATCATTTCACCTCTTTCTTTCATATATTTTTAAGTTTTCTTTCCTTTTACTTACTTTACCTTAAAATCGATAAAGGGGGTGTGAATGCGATTTAAATTATTCATCCCAAAAGTTAATTGAATGATTCCTTTAATAAAGGAGAAAGGTATTGACCCTCCAAATTGATATTATTCATTTACACTTCACAGGTTTTAATGACGTGGCATTGAGTTGTAGAGTTTATTCCAAAATCTAATAAAGCTAAGAATCTAAGTCTACATTATGGACATGATGTTAAGCCGTTATTATCAGTGTTGATGTAATATTTCAGGATGCTTCTTGTCTTTAATAGCAATTTAGATATTTGCTAATTTAGGTTGTAAATTGTTCTACATTGTTGTTATTCAGTCACTATATATATATATATTCATTTCAGTTATCTAGTGTAAGAACATATTATTTTTAGTTCAGCTATTCATCTTTAATCATATGATTTGAATATGTACGTCCAACGTATTAAAAAAAATGGCATTGCTGTGGAAATGGATGAAGTATGTCTATTTTACTTGATAACCATGTAAATTATAATTTGGGTCTTGGTTTATAAACCATCCCAGTAAAGAGACTCCAATTCATTTAGAGGAAAGTAACATGTAGAGTCATTCTCCCTTCTCTCTCTCCTCTTTTCTCTCTAAAAACTCATCTTCCACTTTATAGTTTTGAGGCTGACGTTGGCCTTCTAATGACAGCTTCTAAATCCTCCAAATTATGTGTTTTTGTTTTATTTTCTAGTTCTAATAAATTTAGATATAGTATATTTCTTTTGTGCAGTTTTATTTTCCCTTTCGGATGTTTTTTTAGTTAGTTATTCATTTAATCCAATTTTTTATTAGTTTTTATAAGATTTCTTTTATAAATTAGTATCAGTTGTTGATCTATATTGTTTTTTTTATCTAATATAAGATAAAAACGATTTCTGAATGAACCGTTATTAAAAAATATTGAGAAATCAAAATTTTATTAGAGTCGCGTAGAAAATGTCATATTTAATTTTTTTAGATATTTAATTTATTTTCTATTATTATATTTTAATATTTTATTATCAATTTTAATATGTATTATAAATATAGTATGATTATCTTAATTAATTAATTGATGATATCTTCTCTTTCAAACAAAAATTTTAATCATATATAAACATTACTGGTTGCATGCCTATCTAGATTAGGGATGTTAATCTTGGAAACACAGCAACTTGATTAGAAAGTAATCTTGAAAGCTTTATTTTCTCTTAGAAAGTCTTACTGTACAAGAATATATTAAAAATAGGCAATTTATTCTCTTTCATTTAATTTTTTATATTTTTTGCACTCTTTTGCTTATTTCTCGGTTATTGACTTAAGCATTTCTAGGAACGGACCAAGATTGAATATTGAGGGGATACAAGACAAAATATACTATTTTATAATTCACAGTATAAATTTTAGTAAATATTTAATCAATTAATATGTAAATATATTTAAAATAAATTATATAATTTTTTTAATTATGCCTCCATGACATGCCTGTTGAAAGCTAATCTTAATTATATATTAACAATTTTTTTTCTTTATCAACTATATATTATAATTAATTAAAATGAAGAAAGTGAGATATCAAATCATCCATGGTGCAAAAAGAGAAATGAAAATAAAATAAAATAAAAGAAAGAAACATATAGCGTGTGGAAAGTAATGATATGGGTGTGGATTAGTGGATTTTGTCTCTAAATGATATGCGATGGGTCACATGTGATTAACACGCAATTGCCAATGCCATGCAACTCTCCTCAACCACTTCACCCAACGACTCCTTTTGTCATTTACTCTTAGAAATGGGTTGGGAATCCAATTGATGAGTTAATAGTTAATAAAATACCATATCCCATTCAATTTTTTCCTTTTCCTTTTTTGGTCAACACAAATACCATGCAATATAATTATTCTCTTTCATTCATTTTTTACATTTTCTGCACTCTTTCGCTTATTTCTCGATTATTGACTTAACTCTCTTCCCCCGGGAACGGACGCAAGATTGAATATATTGAGGGGAGCCTAGACAAAATGCACTATTTTTATAATTGACGGTATAAATTTTAGTAAATATTTAAGCAATTAATACGTAAATATATTTAATTAAAATAAATAAATAAATATTTTTTTATTAATAGACAAACGTAATCAATTTAGTAATGTATATAAACAAACCATCAAGCAATTATTATAGGAACACACAAATTTAATGGTTGACATAACTTAATTTATGAGATGAATTTCTTTGAAAAAAATCATATTGATTTTAAAATCTAGTTGATTAAATCAACTCTAATTTGCAAATATGAAATAAAGCAATCATATACTATAAAATTTCCTTGATCAAACTCTTTGTTTCATACTATTGTTCTCATAATTGAGGTCATATCAATACTAGTAATTCTTCAGTTATAGATCACAAAACAAAAAATATAAATATAATACTTTTTATAAGATTCTGAAATCTATTATAAATAGTATGAATACAATTTAAGAAAAAAAAAACAATTCATATGACTTTGACAAATTAATGTATTATATAAAAAAAAATTATATTTATACATGGATCATTATAAAAATATATATACTGGTTTTTTATTTTAATTTCTTTACAATACAATTTTGATTTTATGCACCTTATTGTAAGTTGTTTGAGTAAAAAAATATAATAAAGAGAAATAAACTCATTTAAGGGTTTTATTTGAGTAAAATAATACAATTAAGGGTAGATTTTTTAAAAAATTAGAAGGAAAATTTTTGAAATTTAAAATATAATTTATAGCAGTGGCAACGGGTAGAGTTCCCGCGATATATATCCTACTCATATACTCCTTCAAAACTCATCCTAAATCTGTTTAAAATTATAATATTAATACTTGTATCCGTCCCAAAACCGATAAGTATTATCTAAATAATATCCGAACTCATATAATTATCCATTTATCATTAAAAAAATTAAATAAAATAAAATTCAAACTAGCTAAATAATTAAAATTTTAAAAATATACAAATAATTCATTATAAATTACTATAAAATCAAATAAAATAAATAAAATTTAATATAAAATCTAATTCAACACATCCAAATTAAAATAATTCATCGAATTATTTAAAAATAAAATTAAATTTAATTTTGGTATCAGAAACCCTTTACTCGAATCCCACTTGAAGCGTGATGGATTTGGATATTAATATCCAAATTTATTCTAAAATTATAATAGAATTATCTATTATAATTTAAACAAATCTAGATGAACTGAGGTACTCAATAAATATAAATCCATTGTTATTATATATGTAAATTTAAGAGAAAAAAATTGGTGGGGGCAAGGCCTTCCTTAAGTATAACATGAGTCTATCCCTGCTTCCTCCTAGATGCAGGACCTGATTTCTTATCTTTTTTTTGTAAGATATTATACATCCAATTTTAGTAGATATTTTTTCTCAAAATTCAGAGTTATCAAATTTGTGAACGGTTGTCAATAGTTGATTGGAACAAAGTAAATGAAAACTATTCAAGTGATGTATATATATTATATTAAATGTGTTGGGCTTTGTGGTATTGGGCCGTCCATGTGGGCTTGACCCAGCCCAGACTCATATCTTCTTATATATAAAGTTATGAAAATCTATAACTTTATATGAAAGATAATAAGGAAATGATATAATTTTTCATCAAAAAGTTTTATCTGAAATTCAAAAATTTTTGAAAAGGAATTTCTTCATTTTTGTTCAATCACAAGTGAATCAAAGCATTCGTACTGTGGAATTGAGTTAAGTTTTAGTAATTTGTCTCCACTGAAAGCATTGAAAATGCACAATCTACGTTCAACAATAAGTATCCGCTGCTTTAGAAATTTCTACATTGGTATCAGAGCCCGTTTTGGGCATTTTTGTATTTAAAATCATAATTGTGATGATTTTTGAGAAATTTACTATGGAAATTCGAAATTTCTTCAATTTTCATAAAATTAATTATTTAGTTTCATAGTTCGAATTTGGTATCATTGGAAAGCTCTCATCACAAGCTTTCTAACGAGTATTTTTGCATAATTTTCTGATGAGTGGTCGATTTTTTATGATTTTTCAAAGTTTTCGAGTATATTGTTTTTGAAAAACTGTCATTAAAACGATTTCTACTCTCAAATTGTGTATGTGTTGTTCAAACACGGCCAAAATGATATTGAAACGGAATAAAAATGGTCCAAATGGATTTAAAATCGTTAAAAATGTGTAAATTTTCAAAAATCGGTGCAAAACAACCTCCGAAAGATGGCGCATGTACTACACACGCCGCCTCAGCGCGTCACGTGCTGGAGGTTGGGGGAAAACGATTGCTGACAGTTTTGCAACGTGTTCATGACACGTGACACGTTTGGCCACATGGCTTCCTTTGGTTAATCCACAAATGCTGACGTGGAAAGGTACACGTGGTAACGCGTGTGAGCGCATGGGGAAACTGCGGCACATGGGGGCGCGTGAACGAATATTTTTTGTCCAAATTTTTTTTAAAATTCTCAAAATTTAATTTCCAATTTAATGGATTTTTTTTTGAAAATTTTTTGTGACTGTTTTGATGAAGAATTTGAAGAAAAATATGCAAATTGGAACATAATTACATGTATTTTTTTTGTATCTCACATAACAATATATTATTATTGTTATATTACATTATATGATGAATGCATTGTGGGAATATTACATTGGTATATTAATGAATCTCATCTAATATAAAATTAATTGGCACATGTTTAAATTAAACAATGATAACTGGACTATGTCAGTAGGAATTGATTGAGTTGTATATACAGTTTTTTTATTTCTACTGCTTGTGTTAGGTTATTATTGATTAATTTAAAGTATTGTGATTTGAAATTGATAAAAGTAATAATGAATTGTGCTAATCCTAATTATAATCATTTGTTTCTAAATAGTTGAAATGGTTGCAACAAAAAGCATTATTGCTGACTTGAATCAATGAGATAAGCTGAATGATAAAACTATGACATTTGGCATTGTAAAATTCAGCATCTCCTAGAAGAGCAAGATATGCTAGAAACAATAACACAACCAATGGCTGAGCCTGAGCATGAAAACACTGCTCAACGAAACAATAACACAACCAATGGCTGAGCCTGAGCATGAAAACACTGCTCAACATAGACGGGATATGGAAGCATATCAAGCCTATAAGCGCAAGGACAGAGTTGCTCGCATATTGATGCTGAGCAGCATAAGAAATGACTTGATGCTACGCTTTGAAAAGCACCACTCAGCCCAAGCAGTTTGGGATGCTGTTAAGGTTCAGTTTGGTGGAACTTCAACAACAAGGTTGCGTCAGTTAACTCTAAAATTTGATGCCTATAAGAAAAATTCTAATCATACAATGAGACAACACCTTATTGTCATGTCTAACATAATAAGTGAGTTGAAAGGTGTTGGTCATGAGATGACTGACGAGCAACAAGTCCAAGCTGTAATTCGCTCCCTTCCGAAAGCCTGGGAACACATGCATGTCAACCTTACCCATAATGATAATATAAAAAATTTTGATGATGTTGCCCGACATGTTGAGCTAAAGGAGGATCTCCTTCTTGCTGATAAGCCTGAATGAGAGGCTTATATGACTGAGTCTAGAGGTAAAGAGGCTTCTAACTCTGGGAAAAAGAAATGGAAAGGTAAGGGAAAATGGCAAGGAAAGGGAGAAAATAAGATAAAATTTAGTGGAAATAAGTGCAAGCGTAGGAAATGCAGCGAAAAGAAAGGTAAGAACATGAATTGCTTCAACTGTGGGAAGCATTGTCACTTTGCTCGTGATTGCACTGAGCCAAATGTATTGTTTGACCAAATTAGTCCCTCGGATTTATATGTTAGTAGTTGCTTGATGTTAGCTGAAACTGTTCCTTATTGGACTGTAGATTCAACATCAACAGACCACATAGCAAGGGACCGATCTGCCTTTATGGAATTTCGTCGAATTCCAAAAGGGAGTAGAAAATCTATATGGGGAATAATGCTTCGGCTGACGTGCTTGGGATCGGTTCCTACAAGCTAATGCTGCGGGGAGGTCGCACGTTTTATCTCCATGATATGCTTTATGCTCCTGATGTTCGACGAAATTTAGTTTCTATTATTGTTCTGCTTGGACTTGGCTTCAAAATTATTTTTGAAGATGGCTGTGTTAAAATACTTTTGGACAAAGTTTTTTATGGTTCTGGACATATGTTGAATGGTTTTATAGTGCTAGACACTATTTTTATGGATGTTAAGCAATCTATATTTCTTGTTGGAAATTCCAATAATGTTTCATTAATTGCTGATACTAAATGGCATGCTAGATTAGGACACATTGGGCAAGATTGTTTAAAAAGATTAGCAAAAATTGGTCTTTTAGGATCTATTAAGAAAATAAATTTGCCTATTTGTGAGCATTGTCTAACTGGAAAAGCAACAAGATTACCATTTGGCAAAACCAAAAGAGCCACATTTCTTTTACAGCTTATACATTCTGACATTTGTGACCCAATGAATGTTAGAGCAAGACATTGTGCTCACTATTTCATCACTTTTATAGATGATTTCACCAGATACGGTCACGTTTATTTAATCTCCCATAAATCTGAAGCATTAGATTGCTTCGTACATTATAGTAAATTGGTTGAGAATCAATTAAATTTGAATATAAAATCATTACGGACCGATCGAGGGTGTGAATATCTATCTGATTTATTCAAAAGTTATTGTGATGATAAGGGTATAGCTAGACAGCTAACTATTCCTTCTACTCCGCAACAAAATGGCGTAGCAGAAAGAAGAAATAGAACCCTATTGGACATGGTTAGGTCAATGATGGCACGGGCTAATTTACCAATTTCCTTTTGGGGAGATGCATTAATGACTACTGCCTACATTCTAAATCGTGTACCATCAAAATCTGTTCATTCCACCCCATATGAATTGTGGAAAAATAAAAAGTCTGACTTAAGCAATATGCGCCCATGGGGTTGCGCAGCTTATATCCACAATACTTCTCATGAATATGGAAAGCTTGGTCCGAGGGGGTAGAAATGTATCTTTATAAGATACTCAGAATTCTCCAAAGGATATGTATTATTGGGGGAAGACACAAATGGAAGAATAACAAAAGTTGAGTCACGAGATGTCATTTTCTTAGAACATGACTTTTTTGAAAAAGGTGAGATAAATAAGAATTTCCAATTTTATGAAATGGAAGATCCTGAGACTAGTGGGAGTGCAAGAATAATTGATTTAGCACTCACAGAGCAAGAATTTATTGCTCCTTCTGAACTAAGTGGGAGTGCAAGAATGTCATATTTTGTTCCAATGGAGCAAGACCATGAACAATCTCAACCTTGACGTAGTAATCGTGACAAGATTCTCCGTCGTCGATTTGAGATTGAAGGGGAAGCTTTTATGATTGCTCTAGATGAAGAAGAGCCTAAAACAATACAACAAGCTCTTTCTAGCCCTAAAGCAAAGGAATGAATTAAAGCTATGGAATAGGAAATGGATTCGATGATATACAATCAAGTATGGGATTTGGTTGAGAAACCGCTTGATCGTAAGACTATTGGGAACAAATGGATTCTCAAAATAAAACGTAAGGCGGATGGGACAATAGAAAGATTTAAAGCTTAATTAGTAGCTAAGGGCTACACACAAAAGAGGGAATTGACTATAAAGTTACATTCTCACCTGTAGTCAGGTTTGCATCAATTCGCCTCATTCTGGCTATAGTAGCACGAATGGACTTAGAATTATATAAAATGGACGTTAAAACTGCTTTTCTCAATGGAAAACTAGATGAAGAGATCTATATGGATCAACCTTTGGGTTATGAACTCAAAGGACAAGAGCGCAAAGTTTGCAAGCTCAAAAGATCCATTTATGGTCTTAAGTAAGCGTTAAGACAGTGGAACCTTAAATTTCATCAAGCCATATTAAAGGATGGTTTTACGATGATGGAGGAAGACCATTGCGTATATATTAAACGTTCTAACAATGGTTTTATAATTATGTCCTTGTATGTCGATGACATTTTAATAGCTGGAAATGATAAAAAGTTGATTGATACTACCAAGAAATGGTTATCATCGAACTTCGAAATGAAAGATATGGGCGAGGCTAGTTATGTACTTGGTGTTAAGATCCTAAGGGATCGCTCTAAAAGACTTCTGGGTTTGTCTCATGAGACTTATATAAAGAGAATGTTAGAGCGTTACCATATGCATGAATGTAAGCCTATGGATACCCCTGTCAAAAGGAATCTGAACCTTAGTCTAGATATGTGTCCCAAAACATCGGATGAAAAAGAATGAATATCTAGAGTACCCTACTCCAGTGATGTCGATAGTCTGATGTATGCAATGATGTGCACACGTCCAGACATTTGCTATGCCATTAGGCTAGTAAGCAGATTTCAATCTAATCTAGGTCTAAAACACTGGATGGCAGTCAAGAGAATATTGAGATATGTAAAAGGAACTTTAGACTATGTTCTATATTATCAAGGGAAGGATTTGCGCTTAATTGGTTATACTGATGCTGATTGGAGAGGTGATATAGATCAGCACAAATCAACCTCTGGATATGCATTATTGCTTAATGATTGTGCAATTTCATGGAGTAGCAAGAAGCAATCTTGTATAGCTTTATCGACGATGGAAGCTGAGTATGTAGCATGTTCCTCAACTATACAAGAGACAGTTTGGTTGAAAAGATTTTTGCAGCACTTAGAGATTGTCAAGTCAACATCTGAACCTGTGACAATCTATTGTGATAGTACGGTTGCATTAGCTTATGCTAAGGATCCAAAATATCATGAAAAAACCAAACATATCCAAATTAGATATCACTATGTTAGAGACATGATTGCGGAAAAGGAAGTGACTCTGAAACACATTTCTACAAACAAAATGGTAGTAGATTCATTTACTAAACCAATAGCTAAGGATGCGTTTGCAAGAAATGTAAAATCCCTAGGCTTATGTAGAATGTAATCAATATATGTTATGTCAGATCACTTGGTTTTTACAAATGATATATCGATTTAATTGATTAATATTTTTTCAATTATATGAATATATTGTAAATACAGTTAGCACAATTCGAATAAGTATGTCGATAGACTTAGATTGACTCACTCATATCAGTAATCGCCTCTAGCGCTATGGAGCGAGCAGAGATGAGACCATAAATGCAGAGGCATTAAGTGAATGACTAAGATGTGTGGGAGCGGTCTTAGTTTCATTCATTTATTATAAGGTCGCCTTGATGAGGATCAAGATGAGATTCTTTTTATATATAAGAATCAACATGAATGACTTCCCCACCATTCATGTGTCTATATAGAGGAAGCTGAGTGTGAAATTTGTTATTTAACATTGTTGAATGTATAAATAAAAGTTTCAAGTTTGGTACATTCAAAGCGACAAGACTAATACTCATATGGTGTTTATTTATTTTGATCTAAGAGCAAGACATACACTCTTTCATCTTTGACAAGAAAAGAGTAGCTCCATCATAGCATGTATTTCATACTGCATGTGCTATACAACCTATTAGGAAGCGAAAGAATGGATCCCTGCTTCTTCGCTATGTGAGTCCTAGAAATCCTAGAAATGGATTTCAAACAATTTTTACTATTTGTGACTTTTGACTATATCATGATGTGATGAATTAATGTTGGCTATCTTAGAATGTATCCTATAGTCATGGAATGATTCGACTTAATAGAACACTCCTAGAAAAACGAGTTAATTCAAATCTGATTGATATGAGGGCAAAAGAAAGAGTATTTTGCTTATGCACTCACAGCTTGTGTTCATCGGCCGGAGTTATTACGCTTGATGAAGCGAGAAGTAACTTAGAATAAAAGTGATTGTAAAAATGATTTGAGTATAGATTCAAGAAGGATTGAATGATACTCGAATTAAGTGTATTGACAAAGGTACTTGGGATAATTAAGCACATTATCGAAAATAATTACAGCTTTAGATTGATGTATCCTATATGACCTATAATTAGGTTTGTAATAGAGCTCCCACAATTTGTGTACTTCAGGTCGCACGGTCTGTTCGTCTGTATGAAAGATTCTTTGTTTAAGTTTGAAATATGAGATGACATTTTGGATTGAGCCAAGCCTACTTTGGGCGAGTGGGAGATGTTGAGTTTTGTGGTATTGGACCGCCCATGTGGGTTTGACCCAGCCCAGACCCATATCTTCTTATATATAAAGTTATGATAATGTATAACTTTATATGAAAGATAATAAAGAAATGATATAACTTTTTATCAAAAAATTTTCTCTAAAATTCAGAAATTCTCGAAAATGAATTTTTTCATTTTCGTTCAATTACAAGTGAATCAAAACGTTCGTACTGTGGAATTGAGTCAAGTTCTAGTAATTTGTCTCCGCTTAAAGCATTGAAAGCGCACGATCTACGCTCAATAAATAAGTATCCGCTGATTTAGAAATTCCTACAAAATGTATTAAAGAGTAACTCGTCTCTTTTTTTTTCAAATAATGGGTTTTCTGTTTTTTTTTTTTAAATGAAAAACTAAACTGACTGTTTAGGTCGATAAATGAATTCATTTTCCAATTTTCATTTTCTTATTTTCTCTTTTTAAATAGAAAACTAAAAAAATGCTTTAAATTGATTGTAAAAAATTAGTAGTTTTTAAATTGAAAAATATGCTTATTTTTATAATTAAAAATAAAAAATCACATTTTTTAAATTTTCTATTTACTACTTATAACTTAAAAAAATTATGGTGGGGGCAAGGCTTTCCTTAACTATAACATGGGTCTGTCTCTGCTTCCTCCTAGACCTGATTTCTTATCTTTTTTTTGAAAGTTATCATACACCCAATTTTAATATATCTTTTTTCTCAAAATTCAGAGTTATCAAATTTGTGAACGGATTTGAATAAAGTAAATCAAAACTATTCAAGTGATGTATATATACTATATTAAATGTATTAAAGAGTAACTCGTCTTTTTTTCTCAAATAATGGATTTTCTGCTTTTTTTTTAAATAAAAAATAAAAAACTAAACGACTGTTTAGGTCGATAAAAAGAATTCATTTTCCAATTTTAATTTTCTTATTTTCTATATTTTAAATAGAAAAATAAAAAATGCTTTAAATTAGTTGTAAAAATTTAGTGTTTTTTAAATTGAAAAACAAGCTTATTTTTATAAATAAAAATAAAAAATCATATTTTTTGAATTTTCTATTTACCACTTATAACTTAAAAAAATTGAGAACATATTTCTAATTTTTCAAATTAAAAATAATACAACTAAATAGGAAATTCTATTTTTTTAAATAATTTTAAATAATTATCTAAAAATCTGATATTATTTTCCATAAAGAATCTAAAAATCATCAATGTTTAATTACCCTACAAAAGAACGGATGCCTTTGAGGTTGGTAGGTTTCAGGGGCATATATACGTGATAAAGAGGGAATTATGCCACCATGCCATGTCTGTCGAAAGCTAATCTTAATTATATATTATAACTAATTTTTTTCTTATAAAGTATATATTATGATTAATTAAAATGAAGAAAGTGAGATATCAAATCATCCATGTTGCGAAAGGAGAAATGAAAATAAAATAAAAGAAAGAAACATAGAGCGTACGTGGAAAGTAATGATATGGGTGTGGATTAGTAGATTTTGTCTCTAAATGATATACGATGGGTCACATGTGATTCACACGCAATTGCCAATTCCATGCACCTCTTCCTCTCCCACTTCAACCAAACCACTCCTTTGTCATTTACTATAAGAAATGGGGTGGGAATCCAATTGATGAGTTAATGCAATACCATATCCCATTCATTTTTTTTCCTTTTATGGTCAATTTAACCTAGCTTTATATATATATATATATATATATATATATATATATATATATATATATATATATATATATTGGTGTAAGTTTTAACTTAAACCCAAATTGACATTTTATTTCATTTTCTTATAGTAAATTATTAAATATATAATGAATTTCAATTATTTTCACTTTCATTTTATTCATTTATTTATAATTTTTTATATTAAATATATTTGAAATTAAATGAAAAATAAAAAATGATTTAAACTTGCAAACCACTGGAGTTGAAATTTTTCACAATTCGACTCGATTTGATTATTTAATCTAACCACTTGAGCTTGCACTCCAATCAATATAAAAATTGGGTTATTTTGATTTCAAAAAAACAAAAAACAGAAAAAGGGTTAAATTTGAGAATTTTATAAGGTTACATTCGGTCTAAAATGTTGGCTATCATTTTTTCTTTATATTATCTTATTTTTATATTGTTTGGATGACATACTTTTATTTTTAATATTAATTATGGGATTCGTAAAGATGGAGTCAGAAAATTTGATTAGGTAACTAAGAATAATATATTTTTAAAACTTCGTTTTTATAAAGTAATCTCTAAATATAATTTATAAACTATGTAAAAAAAATAGGATGACAAATATTAAAAAAAATTCCTTAAGAGTAAAATTTCCTACTTTATTATTTATGTTATGGGGTTATTTATCAGAAAAATTACTGTTAAAATTAAAAAATAATTTCATGTTTTTTTTTTTGAAAAGTAATTACAAACTGTAATGTGATCAAATTGACCAAATGAGAGGACATGTTTTCATTAAACTTTCTATGCAAAATGGGTTCACCATTTTTGGTTGTACGAAAATCGCCCCTTGGAGGCCCATATTCTGTGCAATAATTACTCCCTCCAAACCTCCAGATTTAACATAATTTTTGTCAAAAATTGATCAATTGCGAGAGACTAGTGATTAACATAGTTTTACCAATTTTGTGCTAATATATCACCACGTTAGACCATAGAGTCTGCAGTGTCGGCTTATAGCTCAAAGAATTTTTGACTTAGCTAAGACAAGACATCACCAGAAGTGATCCAATAATTACATTCTACAGGCGTCCGATTCCAAGCAAGTTGTGATAAATATCCATCTTACATCCTAATTGATGAATATTTTTTTTAAAAAAATTATGTTAAATATCTTCCGGAGAAGTAATTATTATTATTGAAAAATAATAAAATATTAAAATTACCTTTTGTTTCATGTGATGTCTATGAGACTTGAGAGTTTGAGATAACTAATTACTTGAATTCTTATTTGAGATAAATTTGTAATTATAAGAGTGACTAAAAAAATATAAAAGAAAAATTTTAGGATTTTTTAGAGATATTAAAAAAAATAAGATCAAAAGAAAATTATTTTTTTTCTTTTTTTGGCTTTTCACTTTTTCACTCTAAATAATTAGGAAAAAGTTGAGATTGAGATTACTAATTTAATAATGTATTTGTCTTTTAGATAATAACCAGCAATTAGATCTTATCTTGTAAAGATAAAATTTTGTTATTTTATTATTTATTAGAATTATTAAATAATAAGCGTATATTTATAGCTTTTAACCCTTATATTTAATTTTTTTGAAGGGTCATAATTTTTTTTTTTTTTGAAAATGTTAATATACTATGCATGCACATTGTACTTTTTCCAAAAGCTGGAGGCCAGAGTTCTTTTCAGTCCCCCTGTCTCCCGTCATGAAAACTCACATAAGAGACAATAGAGGTATGTTTCATTTAAAATACAAAAAAATAAAATAAAAGTAATATAAAAAAATAGCTAGCAGTACTAATAAGTGAGTTAAATTTTCATAATTTAATTTATGAGTATAATTATACATATTTATATTCCTAGTTGGAAGTAAAAAATTGCAGTAATTTAGGGAAAAAGTGATTTTGAGAATGAAATGAGATAAAATAAGTATAATTAGAAAATTCCATATTAATTAGGGTCAAAGGTTGATTTTAGATCAGATTGATATGGTAAAAAAAAAATATTCAGAAGCTTTTTTAAAAAAAAAAAATAATAATCTGGTGGATTGTTACTCATCATAATCATCATTATGGATAATGGATACTTTCTTTTTGCTTGGGCCAACGCATGTAAACCTCGTTTATCAGTTATTCTGTTTAATGGGCCCTTTGGATCATCAAAGACATTTTGAGAAAAAAAAAAAAAAATTGGTTGAAGGCTCAATTTTAGTGAGGTGATTTTGTGTTTAGTGTACAACTAGGGAGCAATCGTAGCTTCGCGTCAGAGTTCATTGTCAAGTGTGATCGCATCTATAATTTTGTTGATAGGTTTCTTCTTTGGATGTATATATATATATATATATATATATATATATATATATATATATATATATATATAGTTGTTATGTTGATGTGCACTCTTAATTTTTTTTATTATTAATAAATAAGAATCTAACTTTTTTAATATGCATCTAATTGATATAGAGATATAAAAAAATTAAAAATAAAATTTATAGGTTCCATTATATTAAAATAAAATTAATCAATATAAAAAGTAACAGTTCTATGTAAGAGTATCATACAAATTTAAGAATGACTTTTAGTATCATTGAGATTTGAATTGAAGCATATATTAAGGCTTCTTGAAATTAAACACCAACCACCTTTGTTTTTTTTTTTAAGTTTATTTTTATTTTTACACAAATAAAAAAATGATTAATATAATTAAAATTTTATATAATATATTTTTAAATTGATTAGATATTTTATTATAAAATAGAAAAAATAAAAATAGTAAGTTAATAATACGATACATTAAACATATATATAATAAAAAATTGACAAATAAATATATTATTGAAAAAGAATATGGACTATCTTTTCTAAACAAATAAAAAAGAAAGTCCATCTTTTTGAATTTTTTTAGTGAGTCAATCTTTTTGAATTTTAAGATGGAAGAATATTTCTTTTCAAAATAATAAATTAAAAATATAAATATAAATAGAAAGAAAAAATATTGCGAAATAAGGAGAGAAAAATAATTCAGTATTATAAATATTTTATTCACTATTTTTATCATACTTTTTTTTAAATTCCTAAAAAAAAATCTAACTATTTGACATACCCATCAAAAAAAAATTTCCCTTAAATTTTTCTCTCATTGCGTATTGCTCCTCAATGCAGTGCACTTAAATTTGTGTCGATTTATAGGAAAAATGGGTGGCCAAAGTGAATGAAAGGGGGCAAAGGAGAGGCCAGTAGGGCCACATAGGTGCCTCAAAGGGGACAAATTAGGGGCCGGTTTTTTTTTTTAATTAATCATTGCTGCTGGAGACTTGAAGAAGAAGTGAATAACAGTGACTTGTGGGCAAATCGAAAATGGTGTCGTTTTGGGTAAAATTTTCAATATTTTTTTTATAATTGGTTCACGATATCAAAATTTTAATTTATAAAATTTATTGCTTTATTTAATAAATTAAATTTAATAATATAAAATAATTATAAATCAAATATGTAATAAAAATAAAGTGTTAATAATATTTCTTATTAACATATACTTCTGATATACATAAACAAAGTTCAACAATTCATTCAAGTTTGATATTTAAACTAGAATTACAATATTATTAAGTTCAGCATATAAATAGAGTTTGATTCCCTAAGGTTAATACTTAAAATATTTAATAGCAGAATATAGATTGGTCAAAGGTGTAAAGTAGTCCTGATGGTATATACCAAAATGGAATCCGATCTCTAAACTTTGACATAGTACAAGTGGACCTCTAAATTATAATTTTTAGTTCATTTAGACTCCTAAGCTATATACTTGGGCCTTGTTAAGTTCAAAATGAGTATAGATTGCCATTTGTCCAGTTGCTTGGGTGTCAAAATGGGTCATGACATGTGAACTCGACACGTGTAACACGTAAATTTAGTGGATTAGTGTTGAGTTTATATGGGTTCGTATCATAAACGGATCGACCTGTTTATAACACGGTTTAAATGAATCGTATCACGGGTTGACACGTGAACCTGTTACAACCCATTTATGACACGCATAATTTATACTAAATATTAAAATTAATATTGTAATTTTATAAAAAAATAAATATTTAAATATATCAAATATTTAAATATGATACAAATTGTGTGATATAAATTATTGTTTGATTATTAATAGATCATAATTTTATTAAATAATATTTAATTCAATTTATTTTTTAAGATTAATGAGTTAAATCTATTATTTTTGTCAAACTCATTTAATCAATTAACCAAAACTCAAACTATAAAATTCTCAAATTAATTAGATTAGTAAGTAACTCGTACATATATATTAATGGATAATTTTTTTCTTATTTTCAATTTTTAATAGTTATACATTTATTTATTATTTATATATAAGGATATGTATTTAAAAAATTTATCAAAAAAATTATAATAATCTTAATTTAATGATGTATATTGATATATAAAATGTCTAAAATTATATATTATGTCATGTAAAATATTGCTGGTTGAACTATCTTTCATTGATCATAATGTGAATGTTATAGTGAGAATAAAATTTAATACAAATTAATACATGTATTGAGCAAATTTAAATGCATCAATTAAAAAAATGGAATTAAATAAGATTATCAAAATATAAATAGGTCAAACAATAAATTAAAATATTAAACTTGTATATTTGTGTTTATTTGCAAAAATATTTGAATTTTGGTATTGTAATAGCTTAATTTGGATCTTGCTTTAAACATATTTTCAATTATTTTAGAAATATTTTTTAATTTTTAGGTTATAATTGATATATATGTTAAATGGGTTAAGTGAGTCATATCGGGTAAAATGGGTTAAGTGGGTCGTATCGAGTAAAATGGGTCGTATCGGGTAAAATGGGTCGTGTCGGATTAAGTAGATAAAAATTAAATGCGTTATATATGTCGTATCGTGTAACCCATTTAATTTTCGTATCGTGTTGACACGATTAATAAATGGGTAATGTTCGTGTCAACCCTAATCGTGTCACCAAATCAGGTTGACATGACCCATTTATGATCCGCGAACCCGTTTTGACACCCTACTGAAAAGTGGCCATAGTTTGTTATAATTGATGTCTTCTTATGTTATTCAAACTAGTTTATCTTCTGTGTCATGACTTCACGATAATATGTTATTAGAGATTTAACTAGGCCAAAGTCTATAGCTTATGGACTTAAATGAACTAATTTATAATTTCATGGTCCATTTGTATTAAATCAAAATTTAGAGACCAAGTTGCATTGTGCCCATGCCATACAATTTAATTTTTACTTTTTGCCATATAAATTTACTATTAAATGGAGAAAATATGCAAAAATTCCAAAAATTTTAAACTTGACTTGTGATTTAACTCCGTCAAATTATATTATGCATCCGTATTTATTATATATTGTGGTCCCGATTTTAAAACAGTAATGTATTATTTAATAATTTATACGTGTGATGTGTTTTGTGTCCAACACGTATTTTGTTCATCATTATTCTCTTATTCTTCTTCTTATTCTTTTTCTTTCTCTATCTATTTTTTTGAAAAAAAAAATTCAGTATATTTTAAATTAATTTTGATGAGATAAAACTTTTAATTTGGATATTTAATTTAATTTTTAGTATTTTTTTAATAATTTAGATATTATTATTATTGTTTTGGGATGAAAAATATTAGTTTTGATATATTTATAGAATAAATAGTTAAAAATTAAGATATCTAAACAAAAAATGAGAAATATATAGAGAGAAAATCGAGTTGCTGGAAGTTGAAAACGTTTAATTTTGATAGAAACAATGAAGCTGTAAGTAATGAACCTGTAAAATGTAAATGATGAAATGAACCTGTAAAATGTAAATGATGAATTTATAAATGATGAACATGTAAGTTTTAAACGATAAACTTATAAATTTTATATAATAAACCTGAAAGTTGTAAATGATGAATCTGCAAGATCTAAACCATAAACATATAAATTCTAAATGATGAATATGTAGGTTATAAACTATGAACCTATAAGATTAAAACAATGCATCTAAAAGTTTTAAATGATGAATCTATAAATGTTGAAACAACAAATAAACAATGAACCTATAAGTTGTAAATGATAAATCTTTAAGTCAAAATGATGAGCATACCAATTGTAAATTATTAACGTGCAAGTTGTAAACGATGAACCTGTAAATGATGAAATAACAAATTGTAAATGATAAATCTGTAATTTTTTTAAACAATAAATCTCTAAGTTAAAAACTATAAATTTGTAAGTTATGACTGATAAACATGTTATATATTTAATAGTTCACCAAATTTTATTTTAAGAAAAACAAGCGTTTTATTTTTGTTCTGTACATATAAAGAAAGAATATTCATAATGTAATATGAATTAAGGTACACCATATAACAACACTTTAGGTCCTAATCTATACAAGCCTTGCCATTCGGGTTGGGCGAAGCTTAAATTAGCTCTGACTTCTGGATTGTGCCTGGCTCAAATAAGGTCTGACCTTTGTTGTTTGGGCCTAGTTTTGTTCGGCCCCAAGTCCTATCAAGAGTAGCCCATTGTAGTTTAGAATTCCATTTGAACATTGGTAGGAGGCTCCAGAGCAGCTTTTTACAAGCAAAATTATCCTCTTCTTATGAGTGAAGTTCAAGCCATCCAAATGCTTATTTCATCTGTTATTACTTTTATATTTTATGTTGTCTTTAAGCTGTAAAGATATGGCTAAGAAATTTTCTTCTTAAAAAAATTGAGAAAAAAGGAGATTTTGAGTGTACATTATTTGTGGGTTTGAGGTTAGAGGTCTATCATTTGTCATAAAAATTGGTTTAGCCAAACAAAACATTTCAGCGATTAAAATTGGTTTAGCATAATGGTACATATTTTGTGACTAGTTGTGTGATGTCTTGAGTTCAAACCTCCATCCTTTTTAACCCAAAACAAAAAAAAATCTTAATCTGATTTCTCTTACAACAGCCAAAACTCTAATTGGGCAACAGCCCAATTCGATCTTGATTTAAAACCCCCAAGTGTTTTTTTTCTTTGAGTTGCTAGTTCGAATCATCAAAGATAATCCGAGACATTTTTTTTCTTCAGTTTTAATTTACACATTCAAATTAAGGCTTGATTGAAATTTAAATTATTCATAGAAAATAAGCTTGTTGTACAAATTCTAAAAACTAACGGTTGAAATTTTCGATAGCTTATTTTTATTTTTATTTAACCAAACACTCAATTCAGCTTTTAGATTATTGAACCATTAAACGCTTAACTAACCAAACACTAAGTTCAGTTTTTAGTTTATTAGACCGCCAAAAGTTAAACTAAATAAATACTAAATTAATTAAAAGTTAGCTTCACCTTAATTATAACTCTTTTTTCTATTTCTTAAATTTTTGGACGTGAGATTTTCTCCAATAAAATTAAAATTAATTATCTAAATAATTTTTTGAGAAATTAATTAAGGTGTCTTTCTTAGATAAGTACATGTATGTCCATACGTATTAAGTCAAAAAAAGGATATGTGATATATATAGATAAAAGGACTTTACCATATAAATCGTATGCCAAATTATATAAATTAGGTTTTAAAAGAAACTTGTTTTTGTCAAACAATTATATATGTTACAGTTGTCGCCTTATGTGCCTAACTTTGAGTTATAGTTGAAAATGACCAAATAGTTAGGTTGTTTTAACAGATTATTTTAGGCTCTAAAATAATGCTTTTCACGTGTTTTTTTTTTTAAAAAAAGTGGATAGTATAACATTATTGAAAGTGCCAAAAACCAAAAATTTAGTTAGTTATAAATTAAACCCCTGAAAAAAGAAAGTGCCTTACCAAATTACATTGAAAATAAGTGTCTCTTTTATGATTCAATAATTTTCTTTTCTCCTTATTGGATTTCATGTCATTTTCAGCATTTTATTATCTTAATAAAAATAAATAATATTGTCTTGCAAATGGGGGAGGGCAGTCAAATAATTTCAAGTTTACAAAATTAAGAAACGAATAAAAGAAAAATCCATAAAATGGAAAGGGTTAAAAAAAAGTATATAAGTACAGAAAGGAATAAAAAAAAGTGGAATGAAGTATCAGCAAAGAAAATAGTCCATGTGAAGAAAATACCAAAATCCTCATTCTCTGCATGACCCTTAGTAGAATTGCCTTGTAAAAGCTAAAAATAAAATTCTTGATGACCTACGCCAACAAAAGAAGAATAATATTGATGAGTTCAGTAGAAAAAGAAAAAATTCTTTATGAGCTAAGACCGTTAGAGATCCTATCACCCAGATTTTGTTCCATCAAGAAAATCCCATTTTCCCATCACATTTCCTTTTCAAGATAAAAATTAATATACTGCAGATACCTCATAATTCCAAAGTTTTTCATTTGCTTATTACATGTGTAACCTTCTATGTTTGTCATGATTGGTCATTTTAGTTTTTGTATTCAATTTCGATACATATTATTCCATGTATTTTTTTCTTCTTTTATTACAATCATCTAATATTCAATTTAGGATTCAATTATTTTCATTAATTTAATTATGCACTGATATGACATGTAATTTGATAAATATCTATACTCTTGTCATGTTAGCACTACATTAATATACTGTAGCTGATTGAACTGAAATTGAATAATTAATGGGTTGATTATAATTAAAAAAAATACAGAAGAAATGTGTAATAAAAATGAATACAAGGAGTAAAGTAACCAACTGTGTCAAGTACAGGGGCTCCATATATATTAAGCTTTTAAAATGCTCCACATGTAAGATTTTAAATTAAATTTAATAACTGTAATCCATCATTACCTTAAAATAATCTAAACTATTTTAAAATTATTTTATCCATAATTATCAGTCATATTAATTTATTATACACTTGTGATGTGTGATTCTTGTTCCAGTACATTCAACTTGTTGCACAATGAATGAGATCTTCCTACTTTAAAAAAAAAATTATTTTAAGATGGATGTAGGTCTTAAATCCACACCATCAGTTACCTACATGCGAGATTTATTAATTTATCACTTTGGTTCAATTGAAGATAAACCATTCAATTTAAAAGGAAATCTGTAAGGAAGAAAAATAAAAGAAAAACTAAGTCTAATCTTTGTTTATAACAAATATTTTTCTTTTGTTCATTACAAGGGGAAATATTAATCAAGCAACCATTAGTATATCGAGAAATTATTAACACCGATATAGTGATGAATGATAAGATTGTAATTTGAATGCTTGTCGATCCCAAATACTGCTAAAAGAATATATTAAGAGCAATTAAAATTATATTTGATTAACACCATGATAAATAATATATATATAGTTGCTATATATATCTATCCCACTTGAAATAATATATTAGCTTAATGCACATGCTTCACATTAAAAATTCATGGTTTAAATAATTATAAGAAGAAAAGTCATATAATTAAGATCATGAAGTAGATAATAGAGGGATTGTTAAAAAAATTTTAATTAAATGGGCATTCTCAATGAAAGGAGAAGTAATTAAAGAATGATTAATTTAAGTACTTACGTAGGTTGTATAGAAGTGATCAGATTGTGATAACTCGTGTTGCCTAGCCATGTCCAAGCTCCGAATCTTGCTTTCAGACTTTCTTTTTAGCACGCGAATTTTTGACGTGTATATATATATATATATATGTAAAGGTAGAGATTCTAGGCCACAAAATCAACTAACTATGGGAAAAAGAAAAAGGAAAAGCAACTTGTTATTTGTGTATGAGATCATTATCAAGAGAGATCTTATTTGTAGGAAATTTGAAGTATGAAGGTAGGATAAATGAATATTATATACGTTTAATTATTATATATGAATTTTTAAAACCTGACCCGCTTTATAAGTTAATTTAAAAGTGAAAAATCATTCAAGTTAATTATTATAATGAGTATATATATATATATATATATATTGTAATTAGTCCATACATCATACTAGTGATGATTATCAGATAGAGGAATTCAAAATTATCAAAATATTTTAAGTTATTTTGAAATAATGATAAATCTATAAATATTGTTCATAATTTTATTAAGGTAGTAGTCATAAGAAAACTAAATGTTGAATGATTGTAGACATTTTAAGATTTTTTAAATTGAAAATTATCAAAATAGACTCTTTAAACTCCATGCAATTCTAAAAAATTTAAAATTATCAAGTGACCTTCTCTTCTTGCATGATATATATATATATATAGAAACCTAAAAAACAATTCCCATTTGCTTATCTTATCTAATATGTGATCCTTATACGGCCACATTTGAACTTAATCACATGCAAATTATTAAGATATATAAAAGTAGATAACGCGTGCATAACTGTGATTTGGGCTTATTCGATCATTCAAATGTGTATATATATAGAGAAATTTTAATTTATATAAACTACAAGATGAAGGTTAACAAATGAATTTTTGATTCACAAGTTGGGATGTTGTCTTTATGGATTCTTTAGAGATAGCCCGGAGATGAAAGAAATTTCATAGAGAATATAATTTACTAATTAATGCTCATTCAACAAAGACTACCACTTTGTGAGGATGTAGACAGAGACTTTTAGCATTTCTAGAAAAAAATTGAAAAAAAAAAAAGAAAATTAGATTCCAATTTCTTTTTAAGACTTGTATTTATACTATCACCAACCATTTGTTGTTGGAATCAAAAAAAAGTATTCTCAATAGGATTGCTTTTGAAACTACTGTGGAAAATGTGTGAGTTAAAACCCTAACAAGCACTTCCATTATTGACGGCATTTGTTGTTGGTTGATGTATCTCACAGATTCTTTAGGAATTCAAGCTTCTAGTACTGTTATTCTTTTATAGACAATAAGTTTTTCTGCACTTCGAGAATAAAACCCATTCATCTAGATATGTCCAAATTAGACCAATTATAATCCCTAGATTGTTAGGTATAGCTCCACTTTCCCCTTGTGGGTGTGGATGCATATGTTCACCAGACGTACTAGAAGACTTATTGTTTGTGTTAGTTTAAGCTATCTGTTTTATTATAAGAAACTTGTAACTATACATGAACTTTAAATATATTTCTTAATACACATATGCATGATATGTGCTTTGAAAATTAACACCAATAATTGTTACAGAAATTTAAATACAAAAACGTTTTTGCAATGTTGAAAATTCTTCATTTGGCTATATAGTATGACAAGAAAATTAATATTTCAGTTTAATAATATTTAATATATAGAGAAAACACTTACTTTCAATTTAGTTGACGGATTGTTTAAGTCATATGATTAGTGTTAATACTGCATTTAGTTAAATCATAGAATTTATTAAGTTAACTATTATTTTATAGAAATATTTTAATCCTAGTATTAACTAATTCAAATTTGTAATTTTGTATTTGGTATTACAATTTAAGTAATGAGATAAATTAATAAAATAAATAAATTACTTAAATATCATTTGTCTTATATTTGTAAACTGCAAAATTTCTATTTTTTTTTATTTATCACTTTCAACACGAATTTTCTATTTGGTTGGTATTCTTTTGGAGGACGCATTTACTATTCTATCATATTTACATAAATTTATAACTTCCTTTGAACAAAGCATTTTGTACTATTTTTAGCCCTACTTTTTTTCCCATTATATGATTTTTGTTTCTTCAAACTATCAATATTCTTTCACTATTTCATATGTAATTTTAATTGGTCCATTCTTGTATATTTCTTTCATACTATGTTTGAATATTTTTATTAAGTTGATGTGTTCAATTCTTGAGTTGTAAGTGTTATTTTTATTAATTAATTAGTTTAAAGAGTAATTAAAAATTTTCATTAATAATTAAAGAAGCCATCTAAATAAATTTTAAACTAAAAAAATTAATTCTATAAAATTATAAAATTTAGAAATTATTTTCTTTTTCAATTTTAATAAAAAAAACCTCAAGTGAAGTAAATGGGTATTTATGTATATTAAAAAAAGCAATTGATTTTGCTGTTGGAAGCTATAAACTGAAAACTAAAATAAGACTATTTTTGGAATTAAAAAAAAAAAAGTAAAATAGTAAGACTAGTTTAGGGTTTCCAATTTTATAAATATGGGAAGTAGTAATCTCATTAAAAATGAATTAGTAAAGATATGAGAGAGGTGGGTATTAATTAAGACTCATTTTATGGATTTAGTAAGCTTTTAGAATTATTAAACAATACTTAAGTTTTTGAACTAAACATATGATTAGTTACTAATTTTATGTCTTAACTAAAGTACCAAACAGTCAATTATAGGTAAATAATGAGAGAGACATGCCTGCAAATATTGTTCTGGAAACTACTTTTCTAGTTCTTTTAGTATTCTAGATCGTTTTGTTTCTACTTAAATTAGTATTTTAGTATTTCTATTCTGATTAAAGTATTCTTCTTTCCTTTTGTATCAAGGATTATACTTGTATAAATATTTGGCATAGTCTTACACTTCTTAATTAATGTAATACAAATTATTTGTCAATATTAATTAGTTTCAACATGGCATTAATTGGAGTTATAACCTATCACTATGAGTAGCACAAGCTGCCATCAATACAACTTTAGATGTGCATGGAATACTGCCCTTTTTCCCTCCTAACCCTACTATTTCCACAAATCATGCGTTTACCGTTAAATTAAACACCAAAAACTATCTTGCATGGAAGATTCAATTTGTTCTTTCACTTGATTATCAAAACTTGCATGGATTCATTGGTGATTCTCTTTCTCCTCCACCTTCCTTCTTTTGACTTTTGATGACAATGTTTTGTCCATTCCAAATCTAGATTATGAATCTTGCATGAGTACAATAAGTACTTTAACTTAAAGGTTATATATGTCTGTTGCCTAAATGACATACGCTTAAAATGGAGGCGATGACAATTTTGTAAATATGTTACTTGTTATATGCGACTGTCATTTACAAATGTCAGTCATATAAAGTTTAGACGTCTGTCATTATAAATAACAGACGCATATAAATTTTTCATATGCGTTTGTCATTTATAATGACAAACGCATATAACTCTAGAATATGCGTCTGTCATTATAAATGACAGACATATAAATGTTAGGCGTCTGTCTTAAATAATAACAGACGCATATGATATTTTAATAGGCGTCAGTTATTATTTAAGAGAGACGTATATAAGTTTTTTAAAAATCTAAAAATGAGCCTCTTTACATAGTGTTCATCGTCTGTAACAAATTATATTCATCTGAAACTCTTTCATACATTTCGTCTCATCAACAAATCAAGCTTGTTAAATGGGATGTGGGGAGGGGGGGAGTCCAATCTAACATTCTAAGAGAAAATGGTACGTAAAAATTTAAAATCTTGTAATTTTAATTTTAATTTTGTGGATATTATTTACTCTTCTGGTTTTTGATGATATGTGTTGTTGGATATTTCTGCTTATTTCTTTTGTTTTCTGATTCTCGTGAAGTGTCTCACCAAGTCCACTGCTCGTTGGGACCATGCTTAAATTGTAGCTCAATCCCTCAGCGGCGATAAGATATTATTCATTTTTCAGTGCTATTTCAATTTTAAAATTCTTTGGACTTGATTTGCTTTTTAATTGCGGTGTGCTTTTGATTTTGAATTTTTTGTTGGGTTAGTTCTCCAGATAACATCCAGAGATCCTCATAATTTCTTTAACATTAGGTACTGTTTTACTTGGTTCAAAGCTTTTATATTTTGAACAAATTAGTTTAAGTGATTGCATCTACTTCTACTTTTATATATCCAAATTCAATTTGATATGCATCTACTTCTGCTTTTATATTTCCAAATTCAATTGATATCTACTCTTGCCTCACTTTAGACCCATCAGATTCTGAATCGTTGTTAATCAAATTGTGAATTTTCTTGTATATAATTGTTCTTAATTTTTAAGCAATCAGGTTAAATTTGTGAACATCCACTTTATAATTTTTTGGCATCATTCCATGCAGTTTCTCTCTATTGGATCATAACTTTCACATGCTCAATCTTTCATATTAATATTAGTCCCACGCAGGATGCATGGGTTCATTTTCCTAATTATGGATTTCTTAATCAGTGATTATAGTCATTGATTTCACATAGTTAGTATTATACTATGATAGCTCTCAAAAAAGATAATTTACATTTTTCTCTCTCTTTTTTTGGTTGTTTTGTCAGGTTTTGAAGTTTAACCTCACCGAATCTGCAGTTAGAAAGGCAGTCAGGTTTGTGAGCAAAGATCTTTCCATAACTGCAGTTAGAAAGACAGGGATTAAATACTATTCTGACTCTTAGTTGAATTATTGTGTCATTGATATAATGTGTATTGTTAGAACATATGTGTCTCCTATATATGTGTATTGTTAGAAAGTCAAGGATTAAATACTACTCTGACACATAAAATTTATATCATATGCGTCTTCTATATATGTGTCTACTATTTGACAGACGCATAAAATGCAAAATAACAGACACATATAACACTATTTTGTACTAGTGTTGGTTTACGTGAGATCAAATCTTTTAACTTGGATTCTTTATTTTTCCTTATGTTATTGGTCTTTCTTCTTCTTTTGATGTCTAGAAAGCGCTTGAAAATGCATTTGGTTCTATTTTTTCAAAAATCAACAACTTCAATTATATATTCAATTAAAGAAAAACAATCTCATTATTTCTTATTTTTTTGTAGAGTGCGAAGGGTTTAGCTGATAATTAACTTGGAGTTGTTGGTCATCCTCTTCCTCCGACTGAATTTAATAGGATTATTTATCACAATATTGAGAGTGAATTTCACAACATCATAGCAGTCCTTATAAACACTACAAGAAATATCCTGAATTGCAACGCCATTTAGCGGCACACCACAAATATTATAGGTTTGTTGTACTTATATAGGATTAGACTTTCTTATATACGTTTATTATTTGTATGGTATTAGGTTTTTTCACTCACAATTCTACTTATTATGTATATAAATATATAATTAATATTAAAGCATTATGTATATAAATATATAAATAATATCATTAATATTAGAGAAATGAAATGTTAAAAACTTTTTTGAAACTTTTTCATATATGGTATATTTTAATTTTTTTGAATCATGGCGTATTTATGGCGTATTTTAATTTATATAACAAGACTATATGTATTTTAAAATTTATTATAACTCTAGTTCCGATTTAAAAATAATACAGTGATACTTATTTTTTAAATTTTTTTAATTTCAAATTTTTTTAAAAATTATATATATAAAAAAAAAAGAGAATGTCACTCTTTTTAAAGGTATCAAATTCAAAGCTAAACTAAATTTTTAAATGAATAATGTGATTGCAGCAATATACATATATAAAAAAATTTAAAATTATAAAGAATTTAACTATAATATAATATGTGACACTATTTTTTTTAAAAAATTTATCATAAAATTTATAAAACTTTGAAATAAGAAATAAGCATCAACATATAATTTTTCAATAAATTAATTATGATAAATATAGAATATATAGTGTTATCATGATTAGTTAAAATATATATTAAAATAATTACATTATTTATGATTTTTTTAATGTTAGGTGTCTAATTAAAAAGTCTTTACGTCTATGAACAAAAAATTGGATGGAGGTGTTCAATTGAAAGAAAAATGAAAACATATTGTATAAAAGTTTTTTTTTAAAAAAAAAAGTTAGAAATCCAATTGAAAGAATGGTGAAAACGTTGGGGTTTTTCTTTTTTTTTTTTTTTTGAAGTGTATTCCTATTCCTTTTTTTTTATTTTAGAAAAAAAAATAATTGAAAGAACGGTAAAACGTTAGGTATTATTTATAAAAATATTTCTAAATTTTATTAGGTATATACTTTTATTTTCCTTTTTTCCTCTTAAAAATTTAATTCTTCATAAAATACTTTAATCTCTCAATTAATTGAGTCTAATTCAATATTTATTACACATTTTCATGAAATAATATGAACAATGCGGGGTCTATAAGTTTAATACCCATACTTTCTAAAATTCTTTGTACCAAATAATAATAACAGTAATAATAAAAATAATAAAAATAAAAATCTCGCATGTACAATTTTAGAGAATCAATATTAAACTCCTTATATATATTTTTGGTCTTTCTTCAAAATTGAAACTAATAGCATCTCCAATTTGTTTTTAATTTTTTGTATGGGACAAATTAAAGGCAATTATTTTGTGATAATCTATACTTGTAATATACTGTTAATTATTAGTCGTCATTCATTTAAAACTATTAGGTTGCCTATTAATATGATATTTTTTCCACCTCACATCTAATTAAAGTAATAAAGTAGTAATATTTTTCTAAAGAAATAAGGGAAAAAATTACAAATTAATTTTATATACAAAATATAACAAAGTATTATAAAATTTATTATAAAATTTTATTAATATCTTATTGTAAATTTTACTGTAAATTATTATAAATTCTCTAATTACAAAATATTATAAATTTTATTAATTACAAAATACTTATTTTCTCCAAATTAATTTTTTTCAATCAATAAATTATTTATAATTATAAATATAAAAATATTATAATTAATAGTTAAACTTTAAATGATAAAAATATGTAATATATTTTTAATTGCCATATATGTTATTTAATATATTTATATCATAAATTATATTTAATTAATTAATTTTATTTATAAATTATATATATACATTTATTTAAAATTTTATTTATAATTGATTATATATATACAAATATATTTTTTAAATAAAATAAAATATATTTATATTGATAATTATATATCTAAACAACCATAACTCAATTAATTGTACCATATATAAATATCAATCAATTATTAGTCAACATCGGCTATTTGCTAGTAGTTACTATTTGAATCGAACAGCTAGATCTTAAATAATGTGAACATGAGAATTTATTTATTTTTAGCAGAAATCATTCATATCAAATCACCTCTTAAGATAATTAACTTTATAATATTTTCATAAAAGAAAAAAAAACAACTTTATAATGCGGCCACTAACACGTATTTCACTTGTTTTTATTTTTTATTTTTTTACTAGTAGTCTGAAAAGTAAAAGTCTTGATATTTGATTTGGATGATGATTGATTTTACAAGATGAAATGATATTTCATTCTCTCTTTTTAATTGATATGAATTTTTTTTTTTGTGTAAACCACCGTAATTATAAAAATGACACATTGATGTCGGCTACGTGGAATTCCATCATGTCGACCTGGACCTCAGTAGGAATGTCCCAAATTTACATCAAACTCACCAACTGTATTCAGTTGGAAATCATTACCAAACAAAAAAAAAAGTTTAAAAGAAAAAAGAAATAAAGGTTACTCAAATCTCTTTTTCCCATGATAGCAAAGTTACAATATGCAAAACGGTGGATTAAATTACTTTTAAGTAGGATTAAATATGATATATTATATATTTTTTAATTTTAATTATTGATTATTAATGAATTGTTTAAATTAAATATTAAGTACTTATTTTTTAAAAAATAATTAACCAGTCTTTAATTATAGTATTTAATTTTTACCATTTATTAATAATGAATGATGGAAATTAAATAAACAAAGTCAGCTTCAGAAAATCTCAATCCCAAAATAATAACACATATAATAAAGACCTGCAATTATTTTTTCCAATAAAAACATATTTTTTCTTTAAAGGAACAAAAATAAAATAAAAACATGGAGTAAGAAGAAGCTTGTTGAAATTCATACGCGGAGAAGGAACGAAGACTCTCCTCTTTGCTAGCTAATGATGAGGATAATAATTATGAATTATTATTATTATTATTATTATTATTATTATAACAACTTGGTGAGAAATATTTCACTATTGGACCGATTTGCCGACCATAATTAATTCTTGGAATAAAACAAGATTGATGTGATGATGTGATTATTGTGATGATATGATATAATGTGGACAAATTAATGGTGTGTGGTAAGATGGATGGATAAGGACTGAATAATATTTGGAAATGGAGGCTGCATATGAATTATGATCATCTTCCGAAAAGAAATGTATATTAATTCTAAAAAAAAAGTACATAATTAAGATTAAGAAACTATTAATAATTGGGTTTTTGGATATTCAAAAAGAAACTCATTAGACTAACTAACAAACTCCATTCTATGTAATTGAGAGGAATTCTTCACTTTCTGGCCTTTCTATCAACTTTCCATTGAATGATTTTGATATGATCCCTTCTAAGCTATCTATTCCTGTTCGTTGTCTTGTTTGCTTTTAAATATCACTTATCCTATTCCATTTATGCTCACCGCCCATTAAATGATAATTTGTAAACTAATTAATTAATAGTAAGAGTTGAAAATTCTGATGATTGATTCTAAACATATATTGATTTTGCATATACCTCATAATTTCTAACCTAATCTAAGAATTCGATATGAATTCACCGCAAAAATGTGACCTAATCTGGACCTACAAATTTTATAGTTGAATCAAATGCGGATCCAAAACAGGAACATCCAAAGATATCTAAAACTTAATGCGGCTTATGATCGGACTTTTTTGAATTAAAATTTTAAATTATAATTTCTTCCTGCAACTACACTTTCAGCTCTTTTTAAATAAGAACATAATTTTAATGACACCTTAATTTATCACCTCCCACGTTCTTTGAATATATGAAATAGAAACATCAACACCAACAAATTGTTTAAGAATGCATGCATGTGAAATTGTATTCATATATGTATTTAGACATGAATTAGTTAAATTGTGTGCATATATATTACTTTGAGTATTTCACTGATAAATGTTAAAGTACATGTAATTTCAGAATTACCCTTTTCACTTCATTATTGGTAGGATATTTGATTTCCGCCGACATGTTAAAATAAATAAATAAATAAAAGGGAGATTTAATTGGGAAAGACAAACCATAATAATTTAGGGAATAGGGATAAAAAGGTAAATTAAAAATAAAGTAGAAAAAGATTACTTTTTAACAGAATAAGAATCCAGTGTTGCTTTTCCATCTTATGGAGAAAGAAAAGCAAAGAAAAAGACAAAAAAGGATACCGCTTCAATAATTAGAACTTGGAAGCGGCAAAGGCAACTCATCACCCATCCCTTCAATGTTCATTGTTCAAACACTCTCATTCTTTTATTTTGTGGGTTTGGCTTGCTTTATTTTATTTTATTTTTATTTTTTTTGGGTGAAATTGGTTTTGCTTTTAAATGTAAATATCATACTTTCAATTGTTACTTTTTATTTCTTTTTTTTTAAATTCATATATTTTTCACTTTTTTTTGGATTGCTTACAAAATCACACTCTTTCTCCCCCACCAATTTGAATCCCGACCTGCAATAACCATTATTTTTATCCAGACCCGCAATTTACAATATCCAGAATGCGATTTATGCAATTGAAATATTAGAAGAGAATAAAAAATTGGAATTCTAGCAAAAAATAACGAAAGATATCTGATCGGAGAGACAGTTTCCGTGCATTCTCACCAAAAAAAAAAAAGAAGATCTGATCTAATCACCAAAAAACAGGCCACACAGGAAGAAAAATGAGTGAAACATAAGGGGCCAAAAATCAAACTTCTCTCAGTTCCATTTCTGCCCACACTTCTTCCACCAGTATACTTCGACTGCCACCACTTCTACGCTTTACAGAAAGCCACCGCTAGCGACGAAGTAGTAGAGTCATGCGCTATCAATCAGACTGCGTTCTCACGTGGCATCAACTCAAGGATGCGATTTTCCTCAAGTTTTGACATCATATCCTCCTCCTTTTCTGTCCATGTTCACCACTGTTAAGCTCTCTTAGGCGAAATTTGAATTCTATAAGAACAAAGACGGTCGGAAAAAGAGAGAATAAACAAAGAGAAAGGATTAGAAGCAAAAGAGATCTGATCAAAGGTTTTTCCAGTAAAAAAAATATAATATTATAATTTTTTTTAAAATGGTTTAATATTTAATGGTTTTAAGGTTTTTTATGTAAAAAAATTAATATTATAATTCAATTGGATCCCAAGAGTCATTCGTTTGGAAAAACACATTGAAATTTTTTTGGGTATTTTTCAACGGAAAAGAGACATTTAAAATTTTATTTACCTATATTTTTTTAAAAACAGTTTTCAAAATTCAAAAAATTAAAAAATAAATTATTTTTTCTAAAAATATTTTTTTCTAAACATAATATCAAAGCAATCCAGGACAACATATCTTTTTTTGTAAATGACACCACATGAATCCCTCAATAGCATGCCTTTCTTCTTCCCCTCTATTCACTGTTACTATCCACCATTTTTGTTGGCCATCCAATTACCCCCATGCTTCTGCAACTAAAATGTTACATATGTCTCTGTCTTCTCTCTTATCTCTTGCCCTAAGTTACATACTGGTCTGTTCGTTTTTTTTATCTTTATTCTTTAACGCCTTTAACTTAGTTTTTTTTTTCCTTTTTGTTCTTTATTGGATTCACATGAACTTTAGTAATTTCCATTATATCGTTATTTTGATTAAATATACATAATTTAAATTAATTGATTACTTAGCATGCAAAAATAATTTAGCATTTCTAATAAGTTATACTGTTACGTTTGTACTAATGTACAAAATCGAGACTTCAATATTAAGGCTAATACATCTATATGGAAATTATTGTCTATTAATAAAATTGTAAATTTCAATAAGGTATACAATTCAATCTCTTATCATTATATAAATATATTTTCACAATAAAATAAAAAAAAATTATTTGATTAATATATTGTATACAAATTGTAAAATTAATAAAATAATAACTAATTAAATGGGAAAATTCTCCTATGCCTGCAAAAACGGTGGCTCCATACACTACTAGAAAATTGTAAAATAGCGATGGATTTTAGTGACGGATTGACTCCGTCAGTAATTTGCAATGGAATTGCTATAGAAGTGCGAGTAACTTGGGTGAATTTTGTTGTGCAAACTTAGTGTGCGCCGCATATATTTTGTTACTAATGACAGTAGCAAAATATGACGGTAAAAAATAACGCTTGTTTTAATGACGGATTAGCGATGGAATGGGCAAAATGTAAATAACGGCGGTCATTTTTTGTCACAATTTTAAATTTAGTGACGGATATTTTCTGTCACAATTTTAAATTTAGCAACGGATTTATATTTGTCACTAGTTTTTTCTTTGATATTTGAAAAACTTAGCGACATAACTATTGTTGTCGCTAATTTTTTTTATTGGTTATTTGACAACTTTTTTAGCGAGGGAAAAAATATGTGGCTAATATTTGTGATGAAAGTAGCAATGGAAATATGTAAAAAAATGTGCATTTTTGTTTACAATAAAACGGTGTCGTTCTGTCACTTTTAAGGCAAAAAACTCTTCTTCTCCAACATAAAAATTCCAAAAACGGGAAATAGAACCCGCTGCCCCCCTCTCCCCTAGCTTGCAGTTCCCCTAGCTCGTGGTTCCCTCTAGCTTGCTCTCCTAGCTCGTGGTTTGGCCTGTCTCTCCCAGCTCAAGGTTCCAACTCGCCTTCCTAGTTCTCCTCTCCTAGCTCACGTTCCCAGTCCTGCCTTCCCAGCTTGATGCCGTTACTATTGTTGAAGGTGACGCTGCCCGCGAGGTAAATTTGTCCATTCATCTTCCTTTATTTTACATTTATTTTTTTCCATTTACTTCTACCATTTAACTTACATATTCAAAATTTCACATAAAAATGGTTATTTTGTAGTAAAAAAATTATTATAATTATTTTTTGAATAATTAGAATTAAAAAGAAATAGCTAATTTTAGGCTAGAAAAAAATAGTGAAGAAAAAAAAACTTATACCCTAGAACTATATAACAACAAAAAAAGTGCCAAGGATTAACAAAAAAAAAAATCAATATCACATATTTATAAATTGAAATTTGAAATGATAATTATTTTTTAATGGACACATTTAAAAATTGAAAATGAAATTTGAAATTAGTTAAAAAAAATTAGCTCTAATTACTCAATTATAATGAATATTTAAGTTTTATTATCATTATAGAAAGGTAAAATCAAATTTATTTAAGTTTTTTTCTGCTTTTTATTTATTAATAAATTAGTTTTAAGTTTGTAAGCTAGTTCATTAGGATGACTCACAACCCTTTTTGGAGCGTTATTTTAATTTGTTCATAATATCTCATAATCACACAAATAGATAAAAAATGAACATCTAAGCGTGACATACTTATGTATAAATATTTTTAAAATTCATAATAATCACTTTATTATTTTTAATTAATGAAGTCATTTTACTATATTTCATCATCAACATATGTGTTACCGTTGGCCATTAGTTATTAGAAAATTTTAACCATAAACTTTCATAAGTAATTTTTATTTCCATAAATTTTCATTGTAATAATAATAAAAAGAACTTGATAAGATAAACACAAAAACTATTATTTTCTTTAAACGATCAAATCCATAAATTGTAAAATGTCATTAAAAATCAAAACCAAATCCATGACAAAACTTTTATTAAAACCAAAAAGTAAATTATTACCTCTATTTGAATTTTAAACATTAATTAACTTATTTCTTAAATTGAATCAGAAGTCAACATAAAGAAAATAATTATTTAAATCATTATAAGTAACATTTGTTTGATAATTTTTAATATGCCTCCCTTTGACATATTATCATATTAATTGAATTTGTGGTAGTGTATTGAATATCTATTATTTTGATATATTATCCTATTAATTGAATTGACATAATGTTTTGAACATCTCTAATCTATAATGACGAACTTTGTTTTTAAACCCACAAGCTATGAAACGAAATAGAATTATAGTTAATGCATTAGGCTAGCTTTTATTTGTTTGTATCCATTGGTGGTAGTAATTAACTAGACACGATCTAACATTTTCCTTGATTTAATAGAGGTAATAAAAATTGAGACTGGATCGTTTATGGATGTATAATCGATTGAAAGATGGTCTTCTAAATCCAGAGTTTATGACTGACATGAGAAAATTTATAGAATTTGTATGTAGTCATTCGGAATTGATGGACAAGAATAGGATAAGGTGTCCATGTAACCATCGCAAGTGTAAAAATAACATGTTTCATGAAGTGGATACAGTTAAGTTGCATTTGTATAAAAAGAGTTTTGTTCCAGTTTATTATAATTAGATTCTACATGGGGAACAAACAGTTGGGGTTAACTTGAATTGCAATGACAATTATAATGATGAATGTTTTGGTGTGGACAATTATGAAAAATCATCAAATCAGTACCATTCCATGGTTATGGATGTTGTTGATCATGCATTCAATCCAACTTACATGGAAGAAACACCGAATCCAGAGGTCCAGAAGTTCTATGATATGCTTAGGGTGGCAAATGAAGAATTATACCCTAGATGTAAAAGTCATTCACAGTTATTGTTTGTTACTCAATTGATGCACATGAAATTAGAACATTATATGTTTGAACATAATTTTGACGACATGCTCCGATTAATGAAAGAGATTACTCTTGGAGAAAGTTTCGTGCTTGAAAAATTCTATAGAACAAAGCAGTTAGTAAATAACATGGGTCTTCTAGTTGAAAAGATTTACTGTTGTAACAACGAGTGCATGATATACTGGGGTGAAGAAAGTATATTGACTAGTTGTAAGTTTTGTGGTGATCCTCGGTACAAGAGGCAATATCGAAGTAGAAAAATAGTTACTCCTCATAAGAAAATGTACTACTTCCCTTTCAATCCTAGATTAAAAAGATTGTTTGCATCTAATGGCACAACAGCGTATATGAGGTAACATGCTAAGTATGAAATTAAAGATGAGGTTATGTGCCACCCTTCTAATTCCCCTGCATTTCCACATTTTAATGACATGCATATAGAATTCGCATCAGAGACTCAAAATGTTTGATTTGGTCTTTCCACTGATGGTTTTCAACCATTTGGGCAATCTGGACAACAATATTCTTCTTGGTCGGTTATTATGACTCCATACAATATGTCACCTTGGTTGTGTATGAAGGATGCATATATATTCTTAAATGTATTGATTCATGGGCCAACTAACTCTAAGGATAAGCTGGATGTTTACTTACAACCACTAATATCAAAACTTAACCATTTATGGCTTGATGGTGTGCAAACTTACGATATTTCAACCAAAAAAATTTTTAAATGTGTACTGCTCTTATGTGGATAATTAGTGACTTTCCTGCATATGCAATATTGTCTGGGTCGAATACTATCGGAAGGTTAGCTTGTCCATATTGCATGAATCAGATAGATGCTTTTACTCTTTCCAAGAGTAAAAAATAGTCGTGGTTTGACAACCACCGTTAGTTTTTACCTCAAGATCATCCATTCCACCAGAACAAAATATCATTCATGAAGAATAAGACAGTGACTAAAAAAGCACCCCCTATTAGATCCGGAAGTGAAATATTGTATGAGATTGATCAGTTGGGTTTGAAAAAGGTAACAGAACAAGATGTCGAGACAACTAATGACCCTATTTGCAAACAATGTGGTTGTAGGAAAAGAAGTATTTTTTGGGATTTGTCTCAATCTCTTCTTTTTGATCTTAATCTAATAAGATTATCTTATTGGATTGAAGCCTATGATCCATCTTTATCTATTCTCCAATTTAGGTAATCATGTCTTCCAATTGCATAGTATTGGGAAAAGTTGAAAACCCATAGACTAAGAATCCTTTGGAAACCTCCATTAGCTCCTTATTTCAAATAGAATGGTAAACCATGACCTGTAGTAGTTTACGGGGTGCTGAGATCCCTGAATAGCGTGTTTATAACAATTTTCTCATGCCCAATTGGTATCAAAGACTCTAATAAAGAAATTAGCAATCCTAAAAGCTCTTGATATTTTAGAATCCAAATATTCTCTTGCTAACTCCCATATTTTGATGGAATATGAATCCAGTAATATAATATGTTGGGTTAACGACTCTTTCAATGATTACCCTTATAAATTATAGAACACTCTATATGAGATCAAGAGACTTTCAAATTATGTTCTTTCTTTCTCTATTAATCACATCTTCTAGGAGGCTAATTCCCTTACTAATGGCTTAGCTAAAGCAAAAATATATAGACAATCTAATTTTATAATCTAGTTGTAATTTGGTTAAGTTATCTCTATGTTTTGTTATTTCAGTTGATTATGTTGTATCATGTACTTTCTATTGGGATTTTTTTTCACATAGGATATAGAAGTTTAGGTCCCTTTTGGGGTGTGATAGGGATGACCTTCTGGTGAGGTATAGATTCTTTATATAAATTATGTTTTTTTTCCCATTTTATATTAATAAAGTTGGCTTTATTATAAAAAAAACCACTTCTTATAGTATGATCTTCAAATGTTTATTCATTGCGATCATATCATTATCTATTCTAATATTTTTTTGAAAGTATGTTTACTTATATTGTTAATATGATAAAATGTATATTTATTTAACCAATATATTTTAAATTATAATTGATTACAAAAATCTAAATAAATGATAATTTATTTACTTCAATATATATATATATATATATATATATATATATATATATATATATATATAATTTTTAAATGTTTTTCTAGAAAAGTGGACAAATGGTTATATTTAGGAATTAATTTTATTACATTATTAGGTATATGTGAAACGGAGTAGGCAACTTGCACTTGATAATATTAATGTACAACATGTTTCAGATGAGTCGGACCTACTATTCGAGTATAACAGATATGATATATAATGGTTTACAAGCCAAACATATAATAGTATTTATTATTTCTTTGCCATTAACACTTTTAAAAAAATTAATAATTAATTTTTAGTATTATGCATATATATATAGTAGGGATTGAGGGTTATTATATCATAAACTCGGGTCTATGTTGCATTATGGACCTCCTTCCTTTATACAAAAGTGTGTATTTTTCCATAATTGAAATTTGATAAACTAATTAATATAAAATAAATTCATCAGTTATAACTTGCAGGTTTATCATTTACAAATTGTTATCTCAACACTTACATATTCATTATTTTAATTTTATAGGTGATCATTTTTAAGTTTACAAGTATCACTTGTAGATTTATCCTTTTAAAACTACATGTTCATCATTTAAATTTGTATGTTTAAACATTTACAGATTAATTGTTCACAATTTATAAGTTTATCATTTTGAACTTGCAAGTTCATGCTTTTAAAACTACATGTTTATCGTTTTTAAACCTACAGGTATCACTTATAGGTTCATTCTTTTGAAGTTAAATGTTTATCGTTTAAATTTTACATGTTCAAATATTTATAGATTCATCATTTTAAAGTTGGCGATTCATTATTTAAAATTTTCAGATTCATCATTTTTAAACTGAAAGTGCATCATTTTTAGACTTAGTGGTACCTTTTGCAGGTTCATCCGTTTGGAACTACATGTTCATCGTTTAAATTTTGCATGTTCAAATATTTACAAGTTCATTATTTAAAACTTATAAGTTCATCATTTCAAATATTTAGATTCATGATTTTAAAATTACAGGTTCATCATTATTAAACTTACAGACATCACTTGTAGGTTCACTGTTTATACTTCATAGGTTTATCACTTATATGTTTATTATTTTTATCAAACTTATCATCTTCAACCTCTAGTAACTCAATTTTATCTTTCTATATTACTCATTTTTAGTTCAAATATTTTTTAACCATTTTCATTTACAAAAAAATCAAAATTCAATTTTTTTTATCTCAAACAATTAAAATATTAAAAAAATATTAAAAATAAAATCAAATATGCAAATTAAAAAAATTTCTCTAAAAATAAATTTAAATTATATAATTTTTTTCTTTTATCTTTGTGACTAAAAAGGAGAAGAAAAGAAAAATAAGAAGAAAAACAAGAATATGCTAAAAGAAGAATAAGAGTACAATAAATACATAATTCAAAAACGGTGTCATACTAATTAATGACATACGAAATATCATGCATCTGGATTCATGATATAATTTGGGAATTGGGTGGAACATTAAACAAGGTACCATATTTCATTTTAGTGTGGGCCCATGATCCAACCAAAAATTAAAATCTTAAAAATTTTGGATATTATTTTTCACCAAGTAGATTCTATAAATTAAGTGGTTGCTATAGATAGATTAAATCGATTACTTGATAATATAATCATAAAGGTATAAAAAGGATATGGTTCATGAATTTACATCTTTTTTTTTCCTTTTAAATTTTAAGTGCATATATATATATATATATATATATATATATTAAAATTATAGATTTAATTTATTTGATACACTAAATTGTATGCTTGTAAATTCACCATTATTTTAAAATGATTTAAATCAATTTAAAGTTAGTTTTACTATAATTATAAATTTTTTTTATTCCTTACACTTATGAAAAAAAATTATGTGAGATTGTCTCTAGCAATTTAATCATTAAATTAATAAGTTTTTTATTCGATATAAATTAAAGATGGTAGAAGAGTTTAAATTCTATGTTTGGATTCAATCGGCATATGACGTGGATATAAGATTAGGTGGCAAAGTAAGAGGGACAAAATAATTATAATTCCATTATGTCTTTAATTATCTAGTAGTTATGGGTAGTTATCATGTCCGTTTACACTGTTTGGATAAATTAACTAATGGAATTGACTTGTGGAGTTTGTCTTATTTTGCCAAAAACGGTTAAAAGCTTATAATGAGAATTTTCATGCATTTTGGGAAAAGTTGAATGCTATAACACTTATCCTTCATCGACCTGCCCAATAAATCCAAACTTTTTCTTCACTTTTTTTTTGTTCCCTTCCCCCATTATTAAGGCTTAATTAACTTTGCAACCGTGCACTTTGCTCCTCTTTTATAAAAATTACTCCAACAGAAGTGAGAACACAATAATTTTCTTTTCTTTTCACATCTTTGTTTTAATCACAATTAATTATACATAATAACAAAATTAAGATAAGAGCAATCAAACTAACCCAATAAGTCTTGGCCACATAAGCACCTTCCAATGGTTAATGTAAAGAATAGTCACGTCATCATTTTTTTTATTACATTAAAAAATCACATGAATTAAGTGTACTAAAGAGAATAAATCAGATACAAGATTACCCCTAATAAGATCATTAATGATCATTAAGAAGATCAATTAAGTAACCAAAATTCAAATGTGAACCTCTAAATTAAGTAATTCTGGATAAATTTAATAAGAACAAATAATGGGGCGTTCAATTATTGAATCCACCCATTATAAGAAAAAAATTAGGAAACAAGGGGAACAAGATATAAAGAAGGCAAAGAGGATATGCAGATTAGGGGAGGGAAAGCAAAAGTGGGGTGGTAAGCTTTTAATCCTTTCACACCCTTTTCAGCCCGGGGAATGAGATGCAAGAATTGGTAACGGGACCCACTTTTACTCAGCTCGACATGGCACCGCTCCCCTCGCTGGCCCCAAATTCTACAGTCCTTCATGTGGGTCCTCTACATTTTACACATGGCAATACATTCATCAAAACAAAAGCCTACTTCTTTTAATGGGCTCCACTTCTAACCGAAAGTTTTGGCTTTTTGTCGGCGTGGCAGTTATTTCGGTTACTTCGTAATCTTGTTGGTTGGATTCTAATGGAGCTATCCAATTCAAATGTTCCTTTTTTTTCCCCTACCTTCTATCTCAATGTTTGGTCTTGTGACCTCAATCCAATTTGTTTTGTGTTGAAAAAGTTGTGTGCAATATGTGTCCAAATATATTTATGCATGTGTTGAGGTTGGTTCCTCAAACTCTTGTCCACTAACTTCATTATTATAATTTACAAATATAGTTTCATCATATCATGTGTAATTAATTTGTGATGATGTAACCATTTTGGAAATTTTCGTGCGATCTTATATGGTATTCTAAATTTGATTTGGTAGTTAAAATATTTAAAAATAAAATTTTTAACATTTCAAATTTGCTGGTATTTTAATTTTTTTTCATATTTTCTTAAATAAAATTAAACTGAATATAAAAATAAAATTTTTATTTTTTTATTACATAAATATATTAAAGAGAAATATTAAAATCTCAAAAAATCAATTTAAGAATAATATTTTATTTTCTATTTTTAGTATACCAAATATGCCAGAAAATTTTGTGGTCCAGATATTTGAATTTATAATTAAATAGGCTTGAATGATCTCTAAATGAATACTATATTATTTGCTACTACTTATTTTAAATATAATGGCTTCCTATTTGGTCTCTTTAGATCTTTGATGCGCTTTAAATTTTTCTCATGCCCCTTCAGTTTTGTGTTTCATTGATTATTCTTGCAGTTTTTATCTCCCTTTATTCTCTACTATTTGTTCTTCTATGTGGTATTTATATATTTCTGAGATTAGTGTTAAGGAATATATATTTTCCATATATACTTAGCTTGTCATATTTACATTGAACTAAAATTTCCCACCACTTCCTATTTACATTGTGTTTCTTCTAATTTGTTCCTTTTAGGATTCTAAGTCTATAATTCTTCCTCTTTAATTGATCTTCGGCTTCTCTTATATATATACATACTCTTTGAATTAATTGAAAAACAATCCATATCAATATTCAATTTTAATATAGTATCAGAGATATAATTATTTTTTTTCTCTCTTCCATTTATCATGGATACTCAAAGTCAAAATACCACAAACATTATTCTAGTCATTGCTCTTTCTCCAAATAATCTAATTGCACCAACAAATCACCCCTTTTCTAACAAATTAAACACCAAAATTATTTGTATTTGAACTCATCTTATCCTCTTCGGCTGTGTAGCACAAGAGTCGGCATTTAACAAAAAAGTCCCTTATATTTGAATTGAAAGAAAAAAAAGATCAAATCAAATTTATTATTATAAAGAGAAATATTAAGGTAGACTTACTCACATTGGTTAATGTTGTTAAGGAGAATATCACATTGGAGTTTAAGGGATACAAAAAAAGGTTTATAATTGTGTTGCAGTGAAACCACAATTATTAAACCAAACTATCTAAATTTATTTAATTCTAATATAGCATTAAAGTTACAAAAAGATTAACTATCGTATTACCGTAGATTATATAGGTAAAATCTGAGTTCCGAGAAATAGAAAAACCAATATCAAAGAATAAATAAGGATATGGTTCAGAAAATGAGAAAAAAACTCAGATACATAAAAAATATTTGATTAAACAAATGAAAATTGGGCTAAGGCTGATTGCACTTGAAAGGAAATATTAACGAGAATTCTACATTGGAAGTTTAAGGAATACAAGAACGGTTTATAATTATGATGTAACTAATTTCATATTGATTTAAGTCATTTTAAAGTAATGATAAATCCAAAATTATCAAGTCTAATGGTCTAAGTTCATCTAATTCTAATAAATATGAATATAACAATTAATGAATTTATATATATATATATATATATATATATGTAACTATGTGATTGAATTAATATAAAAAAAATTTTTGAATATCTAATTTTAATAAATATGAATATAATAATTAATAAATTTATATATATATATATATATATATATATATATATATATATGTGTAATTAGATTAATATACAAATAATATAATAAATTGAGTTTATATAAGAATTTCTTTATAATACGATAGACAAGATATATATGGTGGACATTATTTCAAAAAGATAAAAACAAATTCAAAAAATTTCGAGGAGAGGCAAAGAAGGGTCCCGTAATAAAGTAATAATCCTGTCCCATCAATTTTTTTTTTTAATGAGGTGATATTTTTCTTAGTGGCAATTGGCTGTCAACCAACAGAACTCCATTTATCGCCATATGATTGCTGATTAGTAAAATTACTTGAACACTGCTGGCCATTTTATTTATCTTACTGATAGAAAACAGCTAGCAAAGCCGAGGTGTGGGCATCATTTGGGTCAAACCCATACAATTCCACATAAAAACAAAATAATAATTGAAAAAAATATAGTTGCACGCTCAGATAAATGATAGAAATAAACATGTTTAGCCTTTTTTTTCTTTTTCTCTTTATCATAAATTAGATATATGGATATATTTTTGAAGTATCCGATCAAATCTTATCATGTATGTGAAATATCAACTTGTTAAAAAATAATTATTTATATGTAAACCAATTCCATGATACGAAGATTGGTAGAAAATTATAATTTATATAGCACTTTATTATTAGATTGATTCATGATAGATCCCATTTAGATAATAAATTTTATAAGAGAAACGCGAAAGGCTCTTATTTTTAAGATATTACCTAATATTTATATTCTAATTGTTTGGTTAAAAAAAAGAAAAATCTAAAAATAAAGAAAAATAAAATTTATTTTTTCTTACAAATCAATTAGGAAATAAGTATTGTAACTCATTTATAACTACTAATGTAACTGTAAATATATTTCCGAAATAAGTTTTGATTGAAATGACTAATAAATTTATTAATTTAGGTATTGATTTAAGTAACTCTTAAGCGTATTTATAAATCATATTGATGGGTAAGGGATATGAAAATTAGAGGGACATTTTTTTTAGTATTACCCCACTCGGAGTTGTAATCATTTTGTGCTAACTCCACCACCTCTTCGTGGAGTTGAGAATGTCCTTTCATGGATACCAACCTCTTCTTATTTTCTCAAGTTTTTTGAGTCTGCTTTTTAGCTTTGGTCAAGCAGTCTTTACCTAACAGCGCATAATTGTATAAAAGGTCCCTTCGTTACAAATTTTTCTTTTTTTCCTTTTTTTTTGTCAAATTATTTTACAATTGAATATCTAACCTTGACCTAATTTTTTCTGTCACCAATATGACGAAAGAGGACCCTTTGAATTTCAATATTAGGTTTCTAAAACTATGTTAAAAACAAAGAAAAAAAATAAAATGTGAACAATATAATTCTAAAATGGTTATGCCATTTTAAAATAATAGTGGATCACAATTATTAAGTTCTTAAAAATCTTACATAATATCAAAGAGTCAAATGGTTTAACAGTTCAAAAAAAATTCTGATTTCAATATTTCTTGAAAGACTAAAAGTTAACTTAGACCATTTTGGCACAATGATAGACCACAATCACTAAGTTTAATTCAAAACCCTATATTTAGATCGAGGAGGCATATCAAATTTTTAATTAACCTCATTTACAAGCTTCTTCTATTTTATAGGCACATTATATTTTGTCATGTTGAAATGTTTTTTTTTAATATTTTACAGGCATATTATATTTTGTCCAATCGACAATTCACCATGTCCGAATGTTTGATAGATCCCCTGCTAGAGTGCATGAATCCACATTCTCAAGATAAGAAAAAAAAAAAGTGCATGAATCAACAACAACAAAAACAAAGACACAAGAAGGAATCGATGGACAATCATGTTCATAGGAGATCAAAATTGTTGTTTCTACTGGTGAATAAGTGACAAAAAATAAGTGACAAATTGTTGAATTCTCTGTTTAGAAAAAGAATATATATATATATATATATATATATATATATATATATATATCATTATTGTATATATCGATCATATATATGTAACTTTTATTCAATTCCATGTGGTAAAAGAATCAAATTTGCCCCATATTGTGGCTCCAATATATGCGTACAATCTATTTAATTCCACCTTTTTCAATTCAAGCCAGGAAAAACATATTCACCTTGTAAATTGTACAAACAATTCTTGGGTAATCATGTTCATAAGGAATAAAAATTGTTATTTAAGTGACAAATGTTTGTGTTTTATGTTCGGGATATTGCTTAGTTTATGACAATTAAAAAAAATATTTTCATATTTAGTGTAATTTTTACAAAAATTCTAATTTTATGGTATTTTTAAAAAGTATTTATAAGTTTGAGCTGATTTTGAAGATGTGGCTGTGGGGAAGAACTGACGCACAGGTACAGGCAGCGCACATATACAATGCGTCACTTGAAGTGGCGCTTCAAGTGGTGTACAAAGACTATTTCCACGTAAACAGAGTTATGTTCCTTAGCTCCCACAATTCTATAGGCAATTGACAATCTTTATTTTTGACAGATATTATAGCAAACCAGATTCTTGCATTGATAAATTAAGTAATTTTCTTGTGAATGATTTTAAATTGAATTTTCATTGACATAATTTGTTTTATTAATGCAGTGATTTAATGATTTTTTTACTGTATTCTTTTACAATAATTATTTATATATAATTAGTGAAATAATTAATATTTTTGTACATTAATAATTTTTTGGTTAAAACATACAATTTTTATTGAATCATATATACGTTTTCTTTTACTTCATTTCATCTTCATTGTTTTTTATTTAATTATTTTGTAAATTAATAATTTTAGTTGTGTTAAAACATGCAATTTTTAATTTTTTTGTTAATAATACTATAAATTAATTCTATCAAATAATAATTCAATTATTTTATTTAATTATTAGTTTAATAAACTGAATTATTTATCCAGCTGGTGCATAAATTTTTTTAATTAAATAATTTATTATTTTTCTTTTTAGATCATTTAAACTTAACGTAGCTTATATTTTTAATAAACAAAATATTTCAATTCAAAGTTGAAGAATTATTTTTTTAATTACAATATAAATTATTTATTTTTTTCTCTTTAGATCATTCCATTTTTTTAACCAAATAATAATTTTAATATTTTATAATTACCTTTTATGAGGAATTATTGTCGATATTTATTTGCTGTAAAAAATAAATGCATAAAAATATAAAATACTTGTAAAAAATTTTGCTATGAATGAAAGGCTATAATTAAGAGATTTTTTTAGGATATAATTAAGAGTTGTTATATAAAATGAATAATTTATAATAACTACAACATAAATTTAATACATATAATATTTATAGAGATTTGAAAGAATAATTTCTCATAAATAAATGATAACATATTATTAGCGAAATTTTTGTATATAGTCATTATATATATATATATATATATATATATATATATATATATATATATATAACAAATCAATCAAGTTTTACAATGCCGATTTCTTCAAATTTGTGATATGAGTCATCTCTGACGCATAGCATCAAGTTTACGAACACTCATATCATTCAATTCAGAATCTTGTGTATGACCACTACCATCACCGCCATCACCATTAACATCATTATCAGCATTATGATAGAGAGACAAACACATCCCTATATCATTGTTAGCAACGACATGATGACTGCTCAGACGGAGCATGTGCTCACTGCAGTTATTCTAAAATTGGAGCAGGAACTAATGCAGGTTAAAGAGGTGGCATTGTCACTCTACATTTATAACATCATTCAATATAATTAAGAATAATTTCAATTATACCAAAAAATGTTACGAAATTGTACCAAAAAATATTACGATGCACATGAGTTAAAACGTCATAATTTAAACTTCCATGCACCATAACCATTATGACTTGCATAAAATAAACATCATTTAAAAAGCTTAATAAAATAAAGTTAATTACATAAATCAAACGGGCAACACTAACTCAAAGTTTATACAAAATGAAAACTATATGTCTCTAAAATACATGTAAAACTATAACTACCCAACCCAAAATAAAATAACCAAAAAAATACAATTGTGTATCACCCACCCCAATTTTATATCCAAGGCTCTTATCATTAGGTGTCTTCCTCTGTCAATCCACTCCTAAGATCCAAACATATATATATATATATATATATATATAATGCACACCACGAATATGGTATATCAAACAATCATTTAGTATCATACAAGTATTTACCACATATAATATAATTAATTGTATTACCTTTGCCCACCTTACTCGTAACTAGACCAAAATGGATGCGAGTACTCTACAGCTTTATTTAGAGCCAAATATAATCCACCGAGGAAGGTCTCGTTGTTTACCTCTAGGCTTTCAAATGTCTCACATAAATCAATCGAACAAAAATGAGAGCACATATTAGCTATGAGGGAAGCCCACCTGGCTAGGCCCCAAGCCTTCAACACATCTCATTAATCTTCAAAATATCTCAATCGTGACCAATATATGTTATCTAGTATCGATCTTCCCCCTTAATGACATGTCATATATCCTATATCTAATCTTAGTTATAGTATTAGACTTACAATTTCACCATGCGTACCACATATATTTTCATATTATCCATTTTCCATGTTTTATATATATACCATGACTTCTACAATCATTTCCATAACATATATTTCCATATCATGCTATAAGCATACAATTGAGGCCTAATACCTCACAATGAATCAATTTCAATTTACAAACATATGAGTTTTTCAATATAAACCACTTTACACCCCTGAACAACCTTTCACGACCCTGAAACACTACTTCATGGGTAGTTTTCCATGAACCAAGTCGTGATTCAACCCATGAATCAACATACATTTACGGTCGTGATCACTCCTTCACAGATGTGAATCTAACTATGAAGCAGCCCGTGAACAGGTCTGCTTTAGCAACAAAAATTCGCTTTCATGACCTTCACACCCGTTAACCCACCCTTCATGGTTGTGAATTTGGAAATTTTTCCAAAAAATAGAGCATCAAAACTTCATGTCATTCTCACATGCAATATTCTCTATGATTGACTAATGTCAGTCATCATATTAATATTCCAACATACATTTAAGCCATTTATCACAAACATATACTTCCTAATCATTAATATTAACCAGAATAACTTATCAAACACCTCAATCTAACCATGTTCATAAAAATTTTCATCATGCATATCAACCCCACATTTTATCATTTATTTACTCACTAATCATTTACATCTTGTATTTTAAGTAAATAACACAAAAATATAAAATAATTGCCTTAAGTGTTGTTATGTACAAACCTTGCACCTAGGATAGAGGGAGCCACTACTTTAACTCTTCAAGCTTGTCCCCTTCCTTGGGATGGTCTTCTAGCTCTCTCTCCAGATCTTAGCAAGATGAAGAATGCTTTTTTAGTCTCTAGAACTCGAACCAAACCCAGAAAACTCCAAAATCGCACTCTCACACACTAGTTCACAACTCTCCTCTCACATCTCTCTCTTCCTTTACCCTGATAAAACTAAACCTTCAAAGCTTCAACAATGGTGGAAAAAGATTTCTGATGGTGAAGGAGATATTAGTATGGCATGTTAGGTCAGTTATAGAGGTATGAGAGTGGATTTAAAGAAATGACAAGAAGGAAAACATGACTGCCTCACCCTGCTCTGCCCAAGCTTCACGGTTGTGACTCATCTCTCACAAGTGTGAACCACTCTTTCACGGTCGTGAAAAAACTCTTCATAGTCGTGAAAAACCTCATTGTAGCTGCTAACATAAACTCGATATTCACGACCGTGACACCTATTGTCTCGAGGGTGAAACATATGATTTTAGCAACACTCAACTTTCAAAAATTCACTTAATTCCTAACTTTCACTAACCAAGGACATAATGTATAAGCCCTAATTACGGGCGTTACATTTCTCTTCCTCTTAGGGTATTTCATTCCCAAAATTACCTGTCATGACGTATCGAAACAATTGAGGATATTGTGCCCCTCATCACTTCCTCACTTTCCCAGGTTGCTTCTTTCACATTATGGCTCTTCCATAAAAATTTCACTAGTGGAACTCGCTTGTTCTCGAGCTTCTTTAATTCACGAGATAAGATCTCGACTAGTTCCTCTTCATAATTCAAATCCAGTCTTAACTTTATGCTCTAAGCGGTGATGATATGAGAAGGATCAAACCGATACCTCCTTAACATGGATACATGAAAGACATTGTGTATCCTACTCAATTCTGGTGGCAAAGAAAGTCTATATGCAACTGGTCTGATCCTCTCTAGGATCTCATACGGCCCAATGAACCTAGGGCTCAACTTACATTTTTTTCCAAATTTGAGAACCTTCTTCCATAAAGATACATTGAGAAACACTTTGTCTTCCACTAAGTACTTCACATCCTTTCTCTTGAGGTCTACATAGGATTTATGTCTGCTAGAAGCTGCTTTTAGTCGATCTCTATCTTCACTTTTTCTTCTATCTCTCGTACTAAGTCTGACCCCACTAACTTTCTCTCACTAAGCTCGGTCAAACACAACAGTGTTCAAAACTTTCTACCTTAAAATGCCTCATACAGAGCCATTTGAATATTGGACTAATAACTGTTGTTGTAGGTGAATTCCATTAATGATAGATATCTATCCCATTTTTCCTCAAACTCGATCACACAATACCTCATCATGTCTTCCAAGATCTGAATAACTCTCTCTAACTAACCGTCTGTCTGGGGATGAAAAGTCATGCTGAAGTTGAACTTGGTACCCAAAGCTCACTGTAACCTACCCCAAAACTGAGATGTGAACTGCAGATCTCGATCCGACATGATAGAGACTGAAACTCCATGAAAACACACTATCTCATTCACGTACAACTCTGCCAACTGGTTCAAAGGATAGTCTCTCCGAATAGGTAATAAGTAAGTTGACTTCGTTAACCTATCCATGATTACCCATACAACATCGTACTTCCTTAACATCAACAGTAATCCAATCACAAAATCTACAATGATTCTCTCCCATTTTCATTTCAGAATCGTGATTGGCTACACAAACTTGAAGGTACCTATTGTTCAACCTTTACCCTGTTGATATGTAAGACATCTAGTCATGAACTTTGTGATGTCTTTCAAGTTATGATACATCTTGTTACCTCTTTTGTGCATTGCAAATATCATCTCATGTGTCTCTTTGATAATCTTTTATCTCAACTATAAGACATATGGGACACATAACATGCCTTGGTAGTGTAAACTACCATTTGGCTCGACTGAGAAACCTGGTCTCTCCTCTTTGGAGACCAAAATGATCAATTCCACTAGTTTTCCATCAAGCTTCTGTGCATCTCTAATCTCTTGACCTAAGGTTGGTTGGATGTGCAACTCTGCCAAAGTCTTCCAACTGAGTGCATCAGCCACCACATTGGCCTTTCCTATATGATAATTAATCACACAGTTGTAATCATTTATCAACTCTAACCATCTTCCCTACCTCAAATTCAAATCCCATTATGTAGGAAGATACTTTAGACTCTTGTGATCTGCGAAGATGTGACACTTCTCTCCATTTAGATAATGAAGCCAAATTTTCAATACGAAGATAATGGCCACCAACTCTAAATTGTGCATTAGATAATTCTTCTCGTAAGGCTTCAATTGTCTAGATGCATAAGCGATGACTTTTCCTTCCTACATCAATACACAACCTGATCCATTGCGTGATGCGTCACTGTCATCAACATATTTCCTATCCGAAATCGGTTGTGCCAACACTGAAGCTTTTGTAAAAAAACTCTTCAACTGATCAAAATTGTTCTAGCACTTGTATATCCATTCAAACTTGATATCTTTCTGTAACATCCTAGTCAACGGAGAAGCTATCATAGAAAACCCCTTGACGAACCTTTTGTAGTATCCTACTAAGCCAAAAAAATACATGATTTTAGTCACATTATATGGCAGTTTCTAATCTAAGATTGCCTCCACCTTGCCTAGATCCATTTTAATCCCATTGGTCAATATCACATGCCTAAGAAAGGCAACCTCATCTAGCCAAAAGTCACACTTAGAGAGCTTAGTATATAGCTTCTATTCCCTAAGAGTCTGCAAGACTGTTTTCAAGTGTTGCTCATGTTCATTCTTACTTCTTGAATACATTAAGATATCATCTATGAAAACCATAAAAAATTGGTCTAGAAATGGTCTAAAGATCTGGTTCATCAGATCTATAAAAGCTGCCAGAGCATTGGTCAACCCAAAGGGCATAACTAAAAACTCATAGTGACTATATCTGGTTCAAAAAGTGATCTTCTCTACATCACCTGCCTTGATTCTCAACTGATGGTATCCCAATCTCAAATCAATTTTAGAAAACACTTCTGCATCGAAGAGATCATCAATCTGTGGTAATGACTACCTGTTCTTTAACGATCACCCTGTTTAATTGCCTATAGTCTATGCACAACCTCATAGACTCATCTTTCTTCTTGACAAACAACACTGGTGCACCCATAGAGATACACCCAATTTGATGAAGCCCTTATCTAATAGTTTCTAAACTGTGCCTTTAACTATTTCATATCTGATGAAACCATACGATATGGTACCGATGATATAGTAGTCATATCCAAAGTAAGTTCAATTGAGAAATCTATCTATCTTTCCGAAGGTAGCCTGGGTAACTCATCTATAAACATATATGGGAATTCCTTTACTGTCAAAATATCCTTAAGATCTGGGCTCTCCCTTCTACTATCAACTATATGAGCCAAATGTGCCTCACACCCCTTCCCGATCATCTTCTGGGCTTTCATCATGGAGATGATCCTCATTTGCTATGAGCATCTCTCACCCTAAATAACTACTATCTCATCTTTTGACGTTCTCTATTCAACCGTCGTCATCCTACAATTTATTATTATACCCTGCTAAGAGAGTTAATCCATACCTAGGATAACATTATACTCATGAAAGGGAAATTCAATCAAATCTTCCTTGAACTCTTTCCCTTGAACCACAACAAAACAACTCTTATACACTTGGTTCACCACTGTGTTATGCCCCAAAGGACTAATCACTTCTATCTCATAATCTAATCTCTCTGCTTAGATGTTCTATTGCTCAACAATGTGGGTACATATATAAGAATGCGTGAGCTCTGATCTATCAAAGTAATTAAAACTGAGTCAAAGAGAAGAAATGTACCAACAATCATATCTGATGCACTTGGATCATCTTTAGCCCTCATAGCATAGGCCCTTACTTGTGTTCAACTCAGTCCTGGGTTGTTCACTATCTTTGATATGGAGGTCTATATCCACCTCTACCAAAATGGGTCTGTCCTTGTCTCATACCTTGAGTCAGCACTGAACGTTGAGTGTGAGTGGGAGCTTTAACCATTTGTAAAGGACAATCTCTCCTATAGTGGTCTTAAGACCCACACCTATAGCAATATCCTATGCATCCCCAGCACTCTCTTCAGTGTTTTCAATCACATGATACACACTCTAGTGCTACCTCTCAACGTCTGGGGTTGATTACAAACTGCCAAAATTGTTCCTGATGATGGTGTCCACCTGGTATACCTTGACCGTCCTTAACCATGAACCTGTCCTCTAAACTAAAAGGATCCATAACCGATGCGAGTCTTCTTGCTCGATGTATGTGCGACACTATAAGTTGACCCCTTAAAATCTTTCCTAGATGTCTCCTCTAGTCTCTTCAATGGAATCATCTTCTCAATACTGATGGTAGCATACACCTACTTCAAAAAGTCCTCAATTTAGAATGAAATTACATGGATTCTGATCTCATCTTTCAAACCATGCTCAAATTGGAGATATTTGTCCGTTTCATCCCCTACAATGCCAGATGCATACCTGTTCAATCTTGTGAACTCATTCTCATACAACACCATAGTCATGTTCCATTTCCTAGGATCAAGAACTCTTTCTTCTTCTCATTAATGCACATCTCGATACGTATTGTCTCTTGAAATCAGCCACAAAGAAAACCCATGTAAGTGGCTCTAGAGTCTAAGGCTTTTGAAGAACAAACTTCCTCCAATCGTAGGCATGCTCTTGAAGAAGTAAAATAACATACCTAACCTTGTGCTTCTCGGCCTACTATAGCTCCTAGAAGACCCTATTAGCCTTTTCCAACCAGTATTTTGCAACTTTGGGATCATCATGCCTCTTGCCTATGAAATCTATGGCATTATACTTATGAAGCCTTTCAATCTATGATTTACGCTTCGGTGGTGAAGGAGGAGGTGGAAACGACATAGCTTGTACCAATTGCTGTAACAAAACAGCTAGGTTCTGCATCAGAGGATCCTGAGCTTGATCCTCCTAACTAGCCATTGGCTGCTGTAGAGGAGCTGCGTCAGTCGACCATTGAACACTAGTTTGGTTCGGCTAATTTTGAGCCTATATATCTGAATGAATGTTACACTCAGTCGTGTCATGTGGTTCGATCTCTATACTCGCTCCTTAGCCTACACATCGATAGAGAATAACCCACATCATAGTCATATAGGATAACACTTGTACACTTGATACACCCATCCCACCTAGGTTCAAAACTGCCTAAACCCTAGGCTCTGATACCACTAAATGTAACACCCTTTAATATAATTAAGAATAATCTCAATTATACCAAAAGATGCTACAGTGCACATGAGTTAAAATATCATAATTTAAAACTTTCATGCACCATGGCCATGATAACTTGCATAAAATAAAACATCATTTAAAAAGCTCTATAAAATAAAGTTAATTACATAAATTAAACGGGCAACACTAGCCTAAAGTTTATACAAAGCGAGTAGTTATAAAACTACATGTCTTTGAAATACAACATGTAAAACTATAACTACAAAACTCACAACAAAATAACCCAAAAGTACAATTGTGTATCATCCACCCCAAATCTATATCCAAGGCTCTAATCATTGGGCATCCTCCGCTGTTGATCATCTCCTAAGATCCAAACCTACACATGGAAAGCCCATAAACTAAGAAACTCATGCCTAATGGTACAAAACAACATGTAGACACTCCACATGATAAATACATAATATGCATTATATGCTTACTAAGCTACTATAATGACTTACCTCGAAATCCGCACATGTACTAGCTTGTATACTACATGACATACCATAAGGATCTCATATATATATATATATATATATATATATATATATATATATATATATATATATATATATATATATATATATATATATATATATATATATATATATATATAAATGCACACCATGAACATGATATATCAAACAATCATCCAATATCATACAAGTGTTGTAACGTCGGTTCATTTAGATACTGATCACGCGTGACCGAGTTAGGCACGCCGGATCAATCGAAGTCTAAATCTAGACACACAGAAAAATAATAGTATTTAAGGGATCTTTATTAAAAATATTATTAATTGAAAATTAAAAAGTTTTATGATAGAACTAGATAAAATAAAATCACTTTATGGAGTAAATGAGGATTTATGAAATTGTTTGGGGTTATTTTTTTTAAAAAAAGGAAATTGTGGGCTAAAAGATTAATTTTTCAAAGATTAAATTAATTATGATTTATTAATTAAATTGACTAATAAGAGAAGTGATTAAGGAGAGGTGTGACCCACAAAAAAATCTAGCTAATTAAGAAAAAAATCTAAAACCTAAAATGTTATTCATAAATGAGGCATAAAAATCCACTTAAAATATCTCCTTTGGTCGGCCCTTTTCTCCATCAAACCTCCACTATTTTTGCTCCAAATCAAGTTAGGGAAAGAGAGAAAAAATAATCAAAGAGAGAGATAACTCAAGAAAGTGAAGGAAAATCTTTTTAAAAGGGTTGAAGAAAAGAAGAGAAAGGAAGAAAGAAAAAGAAAATGAGACACTTCCTCAAGGTGAGTTTTCTTTCTTCAATTCCCTTAATTCTCTTTATTATTTGAGATTTAAGTTGGTGATTAAAGAAGTTAGAGTCAAATAATTATAGTTGATTCAAGAATTGAAGAAGTTAGGGTTTGTAGAATTGGAAAGAATAAGAAACTATATACTAGTTAGTAAAAAAAAGACAAATCATATGATCAAAAATTTAAGGGATAATGAAGGAAGATATGAATAAGGAGATGCATAGGTGATAGTGGATTGAAACAAAGAGAAATTGATTAGATGATGGAGAAATTAAATGAGATATGTTTGAATATTTTAGGGCAAACCAAAGATAATGGTATAAGCAAGTTTGAGGAAGCAAAAGGAAAGGAAAAAGTCTAGGAAGGGGAGAAGAAATTAATAAAGTATGTGCTTACATGGAAACAAATTAATATTTTGATTTAATTGCCTAATCTTTTGTTAATTGTATGATTAAATGAATAGTTGTATTGTTGTATGTATTGATGGAAACTTAAGCAGCTTGTATTAAAAATTTCATAAGTTAAGTTCTATAACTCAAAATTTTATGTTATTTAATGGAATGAAAACTTAAACATAAAACTAAAACTTTTATGAAGAATATAAAACTTGATTTTGATATTAATTATGCTTAAATTAGGCATGAATGTTGGACTTGAAATCTGTCTTGGAATTTTCTGAGCAAAATTAGCCGAACAATCAGTAGTATATTAGTTGTACATTTTTCTATAAAGATTAGAATTAGGTAATTCAAATTTAAAATTAAATATAAGATCTGTAGCTGCAATTTATCAGAAGACCACTTAATTAAATTCGGTCTATAATAGGGCCAACATTGAGATATAAAATAGAGCCTAAAATTTGCCAAGAATAGGGCTGCTAAAATTCTAGAGTTTTACATGTAAATTAAGTCGGACCTTATGATTTAGTATGAATAATATTTATATGAGTAATTATTAATTCAAATAAGTCACTTAAGGTATAAAATTAATAAGAAAATAAAACTATAAACTAATAATTATTTGATATATGTTATAACCATAATATAATTTAAAGAGATTATTTAAATAAATTGAGATAAAATAATTAAACCCTAAAACACTGAGCTTGGAACTAGGGTAAAGGATAGTTGGCATGCCAATAAGGGGTACGAAAGATAAAGTTCTTTAATACATATGCATTAAAATACCTAGTTGATTATTTTATTTAGGCACTACATGTGTTGAGTTGATTGCATATATTGACATTAAATGTGTCGAGTTGATTTATGTAGGCACTACATTGTGCCGAGTTGATTTACGTAGGCGCAATGTGCCGAGTTAAAATTTACCGGTAGATAATACTCGGTATCCTATCTGATAGTTCTAGTTATAGATGTTAGAGACATAAAATTTTAGTAAACAATATATGATAAAATTTACTTATTATGATTAACCATGGAATAAATAAAATGAGTGGAATATAGTGATATTAATATTAATAACAATAACTATGATTAGAATAATATGCTATAATAATATTAGCAATTAACACAATTATATGTAAAAGAAATTTATGTAGTAGAAAATCAAAATAATGCATTTTTGGTTCAATTTATTACTGGAAAATTTGTGATATTTATTTGATATTAAATATATGAATAAGTGAGATATTATGAATTGCATGTTAAATTTTTTCCATATAAAACACCACTAAGCTAATAGCTTATCATGTGTGGTTTTTTCCACTTGCATGTATTGAATTAACTAATATATAAAGATAGTAGCTATGAGAAAGAAAAGAACACAGGAAATTAGATAGTAGCACCGGAAAATCTTTTTGTTTTGATAAATAAACTCCTGTATATATATTTTAAAGAATTTTATTCTCATGCTGTGTGATACTTATATTTTGAGGTCTGTAATAAAATGTTAATTAGTAGAACTTTGTATATAATCTTTTAGAAAATGAAATATTATATAATTGATGAATTACATAAATTGGTATAAGATATTTATATATCGATAAAAAAAATAGGAGACTATATTTTAATTTGTATCATATATTTTAAAGTGAGAATATATAAAATAATTGTATTAAGCAAATTAGACATAAAATCAAGAGATTGGTAGCATTCAAAATATATAGTTAATCTTTAAAATATCTCAATTGTGACCAATATATGTCACCCACTACCGATCTTCCCCCCTTAATGGCATGACATCTATTCTAGATCAAGTTTTAGTCAGAGTATTGGGCTTATAATTTCACCACGCGTACCACATATATTTTCATATTATCAATTTTCCATGTTTTATATATATACCATGATTTCTACAATCATTTCCATAACATATATTTTCATATCATGCTAGAAGCATACAACTGAGATCTACCACCTCACAACGAATCAATCTCGATTCACAAACAAACATATGAGCTTTTCAACATAAACAACTTTACGCCCGTGAACAACCTTTCACAGCTATGAAACACTACTTCACGGTAGTTTTTCTATGAACCAAACTATGATTCAACCCGTGAATCAATATACGTTTACGACCATGATCATTCCTTCATGGGCGTGAACTAAACCATGAAGTTGCCCGTGAACGGGTCTACTTTAGCAACAAAAATTTACTTTCACAACCTTCACACCCATTAACCCACCTTTCACGGTTGTGAATCTAGAAATTTTTCTAGAAAACAAACCATCACAACTTCATGTCATTCTCACATGTAATATTCTATACAGTTGACCAATGTCAGTCACCCTATCAACATTCCAGCATACATTTAAGCCATCTATCACAACCATATACTTCCTAACCATTAATATTAACTATAATAACTCATCAAACACCTTAATCTAACTATATTCATAAAAATTTCTATCATGCATATCATCCCCACATTTTATCATTTATCTACTCACTAATTATTTTCATAATGTATTTTAAGCAAATAACATATAAACATAAAATAATTGTCTTAAGTGTTGTTATGTACAAACATTATACTTAGGATATAAGGAGCCTTTACTCTAGCTCTTCAAACTTGTCCCCTCCCTTGGGATGAACTTTTAGCTCTCTTTCCATATCCTAGAAAGATGAATAACACTTTTTTAGTCTCTAAAACTTGAACCAAACCCATAAAAACTCCAAAGTTGCATTCTCACACACTAGTTCACAACTCTCCTTTCACATATTCCTTTTCCTTTACTCTTATAAAAATAAATCTTCAAAGCTTCAACAATGGTGGAAAAAGGTTTCTAATGGTGAAGGAGATGTTAATGTGGCGTGTTAGGTCAGTTATAGAGGTATGAGAACGGATTTAACGGAATGACAAGAAGAAAAATGTGACTGCATCACTTGCTCTATCTGTCCATGCTTCACGGTCATGACTCATCTCTCATGAGCATGAACCACTCTTTCACGGTTATGAAAACCTCATTTTAGCTACTAACATAAACCCAATATTCACAATCATGACACCCATTGTCATGAGCATAAAACTTCTGATTTGAGCAACACTCAACTTCCAAAACTTCACTTAATCTTTAACTCTCATTGACCAATAACATAACTTATAGGCCCTAAGTATGAGTGTTACAACATTTTTCTTCACGCTGCACCGTTAATTAACAGGTGACAATCTATTATGTAGGATAAAACGGAGTTTGATAATGAGAGGTGCTCAAGTGTATCAGCCTATACTCAATATAAAAATTTATCAGATTAAATTATATGCATAAGATGTATTTAGCATGCATTTATAAAAGATATTTATTTTAGTGAAATTAGATTATGTTTAGATATACCGATGCATCTAGAACAACACCCTGATATGAGATCCATCTCCTTGTAATACATCAATACAATTCCATATATTGTGAATGGTAAGCATTTGATGATATGTATGTAACCACATGATGAGCTTTTTTATTCCATAACCAAATCTATGTGGAATGTTCTTTAACCCCAATTTGTACTAGTATGGTTATGTAGAACAACAGAATGAAGTTGATCTATTTGTTGTGGTGGGTAAATGATTGATTTAGCCTTGGCCACGATTCGAAATCAACTGGTTTTATGGTCCCAGAAATATGAGATTGGACTGGAATCGTGGAGGAACCGGTTCCAGTTTATGAACCAGCAATTCAACCGGTTCCAATATTTTTTTTATTTTTTAATTATGATTAACACAATAAAAATTATTAAATTTTAAAGTTTAGAAATTAAACTTAATTTTTGGATGAATTTGAAGCAAAAAAAAAAAAAATAACTTATCAATTTGTTTATAATTAAAGCAAAAAAATATTAAGTTAGAAATAAGTGAAAAAAATTGACGGAAAATTAGTTAGAAAGAATGAGAATTTTGAGAAAAAAAAAATTAACTTATGAAATATTAATTTGATGTTGACTCCACCAATCAGGGATTGAAAAATTTTTACTTGTCCTACTATCATCAAACTCAAATATAGTTGTTAGATAAATGTCAATTTCGGGTGAACTAGAAGATGATCTTAGTTTTTTATATTTTTGAATCATCAAACGATCACTCCCTCTAATTCACCCAAACCTTAACTAGCAGTGTCACTACTAGTAGTAATAATATGAATATTATAAATCAGACTAAAGTCATAAGGATATTATAAGTAAATTTTTTTTACATCATTCATTATAGCATCAACACCAATATCATCATCTAAACCTAACAATAAATAATAAAGACTCAAATAATCAAATAAAATATATATTTTACATTTATGATAAAAAATATAACATACAAGATTAATCAAAAAAATAAATTTAAAATAATTCAACCATTTATTTTTCATCATACAAGTAGATTCATGCAAAATTGAATTATTAATATAATCTTGAAATGAATCAACAATATTAATACATTCATACAATAATAAATGCATGTTGGATTATAAGCACCACTTAAAATATATATTTCAACATTAAAAACTTTTAAAATATCTAAAAGTTGTTAACAAACATCCCAATATTGTGAATATAAATTAATTTGTGGCACATTATTAGAAATAATTGTGCACAATAATTATCTATATTCATATTACTTATTAAGTAATTCATATATTGAATTCCAATAAATAGAAACATCCATTGAAAATCTTTCAGGTTTTTTGTTATTTTTTCGATAAAATCGAGTTCATAATTTCATTGTTTGTAGATGTGACCATATAAATGAAATTATTACTTTAATTGGAATAATTATATCACTCAAAAATTTTAAATTATCTTAACACATGACATATACATATAACATGAAAAAATCTACTTCCAATGTTATCTTGACATAATTTTTAAAGGTCTTGAATTAAGACAATATTTGTTACATCATTATTAAAAGAAATTGAAATTTTTTTTATGAATTAATCCATATTCTTCAAAAATATTTTTTATCGTTTTAAAAATATTATTAATGATATGACGATTATCAAAAATTCTAAACGCAAATAATATTTTTTGTAATTGTCATTCACTATCAATCCAATAATATATAAAATTCATGTAAGAATGCATTTGTCAATTATCACTTCAAATATCATTCCAAATACAAAAATGTCCATTCAAAGAAGAAAATATTTTGAGAAAATATTTTTTTATTTTTTTTAATAAAAAACACATTTAAAGATATTTATAGGAACACGTTTAGTGGATATATTTGATGTATTTTGACAATAATTAGAAAACTATTTTTTACCAAAACTAAAAAATAAATGTTTCATACTTATCATTTTTTCCATTTTTTTATCGTTATATTGAAATAATTGAGAGATAGAAGAAGATATTGTGTACCCAGAAATTTAAATTTGTCTTTTCTCTATTTCAATTTAAGCTGCATATTTATTTTGCAAATACTTTCGAAATATACCGTAACCACCTCCAATTTTTAATTTGTATATTTGTACGTAATAATTGTGCACAACATCAAATGATCAATCTAATAATATGTAAGATTCATGTAAGAATGCATTTGTCAATTATTACTCTAAATATAAATACGTCTATTCAAAGAAGAAAATATTTTGAGAAAATATTTTTTATTTTTTTATATAAATTATATAAAACACATTTAAAGGTATTTCTAGGTATATGTTTAGCGGATGAATTTAATGTATTTTGACAATAATTAACAAATATTATTTTGTCACAAAAACTAAAAGATAAATATTTCATACTTATCATTTTTCCAATTTTTTTTATTATTATATAGAAATAATTGAGAGATAGAAGAAAATGTTGTGTACCCAGAAATTTGACTTTGTCTTTTCTCTATTTCAATTTAAGCAGCATGTTTATTTTACAAATACCTTTGAAATATACCATAACCACTTCTAGTTTTTAATTTGTATATTTGTACACAATAATTGCACATAACATCAAATGATTCATCATTTTTTTGAAATAAATTTGAAAAATATTGGATGTTCAAATTTTTGCTGCTATCGCCACTACCGAATCCTATTGTTCATCACCCCTATTTCTTTAGCTTTCTTCAATTGGAATTTCAAACTCCTTTTCCTCATCCAAATTTTCAATAAAATTTTCCAGAACAACAATAATTTCATCAAAAAAATTGCTCATTCTAGTATGTCATGCCATTATTTATGATTAAATTTTATAAAAAATTTTAGAGAATATTAAAAAAATATATAGAAAGATAATGAAAAAAATTTGTAGGATTAAGAAAAAAATTGAGAATTAAAGAGAATTAAAGAATTGAAAAAAATTTTGAGATTATTTAGAAGTATAATTAGAAAGAAATTAAAGAGAACCAATAATTGAGAGTGTAATTAGGGAGAAATTAGGAATATATGCAAAGAGAATTGAGATTGAATTGTAGAGAAATTGAGAATGATATTGTATAGGAAAATGAAAAATATTTAAATGAATTTGGTATTTATAGAGAAAAAATTAAAAATTTCAATTTCAATAATACCCCTAAAATATAACTATTATTTTTTTTATAAGAGGTTTTTTAACTTTTCATTTTATTTATATTTTAATATATTTAATAAAAAAACAAAATGTTGTGCAGGGGGTCGGGGGGATACAACAGTCTCATGACCGTTGTGTGTGTATTTTTTTAATTGAAAATTTCAGATTGGAATCTTGAATCGGCTGTTTCCGAGGGAAGGGCTCGGACCGGACCCTTCTTCTATTAAGCCATGGTTTAATCAAATTGGATAAGGTCGGTTCCACTGGCCCAACCGGCCCGTGGCCAGACTTAGATTGATTATTGTAGGCCAAATTGTATGAGATTCTAATCAGGCTGGTGCCACTCCAATATATGCATACATATCAATGACACACACATCCCTCCATATATCATGACTTCTCAAGCAATTAGCTGGTAAAGTTCGAATAACATTTAGCGTATATAGCTCTCATATAATCTATTAAATTAAACATAAGATGTTAAACGATATTAATTGTCAGAACTAATGAAAAATTGTAAAAGATAACAATACACACCTCATTAGAACACTAAGTATCTAATCTATATTGAATCTAAATAAGCTCATGTATAAGTGCATCGTGCACTACCCGATCATCGATCCATCTACAATAATTTTTTTATATAATGAAGTACATAAAATTTAGTTATCATGATATACCCATTCAAATTAAATGAAAATCTAAATGATTAAAAATTATATACCTTTAACCTAATTGTGTGTCGTGAGGTACTTCATTTACTCTCATCCTCTAAGTTAGAAATTGACATATCTCCCATGCCTAAAGTTATAAGATAAATAATGAACCTATAATTTGAGACACATGAGGATATATACATGTTAGTCATAATTCTCTGGATAAGAAGCTTAATGTGGCAGCTCTCCAACTATATTGGTTGATCATTGCAAAATACTATTAAATGGAAGGTAAATTAATGATGCTCATCCAATGTCCTTGCCACTTAATAAGGACTCATTTATCATACGCAAAGTATGTGAATGTGCATGGCATGGAATAATGTGCATATCTGCTCCGTGAGTTAGTATAATAAATTAATATGTCAGTCATCCTAATTTTAGAAAAGAATCTCTAATTACATATGTTGGAGGTCTAATTCCTAATAAACGCTCACATATGATGGTCAATCACTACTGCTTTGTATAATAACTAAATGATAGGTATACCAATCAATATGACTATATTCTGAAAAATTATGGTGCACTTTCCTTCAGGCACATAAAATGTATGTCTTTGATCTCTATCTCTCAACTAATGCAATATTAAATATCAATCTAGTTGAAAAAAACAACTGTCTAATTCATAAAAACTAATATGTCTGAGCAGCTCTGTAATACGGTCATTTATTTGACCGTTGTTACATATTCTATATGTAGCTCTACTACTACATCTACAATTTAACACATCATCCTCGATCTAATAAAAATATTTGTATGTTATCGTACGGTTTAAGATGTCATATAAATGATGTTCTATTGAATTGCTTGTAATTTTAATTACCTTATTATTCTAAACACCTTAAGATCTGTGGTGAGATTGTAAATACAATAATGACGTATCATTTGGTCCAGAATGCATATAATCATGTGCATGAGAAATTATACCTAAAATAATGATAAACAAAATATGTTGAATGATGTGACAATATTAAAATTGAGAAGTAATAATTAAATTTGTTACAATGATTGAAAATTGAAAATTGAACAATCACTTGATGAAATTATTACCTAACACAGTTATTTCAACAACATTTAGGTAAAGAATCATATAGATATTTTACAAAATCATCATCATCACAATCACTGTAATATAATATATAGTTTTCATTTGAAAAGATTTCAATTGAATATGAGTTGGTGCAAACTTTCACTTATAATGGTTTGTAAATTCATGGAATAATTTTAAACGATAATGTATTATATTAATATCTTTCTGCAAGTGCTCCAATACAACTTCAACTTGTTGAGGATAATCTTAAGATAAAGTGGTTGAAATAGCTTTTGGAATTGATAAGTTATGGTAACCACAATATGCTTCAAGTTCACACCTTATTTCCAGAGTCTTCCTCATCTTGGTTTTGTACTGAAAATATAATTTTGTAACTCATTCATTTTATTTGTATGATGGTCAATCATTATATAATTAGCATTGTCTGGTTCAAGTATTACATGAGTATGTTGATTTATGAAGGATTAGAATCTATATATCTATCAACTTTATTAACAATATGGGTATTTACGCTTTTAACTGGTACATCCTCTTAATGTTTTTTTTTCATACATTTCATACTTATCGAATCTATTCAATAATTGATAAATAATTTAACAATTTATAACATAAACACATTTAGGTTGAACAACAAAAATTGTAGTTTACAAATACATTTGATTAAAATATCAAATAATACTTCAATTTGCATTTTAGATAATTAGTTTTTATGACATATTGTTGCATTATGACTCGTCTGACCACATTTACCACAAAATGACACAAGTTAATCCTCTTATATTTTCCAATCCATTTCATTTTCCCTTCTAGATAATTTTGGTCTCTCTTTTTTGCGCTTCAATGAAGATTTGGGAGAACATGCACCTCAGTTGACTTTGCCTAATAATAATTATCAATAAGTGATTAAAAATAAGTTAACCACACATTTATAGTCTCAGACAAAGTATGAAATTGAGAAATATATTGAGTGTAATTTATCTTATATTTCATACAAACTGTAAATATAAGCTGCAATGACATGAGAACACAATATCTTGCTTTACTGAAACTTCCCATATGTGCATATTTATTGTGATAATTTCACCGTTTTGTTGTAACACATTTCCTCCTATCATTGTTGTATGATGTTTTTTTTTTTTATCACAAAGATGTCATCTTCTATGTCCTATGAATTCACTTAATGATCACGAGTCTTCTGCATACGATGCTCCAATATCTCAATGCATTTAAGAGTGAACTGATAACCATCAGCAAATGATTGTGCATATTTGACTCTATGTTTATCAAACAACATATGTATCATCATGGTCATATATACATATCTAATTTTCTTCAACATCAAATTGGTTGACTCAGAATAGTTTGTGGCCATCACACATTGACGATATCCGACATCATATGCTAATGCCTATTTGGATTGAGAATTTTTTTTCCAATTAAGCAAATGAATTAGGGTCCTTCACTTCAATTCTTTTAATAATCCTCTTAAATTTTCACTTTTAATACACGTTGTCTAACAATAACAAATTAAATTTGTTTAAACTTATTAGTGTGCACATGTATCAATATATCCAACACTAATTTATACGAAGTAACGTACATATTTACTCCACTAGTTTCTTCATAACTTGATTTTTGAATTTAGTATTGTAGTTGTTGGCAATATGTCGAATGCAATATATGTGTAGATTTTTACGCCATAAGTCATGACTTATTACATGCTGGATTCCTATATGACGATCTGAAATAATGCACACATTATTGTTGTCATCACAAACTGTATAGCGAAATATAGTCATAAAATATTCCCAGATCCCTTTATTTTCTTCTCTACAAGACCAAATGCAACTAGTAATATTCTATTATTATCATCTATAATTTGCGCTATCAAAAGAACTCATTTATATTTTTCATATAAAAATGTTCCATCAACATAAAAAAACTGATTTGCAATGCTTGAAACTTTCAATACATGACTTGTACACCCAAAACATCCTTTTAAATCTACGCACCCTTTAACAAGACGACCATTAAATATATTTGCCTCGCCTTTAACATTACAAACAAATCTATATTGCTAAAGCATGCATTATGCAGAAAGTCGCATAGGTGTGTATAGAAATCATCTCAATCTCCAAACAATTGATCAATTGCTCTTTATTTTGCATACCCACTTTTTTGTATGGAGTTATATTAAATATACCCTTCATATCTTCAATAAGAGCCTTCACCATAATATCATGTTGCTCCCACAACATGTTCCTAAGATAGTCTGAAATCAATGTTAAGTCAAATTTTTGATGGTCATGTGATTCTCCAAGAGCACTACAAATGTGAAATTGTATCAGGTTATCTCCCAAAACCCTATTTTTTTTCTTGTGTATAGCTCAAAATCTATAATTGCATCTTTCTCCAATATTGCAAATAATAGTAAAAATATTTGATTTTTTTCACAACTTTTAAACTATCGTTTGACATTCATTGAATATACTTTCATTGTAAACTTCACATCATCCCTTGAATTGAACATCGTTCCTATGAGAAACTCCTTTGTAAAATCCCAAATTATATTTGCATCAGATTGATTTTTGTTCATTTTCACCTCATCAAAATTGCGGTTAGTTAAACATGACCAATAATCATTATTAGCTGTATATTTAGCTTTTTGAGTACTTTCAATCAACTCATCGTATTCATTTTCTTGTTCATCTTCATCTTCATCCTCATCATAATAATTTGTTTTATCATTCTCATCAATATCAGTGTTATTTTCTCTGTTTTTCATTTTCATCATCATATCCTCATCCTATGTATTATCATAATCCTCAGACTCATCAACTTCTACACATTCCGCTACAATATTCTTCATTATCACCACCTCCATGATGACTAGACCCATCCATCTCAAAAAAAATTTCCCAATATTATGTTGTTCAATGGCCGCAACAAAAGAATATTTAACAAACAATTCAATAAATTGCAAACCAAAAATTGACTAACGATTTGATGCATCAATGTAATTTCATTTTCTCCCCATATTTGAATAAGTAATAAAGACAAATTACCTCTTTGATTATATATTGAGACTCTAAACAAAATTTTTGTAATAATAACATTATTATTCATTTCCAACTTCGTTTTAATTCTATATAACAAAACTTTAATGCACAATTCTTTATCTAGAGTAACAATTTTTGCATTTACATTCACAAAAATAACACCAACTTGAATATTAATTATCTCGTCACCCCAATAAATAGTTATAACCAGTATTGAAGACATTGTACTGTTTTCATTGTACAAAAAGTTAAATTTATTATTATTATTATTATTATTATTATTATTATTATTATTATGTCAACTTCATACTAAATTGACTAAGCATACATGACATATTAAATGACACAAATATGACATCATCATCATCATTATTATTATTACAACTAAATTATCCTATTTCTTCATTCATAACAACTATTAAGTTTCATCACCACAACAAATATTATGTTTATCAAATTATTAAATAACAATATATAATAAAAATCATGCCAAAAATACACAATGAGTATTACTAACCTTTATTGCTAAAATTCTTTTTTTTTTTCAACATTTCTCCCACAATTACAAACAATGTCCTACAAAAATTATTTGATATAAGAATAATTGTTTATCCAAATATATAATCACTTTTCAATAAAAATTTATTTTCTCATTTTCATAATAAACATATAATATTTGAGGATTTTCATCATAGACATATAAAAAATTAATATTAACTTTATTATTATTATTATTATTATTGATTCTACATACATATTATTAATCGATTATTTATAAATATTTTCACTTAAAATATTAATAGATCTACAAAAAAATTTATCTAACAATACTACCACATTTCTATACTAATTTTATATCATTATTTCATACTATTTAATACTAAAAATTTATCTACCCACAAATTTATTTTTCAACATTTATCAACCTAAAAATGTTATTTTTGAAAATTTTTCTACCTACTATTTTATTTTAAAATGTTTGAAAATTTATCTACATACAAAAAAATTTCTACTAATACTAACTCTTTTCAATATTAATTTTAGATCATTATTTACCAATATTTTCATTAATACTATCTTATTTCTACCTATACATGTAACTAAAATATTATTTTCAGCATATATTCTAAAATTTTTAACTACCAATTTTCAAGCTAAATATTTCCAATAACATTTAATATCAACTTTTTAAAATTAAATAATAATTTTAATAAACAGATTTAAAAAAAAGGAAATACTAACATTTTGTACGTAGATCCTCCAACTTTCTCTTTTAATATTATTAACCAAATTTACAAAATATAAATGGAGGCTGAGAATAATTTTTTTTTTTTGTTACAATAAAGTGAGGTTGCTGGAAAAGGAAAGAAAGAAAGAAAGAAAGAAAGAAATTTTTTTAGGATTGATAAGTTAGGTTGCAGGGTAAGGAAGTTGGAAAGAGAGATTTTTTTTTTTTAAACCCCAAATATAGAAAGAAACAAAGAAAGAGAGAGTATGCTGGCTGGGAAAATCGGGAAAAAGAGGGAATAGACACTGAAAATAAAGAATGATTAATGAGTGAGTGAACTGGGCTGAAGAGATTTTTATATTTTCAAATCTCTAGATGCACAGAAAAGTTAGATGGTGAGCTTTTAATTTTCAAATAAAACTCACGACAACCTATTTAAATGTTCCTGCTATTCTATATTTCCTTGAAAAAGGTGCTCAACCTACAGAAACTGTTCATGATATTTTTAGGAAGGCAGGTGTTTTTTTGGAACTTCGCCTTAATCAAACGATAATTTACTTATCGAAGCTCAATCAAGTCACAAAAAATTTTAATTTTTTTGGTAGAGACAACGGAATTTAGAGGTAGTGCTCTAGTTGGACTAACACACATAAGCTGTGAACTAGTCCAATTGGTGCACTGCCTTTGAATCAAATCAGTCCGGTAAAAAACTACTATAATCTTGGAATTTTTTATAAATCTACCCTAAATCTGTAAATAGTTTTACAACCTATCATAATGTGAGAAATAACCCTTTATGTTCTTACCGGTCCACCGACTATGCATGGCAAAAGAAAACTTTTTTTTTTCCCTACAAGGTACATGCAAATGATGTTTTGCCATGTAGAAAATCAAGTCATAGAAATAAATAAAAGGATGCTCGAGTAAATATTGCTTTTTTGTCAGACCACGGGTACACTGAGCTAATCAATTAAGATCATACATAAAAACTAATATTACTTGTGCCAGGTAGAACTTAAGCGATAAAATATTCTCATACGATTGCTAATGTCTAAGTAGCTTTTAACTCACTTATATAACACAGCAAATTCACACCTGCGCACTTAATCGAAGAGACTCACACACATACTTCTTCATTTATTCTTTATATATTATGTTTTCATGATAATTTAATTTGTATAATCCGTGGGTATTTGTTGTTGGCTAGACGGCCAACACATTTTAATTTTTTTTTCAATAGTTCTATCTTTTGGTAATTTGTGTCGATGCTGTTAGATGGTGATTGCTTTTTTTTTTTTTTTTAAATATTGATTTTTCATTTCAGATTAAAAGGAGGTATAAGAAAGCTTAAGTAAGGGTGTTTAAACTAACTATTTATTAAATCTAATAAAGATCTAATGGTTAAATAAAATAGAAAAGAATAAAAATATATAATTATCAGCAAATTGCAATACATGCTCCAAACACTTTGATATATCTCTTTTTGGTTCTCTATCAATCGCGACTTAGATGATTGACTAATGATGAAAGATAGTAGAAAAAATTGCTTCATTATTATAAAATTAACTGTATCAAGAAATTAACGGTGTGAAGGAATAAACTGATTATTAAAAATAATATAAGAAATATTATTTCTAGAATAACAGTAAATTCGACAAAGATGATAATTGTAAAAAGAGTGTTGTTTTTTTTTTATTATTATTATTCTCTTTTATCTTCATTCCTTTTTTTTTTTCTATGTAGATCTTACGATATTAAAAATGAGATACAAAATCAATAAATTTTAACTAATGTAATGGTATTATTATAGCAATCAGGGTTATAAGGTATTGAATTTGAATCTCTAATATAATTCCTTATAAAAAAAAGATACAAAAACAATAAAATAAAAGAGAGGATAATTTAGAGAAAATATTCATTACAACATAAAGAAAATACAAAAACGAAAAGATAAAAGAGATGATAATATAGAGAAAATATTTAAATATTTCTTTCATTGTTATTTTTTTTTAAAATGAATAATTTAAAATTTTATTTATCTGATGAAATTAAAATTTAAGAAATGACTGCCGGGATTTACACCAGTAACTTAATAAGAGATAATCGTGGACGAAATTTCCCATATAATTAAGCCTAACTATTTCTGATAATTGTTGATAATTATATTTGTTGTGGAAAAAATTGAGAATTATTGCATATATTGATTGTTAATTACAGTCCCCAAGGTTCAACCTAACTTTTAAAGTTAATTCTGCACTTTTGTATCTTTCAATATTGCAAAATAATTATGAACTAAATCGATAAATAAATAATATCGAAAAAATTAAGAAATTCCCCAAGCTAATTTCTTTATTTATTTATTTTTTAATTTGTAGTATTGTTATTGGCTGCAAGCGCTTCAGCATAATCAAAGGCTCAACAAGGAGGTAGGGAGAATATTAATTAGGAAAATTAAAAGAAATAAAAGCGAAGATTTAGGCGAAGAACATGGAATCATTTTAAGATTAAGAAAACATTTCTTTCTACTTTTGAGTTATACTTTTTAATAATTAATTTAATTAGTCATTTAATTTACATTTACTACTTGAAAACACCGAGTAGTTTCTAATTCTAAGCATCTCTATGTATGACTAAAATGCCTCTTCTTTTGACTAATTAATAAAAAGAATAAACCCAAACATCCCTTCTGCTGATAGAATAGTGTGAACTTATATATAAAAACATCCACCTACATAATTATTTTATAATTAAAATAAACATTATATTAATATACCAACCCATGTGAGAAATTCTGAACATGAATGTCATATCATATCAGAGAATCACTTTAAGAATTTTTTTTTCTTTTCAGATTATTTAATTTTAAGAAATTAACTAACATAGAGACTAATATATATTTATATATAATTAAAGCAAAAGATTTAAACCCTTGATTTCTTTAGTCAAATGGGAATCTTTTTTTTATTCATATTCTTGGCATGCAAGTAATTTTTTTTGAAAGAACATGCAGGCCATCTTGGTTGTTTAATTTTGTTGTCTCTCATTATTATTGTTATTATTTATTATTAACATATTGTTTAGTAATATATATATATATGGTATCACAATCCTTCTTCCTTTTCTCTACCTCTGGACACAATAATAGAGATCTGTAATGTGAGAATACTATATAAATAAAATATTCCATAAATTCAAAGTACCAATGTGGCTAATGGATCTTAATTCTTAGTTCAAGTCTATATACATAGAAAAAGGATCAGCCTAAAGTATAAACGCCCACATTTAAAATTTTGTTGAAAAACTTTGTCCCAAAATAAAATTGTTGACAAACTAGGTCTTTAAAAAAATATTTTCTGCTTTTTTTTATCAATTTTTATTTTATTTTCATTAATTTTCTTATTTTCTATTTTCCAAATGCAAAACTAATTAATAAGTGTAGAAAACTAACTTACTTTTATAAATAGAAATAAAAAAATATTTTTTTTGAGTTTTCCACCTACTGTTTGTAACTTAATAAGTTTTGGAAATGTGTTTCTAATTTTTACAAATTAGAAAATAACATAACTAAACAATAAATTTTATTTTATAGTTTTTTAGAGTAATTTTATAGAAAACTAGTATTATTTTATACCACTAAACACACCCTGCTACACTGTTCAATACAACACTAACACAATTAAACCGACTAAAAAGCAAACTGCGTATATCTGCATATAATTTTTTGTTCTGTTTTGTTTAGGCTGAACTCAACACAAATTCGACTTGTTTAAACCAAATACGGATGTAGTCTGGAGGCTTGAACTCATGAAATATATATATATATATATATATATATATATATATATATATATATATATATATATATATATATATATATATATATATATATATATATATATAGATAAGCATGGCCTCATGCATGCAGTTTGAACGCTAAACAGAATTGCAAACAGACTGATAAAAATTGGAGTGACTAAATCAGAACCTAAACCTTACAAAGGAACCAAATTCTTAATGTCTTCAAGTCAACCATTTTATATATTTATTATTTATATATACCTGAAATTTTATTTTTTATCCGATTTGAAAACTCAATTCGGAATATGTCAAAAAACATCAATCTGAATTTGATTTGGATTCAGATATTGTAACACCCGCTAATCTAGACCCCGAGTCGCACGTGTCGTGAAGTTGACGCGTTTGACCGATCGAAGTCTAAATTCGGAAATTTATACAAAATTGATTAAGAAATAGCTAAATTAAATGATATAAGCATAAATAAGTGATTATAGAGAGTAAAGAAGTTGATTTACGGTAAAGGACTAAATTGCAAAATTTGATAAGTTTTGGGGTCAAATTGCAATTTATCAAATATTGGAGGACTAATGAGATTAATTGATAATCAACATATTAATTTTGGGCACATTTTGATAGGTTTGGCCGGCCATGACACTAAAAGAAGAAGATTAATATTGATTAAATGTGAAATTGGGAGAAAATGGTAAAATGGTGGGTCCCACATAAAGACTTTTTGGGCACCCTATATAAGACTTTTCTTCTTCTTCTCTTCATTTTCTGCTCCTTCTCTCTTTTCTTTACCAGTCACAATTCTCCTCCATAGCTTATCTTGACTTCTAGAGAGAGAAAGGAAGGGAAGAGAAGGGAAAGAGCAAGACAAAGTGATGTTTATGTTCTATAACTCATAAGGAAGCTGGAAAGAACAAGAAAGAGGAAGAAAAATCAAGTTTGGTAGAGAGAGAAAATCTCCAAAGTGGTGATCAAGTGAAGAAAAGTGTAAGGTAAGAAGTATTTCTTCTTCTTCTTCTTCTTCATATTTTCTAAAGGAAGTTCGAATTTTGAGCTCTTTTATGACTTATATGAAATGAGAGAGAAACTAGGGTTTTGAAAGAGAGAAAGAGAGTTTAGGGTCTTAATGAAATTAGATGATGATGAAAATGATTTATGATGTTGTAGGAGTTCCAAATGACAAGGAACAAGCTCTAAGGAGCAAAGGAAAAGAGAAAGCTACCCAAAAGAGTGAAGGAGAAAGATTAAGGTTTGTGCATAATTTAAGGCAATAGCCTATTATTTTTGTTTGAAATAATGCATGCTGAACATGATTGTACATAAATGAAAATTCAAGAATGATGATGATTATGGCATGAAACCATAGGTTTAGACATATATGAATGAGATAATTGTGACATTGAATTAAGGATGTATGTTAGAGAATCTTGTATGATCAAGGCATGTAAATGTATTGAAAACTAATAAGTTGAGTAAAGAGCCTTAGAAATGCATGAAATAGAATTTGGTATGTTTTGGATGATGTTAGAATGAATGAAAGGTGAATATGCAGATTTCCTGCTGAAAGTCACGGGTGTGACTATTGAGTCACGGGCGTGAACTTGAGGGTTCACGGTTGTGACTGATTGTGTCACAGTTGTAAATTTATGGGTGGAAATGGTACTATTCATTCCAGAAGCATTCACGGGTTGAAATCACGGCAGTGAACTTATTCACAGGCGTGAATGAGTAATCACGACCGTGAATGCTTTTGGGCGATTCATTCCAGTAGCGTTCACGGCTTGGGATCACGGGCGTGAATTAATTCACGGGCGTGAAAGTAGTAATCACGGTCGTGAATGCTCTGCATTTGAAATTATGAATATGGTTATTAAATGAGGAATTCAGGTAAGTAAATGAAAGTTATTGTCTATCCAATGAAATAAGAATGATATGAATATAGATGTATGTATATATATATTGATGTGAGAATGTGATATGTTGTGATATAAAAAAATGAATTGATGTAGAAAAATGAATTGTCATGAATGTATATGAAATTCGATGCAAATAAACATGAGAATATTGATGAATCTAGTAAATGAATGAAAAGATATATGATTATGACTATATGATTGCAAAACAAGAAAATTGAGATGTTGATAAATATGAGAATTGATGTGTGGAAATTTGAGAATAATGATTGATGTAAAAATATAAAGAAGCCCATTACTCTACTTGCGGACTAGAATCAGGATAGATGACATGTCATTAAGGGGGCGAACGGTACCATACTATACCTCAACCAATGTAGCTTAAGCTCGGAGAGCGCCATTGGTCTGGGATGCTCAGTCAGTATGGCTTAAGCTGTGGGAGCGCTACTGACTTGAGAAGCTCTGATGAGCACATATAAATGAGGATAAGGTGGCTTAAGCTCGGAGAGCGCCCTTGGTCCGGTTATTCATCTATGATGAAATTATACTCAATCAATGTGGCTTAAGCTCGGAGAGCGTTATTGATTTGAGAAGCTCTTATGAGCCAGATAGTGGACAGGGTGGCTTAAGCTCGGAGAGCGCTCCTGATCCATAACCCGTATCAAGTCAGTTCAAAAATTTAGAGTTATGTGGGCAAGATAATGAGGATATGTCGGAAAAATAAGAAAAGAAAAGAATAAGAAAATGATGATAATATGATATTGATATGCATTGATAAAGAGAATAAGAAAATGATGATGATATGAGATTGAAATGCAATGATAAAGAGATTTACAGAATACTTTGCTATTAAAGATAAATGAAAATAACATTGTCTATATGAGCATGACATTCATACTTGTATGAAATAGGAATATGTTGATAGTCATGCATGCAAACATTTTAATGCACAAAAATGATAATTGTTAATACTTGTTGCATGATATAGTATATTGCCTTCTTTATATGCACCACTAAGCTTAGAGCTTAGCGTGAAGTTTAATTTCCACGCAGATATAGAAAGGTAGCTGAAGACGCTAGATAAAGCAAGTGGTGATTCCCATTCAAGTAAAACAACCGAATCTTGAGAAAGTGGGTTACAAGTTTTGAAACTTTTGTATTTGACTTTTTATTAAAGAAATGTTAGAGTTTGTAAAACTTGCTTTTAAAGTTTGTTAAGAATTCCGCTGATGTTATAAATTACTATTTTATGTAAATGAATTGTACTCTGATTTTTGTTTATATTCATATATATACATGAGTATAATATATATATATATATATATATATATATAGCGAATTGAAGAAGTAAGAATGTCTGGCGGCAGCGCTTCCTTATCCAGGCACGTGTTGCGGTTCGGGTGGGGAGGTGTGGCCGCTACAAGGTTTTTGGTATCAGAGCACCAGGTTGGTGTTTCTGGATTTTGATATTAAAACCCGGTTGGACGGATTTGGATTTTTAAAGTGAATTTTGAAAATGTTTTTCTTGAAACGTACCCACAATTGCATTCTTGGAGTTGCTGTTTTACTGATTAGGGTCATTACCTTTATGTTATAGGTAGGATATGGCCTCGGGATCAAGACGAATAGTTATAGAAGAAGCTGAGAGTAATGAGCCCTCAGAGGCAAGAGCTTCGTCGCAACCAAGTCGTCGTCGAGCTGCGGCACCGAGATCTAGTGCCAGCTCACTTCGTGAACATTCAGCTATGAATATGGGTCAGACTGAGCTCATGAGAAATATGATAGATTTGCTACAGATAGCATCATGATCAGATTCATCTGGATTACAGTTTGAGAGACTGAGGAAATTAGGGGCATCTGATTTATATGGTAAACGGGAAGATGACCCCTTAGTGGCCGAATTTTGGTTGGAACGAGCAGAGAGAGTATTTAATCAACTCCACTGCATAGATGAACAGAAATATGAATATGCAGTATCTCTGTTACAGGAGCATGCATATGATTGGTGGCGATCTGAATCACAGAGTACAGAGGCTCCTAACCCTATGACATGAGAATTCTTTCTAGAGAAGTTTAAGGAGCAGTACATTCCTCCTATTTATACAGACGACAAAAAGAGAGAGTTTCTGATGTTAAAACAGAGGGATATGTCTGTAACAGAATATGAGAGAGAGTTCACTCATATTTGTAAGTATGCTGGTGGTATTGTATCCACTGAGGCAGATAAGTGCCGACGATTTGAAGATGGATTGAGGGATACTATTAAGTTACAAGTTTCAGCCCTACGACTGATGAGTTTCCCAAATTTTACTAGCATCTGCTAGAACAGTTGAAAGAGTCCTGGCAACACAATAGCCAGTACATATTAGTGGGGTTAGTAGACCAGCACCACAACCAAGTGGAGTACAGTCTAGTGGCAAAAGAGCCAGATCTTTTGGTGGCCGATTCCAGGCTGGGAGTTCCAGCAGATTTCATTATTATAGGCGGGGACAACCCGTAAGATCTACTTCATCGGCAGCCAGTGCATCGACACAGGCATCCCATAGGTCTACCACTCTACCGGAGTGTCAACATTGTGGTCGTTCACATCCAGGAGAGTGTTGGTGGATGACAGGAGCGTGTCTGAGATGCGGCTCCAGAAACCATATCAGGAGAGATTGTCCATTGCTACAGTTTGGCAGAGGTTCAAGGAGTGTTGAATCAGTGCCAGTACAGACTATGAGACAAGGTAGAGGACGAGGTCGAGGACAAGGGAGAGGCGGCCGTGCAGGGCCAAGCCAGTTCAGATCAGATACAGTAGAGAGACCTGAAGGCAGTAGAGCTGCTCCAGCAAGAGCTTATGCCATGCAAGGCCGAGAAGAGCAGGATGCACCTGACGTCATAGCGGGTAAATTCCTTCTCTTTGGCTCTTGTATACATGCATTGATAGACCCTGGGTCAACACACTTATACATATGCACACCACCATCGGGTCGAGAGGGTTTAAAACCAGAGACTCTAGAATATGAGATTTGTGTGACTAACCCATTAGGACACAGTGTGATGGTTAGTAAAGTGTTTAGAGGTTGCCCAGTCGAAATTCAAGGCAGGCAATTTCCAGCAGATCTAATAGAGTTACCATTCTGCGAGTTCGATGTGATCTTGGGAATGGATTGACTAGCTTGCCATGGGGTGATAATAGTTTGTGGTAAGAGGTAGATGAGAATTAAAGTTTCAGGACAAGAAGAGATAGTAGTGATGGGTGAGTATAGAGGATATCCAGATAATGTGATATCAGCGTTGAAAGCTCGAAAACTCATCAATAAGGGATGTGAGACTTATCTAGCATATGTGATTGATACCCGAAAGAAAAGTCCAAATTTAACCGACATCCCAACTGTCAGTGAGTTTTCATATGTGTTTCCTGAGGAGTTACCAGGACTACCACCTGACTGAGAGATAGAGTTTGCTATTGAATTAGTACCTGGCACCGCTCCTATATCTATTACACCATATAGGATGGCACCCATAGAATTGAAAGAGTTGAAGATATAGTTACAAGAAATGTTAGATAAAGGATTTATACGACCTGGTGTATCCCCATGGGGTGCTCCAGTACTATTTGTGAAGAAGAAAAATGGTACTTTACGTCTTTGCATTGACTACAGACAGCTTAATAGGGTTACTGTTAAGAATAAATACCCACTGCCTAGGATTGATGATTTATTTGATCAGTTGAAAGGTGCAAGTGTATTCTCAAAGATAGATCTTCGATCGGGATATCATCAACTGAAGATCAAAGAGTCAGATGTATCTAAGACAGCATTCAGGACTCGTTATGGTCATTATGAATTCTTGGTGATGCCATTTGGATTGACGAATGCGCCGGCAGTTTTTATGGACCTGATGAACCGAGCGTTCAGGCCATATATTGATCAATTTGTAGTTGTATTCATTGATGACATTCTTGTCTATTCAAAAGATCGAGTAGAACATAACCAACATCTTAGAAAAGCAATGCAGACCTTGAGGGAGAAACAATTGTATGCAAAGCTATCTAAGTGTGAATTTTGGCTAGAAGTAGTTAGTTTTCTGGATCATGTAATTTCAGCTGAAGGTATTCGAGTTGATCCTAGTAAAATCGAGGCTATCCTTAATTGGAAACCACCTCGAAATGTGAAAGAAGTGAGAAGTTTTCTTGGATTAGCCGGATACTATAGGAGATTTGTGAAAGGATTTTCATCTATAGCGAATCCTTTAACACGACTACTGCGAAAAGAGGTCCGTTTTGAATGGACAGATAAGTGTCAAGTAAGCTTTGATCGATTGAAAGCAATGTTGACTGAAGCACCAGTTTTGACTCAGCCTACTCCAGGAAAAGATTATGTTATGTACAGTGATGCAAGTCACAATGGGCTAGGATGTGTTCTGATGCAAGAGGGAAAAGTGATTGCATATGCTTCCAGACAGCTTAAGCCTTATGAACTTAACTATCCGACGCATGATTTAGAGCTTGCAGCGATAGTTTTTGCTCTAAAGATATGGAGACATTATTTGTATGGAGAAAGATGCTACATTTATACAGACCACAAGAGTCTTAAGTATCTTCCTTCACAGAAAGAGTTGAATATGAGGCAACGAAGATGGTTGGAATTGATTAAAGACTATGATTGTGTGATAGACTACCATCCAGGAAAAGCTAATGTGGTTGCAGATGCACTAAACAGGAAGATTTTAGCTGAGATGCGAGTGGAATCCACATTGATGCAAAGAATTAAAGATGTCCAAAATCAAGATGAGAAGTTAGTAAAGATGGTCGAAGCCTTGAAAAATGGAGAAAAGTCAGAATTTTCTTTAACAGAAGATGGTACTGTGTATTTCAAGAATCGGATTTGTGTACCAAGTATGAAAGAGTTGAGGACAGAGATTTTAAAAGAAGCTCATGAAACGGTGTATACTATGCACCCAGGTGGGAAAAAGATGTACCAAGATTTGAAAGAACAATACTGGTGGTCGGGGATGAAAAAGGATATCACTGAATATGTTGCTAAATGTTTAATCTGTCAACAAGAGAAAGCTGAGCATCAATTTCCCACAGGATTACTACGACCGATTCCCATCCCATAATGGAAGTGGGAGAGGATCACGATGAATTTTGTGTCTGGTTTACCGGTAACTCAGAGAAAGCATGATACAGTGTGGGTGATAGTGGATCAATTGACGAAGTCAGCACATTTTCTACCAGTCCGAATGGACTATACTTTGAACAAGCTGGCTGAGATTTATATGAATGAGATAGTGAGACTTCATGGAGTGCCTATATCTATCATTTCTGACAGAGATCCCAGGTTTACATCGCAGTTCTGGAAGAGTCTACAGCAGGTTTTAGGAACTTGACTAAATTTTAGCACGACTTTTCATTCGCAAATGGATGGACAATCAGAGCGAGTTATACAGTTGCTAGAGGATATGATGAGATGTTGTATACTTGAATTTGAGGGAAGTTGGGATCGACATCTATCTCTTATGGAGTTTGCCTATAACAACAGTCATCAAACAAGCATAGGCATGACTCCTTATGAAGCTTTATATGGAAGAAAGTGTAGGACACCGATATGTTGGACCGAGTTGAATGAGAAAAAGTTGATTGGGCCAGAAATAATTCAACAAAATGAGGAAAAAGTTAAAGTGATCAAGGAAAGGCTAAAAGCAGCACAAGATCGATAGAAATCATATGCCGATTTAAAAAGGCGAGATATATAATATGCAGTAGGAGACAAAGTATTTCTTAAAGTTTCGCCTTGGAAAAAGATATTGAGGTTCTGTAAAAAGGGAAAATTAAGCCCAAGATTTATTGGTCCTTATGAAATTCTAGAAAGAATAGGATCAGTGGCATACCGATTAGCTCTTCCTCCGGAGTTAGACAGAATTCATAACGTGTTCCACGTTTCAATGTTAAGAAGATATCGTTCAGACCCAACCCATATTATACCGATTGAGGAAATAGAGGTACAGACAGATATGTCTTACGAGGAAGAACCAGTGGCTATAATAGCATATGAAGAGAAAGTTCTCAGCAACAAAAGAGTTCCTCTAGTTAAAGTGTGGTGGCAGAATCATACAATTGAAGAAGCCACGTGGGAAAGTGAAGAAGTGATGAAGAAGCAGTATCCCTAGTTGTTCAACCCCGAACGAACAGGTAAATTTCGAGCACGAAATTATTTTAAGGGGGAGAGAATGTAACACCCGCTAATCTAGGCCCCGAGTCGCACGTGTCGTGAAGTTGATGCGTTTGACCGATCGAAGTCTAAATTCATAATTTTACACAAAATTGATTAAGAAATGGCTAAATTAAATGATATAAGCATAAATAAGTGATTATAGAGAGTAAAGAAGTTGATTTACGGTAAAGGACTAAATTGCAAAATTTGATAAGTTTTGGGGTCAAATTGCAATTTATCAAATATTGGAGGACTAATGAGATTAATTGATAATCAACATATTAATTTTGGGCACATTTTGATAGGTTTGGCCGGCCATGACACTAAAAGAAGAAGATTAATATTGATTAAATGTGAAATTGGGAGAAAATGGTAAAATGGTGGGTCCCACATGAAGACTTTTTGGGCACCCTATATAAGACTTTTCTTCTTCTTCTTCTCTTCATTTTCTGCTCCTTCTCTCTTTTCTTTACCAGTCACAATTCTCCTCCATAGCTTATCTTGACTTCTAGAGAGAGAAAGGAAGGGAAGAGAAGGGAAAGAGCAAGACAAAGTGATATTTATGTTCTATAACTCATAAGGAAGCTGGAAAGAACAAGAAAGAGGAAGAAAAATCAAGTTTGGTAGAGAGAGAAAATCTCCAAAGTGGTGATCAAGTGAAGAAAAGTGTAAGGTAAGAAGTATTTCTTCTTCTTCTTCATCTTTTCTAAAGGAAGTTCGAATTTTGAGCTCTTCTATGACTTATATGGAATGAGAGAGAAACTAGGGTTTTGAAAGAGAGAAAGAGAGTTTAGGGTCTTAATGAAATTAGATGATGATGAAAATGATTTATGATGTTGTACGAGTTCCAAATGAAAACGAACAAGCTCTAAGGAGCAAAGGAAAAGAGAAAGCTACCTAAAAGAGTGAAGGAGAAAGATTAAGGTTTGTGCATAATTTAAGGCAATAGCCTATTATTTTTGTTTGAAATAATGCATGCTGAACATGATTGTACATAAATGAAAATTCAAGAATGATGATGATTATGGCATGAAACCATAGGTTTAGACATATATGAATGAGATAATTGTGACATTGAATTAAGGATGCATGTTAGAGAATCTTGTATGATCAAGGCATGTAAATGTATTGAAAACTAATAAGTTGAGTAAAGAGCCTTAGAAATGCATGAAATAGAATTTGGTATGTTTTGGATGATGTTAGAATGAATGAAAGGTGAATATGCAGATTTCCTGCTGAAAGTCACAGGTGTGACTATTGAGTCACGGGCGTGAACTTGAGGGTTCACGGTTGTGACTGATTGTGTCACGGTTGTGAATTTATGGGTGGAAATGGTACTATTCATTCCAGAAGCGTTCACGGGTTGAAATCACGGCAGTGAACTTATTCACAGGCGTGAATGAGTAATCACGACCGTGAATGCTTTTGGGCGATTCATTCCAGTAGCCTTCACGGCTTGGGATCACAGGTGTGAACTAAGTCACGGGCGTGAAAGTAGTAATCACGGCCGTGAATGCAGTAATCACGGCCGTGAATGTTCTGCATTTGAAATTATGAATATGGTTATTAAATGAGGAATTCAGGTAAGTAAATGAAAGTTATTGTCTATCCAATGAAATAAGAATGATATGAATATAGATGTATGTATATATATATATTGATGTGAGAATGTGATATGTTGTGATATAGAAAAATGAATTGATGTAGAAAAATGAATTGTCATGAATGTATATGAAATTCGATGCAAATAAACATGAGAATATTGATGAATCTATTAAATGAATGAAAAGATATATGATTATGACTATATGATTGCAAAACAAGAAAATTGAGATGTTGATAAATATGAGATATTGATGTGTGGAAATTTGAGAATAATGATTGATGTAAAAATATAAAGAAGCCCATTACTCTACTTGCGGACTAGAATCAGGATAGATGACATGTCATTAAGGGGGCGAACGGTACCGTACTATACCTCAACCAATGTAGCTTAAGCTCGGAGAGCGCCATTGGTCTGGGATGCTCAGTCAGTATGGCTTAAGCTATGGGAGCGCTACTGACTTGAGAAGCTCTGATGAGCACATATAAATGAGGACAAGGTGGCTTAAGCTCGGAGAGCACCCTTGGTCTGGTTATTCATCTATGATGAAATTATACTCAATTAATGTGGCTTAAGCTCGGAGAGCGCCATTGATTTGAGAAGCTCTTATGAGCCAGATAGTGGACAGGGTGGCTTAAGCTCAGAGAGCGCTCCTGATCCATAACCCGTATTCAGTCAGTCCAAAAATTTAGAGTGATGTGGGCAAGATAATGAGGATATGTCGGAAAAATAAGAAAAGAAAGGAATAAGAAAATGATGATAATATGAGATTGATATGCATTGATAAAGAGAATAAGAAAATGATGATGATATGAGATTGAAATGCAATGATAAAGAGATTTACAGAATACTTTGCTATTAAAGATAAATGAAAATAACATTGTCTATATGAGCATGACATTCATACTTGTATGAAATAGGAATATGTTGATAGTCATGCATGCAAACATTTTAATGCACAAAAATGATAATTGTTAATGCTTGTTGCATGATATAGTATATTGTCTTCTTTATATGTACCACTAAGTTTAGAGCTTAGCGTGGAGTTTAATTTCCACGCAGATATAGAAAGGTAGCTGAAGACGCTAGATAAAGCAAGTGGTGATTCTCATTCAAGTAAAGCAGCCGAATCTTGAGAAAGTGGGTTACAAGTTTTGAAACTTTTGTATTTGACTTTTTATTAAAGAAATGTTTGAGTTTGTAAAACTTGCTTTTAAAGTTTGTTAAGAATTCCGCTGATGTTATAAATTATTATTTTATGTAAATGAATTGTACTCTGATTTTTGTTTATATTCATATATATACATGAGTATAATATATATATATATATATATATATATAGCGAATTAAAGAAGTAAGAAAGTCAGGCGGCAGCGCTTCCTTATCCGGGCACGTGTTGCAGTTCGGGTGGAGAGGTGTGGCCGCTACAGATATGATCCAGATTGATCAATCTAACATTAATTTGAAATTTTAAGATTGAATCAAGTCAATGCAAGAATAATCCGAAAAGATTGAGTAATGGATCGGTCCAGTTTGCCTGATTCTTAAAATGCACTTGTTACTTTTTTTTTTAAGTTATCAAATTAATTAGATATTGATTAGTTTAAAATTAATTTTAATATTAAATAATTAATTTATTAAGCATTCACTACTAATTAATTATTAATTTAATTAAAAATTATTTCTATGTAAGATTAATAAACTTAATTAATATATATATTAAAAAATTAATTATTTTATTTTCATTATTAAATAATTAGTATATTAATTCAAAATTAACTTATATAAATATTATATGAAATACTAAGAGGAATGGTATTGGTATAAATCTATGTATACCTAATTAATAGTAGCATAAATATAAATATAATTACACACTTGCACTTTATATTTTATAGTTCACACTACAATTTACTTTATACAGAATTATAGTTATATTTTAATTAAACTTCATACTATATCTATATTATAATATACTTTATAATTATATACACTTTATATAGTTATATTTATACAATTATACTTAAGAATTTATTCACTTTATTTATTATATTATATTCTTATTATAAAGATATATACACTTTAATTATATTTTATACTATACAATAATATAAATATTTTATGATTATACACTTTATATACTTTATAGTTTATATTATATTATTAGTATAATATTTACAAATTTTGAGATTGTAATTGTAAGCTTTTGTGTGTATATTGTATTTGCATGATAATTAAAAGGGAATAAATACAAGGCACGTAACAACATGATAAGAGGATGAGGGAAAAGAGATAATACAAAGTAAATTGAATAAAGAAAGATAAGAATAGTTGAACTAATAATTGATGCCAGCTTGTATGCTAACAGCCCCCCTCAAACCCTTGCCGTAACATACTAAAGATAGAGATGACTTTGAAATGTTAGAAAACGTTGTGGCGGCAATGGTTTGGTGAATAAATCAGTTATTTGGTCCTTGGAAGATAAAAATTTGACCTGAATTTCCTTTGTAGCTACCCTTTCATGAACAAAGTGATAATCTAATTCTATGTGCTTTATTCTTGCATGGAAAATAGGATTGGAGGAAATGTACACAGCTCCAATATCTGACACCATAGATTTTATAGGGCCATTCAAAGAGAAGCCAATTTCAGAAAGTAAAGAAGAAATCCAAAGACCTTCAACTGTTGCATTTACTAAGGCCTTGTACTCCCCTTTCGTAGATGATTTGGCAACGGTAGGAACTTTGCGAGATTGACAGGAAATTAAGTTGGGACCAAAATAAATGTCAAAGCCAGCTGTTGATCGGTGGTCATCGGGACAACCGCCCCAATCACTATCGACAAAACAATGAAGTTCAAAGGAAGAAGAATGAACCTAGTGTAAACTATAGCTGATTGTGTTCTTGAGATAACGCAATAGATGTTTAATAGGTTGCCAATGAATAGTGGTTGGATGATGTATGAATTGGAAAAGCTTGTTGACTGGAAATGAGATATCTAGCCGTGTGAGGGTGATGTACTGCAAGGCTCCTACGACTTGACAATATGTATTTGTATTGTCCAAAGGAGTTCCTAATATTTTTGAAAGAACGAGTGTTACTGCCATGGGAGTGGAAATAGGCCTTGCACCATCCATGTGGACCTTTGTGAGTAAGTCTTGAATGTACTTCCGTTGACAAAGAAGAACACCTTTGCCTGTGGGGAGAAATTCAATGCTAAGGAAAAAATGTAGTTGCCCGAGATCTTTAACAGGGAACACAGATTGTATTTTAGCAATAATGTCATCAATAAGAGATAAAAAAGAACTTACCACAATAATGTCATCAACATAAACAAGGAGAAAGAGTTTGTGAGAATCTTTAATATAATAAAATAATGATTGACACACTGTTGAGGCCAAAAGGAAAATTTAATATTATAAGCCCTTAACTATGGATAGATAGCACAACCGAACACTTTGAAGAGATCATATTTTGGATTTTTATGGAATAAATTGAAAAATGGGCTTTATTTGTTAAGTTACATGCAGGAAGGGAGTTAATGATTAACATGACATTATCAAAGGTGTGGAACTAAAATTTTAAAGGAACTGAAGCATGTGATAACATGGAAAGACTAGTATCTATGATATGTCTAATTTTCCTTTCCGATATACCATTTTGTTCATGAGTATGTGGACAAGCTATCCTATGTGCAATTCCTTGTTAGGCTAAAATTTGTTTAATTTTTTGTACTCCCTACCCCAATATGTTTGAAGAGCTTTAATTTTAACTTGAAATTGATTTTCAACAAGATTTTGAAAGAGAATAAAAATATCAAATAAATTACTTCGTTGCTTCATTGGATAATACCATGTATACCTAGTGAAATCATCTACAAAAATTACAAAATATTTGAGACCATTAATGGAATCATGAGGGGTCAACCCATATGTCTGAATGTATTAATTCTAAAATTGATTTTGTAGAATGAAAAATAGGAGAAAGGGAAAATTTTGCTCAATTTTCCTTGATAACAGGCAACACAATTAAAATTAGAAATAGAATATGAAGAACAAGATAAATGAAATTGTTTAACAAGCTTATTGACAATCAGAAGTTGTGAATGCCCTAATCTAAAATGCCAATTGGTGAAGGTGGTATGATTTGCTTAAGTAAATGACACAGGTATCATGTACAAGCCATGATTACTCGGTTCGCAAAGCAATTCCTCCTGGGTTGTCTGATCCTTGACAACAAAATAAGAAGGATCAATGAAATTCAAAATAATAATTATTATCTTGTGTAAATTTTTGAACAGAAAGGAGTTGGTTGTTGACTTGAGGCACATGAAGAATATTTTTCAAAAATAAAGAACAATGGTTAGAGGGTAAAGTAGAAAAGCCAATGTTTTTGATTTCCAAACTTTGTCCATCTACTACATGAAGCTGATTATTACCCTTGTGCTCATGACTAACATTAATGTTGGAGATATCTGGCTCTACATGATGACTAGCCCAAGTGTTAGGAAACCAGTAAAGAGATGAGCCGGTCATACCATAAGATTGGGGAATTGGTTGGCTATTGAAGTAAGAGATATTTGCTTAATTAAAATTATGATGTGACGATTGAGAGTTTGGCCTCTGGTATCTCTTAGGAAAACGATCAGCCATATGATTTCTTAATGCCACAAATCTGACATTGAGTCTTGTAGGTGGGGCGATGGAAATTGTTAGGGTGGTGTTGAAAATTGGTTCGGTTGGAAAATGTGTCTTGTCGTGTGGTGCTAATGGTTATTTGTTGACATTATTAGCAAGAGATAATTATTGGGTACTCTTTAAGAGTATTTCATGGTCTACAAGTTGACCAAGTAGTTTATGGAATGAGAGTGGATCAGGAAGCAAATTAAGGGCAGTAATAATGGGGTGGAATTTATTGCCTATATTTCAGTAGATGATAGCATCAAACTCAATATTGGACATGAGTCTACTTGCAGTTGCTAGCTCATTAGTAAGTGTTTTGGCCTTTACCAAATATTTTGAATAGGGAGATCATTGCGTTTAAATTCTTAGAGATCAATATGGAGTTGAAGTTGTGTGTTTTGTGAAACGGCTCCAAAGACATTGCTCAAAGCATTCCATACTTGTGAATGACAGGATCCAAGATATTAACATTTGATTATTTTTGAACCAATTTGAATAAGCTGGATTTTGAATGGTGATAGGTGGGGTGGTATCGGTTTGGATTTCTTGTGGTGGTGGTGTGGTTCCATCAATCAAATGCATGAGATTTTGATAATTTAGGAGTGGAATAAATTGAGTTTTTCAAGCTAATTGATTATGAAAATTCAGTTTAATAGCAAAGGTATGGGTTGCAGTTGTTATGGTTGATGTGGGGCTAGTGATGGTGGAAATGGCAGGGGTATTTTGGGTGGATGAATCGATGGAGCAAGAGGATTGTGAGGCCATGATTGGCTCTGATACCATGTAAACTTTTGAATATATGCATGTTGTATTTGCATGAGAATTACAAGGCTATAAATACAAGGCACGTAATAACATGAAAAGAGATAATACAAAGTAAATTGAACAAAGGAAGATAAGAATAGCTGAACTAATAACTGATGCTAGCTTATACAGTAACAGTAATAAATTAGGCTATATTGAAAATATATTATTTTGAATATTTAGTCACAGCTAACACCTTAATGAATTATCTAAAAACTTCAAATATATATAATATAAAAAGTTTAAGACATTAAAATTTGAAAGTGTGATAAATAACTAAAAAATGTTTCGATTCCATTATTTAAAGACAATCCAACTTAATTAGTTATTCCATCCAATTTAGTGAAAAAAAATAGACCTGATCCAATTATTTAAAAAAATAAAAATTGAGTTAAACTCGATGGACAACACGATTAACCTAATATGATTCTAACTTAAAAATGATGAAATGAATCCACGATCATCCAAATCCAATACCTATAATATATTTGAAAATTTGAAAAAACGAAACGAAAATAAATATATTTGAAGAAGCTTAGCTATTTTGTTTCTAATTGAATTACCATTGACAAATATATTCACCATAAATTGCTAGAAGAAATGTTTTTCTTTTTCAAAAATAATTTTTCACGCATGCACTTGCTCTAATGTCTCTCATAATTATATATATATATATATATATATATATATATATATATATATATATATATATATATATATATATATATACACACACACCTTACACCCACACCAAAATTTGATTTGAATTCTCTTAAAAACACATCGATTCAAGATTTTGAATGTTTGAATTCGAAATTATTTCAAGTTAGTCATTAAAAGATAAATTAACTTGCCCAATATTTCGATGCAAAATCAATGATTCAAAATTATTAGATGCAGCCCATTTACCAGATCTACACTTACATGCACTTAATTATGTATGAATATTATTATTCTTATATTGACTCCTTAGTTTTTATTTTATTTAAGTGCTCAAAATCATTTTTATTTGAGTCCTGATTTTTTTTAAAAAGTTAGTAACTGACTTGATTTTATTGAAATCTATATGGAATTTATATAAGATAATCCTACGTGAAATACAACACAAATACATCTTGAATACACAGAAAAATATTTCTATTTTTATTTTTTTAATTTAAAAAGTAATCAAACTATCCCTAATTAATAATTGCAAAAATTGGAATTTAAATTTTCCTTGGACTGTCCCATGCATCAGAATTGAATAGTTGATGTATCATGATTAATTTGATACCAAAATTAGTTAAAAAGAGGTTTAAATTAAAATATTAGTATGATAATAATAGTAATTTCAAAGTGAGAAATGAAAATAATAAACACTAATCCACCCTTAGTGGTACGCCAGGTGGCTGCCTCAGAGACTGACGCCTTAGGTACGTATACAGCCTATTTAAGCTTGCACAGCAAATGCTGGGTCGTGTCACTGTCACAGTTGTTCAATTTTGTTTTGTCTCCCAATAAATTGACAAACAGCGGTATCAATACAGCATAAGAAGGATTTTTTTTCTCTCTTATTATCTATTTAAGAAAAAAATTATTATTTTTATTATTAGGACAAATTGCATAAAAAAATCTCATACTTTCAAAATAATTCTATTCAATTTTTTTAATTTTTAGTATAAATACTTTCAATTTCATATAAAATATAGTTTCAAATAAATTTTAATTTAGTTCGACAGTAATATAACATTTCAAATCTATTTTTTTGATCTGACACTATTAATATATATTAATAAATTAAAAAAATATTTAGATTTGCATAGAGCTATATCAAAGCTTAAAATGAATTAAGTTTTCGTACATATATCTACATTTATGTAGAATTAATTATTAGATGACTTAACTCTAAAAATCAAAAGTAATTTAAATATGCGTAAATATAAATATATATGCTCAAAACTAATAATATGCAAGTAAAATTTTCATAAATATAACTAAATCAGCACGGACGTATTTTTAATATAGAAGTCGTTTATATAACTATATCAGTACAAATCTATTTGAAAAAAATAAATATCACATATGCATATTAATACATATCAGTCAAATAGAAAAATAATTTTAGAGTATTACATTACCGTTAAACTAAATTAAATTCCTTCCGATACTATATTTTAATATGAAATTTTAAATACATATATACAAAATGAAAGTATAATTTTTTTTATTATGAAAATTGCCCTTATTATTATTAGGAAAACGAGAGATGCTTTCTTGAATTCTTGATTAATTAAGAAAGACAAAATTGATAGTACAAGTCTTCAAATCATAAATAGGATATATAGTTGATACTAATGCACCTCCATTTCATATAGACAAAAGTCCTTGTGAGTTTTAACATTTCTGATTTATAGCAAGGTCAATGTTTTCAAATCTTCATCCATTTAAGAATTGAAAGCTGTAAATAAATTCATCATTTCCTTGATAGCTTTTAAACATTTTTATATACCAAAAATAGCAATTAATTTATTTTCTATGAAGAAAAGAAACCCTTAAGACAAGTATAATAATGATTAAATAGTATTGTCTGAAATCTCAGTTATAAGATATAAATGTGCTTTTTGTAATTATGTTATAAATAATTTTTCTTTATTACATTAATTTTATATTGAATCACCTAAGGAGGGATTAATTTGATAATGGGGTAGCATTATTTTTAGAATAAATTTTTTTGAGAGAATTATGTGGGCCTAATAGCAAGAGGAAGAGGCAAAGAGGTATAAATTGCAAAAGTTGGAGAAAGAGAAGAAAGGATTGACAGATGGTTTTGCATAATTGCATATGTATAATTAATTTTTGGGTTTAGGTTTCAGCTGTTGGTTTCTGTTTCATATTATAAGGTGCGTTTTCTATTCTCTCTTTTCCTCTTTCGTTACATAATAAGAGTTATATATATATATATATATAAGTGCTTATTATATATAAACGAAACCTAAACCCTAGACTTACATAACTCCATAACTGCAAGTTAAGGTCCAGTCAAGGAAATACAAAACTCCAAATGGAACCAGTGGGTACTGGATAGTATTAAACTGTGTTGTTTTGTGTGAAGCATGTGAACGGAGATCACACGTGTCAGAAATCCCGGCAAGCATTGGATCAGCGTCAGCCAAAGAATGTCGGCCAAGGGATTGTACTATTACCGAACCAGATTTAGATTTTTTTTTTTTTAATCAATTGATTTTTTCAACTTTTTATAAACAGATTGAATTTATTTTTGTGAATATTAGGCCAGAAAATAAGAAAAGAAAATAAATTGATTTACTTTCTTTATTTTTTATCCTCTATAATATTTGATAATTTTCTTTTGAAAAGAAAAAATATAGAAGAAAATAATTTTTATTTTCATTTTTTTCATCATATTTTGAATTGAAATAATATAAATAAAATAACAATAGAGATAAAAAAAAGAAGACATATTTTTCTTTATTTGGATAATTTTATTGTGAGAAGAAAAAACAATTATATTATTACATATTTACTATTTTATTAATTATTTTATAAAATGATAAATATTTTATTATAATGATTAATGATAAAAAAGTAATTTTGTGGTAATGACTTTTTTTTTTATCAAAATTTTCATATTTTCTCTTAAAAATATAGACAACATGATAAGTGGAAAATAAATGTTATTTTAAATTCTCTTATTATTTTTTTTTCAAACATGATAAAATGAAAATATCTCATTATTTTTTTCCATTTCATATTTTTTTCTATTCAATCACTTAGAAGGTCAAAAATAGAAAATAAAAATTGTTTTTTCTTTTCATCTTATTTTTCTTTATTTTTAAACAGAATAAAATAAAAATATTTTTTTTTATTTTTCTTCTTATTTTTTCCTTCCAAACATAAGTTTAGAGTTGGAATTTCGGGACTAAAATAATAAAATATAGTGTTTTATACATGTTAAGAACATGATATTTAATTAACTGAGAAAAAGAAAGCTCGCAAGGACTTTTAACTTGATTGCGAAGTCTACCGCAATGTTGGCATTCACTTCGGCGTTAGTCGGCCAAAGCCTTTAAGCCCTTGGTGTGGTGGGCTCCATGTGATGGGTGGTGGGTCCCACGTCAGGATTTCGGGGCCCTTTTTATCCCCGATGGTGGGCCCTACAATTTGGAGCTTTTAGGAGAAGGTGGGTTCATTAAAGCTCTAATGGCTCGTCTGTTAGTGCCTGCTTCTCAACTATAAAAGCCCACCATTCGCCTCTGTCTCTCTCACAAGCATACATACACTTCCTCTCTTTCTTTTTCCTTCTTGCAAATCCTCCTTTGCCTCTCATCTCTCTCTTTCTTCCTTACTTTCTTTGAATCTCTCGATAATTTTTCTTCCTATCCCATTCTTAAGCTTATAGACTTAATTTATAAAACAGAGCACTCTGTTTTGAGCTCCTCTGTGTTTGCACCCTTTAAGGTATCATTTTCTCCTATGGTTCTGGTTTTCATTCTTGATTCAGCTCAAGAATAACTTGTGTCTTTTTCTTTTCAAAATTTATTTTCTGGGTACTAAAAGAATAGTCATTTTGGGTTGTTTTTTGCAGGAGGAAATATGACTAACCAAAATGTAGTAGTGGCTGATGCAAAATCCGGCATTAACTTAGCAATAACAGTGCAATTACCAAACTCTTCTCTTTTCACCATGGCGGCGCAGAAACCGCCGGCAGCTCCTGGTGGGTACAGCATCTCCATCTCAAGAAAGCAACTTCTAAATCTTGAAATCAATGGAGGAACAAGGATTAATGCTTGGGTGGATTCAATGAGAGCCTCATCACCTACTCATATCAAATCCACACCTTCACTCCCTGAAGATCAAGGCTCAAGGATTGTGAGTGCCCTGTAATAAACAATAACATCAATAAGCACACTAAAACAACCATAAAAAAAAAAAAGAACAAAAGTGCGATTTTGATTCTGTTTGGTTTGGGCAATCCTGCTAATTATTTTTACAACATTTAATTTGTAGCACCACCACCCATCTGCTTTGGACATGTTTGAGCAAATAATTGATGCCTCAGAAGGAAAACAAATAGTTATGTTTTTAGACTATGATGGTACCCTTTCTCCTATTGTTGATGATCCAGATCGAGCTTTCATGTCCAAGAAGGTCAGTCAGCTTCTCCTCTTTGACCCAATACACAGTTTCTTTGATATTTAAAACATATTGATCAAGACATAGTGCTATTAGTTATTGAAAAAAAACAATCTGTTCTTGTTCATAGATGAGAGCAACAGTGAGAAGGTTAGCAAGGTGTTTTCCTACAGCTATAGTCACTGGAAGATGTAGAGACAAGGTACATTTCTGATACTGTTTCTTTAATTTGGGTTCTTTTTTTGAATGCAAAGATCTTTTCTCCTTTTTTTGTTTTTCAAATTTATCATTTTTTCTTTTTGGTTTTTGGATTATAAAAATTTTTCTGGACTAACATTTGTATTTTTGTGTTAATTGCAGGTGTATAACTTTGTACGATTAGCAGAGCTGTACTACGCAGGAAGCCATGGCATGGATATTAAGGGACCAGCAAAAGGCTCCAAATACAAGAAAGTAAGTTTGTACTCGCTTGGAAGAGTATCATCAATTAACAAAAAAAGAAAAGAAATATTTATTATTATTATTATTATTGCTAGATTTGAAAATAATTTAGATTCATTTTTCTTCAGGGCAATGAAGCTCTTATCTTTCAACCTGCTAGTGACTTTCTACCCATGATCGATGAGGTTTGTTTTTCTTCGCAGTCTTTGTGTTTTACATTAAAATTAACCATAAGAATCAAAGGGTATTCATTATTTTTATTAATTAATGGATTTTTTTTTCAGGTTTATAAGGAATTAGTGGAGAAAACCAAATCAACTCCAGGAGCCAAGGTGGAGAACAATAAGTTTTGTGTCTCCGTCCACTTTCGCTGCGTTGATGAGAAGGTTAGGAATCAATCACAGTTATTATAAATGATTATAAATCATGATGATAATATTATGTACTTAGTAACTCATTATGGATGAAAAATACAGAAATGGAGTGAACTGGCACAAGTGGTTAGGTCAGTGTTGAAAAACTACCCAAAGCTTCGACTTACTCAAGGGAGAAAGGTTGGTGACTTGGCAGCAATCATCTAATAATTTGTTAAATTAAATTATTGTTTTTATTTTATTAATATAGAAAAAAAGATTTTTTAATTTGTGGGTAAGGGTGAAAGCTGTCTCACTTTCAATACTCCTTTGTTTTAATATTAATTGCAGGTACTTGAAATTCGTCCTACTATTAAATGGGACAAAGGGAAGGCTCTTGAATTTTTGTTGGAGTCACTTGGTAAGTTAATGGTATTGATTAATTTTAATTAATCAAAAGATACCTTAGCCATATATTTATTAAGATCTTAATTTGTTCATATATAATATACAACTCAAAAATAAAACACCATTAATCAATAGTGTTATATTACTTTAATAATGAAAACAGTAAATTAAGGGAATAATATAGTACTATATTAGCCATTAATCAATCAGTTCTAACTCTTTCTTTTCTTAATTAATCTTGATTTAATGTAGGATTTGCCAATTGTACCGATGTTTTTCCTGTTTATATTGGTGATGATCGATCAGATGAAGATGCATTCAAGGTATCCAATGCTTATAACAATAAAACAAATCAACCAAATAATTACTTATTATTGTTTAAATAGTAAGATTAATTTTTGGCAATTTTTTTTTGTCTTAGTCAAGATTAATGGGTTTGAATGGTTAATGTGAATATGTAGGTATTAAGAGAAAGAGGACAAGGTTTTGGTATCCTAGTCTCTAAATTTCCTAAGGACACTAATGCATCTTATTCTCTTCAGGAACCCACCCAGGCAAGTATCCGAATATAATTTTTGTTTATTTCGATTTTTGAAATATTGTTGTGCATGCCCATATAAATTTTATAGTATATGAAGCTCATATACGTACACATGTGCATTTGGAATATTCTTGCAGGTTATGGATTTTTTGCAACGTTTGGTAGAGTGTAAAAGGGTATCATTTCAAGGGCATCCAAGAGAGTAGCTGAAAATATGATTTTATATATATATACCCACCTGTTAAAAGAAATGTAATTAAGGGTGGGATTAATTAGGGACTATGTAAATTTTCTTGTTCAAGAAAAATAGGCCCAAGAAAAAGAGAGAGAATGAAAAATAGAAGTGTTTCTTGGCATGAAGGCCTCTGTACATCTTCTAACGACAGAAGTACAAGGGGGTTAACGATTTGTAATTTTCCAAGTTGGCTAAATGCACAGAGGGAGTTTTATTTTACTCTCTCATATGGCTCAACTGTGTTTATATATATATATATATATGTACAAAACCCAAGACAACTAGAAAAATATCTAAGATTTATAAGTGAAACCATTTATAATTAGGAGTCTGATATCATATAAAAAAATAAAAAGTAGTATTATATATAAATATTTACAGTTAAATTAGGAAAAAAAATTCCTATTTTCTATACAAAAATTATACTATTTCTTATCACAGTCAAATCAAACATCTAAATAGTTCAAAACTAGTAAAGTAGAAATTACAATAGATCATTAAATAAATATCAAAAGAGATTAATGATTGAAATCTCCTCATGCGAAAATTATCTTTTCTCAATTGAAAAAATAGAAAAGCATAGCAATCGATATTGATCTCGGTGATTGAGAATAATATGAGAGCGGTATGAGGATTAATTAAAAAATATATATACATATTTGTATTTTATTATATAATTTTTCTTGTCTAGACTAGAATTATGAATAAATTTTTAAAAACAATTATAACGCAAAATAATAACTACTTAGCATAGTGGCAAGTCATGATTGGACTGATTCACGAATTGATTTATAAACATATAATTCAAATTAAGATAAAAAAGAGTAGTGAAAGAAAATGCATTTGACTTTAGTGATTGACAATAATAATATGAATAAAGCTGCAGGTTAAATCTTTTAAGGTCAAAGGAAAATTTCCAATATAGATTGCAATCTCCGAAATGTGCATTATAACCATGAGTGTAGATTTATAGTCAAATATGGTGAAGATTTTTTATCCATAATTCCATTTTGGTATAGTAACGTACACTTTTGATAGGAATAAAACTCGTAGAAGAGAGGCCTTTGACCTTTTGGTTTCAACCTCCAAAATTCATTGCCTATTGGTACCCAAAATTACCATTTTAGATGGACTCAATATCAATGTGTGTGTGTGTGTGTGTGAGAGAGAGAGAGAGAGGGAGGTAAGGAAAAGGCTAGAAGCAAATGGTAATCAAATATTTGAATCAAAACATTATTAATACAAAGAATTCTCTTTTCTTTAATTCTCTTTTTTCATTTATTTTTTTTCCTCAAATCTTTCCAAGAAACAGTCCTATATAATCCTTTATAAATTTCAAATAAATGGACATATAGTGTTGTTGCTAAAGTACACTATTACCAGCAATGCAAGAATAATTAATTAAATGAAAGAAAAGTTAATAAATTAAAGTTTGATAAACATTATCACGTACAACTGAATGACAGATTCTTAATTTAAAGATAAGATCATCTTAACCATTTATGATAGGATCAAAGGAGATTTGGGGGCGATATGTGGAGGACCCATGTTGAGGATCAAACAACTATTATCTTTCTTTCTTTCTTTTTTTTTTTTTAAATTTTACTTTTAATTTTATCTCATGCTGAGTCAAAAGGACTAATTTATGAGGTGGATCATACAAAAGGTTGTGAACCTTTGGCTTCCCCCCATTTTTTGATTTTCCTTTCACTAACACATCTCCAATTTTTTAAATCTTAATCAAGAGTCACGAGTCAAGACAGATATATACCACTAGCATATGCATCCATTGGATTCTTCCTTTTTTAATTTTTAATTCCTCTCCCTGAAGAAGATTTGAGTACATTCATGGTAGATATCATAGTGGAAACCAAACAAATATTTTAACACAATTAACATATATATATATATATATATATATATATATATATATATATATATATAAAATATTTGAACACTTGATATCATAAATGATAGACCAATAATTGTTGCAACATAGGGAATTCTAGGTTCTACTAAGGGGAAACAACCATCCTTTTTCTTTCTTAGATTCCAAGAAACTAACTGCCCATAATCAGACCTAGGTAATTTAATTACATCTATCAAGAAATGATTTCCACATTGAAAAACAAATTTATTTTCACAATGCCATACTCTTGAATTGTGGAGCTAGCATGCCAGGCAGGCTGTGTTCAATCATTCAAAATAACCCGTGTTTCTTTAACAATTCGATTATATATATATATATAGCTCCATCGTAGTTGGCTGTGTTCCATCCGGAGTATATTTAAATTATTGAGAAATAAACTTTATGGGGTTAAGATCATGGTATTAACCTTATTGCTTTGTCCCCTTTTATGCATACGAAAGATCGATGTACACCCATTTCTCAGACATGGGAGAGAAAAAACTTGCAAAAATTTTAATAATATGCTTTGGAGATACCTTTCTTTACAAATAGAAAAATGAGTTGGCGGTTGGCACCATAATAAGACAGAAATTGAAAAAAAAATTGTATTTCTGTCCTTTTTAGTATTTTTAGTGAATTATCTAGTCATGATATATATATATATAAACTTTATGCAAGAACATATACAAGAACTTCGTTGGTGGAAAGCTTGTTGTAAATGATCTCTACAAACCCCACAAGCATGAAAAGTTTATAGTACATTAGATAGTTTATAGGTATTAGATCAAATTTCAGAGGCAATGACATATAAAAGAAGAGAAATACCTTTATTGGGCATTTAGATTTGGAACAACCCACTTGAAAGACTGAGAGAGAAATGAATGGAATCTATATGATATTTTGTACAAAATTCAAATATGTAATCTTACAATTTTTTTTAAAGAATTTTCACTGAATTTCAAATTTGAGATATACAGTTTTTTTTTTTACTATATTATAGTATTACTAATTAAGTCAAAATTTATTGGTGTAAGTTTACAATTTTAAATATAAGTATTGTAATATTTAGGCTGAATTTCATTTATTGAAGATATATTTTTTTTTTCTTACTTCATAAGGAGATGGAAGAAAAAAAAGGAGAGAAAAGGATAACCTTTTTGGTTAGGTCTATGAAAGGGAAAACCACCAGGAATAGGGCTAAGGGAATCTTCATGGTTGCAAAGAGGAGTTGGAATCCACTTAGGTAGTTGTATACATGGATGCGAAGAAAAAACACATCGGATTTTTATTGATCAAATAGGGACACTAACATGGCTCCAGCCATAATTTGACAACCTTGGTGTTTTTTCTCTTTGCTTTTAAACGTGGAAAGATGGAGTCCACTACCTTCTACACTCATCATTTTCTGCCTTAACTAAAAAATATTTAAAAAAATTAAGCCTTTTTATGCTTCAATTATAGGTACAAAGAAAACAGATCCCTTCTTCCAATGAAAATTTATAAAAAAATAATTCATTTTCTTGCCTCCATCATTAATGGTACTATTGCTTTCTTGTACGTGGAAACAATAAGAAATTAAGCTATATATATACTATTATTATACATCATATGGTATTGTACTCTTATATATATATATATATATATTAAATCCCTCATGTTCCCACCAACCCAAACCATAGAAAAATATATAAAAATAAAAACAAGTATCTTTCATATGGACAAGCGGCTACACCGTAACCCAATTAATTGTAATAATTCAATATTTTTATTTGATATAATTGCCATAATTAATTAATTAATTAACAATAGAGCATATAAATGTAGAGTAATTAACATTAAGGCAATTGTATATGGTGTCAGAAGTCATGGTTGGCTAGGAAAAATGGTCCTGTGGCACACGTGTCATCGCTTGTGATGGAAGAAAGATAATTTTAACTCGTGTGTCGATCTAGGGAATCGGTCCCCGCCTTGAGGGCCGCGACGACACCCATCAGAGAGGAGGAGGATGAGGGTGGTTGTATGATTTATTTTTTTCATTTTTTTTTCCTCAAGAAACAACATTAATAGCGTACGTGCTACTCATTCGTGGAGGCTCTACATGGAGACCCATGTGCCCCAGATAGCTTTATTATGGGGGACCAAATGAATAGTTTTTTTATAAGTTAGCAATCAGGGTATTTGGTAGTATGCCTCTGACAATACGATTGATAGAGATTGATGAGAAATTCTTAGCTCTTGTTTGTTCTCACTTCTTTGTTCCATGCATGAATCTAACAAATTTCCGTTCTGGTCGTTGTTTGCTTTCTAATTAATTAAATTTTCCATATGTATTTACTCAATCAAAAAATTCTCATTGTGAAAATCCACTCTAATTATTTAAGTGAAAGATTATAGAGTTGTGAAAAATGGGTTTAAAAATATGTTATTTTGGATAACTTGTATAACAAGGACTAACACAGCGGAATCTATCAAAATTTTGAAATTACAACACGTTAATGATTTTATTAATTAAAACATGATAATGATTTATTTAATTACTTTTAGATGTCATTATTTTGGGTATAATAGTCCAATTAACGTGAAATTAAAATGAAATTTCAAGATTATTCATAGAATAAGAACAATATTTTGATTCTGAGATGGCAGCTACCTAAGAACAATAATATAAGTTCATATATCCTTTTCTGAAGGAATTTATCTCTTGACCATTACCTAATTCAATGTGACAAAGAATACTTTCAAGATAATGGAGAGCAGTTGCAATTGTCACATCCTGCAGAAGTTAAGTGAATGTAGTCTTTGCATTTTCTCCCTTTCTTTTCTCCAATTTCAACAAATTCAAAAGTCAAGAACTATTTGTCTAAAGGCATTTTCATCTGTAATTAAGATTATAAACTTACAAGTAAAATGATCATCAAACCTGAAAAGGTAGGATTTGGGTATGCAATGTGAAAAATAGTTGAATTTGATGATGAAAAGGGAAAATAGCTAAAGAATAAATATACATAAAAAAATTAATTATTTATTTTGATAGAGAAATGATGGATTTAAAAGAAGAAGAGCCCACAAAAAAAAAAACAATTTTATACTACAGTAATATATTCTAATAGAATAAAATATTTTTTAATTCCACAAAGAGAGGCAACAGGTTTCCAAGTAGAAGCATGTGCAAATGCATATATTGTGTAAGAAAAAAGTAGGGCAGTTCCTCTCCAAACTTACATAATTACTAAGTTGTAAAGCGAAATTTTTTTAAAGGGAAACAGGAGCAGCCTGTTCTAACGTTTTTATTGTCCATAGCTCTATTATGGCCACTGCGATCTTTTCAAGTTTCTTACCTTTTATCCAACACTCCTTTTAAAGTACCACCTTCTTTTATCTACTTTTTTTTCCTTTTAATTTTTACAAATAAATAAAATATTATAGCAATAATTCCATTATTTGTGGAAAAATGACTCAAGATTGCATTGTTTGTGGTTCGTTAAGATTTATGTGGAGAGTTCATTAAAACAAATATTTTATTCACAATTTGTTATTTATGTAAAGTCATTATAATTTTGATAAAATTGATTTATAAATTTATTCTGAAACTTGATTTAGATAAGAAAAATTCTAAACTAACAGATTTTTAGTTTTCCACGATGTGCATAATTTTACTTGAAGAGTATTTGTCAATTAAATTGATAGGTATCACTCTCAAAAAAAAATTGTAGGATTCATGTATATGATATATATATATATATATATATATATATATCCTTTGAACTAAGAAGAAACTTAGAAATACCATTTTATTAATTATAACGAATGATTTGTTCTCAAAAATCTTAAGTAAAACATTATGTAACCAACCCAAAATTAGTAATCCTACCAACTTGCAGAAATCAAATGTTGTGCCTATTTAAAAGACAGGACTACAACAATTTTCACATACAGCCACAGTTTTCTAGTTACAACATGTAAAATTGTAGCTAATTTATTGCAATAGCTACAAAAGCTAACTCTTTGTACCTATGTATGATTTTAGTAATTTTCTTAGTTACAAAAATTAATGACATGTAGCAGATATTTCATATTTGTTATGATATTTCAACATTGTAGCAATACTTAATTAATCATTAGCTATATTTTTCTAGCCACATTGGAAAAATCGTAACTAATTGATTTAATTAGCTATAATTATCAAATAGCAATACTTAATTAATCATTTGCTATATTTTTCTAGCTACAGAAATCATAACTAATTGATTTAATTAGCTATAATTATCAAAATATCATAGTAATAACAACTAAACAATCATATCATTTGTCACGTAATGCAATTAATGACTAAAGTTAATATACAACTACTATTGTTTTTTACTTGTGGCAAATTGAAATTTTTTAAAATCTAGTTAGTTATGAATTATAGCATGCGTAGCTATAGTTAAAGTTATATCTTCCGTTGCTAAATGATTACAAGCATAATAGCCACGTTAAAGTTATATCTTCCGTTGCTAAATGATTACAAACATAATAGCCACGTTAAAGTTATATGTACCGTTGCTAAATGATTACAAGCATAATAGCCACAAGTAAAAAAGAAAAATAAGGCAAGATGACAAGCTTTTACAATTTTAGATCCTTTTAGCAAAAAACTTTTTGTTGACATTTTTTTAAATGTTTTGTTTTGATTAGAAAATGTGGTATCAAACTGTCGTTTCATGAAAATCCTTGTACTTGGTTGATTTTGAAAAATAAAGACTAAGAAGAAAGGCTCCCACGTGGCGTATATGCACAATTTAAAATATTATAAATTTGAATTTTATTTACTTTTCAATTTTAATTTCGTACTCCCTTTATTAGGCATGCAATCTAGTAGAGCCCATTGATACATTGTTAGTGTTGAATTTAAGTGATATTTTCGTAATTTTAATAATTACAAATAATAAAGCAATTAATAATTTAACTACATATTGTATTCTAAGTATTTTAGACATATTATATATTCTTAAAATCTTGAACCAAGTTGATTCAAATTAATTGAAATTTAAAAAATCGAAAATCAACAAAAATTCACACTCATAATAAAAGTTCATCACGCTCGTGAATAATGTAATACCTATAGTCAATAATCAGCACCACTGTGAAATTTCAATTTCACATTCGTGTTTTTTATAGTCATGCCCGTAAAATCCTTAGCGTCAATTCTTTCATGTTCAAATATTTATAGTTGTGAAATATTGGGCAAATTGTGAAGTAAGAAACAGTCATGCCTATAAAAATTGTACATTTTTTAATAGAAGCATTTATGACTAGTTTCGCCACTTCAGTCATGGCTTCACCAAAGACAGTCATGTTCGTAAACCTGCATATTTAATGTTGATAGATGCGAATGAAAAAAATATTTCAACGGCTTATTTGTATTAATTGCATCCCCCAAATGACTTTATTTCTCAGAAAAAGTATAAATACTACTCATTTATAAACTTCTCAGGGTTAGACAATAAAAAATCAAACATTCAATATTTATAAAGCTATTTGTGAAATTATTCAATCTGATTTTTATAATTTTTGTTGTAAAAACCATTTTTGCTCAGTTTGTTGAGTTTTTTTTTCGTTAATCAGTAATTTCATTCCTGTAATCAAATACTCATTAGTAGATTTGAGTGATTTGGATAGTGAATGAAATATTTGTAAGAATTTTTGTATGGGTTATAAAAAATACAAGGATTTGGTTATCGTGTTATCCATTAAAATACAAAAATTTTATGTATTAGGTATTATCCAAGAGAGTAAAACACTATATTTGGGAGTGATATTGGAAAACTCTATTTGCAACAGTTTGAGTGTTAGTGAAATACTCAATTGAAATTGAGAAAAATAGTAGAGTTTGTTAATATATGAATTTCTATAAATCTTGTGTCTTCATCTCTCAACTTTTTTTTTTCTATTTACTCTTAATCATTTGTTTGAAAGAAAAATTTTATTTGCTAACCAATTCAACATTTCCTTCTTAGTTCTTGTTTTGGGCAATAGTTAAACTTAAACTCAATTAGATTGAAAAATTTGAAGCTTGATTTAGAACTCGATCGAGACTATTTTTTAATATCAAACTTGACTTGATGATGTATTTGACATACTTAAGCTCCATTTGATCTAATACTATATAAAAAGAATAAAATAAAATTAAAACTCACTCAAGCCTCATGTTTTAAAAATAAATTTGGATCAAACATTCACTTGATCTCATTTCAATATAACTCTACTATTATATAAAAGGTAAAATATTAAAATAACAAAAGCTAAATTAAGGTCATGATATGGTGGAGTTGAATAGTGTGAAGCTTGAGCTTATCTTATTAAATTATTCAAGTAGCTTGCATCGAATTATTTGAATATCAAGTCAATCTCAAATTTTTGTGAGATAATTCCGAATAGCTCTTGAGTCGGCTTGACTCAGTTATACACTTTCTATGTACAAAAGTAGTAGTCAGTCCTCAAGATAAATAAAGTTCAACTCATAAGACTCATGAACTGAGTCGTTAATATACTTATGAGCTAATCCATATAATATAAATGTTAATATTTTTTAAAATATTGATATTTTTACTAATATATATATATATATATATATATATATAGTGAATTTATAATAATTTAATTTATAATTTATATTTTTTGAGCTTGTTTAGACTCAATTAAAATTTTGAACTTGCAAAATATGAATAAATAAAGAGAATTTGAACTAGTTAAAAATTAAATTTTTAGACTTAATTATTAGTCATAATTATTGAAATCTATCACTTTGACTAGTTTAAAAATCTTGCTCCTCATATATATATATTTGATACAATATATTTTCTGTAATGAATATATTCTGTTCTATTTTGTTTTGATGCCGTATATGGAAAGATATTTGAGTCACTAACGTTTCCATTCAAAAATCACATGTGAACTTATGATAATATATATATATATATATATATATATATATATATATAGAGGTATATATAATTCACAGTTCAAATTATAAATCAAATTAGCAAATAATTTTTAATTTACGATCATTTTATATTCTTTCATTTTTGAAAGATATATAATCTTTTTCATCCTTTGTTTGTCCCACTTATTGCATGACTATAATGTACCAATGATTTCGTAAAAAGGAAAAAAGAAAATAAGGAAGAAAGGTAATTTTAAAAAATGAAATGAGATGAAATTATTGTAATAATTTGAAATTGCTTACTAATTTGATCTAAAAATTAATTGTGGTCAAGATTGAAACTCAAGTTGATATTTATATGATATTTTACGGTATCTTCACAAAAAAGATTAAATAAAAAAAAATCAAATTTCCATGTATATCATCAAATTCACTGTCTTGGCTTTGGTAATAATACGGTGGACGACAAGGTTCAATCCGAAATTCCATAACATATATGCAAAATTGTGGTTTCATGACAATTTTTGTTAGGCAGATAATTTCTAGAATTAATTAGTTTATATTTTGTATTTCCAATGTTATCGAATACATAATATTTATCAATCCAAAGTTATCGAATACATAATGTTTATCAAACCATTCAGATATCTCGAAATTAATTCATTTGGTTGATTTGTCAGGGTAGGTTTTATAGTACTAATTATAATATAATAAATTATTTCAAATAAAAGATCAATATTTTTTATTTCTCTCTCTCTATATATTTAACTAATGATCTCTATCCATAGTTAACATAAAAATAGGAGACTAACATAGATAAACACTCAACATCAAGAACAACAACATTGTTTGAAAGCATTGCAAGAGAGAGATGTTGATGAATTTTACAGAAAACTGAAAGGTTGGAAGGAGGTAAATTTTTGAGGAATTTATTTTCATGAATAAGCTGATATATTTGTTAGTATTTCCTAACTTTTGTTTTGCTTTCATATATTAAGATCTTTTGTTGTCTGACTCTTGTGCAAGTGAAGAGAGCACTTAATATATCTACTCTACAGTAATTAAACTTCAGGTACCTGATATCTCGTATCATGTATTGTTCTTAACCGGTACCTTTTGTTTGAGATCAGCTCAAGAGGCACCTGATGAAGATGCATATATAGGCTCTTACTCATTGGACTTTTGTTAATTATTTAATTATTTCTCTTTCTTTTTGGTCAGATTATCTATTATTCCAATTAATTTCATATTTTAGAGTTTTCTTATTAATTCAAAGTATGCTCATGTATGGCATATCATACACTTGCAGTACTGAAGTAATGATGACCTCACTATTTGTGGCAACCGTTTCACATACTCAAGCTTTGCTCTGCTACTGCTGTATGCAATGATGGGAAGTTCAAGAGATTTAGCAGTAGGAATAGTGGTTGTTGCATCTCTGTTAACAGCTTCTATGTTGGGAAATGTCAAATGAGGTTAATGCTAATGATAACCCCAAACTTTATCTTCAACTTGCTTTCACAGCAACATTTTTAGCTGGAGTTTTGCAAGCTTCATTGGGCTTATTAAGGTAGCTAATTTCTAGGATTGAATTTTTTTTTTAAATTATGGATAAAATTATGTATGTGCTTGGAATCTTAAAAAATGGATAAAATTATGATATTTATGCAGAGATATGAAAATGGTTGTCTCTCTTTTTATTGTTAGTGCAGGCTAGGATTTATGGTGGACTTTCTGTCACATGTAATGATAGTAAGATTCATGGCAGAAGCAGCAACAATAGTACTGATCTTGTCCATGTTATGCGCGCTTTTTTTTTTTTTTTAAATATATACTGTTAATGTTTATCTTGAACACCTAATTCGAACCTTTTATTGAGTGGAACTCCACATTAAATGCATATTTTTCTTATATAATTGTGAGTTTTCACCTTATTATGATGTGCTTATATACAACAGAAGCTTCTGGTTTTGCATTATTTGATAATGCTATTGCTTGATTATTAATTTATTTTAAATTGATTGGATATAGAATATTTGCCCTTTAGTAATTCATTTTTTATTATATTGGAATTTGAAATAGCATCATGCTGAATAAGCTTTATGTATGAAAATCTTGCCATGAGGGAAAAGTTTGCTTTTTTAAAGGACAGAATTTTTGCACTATTATGATGGAATTATGACTTACAACTAGACTCTATAGAACCCATTACTCAATTTATTAAACATTTTGGAATATGTCCAGAATTATTGATGGAAAGTGCCTTCTGTGGTCCTTTTCTAACACAGGAGAAGAAGCCCTTGTTTGGGTCAATTTTATTCAAGGAATTTATTGGATTCATGATAGAATTTATTTGCAAATGAGATTTATATAAAAATATGAAATTTATTTGTTGTTGTAATTAATTGTTTGCTGGTGCATGATTTGTGGTGTCTATTAGGTATGATTTATATCACTTGGTACGAAATCTTAGTTTGAGAATTACACAGCTTTGGATGAACATGTTTATTTTCTTATATTAAATCTGATTACACTGATTGATTTATCTCTTGATATGATTTTTTTACTTGTTGCTTAATATTTGCTTTTAATACTTTTAAATTAAAAATAAAAACTAATAAAATATTCTTATTGATTTGTCATAGGAGGTGATAGAAGAAATTGAAAATACATGATTTCTCATTTCTCTTTATTCCTATAATGAAAAATATTAGAAATTCATGAGGCAGTGTATTTAAATAATGCTTTTGATTATTATATATTTTTTTATATTAGCATAACTTCATTTATTAGTATACTATTTTAAATTGTAATTAGATTTGGTTATACTGCAATAAATATTTTTATTTGATTTTAATTTTTGTTAATATTCTTTAGAATATATATATATATATATATATATATATATATTAATTTTATGTAGTTATTACAATGCAAATATTATTTATAAATTATATATAGTTCATTTAAGTATATTGATTATAAACAGTGTCACTAATTTTGATATACTTATGCTAGAATCAATTTTGTGACACAAAATGTAGAAAGTTGTAGCTAATTTAAAGATACTTATTTTTTAATGTGTTGCTAATTAATGACACAAAATTTTTAAGTGTAGTTAATTTAGCGACACAATATATGATTACCATCAGCAAATATTTATAATACATAATGTAAATTCTTTGGAATGATGATGCAAAGTAGAGTCACAATTTTAATATTAATGATGCATTTTGAAAATCGTCACAAAATAAAAAATACCAACGCTAAGCAATGACATTGCAGATAAATTCTCGACTTCAATTTTAGCAGCGCTATTGATGATACTTTTTTGTGTCAGAAACTTATTTTAAATTTGCTCTTTTATAAGGTTTGTTCGTCTTTATCAGTGATAATGTTGAGAGAAATTGATTATTTTATGACTTTGTTTCCACTTTAATCTTCTTTATTTGATTTTAGTAATGTAGAAATATGCCTACACATGGAGGTTTAAGAAAAAAAGGAAAAGAAAAATTAAAATTAAATAGCAATAAGGAGAAGAGTGTTGCAAAAGAAGCTTCACTTGAAGTAACTCTTCATTCACTGATCACTCGAATCTTGGTTCACAAAACAAATAGATTTAATGAATTTGATAATCATCACTCTCCCACAAAATATACAAGAATTCTAATATATTTTAATTAAATGTTGCAATTTAATTAGAATTTTTAATAAAGATTTTATATTTTAATTTTAATTATTATATTATAGCAGACACTAGGTCTATAAAATAAAATATATGTCTTCATAAAAGTTTTTTTTTCATAGACTACGAAGATTTAACTCATTCACAGTCACTTCAATCTCGGCTCACAAATCGATTGAATGAATCTGCTAATTATCACTCTCCCACGCAGCATACAAGAATTCTAATTTATTTTAATTAAATGTTGCAATTTAATTAGAATTTTTTATAAAGATTTTATATTTTAATTTTCATTATTATTTTATAGCATACACTAGTTCTATAAAATAAAATATATGTCCTCATAATTTTTTTTTTCACATGCTATGAAGATTTGACAAAGAGACATATTATGACACAAAATGCATTTTTTGTTTTTGGTTTATATTTCATACAAAAAAATAGCAAATATGACTGTTAGAGGTTTTTATTTTCAAATTATTGTGAAGAATATTTTTATATTTTGTTTCCTTGACAATTTGTAAAATATTTAAGTTTCTTAATATTTATTCTCTTTTTTTTTGCATTTTTTTATTATTTTATTTTATTTTATTTTCATAATTAAATAAATAATTTGTCATTCCTTTAGGGTCACATGTCAATATATATTAAATTTTTTACCATATATCTTGTAGCAAATACTAGTTTTAGCTACAAATTCAATATATTGTTTGACTAAATATTAAAAGCTAAAAGTTAATTTTTGGCACAAATTTATTTATTTGAAACTAAAAATAATTAATGTAACCACAATTTTTCATTATCCATAGTAAATAATATGGGCAATTAGACATAAAATTATTTCATATGTGACTAAAATTAAATTTCGTTGCTATGGATACCTTTTATTTAGTAACTATATAATAGTCGTGGCAAGTGATTATAGTTTGTAGTCATGATTTTGTTATATGTGTAGTTAAAATATGAATATTTTTGCCACATGAGTATATATAATATTGGCAATTAGACATAAAATTATTTCAATGTGACTAAAATTAAATTTAGTTGCTATGGATACCTTTTATTCAGTAAATATATAATAGCCGTGGCAAGTGATTATAGTTTTTAGTCATAATTTTGTTATATTTGTAGTTAAAATATGAATATTTTTGCCCCACACACACACATTTATATATATGGGGCAAGTACTTTTTGTTACAAATTCTTTATGTCATGACTAAGATATATAATATCGCTACACATATTTATGTATTATAGCAAATAAAATTAATTATTTGCTACAAGCCTAAAATTTTGTGACAAAATATTCTTAAACTTTTAGTCACAAAATAATTTTTATAGCGAGAATTCTTCATGCTTAGTTATAGAACTAATAAACTATATGGCTAATTTTTGGTTGTACAATTTCTTCGTATGATAATATATTATGGTTAAAGTGTTTAGTCACAATTTTTTTTTTTTTAATTTTTAGCTATGATTCATTTTGTGACCAAAAAGGCAAAATGTTGTATATTGATATAACTCAAAGTATACTCACAACTGAACTAGCCAATTGTAATACTGATAACCTACTCCTAAGGTTGATTTTTCAAACAATTGTTCAGTTTAAATTCTTAATTAATTCTAAACTACTAATGAACAAGAAAATTAAATAATAAACACTCTAACCAAGTTTGATGAATTGATTGAAGTAATGAAAATGAAACTAAATAAATAAGATAACAAGTAAATCTAATGAATTAAGATCCAATGAGACTGAGCAGGTATTTATCTCGCTTTTCCAATTTGCAATCCTTTTCCTTACTCAATTAAGCCTCATGAAGTGCGTTTTCAATGACTCTCATCTTAACTCACCTATTGTTTAAACCAATGGTATAACTAATGCACAATCCAATTTTTAGGTTAAATTAAAAATATTAATTCCAAATTAAACAAATGATAACCAGTCAATCATTAAATATGAAATAAAATAAGGACAATTGAAATTGCAAAAGAAATTATACTATTAATAGTAAAGGTAAGTACATACAAATAGGGTTAGCTCATGAAATACCCAACGGAAGTTAACCTAGCATTAATACTATAATGGTCATGTTAATATCAAATATTATGGTAAACATGTTCCAATAATGAAAGAAATAAAAGGACTAAATTGTTCATCTGAAAGTTGATGAAGAATTTAACTCAAAACTAGTTGGTTCTTGTACCTTCAAGCTAAACTCCAAACAATTCTCAAGTACCAAATTAGCTTTCTTTAATGATGATAAGCTTTCTGGAATAGAAAGAGAAAGATGACTTATGAGTTCTCTTCAGCCACCCCTTTTCCAAGACTTACCGAACGTCTTCTTAAATTGGTTCCCTCAGAACCCCTTTAAATCCTAAAAAGAAACTATATTTATACTACTAAGATTTCTCATTTAAGTTGTAGTCTAAAAATATAATATTTTCCTATTGAATATATCAATAAAATCCTTATAAATGAGTTTCAAAAGTAATCCTCTATAATGTGGATCAAATTGAGACTTTCATCGTGAAAGGGATTGTGTAAGATCGCTAGTCGTCACATGCATGATGAAGTGTCACGTGCGTGATAGGTAAGGAAGGTTACTTCACGTTCGTGATAGTAGATTGGGGTTTTGGTCTTGACACTCCTACACTGAATCCTCATACCAACGACAGGAAGATAGACTGCAAAATCCTCACGGCCACACTAAATCTCACATGCGTGATAGTAGAAGAGATGATATGCACCCTCACGCATGTGACGATATGTCACGTGTGTGAGGTTCTTAGTAAAGCTCTCATCCTCACGTGTATGACATATCGTCACGCTCGTGAGGCTCTCCATTTCTGTTGTCTTTCTCATATTCACCTGCAATTACCAAAAACACATAACTAAGTACCAAAAATATATCAAAACCTATAATTAAACATGAACAAATATGAATAAAAACTATGTTAAATAAGAACACATCAAACACTCACACACTTAAACATTGCTTGTCCCTAAAAAATACTAAAAAAAGACACAAATGTAAACTAGCACAAAATAAATATGAACACAATTAGACCAACTCATATGCTTGGAATTTGACTTTGGTGATCTCAAAGCCTCATTAGTGCACCCAACTCGTTTAAATTAAAATTATATCAACTCGTTAAGTTTGGATAAAATTAATACTAGTTTCAAGTCACATTTCACACAACAAGCCAATATAATCATATAATCACCTCATAAATATAGAATTTAGTACTTTAACCAAGTTTCTAACTTCTAAATACCAAAAACATTTAATAAGTCTTTTTCTCTTTTCCTTTCTTCCTTTAAAATTCTTCTATAAGTCATAATATACTTTCCACTTTTGAATTTGATTTTTCTTTTTTTTTTTTAAAAGAAGCACATTACACACGTTTAGGGTGTTTTGCATACTCATACCTTTAGTTGCTGACAAATTAAGAATAGTTGAGTAGATATGATGAGTGTATTTTATGCTCTATCTCACTAAGTACTCATTAAGCATAATGTAATGTAATTGATATTTATCCATTAGAAATTCAACTAACTCGCTAAAAACTATATCTCAAGGCAATATTATTCTCATATTGGAATATTCTCAAAAAGCAATATGTCATTAATATTAAAATCATCCCAAACTAAATCAACTGAATGTAATCCTAAAATAAGCATATTATAGCACTCATTCACTAACTTTTATAGAGAAAAACAACATAAATTTCAAGCACATGTGAAGTTTAGTTAATTTTTTTTAGAAAAGAAAAAAAGAAAAAAAATCAGTCATGATAACCAAAACATATTCTCCCTTAAGATAAGAAATCCCCTATCTTACACTTAAATTTGACATTGTCTTCAATGTCAAAGCAAATAAAAAAAGAAATTAACAGTGAAGCCGAAAGGAAAAAAGGAATACTTCCATGGGGTGAAGAAAAAACCTCATGGTGATGAAGATGAATGAGAAAGAAAGGAAATAGTTGAGGAAGAAAAACACGAGCACGAACAAGTATAAGTTTCATGCACAACTAAAATATCATGTGAGAGTATAATGTTTAGAGTACAAGTATCACACACGTGACAATGTGTCACATCCATGACACTCTCTCTGTGGCACTCTCTTACTTACCATGAAGTGTCATGCACGTGAAGGTGTATCACGCCTGTGACAAATAAAGGTCCTAGCTCAAATTACTCTGTTGTCCTCCATCAACATATTTTAGCACGACTAAAGTTAGAATGCAACAAAAACTCATAAAAAAAAAACAAAAAGGAAATTAAAACCAAAAAACTATAAATCTAAGAAATAACATGGGTTGCCTTCTAAGAAGTGTTACATTTATTATCTAGGTAAGACATGTTGTTTTTAATTCTCAAAGTGGGCGAGTAGCCACCTTTAACCAATCAATCATCCTTGCACCACTCTAAATTTCTTGAAACTTAACCTTTGTTTTTCTCCCAATGAGATATCTATAGTGAAGCTCCTAGGATCTTTTAGTTTTTGATGTAAATGGTGCCCAAGGAATGCACTGGCTACCACTGGTATAATTATTTTCTCGTTGTTTAGGTCCTTGAAAGCCTTTGCATATGTAGGTATGTTCCTCACAACATCTAAAAGAGCCATATAAATATCAACCTTAGAAAGCATAGTCAAAAAATGAAAAATTTACTTATCTTGTTTACGCTCCATAAATTTATTAGGGAATGAAATTGGAGGCCTATATGGTTCAATGGCCTTATGGAGTTTAAGCTCAAAATAAGCCTCAATTTTTTTTCTTTCACGCCTCTAACAACTAATTTCTGATTATCTCTATATTCCTCCTCTTTCGATAGTCCTTGTAACTTTGTTTTATCCTCAGATATACCTACAAGAGAGAAACTACCAAAATTAGTTTTGAAGTCAGCCTTAGCATCATGAATCTTGCCACTCTTAAGAACTGTGATTGATTTGGCTTGCTCCATTTCATTTGGCAACTTTCCCTTTATATTCTTTTGAACCTCCTTATCTACCTATCCAATTTGAGTCTCCAACCTTCTTAGAAATGATTCAATAGAGTCTACCCTTTTGTCAGTTCTTTCAATGTTCTCTTGAGTAGCAACTATAAAATTTTGAAAGGATTTCTTCTAAAGAAAGCTTTTTAAATGCATTAAAAAGTCCTGGTTAATGTTGATTAGAGTAGAAAGGTGGAATTCTCTGGAATTGAGGTTCTTGATGTTGGTATTGATAATGGTTTTGATTTTCGAAAGATTGAGGAGAATTTTGCACAGTGTTTCCTGTGAAAAATTGGGATAGTTTCCCAAACTAGAATTATGAAGAGTGAAGTGATAGTTGTTTTGGTATCTAGATTGGAATGAATCCATACCATTATTTTTCTCTATCTCGTTCCCTGAAATAGAATCAATTGAAAAACAAGTATTAGTTCTACGTCCATAAACACCACAACTACCTTTTTCATCAGCACATTTTTGTTGTTGAAAAAAATTCGTGTTTGCTTTGTAAGCTCAACTATCTATAAAACCAAATCATTGTAATTATACCATCTCATTGTTATTAATAATGCAAAACTAAAGTAAAATAAATTGTAACAAATCAAACAATCTAAATGAATAAAAAAAAATTGGCAACCTAAATTAATTAAAAATTAAATCAATAATTTCTTGACAACGACACTAAAAATTTGATGTAACTCAAAATATACTCATAAGTGCACGAGCCAACTGTAATATTGGAAAGCTACTCTCGAGATTGATCCCTCAAAGAATTGTTTGGCTTAAATTCTTAATTAATTCTACACTACTAATGAACAAGAATATTAAATCCTAAATGCTTTAACCAAAGTTTGATGAATTGATTGAAGTAATGAAAGTGAAACTCAATAAACAAGATAACAAGTAAATCAAATGAATTAAGATCCAATGAGATTGAGCAGATATTTAGCTTACCTTTCCAATTTGCAATCCCTTCCCTTATTCAATTAAGCTCCATAAAGTGCTTTTTCAATGGTTATCGTCTTAACTCACCAATTACCCAAACCAATGGTGTAACTAATGCATAATCCAATGTTTAGGTTAAATTAAAGTTGATGTTTCTAATAATGTAACTTAATATGTTCAATACAAATTAAACAAAAGATGACAAGTCAATCGCTAAATCTGAAAATAAATAAGTACAACTAAAATTGAAAAAGAAATCATACTCCATTAATAGTAAATGAAAGTTCATGCAAATTGGGTTAGCTCACTATATACTCAATGAAAGTTAGCCTAACATGATACTATAATAATCATGTTAATATTGAAAATTATGCTAAACATGTTACAACAATGAAAGAAATAAAAAAAGATTGAATTGCTTCCCTGAAAGTTGTTGAAGAATTTAACTCAAGACTGGTTGGTCCTTGAACCTTCAAGCTAAACTCCAAACAATTATCAAGGAACAAAGTAGCTTCCTTCAATAATGATAAGCTTACGGGAATAGAAAGAGAAAAATGGCTTATGAGTTCTATTCAACCACCCCCTCTCCAAGACTTACCAAACATCTTTTTAAATTATCTCACTCAAAAACCTTTTAAATCCTAAAAAGAAACTATATTTATATTGATGGATTTTGAACATGCATCTCATATATGGTATAGCGGAAATATAAAAATTTAATCAAAACCAAAACCCAAAAAATGTCCTATATAATTTAAAATCGGATCATATCATCTAATGGGAAAAATTGATTACCTTTGTTTGCAACTCTTGAACTTTCAAGTTGTGAGCTTTTTCTTCGTTGTTGGGTTATAGAAAATCACAACAATCCAAAGCTAGGATTGCCTATAACAATATTCATGCAAAGGAAGAAGAAGAAAACCTCCAAGAAGATGGGGTGATAAAAGTCTAAAGTGCCAGCTATAGAAAATTGTCTTATGAAAGAGAAAAAAATAGAGCAAAAAAACAACTCTTATTTTTTTTAATGGGACAACCACGAATTTGACTCCTTAAAATGAGTATTTATACAATTTCTAATTCCTTTTAGGGTTGGAAAAGAAAAAAGCCCTAATGAGCCCATTTCCCTAAGGTATAAGGCTCAATGTTGACCAAGTCAACAATCATAATCCAATTTGGATTTGACCCATTTTTATAATTCTTACAAAAAGTCTAATTCTATTTCTTTCTTATTTGGATCTTATCCAAAACACATTTTATATTTTTTTTCATTCCCTTTATGCGTGCGACCTAATAGCTTATGTGATCATGTTGGCAGCTCAACTTTCTGAAGGAATCCTAATCCAACTAGAATTTAATGACTCAAACACTTTTGACCCATAATGAACTTCTAATCACTTTCTTTTGACTTAGTAGATTATGAGCGGTATCTAGCAACATATCATAACCATCAAATTAACTAGAAAGTCAGTGGTTTAACTTTTAACCCTTCCATACACAATTACCGTGCAATTCATCCTTTCACCAAACTATATCTTATTTGGTTCAGAGCATGGACTGTGTGTTAACTCCCCCTAGTCTGACTACATCACATTTGGTCCAAATGATATTAGTTATTGTCTATGAGATTTATTACTCTGATCAGATATGTCCTTGAAGACCTTATTCAAGATATGTTGACCTTGGCCAAGGATTTTTGAGTAATGATCTCTATAAGAGGCCATAGGTATACTCTTCTTCTATCATAAGTGTTGAATCATTTGTTGACTACTCAATTACCTTAAAATACCTCATGTTATATCCAATCGCCACCCTATGAGCAACCTATTCAGAGGCAGTAAGAAATGAAGTCAAAGTATAGGATTCAATATCTAAGATAACCTTGAGTATCTCAAGTCTAAGGATACTTGCACCATTACTATGATGAGACTATTACTGACTTTGAATAGATATTTATGTGATTGTCTCATTACAGGTCATCCAATGTACTTACTACTCTTAGCAAACATCTACATATTAACTCTAAGCATCTCATGTTATCAACTTATGAGATTAGTTGTTTGACCTGGTCAAGAAGTATAACATGTGTTAGTCTATCGAGATTAACAAAGTCCTGCCTTGTTAATTCTATAACTAGAGATTATTTAGGTATAAATACAATTACATATGATAGGAATCTCATCATCATAATTTCATCATGAATTCCTTCAATGAATTCCTTCATGTTGTGTTACATACCAAGGAATTCATTTAACGGTTTAAGATCTATATCAATTCATATGCAATGAATACCATATAATGAAAAATGAATACATCAAATGCCTAAGGTGATTGACTTTAGGGAACCTCTCTAACATATACTACTAAGAGTTCTAATAGAAGTTGGATTATAAAAATACAATATTTCCCTGTTGAATATATCAATAAAATTCCTAAAAATAAGCTTCAAAAGTAATCATCTATAATGCGGGTCCAATTGTATAAGACTGACTTTCATCGTAAAAGAGGCTCTGTGAGATTGCTGGTCATCACAGGTGTGATGAAGTGCCATGCATGTAATTTTAACATGCTTGCAACAGTAGATTGGGGCTTTGGTCTTGATGTGCTCTGAACTAAATCCTTACGCCAGCAACAGAAAGATAAACTACAAAATCCTCACACCTGCATCGAATTCACATGTGCATGATAGTAGAAGATATGATATGCATCCTCATGCATGTGATGATATGTCATGTGCATGAGGCTCTTAGTAAAGCTCTCATCCTCACGTGCGTGTCATATCATCACGCACGTGAGGCTCTTCAATTCTGTAGTCTTTCTCATATTCACCTACAATTACCAAAAACACATAACTAAGTACCCAAAACATATCAAAACCTGTAATTAAATATGAAAAAACTTGAATAAAAATTATGCTAAATAAGAACACATCATATATTGATAGAAAAAAAATTCAATCCAATAAAATAGATTTTCAAATAGTAACTATATATTATAACAAATTATTTTAAGAATACCATCAACCACTTTAATAAGTAAGAACTTGGAGAGAAATTCTGGTAGCTCAATTAACAATGGAATTCAATAATTTTATTAACAATAGATTATATGTGCTTATTCATTTTTAGGCATGAGCCCAGGGATGTTATTTGGACTTGAGGAGATTAATTGGTCCAAAATTATGGCCTAAAAAAAAAGAAATAAGAGTGAATTCTTTGTTGGAAATAGGTACATTATTGGGCTTCATCCCTATTTTATTTGGTTTTGGATAAATGGACATATGCAATTATCGCAAATTATATCATGGATCTGTGTTCGCCGTGCATTGTGGTTTCAATTCAAAACGGTATTACATTATTCTTTGAGTTAAATGATTTGTGCGTGTTCATTGTATTATTATTTTTCATCATCATCATCATCATCATCATCATCATCATCATCATCTTATTCAAAAAGATAAAAGAAAAAAATTATTGTTCTATTGTATAATTGTTTTAGAAAGAACTTTTTAATTTATATATTTGGGTTTTTTAGTATTTTTGAACGTTTTAATTATTGTTTATGATTAAAAATATTAGTTTTGATATATTTATGGAATAAAACGGTTGAAAATGAAGATATTTGAATAAAAAATAAGTAATATAGAGAGAGAAAATCAAGTTGATAAATGTTGAAAACGATAAATTTAGTAGAAATAATGAACTTATAAGTGATGAACTTGCAATTTATAAATGATGAATCTGTAATTGATTAACCTGCAAATTTTAAACAATGAATCTGTAGTTTCTACATGTTAAATATGTAGTTCAAAACAATAAACTTTCAAGTTGTAAGCAATAAACCTATAAATGATAAATCTGCAAAATCTAAACAATAAACTTGTAGTTTCAAAAAAATAAATCTGAAAGTTGAAAATGATGAATCTATAAGTTGTAAACGATTATAAACGATAAATTTCTAATTGAAGTAGTAAGTTATGAACGATAAACCTGTAGTTTCTAAATGATGAATCTGATAGTTCAAAACACTGAACCTTTAAGTTTTAAGTTTAAAATGATAAATCTGTAAATTTAAAATGAATAACCTATAAGTTATAACTGATGAACTTATAAGATCAAAACGATAAATATGTAAGTTATAACTGATGAACCTATAAGTTCAAAAATAAGTTATAATTGATTAACCTATTTTATATTCATTAGTTTACCAAAATCCAATTCCAGAAAAATGCACATTTTTATTTTTTATTTTACACATGCGAATGAATGATGTGCATAATGCAATATGTACTTGAGTCTCTCATATAACAACCCACTTAATTGTCAAATCCCAAATGGTATCTCCAATCCTTTTTTGTTGGGCCTCCATGTGTATTTCTTTTAGATTTATAAGTGGCCCCTAATTTTATTTTTCTAAAATGTACCTTTGCCTATTGTAAGCTTTAAAAATTGAAATACATTGTATATATATAGGCTATTTTCTGGGCTTCAAGTTAAAAAAAAAACCATAAGCAAAGGTGTATATATATATATATAAACAGTCTAAGAAAAACACAAATAAAAATCAAATGAAGCTAAAGCACATAAATTATTGGAAACTGGATTGACATTGTTGGGATATAACGTTTTGAGCTGCAGCCCCTAAAGAAGTGAGCTTGAAATTACAAACAACATTGATAACCTTAATCCATAACTTCATTTTGACAGGAACACTTTTCATTTTTAATACTAAAGCGACATGTCGTTTCCCTTTTTTGTCACCAATGCTGCTTTGAATATCGTGAGGCAATGCTCCAATATTTGAGCAGGTTAACCCTAATTGAAACTTCCTTGAAGAATCAGCATCTTGATCAAATTCCGGGAAATTACCTTTCCCAATCTTCTGACCCTTGTATAATAATATTGCAATTCCATCACTGCCATAACTGTTTTCAATATTGCTATTTCGATTTTTTGCCTTCAATTTGATATTAATGTAGGTTTTATTGTGAGTAGAAGAAGGTGAGTTCTTGATACTAACATGATCAATGGAGAAAGAAGGAACTTGGGGATGAAAAAGAATGTTAATGGCGCCCAATAATATTCCGACAACAGCAGCACCCACAATCAATGTTATAATAGCGCATGAACACCGCCTCCGGTGGAGTCCCTCTCGCTTTTCTGGATTCCGGTAACGTTCAGCGATAATGGCATTATCTGGCGGAGGAACACTAAATATTTGATCTTTAGGAATTTGAATAACATAAGTCTCTTGTTCAAAGGATGGAGGAGACCATGGGCCACTATGCTGGAAAATAGGGTCATGGCTTTCTGGTGAAGGTACCGTGCCCAGAGAAGGTTCGTCATCTCCGTGGTGGATAGTGGTGAGTGAGGCCGGCAGGGGCTGCTCCTCCACCATGAGGAGATGGAGGGGCAAGGACTTAAGATTGGAATGGTAAGTAATACTAATAAACGTGAAAGAGGGAAGTTAGGGTTTGCATGGTTACAACTTAGGAATCGGAGATTAGACAAACATAATTAATTGGTCAATTGATTTGTTAATAATGATTAATGAAGATCTAACTTGCCAACCTGGACTTTTTTTTAATTATCAAGGTCATGATTATTGTTATAAATTTATAATTAATATTATTGTTAGTGTAAACTTTGACAGCAAATTTATGTCTTTTTTTGGATTGCTAGTTTGAGTAGTTTCTATATTATTTATATAGATTATTGGATTGCTAGCAACAATTTTTAATACCCTTTTTTTTCTGCACTTTTTTAATTCAAAAATAGGCATTTTTTTCCACTAGGTAAAATGGAACATTAATATTTGGCAATCTTTATTTAGAGTTTTGCTTTTATTGATCAATGGTTGTTTGAAAGTTAATTAATAGCATTTGATTCTTTCTAAGTTGGTGTTTCTTCCTTAATTATTTCGATTATTTTTAGTTTAAAATATCAAATTAGCGATTTCTCTATTGATTATATTATGTTTTATTTAATCAATTATTTTTTGTTAAAACATTCTAATAAAATTTTGTCATTCAATTGAAAACGACATGTTATCAAATCAATCCAATAACAAAGAAAGGCGTAGATTTAAAAATAATATATTTAGTATGTTTCTCTCTCTGTTTTTTTTTTTTTTCATGAGTTTACCTCTTTTCATAAATGCTAAAATCACCAATTTTCTTTTTTAACGAAAGCCTCTTCAAACACCATCCAAATTATTAAGACCACAAGCCTTTTGGCTGTACCGTATATCCCTTTTTTACAAGAAGCATAAATTCTAATTTTGCTCAGTTCCATATCCCTATATTCTTTCTGATAATGTGTAACACCTATTCATAATTTCACTATATAAGTGAATGTCACATGACTGGATATCTTATAAATATGTTCATTTAAAAAATATTATATCTTATTTAATTAAAATCATACTCATAATCTGTATAGCCACTTACTTTAAGTAAACATTATATACTTGCATCGGCTTAAAAATAAACAGACACATATTATAAAAAAACAGTGGATTAATTGTAATTTTTGTAAAAAAGATGGGGTATAGGCGTCGGTTAAAGAGAAAAAACTGATGCTTATTGTAGGGCAAGATAATTTGTTGAATTTTTTTGAATATACGTGTCGGCTTTTATTTATAAACGGACGCATATTATTTTTAATCCCTACCGGCACCCTAATTTTCCCTAAGCCCTGCTCTTCCTGCCCTTTTTTCCTTCACTTCTCTCTCGAATTCCCATTGTAAGCCCCAGTCGATTAGTATTGAAAAGGCCATTGAAACGACGACGCAGCTCTGTTCGGCGACGAAAGCTACCCCTTCCCCTCTTCAATTTTGTTATAAATTCGCCATCTTACCGACATTGTTTCTTCTAATATTGAACTAGATTCATGCTTCTGCAATTGCTGACCACAGCTATTTCACGGATTGTAGCCTAATATTCTTAAGTGATAGACTTTATAGCTATATAATTTGGGTTGTTCAACATTTTTGGGTTCTGTTTATATCCTTTCATGTTTAATTTGTATTTGATGATAAATTTTTTTTTCTCCTATGCACTTATGTTCGTGTCTTCATTTTCTTTCGCGTTGAAAATTTGTAGGCAGCAAATTTGCATAAAAGATTTTGTTCTTTTTTTTTGAAAAAAATTGGAAGTTTGTTTAGTTTAACTGAGGACCTGATGTAATTACGCGAAGTGGTTTTGTTGATGCGTAATGAAAATATTCATCCTTCTTATGAATTGCACTTTGATTTAGCTAATTTATGTATTTCTGCTCTAGTTTATTGTTGTAACTAAAATTTTGCCTTTAAAGGGCTTTCTCTATATATATGTTAATATACTTAAAAAGATATATGCTAAGGACCTATCTTTCCAACCAAAAAAAAAAAAAAAAATAGAGAGAGAGAGCATGACCATATATATTGCAGGCTCCCACTCTTTTGCTAATATTTCAATGTAATTGTGAACAACTTACCTTTAGTTATATGGTCATGAAGTCCGAGTAGTCATCCATATACTTATGTTTACAAATGTTAGACCAATAAGAATAAAATTAAATGAAAACAACAAAAGAATAAAATTAGGAAATTTTCATGTTGAAATAAAAGTAATTAATCAGAAACATAGAGAGATAAAAGCACATGATTTAAATGACAAAAAAAAAAGACATGCAAGAACCTATGCATAAAACATATGATAGCCTATGCTATGTGAATTTACATCAATTAACATAAAAATGAACCCACATAACAAAAAAATTGCAAATTAGCGACGGAATATTCTGTCGATAAACAGATAAATTTCGTTATTATAAACAGAGACAGATTAGTGACGGAAACCATCCGTCGCTTACAAACTCCTAGCTAAAAAGTTAGCTAGAAAAACAAATTTCGTCATTAAACTTAATGACGCAAAATTCGTCGTTACTTTAATTTCGTGTGTCAGTAAAATTTGTCGTCCTTTAAACAACGAAGTCCACTATTAGAGACTAATTAGCGACTAAAATTTTTGCTAACTAAAGTAGCTACGGCAAAAATCCGTCGTTATTTTATTTTTTTCCTTGTTAAATACTTAATTAGTGTGACAAAAAATTTTGTAATTATTTTATTTTTTAAATTCGCGACGGAAAATCCGTATCTAATTATAGTAACGGACATATCTGTTACTATTTTATTGTAAAATAGAGACAGAAAATTTGGTCGCTAATCATAGTGACTGACGTATCCGTCATTAAAATTTTTAGTACGAACAAAAATAGCAAGAGAAATTTATGTCACTAACTTTTTGAATTCACATATAGCGACGAAAAGTTTCGTCGCTATTTTATAGTTTTAAAAAAATATATGTAGAATTTTGTTGTCACTATCAATGTCATACCTGTAATATAATTTAACAAATAGATATACATTCTTCAAAATAATTCCTAGGCAACCAAACCACAAACATTATAATTTATCAAATGTATTTACGATAGTCTCAGTATTAAAAATATAATACATAAAAATATGGTTAAATATTCTAGTTCTAAAGATGTATCTAATCATCATTTACCATGTGAATTTGTAGTAGGCTATTTAGATGGTGGCTGTTGACCTGTAATTGAATTTCCGGAAAGTACCAACTTCATCAAGTTTTCCAACCGTGAAATTCGCTAGTCTCTCTCCTGCAACTGTGTTTGCAAAGATGAGATCACCTGGTCTTTCTCTTCACTCTCCTGCAACCGTGTCTCCATAGATGATATCAATTGGTCTCTCTCCTGCAATCGTGTCTCCATAGCTAGAATACATCCCTCATATGTCTCTTACATCCTCTGTGTCTGCTCCAACATATCCTCCATCTGCCTTGTATTGATGAAGGCAGAGGAACTAAAGCCTGGACTAGAGGAACTGAAAGATGATGACTTGCAACCCAGACCATACTGTCGCTACTTTTTCTCACCTCCTATGGTCTCCACATATATCTTAGTATAATCAACCGGTTGAGGTTCCGTAGAACCCTTAAGAGGTTGAGAAACAGCTACCACACGTTCCTCTATGCAGTTCTGAGATAAAATGGAAAGAAAATTAGAGTAATAGACACAGATGAATTAAAGTTTTCAGTAATGTTCATGCCAAAATTTTTAACATTTTATAATGTAAGAGTCATACAACAATCTCCTTAGACCTGTTGTCAACAAACTGACCATCTGATTTCTTCATATGTAGTTTTCTGAAGATCTCATAAGCATTGGGCTTTCGACCCAATTCTCTAGCCTAAAAAAATCATGTGTTCATTGCAAATTAACATATACCAAAACATACAATTTTTTGAAAAAATTAAAAATTAAAAATTGTAAATAATTTGGAGTTTAAAAGTTAAATGTCTTACCAAATCTCTTATGTGCTCAATGGATGACTTTGATCCTCCAGTGTGGCAAGAGGAGCCTGTACCTGGTCCACTTACCTCGCTCCGTCGGTTCCTACTAGCTGCTTCTGATTTTGCTCTTACTTTTGGCTTAGCCCAATACTCAAGCCGATGTGGCCAATCCTCCTCAGATATGCTATCAAGCCTCACTTCTTTCCTCTTCCATATGTGGACCAAATCTGGGTATCGTTCAGCAGCCTGACTTTTCCATACTGTTCTCATACGACCATCAAATCGAGCATGCCAAGAACATTGCTTCTGTAAAAAGAAAAAAAAACACAACACAATAGATATATATGGTTATATAACATCAAAAACATATAAAATGTTTGAACTAATTAGATATTCAATTAGAATTTTCATTTTGCTTATATACCTCAAATTCTTCAAAGTAAGTCTGTTTGGCCGACGCAGACTCTTTCTTCCATCCGAATGCTTTAGGTTCAATCATTTTCCTTAAAAATTTTGTAATAATCGTCGAACACTTGTGAGATGGAATCAACCTGTAAATAATATAAAACATAAGAACATTATTAATAAAAAAATAAAGCACAAAAACCAATATACTTATTTGATATATATTTATTAGTTATACCTCTCACTCTCAATCTCTACCACAATCTTATCACCAGCTGAAAAAGATCCAGCAATAGATGATGATGTCACTGGTGTGGTAAAAGGGGGAACATAAGTTGATGGTGATGGTGTAGAACCTGGTGCATCTGATGATGGATCCATCGTGTGTGTAGGAATGAGAATAGATGGTGGTCTTTGATCCGATAAAGGTGATGGGGTAGGGGATGGTGATGATAATGACGACTGAAAAAGAAGCAAAACACCATAATTTTGTCCACGTCCTCGTCCACGTCCACGTCCAACTCTACCTCCATCACGTTCGTGTCCATGGCTTGTATGTGTCATCTACACTAGTACACAAAAAAATAGCATATACAACAAGTATACACCACAATCATGTATATTACAATATTATAATCCTAATAAATGAAAAAAAAATGTATTTCAAGTTATAAATTTTTGATACAATTACAAAAGTCTAATTGTCACTATCATTATCACTATGTAGTGAATCTTCAAACATATCATCTGATTCATATGGAACTTCCAACTCATCTTCAATGTCAATATGATCATCTTCAATTTCTATCAAGCCACCATTTGAATCACATAAGCTTGTTGGATCTTCATCTATATGCACATGGTCAATATTATTTATATCATCATCTTGAAATGGTGGTGCAATAACCAACTTTGAACTACTTTGTGAATAATCTGGTACTTCAATATTTGATCGAGCTTTTATTTTGCAAACGGCCCACTAGTCACTATTGACACGAGATAAATTTGGATATGTGCAGTAATAGACTTGAGTGGCTTGAACTGCTAGAACAAATGGTTCATACCGATTAAATCTACATTTATGGTTAACTTCAACTAGCTTATACTCTGGATGAATCTTGGTACCTATGTTTGGTGTGGGATCGAACCATTCACATTTGAATAATACGGTCCTATTGTTTGCCAATCCAGGATACTCTAACTCAACGACTTCTGTTAGTTGACGAAAATATTCTCTCTTATTTACGCTATAATTTGAGCCTTTTATGCAAACACCGCTTTTCATAGTTGCTCTAGATGAACCATGGCCTATTGTGTGAAATTTATATCCATTGACAAAATAGCCAGGGTAGGTAGTCACAGTTCTAAATAGGCCTTTGCTGAAATCCTATATGAATTTGTTCCTAACATTGTTTGAAGGATCATTCACCTGTTTCATATATTAGACAAATATTTTTATTGAACATTTGAGACATTTATAAAAATATTGAAAACATTAAGTTAGAGTAGTTCTCACATATTTCTTGAACTAATATGCAAATTTAGTTTCAAGCTTATAATCCACCTCGTTTGTGGAAATGGTTGGTTGTCTTTGTTTTAACTGATCAACATAAACACTGCATAAATATAAAAGAGACCCAACAATCTCATAAGTAATATATTATCCATATTTAGTTAACAATTATCACATTTTTTATATACTTTATAGTTTTGCTATACATACTCAACATATGGTGTGATCTCCTTGCAATTAAGTAAAATGTAGCTTCTAGCTGCCTTGTACTCATTGTCCATCATAAATCTTGTTTTAGCTCTTCCAAATGCTCTTCCAAGGTTTTTAAAGATAGAAAGCTTGTCATTAGATTCATCTTTTGCATACATGCGACCATCATCATTCCGAGGCACATTTCTATGTTTCGTACTGACATGATCTTCAAAATACTAAGAACAGAAAGACGATGCTTCTTCCACTAAATATGCATTGCATATTGAGCCTTCAACCTTTGCCTTATTTTTGACATTGTTTTTCAATTTTCGAGGGTACCTACAATCATTATATTTTTAAATTAATTTAATTTGTTGTTTCATATATAAGTTATAACACAAATGTAGTTATATTTACCTTTTAAAAGGATACATCCACCTGTATTGCACTGGACCGGCTATCCTAGCTTCATAAGCCAAATGGATTGGTAGATGTTCCATTGAGTCAAAAAAGCTTGGTGGGAATATTCTTTCAAGCCTACAGAGAATAACAGGTATATCACTTTTAAGCCTTGTCATGTCATCTGTTTTGATGGTGGTTGCGGTTAGCTCTTTAAAAAATAGACTCAATTTTGTAACCGCCTTCCAAACATTTGGAGGAAGTAGTTCTCGGAATGCAATTGGTATTAATCTCTGCATAAACACATGAGAGTCATGGCTTTTCATTCCAAACAACTTTAGTTTCTTCATATCCACACATCTACCCATATTTAATACATATCCATCAGGGAATTTCAAGTGTTTAACCCATTCACACAATGTTTGTTTTGCATTCTTATCAAGTGTGTAACAAGCTTTAGGATATTTTCCTGTTGCTTCATTTCGTTTCAATTCAGGTCAACGACAGTAATCATTCAACTCTTCTCTTGATTTATAGGTGTCCTTTGTTTTCCCATCTACATTTAAAACAGTATTGAACACATTATCAAATACATTTTTTTCTATATGCATCACATCCAAGTTGTGCCTAATCAAATTGGATCTCCAATATGGCAAATCCCAAAAAATACTTCGTTTTCTCCAACCACATGTTTTGCATATCGGCCCATTAATTTCAGCAGCATCTAATTCAGTTACCTTATTTAGACCCAAACTCTTAATTTTGTTGAATATATCATCTCCTGAACGTACAGAAGGTGGATGTGTTGTCACTGTTTTGTTCTTAGTGAATGCAGTTTTATTCCTACGAAATGCATGATCTGTAGGTAGAAACTTTCGATCGTTATCAAACCACGATTGTTTACCACTAAACTTTAAAGTAAAAGCATCAGATTTTTCCATTCAATATGGGCAAGCTAACCGTTCTACAGTACTCCAACCAGATAACATTGAATATGCAGGAAAATCACTTATTATCCATATAAGGGCTGCTCGCATAATGAAATTCTGCTTCTTCGATATATCATATGTGTTCACACCAACATCCCACAAATGTTTCAACTCTGCTATAAGTGGTTGTAAGAAAATATCCAACTTCTCTTTGGGATTTTTTGGCCCTGGGACCAATATAGACAAAAACATATATTGCTCCTTCATACACAACCATGAAGGCAAATTATAAGGTGTAACTATAACTGGCCACGTTGAGTATTGTTGTCCTGATTGTCCAAACGGCTAAAAACCATCAGTACAAAGACCCAGTGTCACATTTCGACTTTCAACTGTAAAATTAGGATGCATCTGATTGAAATGCTTCCAAGCAACTGAATCTGATGGATGACACATCACTCCTTATTCAACCTCATGCTCAGCATGCCATCTCATATGATGTGCATAGCGTTAGAAGCATGCAATCTCTTCAATTGAGGAGTTAAAGGAAAGTAATACATTTTCTTATATGCTACTTTTGTCTTCTGTTGCTTCTCAGTACCCCAATATGTTTTTTTAAACCAAGGATGAACACAAAACTTGCATTCAATTAATTCACTGTCAACACCCCAATATAACATACAACCATTGAAACAACAATCAATCTTCTCCCTCGGTAAACCCATACATCGCAATAATTTCTTAATGTTGTAAAAGTTGTCAGGGACCATATTATTATCTGGAACAATCTCTTTCATGAGTTGTGTAATCTGATCAAAAGATTTTTCAGACATATGGTTCTCTGACTTCAAGGTCATTAATCGAGCTACAAGTGATAATTGGGAATGTCTAGTACAACCAAGCCATAACTCATTATCTGCGGAATTCAACATATCATAAAACTTCTGAGCTTCAGGATTGGGTGGTTCTTCTATGCCATCCATATTGAAGTTCAAACCAGCAGCATCCATCACCATTCTATGGTAGGTATGAGTTGGTTCTTCACTATCTATATACGATTCCACACTAACATTTTCATCACTATCATTAATTGCTCTACTTTCTCCTTGATAAATCCAGATATAATAATTTGGCACGAAGCCATATTTGGCCAAGTGGTATCTAACAGTGTCAACATCACGAAATGACATATTTTGGCATTTGTGTTGATTGCATGGACACTTAATCTTATTTCCATCCATCCATCTTAGTTGACTACGAGCAAAATTAATAAAAGTTTCTATGTCATCCACAAATTCTTGATTGAGCAAGCCATTTGTAAACCTTTTGAACATCCACTGATGATTTGAACTCATTTGGCACTGTTAGATTTGCAAAGAATTTTGTTCAGTAATCATATAACTAAGACATTTATAATGATGATTCTTATTTTTTGTTTAAATAATTCCTAAATAATATCAATTTTTTTGGGAAATATTCATTGAATTACTTTGTCATCCTTATCACTCATGTATTCATTAGAAAGGTAGGAACCTATCCCATTCAGGAATGCGACAAAATTAATTGTTATAAGAAATCTTTATTAAAATTTTTAGCATTTAATTGTTGGAGTACAATTAATTAAAATATAATTTTAGACATCAATGGTCCTGTCCTAATCTATGCACATCTCTAGGAAAAGTCTCTGTGGAATTTTCATTTGTCTTCTCCAATTGTTTATACCAGCATTGAGAAATGGGTTCCTGCCTCTTATTTTTCTTTATAAAAATACCTAATAATTATATATGTTTTCCTACAGGAACATTTTGGTCTATTTTCATGAGAAAATTGATAAAAAAAACTATTGTGTCTAAAGAAGATAGGTTACATATCAATGAAATTGAAGTCGATTTCAAAATAATTATGAGATTATTATTTTTTAACTTTAGTTGGATACTTATAAATTAATTAAGAAGAAAACTTGTTTAGATTTTGAACGTATTCTCACTTAGATAATTGATTAAAAATAATAGACAGTGGCAATCTAAAAAAATATACTTCTTTATCCAAGTCTTTCTCTCAAAATAATATAATTTGACGTTTTTTTCCTTTTTTTTCCTCTCTTCGTTCTTTGAGGTATCAGTTAATGAATGCAATTAAACAAATCAAAGGTTAAATCACATTATATCCAAGTTTTTAGGTTGACTATTGAAAACGTTCTAACAGGTTGACTAGGAAAAATAAAAATAACAGTGTTAATTAATATACTCAATGTATTAAAGTGTATTCCATGTAGCAAAAATATTCATATAAAATCTTTAATATATGCATATTTGGAGCATATTTAGCTAGCTACAATTTTAAGATTAAGATATATTGACTTGATCCGCAGTTTCACATGCTTTTTTAATTACTATATATATATATATATATATATATATATATATATATATATATATATATATATATATAGGGTAAGGTTTAATTGATTATTACATAATTTGTCCATCATTATTATTTTTCTTTCAACCATCAAATCAAAATATAATGATTTTAATTAGTTTTAAAATAATTAAATAGTATTTAATAATATTTAACACTAAATTTTAGAATGGTTACCGATAATTATTAAAAACTATCTCATATATATTCTAGTAAAGTACTGTTTATCTTTAATGAACCACTATTCTTGAGTATAGTATAAATTGATTTTTACAACTTATTGAAATGCTGTAATTTTTTGTAACTTCTGTTTCTCAATTTATTGCAGAAGACTCGACAAAGAAGATGGTGGTTTTTCTGAAGGAAAAAAATGGCCTTCCCTTTTGATGTATAATTTACATTCCATTTCCATCTCTCTATAAACTTATTCTTATGTTTACTCCATTTTAGGCTGGCGGTGGAAGAGAATTTTGTTGTAGGTAGGGGTGTCTGTGATATCTCTCATCCCTTTTCTACTTGTAATTTTGAGTAGCTTCACATTATGTTCTAAAGCATACTACTAGTAGCACTGAATCAACAACTTTGGAATACATGTACTTCTAGCATTTTATTTTTGGATTTGTTAGGACTTAGGAGGTCCTATGTGCCACCATGTATTAATTCATGAGTTAGTTTCATAATTTTGATAATTTTTCTATATTACAACGGATTAAATATCCATTTTCCCATTGAATAATTTTCCTTTTATACAACAAACTAAATATTAAATTGCTCATTGAATTAAATTAGGAGATTTAAAATTTTGTTTTCTTTAGAAATAGTAATAATGAAGGAAATGGAGTATAATGTATAGGATTTGGAACTTTTAAAACAATTTGAAAGGGGAATGATAATGCTCCCCACAATTTAATGGTTTGGTGGAGCTTGAAAGCATTTTAAAATTTGTCTCATTCTTTGCATGTGACTAATGACTATTTGACCAAATTCCTTTTAAGACTCAAAAAAGGCATTTTAAGTTTTTTAACTCAAAAAAAGCATTTTAGTTTGCTTTTTAGCTTTTTAATTTCTGGATCATTGAGGGAGTGGGCTACTCTATTAGGTAAAAGTTTGAAGGATATGTGTTGAAATCATGATCCACGTAGGGTTTAGAAAAAAAAAATTTCTTTAACATTGATTATCTACAAAAATGTAGCTTATTTTATTTAAAAGTAAAATTACCCATAGTTAATTCTAAGGATTAGCAACCAAAAAGATAAAGATTTAGTGCAGTATTATACGCCCCATTAATGGTGCACCATCTATCCTACTACTAGTCTTAGTATTGAGTCTGGGATTAACTTGTTCATATTGCCTTTATTACACTTCAATATAACATTAATATCATATATCATGTATACTTTATTAATGTGGAAATGGATCATATAACATTTTCATGTCGAAAATCATATGAGCATACTTTAATCGTTTCATTATGAAACATGTGCATAGCCATTGCATTGCAATAATTTGTAAATCTCATTTAAAGCAAGTTTCACAAGCATGAACTACATGTTCATGATCGTGAAGGTTCATACATGGGCACCTATACCCATGAACCCAACCGTGAACTATGACATAAACGCTTTTATCCATTTTGTGCACTTTCTTCATGGGTGTGACATTGTTCATAAGATGAGATTCACAGTAGCGACACCTAGTCACTGGCATGAATTTGGATTTTTTAGCAGTTGACAGCATCAAAAATATGCATTCATTACCAATCACATGCAAGGATCTAAGGATTGTCCCATGAAAACCTTTTCCTATCAACATTCTCATTGCATCATGCATGAAAACATGTTAAATGATCATTCCATATACATAATCACTACACTTACCATTTCTTTATTCAGCAACTAATTCTTTTCCAAGCATTTATACTTTGTACATTTAATCATTTCTTATTTACCTCTTTCACCCATTAAGCATCATTATTTATTATCTCATAAATGCCTCTTTAGGTACATTTATTACATTTACATTAATATTCTTGCCTAACTTAGCATTCATGCTCATATCATTTATTCAATTACATTTACTATGGCATTCATTATTATTTTTCATCTGACCATAGTCATCAACTAGCATTTAAAGCTTTCAATTCATTTTTCATACAACATGCCATATTTTGGAATTTATATTCATATATGTACGTACCTCTAATGGAGCCTCACAAGACCAACCTTCTCTTAAGCTTGCTTATCCATTTTCGTGGATTTCACCATCTCCCCTTTCAACTCCTATCACATATAACATATCTTTATCAACATCAAAAACTCATATGCTTAGCCTTTAAAGCCATAAGGGCAAAAACCCTAACTTTACCCCCTTTAGCATCCTTATCTCATATAATCCCTTACTAACACATGTTATAACTTTGAAACAACTTAAAAAGGTGTCTTTAATCTTAATCTCTCAAGATTAAGCCCTAACCTAACCCATTTGGAAATGGCTCTCTAGGATAAGCAAATCATACATGATTAAAGATTTGAAATCTTTGAAAGCTTGTAAAGAAGAAGGAGAAATGTGATTCTTTACCTTACTCAAAGGAAACATAGATGGGATGGAAGATTTGACTTCTATCTTCCTCCTAGGATTTTTCCTCCTCAAGAACACCACCTTCCTTGTGCTCTCTTTTCCTAAAAATTTGATGGAACCTTGATCTTTTGCTTTGGTTTAGATATCTAGGGTTGGGAATCAAAAGAAACATCAGCTATTGGCCTCTGGTTTGAGAAAATCTTGAATTATAGGGTTACCTATTTAGTTTTAGGTTGTGGATGGAAGAAAGAACACCTAATATGATTTTATATCTAATGATATTCGCTGGCGTGACAACCTTTCTCATGGTCGTGAATATGTTAAATCCCAGAATACCATCTCACGATGGTTCACGGTCGTGAAAGAGCAGTCACGGGCGTGAACCTTATGACATTTTATTCTTTTGTTTCTTTTCAACTCTTGTCCCATTACTTTTAAACATACTTATCGTTTCTAAATCCATATTAATTACTAGGCCCAATTACGAGCATCACAAGCGATCTCTATGTTGCATCTTAATCGATGTATTTGCAAGTTTAGTTTAAGGCTCTAGTGTCTAGGTAGTTAATCATCATCCCTTACCATTGCCTTTGCCTGAACATATATCTTTCAATCCTTGACCCCTTATCTTGCAAGGAAAAAAAAAAGAAAATATTGTTAATTAGCATCCATTATGTCAAGTTATTTGCAACTTCAAAGTCATAAATATAAAAAAAAAAAAAACCTTTATTCATTATCACTCTCATCCTCATCCTCAAGTTTTGGTTCATCAGTATCAAATTGTGACTCAAAATTAGGTTCTTTAATTCCTATTATGAATTCTCTATTTTAATGAAATTACCATTTAGGTCAATTAAGGATGTGAACGGATCTTGTGTTCCATCCTTAATAGAATGTAATTCAAATTTGTCCTTTTTGAATGACAATGATTCATGTGTAACATTTGAAGTTATTTTAGGAATTTACACAATAGCTCATGGTTTGATCTTGATCACAACCCACTAGTCTTGGAAAAATAAATGATTCATATCTATAAAATCTTCTCTTCTATGGTTCACTTCAAGTATCTTACATTCATCATGAATTTTAGTCCCAATATTTGATATCGAATTGCACCATTCCCACTTGAACAAAATTGTTTGATGGATTGGCCAATTAGGTTATTCAACTTCCACTATCTCAATGAGTTTTCCATAGTAATCACTCTCATATGCAGTATAGTTAGAGTCTTCAATGCATACTCCCCAATTCATAGTTTTCTAACCAAACTTAAGCATTCAATTTGGAACTTATGACCATTCACAATATATTCAGTGTATGTTTTGACATAAATCAAAGGCCCTTTAGTGAGGTCTTTAATGTAATAATTATCAACATTTGATCACTCGTTGTTTGCCTACAAATGATACCAATGAGTTTTCCATAGTAATTACTCTAATATGCATTATAGTTAGAATATTCAATGCACAATCCCCAATTCATAGTTTTCTAATAGAACTTAAGCATTTAATTTGGAGCTTATATCCATTCACAATATATTCGGTATGTGTTTTGACATAAATCAAAGGCCCTTTAGTGAGGTCTTTAATGTAATAATTTTAAACATTTGACCACTTGTTGTTTGCCTGCAAATGATAAGTTGTAATTAATTGATCATTCAAGAATACAAAAAGAGGCAATATATTACTCATTTTATCATACTCACATATATGTTGAATCACTTTGCAAACTCTATTTCAAGTTTAGTGTCAACTTCCTTATCATCAACGCATGACCAGTTTTGTCGCAATAAATCCATATAGATTCTTTACACCAAGAATTTAATTACAATGAGTTGAAAAGTATTGTAATATGTAATCCATATATAAGATTAAAATTGATGTCTTACCTGATAAAGAGTTGAACTTCCTCACAATTGAGTAGAATGTAAATATGAGCAATATTGTATTCTTCACTGAGTAGTGTTCCTATTTTTGCTCATCTAATGGGCCGACTTGGAAATTTGAAAATTGAAAGAGATTGATCATCTATTTGTAACACCCTTTCATCTAATCAGGATTAAGCCAACTAAATGAGCAAGTTCCACATGCACCTATTGCGAAAAACGTGTGAAAATTTAAAACTTTTCTTTTCTTTGGAAAACCCTTTTTGCTACATAAATTTATTACATATAAAATTATCACATGAACTATTAAACCTTTTCAATCCATATGAAACATCATATATATATATATATATATATATATATATATATATATATATATATATATATATATATATATATATATATATATATATATATATATATATATATATATATATATATATATATATATCAAAATATTAACTTTCAGCTCCAACGTCCCAATGTTTACACATGCAAATTATTACATATTAACTTTAGAATCACCGACCCTTGTCGGGCCTACTTTGTTGTCTCTGTATTGGTTTAGCTTCTCTTGATCGATCATTATCAACTAGGCTTTGACCTGCATGGGGAAAACATTTGCATGCTAAGCTATTCAAAGATTAATGGTACATATAGCCATATAAATTCAACATGCAATCATACACTAAATATCATAACATACATAATCATGACATCATATTAAAATATCATAGCATGGAGGTGAAAACATAACATCATGTGATATATTTCATCTTATGGAAATGATAAAACATTATACCCTTATACCATGTTAAAGTAAGCACTTACCAGTGTTCATAATATATAACATATCATCATTTATCATTGCTTACCTAAATTAAACCAATTTTCATTGTATTGTATTGTATCCATTATTTACTTTAACATTTTCACCCAATAACTATAACACCTCCCTCACCCCAAAAACACGTGTCTGGATAAAGGAGTGTTATGCTAACTTCATCAGCTAAAATATCATTTCATATATATATAAATGAAAGTAGCTCATATATTTTATTTTATTTTTAATATTTATTTTTCTTTGTAGTGTAAAAGAAATCATAATAAGGGAACAAAGCATATTTTATATACAATAAGTAGTATTTACAAAACGCTTATGTTTATACAAAATATAAAGTTAAATACAATACTATAAGAGAACATTTAATCAAAAGTACAAAAAGTTGTGTAACCCACGGTGTTAGGAGTGAGCTGCTTTACTGCATCGGGTCACTATTAGCTTTATCAACTATCTTCGGCTTATTCTTCCTTATATTTGTGCGAGAGAAACTCCCACGCTAAGCTCTAGGCTTAGTGGTGTCTATAAATAAGACAATATACTATATCATGTAATATGCAATTGTTTCCTAGCCAATTTTATACATATATATGTCACATACTCACTTTTACTAATACATTTGTATTTCATATTCATACCTATATAAACAAGCGTTTCATATATTTAATTTCTCATCTCATATCATCACTTTTATTTTGATTATACTAATTTAGTTAACATAAAAAAATTAATTATCACAAATTATCCTATATTAAATTCTCATACAATTTTTAACATATTTGTCTCCATAATACCTAGGAACCAATAACCAGGATAATGGAGTTGGCCATACAGGCATAATAACATTGCCACCTGGGCACAATGGTATGCATATACAAGTGCCATCACTGACATTAATATGAATGCTATTACATGCATTAATATAAGTGTTATTACTAACATTAATATATGTGTCATTATCGACATTAATATGAGTGCAATAACCAGTATTAATAGACCCTTATGCCAAACTATCCAAGACTTTAGTTCTAGACTAGGTGTTCAATGGTGTGTTCAAAGGCTTAATACATGTTATCATCAAATTCTCATTTTTCTTTATGTATTTCATTCATCATATACTCTTCCACTACATAAATTTCATAATTCTTTAATTCTCGCATTTAATTGGCTCAATCAAACACATCATTACGCAATAAAAATATAATTTGCATAATATAAAAAGATCCACATTATTTTACATATTAACTTATTCAATTCCTATTATGCCTTGTTACTGGCAGATTTTATATTCTATTTTTTTCTCATTTTTCATCTCATTTTTCATCCCATTATTATCTGAGTTTCATTTAATTGTCTTCTTAAGAACTATAACAAAGAATCTTAGCTTTAATATGCAATTAAATCACTTAATTTGGAGTACTGTGGTAACATATATGATTATTTGAACACTGATTGATCATTAAATTAGTTACCCAAAATTTTATAGAAAGTTTTCTAGTCCAACTTTTGTGCCAAATTTAAGCGTAATTACTTTAGAAATCACATTTTGTTTTCTTCATAAAAGTTTTAACCTATGTCTTAAATTTCAAACTCAATAAAGAAAATATTAATCATAATTTCATAACTCAAGTTATTGCAATTTATATATTGATTGCTCCGTCACACAATTACCTAATTCAATTTTTACCAAAATTCATCCTAAATCTAGCAAACATGCATCCCTAAAATTATATTGCAAATTACTACTAATTTACAATCATTTACATGTGGAATGCTCAAATCATGTAACTTGATGATATAATATAGGCTATTACCTTAAGTTATGTACTTACCTAAAATTTTACTTCACTTTTTTTCCTTTGCTACTTTGAGCTTGTTATTTGTCAATTTGAGCTCCTAAATATATAAGAAACATCATCAACAACCTTTCTTTATCAACTCCCTCTAAACCCTAAACTCTGTCTCTCTCTCTTTCCATAACATGCTCTAATCAATACCGTTTTTTAGGTATTGTGTAACCCACAATGTCAAGAGTGAGCTGCTTTACTAGGTTGGGTCACCATTAGCTTTATCTACTATATATATATATATATATATATAATCCTGATCACCCATTTGGAAACATATCTAGAAACTCACGTATAGTATAAATGTCTACCAACTTCGAATTATCCTTTTTCATATCGATCACATATGCTAAGTACGCTTCGGATCCCTTACTGATGAGTTTTTGAGGTTTCAACACTGATATCACATTGTCTGGATATTCTTTATTCTCACCCAACACCACTATGTCTTATTGTTCTAAAATGTTGATGATCATTCGTCTCCTCCCATAATCTACTATCATTTCATGACGAGCTAGCCAATCCATTCCCAATATCACATTGAACTCATGGAATGGTAGCTCTATCAAGTCTGTTGGGAATTGCCTAGATTGAATTTCAACTGGGCAATACCTAAACACCTTGCTAACCCTCACACTGTGATGTGTAGACCCCAAATCTATCAAATCAAGTATGTCAGAGCCAAAGAGAAGAGATTTACCATAAGGATGTCAGGTGTAACTTGATCCTCTCAGCCTCACATGGTATATGCCCTGGCTGGAGCAACTCTACTACATTCGGGCCTCTCCACAGTCTAGATCTAAAATGGCTAGGCCCTGCTTAGCCTCATTTACTTTGTCATCTGTCTCAGCCTCTGCGTTGTCCTAAAACTTGCATTTGTACTGGTTCAACACTCCCTTAACCTCTGCCAAACTATAGTAATGAGCAATCTCTTCTCATATGATATTTGGATCCACACTTCAAAGAAGCTTCTATCATCCACTAACACTCTGCTTAATGAGAATAACCATAGTGCTGACATAGTGGTAGAGGTATAGATCTACTAAATGCCTGTGCAGGTGCACTAATTGCTGAAGAAGTAGATCTTATGGATTGTCCCCATCCAAGAGAAAACGGCTTGCTAGAACCCCCAGCTTAGAATCGACCACCAAAAGATCTGGCTCATTTTCCACTAGATAGTCTCCCATTAGATAGCCAGGTGGGCTTACCTTGCACCTATTTCATGCACTATTTTTCTTCGATTAACTTATGTTAAGATATTTTGAAGATTAACAATGTGTTTAAAAGGTTCAGGATTTAGCTAGGTGTGCTTCCCTCATTGTTGTTTTGTGCATTCGTTTTTCTTTAGTTGATTATGTTGAAATACTTAAAGGCCCAAAAGTAAGCAATGATAGCTTCCTTGGTGGGTTATTTTGGCTCTAGCGAGAGCTTTAGAGTACCTGTATCCATTTTAGTCTAGTTATGAGTAAGGTTGACAAATGTAAGATAATTGATAATATTATATGTCGTAAACACCCGTATATATATATATATATATATATAATCTCAATAGTATGTCATGTAGTATGTGAGCTAGTGCATGTTGGACTTTGTGGTAAGTCATTATAGTAGCTCGGTGAGTATATCATGCACATTATATATATTTTGTCGTTTGCCTTGCACATTGTTATGTACTACTAGGCATGAGTTGTATAGCGTATGGACTTTCCATCCGCAGGTTTAGAGCTTAGGGGAGGACTGACAGAGGACACCTAGTGATCAGAGTCAAGAATATACATTTGGGGTGGGTGATACAAAATTGTATCTTATTTTGGTTGTTTTATTATGGGTTGGGTAGTTATAGCTTTACATGTTGTATTTCAGAGACATATAGTTTTATAACTACTCATTTTGTAAAACATTGGACTTGTGTATGCCCGTATGATTTGTAATTAAACTTGTATTTATTTTGAGCTTGATTTCATGATTTTAAGAATGTTTTTATTTTGTTAAGTCATCATGGCCATAGTGCATGAAAGTTTTAAAATTTATGACATTTTAACTCATGTTCATTGTAGCATCTTTTAGTATAATTGGGTTTAGTCTTAATTATATCGGAGGGTGTTACAAACTCCAAATCGTGTGTTGGATAATTAAGCTCTTAAGGTTTAAGATGTCTGGAAGCATAAGTAATCACTTTTCCTTCATGCATAGGGACACAACCCAACCCATTATAATAGCATCACTGTACACTACAAAGTCCTTTTTAGGTGTGCACTGAGTCAACACTGGTGGTTTAGTCAACATTGACTTTAATCGATCAAAGCTTGCTTGGAGTTTATTCGTCCATTCAAATCGAACATTTTTCCTTAGTACTCATGTCAAAGGAGTCACTATGGATTAAAATTCCTTTATGAACCTCTTACAATATCCGGCTAACCCGAGTAAACTCCTCACTCAAATGCCTTCAGCTATCACATTTTGAGGTGGTTTCTAATCAAGGATAGCCTCGATCTTACAAAGGTCATCTCAAATGCCTTTAGCTGAAACTAAATAACCCAGAAAACTGACTGCTTCAAGCCAAAACTCGCACTTAAATAGCTTTGCATACAATAGCTTCTCCCTTAATGTTTGTAGTACTATTCTAAGGTGTTGATCATGGTCTTCTCTATTTTTGGAATACACAAGGATATCATCAATAAACACCACTACAAATTGATAAAGATATGGCCTGAACACTCGATTCATCAAGTCCATAAAAGTTGCCGGTGCATTCATCAATCTAAAGGGCATAACCAGGAACTCATAATGACCATAACGAGTCATGAATACCGTCTTAGTTACATCTGACTCTTTGATCTTCAGTTGTTGATACTCCGATCGAATATCTATCTTTGAAAACATGTTTGCACCTTTCAATTGGTCAAATAAATTCTCAATCCTAGGCAATGGATATTTATTCTTAATAGTCACCCTATTAAGTTGTCTATAGTCGATGCAAATACATAAGGTACCATATTTATTTTTCACAAATAACACTAGAGCACCCCACAGTGATACACAGGTCGTATAAACCCCTTATCTAACAAATCTTGCAACTTCACCTTCAACTCTTTCAACTCCATTAATGCCATCCTATATGGTGTAATAGATATAGCAGTAGTGTCGGGCACCAAATTAATAGAAAAATTTATCTCCCTATCCAGTAGTAACCCCGACAACCCATTTGGAAACATATCCAGAAACTCACATATAGTATAAATGTCTACCAGCATTGAACTATTCTTTTTCATCACGATCACATATGCTAAGTACGCTCCGCATCCCTTGTTGATGAGTTTTCGAGCTTTCAACACTGATATCACATTGTCTGGATATTTTGCATTCTCACCCAAGACCACTATCTCATATTGATCTGGAATGCTGATGATCATCTGTCTCCTCCCACAATCTACTATCATTCCATGATGAGCTAGCCAATCCATTCCCAATATCACACCGAACTCGTGGAATGGTAGCTCTATCAAGTCTAGTGGGAATTGCCTAACTTGAATTTCAACTGGGCAGCACCTAAACACCTTGCTAACCCTCACACTATGCCCTAATAGGTTAGTCATGAGAATCTCAAATTCTAGACCCTGTGGTTCTCCTCTCGACCTGGTGGTGGTGTGCATATTTATGAATGCGTAGACTCCAAATTTAAGACATATACATTTAACTTTTATTTAGACCATAAAATCTAAATATGTCTGAATTATTCTAGAAAAATATATAAAATTTGGACCTAGAATCTGTCCATAAAATTATAGGCAAAATTATTAGTGAGCAATCAGTGTTTATTTGACCATATTATTTTCTATAGAACTCAAAATTTAATGATTCAAGTTGCATATTAAATCCACGATTCAGGGTTAAAATTCTTAAAAAGACTTTATAATTTAATTCGGCTTCTAATAGGTTCAAAATTAAGGTCCAATATAAAGCATTGAATCTGCTAATAACAAAGCAAAATATCAATTGAGAAATTTGATGTGAAAAATAATGTAGATCTTGTTATATTTTGCAAATGATATTTTTATTGAGTAATTATGTGATTAACTGAGCCATTAAATGCATGGAAAGTGCAAAGTTAATTATTATGAATTTTGATGACGTTAAGTAAGCTCTAGAACACCAAACTTAGAACTTGACTTAGGATAGTTTGGCATGTCAAGCAGGAGGGAGTATGATTAATGCCGATAATGGCACGATTAATGATACTATTATTAAAGCTGGAAATGACACTATTATTAAAACCGGTAATGACACTATTATTAAAGTCAGTAATAACAATATTATTAAAGCCGGTAATGACACTATTATTAAAACCAGTAATAACAATATTATTAAAGCCGGTAATGATACTTGTATGCGCAAATCATAATGCCCAGGTGGGACTCCAAAGTGGCTGGATGGCAACTCCGATATCCTAGTCAGTGGTTCATAAGTGTTGCAGGCATAAAGAAATTATTGAAAGTAGAAATCATGATTTGTGATATGGTTAATTATGATGGATTATATAATGATGATTTGATAGAGTAAAACTAGTATGAGATATAAGGATATAATTTTATGCTTATGCATGCTAGAATTTAATAAGATTGGAATTGTAAATGTTAGAGTAGTGCTCTAAAGGCAATCACCTTTAGCACTTATTGTACAAATTTATTTGATTAATAAAAGGCTTTTTCATTAATTTGATGTTCATTTGATATATGAATTGATAAGTGATCTTAAATCAATTAATGAAGTCCTTGATACATAACATAGCATGAAGGAAATCATGATGAGATCATGATATTGAGATTCTTATCATGTGTAATTATGTTAGTATCAAAATTATCCTTAGTCATAGGATTAATGAGACGAGATATTATTAATCCAGATAGACTAGCACATGTTACACTCCTTGATTGGATCGAGTAGTATATCTCATAATCTATAAACATGAGATGTTTAGAGTTAACATGTGGATGCTTGTTAAGTGTAGCTAAGTACATTGGATGATCAACTATGAGACAATCATATGGATAATCTATTCAAATGTCAATGATAGTAGCATCATAGCAATGGTGCAAGTATCCTTAAACTTGAGGTACTCAAGGATATCTTGAATATTGATTCTGTATTTTGACACTATTCTTTGTTGCCTCAGAGAGGTAACTCATAAGGTAGTGATTGGATACAGCTTGAGGTATTCGAAGGTAATTGGGTAACCAACAAAGGATTCACCACTCTTGATAGAAGGAGTGTATACCCATGGCCTCTTGTCGTGGTCATTACTCAGGAATCTCTGGCCGGAGTGGAAATGTCATAAAGATAGTCTTCAATGACATGTCTAATAGAGTAATAAGCCTCAAGGACAAGAACTAACATTACTTGGACTAGACGTGACATAGTCAGTCTAGTGGGAGTTGGCACATGTCCATACTCTGAACCAAGTGAGGTACAAAATGGTGAAAGGAATAATTGCACAGAAATTGTCTATGAAAAGGGTCGTAGTCAAACCACTGACTTTCCGGTCAATTGGGGGTCATGATGTGTTGCTAGATACGACTCATGACTTGCTTAAATTAATTGTTAATTTAAGTGGCCAATATAACCGGGAACCTAATGGGTCACACGCATTGAAGATATGGAGAATGAGTAAAATGGTCTTGGATAGGATCCAAAATATGAGAGAATTATTTTAGGATGGATCGCGATGAGATCGCACGAAAAAATCGTTCGGGAGTGTCACGGCCCCGTACGGGCTAGGCAGGCTACTGGCCTACCTTGCGGGCCAGCTGGGCTGCCCAGCGGCAGCCCGCAGCAGGCCTAGTGTGCCTGCAGCTTCCATCCATTGGCCAACGCCTGTAATTGGCCATAATTAGGCCAATTATGGCCAATTACTATTCATTAGTTGTCATTTTCTCCATTTTTAACTTTTCATCTTATTTTTGAATTTGATTCAAATAGAAAAGACATCAAATGGCAAAAAATAGACATGAAATATTTTTTGTGAAAAAAAATATTTTTAAGACAACAAAAATTCTCTCAATAACACTTTCAAAGCTAGCACTTTGAATTTGTTCAAACCATTTTCTCTTGATAGTTTCTTCTTCATTCTTCGGGTGGATTATCATTAGAGACATCCTAGTATGGATTGTTGTGGTTTGCTACAACCCAACAAAGTGAAGATTTGAAGAACAAATAAAAATTACAAGGTATAATTTTTAACATTTATATTTATATAAATTAGTTTTAATGGTACAAGAATGATCTTTTGTTTTGGATTTTGAAAAATTTTATTTTTCGTTGCGTTTATGAATATGATTCATTCTTCAAAACCTAACAGTAAATGTATAAATAATAAAAAATAATAATATAATAATAATATGGTACATAACATACATGACAATGCATGTTGCATAAAATAGTTTATTGCCTTATTTATATGCACCCCTAAGCCTAGAGCTTAGCGTGTGAGTTTCCTTATCCATAGATTTGAAAAGGTAGTTGAAGTTGTAGAAAAAGGCAACGGTAATCCTAATCCAGTAAAGCATCTAAATTCTACAAATTTTGGGTCACAAAGTTTTGTATCTTATACTTTATATTTTATATTTTGCATTTGGATTTTTGTAATATTTTTTATGGTTTTGTAAATTAACTTAATATTTTATAAACTTTATCCAATGTAAATAAAATGTATGTTATTTTTCTTTATATTATTCAAGATAAAATAAATATATGAATGTGGACTATTTTCAATAAAAAAAGTTAAAGATGAAAGAAGTCGATGTAGTGCTTCTTTATCCAGGCACGTGCTGCTGGGGTGAGAAGGGTGTTATAGTTTGAATGGTGAAATTGGATATCATGTCATTTCCCTATAGCTTGGGGAATTCTCTACACTTGTGTTCGTTGCCATCAGTATAGAAAAGAGAAGAAAGAGAAGGGCATAGGAGAATGTCAGAACATCCATAACTAGTATAGCATAGACTACCGGTAAAAGAGGTTGATTCTTTTAGAGCAATCCTAGGGTAGGGGACAAAACAAAGGACAAATTCAATCTCAATCCAGTTCTTTTAGGAGAGGACCACACTCTAAGACTACCTCAGCCATCGCCAGTACACAGACAACTAGGGATTCTACTCCCTTATGTGGGACATTTCAGAGGAATCATCGAGGAGAATGTCAGTTAGCCTCAGGGGCTTGCTTCAGATGCAGAACGCTAGACCATATGAGAAGAGATTGCCCCTTGTTGGCAAACTCACACTTACAGCAATGTCAGCACCAGTTTAAAATAGGAATCAGACATGAGGGGGTTGTACATGACCTAAGTTGTTTCAGAGATAGTGAATAGACCAGAATCCAGTAGAACTTCTGCTAGGGCATATGCTATGAAGGCCTATGAGGTCTAAGGAGCTACAAACATCATAGTGGGTATGTTTTCTTTACATGGTTCCGATTTATGTGCTTTGATAGATCCAGATTCTACACATTTGTATGTATGCATGAGCATGCCTAGTCAACACAATATGACAATAGAGAAGTTAGAGTTTGAGATTGAGGTCACAAATCCTTTAGGCCATAGTGTGGATGTTAATTAGGTATATAGAAGATGACCTTTGGTTATGCATGGGTAAGAGTTTCCCACGGATCTCATAGAGTAGTCATTTTATAAGTACGATGTCATACTAGGTATGGGTTGGCTCTCACAACATAAGGAAGTTGTGGACTGTCAGTCTAAGACAGTTGTTCTTAAGAATTCAAAACAAAACGAAGTGGTAGTAGAAGGTGAGAGGTTTCCATAGCCTTCATAGATGGTTTCCATAATTAAGGCATAAAGGATGATGTGAAAGGGATGTGAGTCTTATTTATCTTGAGTTATTGATACCAGAAGAGGAGTTCTAGTTTTTCAGGATGTCCCTATAGTGAGGGAGTTTCTAGATGTCTTTTCAGATGATCTCCTAGGATTACCACCAAACAGAGATGTCAAGTTCTCTATAGAGCTCACACCAGGCACAACACCAATATCCATAACACCTTACAAAATGGAACCTATAGAGATGATAGAGCTAAAAGCTCAGTTGTAACAGTTATTAGAAAAAGGATTTATCAGGCTGAATGTATCTCTGTGGGATGCACCGGTCTTGTTTATTAAGAAGAAATATGAGTTTATAAGGTTGTACATAGACCACAAGTAGTTGAACAGGTGACTATTAAGAACTAATATATGTTGCCATAGATTGATGACCTTTTTGACAAGTTGAAAGGTGCAGAAGTGCTCTCCAAGATTGACTTAAGATTAGGTTATCACCAGTTGAAGATAAAGGAAGAGGATATAGTCATTATGAGTTCTTGGTTATGCCATTTGGTTTGACCAATGTCTCCCACAACTTTTATGGATTTAATGAATCGGATTTTTAGGACATACTTGGACCTGTTCGTAGTGGTTTTCATTGATGATATCTTGGTGTATTCTAAGAACCAAGTACAACATAATGAGCATTTGAAAATAATGTTGCAGGTCCTTAGGGACCATAAGCTTTATGTTAAGCTCTACAAGTGAGTTTTGGCTTGATGAAGTAACTTTTCTTGGACACATTGTGTCGGTTGATGGCATTAGAGTTGATTCCAGCAAGGTCGAAGCAATTTTGAGTTGGAAGCCTCTCTGGAATGTGACCGAAATCAGGAGTTTTCTTAGTTTGGCAGGTTACTATAGGAGGTTTGTGAAAGGTTTTTTCTTGATTGCTTCCCCTATGACAAGAATTTTGAGAAAGGATGTGAATTTCAAATGGAACAACAAATGTCAAGCTAGTTTCAATAAGCTTAACTGTATAATGCCAGAAGCCCCAGTTCTCACACAGCCAGTTGCTGATAAATAGTATGTCATCTACAATGATGCTTCTCACAACGGATTGGGGTGTGTCTTAATTCAAGAAGGAAAGGTCATTGCTTATACTTCTAGATAGTTGAAGCCGTATAAAAAGAATTATCCTACACATGATCTTGAGTTGGTAGCCATAGTTTTTGATTTAAAGATATGGCTTCACTATTTGTACGGGGAAAAGTATTTTATCTACACCAATCATAAAAGCTTAAAGTATCTTCTGACACAAAGGAAACTCAATTTGAGGCAAAAAAATAATGGTTAGAATTAATCAAGGACCATAATTGTAATCTCCATAACCTCTCACTTAATCTTACAAGTTAACAAAGTAACAGCCCACATCAAAGTCAGATGAGACATAATAAATGCATGATTAAAAACAAACCCCTTTACCCCACATAGATTCAAAAATGCCTAAACTTATGCTCTAATACCAATAAATGTAACACCCACCGATACAGCTAGGAAACCCTCACCAACTGTACCGATGGATGTCACAGTATTGTTTGTGCAAAACTTAATAAATTAAAACTTTCACATTTAAAACCTATTTAAATATCATAATGCAATTAATGCATAAAATCAACATAAATAAAATCTTGATCCAATGATCGATATCATAACATAAAATATGTTTTTGACTTCACTAGCCTCATATTACGAAAATACATTATAAGATAATATTATATGTTCTTAAAACCAAAAGACATGTAAAATGTTATCCCAAAATATCCTATGACGTAAACAAAATATAAATATGCCATGAATGATAACACACCCAAACAGGACATTCTGACTAAACTTTGGTGGCCTACTACTCTTTAAGTCAACTCTTGTCTACCAGCTTCAAACTTGCTTGCAAGAAATCCACACGCTAAGCAAACTAATGCTTAGTGGTATATATGTGCATAAAAATTTTACATTTAACTCATGTCATAACATATCATGCAATTCACCTTATGATCATTCCTAGAATCATACATTCTAGTTGTTTCATGCTTCAATGCAAGTTTACATGCCTATTAATACCATAGACATCATATAATATTACCATGTATATTATACACATATTTACAATACCATTTTTACATTCATTTAACTTCTATTTTTTTATTGCCTAAAACTCTCTAAGCTTGACTATCCGGATGCTGGATATAAGACAGGAGTGCTCAACAACCAAAGCTTAAGACACCCTACTCATAACCTATATAAGCTCATCCAATCCTCTCAAAGTCAATGGCGCTCATACAATCCAAGCTTAAACCATTTGACTGAGAAATAATATCATGCTAAGATATCCAGGATCAAGAGCTTTTAGTCCTCGAGTCACCTTATCCTCATATAAAAAGTAGCTTATTACAGTACCATTTGTTCAATGGTATACCATTTATCCTATGATAAGTCTAGACTAGAGAATTGGGCATTTTATCTTATAACATTTATCTTTCGATTCAATTTAACTACATGTTAATACCAACATTTACTTTCCCATTTCAGCATTATCATATCCAATACATAAACGTCATATCATGTCATCCACATGTTATTTATTATGTATTCATACATTCATAACGTGGCATTAATCCATTTATCAAATAGATCATAATTCAAAAATGTACATATTATACATTCAAATATTTTCATAGGCATGAACTCCTTATTCACAGCCGTGAAGGGAAACATTTCTTGACATCATTAAAATACATTAAAATTAACCAAACATAACAAACTTACCATTTTTACCATATTATGCATTTTACTAATATAATTTTCTTTAGTCACCATAACATGCCTTTAACATCTCATTTTACATTTCAAAGTATGTAAAACACATCAGATGCATGGAAATGAATTTAAATTCCCATATGTACATACCTTTCACCAAAAAGGAGCCTTAATTATCCCTTCAAGATTTTCAAGCTTGATTTCCTCTTTTTGATGTGTTCTCTTGCCCTCTAGTCAAACCTAATATCACAAACATGTTCTAATTAGAACCTTATAATATCAAACAAACTCAAACAAACCTAAAAACTGAGTTCTAGCTCAACATAGGCAATAACTCTCTCAAATGTCCATGTTTCTCAAGCTTCCAAGTTTAACATGGTGTTTAGAGTTAAGGTGGATCATATGACTAAGAGTGCTCCCTCACAATTTGGAATGAGGGATCATTCCATTTACAGTGCCAACTCTCCAACACCCCATTTGGCATAAATGGGGTCGTCCTTTAACTCTTCAGTGGTGGAGCATATTAGTGTGTCACTTACTCACAAACTGCTCCCACACCACCTTGACCATTCCTCTCACTACATCCTTCCAGCTATAGTATTTCTGTCAAAAATACAGTTAGACATACTTAGTTCATATACATAAAAGTTTTTTATAAATCGATAGAGTCTCTCCTATAATGGGCATAATACAAAATTTACCTACAAATTTTTTCAATCGTTATTCACAAATCCCAAGAAAATTTAATCAATTTAAATAAGTTCACAATCACATAATTGATAAATCCCAAGTAATATATACTTCTCAAACATTTTTCTTATGGCATAAATACAAAATTTTAAGAATTTTCAATCATATAAAGTTTTAAGAAATTTTATCAATTCAAATCAGTTCACAATCACAAAAAATGACAAATCTCAATCAATCTCTACTTCTTAAGCATTTTTCCAATCACATCAAAGCTTGATTCTAAGCATTTTCAGTCATATCAAGTATCAAGCAAATATGTAAAACAATTATCAATCAACCTATTTCATTTTTTTCATTTACAACATTTTTCATCAAAATTTAAATATAATTTACCTGAAACTCCCCCCAATACATAGCATGCATGTCCCGTGGCACAGACTTCCTTTTGTATCCCTCTGGATGCAATCATTTCTGAAATATATGAGATATATGAGCAGTCATGTATTGGGACTCAACAAACCTATAATTATAGAAATAAATAAGTCAATTATATAAATAATCAAGCATTACAATCAACTCAACTATGCATAATGTAAAAGAAAACAAGAATGAAATATCTCACCTCACATCATGCACCTATAGTCTCTTATGACTACCATTGTAACTACATTCAATAATGATATCTGAACTGGCAATGCTAAGGGTATGTAAGTGTGAATGTATAGAACCTAAGACTGGTTGTGACTCTAGGCCTGATTCTGAAGAATGGAATATATCAAGTATCCCTGTTGATGGTCCTGTAGAGCTGGATGGACTAATGGATGGGACTACTAATGTGGATGGGACTACTGTCTCTGTGCCAGGTGCTACAAAGGTGGCTCCATATGCTGTTGATGTGGAAGCAGCTGATGTGGATGAAAGATGACCCCTTTTGGTGCCTCATCCTTTAACGCCCCTCATAAGAACATCTTTAGCACGACCTCGATCTCTCATACTAGAAATAAACTCACAACTAAGCTCAATTAATAGTTAGGCACATTTACCAAATTATTAACTAGCTACAACTACCTCTATTCACTTTTAATTTCATTCATGTCATTTCAATCAAATTCATCCTCTAAATCATATGAACTTTCTGTATGTAATTCTGGTTCATCTTTTTCTTTTTCTTTTTCTACTTCTTCTTTAATATCATTATCATCCACAATACCTTCCAGATCACCTATCAAATTATTCAATGTCATTAGTTGATCCTCTTCTTTAATTTCAACATTATGGACTTCGATTAACTCTTCTTGAAATGGAAGAGGTTCCTACACATGTGTACATTGAGAAAGGATTTTTAGCATCTCAATAACTCCTAATTGTTTGATTTTTGATATGACCCACCAATTGTTTTTATCCCTTCATAAGCTTGGATACGAATAATAATACATTTAAGCTATTTATATTGCTAAGACAAAGGGTTCATACTTGTCATATTGTCTTCTATGGTTTTCATCAACAATGTCATATTGCTCATGATTCCTTGCACCCACATCAGGAGTAGGATAAAACCACTTGCACATGAAGAGAACTATTTGTTTGATTGGATAGTTAGGATATTCCAGCTGTACAACTTCCCTTAATTGACTGTACCAATCATTTTAATATGGCTATAGTTTTGGCCATTTATATAGACTCAACTATTCATTGACAATATACTTTCACCACGTGTGACTATGTGAAACTTATATTATTATTCATTAAGAAAAACCAAATATCAACTTAAAAAAAATTGAAATAAAAATATATGATATTATTCATTAGTCTATAGCCATAAGTCTAAAATAACTTAAATGCAACTCACATTCCATTTTAGATCGCACATCACACAAAAAATTTTGAAAAGCCAAGAACCTCATACTTCATTAAAAAATTAACTAAAATTTTCACTAAAATTCATTTAAACATCCCACCCTATCCTAATCTACCTTTCATATTTAAAACAATGTAACGCCCACTAATTAGGGCATAGATGATAAGTCAGATTAAGGAAATATTAGTATGCTATTAAGAGCTATGACATATGGAAAGAGTTAAAAAGAAACAAGAAAGTGAAGTGTCATAGGGTTTATGTCAATGACAATACCTCCATGACTATGAACCATCGTGAGATGGAATTCTATATTCAAGCAGATTCACGGTCATGACAGTTATTGTCATACCCGTGAACATCGCCCACTGTAAAAAGAATCAGTTTGTTATTCCCTTTTTCCTTATGATTTTTTCGAAAACCCTTGCCTCCATTCTTATGCTTGCACACCATAAATATTCTTCCATCAATTTCCTTTGATTTCCAGCGAGAAAGAACAAGACTATAAGTCAAAGAACAAGATTTAACCAAGCTCATTAGAGATTATGGCTAGAGGGAGTTTGTTCTAGAGATGGCTAACCTATAAAAAGAGGAAGGAAGTTTGAAAACCCTAATACACATGATGTTTCTTCAATTTTGTTAAGGAATCACGTTTTGCCCTTTTTCTCTTACATGTTTTATGCTTTTTCATATCATTCCCATTTTGGGTAGAGACCCATTTACCATGAGTTAGGTTCTTAGTTCAAGTTTAGGTTTATGGCTTAAAACTTCCCTTGAAAGCTTTATAATGAGTAAAAACATGATCTTGAAAGGGATTGGTTGATAAAGGATTAGCTTTAGGGTTTAATGATAAGGTTTAGTATCTTATAGTTTTATACATATGTTTATGACTCAAAAATATTGAAGGTAGTATTTCTATATGATATGAGTTACAAGAAAAGGTGGGAAAGACCACCAACAAGAGAGATAAGCTTGATTTAAGCTTGAGTTTTAAGGCTCCATAGAAGTATATATATATGTTGCATCTACATTCCAGATAAAGAGTCTTTGTATGTTAAAATGCATTTAATGTATGAATAGTGGCATGAAATTGTGTTAATTATGGGATGGAACTTCTAATTGTATGAAATGATTGGCTAAAGGCCTTAATTGCTATATGTCATAAATATTAGTTGTTGATCATAATGAGTTTTAAAATGTAATGAATGCCTTGAGAAATTGAGTATATGACGAAAAATGTCATAATGGCTAAAGATGTTTAGAACAAGGTATTATGAATGATATAAATATTGATTATTGGTTATAATAAGCATGAAAGAGTATTAAATACCATAAAAAAAACATGAGAAATGAATGTTATATGAACAATTGCTAAGTTAGGCATGATATGTTGATAAGAAGGTTTGGAAGAAAATCTTGTAATAAGTATGACAAAGGTGCAATTATGAGCATGTTGAATGAGAATGACTCTAGTAGTCAAAGGAGGTAAGTAAGGATGCATAAATGTATATGGAATCATAAATACTTGTTAGAATGATTAATGATCATGAAAAGGTAAATTGGAATGATTATATTTTTAATTGATGTTCAAATATGTTTAAACGCATGAATTAATAAGAGGGTTGATAGGAAGAGGTAGTCATTGGATAACCATTAAAGCCCTTACATGTAACATGTACCAAATGCCTTGTTTTATGGTTTTAGTGTTGGAAAACCTAGATTCATGCTCGTGACATAGGGTTCATAGTTGTAAATCATCAATCGAAATTGCCCATTTCAAGCAGAATGTGTTAGGGCTTAAGTCACCACTTGACTCACGACCGTGACTTATATAAGTCACACTCATGACTAATTCTTCATTTTTGTGAAGAGATGTGTAATTTATGGATAGAAGCATTAATGACCTAATTTAGGGTTTGGTTCACGAGTAGTGGTACTTATGAATAGACCTTCATAGTTGTGAATATGTAGTTCATGCCCATGAAGCCTATTTAAAATGCCATATGTTTTTCTCCAACAATGCAATATGATGGTCTTGTACATGTACTCTCTATGATGAATCACAATTATGAAGAACATATTTACATGAAGTCTTACATGAGATTAATACATGAAGATAGTCGTTGTGAGTAAGATTTATGACATGAATTATGTTGTGATGGTATGATTTGTATGACTAAAAGATAAATATAATAAGATGTATTATATGGTAAAACATTTGATTAAAAGGATGTTAAGGCATGATGTTGGTATTAAGTGATTCCTATTGAGGTATTTATTATGTAATAAGATTTTGATATAATTATGCTTGAAATCCTAAGGCTTGCTACAAGATGTCACAAATTTCTATGGGTATGTGTTATGTTGTAATAACATAATTGATAAATGAAGCTATTGTATGAACATTTATATGTGAGCATGTAAAACATCATGATGATGTGGTTGTGTATGTATGACTCATCCAGTTACATGAAGTCATGAAATGATGAGAAATTGTATATAGCTTGTTTGAGCACCTAAATGTGTATAACACATTAAATATGCAAATGATATGTTATAAGTAAAAGACACATGTTTCTATATACGTTAATGCATGAATGGGACGTAGTGAGTTTCCATATGTTCAAAATAAATAGGTTATATGATGGATACATAATGAAAAGTATAATAAGGAAAACTATGAACAAGTAAAGCCTAAGCTCAATACTAATACTAGACTAGGATATGTGGCATTCCATCAAGAGGGTTTACGATACCATAGTTATATTTTACATAGTTATTTCTTTTTAAGTACAAGGTAGCTTAAGCTCGAAGAACACCTTTGATCCTATATTGCATGCAAAATTTACATATTTACTCAGCAATATGGCTTAAGCTCGGAGAGTGCCATTGACTTGAGAAGTCTAGACTAGCACACATGATGATAGACAGTGGTAGGATGGCTTAAGCTCAGAGAGCATTCCTATTCACAACCTGTATCTGAATAGTCCACATAAAGAGTTTTGGGTAAATATATATATTAATGACATATGATACAGTGGAAAAAGGTAAAAGGAAAATGATTATCTGGTACTTGAATTATATGCGACATAATATGTGATATGATAGTGAGGAATATCGATGCATGATTAAGAGATGTGATATATAAGTATATATGAGTATATGCTGGTTTGATTCTCACATGACACGAGATATAGTTATAAAGTATTACACTTGTTTTTTCATGCCATAATGCAAATAATTTTTATTATGACCTAATGATATGAACTTGAATCATATGGTATGCCTTGTATGAATCTATTATGAATGTTGTAAGATTTTTCTTAGATTATCTATGAGGATTATCTGTTGAGCATGTTAATAGCAGTGAGTATAGTAAATTGTAAGTTAAGGTACAAGATGATGCATACTCGTATGCTAAGCTAGGGGTATTATCGTTATATGTATATATGCATTATGGGTTAAGAAGGCATGGTCATATAATTGCATGTTATAAATTGATAAATTCATATTAATTGATGTGAGAAAATGCAATATGTATTCATATGTTAATGATGCATATAGAAAGAAATTATCTAGAAATGACATATATATATATATATATTTGGCATGCATGCATAGAAATTATTGTGATTATGTTGTTAGATTCTATATGTACATATATACTACTAAGCACTTGTTCCTTAGAATGTGAGTGTCTCTCACACGTAGGTTGGAGCTGATTAGGTGTTGACAAAGAAGGAGAGCCAAAAGAAAGAGTAACAGGATAAAACTCAATTTGGGGTGGATGATACACCAAAAAGTCTTTCAGTTTTGTTTTCATATGTTAAAAAGATTTGTATTTTTTCCTTAGAGGAATGTTTGTAAACTAGGGGGCTATAACAAAGCCTATACAATATTTTAGTATAATGGAATAGTCAAATGATTTTTCTCTTTTTTTATTCTTCTTCATTTTGAATTTTAAAAATGGTCATCATGGTTATGACGCAAATAAGGTGTCTTAATGAAAAATTTTAGTTGATTAGTTTTGACAAAGAAATGTTTGTAACATTCACTAATATAATTGGATTAATGCATTTTATATTTAAGGATGTTAGAAAACATGTAAGAAAATAGAGTATGCAATATTATTTATTTGAGGTATATTGTCATAGAAGCTATTAATTTCACTTGTAATTATCTGTTAAATTATCAGAGGAACTCTAACTTACTATTTATTATGAATTTGTATTGTATTATATTTAAATATGAAACTTGTATTGATTAAATATTAGTAAGCCCAAATACTCATTCAAGATTTATTCATTAGGGGAAAGTCTTGAATAATCTCTAGTTTGGGACTATTCTTAAATGTCAAATCTCTCTTAAGATGTGCATTTATATATAGTTTTTGGTTCCAACGAAACTCATTATGTCATTTCCCTAATGTTCTCTGGCTATATATGTAAATGTATCATTCTATTCACATTGTGTACTTGAAGAATTGAGGGGAAATGCTGCCAGATTTTTCTTGGGATTAAAAACTAGATATGCATTCACTAGTAAGATTGGATGTTTAAGGATGGATTAGGTTAGAGCGATAAAGATCCTATATATAATGTTAATCATGATTATGGTATTTACATATAATGTGAAGACTCAAATGCATGTTTGCATATGTAAAAGATGTAGAGAACTTGAGGTGACATGTGGAAGATAGAAAACATGATAGAAAACTTAGACATCCTGCAATTTCTCCGTAGTGGAGAACAATTGATAGAACATTCCCTGAATTTGGTGGTAAAGTTAGGAATCTAAAGCTTGAACTCTGTATGGATAAAATCAACCATATGGCACATTCAGCAATCAACATAGGTTTTTTTTTGTCTTGTACAATCTACCTCATTGGTTGACTATGAAGCGTATGTATATTATATTGTTGTTACTAATATCAAGGCCCAAACAACTGGAAAATTATATTGATGTTTACCTTGCACAACTTATTGATAATTTAACATTGTTGTGGGATGAAGTTGTGTCAGTGTATGATGCATATAGTGAATGCATGTTTACCTTACATATCACGATATTTTGTATTATAAATGATTTTCCAACATATAATAACTTGTCTGTGTTAATGACAATGCAATGGACCAAAGTCTAAATCATTGCCAAAAAAAATTTGTATATGAATTATCGAACGTTTCTCCATCCTAACTACCCTAATCATAAGAAAAAAAACATTTTAATGGACATCCTGAGATGCAAGTATCTCATTTTCTGTTAATTGTAAAGGATATTTGTGAACGGGATAGAGATATTGATAATTTATTTGGCTTCAACTTGCTAAAAAAGGTCATTGGAAGAAGAGATATGTACTTTGGGGTCTTCCATATTAGGAAAACTTACTAGTTCGACATTATTTTGATGTGATACACATGGAGAAACATGTTCATGATACTATAATAGGGTGAACATACCGAGCAAAATAAGAGATGGTATCAAAGTTAGAAAGGATATGTTAGAAATTGGAATATAGTTGGTGTTGTTATCACAAGATACGGGGAAGTAGTCATATCTTCCCCCTGCTTGTTATACATTGCCTAGAAAAAAGAAAATAAGATGTTATGAGTGTCTTTATGGTGTTAAGATTTCACATGGATATTCAATAAATATAAAAAGTCTCATTTCAAGGAAAGAATTTAAGTTGGTTGGAATGAAGTCTTATGATTGTCATGTGTTGATGCGACAATTTTTACCGGTTACAATTTGAGGCATACTACCAAGTCCTATGAGGATGTTATTACATGACTTTTTTTTTCTTCAACACATTTTTTTGTAAGGTGGTTGATCCTAATACTTTGGATGAGTTGCATGCTAATGTTGTTGTTACTTTATGTCAACTTGAATTATCATATCCGCTAATTTAGGCTATGAGTCGCACATATCACTAAACTGATGTGTTTAATCGATCGGAGTCTGAATTCAGATTTTGATCGGAGAAAAATTAAAATAAAGATAAATAAATATGAAAAATATCTAATAAAGAGTTTAAAGTGCTTAAAGATGTTAGATTACAATAAAGGACTAAATTGTAAAATTTGATAAGTTTTGAGTTCAATTTGTAATTTATCAAAATTTAAAGTATTAATTAGGATAAATACCAATTAAATACATATATTGGACATTAAAATATGAGTTGGTTGACCATAGCATGATGGAAGAAGATTAAAATGTTAATTAAGCTAAGTATTAAAATATATGGTCAAAATTAGTGGGTCCCACATGAGGACTTTTGTTTCTCTTCTTCTTCCTTCCTTTTCTTCTTCTCCTTATTTCTTCTCTTCTTTCTTTTCTACTAAAGAACCAGCCTCCATGCCACCCTCACCATCCTCCATAGCCAAGAGGTTATGTTAGAGAGAGAAAGGAAGAGAAAATGGAGAGAAAGACAAGGTAAATTGATTTTCGTGCACAACAAGACCTAAGGAAGCTAAGGAGAGCAAGGAAGAAAAATAAGCAAGTTTTGAGGAGAGAGAAATCTCCATAGTTGTGATCAAGTAAAAAAAAGAGTATAGGTAAGAAGTTTTCCTTCTCCTCTTTAACTTTCATCAAAGGAAAATATGGTTTTGAGCTCATTTAGAACTTGATTATGTAGAAAGAGAGTTTAGGGTTTCATAAGATTTTTTATAAAGTAAGGTTTTTATGATGATTTTGTGTGTTTTAGGAGTTCAAAGTGACAAAGAAGGAGATCAAAGAAACAAAGACAAAGAGAAAGCTATCTAGAGAAAGTGAAGGAGAAAAAGAAGAGGTTTGTGCATAACTTAAGGCAATAGCCTATATTTTATTTTCAAGTTGCATGATTTGAGCATTTGGCATGTAAATTAAAATTATTTTATGATAAAATTATGGGTATACATATTTTCTAGACTTAGGAGTATATTTGAAAAAAATTAAATTAGGTGATTGTGTGTATGCAATGCTGGAATATATAGAAAAGTAAGCACATATATTATTATAACTTAAGCTCTAGAATTCAGATTAATCTATTCTTAGTTGGTTTGAAAGATAAGACATAGTTATTTAACTTTAATTCAAACTATCAAATCTAAATATTTCTGTATTTTCCAAATATATATATATATATTTCGGACCTAAAATCTATCTAGAAAATTCTGGGCAAAATTGCTAGTGACTAGTTAGTGTTCAATTAATCACATCTTTTTCTACATAACTCCAAATTTAGTGATTCAAGTTGAATATTAAATCTAAGATTCAGGTCTAAAATTAATAAGGAGACTCTATAATTTAATTCATACTGTAATAGGACCAAAATTGAGGTCAAACCGAACACGAATTCTGCCTGAAACAAGGCAGACTGAAAATAATAAAATTTAAATATTTAAGTTATATTAGGTTAATTGTTATAATGTAAATCTTGTTATATTATGCAAAGAATACTTTCATTAAGTTATTATATGTATGAAATGTATGAATTTAAGAGTTATGAAATTTAATGACATTGATCAAACCCTAGAACACCTAGCTTAGAACTAGAATTTTGGATAGTTTGGCATGCCAATCAGAAGAATTATTAATATCCATAATAGCACGATTAATGAAATCGGTGATGACCCTATAATTAAAGCTAGTAATGACATTATTATTAATACCGGTGATGACACTATAATTAAAGTCAGTAATGACATTATTATTCATGTCGGTAATGGCACCTATATATATATATATGTAAATGCCGGTGATAACACTTGTATGCACATACTATAAATGCCTAGGTGGCACTTATAAATGCATGTATGGCAATCCCATTATCCTTGTTAGTGATTTCTAGGTGTTATGGGCATAAATGAGTTAATGAAATTAAAAGAGTTCATGAAAAAGTAAAATGAATATGAGATAAAAATATATGAATTGGTATATATATATGCTGGTGAACAATGAGATAATAAATTGTATGAAAAATGTGCACCATAAAAGCATGATAAAGCATATTGCATGAATTTTTATATGTTATGAACAACATGATATAGTATATTACCTTATCTTTGTGCACCACTAAGCTTAGAGCTTAGCGTGAGAGTTTCCTTCCGTGCAAATTTAGAAAGGTAGCTGAAACTTGTAGATAAAACTAGTTGTGGCCTAATCCTGTAAAGCAATCAACAGTGAAAACTGCGGGTCACAACTCTTTTGTATTTTGCATTTATATTTCTTTACTTTAGATTTATAAATTATTTTCTATGGTTTTGTAATTAACCTGAAGTTTGTAAATATTATCTTATGTAAATAAAATATACATTTAATTTTTTATATCTTTGAGCTTTGAGTAAAAATAAAAATAAAAAAAATAATAATATATGTATGGCTTTCTAAAATCTATTAAAATAATAATTTGAAGAAGTCGGTGTAGGACTCTCTTATCTAGGCACTTGGGGCTGGGGTGAGAGGGTGTTACAGTTTTTGGTATTAGAGCTTGGTTTAGGCGGTTTTGGGATTTTAAAAAATATTTATCACTTATGTGTACCCACATTTGGATATATATATATATATATATATATATATATATAATGTTTCTTACTGATTAGGACCATTAGATTATGATATAGGTAGGTTATGGCTTCTAAATCACGACAGATAGTGGCTAAAGAGGCTGAAAGTAAGGAGCCTACAAAGACAAAGGCTTCATCGCGACCAAGTCATTGTTGAGCTGCTGCATCGAGATCTGGTGCCAGCTTATCACGTGAACAATCTATTCCTAGTTTAGGACAGGTAGATCTTCTGAGAAACATGATAGATCTACTACAAAGAGCATCACATCCAGCCTCATCTTGGTTACAATTTGAGAGACTGAGGAAGTTAGGGGTACCCGATTTCTATGGTAAATAGGAAGATGAGCCCTCCATAGCAGAGTTTTGGTTAGAACGAGCAGAGAGAATTTTTGATAAGCTTCATTGCACAAATGAGCAAAAATATGAGTATACAGTGTCTTTGTTGTAAGATCATACATATGACTGATGGCAGTCAGAGTCATAGAACACAGAGGCACCCAAACCCATGACTTGGGAATTCTTTCTAGAAAAATTCAAGGAGCAATATATCCCTTTTATCTACACATATGACAAGAAGAGAGTTTTTGATGCTGAAATAAGGCAACATGTTAGTAACAAAATATGAGAGGGAATTCATGCATTTATGCAAGTATGCTGAGGGCATTGTATCTAACGAAGCTGATAAATGTCGGCATTTTGAAGATAGGTTAAGGATACGATCAAGCTACAAGTCTCAGCCCTACGTCTAGTAAGCTTCCCTAGTTTACTAGCATCTACTAGAACAGTTGAAAGAGTCTTGGCAATACAGTAGCCAATGCAGGTTAGAGGGGTTAGTAGACCCACACCACAACCAAGTGGATGACAGTCGAGTGGCAAGAGACCTAGATCTTTTAGTGGTCGATTTTAGGCTGGGTGTTCCAGCAAACCTCCTTTTTATAGGTGGGAACAGCTCACGAGATATGTTTCATCAGCAGCTAGTGCATCGACACAAACATCTAGCAAATCTACCCCTTTACCAGTGTGTCATCATTGTGGTCATCCTCACCCAAGAGAGTGTTGGTGGATGACAGAAATGTCCTTGAGATGTGGCTTCAAAGACCATATGAGAAGAGATTGTCCATTGCTACAATTTGACAGAGGTTCAGCGAGTGTTAAGTCAGTACTGATACAGACTACGGGACAAGGCAAAAGTTGAGGCCGAGGGCAAGACAGAGGAGGTTGAGTAAGGCTAAGCCAATTTAGGTCAAACACAGTGGAGAGGCCAGAAGGCAATAGAGCTACTCCAGCAAGAGCTTATGCCATACGAGGCCAGGATGAGTAGGATGCACCTGATGTCATAGTGGGTAAATTCCTTCTCTTTGGCTCTTATATACATGCATTGATAGATCCGGAGTCATTGCATTCATACATATGCACACCACCACCGAATCGAAAGGGTTTAAAACCAGAGATTCTAAAATATAAGATTATTGTGACTAACACGTTAGGGTATAGTGTACAAGTTAGAAAAGTCTTTTCGGGTTACCCAATAAAAATTCAAGATAGGATATTCCCAACTGATCTGATAGAGCTACCATTCTACGAGTTCAATGTGATTTTAGGAATGGATTGGCTAGCTCATCATGGAGTGATAGTAGATTTTGGAAGAAAGAAGATGAGGATTAAAGTTCCAAATTTGGAGGACGAGATAGTGGTGATGGGTGAGAATAGAAAATATTCAGATAATGTGATATCGATGCTAAAAGCTTATAAACTCATCAAGATAGGATGTGAGTCTTATATGGCGTATGTAATCAATACAAAAACGAATAGTCCGAAGTTGACCAACATCCCAACTGTTAGTGAGTTTCCAGATGTGTTTACTAAAGAGATGTTAGGATTATCACATGGCCAAGAGATAAAGTTTGTTATCGAGTTAATATCTAGCACCGCTCCTATATCTATTACACCATACTAGATGGCACCTATGGAGTTGAAAGAGTTGAAGGTGCAATTGTAAGAATTGTTAGATAAGGGAGTCATACGACCTAGTGTATCACCGTGGGTTCTCCGTTGTTGTTTGTAAAGAAGAAAGATGACACTTTATGGTTGTGCATCGATTATAGGCAACTTAACAGGGTGACTATTAAGAATAAGTATCCATTGCCTAGGATTGATTACCTTTTTTATCAACTGAAAGGTGCAAACATGTTTTCAAAGATAGAACTTCGATCAAGGTATCATCAATTGAAGATCAAGGAGTCAGATGTACCGAAGATGACGTTCAAGACTCGTTATGGTCATTATGAGTTCCTGGTGATGCCATTTGGTTTGACAAATGTACCAACAGTGTTTATGGACCTGATAAACCAAGTGTTCAAGCCATATCTTGATCAGTTTGTAGCGATGTTCATTAATGATATTTTGGTATACTCTAGAGACAGAGAAGAGCATGATTAGCATCTCAAAATATTATTGCAAACCTTTGGGGAGAAACAATTGTATGCAAAGCTATCTAAGTGTGAGTTTTTGCTGGAAGTAGTTAGTTTTCTGGGTCATATGGTATCAGCAAAGGGTATTCGAGTTGATCCTGGTCAGATTAAAGCTATTCTTAATTGGAAACCACTTTGTAATGTGACTGAAATAAGGAGTTTCCTTGGATTAGTCGGATATTAAAAGGCATCTAGTTTGAATGGATGGACAAGTGTCAGGCTGGTACTCAGGGCAATGTCGACTGAAACACCAGTCCTAACTTAGCCTACTTCAAGAAACGATTATGTTATGTACAGTGATGCAAGGCATAATGGGCTAGGTTGTGTTCCTATGCAAGAAGGAAAAGTAATTGCATATGCCTCCACACACCTCAAGCCTCACAAGCTTAACAATTCAATGCATGATTTAGAGCTTGCAACGATAATATTTGCTCTCAAGATCTAGAGACATTACTTGTATGGATAAAGATGCTACATTTATATGGACCATAAGAGTCTTAAGTACCTACCTTCATAGATAGAGTTGAACCTGAGGCAATGAAGATGGTTGGAGTTGATTAAAGACTATGATTATGTGATTGACTACTAGCCAAGAAAAGCAAATGTGGTGGTTGATGTCTTAAACAGAAAGATGTTAGCTGAGTTGCGAGTGGAGTCTACTCTGATGCAGAGAATTAAAGCAGATCAGAAGCAAGACAAAAAGCTAGTAAAGATAGTCAAAGCCGTGAAAAATGGAGAAAAGTCAAAATTTTCTTTAACAGATGATGGTATCGTGTATTTCAAGAACCGAATTTGTGTACCGAGTATAGAAGAGTTAAAGTCATAGATTTTAAAGGAAGCTCATGAAGCGGTCTATTGCATCCAGATGGAAACAAAATGTACCAAGATTTGAAAGCATAGTACTGGTGGTTAGGGATGAAGAAGGATATCACTGAATATGTTGTTAAGTGTCTAACCTAACAACAAGTGAAAGTTGAACATCAATTACCCACAGGATTTCTACAACCAATTTCCATACCAGAATGGAAGTGGAAAAGAGTCACGATGAATTTTCTGTCTGGTTTACCAGTAACTCAGAAGAAGTATGACTCAGTGTGGGTGATAGTGGATCGACTATCAAAGTCAGTACATTTCCTACCAATCTAGATGGACTATACTTTGAACAAGCTGGCCGAGATGTATGTGAATGAGATAGTGAGACTTCATGTAGTGCCTATATCTATTATCTCTGATAGAGATTCCAGATTTACATCGCATTTCTGGAAGAGCTTACAGCAGGGTTTAGGAACTAGACTCAATTTTAGTATGGCCTTTCATCCGCAGAAGGATGGATAATCAGAGTAAGTCATTCAGTTATTAGAATACATAATGAGAAGTTATGTGCTCGATTTGAGGGAAGTTGGGATCAATATTTATCTCTTATGGAATTTTTCTACAATAATAGTCATCAGACAAGCATTGGCATGACTCCTTATGAGGCTTTGTGTGGAAGAAAGTGCAGGACACCAGTTTGTTGGACCAAGTTGAAAGAGAAAAATTTGATCGGACCAAAGATACTTCAACGGACCGAAGAGAAAGTTAGAGTGATCAAAGAAAGATTAAAAATGGCACAAGATTGACAAAAGTCATACGTTGACCTAAAGAAACGAGACATAGAATATGTTGTAGGTGACAAAGTTTTACTTAAAGTTTCACCTTGGAATAAGGTATTAAGATTTGGCAAAAAAAAGGGAATTTGAGTCCAAGGTTTATTGGTCCTTATGAGATTCTGGAAAGAATCAAACTAGTGGCATACCAATTAGCCCTTCCACCAGAGTTGGATAGAATTTACAATGTTTTCCATGTTTCGATGCTAAGGAGATATCGTTCAGACCCAACTCACATTATACTAGTTGAAGAGATAGAAGTGTAGATAGACATGTCTTATGAAGAGGAACTAATGACTATTTTAGCACATGAAGAGAAAGTTATTTAGAACAAGAGAGTTCCTACAATTAAAGTCTTATGGCAATATCATGCAGTTGAAAAAGCCACATGAGAAAGTGAGGAAATAATAAAGAGAAAATATCCATAATTAGTCAGTATAGAATAAACAGGTAAATTTTGAGAACGAAATTTATTTTAAGGGGGAGAGAATGTCATATCCGCTAATTTAGGCCCTGAGTTGCGCATGTCACTAAACTGACGCGTTGAACCGATTAGAGTCTGAATTCAGATTTTGACTAGAGAAAAATTATAATAAAGGTAAATAAGTATGAAAAATGTCTAATAAAGTGTTTAAAGTACTTAAAAATGTTAGATTACGATAAATGACTAAATTACAAAATTTGACAAGTATTAAGGTCAATTTGTAATTTACCAAAAATTGGAGTATTAATTAGGATAAATACCAACTAAATACATATATTGTACATTAACATATGAGTTGGCCATCGATAGCTTGATGTAAGAATATTAAAATGTTAATTAAGCTAAGTATTAAGGTATATGGTCAAAGCTAGTGGGTCCCACATGATGACTTTTGTTTCTCTTCTTCTTCCTTCCTTTTCGTCTTTTCCTTATTTCTTTTCTTCTTTATTTTCTGCTCAAGAACCAGTCTCCATGCCACCCTTACCACTCTTCATAGCCAAGAGCTTATGCTAGAGAGAGAAAGGAAGAGAAAAGGGAGAGAAAGACAAGGTAAATTGATTTTCATGCACAACAAAATCTAAGGAAGCTAAAGAGAGCAAGAAGAAAGAAAAATAAGCAAGTTTTGAGGAGAGAGAAATCTCCATAGCTATGATCAAGTAAAAGAAAGAGTATAGGTAAAAATCTCTCCTTCTCCTCTTTAACTTTCATCAAAGAAAAACATAGTTTTGAGCTCATTTAGAGCTTGATTATATAGAGAGAGTTTAGGGTTTCATGAAAGTGTTTAAGGTTTCATGAGAGTTTTGATAAGGTAATATTTTGATGATGATTTTGTGTGTTTTAGGAGTTCAAAATGACAAAGAAAGAGCTCAAACAAACAAAGGCAAAAAGAAAGCTACCTAGAGAAAGTGAAGGAGAAAATGAAAAGGTTTGTGCATAACTTAAGACAATAGCCTATGTTTTATTTTCAAATCGCATGATTTGAGCATTTGGCATGTAAATTAACATTATTTTGTGATAAAATTTTGGGTATGCATGTTTGCTAGACTTAGGAATATATTTGGTAAAAATTAAATTAGGTGATTGTGTGTGTGCAATGTTGTAATCTATGGAACATTAAGCACATATATTGTTATAACCTAAGCTCTAGAATTCGGATTAATGTATTCTTGGTTGGATTTGAAAAATAAGACATAAGTCTTTAACTTTCATTGAGACTATTAAATCTAAAAAATTATATATATTTCGGACCTAGAATCTGTCCAAAAAATTATGGGCAAAATTGTTATTGACCAGTTAGTGTTCAATTAATCATATTTTTTTCTACAAAATTCCAAATTTACTAATTCAAGTTGCATATTAAATCTAAGATTCATGTCTAAAATTTATAAGAAGAATCTGTAATTTAATTCAGACTTAATAGGACCAAAATTTAGATCAAAACATAATACGAATTCTGCCTGAAACAGGGATAATAAAATTTAAATATTTAAGTTATATTAGGTTAATTGTTATAATATGAATCTTGTTATATTATGGAAAGAATACTTTTATTGAGTTATTATATGTATAAAATATATGAATTTAAGAGTTATGAAATTTAATGACATTGATTAAACCCTAGAACACTTAGCTTCGAACTAGAATTTTGGATAGTTTGGCATGCCAATCAGGGGGATTATTAATGCCTATGATGACACGATTAATAAAGCTGATGATGGCACTATAATTAAAGCCAATAATGGCATGATGACACTTGTATGCGTATACCATAAATGTCTGGGTGACACTCGTAAATGTCTGGATGGCAATCTCACTATCCTTGTTAGTGGTTCCTAGGTGTTATAGGCATAAATGAGTTAATGAAATTAAAAGAGTTCATAATAAAGTAAACTGAATATGAGATAATATATATATATATATATATATATATATATATATATATATATATGTTAGTGAACAATGAGATAATAAATTGTATGAAAAATGTGCACCATAAAAGCATGATAAAGCATATTGCATGAATTTTTATATGTTATGAACAACATTATATAGTATATTGTCTTATCTTTATGCACCACTAATATTAAAGTTTAGCATGAGAGTTTCTTTCCATACAAATTTAGAAAGGTAGCTGAAATTTGTAAATAAAGCTAAATGTGGCCTAATCCAGTAAAGCAGTCGACAGTGAAAACCGTGGGTCACAACACTTTTATATGTTGTATTTATATTTATTTATTTTGGATTTATAAATTATCTTTTATGGTTTTATAATTAATTTGAAGTTTATAAATATTATCTTATGTAAATAAAATATACATTAACTCTTTTATATCTTTAAGCTTTGAGTAGTAGTAGTAGTAGTAGTAGTAGTAGTAGTAATAGTAGTAGTAGTAGTAGTAGTAGTAGTAGTAGTAGTAATAATATATGTTTGGCTTTCTAACATTTATTAAAATAATAATTTGAAGAAGTCGGTGTAGCACTCTCTTATCCAGGCACTTGAGGCTGGGGTGAGGGGGTGTTACACGAATTGTATTTTCCTACTTCATTTTTTTGACATAGTGGTGCATTTGGTTGTTCCCTAGTGAAAAAGATTAAACTGCATGATTCAATGTATTTGAGGTATATGGATCCTTTTGAGAGATTCATGTGTGCCTTAAAAAGTTACATTAGAAACTAATATTGACCAAAATGTAGTATTATTGAAGGTTACTCAATTGGTAAGGGTATTAAAATTTTGCATTGACTACTTATCAAGTGTTGAACCTATTGGAATTCCTAAGTCTCGTTATAAAGGAAGACTCAGAGGTAAAGGAACGATTGGATTTAAATAGTATTACTTGGTATTTAAATGCAAGAGAAAGCATACCTCCTTGTTTAGCACCACCTTATAGAAGTTCATCCATATTTAGAATAGCACATGACAATTATAAGGTGTCTGAATCCTTTAAAAGTGAAATATGGTTGACAAATGAACACAATCGTTCTTTTATTATATGGTCTAAAGACCGAGTGATGCTTCAGTTGTCACAAGTGCTGAGGAATGTAACTAATGTCATTAAATGGTTAGCCTATAGCCCTGGGTTGACTATAAGGTCTTATGAAGGATATGACATCAATGGATATACCTTCTACATGAAATGTCAGGATGACCAAAGCAAAATGAGAAATAGCAGAGTTGCCTTGATAGCTTCGACAAGAGAATTGGCTAGTGCTAAAGACATAAGGCCAATGGATGCTACAATATCATACTATGGTGTAGTTGATGATATTTGGGAGCTTGATTACTGATGTAACTCAAAATATACTCACAAGTGCATGAGCCAACTATAATATTAGCAAGCTCACTCCAAGGTCAATCCCCTATGGAACTGTTTGACTTAAACTCTTAATTGATTTCATACTACCAATGAACAAAAATAAATAAATCCTACAAACTCTAATCAAATTTAAAGAATTGGTTGAAGTAATGAAAGTAAAACAAAATGAACAAGATAACAAAAAAATCTAATAAATAAGATCTAAATTTATCTAAAGAAAACACTACAGCCAAGAGTTTATTTTCAGTGATAGAATAATTCACTTGAGCATCATCTAGATTATGACTAGCATGGTATATGACATGCAATGCTTTGTTAACCCTTTGCCCAAGTACAACCCTAATGGCAGAATCACTAGCATCACACATAATTTCAAAAGGCAATGACCAATATGTTGCTTTACTGGTGCAATGGTTAATTTCTCTTTCAAAATCTCAAAAGAAATAAGGAAATCATTATTAAATACAAAATCCACATCTTTAGCAAGCAAGTTTATTAAAGGGCATGCAATTTTAGAGAAATACTTAATAAAACGTCTATGAAAACCAGCATACCCTAGAAAGCTTATAATACCTTTGAAAGATGTAGGTGGTGACAATTTAGCAATCAAGTCTACCTTTGCCTTATCTACTTCAATCCCTCTACTCGACACTACATGCCCTAAAACTGTTTTCTGGTTAACCATAAAATGACAACATAAAGTCTATTGCGTTTAATATATCTTTCTAGTACATGTGTCAAATTTCTTAAACATGCATCAAAAGAAGTATCAAAAATATATAAAAAACAATCATCCATGAACACCTCAATACATTCCTCAAGGACATAAAAAAAAATAGAGAACATGCATCTCTGAAATGTAGTAGAGGCATTGCACAAACCGAATGATATTTTCCTAAAAACAAATATGTCAAATAGTCAGGTGAGAATAGTTTTCTCTTAACCTTCAGGTGCAATAGGCATTTGATAATAACCTAAAAGACCATCAAGAAAATAGCAAAAAGCATGTCCAAATATTTTCTCCAAAATCTTAGCAACAAATGGAAAAGAAAAATGTTTTTTCTTTGTAGCAACATTCAACTTCCTATAGTCAATACACATTCTCCATCCCGTAATGATTCTAGTAGGCACTAATTCCCTTTTTTTCATTCTTCACTTTTGTGATTCCTGACTTTTTTAGAAATACATGCACTAGATTCACCCATTTTCCATCAAAAATGGGATATATGATCCCTTCATCTAATAATTTTTGAACCTATCTTTTAACAACCTCTTGCATATTAGGATTTAGCCTTCTTTGAGTGTCCTAACAATTTTGATATTGTCCTCTAAAATTATTTTATGCATACACATGGTAGGACTAATGCTTTTTATATATGAAACTCCCCACCCAATGGCTTTCCTAAGCCTCCTTAATTCCCTAATAACAGACTCTTCTTAACTAGGAGAAAGATTAGATGCAATAATCACAGGGGTATGTGTTTCCCTTTCTTAGAAAATCATATTTAAAAGTAGATGTGAGTTTTTTTAGTTCTAATTTAGGGGGTTCAAGGTCATTCTTTCCCACTTTAGGCATAAAAGAGTTCAAATTTTGATTTTCATCTACTAATTCGACTAGATCAAAGCTTTTAGAATTTTCTAAAATTTCCTCCAAATCTCTATCTATTCTATCAAATGCTTGAGTTAAATCCATCTTATCTTTTTGTTCCTACAAACATATGACATAAATCAGTGAGTCCAAGCAATCCATATAAGAGCATCTATTATGACAAACACTAAAAGGACGAGTCATTGAATAAAAACTTTAAATTCTACAGTCTCCCCTAAAAAAGTCATTGTCAGCTTACCATTATCAATATCTATTTATGGTCTCAGTGGTTGCTATGAATAGCCCACCAAGAAGAATGGTCTGCTCTTTTTTCTCTTAAAGGAGAAGTCTCCATATCCAAAAGAACAAAATCCACATGTATAATTAACTTACCAATTTGTACAAGGAGATCCTCTACTATACCTCTAGGGTATTCAACTGACCTATCAACAAGTTGCAGATATATAGAGGTAGGCTTAAACTCACCTAGACCCAATTGTGCATGCACTAAATATAGCATTAAATTGATGTTGTCTCCCAAGTTTGGCATAGTTTTGGCTACCTTCTTGTCACCCATGGTCATATCTATTATAAAGCTCTCAGGATCTTTCATTTTTTGAGGAAGTTAATGCTGAAGGACTTCACTTGTTGTCTCAGAAACCATTACTTTTTCGTTAATTTCATACCTCCTTTTTGTAGAAGTCAATTCCTTGAGAAATTTGGCATAAGAATCATGTTCCTAATAACATCCAACAAAGGTAAGCTAATTTCAACTTTAGAGAATATGTTAAAATTTTCAAAAAATTTATTATCCTTTTTTCTCTCCTTCAATCTACTAGGAAAAGGAATATGTGGTTTGTATTGTTTCTTTGTTTTATGTAATTCAAGTCTTGCAAAATGATCCTTTTCATTTTCCTTCATGCCACGCTCCTCAGCTTTTTGTCTTTTTTTCTGCACCCTTTCCTCTGGTTGCCCCTCCTTCTTATCCTCTTCTGGCGTCTCACTTGAAAAAGAAGAATTACCCATTTTAGCATTATGTACTGAGACTGATTTGGCTTATGCGAGCAGATTCAAAAGTTGTCATTTTTCTTTCCTTCACTGCTTCATCTATATGTCCAATCTAAGTCTCCAACCTTTTTAGAGATGCTTCAATAGAGTCTACCCTTTTGTCATTTCTTTCAGTTTTCTCATGAGTAGCCACTATGAAATTCTGATTTCTGAGGAAGTCTTTTTAACTACATTTAAAAGTTCACATTCGTGTCGAATAAGGTACAAAAGTTGAGTTCTCTAGAATTGAGGTTTTGAATATTGATACTGAGAATGGCTTTTATTTCAGAAAATTTGAAGAGAATTTTGCTTAGTGTTTTTCCATGAAAAATTGGGGTGATTCATCCAGCTAAGATTATTAAAGTAAGGGTTATTCTAATATCTAGGTTGGAAAAAGTTTATAACATGAGCTCGTTCCATCTCATTTTCTGCAAAAGAATCAATAGAAAAACAATCATTAGTTCCATGTTCATAAACAGCACAAATGCCACATACCTCACGTGTTGGTGCATTTTTGTTATTGGCCAAAATCCTCACTTGCTTTGTAAACTCAGTTATTTGTGAAACCAACTCATTGTTATTATATAAGTCATTATCACTATAATCTAAAGCTAAAATAGAATAAATATTAACATATAAAACAATCTAAAACATTCAAAAATGTGTTGGCAACCTAATTTACTAAGAATCTAATCAATAATAGTTCCCCTGCAACATCACCAAAAACTTTATGTAACTCAAAATGTACTCATAAGTGCACAACTAGTTGTAATTTTGGCAAGCACACCTCGAGGTCGATCCTCCACAGAACTATTCGGCTTAAACTTTTAATTAATTTCATATTACCAATTAACAAGAAAATTAAATTCTACACACTCTATCAAGTTTAATGAATTAGTTGAAGTATTGAAAGTAAAATCGAATGTACGATAAATAAACAAATCTAATAAATTAAAATCCAACAAGACAAATAGGTATTTAACTCACCTTCAAATTTGTAGTCCCTTCCTTGTTTCAATTAAGCATGATGAAATAAGTTCCCAGTGGTTTTTGCCTTAATTCAATAATTACCAAAACTAATGGTGTAACTAGTACTCAACCCAATTTTTAGGTTAAATTAAAGATGGTGTTTCTAATAATATAACCCTAGCAAGTTCAATCCAAATCAAATAAGAGATGGCCAGTCAATCATTTAATTTGAAACTAAATAAGTACAATTGTAATCTAAATTGAAATCATACTTAACTGATAATAAACATAAAGTTCATACAAATTGGGTAAATACCCAATGAAAATCTAGCTTAGCATTGATACTACAATGGTCATGTCAATATCAAATATTATACTAAACATGTTACAATAGAAATAGAGACAAAAGAACTAAGTTGCTTCCCTGAAAGTTAGTAAATAACCCAACTTAAAACCAGTTGATCCCCAAATCTTCAAGTATCAAAATAGCTCCACCCAATGATAAAAATTCTGCTAAAATGAGATGGGGTAGGCTAAGAGTTCTCTTCAGCCACCTAATCTCAAAAATTGCAGAAAAGTCTCAGCGTCTCTCAAATTCTAAAAACACTAAATTTATACTACTCAAAGTTTAAGTTGCATTCTAATTCTAAAGATACAAATTTTTTCCTTCTAAAAATCTTAATAAAATCCTAAAAATAAGCTCCATAATCAATCCTTGATAATGTGGACCCACTTATCGCACTCCAAACTTTATAACATTGATAATCGTCGTGCATGTGACAAATTAACACACTTGTGATAGATGACACAACATCACGCTCATAGCACTTCAGCACGCTCGCAATGGTGAATTTTAGTTTTGGCCGCAATGTGCCCACACGCCCGCTACAAGAAGATAGGCTTCAAGATCATCACTCCCATGTCAAAGTCTCACACTGATGCTGCACTAGAGCTATGTCATGCGCTCTGACACATTCGCACGTTCGCCACAAGGAACTGGTGAGGAAGACACCCCTTACGGGCATGACAAGCTGTCATGCACGTGACTATGCTCCATCATGCCTAAATAATTCACATACTTCCTCAACACTTATAAAAATAAAAACAAACAACTAAGTACCAAAAACACTCAAAAATGTATAAGTAAACACTAGAAAAACTAATAAAAACTATACTAAAAAGGATTACATCAATTATAAGGAATTCAGAGTTCCTCTTTTTCGATGTAAATGGATTCAAAATCGATGCGGAGTTCGAGTGGATGAGTTTCGAATCACATTGATCGATTTTAGTTAGTTGGGTTATCAAGATGATCCATTCATTCTCACTTTATAAGTTAAACAAGTATTTCACATTGTTGACCTTAATGATAGTAAATGGTATATTGTTGTTGAAGGTAAAAGGAATATTGTTGGTATTTTGTAACACCCCTTATCCTTCCGTATGTCCCTCCGTATACTAGACGGATAAGAAGTGTTATAGGAAATAAACTTTTTTTTTTCAAAAACGTTCTTTTAAATTTTAAACCTATCATATATACGAAATCTGAGATATGTATATAAAATATAATACTATATATACACTCTCTAATCATAACCCATTTTTATATTTGTATATACATATCATAATGAAATTCAAAAGCTTATATATATATATATATATATATATATATATATATATATATATATATATATATATATATATATATATATATATATATATATATATATATATATATATATATATATATACAATAAAAAATCAACCCGCTCGGGTGGCTACTACTACTACTACTGCTAGAATCCATCATATGGGTCTGCCACATAGTGTCTCTTATCTATAAGTCCAGACGTTGTCATCTACTCCTATAACCTACGTGAGAGAAAATAAACTCCTACATTGAGTATATAACTCAGTGGTGCAAAAGTCTTATAATAATAGCCATTGGATTAACACATAAATTTAAAGTCAAAACAATTCAAAATTTTAAATCCATTTTCTTAAAGGTAATAATATAATATCATTTTCCTTTATCCATTTGAATTCATGATACATAATATCTCTGATTCCTTTATAATATATTTTTCATCTACCCACATATTATAACATCTTAAACTTACTCCTTGGAAATCAAAGGGGTCTCATATCACATATCAACATAGAATCCACATAAATGCATATGATCTAAATATAATATTACTCAATCCACATAAATGTATAGGACTGAAAAATGTATCAGGTGATCCATAGAAATGCACAATATCATAATATCTCATCGGTCTACAGAAAATGCATAAGACCATAATTTCTACCCTATTGGCATGCCAACAATGCCCTAGTTCACATTCAGGCTAACATATGGGCAAAATTTCTCATATTCATAATTCAATTCATTTTTCGTAAAATCAATAAATATTCTTTTCATGCTAAAATATATATCATTATACAGTATATTAGCATTTAAATTCTCTCAAAAATATTCCAAATTTAATAATTGCAAAAAATTCAATTTTTCATATAAAATATATTTTATGTAATATCATAAAACATTTAAACATAAGAATTTTCTTATTACTTCATAATTTACCAATTCTCTTTAATTACATACTTATATATATATATATATATATATATATATATATATATATATATATATTATAAGGACAATTGCACTAACCTCTTTATGCTTTGCAGGTGTCTGCCGGCTCTTTTCCTTTATCTCGGATTGGCATCCCGACGTCGTGCCTAATAAAAAGGTAATTTCAATTAACTACTGACACTCACATGATATAAAATATAGCAAGACTTAAATCTCAACTATCCCTCATTCTCACATATATCGAGATCTTATAAGTAAAAATTTTCTCATTATGCGTGTTTGATGCATAGTTTATGGTTTCGGTCGTCAACACATTTTCCGTTGCAATCACAAATTCAAATATTAGTTTTCTTTTATAATATTTTATTTTATTTATCTTTTCACCTCCAAAACTATTTTTCTCCATTTATTTCTTTTATTCCTCTGATTTCCATTTCCAACTCAAAAATTCTCATTAATTCAATAAATGCTATAAAGATTCCAAATAAATTCCTATAATCACATTGACTCATTTTCTTTCATTTTCCATCATCAATTTCATCAAAATAATATTCAATAACTCCCAATAAAATTTTCCATAATTAGGCTAAAAATATAAAAATTCACCAAAAATCCTATTAAATATTTCTTCCATTTCAAAAGTTATTTTCCATTTCTAAACACTCAAATTAACTTCATTATCTTCAATTTAAGGCAAAATTTCTCCAAACTATTTTTTTTTAAAAAAAATTTAACCATAATTATGAAAATTCTCTAAAAATTCCACAAAAACTCCTAAAAATATTTCCATCAATTTTCCATAGATCCGTCATCCTCAAACCTTGTTCTTCTCATTTCATATTTTTATCTAGTTTTTTCTCTAACTCAACTTTTTCACTAAATTAATTTTTATCACAACACAAATTCAATCTCTACTTTAAACAATCATCAAATCCAACATAAATTCATATAAATTTGAATGAAAAGTGAATAAAAACTTACCTCCAATTTTTCTTGAAATGTTTGGCCAAAGAAAGAATTTTTTTTCTTCAAATTTTCTTTATTTTCTTCACCCACAAATTAATTCCCCTTGCTCCAAATACTTGATTATTGGTAATCTTGTGAACTTAAAATGAAAGAAAAGCTTAATCAAGCTTTCATGGTGCACGACCAAAAAAGAAGATAGATTTTTGATATTTTGGTAGATTTTTGTCCTATTTATACCCAAATTAAACTTAATTAATCATAATTAATTTTTAACCCATCTCCTCATTTGTCCATTAAAATTAAATTAATCCCTTAGGTTGACAAATGGCCCAATTATTGCTTAACAAATTTTGACTTAATCAAAATTTCCACCAATCACAAATTTTTATTCCAATTAATTCAAAATTACATTTAATTCTCCAAAATCCAACCTCCAAACAACTTAATTCCATCAAATTAAATATTTCAAAAATTATAAAAAAAAAATTCTCTTCGATTTTGCAAAACGACCACTAGTGCGAAAATCACATTTTTACTATTTAATCATTTTTCTTAATTTGACCCGTAAAAATTCATCCATCGTCTGATTTCAAATTTATCAGTTTTAAAAATCTTAAAATTCTATTTTGATCACATCGGCATCATTACAATCATAGACGTCTCTCTTTAACTCCATATCCGAAAATCAGGTTGTAAACCCACACTGATAATCATATTTACACAATTCAAGCCCTTAACTGTAACATCCCACATATGCATTATTACATGCATTTTATTTTGACATATGCATCTTGCATATAATTCAATTGAACACATACATTCCATGTATATTTTTATAGGAACAAGTCCATGACGCGCACTAGCTACATGTCCTAGTACATTGCAATTGTATTAAGTCGCACATGTGTATTTTTAATCTAAATGAGGATAAAAAGTATTAGAAATAAAGGAAATAATATGACCAAATTAAAGTATGCAAAATGACTAGATTAAGATTAAATTGCATATTGTGTTGATTTGTGCAGTAATAATAAGAATAATTAAATAAATAAATAAATAAAAATAAAAATAAAAGTCAGAAAAAAAAAAGGAAAAAGGGGACAGATGAAACAAAGAGAAGGAAGATAAGATGGTGGTGGCTTTTAACTTATTAGGCTGCCATCATATTCATTTCCTTTCTTCATCTTCTTCTTCTTCTTTGCTCATTCCTTCCATTTCTTTTCAAGTTCCAGCTACCATTTCTTCCCTTTTTCACTCCATATTGCAGCAAAAATATTAGCCAAGAGTGAATATAGGTGAGTAAACACTTATTTTTGTGTTAAGCTTCATTATGGTGTTTAGGGTTCATAAATAGGCAGTGTTTGGTGCCATGGTTTTGATGATCTTAGAGATCGAATCTGGAAAAGTTTAAAACATAAAAGTTGTTCCTTTATGTCTTATATTTATTGATATGTAAACATTTTTGCAAGATTTAGTGTATAAGAAGAGAAATTTTCTCTCTACTAAAACTGGTCCAGATGTGAACCCTAAGTGAGTTAGCTACTGTGTTCTTTGGTTTTGAATATGTTAAAGCCATTATTTGAAATTTCTAAAAATATAAAAGTTGTATATATACGTGTTATGTATCGTTGTACCAAATTTCAGATTCATATGTCTTGTTGATTTTAAGTTATTGTGAATGGAACCATGATTATTCTATAGTTTGAGCTGACTGCTTAGTGCCCTGGGCAGTTCTAGAAACTTGTGTAGCCATTTTGAGCTCCTTAGAGATATGTTATGTAAATTATCAAAACATGAAAGTAATAGGTATATGTCTTATCTAAATTATGATACTAAGTTTATCTTAATATATTATTTATAGACTAAGTTATGACCTTTGGAAGTTATACTGGTCCGGAAGCTAATTCTATTCTGGACCAGTGAAATGTTGCTTATAATTTGAGGACAATAGAGACATAATTGATAAAATTTGTAAACATAAAAAATGTTCCATTTGAACCCATATAATTTTATGTAAAGTTTCATTAAAATATGACTTATATATTATAAGTTATGATGAACCAAAATTGGTACCCTGAAACTGCCTAAGGGCAGAAAACATGGAAGAAAACAGAACACATTTAGAAATTGCACAAAACATTGTACAATGATCCAATTGGTATGAAATTTTAATATGTTACATAATTATATGTTAATTTTAATTAGGAATAATAATCATATTAATTGGTCAAGTATAGAAAAATTTATAGGCTAAACAGTCCCATGAGGTCACACTACCTCATAGGAAAAATCTTAACTATTGATATGAACAATGCATATTAATTTGTTTAAGCCACACTAAGTCTTCCTAATCATGATTTAATCGATTATGTTTTCATATTAGGCTCACAACATATTGGAGACCCACGAGGAGCGGATAGACAATAAGTTAGGGGTCGGAATCAAAGGAGAAATGTGAGTCTAATTATCAATTGAATTCTTTAGTGCAAATGAATATTGCTCGCTATGTGATTCATATGATTGTCATGATTTGCCCCTGATAATATGATGATGGATAATTTGTGACATTTTTGGTACACATAAGTGGTATACTTGTGATATATTTGAGGTATATGTTTGACATATGTGATATATATACATGGTATATGTATAGTATATGTGAGGTATATGCGCGGCATGTGAGGCATATATGCAGTATATATATGTTATATGTGATAAGATGCAATGGTTGATGAATGCTTAAGTACAAGTGCATATGCATATGGACTTAAAAGGCATTGTGACTAGTTAATCGATATTGTAAAGCAAAAGAAGAGGTTTATGGCCCAACAAATGTGTAAACGAAACAAATGATCAAGCTAGCTAGCAAATGCAAATGTTCACATGGAAATCCAGGGCAATGTCTGTTTAACTTGGTCACAACAAGATAAAATAAGCAAAGCATTTTCATACGTAAAGAGTAATGATTATATGTTTCAACTTTATTGATACTTATATGATACTGTTGAATGGAATGGAATACATAGTATGTATTGGATTTGTGATTTATTACTATAAGTTTCTTGATATTTTAGAGCTCATTTGATGATTATTCTCACTAGTCCGCAACTCATTAAATTTGCATCATTTTTCAGGTAAAGAAAAGTGATAGCTTATTTTGAGTAGCGTATAGAAGACATGGAGCACAGGTCACTGGCCGAGCCTCATCACTCTCTCTCCTTGCATTCCACACGAGCATGAAAATATGTCATCTATATTTTGGATTTATATGTTTGAATATGTATAGTCACTCTAGATTAGTTTTAAACTGTATGAATGGAAGCAACTCGTAATCCTTTAGATGTAAAGTTTAAGTTTTAATAGATGTGATATATTATAGGTGGAAACCTCAGTGTTGACTTGCAAAGTCATTGAATGATATTACAGGATATGAGACTTGCAAATTCATTGAATGATATTACAGGATATAAAAAAAATTTACTATCATTGTTAACAGGATATTTTGTCTTTCCAGCATGTTATGAGCGATTATTTGATACAGGGATAGGTTATACTGAAATGCATAAGGTGTGACGTTTACATTAACCTTGAAATCTCACCTTATAACTCTACCTATGACCTTAAAATAATAGTTTCTACATTTTGGTATGCTTAAATTGTATTTTCACTACCGGGCAACATATCCAAAATCTGATCCAGACTGTCACCTCGATTTGCGTGCATAACATAAAATTGCAATGTTCTATTTAATCAACTTCATACTCATATTATCATATTAAGTTTTTTTCATATTTATTTTTCCATATTTAGACTCTGATCTGTACGTCTCTATACTGCAGTATACACGACTGCAATACACATATACGGTCAGAGTTTAAATTGTGGATGTTACATATTTGAGGAAGAGTATAATCAGTTTGATGAGACTCCTTCATTTTCTATCAGGCTACCTATGTCAGTTGGGGAAGAAATGTTAGATAAAAATTACATTCGTGTTGATCATATTAAAAGCTTATGGATTGAAAATCTCTAATAATTGATACACATGTATCCATAGTTTGTTTAAAATGCAAATGTAATTTTACACATGTGTAATATGATTAATGTAGTTTATATTGATAATGACCAACTCTTTGTTATTGTTTATCCAAAAACTAATATGTGAAATATGATTAATGTAGTTTATACTAATAATTATCAGCTCAAGTAAATTTCTATTATCATGGATTATACTAACATGTTTTTTTTATTATGCTTATGTTGCAGGAAATCATATCTATCCAATAAGAAGATTTGGAATCATCGAGTAACATGACGTCAAGGAAGACTAGGAGAGTAACCACATGTAAGAAAATGACAAATAAAGGGGATGAATAAAAGATGATAGACTTCGAGGAGTTTCATTGCCCAATAGGAACATTTACCGACAAATTTAGTTCCTATGTCAGGCTTGTAACATATTCCCATATGAAGATTACAATCAAAAGCTAGGATAAGATCGATTGGAAAGATATCAAAGTAATTTTTCTTCAAAGTTATTAACAAACTTAATAAAAAGAATTAATTTATGATTAAAGCTCATGGATCTAAAATGTTGTTTTACAGAAAGAGTTCAATGTTTTGAATGATAAAAAGAAAATTGTACTAAAAAATACAAGGATGCAGTGGAAGGATTTCAAATACCACTTAGTGGATAAATAAATAAAGAAAAATCTCAATCAAAAGTCATTATTAGAATTATATGACTTCATCATTGCAGATGATTGAGAGGAGTTTAAACAATTCCATGAATCAAAAGAATATCATGTATATTAAGTAAAACGTATTTTACATCCACATTTATTCAATCTCAAGATATTGACTTCTTTCTTATTTATGTTTTTGTTAATAAAAAAATCAATATTATGGCAAAGGACAATCAAGCACAAAATATGCATCCACAAATCTTGGTTCAACTCGGCTATGCCGAGAAAAGGCCCCAATGGGTCGTTAAAGACCTCATATCTTATTTTTCTTCATCATCATCTATGAACTCCATTATTACCTCATCATATGATCAGAGTCTTGATGGCTAAGAGCTAGAACAAAAAATAACAATGAAGGAAATTATATAATCCTAGTAAAGAAAGACAAGAGAAATTTCATAAAAAAAATGGTATGCATAACTTGCTAAATAAATGGTATGTTTAACTTATAGCATCAGCTTATATTGAAATTTATATGGTGAATAAAAGGCATTAAGGGAAGAAGTCGCTAAAGGTAGCTAGGTACCATAGAGATATGATGACATATTGTCACATGCGCTTGAAAAATACGTAAACATTCAGGTCGTGTTAAAAGTGTTAGAGGTTCATTGTCCATTAAGAAATTTTATGGTAACAGGAAACCATCTACTTCCATCTTAATAGCGGACATTCTAGCCATCGAGGCCAAATTCACAATTAAATTCAAAATTGAATTCAAGGCTTCCGAAGCAATGTTTTAAGCACAAATCAATCACCTTCATAACATGATTCTAGAGTAGAGGACTACCAAGACCTCTCAATGTGGCCCTAAGATAGAGGTGAAGATGGGCCCTACATACGTTCACGTAATGCCTAGTAGTTGTCAATCTGTGGACCTTCCATTTTTAGTTGCAAAATTATAGATAAAAGCTTTGAATTTCATTAGTTCCACTTTCATTTCCATTTATTCTTCCAATTCCACTTTTACTTCTACTTTTACTTTAAAGTAGCTAATGCTGATTTTTGGTGATTTTATAAACACCTACATCATGCATACTTGTTATTATTAATGAAGGTCAACAAGTGATTATGGAAAGGGGTGTGGTTTATTCATCTCTCATCAATGGTATGGTGCACAACTAACCTATCATGTCCAATCATGTCAAGGTATCTGTCAGATGAAGTATTTTATAGCTACCAAAATCCCTACTTTTTATGCCTACTAAATACCTCAATACAATTGAATAAGTGAATGGTATCTTTGTTCAGTGGCCACAACATTTCGTGGTTCTTAGAGAGGTAACAATTCCTCATGTTATAAAGCAATACAATTCAAATTATCGTTTTTCATATATCATATAATATATTAGTAATTGATAGGAACCCAATTCTAAACCATTAAAGAAGACTCCAAAGAATAAACAAGGTAACAATTTATCCAAAGAATCAGCTACAAAGGAAACTTAGCCTTTAGTTAATGAGGAAATTTTGACAAGTTTAAATGGTGACATGTAGTTTATGCATGATATGGTTGTTAAATTGCCTCCTAGGTACGTGTTTTATAATCCTGTAAATATTAAGGTGTTTAGGTATCCAGCAGATGATCATAAGATTGATGTCAGTATGAAACATATTGTTCAACTCCTCTCCATGTAATGGCTCGATGTCTCAATCATTCGTATATTTATTAAGTAAAATTATACCATTTATTACTAATATTGTATGATCAAACTACCATATTGGAAAATAATAACTTATGTATGTTTTGTGATTCATGCATATAGGCACTTTCATAGCTTGTGTACTCAATTTTTTATATCTTCGATTGGATTTCTGTGTCCAACAATGCTTCATTTGATGTTCACAAAGACTAATGTGGCGAAAAGATATATTATAGATGCTATGAAGGAATAAAGAGAAAAAGAATTCACTCTACTACCATACTTCCAAGAGTAAGAGAACATTTACATTCATATTTACTTAACTTTTACTCTAAATATGTTTACTAACTTCAACATATTTATATATCTCTAGTAACTATTGGATATTGAGCGTAGTTTGTTGTGGATGGAGTGAGACATTTTTCATGGATCTTTTAGCCCGTGGCAACAAAGATCTAAGTATGAAACCTCATCTTAACCTGTAAGTTATAATACTAGCAAATAGTTTCTACAGTTTTTGTAGAGTTTTAAATATATTAATTCTTATTTTGATATATTTATTTTTTAAAATCTATAGAACTTATTCTATATAATTGGAAAAAATAAAAGTGTTAAGCTAAAAGGAGTGACATTTCCATAAGAATATATTGAAATTTTTTATAAGTCAATAATCATTTTTTTGGCTATTTTTTTATTTTTTTTATTTTAAGTGCTCTTAACAACAAGTGTAGAATGTAAATAATATGTCATGAGTTTTATGTACAAAATTATTATATATCATAACAGTAACAACACATTACTTAAAGTATGTTATTTCAAATACTACCTAGTCAATTTATTTAAATGCACGTATGATATCTAGTTATTAGTTTAATTATTTTTAACATGTATTCGCTTGTCTATTTAATTTGTTTTATAGGCTTTTCAAAATGGACCATATAGTAAAGAATAAATTGATGAAATTCAACGTTTGTATTCCAACTATTTTGTAAGATAGTGTATGTAATTTTTTTTTGTTTACTTTATAAATTAATATCATATTAATTAGAAATGCAATTTGGGATTAATTTCTTGATAGCTTGTGGATTAATTATTATTGAATATTTAGGATTGTTGATTATTTGAGGCTTGTGTATGTGTTGCCTTTGTGGCTTTTATGTTGATATTAATTTTTTGTAGTTTTATATATTAGTTTTATGGCTTTTATGTTGGTGTTAATTTTTTTTTATATAGTTTTATATATTGTCTCTATAGCTTTTGTGTTGGTGTTTATGATCTACTATAGCTTTTTAAGCATGTGATGAATAAGATGGTTCTACTACTAATATATTCTGCAATTAAAAAAAGAAAAAAAATAGGTGTCGGTTATAAGAAAAAACTAATGAATATTAATATTATATGTGTTGGCTAACTATAGAGAGTTTATGCTTATTGTTTTATTTTTTTAAAAAAAATGTTACATTATATGTGTCAGTTCTATATGTATAGCTAATGCATATAACCAACCTATATGCATCGGTCACTATGACCGACACATAAAACACACCACATATGCATCTGATTGATAAGCATCACTCATTTAATCGATGCATAAAGTCTAATACATCTTATGCATATAATGTAATTTTATACTAACGATTTTTAGCTCCTTATCGAGGTGAAAAGTACCATTTAAAATATTTTCATGGATATAGAAAAATTTAAAAAAAGTATGAATTATTTAATTATAAACATTCATCATTGTGCAATATAATAGATAGAGCTTTTGGTATATTAAAGACAAGACTTTCAATTTTAAAAGCAATACCACATTACTCACTATATCGACAAAGATTGATTCTCATAGCATGTTGCACATTGCATAATTTTATTAAAAGAAAAGATAGAGCATACAAACTTTCACAGTATATGGTAGAGAATGACTAAAAGTTAAAAAAGAAAGTAGTCTTAGCATGGTGCAAGAAGGTGTTCAAGTAGACTTGTCTCAACATAGCCAAATAAGTGTGACCAAAAATTCTATTGCTAATCATATATGTAATGATTATACTAATCATCATCATAATTTCTACATAGGATTTTATTTATAATTTAAAAATAGCATTGCTAGTATCTTTTAATTTTTTGAATTAAAATTTATTATAACTTTGAGTAACTCTAATTTTACCTTTGTTAGTTTAATTTTTTGGGAATTTTTAAGATTTTTTTAATAGGTTATGACCACCCTTTATATAATTAGTTTATAAAGTAATATAAACATATATAACTAACTGATATAAAATTCAACTAATTTAGAATGATCTTATATTTATTATTTAAATTTATATTATTTTGTGTGAATGTAGAAAATAACAAAAATCTACTCATTGTTTAAAACTAATATAATAATAATAATAATAATAATAATAATAACAACAAATTTTATGAAAAAATAGAAAATAAAAGCGTGGAAAATAGATATAAATAAACAAAATTTTCAGTTCAGTTTTCTATTTGGAAAATAGAAAATAAAAATATTAATAAACAAATAAAAATTGAAAAAGAAAAAAAAATTCTCAAACTAAATGACACTTAAATTTGTTGCAATCCAAAATGTATCAAATTTAACACGAGCTTAAAAACTAAATATTGGTTATCCAGTCCTAACATAAAAGTCTACACACTTTTTTCAATAATTACTAAACTAAATATCACAAAACATGAACTTAAAAAAATTACAGTTTTAAATATTGTTTTTCTTGAAATTTTAAATATTGCATTTTTTAAATTTAGATTATATAGTATTTGAATTTAGGGCTGACAATTCGTATCGTATCATGTATAAATATATCGTATTACCATACATGTCAAATATAAACACATAATTTTGTGTCATTTAGTTGTTTAACACGCATATATAACTACATACAACTATACACACACACATTTATGTGCGCAAAATTGAATTTATAAATATGTTAAAACTTAAACATCTAATTATCTATGAGATTATTATTAATACAAATTATATCATTAATTTGCTAATTTTTATTCTCATATATTAATATAATTAGTTTTAATAAAATATATTGTAAATTTATTCATATATGAATTTATTCATATATTTAAAAATATTGATATAAAATTAAATATTTTACATATTTTTAAACATGTTTAATCGTATCATAATAGATTAAGAAAGTCAAACTCATATTGATACGTTTATAACATTTATATATTTAATCCAAACTCATATTTATTTAAATTTGTATCATATCATGTTATTTAATTATATCATGCTTCAAATTGTCTGCTTCATATACATTAAACATTTCATTAAGGAAACTCATACGTGAATATGGCAAAAATAATTATTTTCATTGTAATGATTTCAAAAAAAAAAACACTCCAAGTTATATACTCTTTTATTGTGTGTAATTTTTCATTGATAGTACTTCAAGTATATGACTCGTAATGACTTAGTACCTAAAATAATACTTATAACAAAAAAACTCTTTTTACTTTGATTTTGTAATGAAAAAACCTTCTTTGTCAGTTTAAGTTAAATCAGTCAACACAATGCTAAAGTAATAAATAATGGGTCTCAACATAAAATTTCTTTTTGTCTTTCTATTTACTATTTTACCCATTATTCCCTTTTTTTTTCCTTCTTCAGATCCATTGTTTACATTAGACTTGGATTCCATGATTGAAATCTCTGATGGTGAAGTGAGTTTGTTGTCCTTTATATTGCTCCTACTAAGCTTTTGACCTAGAACCAAGTGACTAAGTACACCAGGTGGTAGCCATAAAATCATTGTATATAAGAATTCCCCTTTTGTTAAGATCTCCATGCCATAGGGTATGGAAATGGAAAAATGAACCCATTTGTATTTACTTTAAATCCATTTGAGTTCAAATAACAAATACTAGTTATTAATCATAAAAGCGGTAAGAAAAAAATTTATCAACCACAACCACTTAAAGATTGAAAAATCATTAGAATTCTTCCTATAGATAAATCATCCACTTTTCTTCATTCGCTTCATGAAAGTTACCTCTTGAAAGGTAAAAGAAAGAAAAGAAAGAAAAGATATAAAGTTGTAGTTTTGTTTGTGATTCAGTATGGTGGTCAATGATTAGCACATTATTTATGAACCATGATACTATATGGGACCCTAGCTCTTTAACATCTTGTCTAACAATATCTCAATTAGTAATTTACTTTGATTAAAAGTAAGGGAGATAATTGATCATATACAAATTGCAAAATTACCATACATATTTTATCTTCTCATCATTTAGCCATTTATTTTGCCCAAAGGCCAATCCTCTCCAAAAGTGACATTCTTTTTCTACAAAACATTTTCGCATAAGTAAAAAAAACTATTAATGCTAAATGTGAAAATTAAGATCCTAAATCGTTGAGCGTTGCCCATGTCAAGTTCATGCCTCCATTCATGACCTAACCAGTATTAAGCCGCCATGTATAAGAACTAATTTTTGTTAAAGAATAACTTTTTATCTTTGAGCTATTTGCATTCACTGTTGTATTTTGTCGTGAGTTTCATTCAATTTCTCTCATTTAAAGGTAGTATTTGAAATGAATAAAATATGAAGTTTATATTCCACTAATTGACCTTGTATATGTTTGTTAAACGTCCTAATTGAAATTGTCTTTCCTTTTGTTGCCTCTGCTTAAACAATTTCCTAGTTGCTTGTTTGGATTTGTCAAAAAAAATTGTTTTTACAACATTGAAATATATGTTTCCCAAAACACATAGCATATGATAAAAACTACTATTTTCACATTAGCTAAATTTCTAGTTTACTTAGCCACCTAATTCAAGGTCAGATATTTAGTCAAAGCAATATGGAGAACAACAGACTCGCGTCACCACCAGAGATCTCAACCATGGAACCCAATTGCTAATAAGGACTATGGATTTGAAGAATAAAAAAAAGAATATGAATAAAGGGCAAAATATTAAATAGAAAGTCAAAATAGATTTTATGGTGAGTAGGGGTGTCAAAATATATTAGCTCTTGTCATGTTGACCTATTTTGGTGACACAATTAGGATCAACATAAATACTACTCATTTACTAATTATATCAATATGATGTTGGATTCTTAACATGCATCACATATATGACACAGTAAAAAATTAAAATTAATTGAACCCAAAAACTATGGAACATCCTATGAACATTAAAATCGGATCATACAATTAATATATAAGTTGATTACCTTTGTTTGCAACTTTTGATATTCCAAATTGTGAGTTTTTTTTTCTTTGTTGGTTTGTAAGAGTATCTACAAGAAGGAAGAAGAAGAAAACCTCCAAAGAGATGGGGTAACAAAGGTCCAAAGTGCTAGCTATGAAAAATTATCTTATGAAAGCGAAAAATGAGAGAAAAAAAACTATTATTTTTCTTAATGGGACAACTATGAAATTGACTCCTTAAAATGAGTATTTATACACTTTTTAATCCCTTTTAGGGCTGGAAAAGGAAAAGCCCTAATGGGCCAATTTTTCTAAGGTATAAGGCCCAATGTTAACCAAGTCAACAATCCTAATCCAATTTGGATTTTGTCCATTTTTATAACTCTTCTAAAATGCCCAATTCTCTTTCTTTCTCATTTGGATTTTATAGAAAACTCATTTTATATTTTCTTCATTCATCTATGGGTGTGACTTAATAGGTTTTCTTGTCATATTAGCAGCTCAAGTCTCTAGAGGAATCCTAATCCAATTAGGATTCTACGAGTCAAACACTTTTGACCAATAATGAATTTCTAATTAAATTTTTCTTGACTTAGCAAATCATGAACGGTATCTAGAAATACATCATGATCACCCAATTAATTAGAAAGTAAGTGGTTTGACTTTTAACCTGTCCATAGACAATTATCGTGCAATGCATCCTTTTACCAAACTATACCTCATTTGATTCAAAGCATGGACTGTGTGTCAACTCCCACTAGATTGACTACATCACATTTAATCCAAATAATATTAGTTATTTTCTATGAGACTCATACTCTAATCAGATATGTCATTGAAGACTTTCTTCAATACATGTCCACATTGGCCAAGGATTTCCGAGTAATGATCTCTATAATAAGCCATAGGTATACTCTCCTTCTATCAGGAGTTGTGAATCCTTGACTACTCAATTACCTTCGAATACCTCATGCTATACCCAATCACCACCCTATGAATGACCTCTTCAGAGGCAACAAAAAATGAAGTCAAAGTATAAGATTCAATATCCAAGATAACCTTAAGTATCTTAAGTTTAAGAATACTTGCACAATTGCTATGATGAGACTATCACTGACATTGAATAGATGTTGTGATTGTCTCATTGCAGGTCATCAAATGTACTTGTTACTCTTAGCAAGCATCCACATGTTAACTCTAAATAGATAATGTCTTCAGCTTATGAGATCAACTGTTTGACTTAGTTAAGGAGTATAAGATGTGATAGTCTATCCGGATTAACAATATCATATGACTAGCGATAATTTGGATATAAATATAATTACACATGATAGGAATCTCATCATCATGATCGCATCATGAATTTTTTCATATTGTGTTACATACCAATGACTTCATTAAACAGTTTAAGATTTATATCAATTCATATGTAATGAATATCATATAATGAAAATGTCTTTTATTAATAATAAATGAGTATGTAAAATACATAAGGTGATTGTCTTTAGGGCACCTCTCTAACATATGAATGCAACATGAAAATTAAATGGATTATATAAACATGTTATTTGTACACACATTTAATTTTTGTGTCATGTTAAGGTCATAAAAAATTACACAACATGACCTGTATATCAATTTAGCGATGACACGACTCAAAACAACCCCTATATTAATATATCAACACGTATAATTTTGTTTATGAGAAATTCTAATATTAGCTTTTATATTACTATAAATTATGCATGTCATAAATGGGTTGGGTATGATTGACACGGCCTAACACAAAACATAAAAATTAAACAGATTATAATATATTTATCTGTCAACCTGTGATAAGATCCATTTTGAACCATATCATGAATAGATCAACATGTTACTGATACAAATCCATATATGTTCAACGCTAACCTACTAATTTTATATGTTTCGTATGTTGGATTTACATGTCATGACACATTTTCTTACCCTTATGGTAGCATTTTGTTAGCTAATTTAATTGAAGTCAACGAAAGAAGTTTTTTGTTACAAAATTTAAGTAAAAAATGGTTTATGTTACAAATAATATTTTAGGTACTAAATCATTATAAGTCATATACTTAGGTACTGTAAGTGAAAATTAAATGATAAATGATACGAAACAACATGAATTTAATCTGATATGAGTTTGAGTTAAATGAATATATTTCTTAATCGTGTCAACACATTTACGATGCGAAAAAAAATTGTATCATAAATAGATTTTATCTATTAGATACATTTAAAAATATATAAAATATTAAATAATTTTAGTTATATTCAAAATTCAAAATATATAAAGTATTTAAATATATAATTATAATAAATATCTATAACATATATTTATATATGAATAAATTTATAATACATTTTTATAAAATTAATTATAGTAATATATTGTATATAGATAAATATTAATAAATTATTTTTATTGAGTAAGATATATATATATATATATATATATATATTATTTTAATTTTAGTTATTTGTATTTCTATTATATATGATATTATATGATAAACAAAAGTTAGTAAAAGATTCCATAATACAAAAATTGTTAATAATTATTTCATACAATTAGAGTTAATTTTAACTAATATGAAAGTTTAGTAATACACAGCTCTAAATTGATAGAAAAACTTGTTTTCTTACCATGTATTAATCCCTCAAGGGATGCAAACTTTTTAATATTTTTAATTAATTTCACATAAAGTTGAAAAGTAAATTGTTTTGCTCTGCAACAATCAATGATTCAAAATCACATTATCATATAGTTCACACTTCACAATGTATATAACTCTTTTTTTTCTTTTGTAATAATTAATTTTATATCGGTAAATATATTGAACTTACAAACTAAAAAACTTTATAAAATAATAATTGTGAACGGTTAAAATTTAATTTATTCAATTATATCGGTTAAAATTGATTAATTAAATTAATTGATTTATAAATAACTAAGTAGATTGATTTTTATGCGAATTAATTATATAATCAATTTAATTAAACACGATTAGTTAATTATGTTAGACATAATCGTGTATAACATTTTTAATAACACGACATAATATAATTAAAATATATATTAATATGATATGATTCGATTAATTAATCATATTATATCATATTCGATTAAGATACCATATAATTAAATACAACACCATACAAATTATTTCTAAAAAAAATCCATAAAAATTTTATCCGAATAAAAGAAAAACCATGCTCATTTCCCGGTTGTTTTTCTTTTCGTCCAAACTCCGCTGGACGCAGTCTTTCAATCTTCACCAAAGGTTTACTCTTAAGCCTTTGCCCATAGCTCTGATTAATCTTTGTTGTTGGGATATAGACCCTTCTGTTGGTACTTTTATTGAAAAAGAAATTTCTTTGGAGTTTTTACAACATGGTTTTTTCTCAATTTCAGGATTTTATTTTCTTTTGTTTTTTTTTCTTGTTCTTTTTAATTTAATTTTCGGTAATGCATATTAGTTCCCTAATGAGCAGTTTATTTCTTGTTCTTTTGTTGTATTGTTGGATTGATTGCTATGTGAATCCATTTTTCTGTTCTTTTATTAGGGAATTTGAGTTTATATGAAATTAAAATGTAGGCTTGATTCATCTAAGTGGATTCAATCGCGTACCTGTGAAAAATCAACTGGGCACAGACGAGGAAAGCTAGATGAGCATCATGTACCTGTGAATCCTGTAAAAATAAAGAATCCCCCCCTCGTTGAGTACCTTTTTAATTGTATGCTGCCTTATTAGCTCCCTTATTATCAGTGATTGATATGTGATTGTTCTCATTTCAATATTGCCATTAGTTTTTATTGTTATAATTTTTCAGCCAGTTGCTGTATTTGCTGGACTGGCATCTCTCTTTAATAATAATGATCAGCGGAGAGCAGTTCAAAAAGGTACTATGTTCTAATATTGTCAATTTACTGCATTGGTTAATTTAGGAATTTTACTCTTTTAAATTAACAGCTGAGAATACTCAGAATAGTCTTATTAAAGTTCTAAGTGATTTCTTTTTTTGTTATATTGTGTCTGAGATTGAACCATAGATTTCTGTAGCATCAGTAATCTGATCATAGTTAAGTCAACAGTCTACCTCTTCTTTATGGACTGCTGGATCGACAACTGCTTCCTCTGTTACTTGTATCATGTTTGAGATTGTGAGGGTTGAGCCTAGCATTGTATGTTGATGGGTCATTGATTGTACTTATTTTTTATTTGGATTGTTCTTGTGTTAGTTGCTTGGTTAAGTGGTGTTATGCACTCAGTTGCATTGACCAATTACTCCTATGTTCCTAACATGAAATAAATAGAAAAAGGGAATCACATTGTGTTCCCAATTCAAATGACAGAAGTGGAATATGTGAATTTGTTTGTTCTTCTAGATATTATCTATGGTTCTTCTGCTTGAAATGTTATTAGAAAAAATTCCTTTGCAAGCTTTTAAAATAATTTTTTTATTTGATGAATAAAATGATACAGTAATTGTTCCCATATTGGTGGCTAAAGCATGTTTTGATGAATCAGATGCTGCACTGCCTCTCATATTACTAGTCAACATTTTTCATTTCAAATCTTAACCTGTGTTTTTCTGTTACATTTTACTTTTCATTGAAACTTTACATATTGTTTCACCAAAAGTGTCCTGCAGTGAACTGTAATAATACCAATACATCAATGTCGTTGCCTAGAGTAGTCAATAAAGGTTCAAATTAAAATAGTTCTTAATTTGATACATTTTTAAGTAAGTCTATAGATATGTTTTTATAATTCTTCCTCTCAGCAACAGATACTTCTCCACATCCAAGTCCTCGGAGCAGTAAAATGTGCATCAAACTTATGATTTGTTTGAAAGCCTAGGCACCTCGTTTTAGCTAATCATAAAGCAAGGAAAATTTTGTTGCTTTTACATGTAATTCTCTTATAGCCTTGGAGGAAGTAGATTTTGGTCATAGATTGTAAATATTGTCTTGAAAAGTGTTTTGAGATAAAATTACTGTATTGGCATGAAACATTTTTCTTGGTGCACACCATCAAAGAACTAGCACTAGCATCTTTGCATGTCCTACAGATGCCCTGAGAATAACCATATTGACAAATATTTGAATTTTCTAGAAACATGAAACAATCAACATGGTTCTAGTTTTTCTTTTCTGTTTTATTTCATTTTGTAAACTCAACATGCTTGTTGTTTGAAACTGAGTGAACTAAAATGCAAAGGAATATTTCCACCCATAAGTAATCATGCTGATCAGGACAACAACATTATGAAACATAGGGTGACAGTTGTGATTGTGCTGTAATGTAACATAAAGATGATTTTGTATCTGAAGTTTGTAGTAATGGTTGGAAGATGTTATTTGTTGTTTATGTCAAAACGTTTCTGTTGCACTGACTTAGAAGACCAAAGAAATGTTTAGGCAAGAAAGGACTTGTGTGAAACAGAGATACCAAAGGGTAAAAGAAGTTTTGGACGAATGTAACATTCATTTTCTCCTTTTTTACTTCAATATGTCATTCAAACATTGATCAATTGACGATGCGTCATGCTGGTTTAATCAAACCATCTACTGAAGGATTTTGGTATTTTTTCTGAATTGCATGGGTTCAATATTAAATGTCAGAGACAAAAGATTTATGTATTATTGCATGAATAGTATCTACTGCCTTTATAGTAATTAGTCCACACTTTTCTTGCTCTAACATAGTTCCTGTCGTGCATATTGAATCAGGTGAAGGCAACAAATGTGATTGCCCCAGTGTGAAAGGACCAATTATTGGTGGTCCATTCACTCTGATGAATACAGAGAATCAGGTAGTTACTGAGCAAGACTTTCGTGGGAATTGGGTTCTTCTGTACTTTTGGCTATACATCCCCTCCAGATGTTGGACCTGATCAAGTCCAAGTGATGGCCAAGGCCATTGATAAACTAGGTTTGGTGGTTTCTTAGCTCTAAATAATAATGTATTCGACTCTCTTTTACTAAATTCCTTTTGGGTAGAATGTCTAACATGTGTATTAATTGGTTTAAGAATCGAAGGAGAATCTTAAGGTTTTACCAGTATTTGTCACTATTGATCCTCAGCGTGATACTCCCTCGCATCTTTGTGCCTACCTTAAAGGTTAGGAGACTCTTACAACTTAATATATTTAAAATAATTGCTAAGTTTGTTTAAATAACTTGATTTTATTAATGTTCTTGTAATTTTCATTGAAGGACTGCAGAATTTGATTCGAGAATTGTAGGACTAACGGGACCTGTCACTGCTGTAAGGCAGATGACAGAAGAGTACCATGTATATTTCAGAAAGGTTGAAGAGGAAGGAGAAGATTACCAGACATCTCATAAAATGTACAGCAAACTCCACTTCTTTTGTTTCCCAATCTTTTTTTTTTGGCTGCCTTCATAGCAAAAGTGTAAGTGGTTTTTATTTAAACATGCAGGTACTTAATGAACCCAAACATGGAGGTCGCAAGATGCTTTGGCACAGAGTATAATGCAGATGAACTATCAGAAGCAATACTAAAAGAAATAAAAAGAGCCTCTACATGATCACTCGACGATTTTGATGTTATTGTTATGATCACTTTATCTTTGATTATTTCCTCAAAATATTGTGGGAATGGAGATTCCCGGATTTATTGATTGAACTTTGAAGGATCACATATGGTGAAACTCAGATATCACACATGACTAAGGAGCAACTAACTAGCATGATAGTTTCTACCGTTAGAGCTAGTTTTTGATGGTTAATTGTAATTCAGAATTTAGAGACTATTTGTTCTTGTCGTTGAAGGTATTATCAACATGATTCTTTGAGATGATACTGAATGAAATAGACGTCATTTAAAATTTTTATTTTTATTTCAAAATATTTGATATTTTACAATTATCTATGAACATTAATATTTTTTTTATCTATTTTACCCTTATTTAATAATTGGAGAAATAGAACTTTAATTCTTTTTGGAAATGTATAGTAATAATAATAATTGGTGAAAATCTAAGAGTAATATAGTATTTTATTTATGTATTAAACACATTTCTTAATTATTGAATAATAATTTTAAAAACATCTATTTAGGAAAAAGAAAGAATATTAATTGTGAGGATTTTGAATTATATACTGCTCTTGGTGAGTGAGAGTTGTTTGGTTAACAAATTACATGTTTATAATTTTACCCATATGCATTGCACGAAGCATGTATTTTTTGATATGAATGTACTTGGTTATTTTAATATTCTCGATTAGTGATAATCTACTGATTGTTTGTAATACATTGACTTCTTTGGACATATAATGTTAGCCCATAGATTGATGATCATCATTATAGATTATTGTATCTTGCAAGATGAAAATTATATGATTTGGGCAAAAGTCTTAAAGAGATTCTTAATTAAACATGATTGTATATCATTTTAAGGTCTTCTTGGGGAAGCATAAAGTTTTAAAATATATTAGCATTGTTGTTTATTGGCATTAAAAGCTTATTGGCGAAAGCATGTTTGTTTGTCAGTTTTACAAGTTTCTTGGAGTAGCACATGTTTTACAAGGGATCATTAAAGTTTAATGGGCCAGCGTAAGTGGTAAAATTATAATGGGTTTTGGATGTTTTAGAAAGTCCATTAGGGTTATGACGAGAGTACCCTAGTGAGTATAAATATGTATGTTAATCCCTCTAATCTACTACAATGTATTATTTTACTCGTTGAGTATTAGTAGACATAGAGAGGAAGAACCATAATCGTTCCATGAACAATTGTGTGTGACTGATCAATATTTGTATATTGCGATAATAGAAGCAAACACGGATGCAAGCAAAAAAATATGTGAATTTAATCTCTTGATTATATGATTTTAATTTTGTGTATGATTCTAGGGCTTTATTTAATTTTTTTTTAACTCAGCACTGTTGGTTAAATTATCTGATTTGCAATCAGCTAAAATACTAACACAATGCATGATGTATGATCAATTTTTCACGCGTTTGATTTTTTATAGTTTTTCAATATTAGCAATTGAATCAAAAATTAAAATTTACAAAAAATTTAAGGTTATATTTGGATTAAAAGAATTTTGAATAAGGGAATTAGAACCATTTGTAGATTTATGTCAAATCTATTATTTGACTATTTAAAAAATATCAAAAACTACGAATTTTGGAAAATCTCTCAACGACCAAAATTCTTTATTTTTGAAGGATTTGATTCTAAAATCCATCATTTTTTATCCATGAGAGATTGTCGTTAGATTTTTTATTTTAAGATTGTCCCGGATAAATTAATAGTATTGCAAAACTGTCCTTAAGCCTAAAAATATTTGTCAATTTTTTATTTTATTTTTATTTATTTTATCTTTATTGGTTTGAATATTAATTAAAAAAATATTAATGAGTTCATTCAAAAAAGAAAAAAATATTAATGAATTAGCAAGCATAGTATAGATAATTAGTTTATATAAAATTTTAAGCAAAAAACAATTTTAACTATTTCAAATTTGACAATAATAATAATATCATCAATTATATTTTTTTAAAAATTTACTCTAAATTATATTATTTTACAATTAAATATAAACATAAAAAATATTTGAAAATACTTAATTAATGATAAATTACCAATATTTAGTAAATGGTAAATTTGAAAATTAATTATTAAATTCATATATTGCGATCATTGAAACAAATCTGAATACAAAAAAAAAATTATTTTATCAATTCATGAATTTTATATTCAAATCAAACGATAAAAATCTTATAATTCATTGATTTCATAATCCTTTAATTAAAAATCTATAGATTTTTATGAAAATCCATGGAATTTAAAATTCTTTAACCCAAAGAGACTCTAAGATTATGTTTGGATTAAGAGATTATGAATGAAGAAATTAGAATAATTTATAGATTTATGTTAAATGAATTGTTTGACTACTTAAAAAAAATCAAAATTCATGAGTTTTGAAAAATCTCTCACCTACCAAAATTTTTCATTTTTGAAATATTTAATTTCTCACAAATCCACCATTTTTTATCTATAAAAAATTTTTGTCATATTTTTTATTCCAAGATTATCGCTAATAAATTAATAGTATTCCAAAACTATCATTAATACTTAAAATATAGCAAAAAATCATTTTCCACTTTTTTATTTTATTTTCACTTATTTTTATCTCTAATGGTTTAAATATCAATTAAAAATTATTAATGACTTCCTTCAAAAAGAAAAAAATATTAATGGATTATTTTATTTATAAAAATTGTACAGATAATAAGTTTATATAGAATTTTGCGCAGAAAAATTTGTAACATATTTCAGATTTGAAAATAATAATAATTTCACCAATTGTATTTTTTAGAAAATTATAACATATTTTAAAATTAAAAATAATAATAATTTCATCAATTGCAGTTTTTAGAAAATTTATTCTAAATTATATTATTTCATAATTGAATATAAATGTAATAAAAAACTAGAAAATATTTAATTAATGATAAATTATCAATATTTTATAATGAATAAAATTAAAAATTAATTGTTAAATCTATAGATTGTGTTCATTAAACTAAACATGAGTGCAAGTAATATTTTATCAATTCATAAATTTTATAATTAAGTTAAACCATATAATTTTTATAAACCATGAATTTTATAAACCCATTGATTTAAAATTCATCAATTCAAACCAGGTCTAAATCATTTGAACCAAAAAATCGATAAATTGAATGAAATAAATCAAATTGAATTCGATAGATTGGATATTCAATTTCTGTTTAGTTTTGGTCAGTCTAGAACCAATGTAGTCCAACGACATGAGAAAATGGAAGGGAAGTAAGAGTCGTCAATCATAGAGGTTCAGACAGCTGTCCAACAAACGTGGAATATATTTATATATTATAATATGCCAACGTGCCTTCCTCTCTGTGTAAGGATCAAAGGGAAATTGAAGGAGAGGGCCCCACATTACAAATTTATTTACAAAATGGAATGGAAAAGACGAAGGGAGAGACTCCTTTTTAACTTTGCCAAAAATCTAGAGATCCACATTTCATCCAAGACCGAGTCTTTTGCTTCCTTTTTCCACCGCACAAGAAACCCAAAATTAAAAATTAAAATTAAAAAAATGCAAACACAAAAAAGAAGAAATGAAGAAATGAATGATCAGACCCTCAAACTTACATTTTCCTGATTGAGGAAATAAAAATAAAAACAATTGTACAACACCAGCAGCAACATTAAGTTTTTTTTTTTCAAAAAGAAAATTTGTTTTTCTTTTTATTTTTTTTCCATTTTCTCACCCTCATTATGATATCTTGTATTATTTTTCTGACTGAAACACTGAGAAAACCCAACAACTTTATTTCTTGGCAGCCACTCCAGGAGAGGGCCTTGTTAAATCATCTCCTGGGGATTGGCTACTTTTGAGTTTTTTTTTTTTTTATAAAAAAAGATTTTAATATCAAATAATGTTTACATACTTATTTTCAGAATTTAATGTACACCCAATGAATGCAATTTGTTGGCATTGTATATAAGAATTGAGGTTAATCATTCAAGAGGTCATAACACAAATGGGAGACATATCGCCTGATAAGAAATCTGGTTGTGGCCTGTTAAATGCAGTTTTCGGGAGGCGAGGTTTCTGGCCGAGAAGAAGTACATCAGCTAGCTCACTCACCACCTTGGGCGGCGGAAACAAACAGCCAAATACACCGCCAAAGAGGAGGAGGAGCGGCTCCGATGAGTCAGCATATCTAGAGATCTCTTCAAGCGTATCGGATGGTGCCATAAAACCCATCACCAAAGCTCCTGATTGCCCAAAGATTCCACCTTTACAACAATTCCAACAGCAACAAATCAATTCCCATAATCATCAGCAGCGTCAACACCCTCATCATACAAGAAAACCTGCAGACGAAGCAACAAAAGTACCGCCTAATAATGCAAACCAGAGATTTGGGTATCCGAATCAAGGCAGAAAGGTACCCAGGGAGGCCGTTGGAATCTCTGGCGAGCTGGAGAGCATGATCGCCGATCACCAAAAGTATAAAGGAAACAGCAACCTTGTTCGGGCTTCATCCGGCAACGTGATGCTTTATAGCAATTTAGGCAACTTGAGACAACCAGGAGCAGAAGGAGGAGGAGCAAATGCGAATCCATATAACAATTTGGCTGATTACAAGAATCCCGCAGCTATATCAAATGGCAAATATCCAAATTCTGTAATGGGCAATGTGGTAAGGAAACAACCAGAAGAGAAACCAAGTACCGCAGGAGAAGTAGGGTCCTTGTGTAGGGCTCTGTCAACTAGAATGGACCCCGAAGAATTGAAAATCATGGGGAATGAAGATTACAAAAATGGGAATTTTGCAGAGGCATTGGCTCTTTATGATGCAGCCATCGCCATTGATCCTAATAAAGCTTCCTATCGAAGCAACAAGAGCGCTGCGTTAACCGCTTTAGGTAGGATTCTCGAGGCGGTTTTCGAGTGCAGAGAGGCCATTCGAATCGAACCACATTATCACAGAGCTCACCATCGTTTAGCAAACTTGTATGCAAGGTACGTAAGTGTTCACATTAATTTTTCGGAAACTTAATTTCTGGTTCAAAGGAGATTATTCTATAAGGAGATTAATTATTAATCATATTGTTATATATATATAGATTAGGGGATGGAGAAAAGGCAATGTACCACTTCAAACATGCAGGAGCAGAAGCTGACCCTGTGGACATTGCTAAAGCAAAAGGCCTTCAGATTCTTCTAAACAAGTGCACCGAGGCAAGAAAACTGCGAGATTGGAATACACTAATCAAGGAGACGAAGACGGCCATTACTTCTGGTGCAGATTCAGCTCCCCAAGTAAGCTATCAAAGTTAATGAAATTTTCTTATTTTGTTTTATTTGTTTTTTATGGTTATATAATGGAAATGAATGCAGTATGTATCACCACAAGAAAATGTTAAAGTTTGGGAGGAAGGACACTAAGTCCTCGCTAGAAAGGGCTAAATAGGGATGAACTTGCGACTGAATAAGAAATATGTCGCTAAAAAAGCCTTGCATATATTTGCTGGTGATTTGTTTTTGTTTTTTTGGTGAAATTTTTAGTTAGACTAAATTTACTAGGTTATCCGTATGCTAATCCAATAAGAAAGTGACATGAATTTAATTATTTTATTCACTAACAATTAATAAATCTACGTACATGTAAATGTATACTTGTATTAGTTGAATGGATCAAATTTATCTAAGAATTTCTCTTATTTTTTTATGGATAATTATATAATTGAAATGAATGTAGATATATGCATTGCAAGCTGAGGCATTGATAAAGCTGCATAGGCATCAAGATGCTGAGAACGCATTGAAGAATGGTCCTAAATTCGAAGATGATGACTGCACTAGATATTTTGGCCCTATTGGTAGTGCAAATTTGTTAGCCATTCAAGCACTTGTTGATATGGCTTTTGGCAGGTTAGTCGTGCAGCCCTTTATATTCTTAATTTACCCTTAGTTTCATTCCTAATTACTATCGTCTTATTATTTGATTTTACCAATTCCTATATTTCAAGTTTTGATTTTTTAGATCAGTTCAAGAAACAAAAAGTTTTTGGTTTTTAGAATTTGGTTGAAAGATAATTCATCAATTTTTTTTATGCATATGCAGGAAAAAGTTGCCTTATGTATGAGTTTTAAATTAAAATTATTCAATATAAACTTTTTTTAAACATCACATCATGGTAATTATAATTTCAAAATATAGCATTAATAATATAAAAGTCAATTTATTGGTTTGATTCAACATTTAATGATAAACTCATTGATTATTAGGTGAAATTTAATTGGATTGTTCTATATAAATTTAATCTAAATAATTTTTTTCTCAAAATTAAGTTCAATATATCAATTATTATAGGAAATACTTATTTAGATGAGGTTTATGTAGAATAAAAAAAATATATGTAGATTAAAACAATAAAAATAAATTATGTAAGTAAAATAATTTATACAACACTGTCTAGTCTGTCTCATTAACTGGTTTAGCCCACCATGAATTAATTCGAAACAAATTGCATCAAAGAGGTAAAATTGATGCAGAAGTATAGATAGGTCATAATAGAAATACTCAGAAAGAGGAGTGTCTGGAAACTTTTGTTGGGGAACAACTCAAAAGGCTAATTCTAGCCGGAAAAAATAAAACAAAAAGGATACTAAAAGTCAAAGCCTAGCTCATATTTTGATCCCTACCGTCCGTTCAAATATTCCCAAAACATTGTCCTTGTTTATTTTCTTTTTATGCATTTCTAATTATTATTTCTAAAAAAACTTTCAAATTTCTAATCTTTATAGATAAACAATTCAATTATAGTAAAAAAGCTTGAACCGATGGATGGACAGATTTGATGAAGCAGTGGCAAAGGCTCAAAGGGCAACTAGGCTTGATCCTAACAGTAAGGAAGCAAGCATGATAATGAGAAGAGCAAAAGCTGTAGCAGCAGCTAGATCAAATGGTAATCAGCTTTTTAAGGCAGGCAAATACTATGAAGCGTCTAATGTCTATGGTGAAGGACTTGAACATGATCATTACAACTCTGTGTTGCTCTGCAACCGAGCCGCCTGCCGGTGTAAGCTTAGCCAGTTTGAAAAGGCCGTGGAGGATTGCACTGCTGCCCTCAATGTCCGCCCCACTTACTCCAAGGCTCGACTACGACGAGCAAATTGCTACGCTAAGGTGAACTTTCTTCTGTTTCATAAGGATAGACTCACTTTTTGTTTTTTCAATTAATATAATTGAAATTATAAAAAATTTGGTGAATAGTTGGAAAAATGGGAAGCGTCATTACAAGATTACGAGATATTACAGAGAGAATTACGGGAAGATGAAGAGGTTAATAAGGGGTTGTTAGAGGCTAAGGCTCAGCTTAACAGGTGAGAATGTGAAGTTAGAAAGAAACCAAATAGCAGAAACAAGAATGACACCAACTTGCAGGAACCGGGAAGAATGAAGCCTCTACGACCAAAAATATAAGGGGATTCCATCTGGCTACCATTGCTGGGAACTGTGAAGGAGAAAACCATGATTAATTCAATTAGGGAAGGAGAATTATTTAATATAGAGATGGAAAATTAGGTACCATGTTTAGAATGTGTTGTAAATTAAAATACTTGGCCCATTTTTATTTTTTTTTAATGTATAGTTGTATGCTTGCTTGAAAATTTTATGGGGAAAAAGAAAATTTGTTTGATCCTCCTTTAACGGAAAGGAAAAGACACCTTTGGAAAAACTGAAGATGATGTAAATCTTTAATATTTAGGAAAATTATATTTTGACACCCTTAAATTTTTCGTGTTTTAACTATAAGTTTTTAAATTTTGATTTTGTCAAGTTGAATTTCTAATCAATTATTATTTTCTATACCAAGCTCTTACAAAACAGTAATTAAAACTAGAATCAAATGTTATACACTAATTATTATTTGACTGAAAGTGTGAAGTCAGTGTCTAAAATTTGAATTCATTTGTTTCTATTTTTTCATAATCTTATTTATCCTTAGGTATTAAAGGCAAGAGGAAAAAAATTGTCATTCAATAAGTGCAATAGAAAATAATAATTACTTAGCATTTTAGGAGTTGTGGACAATTATATTTGTTTTTTTTCTCTTAATAGATCAAATTTAGATTTACTTATGAAGTTTTGTGTATAAAAGTTTTTGCTTTAAATTCTCACTTATTGCCTAAAAAAATGAAAAAAAAAACATTAAATTCTCATATTTTTTTAATCAATTGATGCTAGTTCAATTGGTAAATCTATCATGAAATAACTATTTAATTGTATAAAATAAATGTATAAAATTACGAGTTGAATATTCCGCCTCTAAGTAAAAAAAAGTTATATTTTTCAATATTTCATATTGTCATATCGTGCATAGAATATACTTTTATGCTAGCACATGATAATGCTATAGCAAAACTAACTCTTTTGTGTTTAGCACATTAATGCGTTCCATTTTTTCAGATTGTTATATTATAAATTATGATTCATGTTATATTATAAATCTTCTTCCTTTATACTAGTAAAATAAAAAAAATACACACTTTTTTAGAAAATTGATTTTAGTGAACTATTGAATATACAACAAGTTTATTGTTTTTAACTTAGAGATTTATTGTTTAAAAAAACTATAAATTCATCATTTATAATTTGTTGTTTTATTACTTATAGATTTATCGTTTACAACTAACATATTCATCATTTTGAATTTGTAAATTTATCGTTTACAACTTATAAATTTATCGTTTACAACTTATTGGTTCATCGTTCGTTTTACAACTTGCAAATTTATCATTTACAAATTTATTATTTCATCATTTATAAATTCATCGTTTACAACTTGAAAAATTTATCGTTTACAACTTGCAGATTCATTATTTACAACTTATTATTTCATTACTTACAGATTTATTGATTTACAACTTGTAGATTTATCGTTAACAAACTTATTATTTTATCACTTACAAATTTATAGTTTTATAACCTGTAGATTCATCATTTTAAATTTTCAGATTTATCGTTTTAAATTTACAGGTTCATCATACACAACTTGTTGTTTTATTACTTACTAGTTCATCGTTTACAAATTACAGGTTTATTATTTTTAATTTTCAGATTCATCATTTAGAAGCTATTGGTTCACCGTTTAGAATTTACATATTTATTGTTTATATCTTAGTTTCATTATTTACAGATTCATCATTTACAAATTAAAAATTTATCATATAAAAACTATAGTTTCATCGTTTGAAACTTACAAATTCATCATTTACAAATTCATTGTTTTTACCAAAATTTGTCTTCAACCTCTATTAATTCAATTTTCTCTCTTTATATTTCTCATTTTTAATTCAAATATTTTTATTTTCAACCATTTTATTCTATAAATATATCAAAACTAATATTTTTCATCTCAAAACAATAATAATAATAATACTTAAAACATAAAAAATACTAAAAATAAAATTAAATATACAAATTAAAAGTTTTTCCTTATAAAAAAATCTAAAATAAACTGAAAAACTTTTTTAAAAAAATAGACAGAGAAAACAAAAGAATAAAAAAAAGAGAATAACAATAAAATACATGTTAGATACAAAACACGTCATACATATGAATCATTAAATAATGCATTGTCGTTTTAAAATCGAGACTACGATACACTGTGAATATGGATTCATAATATAATTTGTCAATTTTTCCTTTCCTATACCTAAGAAATGGGTCGGGATTCAATAGCTTTTTCAGATTGTTCAAAGTTCGAGTGTTTTTAACTTTGGTTTGGTTAAATTTGAATCGAATTTTAAGTCAAATCAATTTTTTATTGTTAAAATTATTGAATTTGATCTTTAAATTGAATTTAAAATTTTAAATATTGTTTTCAAAAAGAAAATTGATATCATCGGGGGTATAATTAAGAAATTAGCAATGTTAGAAAAATTAATCGAAAACAAAATTCAACTTTTCATAATATAAAGTTACAAAGTTATAATTATAAAATGTAAACTATATATGGACTCGTTTAAATGTACCTTGATCAGATGAATTTAGGAGAAACATTTTGGATTTATAATCTCGAATATTTTATTTTCAAATTCATTCACTTAAAATTTTGCTTTCAAAATTTGACATATATTCAGAGTATGATTATTTAAACGTAAATAGGATGTAAAATTTAACATTGTATTGAAAACAATTATATATTTATTTGTTACGGTAAAAAAATACTAAATACACTTTTATTTGTAAATATAATTCTCCTTTCTTTGCTTTCATTTTCTTCATTTTCTTACTTTAATCAGTATATAGCCATGTCAAAAAAAGAAAAAAGAAAAAGAAAAATCAGTATAGCCATCAGCCACTAGAATTTGATATGTAATACTATTTACCAGAGACTGAGAGGTATATAAAGATCTGAAACTGAGAAATTATACAATGTATTCATGCAATTTTAATATTAGCAATCACTACATGTGCATTGAACTAAAGAACAAAGGCTTAGTAACAAATCATGAATTTTATATTTTATGATTCTCAAAGAAAAAAATAAACAATCATTAGAGCAGAAAAAAATTAAGGGTTTATTTAATTCAGCTGTGACCGTTAGCTATCTACGGTTAGCAATAGCGGATACTGGATACAAGATAGCGGTGACGTTGGCGACCAATGATTTACATTTGATTTTAAAGTATTTAGCAACTCAGCTATTGAAAATTAATTATAATTAATTATAAAATAATTATTTGTAATTAAATACAAAAATATATTTTTAACTAATAAAAAATTATTATAAAATGTTTTGAGTACAAATAAGAAAATTATTTTATATATTAAATATTAGTTAGATTTTGAACTAATCAAATATCCAATTTAGCTTTTAGAGTATCTCTAATAATACTCTTTATTTTAAAAAAAATTATTTTAAAGAGAATAAAAGGAATCTTAAAGAATTTTTAAATATAAAGAGTAATTTTTTTTTATAAATTCAATGAACTGTTTATATTTTACTTTTCATATTAATTTATTCCATAAAAATTAATATTTAATAAAAAAATTAAATGACTTTATTATAAAGAGAGAAAAAAATATTTTAGAAAAATACACTAATAAAAATATAGGATATGAATAGAAAGTGGATGTGCATTAATTACAATTAGAATAAAGAGTGAAATTTGACTTTTTAGTTATAGAAAGTCAAATTCAATTTATACTCTAAATTTTAAAGATATAGAGTTAATTAAAAATACTTTTTATAGAACAACTCTTTAAAATAAATAACATAATCTAAATAAAGAGCTTGTTAAAATGCTCTTAGTTTATTACACTGATGGACACTAAGAAAAAGAGGAAAAAATAGAAAAATGAAAGACCTTACTTAAGATTAAAAAAAAAAATTAGTCAAGTCAATTGTTTGATAATTCGAATTATTTTTGAATTCAAACTTTGAATAATTAAGGTTGAAGGCAATGTTTTGAACGAGCACAAATAAAGTATATTCCAAGTAAAAATAATATATTTAGGAAGTCAATTGGATGAAAATTTTAGAAATTGTTTTTAGACATTCATATTTGAATTTCACCATATTTTCTTTTATATATGTATTTGATCCAAAAATATTAGGCAAAATCTAATCCCTTAAATTTTTAATTCTTTCAATTCATCCTCTCATGATTTATTTTTGATTAATTTAAGCTATCCTCATAGTTTATTGACAGCAGCTTGAAAAATTGGCTATATTTCGTAAAATTAGCTAATAATTTAGTTATCCGCTAATAAACTAGTTATACCTGATAATCTAATTGATTGAAATATAAATATTTGGTAAAATTAGCTGAAATATATATATATATATATATATATATATATATATATATATAATGTCAAAAATTAAAAATCTAAATTCAGAGTTAAAAAATATAATGATATTTGACAAAAACATTAAGGGCATAATTTTTCTAGAAATTATAATCTAGTTTTTTCAAATAATTTATTTTACCAAAACACAACTTATTGGTTAAATTAAATTATTAAATTATAATTTAGTTTGATATTAACAAGTATAGCACAAGCACTTGAAAATTGCATGCTATACAATTTATTTCAATATAAAAATAAGATGACATATTGGCATAGATTTAAAATTCAAAATAAAATTAATCAAAATAAATGAAAGAAAATTAAAATAGAAAAGAAAATTAATTTTTAAAAATATGGTACTAAAAGCTTTTGGTAGAATATCCCCTCTCACTTCACTCTTGTGTCATAAATAAAAATACTAAAAAATAAATTCGCTTTGTCTTTCTTATAGTCAACGAGTTTCTTGAAGAATTAACGACTTATTGAAGAATGCTCTCACACTTTACTTCAATTATTAAAGAATTAGCAAATTATTTAAGTAATTTTGATCTTTTGGTGGTTGATTTCGGCTAGTCAGTGGCAGGAAAAGAAGAATTTTACAAGTTTTCTTTTTTTGCACTTTAAGCAACAACCATTTTTGTATTGTATGTTCTTCAAAGATTAATGGGTATTCTCCCAATTTTGACCAATTCAACCCTTTCAAAAATCATAACCCACGTAAACAAAACCTCCTAAAAATCATAATTCATCTTAATCATTTGCGGTGATTTGCTCGTGGTGCACAAAAAGTGTCATAGCAATGCAGGATTGTGGCGATCTGTTGCGTGTGGTAGCCTGGCATAAGCAGCACATATGGCTAGGGAAGAAGAAAAAAGAGGAGAAAGATGAGAGCGGGAGAAAGGAAGAAAAAGAAAGCGGAAGAAGAGGGGAAGAAGGACAATTTCCTTTTTTTTTAAATATCTTTTATTATTTAAGTTATCAGAAATTATGAGAATATCAAAAACAATGCACAACCAGTCAAGCATTAAAAGTTATAGTTCCTTAAAAAGTCTGATAGAATTGTTGAAACAAAATTTGTCCGCTTTGCATAACCAAATTCCAACACTTTTGTGTTTAAAACTCAATTTATGATTAATCCATGTGAGCTTAAAGAAAATCTTTCCAGTCACTGAATTTGATTTTTATGGAAAGTCAATCTATATTTTATGTCAAGGAAATCACAGTCCTTAATATTGATTGATTGTGAATATTGCAAACAAAATGCCTATTATGATTTCTATGATGAAAAGGAATTTCATCTACTAGACAAAGAAAAAAGAAGTTCAAATACTTAAAAAAAAACAATGTAGATATAAAAAATCATATTATTATATTTTTAGAAAGAAGAGACATTATGTAAAGAAATATCTAAACAAGTTTGAACAGACAGTTCAGTTAGTTCAACATCTTGAAGAATGATTCAATGTTGATCTTAAAGATACAAACATTGAATCTTTATTTTCTGTCGATGATGAACTCACAGATGATGCACTCATGGGTATTTAGTTATAACATTCTTAAAAAGCTCTGATAATGAATAATATTTTTCCATAACAATAGAGTCTGATCTAGCCTATGAAATAGGTCAAATATCTAAAAAATAGATTGTACCATATTATCCAGTCGAGTTATTCATGAACAAACAAATATGTCAAGCTCATTAAAGTCATTGTTTTCATTGATATTGGAGCTCACAAGACAATAGTCAACCCAAAACTTTTTCTAAACCACTTTTGGAAAGCCCATAAAGGATTTTTCAAGACTAATGGTAAATATTTCTCAACAAAAGTCATTACAAAAAAGTCCATAAAAATCCAAATTTTTCTAAACTGTGCTATTTGGACAACATTTTAGTTTGACACTGCCAAAAAATGATATTCTTATTGGATTTGATATTTTAAGTCAACTACTATAGTTAGCAATGGGTGATATTGAATTGAAATTAAAAAAATAGTTTCTCCCATACACTTTTACATCGAACTTATTCCTGATATCTATCACAAGTCCATTTGAAAATATTCAAGCCCAATTAATTCAAAACAGTTGTTTTGAAAATTATGTAGAATTTTTATCCAAATATTTCAGCCCATTATAGACACTGTTAACCTTGTGGGGTATTTTCGTCATTTTGATGATAACAAATAATATAGCAATATTGTATTTAACATACTTGTTTTTGTAAGTATATTATACAGGACATGAATTAAAATAGCAAAAATGGAGAATTGGAAGAATAATCATTGAGAAACAAAAATCAAGTAGTAGCATGTTCACTGTCGTGACTCTAGGAGTCACTCCCGTGAAGGAAGTTAACTGTTACCAAAACCAACATTTGAAGTTCACGGCTATGAAGGAAAAACAAACCGTGAAGTAACAATTTCAGTCACCCCCATGAAGAAAGGTGTCACCCCCGTGAAGCTTCATGCAATTTCATCCAGAGAGCTTCACGACCAGAGTCACCACTTGGTTCACGGCTGGGAAGATTGTCACCCCCGTGAATAAAGGTGTCACTCCCGTGAAGATTCATGCAATTTCATCCAGAGAGCTTCACCACCAGAGTCACCACTTGAATCACGGCTGGGAAGCTTGTCACGCCCGTGACTCAATATGTCAAAAACATTCCAGAGAGTTTCACGACCAAGGTCACCACTTCAGTCACGGCTTGGGAAGAACTGTCACCCCCGTGACAAGCATAGTCACGCCCGTGAACAATGAAAGAGAAAAATGTCAGGCGCGATTTTTTGGTTGGTACAACGGCTAGTTTCTTATTTAATGCACCCCAACGGCTATATTCAGCCATGAGAGTATAAATGAAAGTCATTTATGCATTAAGGAAAAAGAGGATGATAAGAAAAACAAAAGATTAACATATACTTCAAATCACAAACTATCTTGTACTTTCATACTTTGAGAACAAATCAATTCTCTGTAAGAATCTTTTTGCTCCTCATATTTGAGCAATAAAGATTTATAAGTGGTTCTCTCTGTAATCTTCACTCAAGTGAGCTTAGGGTAGTTCTGGTTTAAGAGTAGAACACTTGTAAGGGTTAGTTGTGTAAACCTCCAAAACACAAAGTGTAGGTTGTTTGTGTGAGCCTGTAAAACACAAAGTGTAGGTTGTTTGTGTGAGCCTGTGAAACACAAAGTGTAGGTTATTTGTGTGAGCCTATAAAACACAAAGTGTAGGTTGTTTGTGTGAGCCTGTAAAACACAAGGAATTGGTTATTGTGTGAGCCATTAAAACACAAGGGATTTCTAGGTTAGGTGTGAGCCATTGTGAGAAACACCATAGTTGGGAGTGAGCTTGTAAAACTCTATTGTAACACTTAGTGTGTTAGTGAAACTCCCAATTGCGATTGGGGAGAAGAGTAGGGTTTGTTAACACCCGAACCTCTATAAATCTGTGTGTCAAATTTTCTCTATTCCTTCTAAAATTAACTGTCTATTTCCGCACTTTAAAGTTTAATTTTTAAAACTCCAATTCAACCCCCCTTCTTGGCTTAATATCTGGGCAACAATTGGTATCAGAGCCTTGTCTAGCATCGAAGCCTAAAAAGTGCTAGTAAAGAGTAAGATATGGCCAGTGAAGGATTCCAGAGTCTCAAACCTTACTTTGATGGAGCAAATTATGCCCATTGGAAGTTTAGGATGGACACATACTTGGATAGTGAAGGAATTGAAGTCTAGGATAGTGTACGAAAAGAATGGACACCACCAACCAGAAGAGGAGCTGATGGTGAAGAAGAAATCTCATCAAGAGATGATTGGACATAGCCTCAAAGAAGAGCTAATTTCAAAAACAAGAAGGCAATGACAATCCTATCAAACTCATTATCTATTGAAGAATGTGGGAAAATACAATACTGCTCAACAGCATATAGTATGTGGAAGACATTGGAGAACTATCATGAGGGAACTAAGCAAGTCAAATCCAAGAAGATTCAACTTCTAACCTCAGAATATGAGCTCTTCAAGATGAAATCCAATGAGTCAATCACTGACATGACCAACCGTCTTCTATCCATTATAAATGGAATGAGAAAACTTGGGAAGCATCTGAGTTTGGAAGATGTAAACAATAAAATCCTGAGAAGTTTTCCTCTTAAAGACTATGGTTCAAGAGTTGCTGGCATATAAGAAGCAAATGAAGATATGAGCATCATGAATACTGATGTGCTGATTGGCAAGCTTCTCACACATGAGATGGCAGTAAAGAGAGATAGAGAGCTTGAAGCAGAGCCAGAGAAAAGAAAACCCTCAGCACTCAAAGCCTCTACTTCAAAATCTCAAGAAGAAAGTGAAGATGATGAAGATATGAGTGATGATGAAAATGAGGACATCGCTATGCTTTCAAGGAGATTAAAAAGAATCATTGAGAAGAAAATGAGCAATTCCAGAAAATTCAGGCAAAGAAACCTCAAACAAATTTCTAATGATACACATAGAAGTAAGGAAGAGGTAAAATGCTATGAATGTGGAAAGAAAGGACATATCAAACCAGAATATCCAAGGCTCAAGAAGCATAAGAGCAAATACCAAAGAGACAATGGGGAGAAAGGTCATAAAGCCACATGGGATGACGAAAGTTCTTCAAGTGAAAAAGATGATAATGAAAGTGAAGAGGTCAACCTATGCTTCATGGCTATTGAGGATCACATCTCAGATAAGGTAAGATCACTACACTCATATTCTTTCAATAATGATAGTAATAGTGATAGTGATGATGATGATGATGAGCAAAGCCTAATAGAAGAATTAAATATAGAACTAGAGAAATATAGAACTAAATTTAGTACCTATAGAAATAATATCTCTAATTTGAAAAATGAGATAGATGGTTTAGAAAAAGAGAACATAAAACTTAAATCATCTAATGAATCTCTTCAAAAGTCATTAGATAAATACTCATCAAGACCCTCAACAGCTTCATTGTTAAAAGAAAATAATACTTTGAAAAATGAAGTTGAAGAACTTAGAAATTCCATTTCTAAATTTCACAAAGGTAAAGAAAGCTTAGATACTCTCATTGTGTCTCAAAGACCACCCTTAATAAGACATGGTCTAGGATTTAAGAACATATCATCATCTTCTCACAAAACTATATTTGTTAAATCTAAAGAATCTCACATCTCCACACCTGTTAGAATTGCACCAAGAAATAAGAATGTTAAACCTTCTGTACAGAAAAAGAATAATCATGCCTTTATGTATAGGAAGCATGCATCTAGAAAAATGCAAATTAATCATGATTGTGCATGCCATTGTTCTCAAAATCAGTCTAATAGATTTATGGCATTTAAACACAGTGTAATACCAAAAAGCAAGTCTAGACCGAAACAATGTAATTATTGTATGAAAATGGGTCACATAAATAAACATTGCTGGATAAGGAAGGCTCATTGGGAACCTTCATGTGCTAACCCCCAAGGACCCAAACTCATTTGGATACCTAAATATCATACTTGATTTGTGATTCTATAGGTATGCCTCAAGTCCACAATAAACAAAAATGCGTGGCTAGTAGACAGTGGATGCTCAAGGCATATGACAGGAGACAAAGAACTCTTCAATGAAATCAAAAGTATTGATGGAGGTAAAGTTACTTTTGGAAACAATGCAAAGGGTAAGGTAATTGGCATTGGTTCTATTGGTGTTAATGGTACTACTTTTATTAAGGATGTCTTACTTGTTGATGACTTGAAACATAACTTGTTAAGTGTAAGTCAATTATGTGATAAAGGAAACAAAGTAATCTTTACTTCAAATGAATGTCTTGTAATCTCTATTGATGGTCAAGAAATATTTAAAGGAAATAGAGATATCTATACATACGTAATAAACTTACATGAGTTATCTAACCATTCATCTAAGTGTCTTTGTGACTACTAGTGATGAGTCTTGGCTGTGGCATAGAAGACTTGGTCATGCTAATATGGATTAATACAAAGTCTCAGTACAGGAGAGCTAGTAAAAGGATTACCAAGAGTTAAATATGAAAAAGGAAAGACATGTGATCCTTGTCAAAGAGGAAAGCAACACAAGTCATCTTTCAAAGCCAAAAATATAGTAAGTACTTCAAAACCTCTTCAACTCCTGCATTTAGACTTGTTTGGACCTACTAGAATTGCTAGCTTAGGAGAAAAACATTATGCATTTGTCATCGTAGATGATTACTCTATATTTACTTGGGTGATTTTCTTAGCTCAAAAGAGTGATGCTTTTGAAAATTTCAAAAATTTTGCTAAAAGAGTTCAAAATGAAAAAGGATACTGCATTTCAAAAATAAGAAGTGATCATGGGAAAGAATTTGAAAATGAAAACTTTGAAAGCTTTTGTCTTGAACATGACATTTTACATAATTTCTCATCTCCTAGGACACCTCAACAAAATGGGGCAGTTGAAAGGAAAAATCGAACATTAATTGAAATTGCTAGAACAATGCTTAATGAATATGAATTACCAACTTATTTTTGGGCAGAAGCCATAAACACTGCAAGTTATATTTCAAATCGAGTTTTCAAAAAACCTCTTTTAAACAAAACCTCATTTGAGCTATGGAATGGAAGAAAGCCCTTGGTATCATACTTTAGAGTATTTGGATGCAAGTGTTTTATATTGAACACCAAGGACAATCTTGGAAAATTTGCCTCTAAGTCTGATGAAGGTATCTTTTTAGGATACTCTACAACCAGCAAAGCATATAGAGTATTTAATAAAAGATCATTAACGGTTGAAGAATCCATGCATGTTGTTTTTAATGAATCTAGTAGACTTGATCTTGTGAAAGGTAGTGCTCTTGATGATGTTGTAGATAATATGGAAAAACTTGTCATTGAAAATGGAAAAGAAGAAAACGATTAAGAAAATTTACTACCTCAAAATCAAGAACAAATGGAGCAAGAACTTCCAAAAGAATGGAGAATGACGAAAGATCATCCAAAAGAGCAAATAATTGGTGATCTATCAAGGGGAGTAAGTACTAGATCTCATTTCAAGCATTTAGTCACTGACATTGCTTTTATTTCACAAATTGAGCCTAAAAACATTGATGAGGCTCTTAATGATGAAAGTTGGGTAATTGCCACGCAAGAGGAACTCAACCAATTTGAGAGAAATAAGGTATGAAACCTAGTACATAGACCCAAGAATCATCCAATCATAGGCAGCAAATGGGTATTTAGAAATAAATTAGATGAACAAGGGTTAATAACCAGAAATAAAGTAAGACTAGTTGCAAAAGGATATAATCAGGAAGAAGGTATAGATTATGATGAAACATATGCACCTGTAGCTAGATTAGAAGCTATAAGAATACTCTTAGCATATGCATGTCACATGAATTTCATCAAATGAGCTCTAAAGTACCAAACAACTCATAGTAATAAATCACAAATCCAATACATACCATGTATTCCATTCCATTCATCAGTATCATATAAGTATCAATAAAGTTGAAACATATAATCATTACTCTTTACGTATGTAAATGTTTTGCTTATTTTATTTTGTTGTGACCAAGTTAAACAAATATTGCCCGGGTTTCCATGTGAACATTTGTCATGTGAACATTTTCATTTGCTAGCTAGTTTGATCATTTGTTTCATTTGCACATTTGTTGGGCCATAAGTCTCTTCTTTTGCTTTACAATATTGATTAACTAGTCACAACGCCTTTTAAGTCCATATGCATATGCATTTGTAACAAAGCATCCATCAACCATTGCATCTTTATCATATATACCATACATATATCCCATATATACCTCATATGTCACGCATATACCTTGTGTTAACCTTGAGGGGTATTTCCATCATTTTGATGATAATAAATAATATAGCAATATTGTATTTAACATACTTGTTTTTGTAAGTATATTATACAGGACATGAATTAAAATAGCAACAATGGAGAATTGGAAGAATAATCCTTGAGAAACAAAAAGCAAGAAGTAGCATGTTCACTGCCGTGACTCTAGGAGTCACTCCCGTGAAGCCAACTAGCCGTTACCAAGAAACCAATATTTGAAGTTCACGACCATGAAGGAAAACCAAACCGTGAAGTAAGCATTTCAGTCACCCCCGTGAAGAAAGGTGTCACCCCCGTGAAGCTTCATGCAAATTTCATTCCAGAGAGCTTCACGACCAGAGTCACCACTTGGGTCACGGCAGGGAAGATGTTCACCCCCATGAATGAATGTGTCACCCCGGTGAAGGCTTCATTCAATTTCATCCAGAGAGCTTCACGACCAGAGTCACCACTTGGTTCACGGCTGGGAAGAGTGTCACGCCCGTGACTCTATATGTCAAAACATACCAGAGAGCTTCACGACCAAGGTCACCACTTCAGTCACGGCTTGGGAAGAACTGTCACCCCCGTGACAAGCATATTCACGCCCGTGAACAATGAAAGAGAAAAATGTCAGGTGCGATTTTTTGGTTGGTATAACGGCTAGTTTCTTATTTAATGCACCCCAACAGCTATATTCAGCCATGGGAGTATAAATGGAAGTCATTTATGCATTAAGAAACAAGAGAATGACAAGAAAAACAAAAGATTAGCATATACTTCAAATCACAAGCTATCTTGTACTTTTATACTTTGAGAACAAATTCATTCTCTGTAAAAATCTTATTGCTCCTCATATTTGAGCAATAAAGATTTATAAGTAGTTATCTCTGTAATATTTACTCAAGTAAGCATTGGGTAGTTCTGGGTTAAGAGAATAACACTTGTAAGGGTTAGCTGTGTGAACCTCCAAAACACAAATGAAAAGGTTGTTTGTGTGAGCCTGTAAAACACAAAGTGTAGGTTGTTTGTGTGAGCCTGTAAAACACAAAGTGTAGGTTGTTTGTGTGAGCCTGTAAAACACAAAGGAATTGGTTATTGTGTGAGCCATTAAAACACAAGGGATTTCTAGGTTAGGTGTGAGCCATTGTGAGAAACACCATAGTTGCGAGTGAGCTTGTAAAACTCCATTGTAACACTTAGTGTGTTAGTGAAACTCCCAATTGCGATTGGGGAGAGGAGCAGGGTTTGTTAATACCCGAACCTCTATAAATCTTTGTGTCTGTTTTTCTCTATCCCTTCTAAAATTAACAATTTTATTTCCGCACCTTAAAGTTTAATTTTTGAAACTCCAATTCAACCCCCCTTCTTGGTCTAATATCTGGGAAACAATTGGTATCAGAGCCTTGTCTAGCATTGAAGCCTAAAAAGCTCTAGTAAAGAGTAAGATATGGCCAGTGAAGGATTCCAGAGTCTCAAACCTTACTTTGATGGAGCAAATTATGCCCATTGGAAGTTTAGGATGGAGACATACTTGGATAGTGAAGGAATTGAAGTCTGGGATAGTGTACGAAAAGAATGGACACCACCAACCAGAAGAGGAGCTGATGGTGAAGAGGAAATCCTATCAAGAGATGATTGGACAGAGCCCCAAAGAAGAGCAAATTTTAAAAACAAGAAGGCAATGACAATTCTATCAAGCTCATTATCTATTGAAGAATGTGGGAGAATACAGCACTGCTCAACAGCATATAGTATGTGGAAGACATTGGAGAACTATCATGAGGGAACTAAGCAAGTCAAATCCAAGAAGATTCAACTTCTAACCTTAGAATATGAGCTCTTCAAGATGAAATCAAATGAGTCAATCACTGACATGACCAACCGTCTTCTATCCATTATAAATGGAATGAGGAAACTTGGGAAGCATCTGAGTTTGGAAGATGTAAACAATAAAATCCTGAGAAGTCTTCCTCTTAAAGACTATGGTTCAAGAGTTGCTGGCATAGAAGAAGCAAATGAAGATATGAGTATCATGAACACTGATGTGCTGATTGGCAAGCTTCTCACACATGAGATGGCAGTAAAGAGAGATAGAGAGCTTGAAGCAGAGCCAGAGAAAAGAAAACCCTTAGCACTCAAAGCCTCTACTTCAAAAGAAGAAAGTGAAGATGATGAAGAGATGAGTGATGATGAAAATGAGGACATCGCTATGCTTTCAAGAAGATTAAAAAGAATCATTGAAAAAAAGATGAGCAATTCCAGAAGATTCAAGCAAAGAAACCTCAAACAAACTTCAAACAAAACACACAGAAGTAAGGAAGAGGTAAAATGCTATGAATGTGGAAAGAAAGGACATATCAAACCAGAATGTCCAAGGCTCAAGAAGCATAAGAGCAAATACCAAAGAGACAATGGGGAGAAAGGTCACAAAGCCACATGGGATGATGAAAGCACTTCACGTGAAAAAGATGATAATGAAAGTGAAGAGGTCAACCTATGTTTCATGGCTATTGAGGATCACGTCTCGGACAAAGTAAGATCACTACACTCATACTCTTTTAATAATGATAGTAGTGATAATGATAGTGATAATGATGATGATGATGATGAGCAAAGCCTAATAGAAGAATTAAATATAGAATTAGAGAAATATAGAACTAAATTTAGTATATATAGAAATAATATCTCTAATTTGAAAAATAAGATAGATGGCTTAGAAAAGGAGAACATAACGCTTAAATCATCTAATGAATCTCTTCAAAAGTCATTAGATGAATACTCATCAAGACCCTCAACAGCTTCACTGTTAAAAGAAAATAATACTTTGAAAAATGAAGTTGAAGAACTTAGAAATTCCATTTCTAAATTTCACAAGGCTAAAGAGAGCTTAGATACTCTCATTGTGTCTCAAAGACCACCTTTAGTTAGACATGGTCTAGGGTTTAAGGACACATCATCATCTTCTCACAAAACTATATTTGTAAAATCTAAAGAATCTCACATCTCCACACCTGTTAGAACAACTCCAAGAAATAAGCATGTTAAACCTTCTATACAGAAAAAGAATAATCATGCCTTTATGTATAAGGAGTATGCATCTAGAAAAATGAAAATTAATCATGATTGTGCATGCCATTGTTCTCAAAATCAGTCTAATAGATTTATGGCATTTAAACACAGTGTAATACCAAAAAGCAAGTCTAGACCGAAACAATGTAATTATTGTATGAAAATGGGTCATATAAATAGAAATTGCTGGATAAGGAAGGCTCATTGGAAACCTTCATGTGCTAACCCCCAAGGACCCATACTCATTTGGGTACCTAAATACCATACTTGATTTGTCACTCTGTAGGTATGCCTCAAGTCCACAATAATAAAAAATGCATGGCTAGTAGACAGTGGATGCTCAAGGCATATGACAGGAGACAAAGAACTCTTCAATGAAATCAAAAGTATTGATGGAGGTAAAGTTACCTTTGGAAACAATGCAAAGGGTAAGGTAATTGGCATTGGTTCTATTGGTGTTAATGGTACTATTTTTATTAAGGATGTTTTACTTGTTGATGGCTTGAAACATAACTTGTTAAGTGTAAGTCAATTATGTGATAAAGGAAACAAAGTAATCTTCACTTCAAATGAATGTCTTGTAATCTCTATTGATGGTCAAGAAATATTTAAAGGAAATAGAGATATCAATACGTACATAATAAACTTACATGAACTATCTAACCATTCCTCTAATTGTCTTGTGACTACTAGTGATGAATCTTGGTTGTGGCATAGAAGACTTGGTCATGCTAACATGGATTTAATACAAAGTCTCAACGCAGGAGAGCTAGTAAAAGGATTACCAAGAGTTAAATATGAAAAAGGCAAGACATGTGATCCTTGTCAAAGAGGAAAGCAACGCAAGTCATCTTTCAAAGCCAAAAACATAGTAAGTACTTCAAAACCCCTTCAACTCCTACATTTAGACTTATTTGGACCTACTAGGGTTGCTAGCTTAAGAGGAAAACATTATGCATTTTTCATCATAGATGACTACTCTAGATTTACTTGGGTAATTTTCTTAGCTCAAAAGTGTGATGCTTTTGAAAATTTCAAAAACTTTGCTAAAAGAGTTTAAAATGAAAAAGGGTACTGCATTTCAAAAATAAGAAGTGATCATGGTAAAGAATTTGAAAATGAAAACTTTGAAAGTTTTTGTCTTGAACATGACATTTCACATAATTTCTCATCTCCTAGAACACCTCAACAAAATGGAGTAGTTGAAAGGAAAAATCGAACATTAATTGAAATGGCGAGAACAATGTTTAATGAATATGAATTACCAACTTATTTTTGGGCAGAAGCCACAAACACTGCATGTTATATTTCAAATTGAGTTTTCAAAAGACCTCTTTTAAACAAAACCTCATTTGAGCTATGGAATGGAAGAAACCCCTTGGTATCATACTTTAGAGTATTTGGATGCAAGTGTTTTATATTGAACACCAAGGACAATCTTGGAAAATTCTCCTCTAAGTCTGATGATGGTATCTTTTTAGGTTACTCTACAACCAGCAAAGCATATAGAGTATTTAATAAAAGATCATTAACAGTGGAAGAATCCATGCATGTTGTTTTTAATGAATCTAGTAAACTTGATCTTGTGAAAGGTAGTGCTCTTGATGATGTTGTAGATGATATGGAAAAACTTGTCATTGAAAATGGAAAAGAAGAAAACGATCAAGAAAATCTACTACCTCAAAATCAAGAACAAATGGAGCAAGAACTTCCAAAAGAATGGAGAATGAACAGAAATCATCCAAAAGAGCAAATAATTGGTGATCTATCAAGAGGAGTAAGTACTATATCTCATTTCAAGCATTTAGTCACTGACATAGCTTTTATTTCACAAATTGAGCCTAAAAACATTGATGGGGCTCTTAATGATGAAAGTTGGGTAATTTCCATGCAAGAGGAACTCAACCAATTTGAAAGAAATAAGGTATGGAACCTAGTACCAAGACTTAAGAATCATCCAATCATAGGCAGCAAATGGGTATTTAGAAATAAGTTAGATGAACAAGGGTTAATAACCAGAAATAAAGCAAGACTAGTTGCAAAAGGATATAATCAGGAAGAAGGTATAGACTATGATGAAACATATGCACCGGTAGCTAGATTAGAAGCTATAAGAATACTCTTAGCATATGCATGTCACATGAATTTCAAACTTTTTCAAATGGATGTGAAAAGTGCATTTCTAAATGGCTATATAGATGAAGAAGTATATGTAGAACAACCACCAGGTTTTGGAAGCTATGATTTGCCAAATCATGTTTTTAAACTCTCAAAAGCTTTGTATGGTTTAAAGCAAGCTCCAAGAGCTTGGTATGAGAGACTAAGTTCTTTTTTACTAGAAAATAGCTTCACAAAGGGAAATGTTGACACTACACTGTTCATCAAAAAGCATTAGCCTGAGATACTAGTTGTTCAAATTTATGTTGATGATATAATATTTGGTTCTACTAATGAGCTGCTTTGTCAATAATTTGCTAAGTGCATGACTAGGGAATTTGAAATGAGCATGATGGGAGAACTTAAGTATTTCCTTGGTCTACAAAACAAATAAAGAAATGAGGGCATATTCATCAACCAATCCAAATATGCCAAAGACTTAATCAAAAAATTTGGTATGGAAGGATGCAAAAATGTCAAGACTCCTATAAGTACATCACCAAAATTGGACAAAGATGAAAAGGGTAAGAGCATTAATGAAAAGATTTATAGAGGTATGATCGAATCACTTTTATATCTCACTGCTTCTAGACCCGATATTATGTATAGTGTTTGCTTATGTGTGCGATTTCAATCATGTCCCAAAGAATCTCATCTAAATGCTGTAAAAAGGATTTTAAGATATTTACATGGAACATTGCATCTAGGTTTATGGTATCCTAGGAATTCATCTTTCGATATTATAGGATATTCAGATGCAGACTATGCTGGTAGTCTTTTGGATAGGAAAAGCACTTCAGGTACTTGTCACTTCATTGGAGAATATTTGGTTTCTTGATTTAGCAAGAAATAAGTTTCAGTTGCTTTATCAACTGCTGAAGCTGAATATGTAGCAGTTGGATGTTGTTGTACACAAATTCTTTGGATAAAACAACATCTTAAGGACAATGGTCATGAGATAAACCATATACCTATAAAATGTGACAACACCAGTGCTATAAATCTTTGAAAGAATCCTATTCGACACTCTAGAAGTAAACATATTGACATTAGACATCACTTTATTAGAGATCATGTTCAATATGAAGATGTTGAATTAGAATTTGTATGCATAGAAAAGCAATTAGCAGATATTTTCACTAAGTCTCTAAATGAGGATAGATTTAATTTCATTAGAAGAGAACTAGGTATGATTGATGGATTAACCTTGTAATTACAAGAATATGAAATTTTAATTGTTGATCTTAAAACATCTCACAAGTTATAAGATAAAAAAATTTTATGAGAATTTATGCTTTATGAAGTAAAATCTTTGTTGAAATGATTTAGTCTTGTTGCAGAACTTAATTTCAATCTGATGAAAATTATAGGGAAGTCACGCCCGTGACTTATACTCACGCCCGTGACTTAAGTGGCTCAAAGAGGCAGTGTCGTTCACGACTTTGGTTCACGACATGCTTCACGGCTTCAAGTGGTAAAACATAGTTTCACGACTTTCGTCACGCCCGTGGCAAAGAACCGTCATGCCCGTGATAGAGTGGCACGCCCGTGATTAATTACACCCAAAAACTCACAGACGCTTTAACGCCTTGTGTCACGGCTTGCTTCACGGGTATAAGTAGTGAAATTCAACAGTTCACGTCCATGACAATATATTCACCCCCGTGACCTATGATCATGCACGCCCGTGATGTTCATGGATCACGCCCGTGAATGCATTCATGCTCTTCATTCACGGGTGGAACACTGCTTCAGCAAACCGTGAACACGACTATTCACGCCCGTGACACCCCAAGCCATGCCCGTGAATGTATCGAATATATAAGAAAACATCCGGTTACAATCTTCATTTCAACTCTCCATCTTCCAAAACTGCTCTCATTTACTCTCATTCATTGAGACATTGAAGATTCCGTCCTCAAAGCCTTAATATTTCCCTATAAATACCATCAAAAAGTTCGAATCTTCAGCAGAAATCATACACCTCTAGGGTCTTTTATCAAAATTTCTGTCAAAATCTTCTTCAACTCCATCAACTACTAAATTTCTTCAAATATGGAGTCTGCTTCATCAAAGGGAAAGAGAAAGAAGTCTCATGCACCAAAGAGGTATTCAGATTACCTCATGAACATCATTCCCGAAAGTTGCCATCCTCGGTATGCAACTTTGAAGAAGAGACCTATTTTATCATCAAGGTCCTTCAAATGGCAGACAATCCATAATTTCGGACTCGAGATGGCTATGACAGAGCAACTTCAAGCCTATCATCTAAGAGAATTTGTTCAAATTCATCTGCCAACCCTACAGGAGCCAACGCTGGAATTTCTCAGCACCTTGCAGGTTTCACCAACTGGAGTGGTGAAATTCCAACTCTGCAAAAATGAAAACACCCTCAGTGCCATTGCTTTTGGAGAATTATTCAACCTACCATCTGATGGCATTCTGAATGAGACTAAGGTAGAATTCTCTGCCCTGCAGCATGGACACATTTTGGCACGGATTGCAGCTGGGATGTCAAGAAAACTAAGAGCACACATCTCAGAACCCCAGTACACAGGTATTTGCATAGGTTTCTAACCTATAGCATTTTTGCTCGGGGAGAGAGCAATGGAACTATTAGGAAGTCAGAACTCTTCCTATTCGAGATGGCTCGCAGGGGAGTCACAGTGGCGCTTTCCAGATGGTTTGCAAATCATCTTCTCTCCATCGCCACCAAGCCTACAGGAGATATCCTGATTGGAGCTTATGTCACTCATATGGCAGTGAAGCTCAATTACTTGAAGCTGGATAACCATCACTTCAACATCATTCCTGCACACCCACGAGATAGGCTGGATATAGAGTCATTCATCAAGATGGGAGCACCTGTCAGAATCGTTTTTCAGAACGATATCTTCTACCGCTTCACTGATACTGCTGGAGAGATTATCTGGGAAGATCATGACACGGAGAATTTTAAAGCAGGCCTCCAGGGAGTCCAGCAGAAAAAGAGGGCTAGGATTGAGGAAGCAACTCTAGCCATCGAGCAGGACATTGGACAGTCCTCAGCCTCCACACCATCTTTAACGCAGCAGGTGATCAACCTCTTGGCACCATGTTTCGAGCAGCTGCAGACTTCCATGGATGAGGGGTTGGAAAATCTCAAGGACTTCATGGAGTCTCGGATCGACAGTCTTGAGGCTGAAGTAGCTAGGCTTCGTGATAGGATGTCTGGCTAGGATATAGGCTAGAGTGTAGCCTAAATTTGTTATGTTTGATCATTTTTTTGTTTGTTTGTTATGTTTTCTTATGTAGGAAATCTTAAATTTCCTTTCATAGTTTGTATCCCTTCCTTCATAATATATATTTGCTTTTGTTTACTTTAATCTACATATTCTTTTTGATTGATGACAAAAGGGGGAGAAAACTAGCAATATATGATAGATAATATATGATAAGGGAAAGTAGTATCAAACTAGCAAAAATAAGAATAGTGAATCAAAAAGTGAAACAGACTTTGAATTGATTTAAAAATCTTGATTCAACTTTTCAGATGCAAAGTAGAAAAACTGAGCTTTTATATACTTTAAATATAACCTGAGTATACTTTGCATACACCTTAAGAGCAAGTTACAAATAAAAACATGTCATGATACACCTTACATATACTTTATGTCTTGAAAAGGAATTATGGTATAAATTGGATATACTTCTCATATAACTTGCATATACTTAAAAACTAGTTAAAATGCTACATCTTTATTTACTATTTTTGCATATTATATTTTTTATTCTAAGTATATTTTGAGGGGGAGACTTCTCAAAATCACATATTGCTAGATTATTTGTCACCATCAAAAAAGGGGAGATTGTTAACCTTGAGGGGTATTTCCGTCATTTTGATGATAATAAATAGTATAGCAATATTGTATTTAACATACTTGTTTTTGTAAGTATATTATACAAGACATGAATTAAAATAGCAAGAATGGAGAATTGGAAGAATAATCATTGAGAAACAAAAAGCAAGAAGTAGCATGTTCACTGCCGTGACTCTAGGAGTCACTCCCGTGAAGCCAACTAGCCGTTACTAAGAAACCAACATTTGAAATTCACGACCATGAAGGAAAACCAAACCGTGAAGTAAGCATTTCAGTCACCCCCGTGAAGAAAGGTGTCACCCCCGTGAAGCTTCATGCAAATTTCATTCCAGAGAGCTTCACGACTAGAGTCACCACTTGGGTCACGGCTGGGAAGATATTCACCCCCGTGAATGAATGTGTCACCCCGGTGAAGGCTTCATTCAATTTCATCCAGAGAGCTTCACGACCAGAGTCACCACTTGGTTCACGGCTGGGAAGAGTGTCACGCCCGTGACTGATTAAAGTCACGCCCGTGACTCTATATGTCAAAACATACCAGAGAGCTTCACGACCAAGGTCACCACTTCAGTCACGGCTTGGGAAGAACTGTCACCCCCGTGACAAGCATATTCACTCCCGTGAACAATGAAAGAAAAAATGTCAGGCGCGATTTTTTGGTTGGTATAACGACTAGTTTCTTATTTAATGCACCCCAACGGCTATATTTAGCCATGGGAGTATAAATGGAAGTCATTTATGCATTAAGAAACAAGAGAATGACAAGAAAAACAAAAGATTAGCATATACTTCAAATCACAAGCTATCTTGTACTTTTATACTTTGAGAACAAATTCATTCTCTGTAAAAATATTATTGCTCCTCATATTTGAGCAATAAAGATTTATAAGTAGTTATCTCTGTAATCTTTACTCAAGTAAGCATTGGGTAGTTCTGGGTTAAGAGAATAACACTTGTAAGGGTTAGATGTGTGAACCTCCAAAACACAAATTAAAAGGTTGTTTGTGTGAGTCTGTAAAACACAAAGTGTAGGTTATTTGTGTGAGCCTGTAAAACACAAAGTGTATGTTGTTTGTGTGAGCCTGTAAAACACAAAGGAATTGGTTATTGTGTGAGCCATTAAAACACAAGGGATTTCTGAGTTAGGTGTGAGCCATTGTGAGAAACACCATAGTTGGGAGTGAGCTTGTAAAACTCCATTGTAACACTTAATGTGTTAGTGAAACTCCCAATTGCGATTGGGAAGAGGAGTAGGGATTGTTAATACCCGAATCTCTATAAATCTTTGTGTCTATTTTTCTCTATCCCTTCTAAATTTAACAATTTTATTTCCACACCTTAAAGTTTAATTTTTGAAACTCCAATTCAACCCCCCTTCTTGGTCTAATATCTGGGCAACACCTTGCATATACTATACATATACCATGTATATATATCATATATGTCAAACATATACCTCAAACATACTACAAGTATACCACTTATATATACCACAAACGTCACAAATTATCCAACATCATATTATCAATGATAAATTATAAGAATCATATGGATCACATAGCAAGCAACATTTATATGCACTAAAGAATTCAATTGATAATTAGACTCACCTTTCTCCTTTGATTTCGACCCCTAATTTATTGTCTATCCGCTCCTTGTGGGTCTCCAATATGTTGTGAGCCTAATATGAAAATATAATCAATTAACTCATGATTGGGAAGACTTAATTTGGCTTAAACAAATTAATATGCATTGTTTATATCAATAGTTAAGATTTTTCCTAAGAGGCAGTGTGACCTTATGAGACTCTTTAGCCTATAAATTTTTCTATACTTGACCAATTATTCTGATTATTATTCATAATTCAAACTAACATATAATTATATAACATATTAAAATTTCAGACCAATTGGATCATTGTACAATGTTTGGAGGAATTTCTAAATGTGTTATGTTTTCTGCCCTTAGGCAGTTTCAGGCTACCAATTTTGGTTCATCATAACTTATAATATATAAGTCATATTTCAATGAAAATTTACAAACACTTATATAGGTTCAAATGGAACATTTTTCATGTTTACAAATTTTATCAATTATGTCTCTAAGGCTTAAAATTATATTTCGCTGGTCCATAACAGAGTTGGCTTCCGAACCAGTATGAATTATAAAGGCCATAACTTAGCCTCTACATAACATATTAAGATGAAATTAGTACCCACATTTAGATAAGACATAGACCTATAACTTTTATATTTTGATAATTTACATAATCTATCTCTAAGGAGATCAAAATAGCCAAAAATATTTCTAGATCTGCCTAGGGCACTAAGCAGTCAGCTCAAACTATAGAACAATCATGGTTCCATTCACCATAACTTAAAATATATAAGACATAAAAACTTAAAATTTGGTATAAAGATACATAACACATATTTCTACAACTTTGATGTTTTGAGATACTTCAAATAATGGCTTTATCATATTCAAAACCAAAGAACACAATAGCTAACTTAGCTAAGGTTTATATCCAGACTAGTTCCAATAATATGCCAATATCTTTTCATACACACAATAGTTTGCCCAAATATTTATATATTCATAAATCTAAGACATAGATGAACACGTTTTATGTTTTACACTTATCCAAATTCGATCTTTAAGATCATCAAAACCATGGCATAAAACACTGTCTATTTATGAACCCTAAACACCATAATAAAGATTAACACAAAAATAAATGTTAACTCACTTATAATCACTCTTGGCTAACCTTGTTGCTGCAATTTTTGGAGTGAAAGAGAGAAGAAAAGATGAATGGAACTTCAAAAAAAATGGATTGAAGGAATGAAGCAAAGAAGAAGTTAAAGCCACCACCACCTAATAAAAGGAATGAAGATAATGACAGCCTAATAAGTTAAAGCCACCCCCACTTTTTCATCAGTTCCTCTTTCTTTTCTTTTCTTTTTTTAAATTTTATTTTTCTGAATTTTTTTTATTTTTCTTTTTATTTTTTATTTTTTTAATTATTCTTATTATTATTACACAAATCAATACAATATACAATTTAATCTTTTGATTCAATTTAATTAAATTAACAATGTAAAATATTTATTAATCTTAATCTAGTCATTTTACTTACTTTTATTTAGTCACTTTATTCAATTTATTTTTAATATCTTGTTACCTTCATTTAGGTTATAAGAATACACGTGTTGCTCGATACAATTGCAATGTATTAGGACATGTAGCTAGCGCGTGTCATGAACTTATTCCTATCAAAATACATATAAAATGCACATGTTCAAGTGAAATATATGCAAATGCATATGTCAAAATAAAATACATGTAATAATGCATATGTGGGAATTCGAGGATGTTACATATGACACACGAGATTTTTAGAGGTTCGGATATTAACAAACCCTATTCCTCTCCCCAATCTCCATTGAGAGTTTCACTAACACACTAAGTGTTACAATAGAGTTTTACAAGCTCACTCCCAACTATAGTGTTTCTATCAATGGCTAACACCTAACCCAGAAATTTCCTTGTGTTTTAATGGCTCACACAATAAACCAATTCCTTGTTTTTTATGACTCACACAATTAACCCTTACAAGTGTTTCACTCTTAATCCAATATACCCAAACTCACTTGAGTAATAGATTACAATGAAAACACTCACTAACCTATAATGCTCAGAATTTACCCAAATAGGTTTTCACAGAGAATAAAGATTTTGTTAAAAGTAATTAATGAACAAATGACTATAACAAGATTTTTGATTCGAAAGTAATTATTGTTCTCTTGTTTAGGATTCATAAATGACTTGCATTTATAATTTTTCAACGAATTATAGCCGTTTGGATGCATTTAATGCGAATATGTTATCTCATGGGCATGACTATCTTTCACGGGCATGACTGATTTGATCAATCACAGTTGGTATAATCCTTCATGGCCGTGAACTTTAAATGTTAGGGAGTTGGCGTTAAGCTATATCACGGGCATGACATCATCAATCACAGGCATGAACATGCTATTTTTTCTTATTTTGACCTTCAAATGTTGTCTTTTATTCTTACATCATATTTTATTCAAGATATACCCTGTCCAACAAACTTAGAACACAAGCATTGTTAAATAAATTATTGCTATTTTATTTGTTAGCATCAAAATGACAGAAATACCCCACAAGGTTCAACAATCTCCCCATTTTTTATGCTGACAAATAATATAGCAATATATGCTTTTGAGAAGTCTCCCCCTCAAAATATGCTTAAGAGAAAAAGTAACAGAGTGAAAGAATTGAGCGACTTATAACATGAATCTTTGCTTACTAGGTAGGTATATGCAAGGTATATTCAAAGTATATCAATTTGTTTGCTTAACTAGTTAAGTATATGCAAAGTATATTCAAAGTATATCAAATTGTTTACTTAACTAGTTAAGTATATGCAAAGTATATTCAAAGTATATCAAATTGTTTGCTTAATTAGTTAAGTATACAACACATTTGCACTCATATATTGCTAGGTTCTCCCCCTTTTGTCATCAACAAAAAATAAACCATGAAAATGATGTAATTATATTAATACAAAATAGAGGAAGTACAAAGTTTAAAAATGTGAATTAAAGTCCTACACTCATAATAATAGAAACTAGTAAAAAAATGAAAAAGTTAGGACTTTAACTAGGCTTTGAGTCTGACAATCCATCTCTAAGGCATACTACTTCCACCTCGAGGCTATCTATGAGAGATTCCATAAAATCTTTGAGGTTTTCCAACCTCTCATCGATGAAAGCCTGCAATAGGTCAAAGTGAGGTGCTAAAAGATCAACCACCTGCTGTGCCAAGTTAGGTGTAGAGGTCGCGGATTGACCAACCTCTTGCTCAACTTCTAGGGTCGTTGTCTTGACTTGGACTCGTTTTCTTTGCTGGATTCCTTAGAGGCTAGCTTTGAATTCATCCGAATCCTGGTCTTCCCAATCAATTTCACCAGATGGAGTGGTGAATCAGTAATAGACATTATTCTCATAGATTATTCGAACAGCTACTCCCATATTTATAAAAGACTCAACATCTAGCCGGTCTCGAGGATGTGTTGGAATAAGGTTGAAATTGTGTTCATCGAGCTTTAAATACTCGAGCTCAATTACAAAGTGAGTCACGTACCCACCAATCAAGATATCTCATGATGGCTTTGTTGCAATTAAGAGAAGATAATTTGCAAACCATCGAGACAGGGCCACAGTTAAACCTCTTCATGCCATCTCCAGGAGGAAAAGCTCGGATTTTTGGATTGCACCGTTGTTATTGCTTCTTGCAAAGATATTATAGGTAAGAAACCTGTGTAAATATTTATGCATGGGAGACCGAAGATGGGTGCTCTTAGTCTTCTTCACATCTCAGCTACAATCTAACCCAAAATGAGTCCATGCCGGATTGGCATAGAATTTTACCTCACTCTCATTGAGGATACCATTTGAGGGAGGTTTGAAGATAGTGCCAAACTCCGCTACTGTGAGAGTGTTCGGATGCTTACAAAGTTGGAATTTGATTGTTCCAGTGGGAGAAACTTGCAAAGTGCTAAGGAACTCGAGAGTTGGTTCCCTTAGCATTGGCCGATGAATATCCATAAATTCCTTGAGATGACAAGCTTATAGTTGTTCTGTCATGCTTGTCTCAAGACTATAGGTCTTGGCAGCATTCCACTAGAAGGAACGAAACAAAAGTAAGGGCCTTTTCTTAAGAACAACATATCTCGAATGACAATGCTCCGGAATGATGTTGAGAAGGTAGTCCGTGTAGCGTCTCGGAGCATAGGATTTCTTCCTTGTGCCTTTTGATGAGTCGGGTTCCATTGATGATTTCAGAATGGGTTTTTGGAGAATGAGTTTCTGACCAGGGATTTTGAGAACAAACTTAAGATGTTATGATTTTTAAAGAGAATAAATTTTGAAGGATTTTATAGATGGAAAAGGATATGAGGGGGCCGTAATTTGTGAGAAATATTGAATGAGGGTGATAAATGAGAGAATTTGTATAGTTGGGAATGAGATAAAATGGAAGAAATCTGTTTTATAGTCGACATAGTCACGATCGTGAATAGTAAATCACAGGCGTGAAATGTCGTGGTCACGGTTTGTTGAAAAGGCGCTCTAGCCGTGATGAAGGATATGAATCAATTCATAGTCATGACATTAAATAGTCATGGGGGTTACTTGTGAATTTTCGCGGTGGTGACAAAATGAGTCACGGTTGTGAAGAGCAATCTTCACTACTTATGACCATGAGGCAACACGTGAAACAAAGCGTGAATGGTTCTGTAATTATTTGGTGTTAAAGTTCACGGTCGTGAACAAAGAGTTTCGTAGGAGTGAAAGAAAAGAGTTATGGGCATGAAACATAGTCTTCACTACCTTTAGCCGTCAAGTATGTCGTGAAGCAAGGTGTGAAAGCTACTGAAGCTTTTCGCGATTATGATCACGACCGTGAATATATGTCACGAGCGTGAATTACCTTAAGTCCTCAATAAATAAAAATAAGTCTAAAATAAGACTAAAAGATTTTGAAGATGCTTCTAACCCATGTATTTCCATCATGTTAACCACTTCATACCTTAAAAGATTAGACAATAAAAAAAAAACATATAAAGGAAATTAACATTCAAGGTTTGACAATTTTGACAATTTTGACAATCATACTTAAGATAAACATCAAGCATATCAAGCTCTCTTCTTATGAAATTAAATCTTTCTTCATTAAGAGACTTGGTGAAAATATCTGCCAATTGATTGTATGTATAGATAAATTCTAATACAACATCTCCATATTGAACATGATCTGTAAGAAAATGATGTCTTATGTCAATATGCTTACTTTTAGAGTGTTGAATGAGATTCTTAGATAGGTTTATGGCACTTGTATTGTCACATCTGATAGGTATATGGTCTAAATTATGACTATAATCCTTAAATTGTTGTCTCATCCATAGGATTTGAGTACAACAACATCCTGCTGCCACATACTCAGCTTCAGCGGTAGAAAGAGCAACTGAAACTTGTTTCTTGCTAAACCAAGAAACTAAGTATTCACCAATAAAATGACAAGTGCTTGAAGTACTCTTTCTATCCAAGAGGCTTCCAGCGTAATCAATATCTGAATATCCTATGATATGAAAGGATGAATTTCTAGGATACCATAAGCCTAGATGCAATGTGCCATGTAAATATTTTAAGATTCTTTTCACAGCATTCAAATGTGATTCTTTAGGACACGATTGAAATTGAGCACATAAGCATACACTATACATTATATCGGCCCTAAAGGCAGTAAGATATAAGAGTAATCCGATCATACCTCTATAGAGCTTTTCATTAATGCTCTTACCCTTTTTGTCTTTGTCCAATTTTGTTGATGTGCTCATTGGAGTCTTGGCATTTTTGCATCCTTCTATTCCAAATTTCTAGATTAAGTCTTTGGGATATTTGGATTGGTTGATGAATATGCCCTCATTGCTTTGTTTTATTTGTAGACCAAGGAAGAACTAAGCTCACCCATCATGCTCATTTCAAATTCCCTAGTTATACAATTAGCAAATTCTTGGCAAAACAATTCATTAGTAGACCCAAATATGATGTCATCTATATAAATTTGAACAATTAGAATATCATGCTTATGCTTTTTAATAAACAAAGTAGTGTCAAAATTTCCCTTTGAAAAATTGTTTTCTAAAATAAAAGAACTTAGTTTTTCATACCAAGCTCTTGGAGCTTGTTTCAAACCATACAAAGCTTTTGAAAGTTTAAACACATGATCAAGCAAATTATGGCTTCCAAAACTCGGTGGTTGTTCTACATAAACTTCTTCTTCTATAAAACCATTTAAGAAAACACTTTTGACATCCATTTGAAAGAGTTTAAAATTTATATGGCATGCATATGCTAAAAGAATTCTTATGGCTTCTAATCTAGCTACCGGAGCATATGTCTCATCATAATCTATTCCTTCTTCTTGATTATAACCCTTTGCAACTAACCTAGCCTTATTCCTAGTTATTGAACCTTGTTCATCTAGTTTATTTCTAAATACCCATTTACTTCCAATGATTTGATGCTCATTGGGTCTAGGAACTAAGGTTCATACCTTACTTCTCTCAAATTGGTTGAGTTCCTTTTGTATAGCAATCATCTAACTTTCATCATTAAGAGCCTCATCAATATTTTTAGGCTTAATTTGAGAGACAAAAGTAAGGTTAGAATCTAAAGATTTGAGATGAGATCTAGTACTTACTTCTTTAGTAGGATCACCAAAGATTTGTTCCTTGGGGTGATCTTTTGTTATTTTACATTCCTTTGGGAGCTCTTGATTGTCTTCCTCTTGAGCTCGAGGTAGAGAGTCATCTTGATGTGAGTTTTCTTGATCATTATCACCTTTTTCATTTTCATGATCAAGCTTTTCCATTGTACCTACAATATCATCAATAACACAACATTTCACAAGATCAAGCTTACTAGATTCATCAAAAACAACATGCATAGATTCTTCAACAATTAATGACTTTTGATTAAAGACTCTATAAGCTTTGCTAGCAATGGAGTATCCTAAAAAGATACCCTCATCATTTTTAGAGGCAAAATTTCTAAGGTTGTCCTTGGTATTTAATATGAAACACTTGCATCCAAATACTCTAAAGTATGATATCATGGGCTTTTTTCCATTCCATAACTCAAACGAAGTTTTGTTTAAGAGCGGTCTTTTAAAAACTCGACTTGAAATATCACATGCATTATTGGTGGCTTCGGCCCAAAAGTAGGTTGGTAATCCATACTGATTGAGCATTGTTCGAGCCATTTCAATTGAAGTTTGGTTTTTCCTTTCGACCATCCCATTTTGTTGAGGTGTTTTAGGAGATGAAAAATTTTGTGAAATACCATTTTCTAGACAAAAATTTTCAAATTTTTCATTTTCAAATTATTTTCCATGATCGCTTCTTATTTTTGAAATACAATATCCTTTTTCGTTTTGAACTCTCTTAGCAAAGTTTTTAAAAGATTCAAAAGCGTCACTCTTTTGAGCTAAGAAAATTACCCAAGTAAATCTAAAGTAATCATCAATGATGATAAAAACATAGTGTTTACCTCCTAGGCTTGCAGCTCTACTAGGTCCAAAAAGATCTAGATGCCAAAGTTGTAGAGGTTTTGAAGTACTTACAATATTTTTGGATTTGAAGGAGGACTTGTGTTATCTTCCTCTTTGGCAGGGTTCACATGTCTTGTCTTTTTCAAATTTGACTTTTGGTAGTCCCCTTACTAGCACTCCTTTGCTAAGGCTTTGAATTAAATCCATACTTGCATGACCAGCCTTCTATTTCACAACTAAGATTCATCACCAGTAGTCATAAGACACTTAGAGAAAATGTTAGATATTTTGTGTAAGTCTATTATGTAGATATTGACATCTCTACTTCCTTTAAATATCTTTTGGCCATTAAAAGAGGTTAAAAGACATTTGTTAGAGGTAAAGATTACTTGGTTTCTCTTATCACATAATTGACTTACACTTAACAAGTTATGTTTCAAACCATCAACAAGTAAAACATCTTTAATGAAAGTAGTATTATTAATACCAATAGAGTCAATGCCAATTACCTTACCCTTAGCATTGTTTCCAAAGGTTAATTTACCTCCATCAATACTTTTAATGTCATTGAATAGTTCTTTGTTTTCGGTCATATGCTTTGAGTAGCCACTATCCACTAACCAAGCATTTTCTTTTATTGTGAACTTGAGGCATACCTATAAAGTCACAATTCAAGTATTGTTTTTAGGTACCCAAATGAGCTTGGGTCCTTAGGGGTTAGCACATAAAGGTTCCTAATGAATGTTTATTGATATGACCAAATTTCATACAATAATTACATTGTTTAGCTCTAAATATGCTTTTCGGTTTTACCATGCTTTTAACTACCATTTTCCTATTAGGTAGAGTTTATGAGCAGTGACATACACATGCATGATGACTTGGTGTTTTCCTAGGTGCATGCCTCTTATACATGAAAACATGATTGGCCTTTTGAGGTTTCCTTCTTAGGCTTTCCGACCCTTGACCATTCCTTTTATATATAGAGGATTTAGTGTTTGTTGTGCACTTAGCCCTTGGGGATATTACCTATAATGTGGAGATGTGTGGTTCCCTTGACTTAACAAAAGTGGTCTTGTGAGATGAAGATGATGCTTCCTTAAATCCTAGACCATGTCTTATTAAAGGTGGTCTTTGAGACACTATGAGAGTATCTAAACTCTCATTGCCTTTATAAAATATTGAAGAAGTTTCTAAATTCTTCAACTTCATTTTTCAAAACATTATTCTCTTTAAGAAAGGATTTAGTTGAGGGTCTAGAGGAGTACTCATCTAATGATTTTTGAAGAGATTCATTAGAAGATTTAAGCTCAAAATTTTCCTTTTCTAAAACTTCCATTTTGTTTTTCAAACTTGAAATGTTATTTTGATAAGTATTGAATTTACATCTATATTTTTCTAATTCTAGGTTCAATACTTCTATTAGACTATGTTCTTCATCATTTTCACTATCACTATTATTATCACTACTATCATTATTGAATGAATATGAGTAAAGTGATCCTACCTTATCCGTGACGTGATCCTCTATAGCCATAAAGCATAGGTTGATCTCTTTACTTTCATTGTCATATTTTTCACTTGAAGAGCTTTCATCATCCCATGTGGCTTTGTGACCTTTCTCCCCATTATCTTTTTGATATTTGTTCTTATGTTTCTTGAGTCTTGGACATTCTGGTTTGATATGTCCCTTCTTCCCACACTCATAACATTTTACCTCCTCTTTATTCCTTTGAGAGTCATTTGAGAAGTGTTTGAGATTTCTTTACTTGAAGTTTTGAGAGTTGCCAATTCTCTTTTCAATTATTCTTTTCAGTCTTCTCGAGAGCATTGCAATGTTCTCATTTGCATCATCACTCTTTTCTTCATCATCTTCAACTTCTTCTTAAGATTTTGAAGTAGAGGCTTTTAGTGCTAGAGGCTTTTTTTTTGCTCGGTTTCAAGTTCTCTATCTCTCTTTATTACCATTTCATGCGTTAGAAGTTTGCCAATAAGCACATCGGTATTCATGACGCTTATGTCTTTATTGGCTTATTCTATACCAGCAACTCTTGAACCATAATCTTTGAGAGGAAGGCTTCTTAGAATTTTGTTGTTTACATCTTCCAATCTCAAGTGTTTTCCAAGATTTCTCATGCCATTTATGATGGCTAGAAGACGGTTCGTCATATCAGTGATTGACTCATTGGATTTCATATTGAAGAGTTCATATTCTGAAGTGAGAAGTTAAATCTTCTTAGATTTAACTTGCTTTGTTTCTTCATGATAATTCTCCAATGTTTTCCACATACTATATGCGGTTGGGCAGTGTTGGATTCTGCCACATTCTTCAATGGATAGTGAGCTTGCGAGAATTGTTATTGCCTTTTTGTTTTTGAAATTTGATCTACGTTGAGGCTCTATCCAATCATCTCTTGAAAGGATTTCTTCTTCACCATCAACTTCTCTTCTGGTTAGTGGTGTCTATTCTTTCCGAACGTTATCCCAGACTTCAATTCCCTCATTATCGAGATATGTCTCCATCCGAAACTTCCAATAAGCGTAGTTTGCTCGATGAAAGTAAGGCTTGAGACTTTGGAATCCTTTATTGGCCATTTTTTGATCTTTGCTAGCACTTTTTAGGCTTTGATGCTAGACTAAGCTCTGATACCAATTGTTGCCCAGAAAATGAACCAAGAAGGGGGGTTGAATTGGATATTAAATAAAAAAATTTTAACTTTAAGTGCGGAATAAAATTAAATAGAGTAGGGATGAAGAGATATCACACATAAGATTTATAGAGGTTTGGATATTAACAAACCCTACTCCTCTCTCCAATCTCAATTGAGAGTTTCACTAACACACTAAGTGTTACAATTGAGTTTTACAAGCTCACTCCTAACTATGGTGTTTCTATCAATGACTAACACCTAACCCAAAAATTCCTTTGTGTTTTAATGGCTCACATAATAAACCAATTCCTTGTGTTTTATGGCTTACACAATTAACCCTTACAAGTGTTTCACTCTTAACCCAATATACCCAAACTCACCAACCTATAATGCTTAGAATTTATGAGTAAATAGGTTTTCACAGAGAATAAAGGTTTTGTTGAAAGTAATTAATACACAAATGGCTACAACAAGATTTTTGATTCAAAAGTAATTGTTGTTCTCTTGTTTAGGATTCATAAATGACTTGCATTTATACTTCCTCAGTTAATTATAGCTGTTTGTATACATTTAATGTGAAAATAGTCGTTGAACCAACTCTTAATTTCGTGCCTGACATGTTTCTCTTTCCTCATTTACAGGCATGAATATATGTGTCACGATAGTGAATGTTCTTCCAAGTTGTGGCTCAAATGGAGACTCTGGTCGTGAAGCTCTTTGGAGGAATTTGAAGTGTTTAATCACGGACGTGACTTTATACTTTCACGGGTGTGAATATTCTTCCATGCCGTGGTCCAAGTGTGACTCTGGCTGTGAAGCTCTCTGGAAGAATTTGACATGTTATCTCACGGGCATGACTGATTTGATCAATCACGGTTGGTATGATTCTTCATAGCCGTGAACTTTAAATGTTGGAGAGTTGGTGCTAAGCTATATCACGGGCGTGACATAATCAGTCACGGGCGTGAACATGCTATTTCTTCTTATTTTGACCTTCAAAGGTTGTCTTTCATTCTTGCATCATATTTTATTCAAGATATACCATGTTCAACAAACTTAGAACACAAGCATTGTTAAATACATTATTGCTATTTTATTTGTTAGCATCAAAATGATGGAAATACCTCTCAAGGTTAAACAGATCTTAAATTTGGTTTTTGACAATTAGGTATAATTTCATCAAATCATCCTAAAACAACTTTTATATACTTAATCACCATTATCAATGAACAATTATGTCATTTGGTCTTAAAGTAGCTCCTTCTGTTTTTCAAAAGGTCATGATAAAAATCTATGAGCCTTATATACTATGCTCTTATCTATATTGATGATATCCTTATTTTTTTCAAAAGATGAGATAAGTCGTAAGTATTTGCTTCACCAGTTTACAACTTTAACATCTCAACATGGAGTAATATTATCAGAAAAGAAATTGCACATTATACAAGAAGATATTGAATTTGTAGGAATGAAATTCAAAGATGGCACATATCAGCCTTGCCCCCATATTAGTCTTAAATTATTGAAGTTTTCTAACTCAGATATGACAATAAAGCATATACAACAATTTTTGAAAAACAAAAATTGTGTTAGGGATTTTGTCCCTCACTTTTCAAAAGTTACTAGTCTACTGAGATAATTATTGAAAAAAGATGTTGCACCATGGTCAAAAAGCCAAATACAACTATTAAAGTCATAAAATAAATTGACAAAAATCTTCCACTACTACACATACCGATTGATGGGAAAATAATCTTACAAATAGATGTAAGTTATGAATATTAGAGAGTTGTCTTGTTAGAAGAAAAATATGGAAACTGACAAATTTATGCTTATGCTAGTGGATAGTTCAATGAGTCAGAATGTCATTACTACTCTATTTTCAAGGAAATACTTGCAGTTAGGGGTATACACGGTCTGGTACAATTCTGGAATTGAAAAATCTCTAGTTTTTTCTTAAAAATTTAGAGATTTATAAATCTAAGTAATGTATTATGTTGAAAAGAACTTTTTTTTTGTATTGTATTGTCTTGAAAATTTGGGACAATTCGGTATGATTCTTTGGGTACTAAATAATACAATACAAAATAATTAAGTACTCAGATATTTTGAACTAAATAAAAAGTGTATAAAATCTAAAATTGATATTTAATAGTATTATAGAAAATCCACAATCATTACATAAAAATGCTTATAATAAATTATCAATCTTTAAGGAGTAAGAAAATTTTATGAGAGTATTTTCTTTAAAACATTGAATTAAAATTAAAAAATGCAATATTTTCTTATTTATGAATTAAAATGTTTAATTATAAAATATAAATATGTAAGTTTATTAAGTATATCAATTATATAAATTATTTATTAATATAATTTAGATTACTATATAAGTTTAATATAATATAATTGTTTTGATAAAAAATAATATAATATATATATTAAGCTATACATATAGTAATATTAAGTATATAATTATAAAACAAAAGTATATATGTTTGTGATTATATATATATATATATATATATATATATATATATATATATATATATATATATATATATATATACACACACACAAGTGGCTCACTTTCTCTAAATAATAGAAAAAAAAAGAACTGAAATATATCACTAAAATACTCCATTGAGATAAAGATGACATGTCAAGAACGCAAATGAGAAAAGATAGACAGTTGGTAAAATCTAATATAGATCGTACATGGACGATAGTTAGAGTCAGTGACTCTCTTAGGGTTTCCTCATCTAGGACCTTACCTATACTGACCTCATCTGGGACCCCAGCAGCTCATGCCCGGATAAGCGAGTGCTATACTGACTTCATCAGTTAGAATATCATTTTTAAATTATGTATAAATGAAAATCACTCGTATATTCTTTTCTTTATCTATTATTTATTATTTACTATTTATTTAATTGTAGTGTAAAAGAAATCATAATAAAGAAACACAATATATTTTATATAATAAAGTATTATTTACAAAACATGCGCTTATTTTACAAGTACCATAAAATAAAATTCAACTATAAATACAAAAGTTGTGTGACCCACAATATTTGATACAAGTTGCTTTACTGGATCGGGCCACTACTACCTTTACCTACTATCGTTTGCTTATTCTTTACTATATCTGCGCGAGAGAAATTCTCACACTAAGCTCTAAGCTTAGTGGTGCATATAAATAAGGCAATAAACTATTTTATGTAACATGCATTGTCATATATCAATTTATGCTCACATCATCTTTCTATGCAAATATACATCTCATAATATTCTAGCATGTCTGAACATCAAATTATATTACTTGTTTTACTTTATTAACACATCATTATATAATTCATCACAATTAACCATGTCACAAGTTATGATTCCTTTTATTTCCTTAACTCTTTATACCCACAACACCCAAACATCTTTTCATGTAAACATATATTTCATAGAATTCTAGCATACATAAAGATCAAATTATATTATTATACCTCATATTTATTTTACTTTATCAAATCATCATTATTATCCATATCACAATTCATGGTTCCTTTTTTTTATTTTATTTTCAATCATTCTTTATAGCCCACAACACTCAATCATCTTTTCATGCAAACATACATTTCATAAATTTTATTAATTTATATCTCATATTTATTTTACTTTATCAAATCATTATTATCCATAGCCTTTTATTGCCCATAACACCTATGAACCTCTGACTAGGATAACGAAGTTGTCATCCAGGCACCTAGGAGTGTCACTCGGACAATATGATTTGCGCATATAAGTGTCATTCCCGGCTTCATAGTGTCATACGAGGCGTCGATAATAGTGTCATACCCGACATCATTAATGATATTATTAATGGATTTAATCATACTGCCCCCTGCTTGGCATGCCAAACTATCCCAAGTCTAGTTATAGTTAGGTGTTCTAGGGCTTACACAATCTCATTAAAATTCATAGTAATTAAATTCACACTTTTAATGCATTTAAAGACTCAAATAATTACATAATCACTCAATTAAAATAATATTTGCATAATATAACAAGGTTCACATCATTTTACTCTTTAAATTCTTCAACTCATATGATGCCCTATCACTGGTAGATTTCACTCTTTATTTTGGACCTTAATTTTGGTCCTATTACAATCTGAATTTAGTTATAAGGTATTCTTAACAATTTAAGGTCTGGATCTTAGCTTTAATATGCAACATGAATCACTAAATTCTGAGTTCTGTATCAAAAGATATGATAAAATGAACACTAACTAATCACTAACAATTCTGCTCATAATTTTTTGGACAGATTCTAAGTCCGAATTTTATGAATTTTTCTGGATAATGACAGACATATTCAGATGTTATGGTCTAAATAAAAGTTATATCTCTATGTATTATCTTTCAAACCAAATAAAAAATATATAAATCTGAACTCCAAAACTCAAGTTATAATAGTTTAAGTACTTACTGCTCATCAATTCTAGCAAAAAACACACATAATTACTACTTTCATTTTTTACCAAAATTAATCCTAAGTCTAGCAAACATACATCTCCAAGATTTCTATTACAAAATACTATTAATTTGGAATTATTAACATGCCAAACATTCAAATCATGCAACTCAAATATAAATCATAGCCTATTACGTTAAGTTATACACAAACCTCTACTTTTCCATTTTCTTTCTCTTTTCCTTTGCTCCTTTGAGCTAGATCCTTGAATTTGAGTTCCTAAAACATAAAAAAAGATAATTAAAACCTTACTTCATGGAAACTCCATAAACCCTAACCTCTCTCTCTTTTTGCTCTCTCAAGCTTCCTTAAGCTCTATTATGCTTGAAAATGGCTTTTTTCCTTACTTTTTCTCTCTTCTTACTTTCTCTTCCTAGCATTAGGCTTTAGCCATGGATGATAAAGGGGGAAACGTGGGCTGGTTTGAGGAGAGGATAAGAGTATTCTAGATGTTTACGTGATAAGGTAGAAGAGAGACAATTAAAAGCATAAAGACAAAATTGATTAATAATGGGACACCTAAGCATATTCTAGATGCTTTCATTAATGTCTAATTAATGTGTTCATTTTACTTTGATGTATGATGATTCAAGAGGGATGTGGAAGACAATTTAATGATGAAACAAATTATAGATTAAGAATGATAAGGTAGAAGGAGAGGTCATTAAGAGCAAAGTGAAAAAATCAATTTCTAATGGGACACCTAAGCCATATGAATTAAATGTCTCATTCATGCATGTAACATGGCCAATTAAGGGTTGCCACTTGGTTAATCCAACTACCATATGTATTTAATGTCCCAATTATACATTTAATTGGTAATTATCCCCCTTAATCATCCAATTTTTAGTAAATTGTAAATTGACCCTTAAACTTTTCAAAATTTGCGATTTAGTCACTTACCGTAATTTAACATTTTTAAATATCTTAAACACTTTATTAATTATCTTCCATAATTATTTGCTATTATTCTAATTATTTTTCGGTCAAAATTCTATTTTAGACTCTAATCAAACCGATGCATCAATTTAATGACACATGCGACTCGGGCCTAAATTTGCGGATATAACATTGGCATTTAAATTTAAAATAATACAATTATTTTGAAAAAAAAAATCATATAATATAATTAGAATAAATCATAATTTATATTGATTTATCATATAATTATAGTACATTTATTATAAATTAGATTACTTTATAATTGATTCACTTAAATTAATTTACCAAATAATTAATGTAACGTAGATTTATTATAAATATAATTAAAATAAATTATAAATACTAAAAAATATAATTAGTGATAAAAAATTTATAGTAAAAAATAAAACTAGCAATATATTATAAATAATTTTTTATTTACATATTAATAACAAATATAGTTGATTATATTGATAATAAACTTATCTTAAACTTACATGAAAGTTATGGATTAAATTTTCTACACAACCATCATAAAAAATTTAGCATATAAAATTATTTTTAAATTATTTAAATTCCTTAGTATTATAAATGACATATAAATATTATTATAAATTAATTTTATAGATTAAAGTATATTTAATTAAAAATTTAAGTTATATTATATTTGTATAATAAAAATATAAAAGTTACAAATAATGTTACATATAAATTATTTCATTCTTATAAATTATTATATATAGTAAAATTATGAACATTTAAATATCAGTTGTTTTAGTACAATTCGGTTATAGAATAATTCGGTATAATTCGGTATAGTTTTCGGTCCAAATATCACTAAAAGTTTCATATCCGTTAAAATTATAGTCAACGGTACGATACAGTTTAGTTCTAGTCAAAAAGCCAATAATACAGTTTGGTTCTAAATCTTTTTTCTCTATTCTTCGGTCCAGTTCGAAAAGATCTAGGATCCGTATACAACCTTACTAGTAGTAAAAAATTTGAATTTCATTTGATTGGACATTGGTTTACAGTTTTGATGGACTGTTCATCTTTTCCTAGGATACTCAACTTCAAGGAGAAGTCATTGCCACGTGCATAATTACTGCGATGAAGTTAATGGTTCTCTCGCTATAAATTCACAGTTGAACACATCAAGAGAGATATGAATTTGATTTCAAATTTTCTCTCTGGATCGTTCTCAAAATCTCTCAATTTAATCACAAAGACAAAAACTATTCCAATCATCCTTATAGAAGAATTAAGTTTTTCCCCTTATTTTCTAACTGTTATCAAGACAATGAATGAGGAACAAAATAAGAATTTGATTGTTAATTGTCAATTGGATGCAATACAAAAGTATGGAGATACTTTTATAAAGCTTGAAGCTTTTCACCCTGAACATCCTTCCATGGAGTTATTCAAAAATTCTCTAGCTGGTCAATTTCCTGGTGAATCTTTTCACATTTTATGCTTTTTATGTGTCATATATCACATGACATTTAAATTATTTCCAGTATGTTGGTACAACATGATAATTGCAAGGACATTACCAAAAAATACGAAAAGGTTTTTATCTTGGTTTAAACCCATTGTAGATTGGCAATTATCATTCCTTCGTCTACTTCAGAGGAATTGGAATGTTAGGGTTCAAGCAAATCAAGTCCATTCAATTATCATCCTCCATTGGGATTAATACCATTTAACTTTTAAGGTATACCAAACTTTCTCATACTCATTTTGGAAAAATTGTGATTCTCATTCGATTGAAGTAAGAGAATTGCAAAGAACTTTGGTAGCAAAAAACTAGTGTATTCCAAAAGAGATATGACCAAAGTATGAGGATGATATCCCTTGGGAAGCTTTTCTAGCTGGATACATGAAATAGTTACAACATATACATGAAATCTTTGATACAATCCAATCAACTGAAAAGACTACACCAAGGAATGAAGCAAGACCTAATATGATGGACTATGACTCAGATGATTATCGTGAAGAGAATCTTTCGTCGGGTCATAAACCAATTAAAGGAAAAGATTAGTGTTTGGTCCTCTACTATCTATTGTCTATAATAATAAAATATTTATAATCATGATATTAGTGTGTGGGTCTGTAGAGATCAACTTTGTAAAAAAGTAAAAATTTTACAATATTTTCTTTAATGATTTAAGTTTATCTATTTGCTCTATCTCTTGGTTATAAAAATGAGTTCTTTATATTTGTAATCTCAAGAAAAAAATAGAAATATAATCTTTGAATGGTTTCTTAATCTATATCTCTTTGAATCTTTCCTTTTATTCAATCCTAAGTTAGTTTTCATATATACTTATTAAGATTTCACTTTTTAATTTTCATAGCTCAACTCTATAAGGCCTCTGAATGAGTATTATTGATGTTCAAAAGTAGGTAACTAAGAGGCCAACCTTTTGAATGTCCAGGAAGGTCGTATTATGGCTAGCATACTTGTTATATGTGTAAAGTCATCAATGGTACGAAATTTGGGGTTGTTATGGTATCATAACCTGGGTTATTTTACAAGTGAAATTATATTAAATATATGTTTAAACTAGTAAGGGATTGAGGGTCTCTTATTATCAAATGAAAATAAATTATACTTTATTATCATCAATGCTCATATTTCTCTTTCTCATTCTTCTTCTTTCAGAACCTCTCAAAGTAATAAGAGAGATTTCTTGTATGAACTCTAACACATACCTGATGATCAAAAAGCTCTAGTCACATAAATTTCCTATCTTAGTCCTTATGATGTCTACAACAAATCCAAATCCTCTTGGAAAACAAATATCAAATCATTTCTCAAAAGAACTTCCAAATCTATCAAACAATATGTTTACTCATCTTCTTTTGATCATTGCACTACTAAAGCCTCTAAAGCAAAACAATTTGTCTCTTAAAATTTTTTTTTCTGAATTTCTTTCTCTCTAGAAAATAGATGGTTCTTCACATCTTCATTTTGGAGCCTCATACTTGGTTTTTCATATCATGGACATAAAGGGCTCCTAGTCTCTGCTAAAATTGCTTTACTAGATATGAGATATTTACAATATCAGTATTATGTTACTGGTACTGTAGAAATAACACTTAATGCAGACACTGTCATGTTTACATTCTTTCCAAATTTTAATCTCTCATTGGATGATCCTCATGTACTTTCAGCATTGAAAGTACAAGTCTAGATTACTATTACTCCTCAAGTGATTACAGCTACAGTTGCTACTCTTCATTATCAGTTAATTTATAGAGTCCAAAATCATGCATTGGACATAGTTGTTCCAATCTCAAATTATGCTCTATTAATTATTGGTGATACTTAAAAGGTTCCAACATGTGTCCATGTGCTTAATCAAAATTACACGCACTGAACTTCTCAAATTATTATCTGAAACATGGGTAAAAAATTATGAGAAAAAAATAGAGTAATGCAAACCAATCCAACACCAAGAGTCAATCTTAAATTCAATTTTTTTTAATTCCATTTTTTACTGCAAAAATCTCCTTGAAAGTAGAGTGGTATTGATATTATGACTCATTGAACTGTCCACTAACATAAGCACAATTTTATGGATTTTCATCCTTTTCTTCTAACAATACAACTTCTCAATATTCATCACTTGCATCAGTTTGCAAGATTTTTTTTTCCTAGTTTGAATTTTGGTTTTCATCCAAGCATACATTTCAAAAAGTCTAGTTATTTTTTGATTGGGAATGATATCATCTATAGTAAACTAAGGACCATTGGAGGCCTTTGGATTATAGGAAGATTCATCCATATGTTCATTTTGTGGTTCTTCAATTATTGATGTTATCTCAAGAGGTGTGGATTGTGTTTGTCAAGATTATACAATGGATTCTACTAAATTGTAATGACCCCAAATGATGTACCATTAATGATTTTACATAGGTAATAGGTATGCTTGCCATAACACGACTTCTTCTAGGCATTCAAAAGGTCTACCTCTTAGTTAGATGTTTTTAAACATCAATAGTACTTATTTAGAGGCCTTATAGACTTGAGCTATAAAAATTAAAGAAGTGAAATTATAATAAGTATATATGAAAGCTAACTTAGAATTGAATAAAGGGAAAGATTCAAAAAGACATAGATTAAGAAAACTTTTGAAGGTTTTATTTCTAATTTTTTCTTAAGATTACAAACATTGAGAACTCCTTTTATAACCAAGTGAGAGAGCAAACAGACAAACTTAAATTATTAAATAAAATATTGTAAAATCTTTACTTTTTTACAAAGCTGGCCCCCATAGACCCACACACTAATATCATCAATATAAAAGTTTTATTATTATAGACAATAGATAGTGGAGGACCAAACACTAGTTTTTTCCTTTAATTAGTTCATGACTTGGTGAAAGATTCCCTTCATGATAATCATCTGAGTCTAGTCCATCATAGTAGGTCTTGCTTCATTCCTTGGTGGAGTCCTTTTAGCTAATTGGATTGCATCAAAGATTTAACGTCTATCTTGTAACTATTTCATGTATCCAGCTGGAAAAGATTCCCAAAGGGCATCATCCTCATACTTTAGCTTATCTCTTTTTGGAATATACTGATTTTTTATTGCTAAAATTCTTTGTAAGTTTCTTACTTTAGTTAGATGAGAATCACAATTTTTCTAAAGAGAGTACGAAAAAGTCTGGTATACCTCAAAGGTTAAATGGTACTGATCCTAATGAAGGATGATAATTGAATGGACTTAATTTGCCTGAACCCTAACATTCCAATTCCTCTGAAGTAGATGGAGGAAGGATAACTACCAATTAGCTAAAGGAATTTTGAATATCTCCATGAAAGGATATTTAGGGTGAAAAGCTTTAGGCTTCATGAAAGTATTTCCATACTTTTGTATTACATCCAGTTGACAATTGATAATCAAATTCTTCTTTTGTTCCTCTTTCATTGTCTTGATACCATTTGGAGAATAAAGGGGAAAACTTGGTTCAGCCATAAGGATGATTGGATAGATTTTGTCTTTGTGATTAAATTGAGAGATTTTGAGAATGATATGGAAAGAAATTTTGGAATTAAATTCTTATCTCCCTCGATTTGTTCAATTGTGAATTTATAGCGAAAAGAAACACTCACTCTATTTGCAGTAATTTTGCAAGTGACAATTACTTCCCCTTGAAATTGAGTAACTTAGGAAAATATAAACAATCCATCAAGACTATAAACTAATGTCCAATCAAATGGAATTCAAATTTTTTAATTTCATTTTTTTATTACAAGTATCTCTTTGAAAGTAGAGTGATAGTGACTTTTTGACTTCTTGATTTGTCCACTAGCATAATTGCAATTTTGTCAATTTCCATCTTTTCCTTCCAACAAGATAGCTCTCCAGTATTCATCACTTGCATTTATTTGCAAGATTCTTTTCCCATCAATCGAGATGTGCAATGGTGGAAGATTTCTACATATTTGTTTTATGACTTTTGATAACTGTTGATTGCTTTTCTAATCATGGTGGAGCATTTTTTTCTCAATAATTGTCTTAGTGGACTAGTAATTTTTGAAAAGTGAAGGATAAAATCTCTGACATAATTAAAATTGTTATATTTTCTTTATTATCATATCTGAGTCAGAAAACTTCAATAATTCAAGACCAATATGGGGGCAAGATTGACACGTGTCATCTTTGAATTTCATTCCTAAAAATTCAATATCCTGTCATGCAATGTGCATTTTATTTTCTGATAATATTACTCCATGTTGAGCTGTTAAAGTTGCAAACTATTGAAGCAAATGCTTATGAATTATTTTTGAAAAGATAAGGATATCATCAATATAGATGAGAGCAGAGGATAAGATAGACTTATAGATTTTTATCATGGCTTTTTGAAAAAAAAAAGAAAGAGCTACTTTGAAATGACATAATTGTCTATTGGTAGTAGTGATTAGGTATACAAAAAGTTGTCTTAGGACGATGTGATGAAATATACCTAATTGCCAAAAACCAGATTTAAGATCAAATTTGGAGAATACCTTGACATCTTTAAAGAAGGAAAATAGCGATGAAATCTTAAGTAGAGAAAATTTATCATCTTTGAGAAAATGATTCAATGGCTTATAGTGAATGACTAATATTTTCTTCCCATGATTTTGTTCAGATCTTTTATTCACGTAAAAGGCTTGACATGTTGAATATGATTTTGTTGGTTCAATAAATTCCTGCTATAATAATTGAGCACATTTTGCAATTTCTAAGGATTGATCTTCTGGATTCATACCAGGATGAGTTGCCTTTGTAGGTTTAACATCTTCATTTATTTGAAAGGCAAGGAAATGAAGAATTCTGGACGTGTCCATAATGGGATGGAACATTTGGATAAAAATTTCACATTATTTTCAAAACAATTGTTTTGGATTAATTGGGCTTGAATATTTTCAAATGGGTTTATGATAGATGTCAAAAATAAGTTTGGTGTATAAGTGTATGGGAGAAACCACTTTTTGGATTTCAGTATAGTAGCACTAATTCATAACTGTGGAAATTGACTTAGGATATCAAATCCAATAAGAAAATCCATTTTTGGCAGTGTCGAACCCAAAACTTTTGTCCAAATAGCACAGTTTGGGAAATTTTGGATCTTTATAGGCTTTTTGGTAATAACCTATGTTGAGAAATATTTACCATCTATTGCCTTGAAATATTTTTTGTGAGCTTTCTAGAAGTCATCCGGAAAGAGTTTTGGGTTGGATATTGTCCTGTGAGCTCCAGTATCAATGAAGGTAATAACTTTAATGGGCTTAGCATATTTTTTTCATGAATAATTGGACTGGACAATATGGTACAATCTATTTTTTAGATATTTTGGTTATTTCGTAGGCTAGATCAGGCTCTGGACTTATGGAACAACATTTTTCATTATTAAAGCTTTCTGAGAATGTTAAAGCTTTCAATTCCCATGAGTGCATCATCTATGAGTTCATCACCGACAAAGAAAAAAGATTCAATGTTTGTATCTAGAAGATCAATATCGAATCGTTTTTCAAGATGTTGAACTAATTAAATTGTCTGTTTAGGCCTGTTTGGACTTTTGTTATGTGCATAATGTCCCTTATTTCCATAAAGATAACAACGATATGATTTTTTATATTTACGCTACTTCTTTTTGAAGCATTTGAACTTTTTTTTGTAGGGTTGGTGAGATGAAAGACCTTTGTACTTGTATTTTTTTTATATAGTACTAGCCTTTATTATATTGTTTGCAATCGCAATTTTTCTTATTTAAACATTTGATTGTCAAATATAATCGAGCACAAATTGGTTTAAGACTCTTGTTGTTTGTCCATTTTAATGCTTCTCTGATTTGCTTTATATGATAGCATAATATTTCAAGAACAATCAACACTTTTAGATATAAATGCGCTAATGAATAATTTTTGAGAGTATTTTCTTGTTTTTTGAAATGCTTGAGAGTTGCATCACCCAACTTTTCTAAATAGAATTGATAAACTAATGTTTAAGATTAATATCACTAAAACCAATTTGATAATACCTTTGAGTTGCATGCATATAATGTTTATCCAAATCTGACTGTTTCCATAGAATTTTTAGAAGCACTAATGAATTCAACTTCAATATATGACAAAGTTGCAACAATTGTTGGAAGTTGACAGAACTGTAACTTTTGGTATTTTGAAACTCTAATCCACTATTCTCATAAACTACCAACAAATCTAGTAGTGAATTCCTGAAGAACTTCTGGCATTGATAACCCAACTTGAAATGGTTTCCATCCAAACATACATTTCAAGAAGTCTAGTTCTTTTTTCATTAGGAATGATAGTATCCACAGTAACTAAGGATCATTAGAAGCCTTTGGATTATAGGAAGATTTATTCATATGTTTATCCTGCGGTTTTTCAACAATTGGTATTATCTCAGGAGGTGCAAATTTATTTGTCCAAATTATATAGTAGATTTTATTAGACTAACCATCTTAATAGATAGAATTGTTTCATCATAAAATATAGACTCATTCACATAAAAGATTTCAGAAGAGTCAAAGTGCAAATGAATTTGATGAATTTACTGAGGTTGTTCCATGCAGGTTTGGAGGAAAGATGTAATCTTATTTGGAGAAGGTTGAACCATATATTGATAAGGATCTTGAGAATCTGGAAAAAGGTCCAAAGCTAGTTGCTTATCAGGTATTTTAGGAATGAGTTGTGTTTCAAGTGATGAGGTAGTTAAACTAGATACAGTTGTTATACGAATAGAAATAGTTGATTTTTTCTTTGGAGGCTTTTGGGAAAGAGTTTTAGCTTGCATCATTTTCTAAAAATTTTATGTTTAAGAATGATGAGATCAATATATGGTTGGATAAATGTATTTTGAATTACAGGTTCTAGTAAATGTTGGGTACTAGTAAAAACAAAAGGATTAAATGATGTTTTGGCATGCAGCTCATTTTTAATTTGAGAAAGTTGATGTTTCAACCTTAAGATCTCTTTTTGTTTCTTTAGAAATTGTGGTCTACTAATTTGATTATAAATTATCTACATAATCTCTTGATGTGATGTCATAATTTGTCTTTGAAGCTTGAGCATAAACTATTATTGTCAATTGAGTTTATTGTTAACATTACTTTATAGTTAATCGATCTTTAAAGAGACTTGATCCATCTTTTGATCAATCTTCTGTAGAATAGTATTTTGGGCTAGAGCATTATCAGTCTGCCAGTTGAGAACATATTCTTCCATTATGATTTCTTTTGATCTTCTATGAGCATCAAGACTAGGAGATTTAACCAAATGGAAATGTTTTTTTATTTATACATTTGGATATGTCATTTTTTAAAGATGTGGGAAGTCATAATACAAACTTCTGGAACCAACATTTGCTGTGGAATCTGACTAGGATTTTGAACAACACATATCTTAGAATCCCTTATGGTTCATGCTTTTTGATCCACTCAAATTATTTTTTATAAATTGGAAGAAGAGATGAAGGTGGATCTGGCTTCGAAGGATTTTTGGACTGGTTCAACCCATTAAGGTTCTGAATGAATAAAAACCTTAGATTTGAATGATTCAAGGGCTGAATATTTAACAAATACTCATATTTTCCTGAAGGTTAGCCTAATAGACCAATAGAAGGATCATTATTATCAAATCTTTGCCTCATCTCATTTTCAGAAGAATTTTTTTTTTCTTTTTTCTTTGTTTACTAGATGAAGATTCATTTTCATCATAGGAATAATAATAGTCATTTTGTCTGCAATCCTCACAATCACAATCAATATTAAGGACTTTTGTGATTTTTTTGGTATAAAACATAAATTGGCTTTCCATAAGAATCAAATCCAATGACAAATATTTTTTTTCAAGCTCACATGGATTAATCATGAATTGAGCATAATGGACAAATTTTGTTGCAATAGTTATATAAGGCCTTTTAAGGAACTGTGACTTTGATGTTGGACTAGTTGTGCATTACTCTGGATCTTCTCATAATTTGTTATCCATGTTTTAGGTAACAATTTGAGAAGTTCAGCGCGTATAATTTGTCTAGGCACATAGATACATGTTGCAACCTTTTGAGCATCAGCAACAATTAATAAAGCGTCATTTAAGACTAAAACAGCTAAGACCAATGCATGATTTTAGACTCTATAAATTAGCTAATAATAAAGAGTAGTAAATTTAGTTTTCATCACTTAAGGAGCACCAATAATCTAAACTTGTACTTTCAAGGCTCAAAGTACATAAGGATCATCTAATGAGAAATTAAAATTTGGAAAGAATGTAAACATGATAGTGTCTGCATTAAGTGTTGTTTCTATAGTACCAATAAGAACATGTTGATATTGTAAATATCTCGTATCTAGTAAAGTAATTCTAGCAAATATTGGGAGCCATTTGCATCTATGATATAAAAAAGCAAATATGATGGCTCCAAAATGAAGATATGAAAAAACATCTCCTTTCTAGAGAGAAATAAATTCAAGAGGAATTTCTAAAGAGAAAAATTGTTATTCTCCAGTGGCTTTAATAGTACAATGACAAAAAAAAAGATGATTGAACATACTTCTTGACATATATGGATGTTCTTTTGACCAGTGATTTGTTATTTGATTTCCAAAAGGATTTGGATTGATTGTAGGCATCATAAGGACTAAGACATAGAGTTTTTATGACTTAAGTTTTTTGATCATCGAGTATGTGTTGAAGTTCATACAAAAAATCTATCTTGTTACTTTGAGAGGTTCTAAAAGAAAAATAATGAGAAAGAGAAACAAGAGTAGAGATTGATGATATTTGAGTAGATTTTGTTTCCATTTGATAATAAGAGACCCTCAAACAATTCCATTTATTAAGATGGTTGGTCCAATAAAATCCACTGCACAATCTGGATAAATACAATCTACACCTCCTGAGACAACACCAATTGTTAAAGAATTACAGGATGAACATATGGATGAATCTTCCTATAATCCAAAGGTCTCTAATGGTCCTTGGTTTACTATGGACGATATCATTCTCAGTCAAAGAAGAACTAGACATCTTGAAATGTATGCTTGGATGGAAACCAAAATTTAAGTTGGGTTACCAATACCATAAGTTTTTCAGGAATTCACTACCAGATTTATCGGTAGTTTATAAGAATGGTGGATGAGAGTTTCAGAAAACCAAAAGTTACAGTTTTGTCAACTTTCAACAATTGTTGCAGCTTTGTCAATAAACTTATTCTTGACATCTATCATAAGTCCATTTGAAAATAATCAAGTCTAATTAATCCAAAACAGTTATTCTGAAAATCATGTGGAATTTTTATCCAGATGTTCCAGCTCATTATGGACACATCTAGAATTCTTGATTTCTTTGCCTTTCAAACAAAAAGAAGATGTCAACCTTACGAAGGCAAGTCCTTGATAAAAAAAACATATATTGACTTTCTATAAGAATCAAATCTAGTGATAAAAAGATTTTCTTGAAGCTCACATAGATTAATCATAAACTAAGTTCCAATCATAGAAGTGTTGTGAGAACAAAAAAATCTAGTATACTTCAAAGGTCAAATGGTGTTAATCCCAATAGAGGATGATAGTCGAATGGACTGATTTACCTAAACCCTAACATTCCAATTCCTCTGAAGTTGACGGAGGAAGGATAACTATCAATTTGTAATGCGTTTAAACCAAGATAAATAATATGTATGTATCTAAACTATTGAGAGATTGAAGGGTTTTCTCATCATGAAAACAGACTCTACTCCTTTTTTCCTCAGTTACTACTCCTATTTCTCTTCCCAATTTTAATTATTTCAGAACTTCTTCTAGTAATCACTTAGATTTTCTTTATAAACTTCAGCATATCCCAGAAAAACAAAAAACTTCCATCACTGAAATACTTTATCTTTTCCCTTTCGATGCTTATAACCAATCCAAGTCCTATTGGAAAAATAACATAAAATCACCAGTTAAAAGGACTTACAGGTCTGTAAAAGAGTATGTTCAATCATCCCCTTTTGACCACTGTACAATTAAAGCTACAGGAGAAAAACAGTTTATCTCCTTAGAAATTCCACCATAATTTCTAACACTTTTGAAAAGGGAGGAATATTCTCATCTTCATTTTGAAGCCATCAGACTAGCACTCTACTATCATGGAAGGAAAGGTCTTCATGTCTTTGCCAGGATAGCTTTATTAGATACCAGGTACCTGCAATATCAACATGTTGTTACTGGTACTGTAGAAACAATGCTCAATGTTGGTATAGTGATGTTCACATTTTTTTCAAATTTCAATCTATCATCGGATGATCTTCATGTGCTTTCGGCCTTGAAAGTATATATTCAGATTATTGGTGCTCCATAAGTTATGATAGCTACAACTGCAACTTTCCATTATCAACTGATTTATAGGGTTCAAAATCATGCCCTAGATTTAGCTATATATGCGTCTAATGATGCCCTGTTAATAGTAGCATATGCACAAAAGTCTCAATCTTTGTGCATGTTCCCAGATAAATCTCTCGTACTGAACTTCTAAAACTTTCACCTAAAACTTGGGAAACCAACTATGAAAAGATACAAAGTAATTTACAACCTATTCAACATCAAGAATCACAGTTCTTAAAAAAATAGATGGAACTATTGAAACTAAATTTGTCTGATTTGCAAAATCAAGTAGTAACACTATTTTATTCCAAACTCAAATCATTATTGAGACTTATGAGAATAAGAAGAATCTTACAATCATAGGATTCGATTCAAAAGGAAAACTAGTCTATGCTATGTACTAAGGAACACATAAGGACTAGATAGAGATTGTGATTGTGAATATTACAAGAAAGATGTTTATTATGATCTTGTGAAGAAGAATCACCAGCCAAGAGAAGAAGGAAAAAGAAAAATTAATTTGAAAAAATAATGAGAAAAAGATTTGATGATAGTGATCCATAAGTTGGATTACTTGGTCAACCTTTAGGGAAATATGACTATATAGTCAAATACACTAAACCAACATCATTCAAATCAAAGATGTCTACTCTGTATTTACCACAATGGAATGAACCAGAAATAAAGCTGCTAAGGTAGGAGCCACCTTCATCACCGCCTTTTCCAATCTATAAAAAAAGGTTGGAATGGATTCAAAAGCATGAACCACAATATAAGTGTATTCACAATCCGGACAAACTCAGTCTATACCATAACCACCACTTGAGACAACACCCATTGTTGAGGAGCCACAAGAAGAAATGATGGATGAATCCTTTTATCTTTCAAATGGTCCATGGTTCAATATGGATGATGTGATTCCAAGCCAAAAGAGAGCTAAACTTCTTAAGATGTATGCTTAGTTGGAAACAAAAATTCAAACTAGAGCATCACTCCAAGAGTTTACTACTAGATTTGTTGGTAGTCTAAGAGAATGGTGGATCAGGGTAAGAGAATATTAAAAACTTCAATTTTGTCAACTTCCAACAATAGTCGCCGCTTTAGCCTACATAAAAGTTGAATTCATTGGTACACCTACAGATTCTCTTGAAAGAATTCGGAGTGAATTTTTTTAGTTAAAATGTTGTTTGTTTACAAGAAAGGATTTGGACAAACATTATATGCATGCTTCTAAAAGATATTACCAAATTGGTTTTGGTGATGTTAATATTAAGTAATAGTTTGTTAATTTAGTTCTAGAAGAGCTTGGAAATGCCACACTAAGGTATTTTAGAAAATAAGGGACAACTCTTGCAAATCTTTCTCTAGCTCAAACCTATCAAATGATGCTGATTGTTCTTAAAGATTTATGTTCCAGTAGGAAGTAGATTAAAGAAACCTTAAGGATAACAAATGACAAAATTTTGAGCCTATTTGCTCTAGATATGATCTAACCATTAAATATTCAGACAGAAGAAACTGTGATTGTAAACAATGCAAGAAGGGCAAGCATTTCAAATCATACAAATATAAAAGCAGATCTAGATACGAAAAAACACAAGAAGTTTTAGTACTTCAAAAAGAAACATTGAAGATATAAAAAAATCTTATTGATGTTATCTCTATGGAAAAAAAATGACATTTTGCAAAAAGATGTCTAAACAGGCCAAAACAAGATATTCAGCTAGTTCAATAACAGAAGCATCAATATGATGTTAATCTTGAAGAAGCTGATATAAAGTTATTATTTTCCATTGATGATGAGCTCAATGAAGATTCTCTTATGGGAATAGAAGCTCTGTCTTTCTCATCAGACTCTGAGGAGGAATATTTTTCTGTAATAGAAGTAAGCTCAAAACCTGCTTAGGATATTACTACAACCTAAATATCCAAAAAAACATATTGTCCTTTACTATCATATCTAATTATTCATAGAAAATATGAATGGCCTATTAAAGTCATAGTCTTTATTGATATAGGAGCCCATAGAACCATTGCTAACCCAAACTCTTTCCAGACCACTTCTAGAAAGTCTATAAAGAATTTTTAAGCTTGTAGATGGAGAATTATTCTCAACAGATTGGATAACAACAAAGCCAATAAAAATTCAATTCCTTCCAAATTGTGTGGTATGAACCAAAATCTTAGGTTCATATCTTTCAAAAAAGGATATTCTTATTGGTTTTAATATTCTCATCCAATTACCATAATTATCCATCACAGCCTAAAGCCTTAAAGCAAAAAAATGGTTATTGCTTTATACTTCCACTCCAAATTTATTTATGACTTTTGTATTTGGCACGTTCTATAACATTCAAGCTCAAATCATTCATCAAAGTTGTGCAAACAACCATATTGAATTCCTTAAAAAATGTCAAAATCCCCTTTGGACTAGACAAGAATTTTATATCTCTTTATTGTTCAAGCAAAATAAAGATATAAATCCTACAAAGGCAACTCATCCTGGAATTAATCTAGATGATTAATCTATGGCTATCCAGGAATGTTCTCACCTCTTACAATAAGGACTAATTGAGTCAACTAAGTCATATTAGGCTTGTCAATCATTCTATGTGAATAAGCAATTTGAACAAGTGCGAGGAAGGAAAAGGCTTGTGATTGATTATAAGCCACTTAATCACTTTCTCAAAGATGATAAATTTCCTCTGCCAAAAATTTCATCGCTATACTCATTTCTCAATGATGCAAAGATCTTTTCAAAATTTGATCTTTAATTAGGATTTTGGGAGTTAGGAATGCATCATAAAGATCATCACAAGATAACTTTATATATTCCCAATCATCATTACCATTGGATAGTAATGTCATTTGGTCTGAAAGTAGCTCCATCACTTTTTTAAAAAGTCATGACTAAGATCTATGAACCGATCTTATCTTCAGTATTAATCTACATTGATGACATCCTACTTTTTCTCAAAAGATATTGACGGTCATGAGCAATTATTAAAGCATTTTGCTGACTTGACAGCTCAGTATAGAGTTATGCTTTCTGAAAAGAAAATGCACCTAGTAAAAGAAGAGATAGAATTTCTAGGGATGAAATTTAAAGATGGTGCATATTAGTTATGTTGACATATTGGGCTAGAATTATTAAAGTTTTCTGACAAAAATTTAACAGTAAAGCAAATTTAGCAATTTTTTGGAATTGCAAATTATGTTAGGGACTTTATTCATTACTTTTCAAAAGCAACCCAACCACTCTAGCAATTATTAAAGAAAAATGTCTCACCTTGGTCACATAAGCAATCTACAACTATAAAGCAAATAAAAGAGATCTACAAAGACCTTCCTCCTTTCCACATAACGATAGAAGGAAAAAGAATTTTTTAGATAGATGTAAGTGATGAATATTGAGGATTGGTTCTTTTAGAAGAAAAAGATAGGAAATGACAAATATGTGCATATGCTAGTGGTTGTTTCAATGAGTTAGAATGCCACTACCATTCAATTTTCAAAGAAATACTAGGAGTAAAGTATGATATCAAAAAATTTGAATTTCATCTAATTGATCATTACTTTTATAATATTGATGGACTGCTCGTCTTTCCTAAAGATTATGAACTTCAAAGGGAAGCAAGTGCCACATGCTCAATTATTAAGATGGAATGATTGATTCTAGAAATACAATTTTAATGTCGAACATATAAAAGGAGTTAAGAACCTCATTCCTAATTTCCTATCCAAACCTCAATCTAAGGAACTAAGTTTGATCACTGAAACCCAAACAATTCCTTTAATCTTCATGGAAGGTGTTAATCTTCCTCCATATCCTTATGCTTCAATCAAGGTCATGAACAAGGATCAAATGAAAAGTTTGATTATGGATTGGCAACTTAATGTGATTTGAAGATATGGAGACATTTTTCTTAAACTAGAAGCCTTCCATGCTGACTATTTGTTCATGGATGTCTTTAAAATTCCTCTTTTTAGACCATTTCCTAAGGAATCACTGGAAATATTATAGTATATGTGTGTCATGTACTATATGGCTTTTGAATTTTATCCAGTACGTTGGTATAAGTCAATTACTGCTAAAACACTACTTGAAAATTATAAAAAGTTTTTAGGATGGTTTAAGCCTATTTCCATCTGGAAACATACCATGTTCCGACTTCTTCAAGAAAATTGGGATGTTAGGATCCAAGCCAACAAAATGCATTCAATCATCATTTTGTACTAGGATGAACACTATTCGACATTTGAGGTTAATGGAACTTTTTCCTATTCTCCTTGGAAAAATTGTGACTCTCATCCTACTGAGGAAAAAAGCTTTAAAGGTCCATAGTAGCCAGGAATCAGTATATCCCAATAGAAATATGACCTAAGTATGAATACGATGCTTCATAGGAAGTCATACCATCAACATACATGGACAATCTAAGAAGAGAAGAAGAAATCCATGCTGCAATAATGTCAGCTGAGCAGGCACCTTCACCAAAACATGATTATGAAGCGATACCCTCTACCAATTATGATTTAAATGAATATGTCCCCAAGCCATGAACCCATCCATGATAAAAGATAAGATGGTTCACTACATCTCACCATATCTTATCTTATCTCTTACATAATTAGTTTTTACTATTTATCAATGTGTCTTTTATAATTATTAAAGTTTGCTTTGTAAAAGGTAAAGTTAATCTTTACTTTATTAGTTTTTCTATATCTAATGAACTATCTATATAAAGAAGCTCATAGTTTGTAAGAAGACAGAACATTGTGGAATAAGATCTTAAGGTCCATCTAGCATCCGGATGATGCTATTTATGCACCAAAGTTAACTAATTTGTTGTTGGATAGAATACTTATTGTTTATAATGTTGCATTAGTAGTGGTCATTGGGGGATACCAATAAAACCCTTAATGACCACTACTGATGCAACATTATAAACAATAGATATACTAGCCAATAACAACCTCCTTTGGGCACTCAATAGGTCTGTCTTTTAGTTATTTACTTTGGGCACTCAATAGGTCTGTCTTTTAGTTATTTACTTTGGTGCATCAATAGTAACATCCGGAGGTTAGATGAACCTTAGGCTATGATTATTTAGAAAAAGAAATTATATTATTTATGTATAGAAACTAATATTAAGACTAAAGAAGGAGAAAAATTTAGAAATACATGGATTATGAAAGCATATGATCTTATTCCATAATATTCTGCCTTCTTACAAACTATGAGCTTTCTTATATAGATAACTCATTAGATACAGACAAACTAATAAAATAAAGATTAATTTTACCTTTTATAAAGCAAACTTTAATAATTGCAAAAGACACACTGATAAATAGTAAACTAATTATACAAGAGATAAGATAAGATATGGTGAGATATGGTGGGCTATTATAACTTTTATCACTGATGGGTTCACGGCTTGGGGACAAGTTCATATGATTATATTTATCTGAATCATAATTGGTCGAGGGTCTCGCTTCATAATCATGTTTTGGTGAAGGTGCCTATTTAGTTTTCTTTCCTTATATTATCTATGAATATTGATGGTATGGCTTTCCATAGAACATCATCTTCATACTTAGACCGTATTTCTATTGGGATATACTAATTCCTGATTGCTATGGACTTTTGAAACTCTTTTACTTCAGTAAGATGAGAGTCACAGTTTCTCCAAAGATAATAGGAAAAAGTTTCATAAACCTCAAATGTCGAATAGTGTTCATCCTAGTGTAGAATGATGATTGAATGCATTTTGTTGGCTTGGACCCTAATATCCCAATTTTCTTAAAGAAGTATGAACATGGTATGTTGCCAGAAGGCAATAGGCTTAAATCATCCTAAAAACTTTTTAGAATTTTCAAACAGTGTTTTAGCAGCAATTGAGTTGTACCAATGTAGTAGACAGAATTCAAAAGCCATATAGTACATGACACATATTTACCATAATATGTCTAATGATTCCTCAGGAAATGGTCCAAAAAGATGAGTTTTAAAGACATCCATAAACGAATAGTCAAGATGGAAGGCGTTTAGTTTAAAAAAAAAGTGTATTCATGTCTTCAAATTGCATTCAGTTGACAATCCACAATCAAACTTTTCCTTTGATCCTTATTTATGACCTTGATTGAAACACAAGGCTTTTTAAGAACATTAGAACTTTCCATGAAGATTAAAGGAATTGTTTGGATGTTAGTGATCAAACTTAGTTGCTGGGATGGAGGTCTGAATAGGAAATCAGAAATGAAATTCTTATATCCTTGTATATGTTTGACATTGAAATTGTATTTTGAGAACCAATCATTCCATCTTAATAATTGAGCATATGATACTTGCTTCCCTTTGAAGTTCATAATCTTTGGAAAAGATCAGCAATCCATCAATATTCTAAAGTAATGACTAATTAGATGAAATTCAAATTTTTTGATACCATACTTATTGTTAGTATTTCTTTGAAAGTTGAATGGTAGTGATATTCTAACTACTTGAAACAACCATTAGCATATGCACATATTTTTAATTTTCCATCTTTTTCTTCTAAAAGAACCGCTCCTTAGTATTCGTCACTAGCATATGTTTGAAGAATTCTTTTTTATTTTGTCGATATGTGCAAAGGAGGAAGATCTTTGTAGATCTCATTTATTTGTTTTACAATTGTAGATTGCTTATCTAACTAATATGGGACATTTTTCTTTAATAATTGTCAGAGTGGTTGGGCTACTTTTGAAAAGTGAGGAATAAAGTCTCTAACATAATTTGTAATTGCAAGAAATTACTGATTTTGCTTTACTATCAAATCTTTGTCATGAAACTTTAATAATTCTAACCCAATATTGGGCACATCTGATATGCACTATCTTTAAATTTCATCCCCAAAAATTCTATATATTTTTTTTTCTAGGTGCATTTTCTTTTTAGAAAGTATAACTCCATACCGAGCTGTCAGGTCAGTAAATTGCTTTAATAATTGCTCATGATTGTCAGCTTCTTTTGAGAAAAGTAGGATGTCATCGATATAGATTAATGTTGAAGAAAAGATTAGTTTATAGATCTTAGTCATGACTTTTTAAAAAAGTGATGGAGCTACATTCAGACCAAATGGCATTACCGTCCATTGGTAATGATGATTGGGAATATAGAAAGTTGTCTTGTGACGATCTTCTGGATGTATTCCTAACTGTCATAATCCTCATTGAAGATCAAAATTTGAAAAGATCTTTGCATCCTTGAGAAATGAGTATAGCGATGAAATTTTTGGTAGAGAAATTTATCATCTTTGAGAAAGTGATTAAATAGCTTATAATCAATCACAAGTCTTATCCTTCCTTGTACTTGTTCATATCACTTATTCATATAAAATACTTGACAAACCCAATTAGACTTAGTTGACTCAATTATTACTTATTGTAAGAGTTGAAAACATTCTTGGACAATTATAGATCGATCATCTGTGTTCATTACAGAATGAATTGCCTTTGTAAGATTTATATCTTCATTTTACTTAAACGACAAAGAGATATAAAATTCTTATCTAGTCCAAGGGGGATTTTGACATTTTTAAGGAATTCAACATGGTTGTCTGCACAACTTTGTTGAATGATTTGGGCTTAAATATTACAGAACGGGCCATAAACAGAAGTCATAAATAAATTTGGAGTGGAATTGTAAGGCGGGTGCCATTTTTTTGCTTTGAGGCATTGGGCTGTGATTGATAATGGTGGTAATTGGCTGAGAACATCAAAACTAATAAGAATATCCTTCTTTGGAAGTTATGAACCTAAGATTTTTGTCTATACCGTACAGTTTGGAAAGAATTGAATTTTTATAGGCTTTGTTGTTATCCAATATGTTGAAAATAATTCTCCATCCACAGCCTTAAAAAATTCTTTATGAGCTTTCCAGAAGTGGTATGGAAATAGCTTTGGATTGACAATGGTTTTATAAGCTCATGTATCAATAAAGGCTATGACTTTAATAGGTCTTTAATATTTTTCTATGAACAATTGGATAGGACAGTAAGGGACAATCTATTTTTTTAGATATTTGGGCTGTAACAATATCCTGAGCAAGTATTGAGCTTATTTCTGTTACAAAAAAACATTTCTCCCCAAAGTCTTATGAGAAAGACAGTTTTTATTCCCATAAAAGAATCTTCATTGAACTCATCATCAATGGAAAAATAATGACTTGATATCAGCTTCTTCAATAATAACATCATATTGATGCTCCAGCTATTGAACTAGCCGAATAGCTTATTTTGGTCTGTTTGAACATCTTTTTGCAAAATGTCTTTTTTTTCCACAAAGATAACATTGATTAGATTTGTTTATATCTTTGATGTTTCTTCTTGAAATACTTAAACTTCTTGTGCTTTTTTTTTTATTTAGATCTTCCTTTATATTTGTATGATTTAAAATGTTTTCCCTTCTTGCATTGTTTGCAATCATAGTTTCTTTTATCTGAACATTTAATGGTTAAATCATATCTGGAGCAAATAGACTCAAAAGTTTTGTCATTTGTCATCCTTAAGGCTTTTTTAATCTACTTCCAACTGGAACATAAATCTTCAAGGACAATCAACGTCATTTGATAGATTTGAGCTAGAGAAAGATCTACAAGAGCTATCTCATGTTTTCTGAAATACGCTAGTGTGACATTTCTAAGCTTTTTTGGAACTGAATTAACAAACTGTTGCTTAAGATTAACATCACTAAAACCAATTTGATAATATCTTTTAGAAGTACGCATGTAATGCTTATCTAAATCATTTCTTTTAAACGAACAATATTTTAACTAAAAAAATTCACTCCGAGTTGTCTCAAGAGAATCTGCAGGTGTACCAATGAATTCAACTTCTATATAGGTTAAAGCGGCGACTGTTGTTGGAAGTTGATAAAATTGAAAATTTTGATATTTTATTACCTTGATCAGCCATTCTTTTAGAGTACCAACAAATCTGGTAGTAAACTCTTGGAGTATTTCTTGGAGTGATGTTCCAGTTTGAATTTTGTTTCCAACCAAGCATACATCTCAAGGAGTTTAGCTCCCCTTTGATTGGGAATCATATCATCCATATTGAACTATAGACCATTTGAAACTTATGGATAATAAGAGGATTCATCCATCCTTTCTTCTTGTGGCTCCTCAACAATGAGTGTTGTCTCAGGTGGAGGTTAAGGTGTAGATTGAGTTTTTTTTTGAATTGTACTGTTGATTCTATTGGTACAGTCATCTTGATAGATGAGATTATTTCATTAGACATTATGGAATCAGTTTCTAAAAAAATGTCAGATAAATCAGGTTGTAAATAAACGTTATAAACATTTCAGTTTGGACTATACAAGATTGAATGAAAGATGTAATCTTGTTTGGAGAAGGTTGAACCATTTATTGGTAAGGATCTTATGAGTCTTAAAAAGGGTCTAAAACTAATTGTTTGTCAGGTCTTATGGGAATGAGTTGTGTCTGTGTTTCAGATGATGAGGTGAGTAGAGTGACAACAGATGTTGTAGAAAGGGATATAACTGGCTTTTTCTTTGGAGGTTTTTGCGAAATATTGTTGGCTCACATTATCTTTTGAAAGTTTTCATGCTGAACAAATACTGGATCAATTTTTTGTTAAGTGAAAGTGTTTTGTATTACGCGTTCTAGTAAGGGATGAGTACTAGCAAAAGTAAAGGGATTAAATGATTTTTTGACTTGTTAACCTTGAAATTTTTTTTTTGTTTTTGAACAAACTGTGGACCACTAATTTGATTTCAGATCATTTGGATAATTTCCCGATGAAAAGACATGATTTGCTTTTGGAGTCAAAGCATAAAATCCTACTACCAACTAAGTTGTCGATTTACATCATATCCTACTTGGCTGACCTATTGTGAGACTTGATTTACCATTTTATCAATTTTTTCAAGCATCTTATTTTGAGCTAAGGCATTGTCTGTCTGCCAGTTCAAAACCAATTCTCCAATTATAATTTCTCTATATCTACCTTGTGCATTAGGTCCTAGAGATTTGAACCAAGGTATTTTTTAACATGTATATTTGGATCAACAGTTTTTTGGAGCAATGAAAAATTATGTTCCTGAGGTTGGAATATGCATATCGCGGGAGACATGTCGAGATTAGCACTTGCTGATTGGATATGAATAATAGCTTGAGCAGTGCAAGACTTTAGAATCCATTTATGTTGTGGTTTATGCTTTTGAATCTATCCAAACATTTTTTATAGATCGAAAGAGGCAGTGATGAAGGTGGCTCCAACCTTGGCGGCTTTATTTATAGTTCATCCCATTATGGCGATAACAGAGCGGACATCTTTGATTTGAATGATGCTAGTTCAGAGTATTTAACTATATAGTCATATTTCTCTGAAGGTTGACCAAGTAATCTAATTGATGGATCACTATCATCAAATCTTTTTTTCATTATTTTTTCAGATGAATTTTTCTTTCCCTCATTCTCTTGGCCGATGATTCTTCTTCACAAGAATTATAATAAGCACATTCTTGTAATCTTCATAATTACAATCTATATCAAGTAACTTATGTGTTCCTTGGTACATAGCATAGACTGGTTTTCCATTTGAATTGAATCCTATGATTGTAAGATTCTCCTCCTCTTCATAAGGCTCAATCATGAATTGAGTTGAAAATAAAAGAGTGTTGGTACTTGATTTTGCAAATCGGACAAATTTAGTTTCAACAGTTCCGTCTGATTTTATTAAGAATTGTAATTCTTGATGTTGAACATGATGTGTATTGCTCTGTATCTTTTCATAGTTGGTTATCCAAGTTTTAGATAATACGAGAGATCTATCTCGAAATACGCACACAGGTTAGGACTTTTTGTGCATATGCTACTATTAACAGGGCATTGTTGGACACAGGTACAGCTAAATTTAGGACATGATTTTAAACCTTATAAATCAACTGATAATGGAGAGTTGCAGTTATAACTGTCATAATTTATGGAGCACTAGTAATCTGGACTTATACTTTCAAAGCCAAAAGCACATGAGGATCATCCAATAATAGATTGAAATTTGAAAAAAATGTGAACATCATTATACCAACATTGAGTATTGTTTCTATAGTACCAATAATAGCATGTTGATGCTATAAGTACCTGGTATCTAATAAAGTTTTTCTAGCAAAGAGAGAAAGTCATTTTCTTCCATGATAGGAGAATGTTAGTCTAATGGCTCCAAAATGAAGATAAGAATATTTGTCACTTTTCCAAAGTGTTAGAAATTCTGATGGAATTTCTAAGGAGACAAACTGTTCTTCTCCTGTAGCTTTAATTATACAGTAGTCAAAAGAGGATGATTGAATATATTCTTTTACAGACCTAAAAGTCTTTTTAACCAATGATTTTATGTTGATTTTCTAAGAGGACTTGAATTGGCTATAAGTATCGTAAGGAGAAAAACAAAGTATTTCAGTGACGAGAGTTTTTTGTTTATTTGGGATATGCTAAACTTCATAAAGAAAATATAAGCGATAGCTAAAAGTTCTGAAAGAATTAGAATTGGATAAAAAAATAGGAGTAGTAACTGAGAACAAAAGAGTAGAGTTTGTTTCCATTATGAGAAATTGGACAAAATTCAAATGTTATGATATATACGAAAAAAGAAAAATTTGTATAATATAAAATAATTATTTATATTATTATAATAAATTAATCTATTAATATAAATAAAAAAACATAAAGGGTTTCACAGTGAATTTTTCCAAAATATTATTTATAAATGAATAAATTACTGTGTAGTTTTAATTTTTTAAAAACTATAAATGGACATTCTATCGTTTGAAATAACACTCATTTATTATATATTATATAAATTTCAAATATTACAGTATATTATATTATATGATTTTTCTAATTCTGAAATGATTTTATATGAATTATCTAAGATTTAATATACAATTTAATGATTTTTTTATAAAGGTAACTATAAAGTAGTTAGTACAATTTAAAGAAATTTTCTAAAAGTTCAGAATTTTTACCTATTATCAGCGATTTTAACTGAAAAATAACCTATACGTTTAAACATTCAGTTTTCTTAATTGTTATCTCAAACAGTATTTTATTAAATAATAAAAAGTCTATTATTAATTTTTTAAATGTTTATTTATACATATCAAAATTAAAATTTAAGAAATTTTCAATAATTTATTCTTTATAAATTTAATGATAATTTGAATTTATTTAATGAACACATTATAGTTTATATTTAATAAATTACAATCAGAATTAAATTTTTAAAAAATTAACAATTTATTTATCTAACATTTGATAAAAATATTGTATGAAATAACAATTAGAAAAATTGATATTTGAATTTACTGTTAGCTCTGCAGTTATAGTTATTAGTAACGAATAAAAATTTTAAACTTTTATAAAAATTTATTATACTACACATAAAATCCTAAACAATTCATATAAAATTATTTTAAATATAAAAAAAATCATCTAATATATTATATTTTAATATTTAAAATTCATACTGTATAAAGGAATGTAAATTTTATGAAATGTATGAATATTTTATCCAATAATATAGAATAAACTGTTAATTTTTAAAAAATTTAATTTTTTATTATAATTTATTAAAATTTTAACGATTAAATTATAATTTATTCTTTAGTGTGCCTGGAGACAATAGATTTGGTTGATTTGTTTTTTTTAAGATAAAATTCATCATTCAAAAATAATAATAATAATAATAAGTGAGATCCAATCGAAATCTTAAGACATCATCCTGTCAAGGACAACAGTTAGACCATTAAAAAATATATCCCATCTTCCGTCTCATTAAATCCATTCATGAACATAAAGACACACTAATTAGATGCTACCGACAAAATCAACACCACAATATACTTTACATCAGTAAGATCAAATTAAGCCATTCTAATTTTATGAAAAATAAATTAAATAAAAATCACTTGGTTTAAGAACATGATTCCAACCATTTCATTCAAAACAAATTAATTAGATTGGATAAAAGTTATTCTAACCATATTAATCTAAAAACCCATACACTATAATAGTATCAGTTTTCATGGAGATCGACGGGATAAAGTTGATAAATAGCATTACTGATAATTACTAATGAAAACTCATAACACCACAACAGACCAAGAAATCACAAAACCAACACACCTCACATGGATGCAGATTTAACCCCAACGCCATCTCTACCATCAGCGGGATAAGAGGGACAATAATTCCTAATGGCCGTTAACTCATACGGCGCCGTGTCGTCGGCAAGCCACTGCTCCAACGTGAACTGCTGCTGCGAGCAAGACGCGTGGACGCCAGTGGTGGTCACCTCAACGTAGTTCACATACCACCCGTGATGAGGGCCACTGCCATCGGAAGTCAAATTCAAGGCGCAGACCGGAGCGGCTAAGCATGGCCCCCTGCCGCTGAAAATGTCGAGATTGCCCCTCTCGTAGTAGTTGTAGCCAGGCCCCATCAGGCCGCCCCACGCTTCCAGATTTGGAATCTCGATGTACTCTCCATATTCGTCGTACAGCCTTACGCTGATGATGGAATCGGTTCCTCCCTTGAAGATCGAACCGGTCCTTATGTATAGATTATAAACGCAATCATCATCCTGCGATTCCAAAAAAAGAATATATATAATAGTGAGAAATGGATCTATAAAAATGCGGCGGTGGAGGTGGCCGGAGATGCGGAGGAACTTACAGAAACAGCGACGGTGGACAAGGCGAGGAGAAGGAGAAAAGAGAGAAGGTGAGGGGTGTTCAGTACCATGTTTGGATGTGGAAATGCGACGCCGGGTTGGTTGTCTATATATTACGCAGCTGGGATAAATTAGGATGTACGCGTGGCATTATTGTCTTTTTCGGGCAGGGTAAGGAGGGCAAAAAAGGAAATCCGGCTATGTCTAAAAAAAGGAATATGCGAATATTCAAATAAGATGGGGCAAAAACCGTATTTACATTCATGAATTAATCGATTTTTCTAAATAATAGACAATAATAGCATTTTTATTTGGAAAAAGAAAAAGGAAAAGTTCCGAATGATAAGATGGAGCATTACTATTATTTAAACGACACTTGTTATGTTAATAATATGTAAATTTACCAAATTCACCCTGACAAGCGTCTACGAAAAGCCTCTCTGATGCGCCAACATGGGGTGGGAACCAAACAAAACAAGCATTGATCTGAACGGACACAAACAAACAAAAGAGAGTGAATTTCCTTAGTCTAAAGATGCAATTATGATTGAATTGGCGGATGGTTAATAATGGGGCTAAAATAATTAAAAAGATGAAAAGGGATAACCCACACCCACACCCACACCTTTGGATTTTTGAAAGAGAGATCCAGTATATTCTAGTCTTTAGAAAAGAGATTGCCAAACTGAGGGTGGATTTTTTGATACTTCATTCCCTAATTTAACATCTCATACATTTTTACCGTTTGCTTAACCCAACAATTTCCCTTAACTACTTTCCTTCTTTTTTTTTTTTATTTATAAAAATGTCACAATAAAAATAAAGAAGTTTATTATAATAAATAAATCTGAATTTTTTAACTAATTAGAAATCTAAATTTTTACTTATAAGGTAATTTGTTAACATATTACCTAAATAAATATTAAGTAATATATAAAGAGTTAATAATGAGAGTTTAGCTTTTCATTATTAACCACTTTTAAATGAATTAAAACTAATTAAGTATTGAGAGCAGTTCTATTATAGATTTTTTTTTCACCCAGTTAAAAGGTGGTCCGATGTATATAAAGTGGGAGAAGGTGACTCGCAACTCAATGATGAATCAAAAATTAGAAAATGAGATTAAATAAAAACATATATTCTTACTACATACTTACAGTGTGTCTGTGAGCCATTTGTTTAAAAGGTGAGATTTTCTCACTTTTCCTTAATTGCCCACATGTTTACAAGTTTAGTACTTGTCATGTGAATCAGGCCTTAACTAATTATTATTATGCAATATCTCGGTTTGCATTTTTACTTTTTGCTGATCAGCTTTTTATCCTACCTTTTATCTGGTGATTCTTGTCAAGCAAGCATTTTCAGAAGAAAAGGTTCCATCATCCCAGCTAAATAATTTATTGTGTATTAAATTGTGAAAAATATATTTATCTCCTTTAATTTTTTATTTTAATTTTATAAATTAAATCTCATGCTTGTGATTATGACTGTAGAATATTTGAGTGGCATTTTGATGTGAAAGGATAATGCATATTTTACAACAAAAAAAAAACAGTGAAATTGAGCCAATTTCGAATATTTAGAATAAAAATAATTAAAAATAACTATAAAGAATAAAATTGAGCATTTAGAAAAAATTGAGGGCCAAATTACACTTTTATTCTCTAACATTATATGCCATTTGTTCCCTAAAAATCATGTCACCAAAAAGTTTTGACAAAAAATTGGTCAAATTAATGTCTGCTACAAAACATATTAAAAATTCAGCTAATTTCGGATATTGAGAATAAAATTAATCCAAAAAATATAGGGAGAAAAATTAGAATTTTAAATAAAGTTTGGAAATAAAATTATATTTTATTCCGAATATACTAAAATATATATATATAAGCAAAATTTACCACCCTAACAATCAATATTAATTAAGTGAATTTCTTTATAATGTATAAAGAAAAACTCAAACGTAAATCTATTTTTATGTAAAGAACAAAAGTTTTTTTTTTTTTAAAAAAAAAAAAGATTACATCTTCTAAGCAAGAAATTTCTCAAAATATGAATTGATTACCAATATAGTATATTTTCCTTTCTCGTGTAGCTCCAAAGTCATGCTACAATATTTAAATCTAAAATCTGTTGATACAAATCTTAAACATTTATTATAAAGATATTAGTTTAGGCAATTCAAATATAAAATCTCTTAATACAAATCTCACACTTTTATTATCATTTCATACATTTTTCTTGTTAAATCATTTCATATGTTTTTAAAATAGTTCCTAGAAAATATAAGAATACATTATATATATATATATATATATATATACACACATAGAGTCTTGTTTTCACCGGTATTTTAAAGAAAATATTTTACACAAAAATTATTATTTTTTAAGCATAATAATATAAATATGAGAAATATTATGAACAGTTACTTATAAAAATAATTATTGAACGCCAATCATTTATTGGAATATGGTATATAAATATTGGTCAATATCTAGGTCAGTATTAGATAATAATCATTTTTATTGATAAATCAGTAAAATGAAAGATAGAAAGATAATTATTAGTAAGAAATTCAAATATTTGTCCATAGTAGTAGTAATGATTTTACTAGTTCTGATAAAAAAATTTAAAATATAGATTTTTTTTTTAAATTTAGTAAAATAATTTTGTTATAAATTTGTTATTGAAAAAGAACTTCAGAGGGTAAGTTAATTTTCGAAAAATTCATCATATTTTTGTTTATAATGATATTCGATAAATCATTATAATGATAGAGAGTCTGATTTGTATTATGTGATTTTTTTCTCTCTTTCTTTTCCTCTAAACTAAGAAGCATATATGCCTATAAAATATTGATAGGTCACAAAATGTGAGATTTTTTTTTTCATTTTTATAATAAATTAACTCTATTAGTGGATAAACACAATCGAACTCATATTACGAAGAATACAAGGAATATTGCAATTTGAAAATGCTCTTTTCCCCTTTGAAAGTTTTTATTTTTCTATTAAGAATGCATGCTAGCCATTGCAGGGGTTGTCTTTCCATATAGTTGGGAATTTCAATTTCCTGGTCAGAGGCAACCATGCCCTTTTTCTTCTTTTCCCATGAAGTTCTAGGTTATTTTGTAATCACTTGTCAGACATTTAATTAAGTTCCAGTGAAAATATAAATATGAAGAAAAATTAAAATAAATTATAGGCAGAAAAAATTAATATTGATATAGATAAATTTTCATGGGAAAAGCATATTTCTCATAAAGTTAAATGTTAATTTGGTTTGAAAGTGGAGAGATTAGAAAAATGGAGAGAAAGAAAAAGTGATCTAATTAAAATGAGAGAGATTGTAATAAAAAAAATAGAAACAAATAATGATGATATACTATGTTACATATTAAAGTATTAAAATTAGTTTACAGTTTTAAATTACTTAATCTAATAGTTAAAGATTAAAAGTAGTTGATCCTGTAGATTATAAATTTATTAATAAATTAGATGACTCAAAATTAAAATTTTTAAAAATAAAAAAATGCCACAATTATCATGAAGCAAGCAATTAGTTATTCCTTCTCTGTCCGAAAATGAATATTTTTCTGAGAGAAAATTCTCCTCACTTTGTTGTTTTTAGTGCGCTCTATTCAGACGTGAATTTTGTATTTAAATCTTACTATTTCTTTGTATGAAATGCTTACGTCCATTGCCCTATAGAATTTCAATACTATTAAATAGGTCAAAGGTGTAAATAAACTCTAAAATATTAATAGAAAAACACGTTGGGTCTTTAAATAAAATTCAACTCCTTTCAAAGTATAATATCATCCAAAATTATGGACTTAAAATTAAAAAATAATAAAAATCAATTGAAATGAAATTCTTATATTGAAAATATATAATGTTCTCAAATTTTAATATATGCAATCAATTAAAAAAAATTACACTTTTTAACCCATACTTTTAAAATTTTATTTACACCTTTCCGTAGTTATATATTATTTTGTTTGTTAAATATATATCTACTATTTAATTATACATTATATATTCATAGTTTAAAATACATAACTGTATAATAAATTAATTAAAATTTAAATTTTTGATATGTATTTATCTATTTTATTATAATTATCTATGTAAAACACTAATTATATATATATATATATATTTGAATAACTGGCATCATACAATCCAACCCGACCGAGCTGAGACGCGCCCACTAACAATCCAGCCCATTTAACTTATGCAGCGAAAAAAACACACTTACCTATTTGTTCAAAAATTCTAAAAAGAAATAGTTTTCGAGGAAGTTTCAGGGAATACTAATTTTTTATTTTTTATTTCAAAAATACCCAAAAATACCAAAGTGTCTTTTCAATTTTACCACTTTTATCGTCTTTCTATTTCAAAATTTTCATTTTATCTTATATTTTCATTTTCTCTTATAACATTTTCACTTGAATTTTTCAAGTCATTTTCTCATGAGACTTTTGATCTTTTTTTGCATTAATTTTGATTAAATGAAGGTGGAATCTTGAAAATAATCTGTTTAGGTTGCTTAAAAATTAAAATATTTTATCTCTCTGTTTTTTTTCATATTTCTTATGAATTTCTTCTGAAAATTCAATTCTATAACTGAACTAGTTGTAAAACCGATATTTATTTATTTGGCCATAAATACTTTATTTTTTATTGCTGACTTTTTTTGTTGATTTTACTTTTTACTTACAGAGCATTTTAGGAGATGTCTTCTAATTTCTATTTTAAAATTTCTAAGTTGCATATTCTTAATTCATAGTTAGACACAATATATCTTATTTTTATTTGACCAACATATTTTTTTGTCATTTCTTCTTTTTCCTCATACTACACTCTTGTAAGTCATTGTTGAAAGTTATAAAATTTAACTCATATCTCAAAATTACTTTAAAAAAATTATTCAAATAATTATAAAAATATATATATGCATTCAACAGTAACATTAACATAAATATTTTATATTAACTAATTATATTGTATAAATATTCTTCATAACAATATAGATTACATAGCTCATAATCTCAAAATAAAATTATATGTATAGTTAAGTTTTAAATTAAAATTAAAAAAAAACCTTATAATAATTTTGATAATAAATTAATTTTTTAATTTGTAACATCTCTTAATTCTATAACAAGACTAATATAACAAACAATTTCATTTACTAAACATTTACCCTACATTTATCAAAAATTTATCCAGTATTTATCTAATATCGATTTTAGTTTGACATACACTTACAAATTCCTAAAATTTACCCAATAATTATCCAACATTAACCTTTTATTAATATTTATCCAACGTTTACAAATTTAGTAATATCGATTTTAGTTTGATATACATTTACAAATATCTAACATTTATCCAATATTTACTTAATAATTGCTTCACATTTACTTTTTGTTAATATTTACCCAATGTTTACCCAATATTTACTCAATATTTATCCAATATTTACCAAATATTTATCAAACATTTACTTAAATATTAATTTTAGTATCATTTATGATGTATTAATTAAGTTTATAACTATAACTGAATATTTCAAAATGATTTTAATCATTTTCAACCTATTAAGTTGAATCTAATAATCTAATTGTTAAATCTATAATTAAGTTGAATCTAATAATCTAATTGTTAAATCTAATAATCATATAGATGTTACTACCATTAATTTGATATAAAATAGCACTATTCTTTAAAATAATAAAAATTATAAACACTAAATCTGATTTCATATTTTTTTATATAAAAAAATATAACAGGACAGAAAAAATAGATTATTTATCTAGAAGCAAACAAGAAGAAATGATTATATTCTGTGTGCAAGATTATAAACATCTCATAAAATTTTGCCTGATTTTTCAGTTTTAGTAAATTTGAAATTTTTTAAAAAGTAAATTTTAGTATTTTTGAAAGTGTTTTAAATAAAGGTAAAGTTGAAAGAAATGTAACGTTTTTTTCTATTTTTGAAAATTTTCCATAGTTTTTTTGAGTTTCGTGACGGACCAAATGAATAAGAGAACATCTGTAAATTATACAAGTAATTATTTTACTTATACATTCTGCCGTTAACATAGAGCCAATATTGGACAAGTATTTCTCGCAAAAATATCATTTCCAGCTACTTCAATTAGGGTCGACGCCAAGGCCACAGCTTACATCAACCAACTCATTTTTAAAGATGTAATGTATAGAAAGCCAACATATGACAACCATTCAACCACTCACTTCAACAATTATTCAAGATTTCTATATATATATATATATATATATATATTTATAGCCTGAATATGAGACTAAGATTCTCAACGCTTAGAACTGTATGATTTTGCACGAATCATGCCACTTGAACTTTGTGACTCTCAAGCTGCTCCAATGGTTGAGAAAGCAAATGCATTGTCTTCATTTTCTGAATTGCATCTGCAGGATTCAGACTTTTGGGGCAGGTGGCCGTGCAATTCTTTATAGTCCTACATCTATATAATCTCTTCATATCCTCGGTCAATGCTTGCACCCTTTCCTCCTTAAATTCATCTCGACTGCAATTAAAACAAAAATATTTTATAAAACGAAAATAAGATTCTTGAAATTCTGCAACAAATTAGAACATTTACCTATCGGAAATCCACCTATAAGCATGGAGCAAAGCCGCAGGTCCTAGAAATTCCTCAGGATTCCACCAGTAAGAAGGGCATGAAGCACTGCAACAAGCACATAGTATACACTCATATAGCCCATCTAACTTCTTTCTATCTGTCGGAGATTGCCTATATTCCCCCCCACCCTCTGGCTTGTTTCGTGTTTTAAGCCATGGCTCAATTGACCTGTTTAATTTCATCACAACCCAAATTTCAAATATTCAAGAACTCACACTGGATTCTGGAAAATGGAAATATTCAATAATATTGAAAGGGTAAATTAGTTAAAGAAGGGAACCTGTATTGGCTGTAGAAATTGGTGAGATCAACAACAAGGTCTTTGATAACATACACGTGTGGCAAAGGAGTGATAACAGTAGGCTTACTAGTATCAGCATCAATAGGCTTTAGGCAAGCCACAGTATTAGTTCCATCAATGTTCATAGAACAAGAACCACATATTCCTTCTCTGCAAGACCTCCTATAGCTCAAGCTCGAATCATCCTCTGCCTTAATCTTCTGCAGTGCATCCAACACCATGGGACCACACTCCGACAGGTTGATGAAATAAGATTGGAGAAAGGGTTTCATGTTGGGATTGTCGGGATTCCATCTGTATATTCTAAATTCCTTAATTAGCTTGCTCATATTGGCAGTGACGGTGTCGTAAGTTTGGATGGATTGTTGGGCATGTTGTTGGGCGGCAGGATGTTGGTCTAGTGTCGGAAAATTTTGCTTCTTAGGACTTTGTTTCCCAAGAAAACGAGCAACCTTTTTGTAGCCATGGCATAACCAGTTGCTTCCTTTCGACATCCCCCTAAATTTCTGCACAACCTAACTTCCACCCCTTATACAGTGTAAAATACCATAAATCTTGGTGATTCATATCAGATTTTTTGCATGGCTAAAGACACGTGTTTCCACTGCTGAAACGTGTTGAAATGTTGATATCTTCAATCGCATGATGAAGTCAATTTACTACTTTAAATAGGATTTAAAATTTTTTTTTTCAAATTAGATTTGAATAAGATACATCGCTTTCATTTAATATTTATCATTATTTATAATAAACCGTGAAGATTAAATGCTATAAATAAAAAAGAGAAGTGGTTATTTATTTTTATAAAATATATTTTTAACATTTAATTTTAATTCTTCATTAATAAAAAAAATAATATAAATTAAATGAATATAGTAATCTATTAGTTTAAGTCAATTTAAAGAGATCTAGATACGTTTTAGTATTCTGTATTTGAATCGGACAATAGGGTGTTGACGGTTTCGGTTTAGTTGGTTTAGATAAAAAATTGATGATTAAACTAATAAATTTAGTTTTTCAATACTTTAATTTTTAATTAAATTAAATATTATTAAAAATATTTAAATCAATGTTATTTGAATTTAGTTTGTATAATCGATTTGATCAGTCTGATAAATAAATTAATTAATCAATTAAAAATTCATAAATATTCGATAAATATTAACTTAATACTATTATCAAAATAATAACATAAATATTATCCAAAATATACAAATTTAGTACACTATTTTCACTTTTATAAAATTTAAAATATAATTTGTATATTAATAAAATAAATTCTTGTTCAATCATGGTATTCCAAAGAAAGTTGAAAATTTTAGTTAATTAAAGAATTTATAATTTTAGAAAATTATTAGTATTAGTTATATATATATATATATATATATATATATATATATATATATATATATATATATATATATATATATATAAAGAGACCATATACTATTAGTTCAGCTTATTTTTATTGAATTCATATTTTTTAATCAGAAATTAAACCAAAAAATAGGTTTATAAAAATTTCAAAACCATAACCTTCTATTAAACCATCTAATCCATAATTTTCAATTTGAATTGAATTAAATCGATTTGATTTGATCAATTTGGTTAATTTTTGTGCAGTTCCAAGTGATGTGAAGGGTTTAGAATTTGAATTGATAATAAAAAGAAGTTAGTGTTTAAATTGAAAGTATTTCTATAAGTTGAGTTTTTTTTTTTTTTTTTTTTGTAATTTCCAAAAAGAAAGTAAAGAAGAACAAAAATTGAAGACCCATGTATGAACTCATCATGATGGGCCAAGTGCGAGGATTTTGGGCGCGACTCAAATACGAAAGAATGGCGATGAGATTTGGGTATGTGCTTGCGCACAAAAGGGTGACAGGCCTGTTTTCTATTAATTTGTTGCCAAAACACGTTGCTTTTATAAAAATAAATTTTAGTAAACTATTAAATATATAACAAATTGTTATTTTTAATTTAGATATTTATTATTTAAAAACTATAAATTTATTTTTTACAACTTGTTATTTAATTATTTACAAGTTTATCATTTTGAATTTGCAGTTTCATCGTTTACAATTTACAAGTTCATTGTTTACAATTTATTATTTCATCACTTACAGATTCATCATTTTGAACTTGCATATGAATAGTTTAGAACTTACATGTTCATCGTTTACAATTTGTTATTTCATCACTTACATGTTCATTATTTACAACTTGAAGATTCATTATTTTGAATTTTCAGGTTTATCATTTAAAACTTATATATTCATCATTTAAATCTTGCAGATTTATTATTTATATTTTTCATTTAAAGCTATAAATTCATCAATCACTTATAAATTCATCGTTTACAACTTACATATTCATTGTTTTTGTCAAAATTCATCGTTTTCAACCTCCAGCAACTCAATTTTCTTTTTTTATATTTCTCATTTTTATTTCAAATATGTTCATTTTAACCATTTTATTTCACAAAAATATTAAAAAAATACTAAAAATAAAATCAAATATGTAAATTAAAATTTTTTTCTCACAAAAACAAATCTAAATACACTGAAAAACTTTTCAAAAAAATAAATAGAGAAAGAAGAAGAAGAAAAAGAAAATAACGATGAACAAAATACACTCATGATATACAGTGAATACATGTTCATGATATAATTTGAGGATATATCATGAATTCAGATCTATATTGCATTATGAATTTTTTTTCTTTCACATATGTGAAATAAAAACAAAGTGCCCATTTTTTCAAAAACTAATGAATCAATTGTAATTAACAAATTCATAAAGTTATAACTTACAAATTTATCATTTTTGAACTTTTAGATTTATCAATTAAAACTTACCGATTCAGCATTTGGAACTTATCGGTTCATCAGTAATAGCGTACAAGTTCATCATTTTAAATTTACAAGTTTATCGTTTTTGAACTTCTAGGTTCATCAATTATAATTTACAGATTTATCGTTTTGAACTTATAGGTTCATCAGTCATAACTTACCAGTTTATCATTTTTAAACTTACAAATTCATTATTTTTAACTTATAGATGTATTATTTAGAAGTTATAGGTTCGTCGTTTATAAGGTACAGGTTTATCGTTTACAATTTATAGATTTATCATTTTGAACTTGTAAGTTCATTGCTTATAACGTGTCACTTCATCACTTATAGATTTATTATTTACAACTTGAAGGTTCATTATTTTGAAGTTACAGGTTTATTGTTTAAAACTTATAAATTCATCATTAAAATTTTGCAGGTTCATCATTTACAGGTTCATTATTTAAAACATGCAGACTCATCATTCACAAATGCATTGTTTAAAACGTGCAGATTCATCAGTCAAAATGTTATAGCTCCATCCATCCCCTGCACCTAATAAAGAACAATCTCTTTCTTACATATAATTTTCATACATAATCTTCCACCTGACCACCATCTTTTTCAGACTTTTCTTTTAACCATGTTTGACCCACATCAATCTGAGTGAGAGGAGTCCTTACCGGTGTATCAATAAAATTAAGAATCAATTCAATCATGACATACTATGATTGACAAATATATTTATTGAATTTGCTTTCATACGTATTCCACAAAAGGCAGGCAGCCATTTATTACATAAGTTATTCCACACTCGCGTGTTTATTTGTCAGAATAGGTTTTGGAACAAATTGATTAAATTTCAGAAAAATTGTTTAGTAGACTTTGTTTACTATTATTTATAGACTAAATTAATCATTCAGTAATATATATTTATATTAATTAATAAAAATAAAACAATTAAATGCATGTCATTATGTGATTGATTTAGTTTATATTAATCATTCTTTTTCTTAGGAATCCAAATATGGAACAATTTCACCATTTTTGGACTGCAAATGTCCAAATTAAGAGACAGATGTGCTTTAATTTGGACCATTGATCTTAGAATATAAAAGTAGGAGTGATCATGGGCTACGAACTACCGATTCTAGTTTGGAAACGACGATTTACAGTTCACAAAAAATTTGAACCGGTCGGTTCAATATATATATTTCTTTAAAAAAAAAATCAAATTATCTTGTTTGAAACTTATAATACAGTTAAAAAATTAAATAATATAATTAAAATTATATATATAATAAATATTTATAAATATATAAGAAAAAATTTAATAATACACACAAGTCCAAAAATATGGGGTCATGTTAAGTGGCTTTTACCAGTTGAATGACACCAAAGGAGGTGTGTTATCCTGCTTTTATGAGAAAGGAGAACACAACCTCTTTGTACTTAAGCAATATAAGATAAATGTACACTTCTTTGATATCATTCATGTGGCAAAGACCACTTTGACATGAACCTTTTTGATCGGTTCAACAAATTGTTTGGCTTGTGGCCACTTGTAACACCCCCTTACCCCAACACAATTTGCTTGGATAAAAGAGTGTTACATTAACTTTAATCAAAATCGTTGTTTTATAAGCAATGAAAGTTGCATTTTTTTCTTTTCCAATACCAAAACTTTACACATTATTAAATAAATAATAAACACTTTAAGTCCAAAAGTATTATTTATAAAATATTGATGGTTGTACAAAATATAAAGTTATTTTACAATATTATAAAAGCAATTCATAAAGAAAATACAAAAATTGTGTAACCCACAGTTAAGATTGAGCTGATTTACTGGACTCAGACACCGTTAGCTTTTCTATAGATCTTGGCTTACTCTTTGCTATATTTGCACAATAGAAAATCCCACATTAAACTCTAGAGTTAATGGTACATATAAATAAGACAATATACTATATACACGTGACATGCAACTATATGCATTTTTTCTCATATGTATTATGTTTTCATATGTTTTTTTTCTAGACTTATATGCTCAATGTGGTTATCTTTGACACACACATTATCATACTATGTTCATATGCATGTATCAATTTTTACCAATTATAATTCATATAGTATTCAATATTTCATTCTTCGTATCATTCAAAGAAATGTTCATTGCCTTAAGTTATGCACTAATCTCTTTCTCTTCACTTCTTCTCTACTCTATGTTGCTTTCTCTTTCCTTTTATTCCCTTGAGCTTGATCCTTCTCACTTTGATCTCCTATAATATATAAACAATCATCAAAAACCTTCATTCATCATAACTATTTAAATCCTAACTTCTCTCTCCTAGACCTTAAACTATCTCTCTTCACACACAAGCTATAAAAGAGCTCAAAACCTTATATTCTTTTAGGAAAACTTAAAGAGAAAATGAAAACCACTTTACCTCAAGTTTTTCCCTCATTGATTGAAATTTTAGGGTGTAGCACTCTCCTTTTTCCTTGCTCTTTTCTCTTTCTTTTTGACCCCTTAAGTTTTCTTTAGTCTTGTGGTGCATGAAAATGTCTTCTCCTTATCTTTCTCTCTTTACTTTCTCTCTTTACCTCACTCGAACTAAGCTTGGCTATGGAGGCATATGGGGGATTGGGTAAGATTGTGTTTTGGTGTAGAAAATGAATTGAAATGAGATAAGGAAGAAGAAGAAAAGAAGAAACAAAATTTTCTACATTAGGTCCCACCGTTTGACCCTAACTTTGGTATTTTGTGTTACTTAACATCTTAATCTTCCTTTTATATGGGTTGACAACCAACACAAATAAATCATGTCCAATTTATGTGTTTAATTGTTAAATGTCTTATTTAATCCTCCAATTTTCAGTAAATTACAATTTTATCCCAAAACTTTTTAAATTTTGCAGTTAGATCCCTTACTGTAATCTAACATCTTTATATCCTTAATATGATTTATTAGGAATTTTTCACAATTATTTTCATTATTTTAATTTTTTTGATCAAAATTTGAATTTAGACTTCGGTTGGTTCGATGCATCAACTTAGTGACGCGTAACTTGGTGCTTAAATTAATGGATATGACACCACTCCTATATAAAAGGCATGACTCGAGTTCTTTCAGAGTAGAAGAAAAAATTTACTCATTTTCTCTCTGACACCACCTATATGCTTTTTCCCTTTTTCTCCATTTTTATTTTGCACTTTAACACCATACACACCCATTTTTTTAAGTGGAAAACTCATATCCATGGTAGAATGTTGAAAGAAAATAAGAAAGAAGAGAGATTATAGCTAAAGGAGAATGCTTTTGAAGAGAAAAAAAAGAAACGAAGAGTTAAAAGTTTGAGAGAGCACACCCAGTTTGAGGGTAATCACTAGTAACTGCAATAATCCTTTCCTTTCTTCTTCATTTTCATTTTGTAACTTGAAATTTTAGAGAAAATCCTCTTATTCTCATTACCTATAAATGTTTCTAAGAAATTTGGGGTTTAAAAAACCCATCAATAATAACACTGACTTAGTAAAAGTGAGACCTTAAAGGCTTTTAAGGAAAAAGAGAGTGGAACCTTAGGGTTAAACAATAAAAGAATAATTTGTGTGTTTTAAAAGAGTTACATAAAGTAAAAATGATATTTTGATGCCATAGGAGTACAAAAGTTAGTGAAGGAAACCTCCAAAATGGAGGAAAAGTTGAAAAGAGGCAATATAGAAAGGAAAAGTATCTAACTGTAGGTAAATACAAAATGGATAAACTCAAATATGTTTGTGGCATGTTTTAAATGCAAGTTGTATGCAATTGCTTGATATTTTTATATTTTTTGAAATGGAGAAATGTGAATGTTGAAATATTCTTAATATGTGTTAAATGATGTTTGATAGCCCTGTGAGGGGCTTGATATGTGAATATGTATGATTTTGATGTATGAATGCCTTATAAGAGGCTTGTTGATAATGTATGGTTGAATTGTTACAAAAATGTTATAATTGGAATACAAGATGAATGTTTGTCGATTCAATCATAATACAATAATTAGAAATGGAAAAGTTAGTAGATTTGCTTGTTGATATATGGGATAAATTAATGAAGCAAAAAAATGTGCTTGAACAACTTAAAGCATGTAGGAGTACCTTAAATTTCAACTATGCTCCCTAAATTATGACTATACCCTTAAGTGGCTTAACAATCATAACAGTTTGCGGGGAAAAGTGCATTGCAATTTTAATTGCAATAGATCATTCACGATTGCGATACCCCTTTTGTGACAGTTCTTAATATAGCAGCATAACCGAGTACAAATTGTATGATGTAACACGATAACGATAGAGACTATGATGCCATTTCATAATCTTGTTTTGCATTAGTGATTGTGATTCATGTTGTCTTAAAAACCAATGTTGTTCGCAAGCAAGAGCACGACTGTGAAAAGGGGTCGTGAAATGTATAGCGTGACCACAATTTATAGTATGTAAAATGTTAAATGTGATAACAAACAAAGGCCCATGGATGCAAAATTGCAAAAGTTATCGCGAAATATATATCGTGATTGCAAATTGAGAAGTAGTGATGCGATTTTAGTATGCTTAAAATAATTTAAGTCATATGTTGTAGCTTCAAATGATCATTCATGAACATGTTGTAAGCAATTTTAAGCATGAAATTAGTAATGTTATGATACTCATTATGATTATTTAAGATGAAGCATGACATTATTATGAGTCAAGAAATGATGTTACATAATATGAAATGTATGATTACAAAGCCTTTGAGTTAGAATGCATTACCTAGTAAGGGGAATGCCTATCTCATTACAAGGCTTATGTGAGCAATATCTTGACTGAGATTAGCCACCTTGTTATCCTATTTAGTCCAACTTAAGGTGTCATAGGAAAACTACTAATGGATAAGTGAACTTAATCATATGTTTTATAATATTATTGAATTATAAGATTATTATGATAAAAACATGTATGATGTGATATTATTGCTCTATTGATGCTTGAACAAAGTTTGCATTATATGTGAATGAAAACTTGATATGCTTTTATACCTTGGAACTAAGGTTTAAAAAGATAATAGTTGTCTGAATTATTATATAAAGATGAATGCCAAGACTTAGTATGCCATGTAAGATAATGTTATTGAATGATGCAATTATGTAAAATATATGTATGTGCAAATGTTATAGTCATCTTATGTGTATATGTGGTATATGCCACTGTATATTGCTTAACGTATTACTTAGCATGTGAGTTATTTTTTCACATGTAGGTCAAAGTTGTATAGATAAAGGTAGCTGACAGAGAAGAGAAAGTCCACTGAAGAGTCGATAGCATAAGCCCATTTCATCTTTGGGTTGGTGATACTACATATGACCTTTTGCTTTTGTGCATGTAATATAGGATAATATATAGAGATATGTTTTGGATGTATTGATTATTGACCATGTCTTTTACAAACATATGATATCATTTGGGTATATTTACACTATTAACAATGTAATTCGAACTAAATCCCTTTTGTATTGTTAAGGGCTAGTGGAAGCCAAAGCTTTTATTATGACCTTTTGTTTATTTCACCTTTTGTTTTTATACATCTCATATAGGATAAGGTATAGAGATATGTTTTGGATGTATTTATTATTGGCCATGTCTTTTACAAACATATGACATCATTTGGGTACATTTACACTATTTACAATATAATTCGAACTAAATCCCTTTTGCATTGTTAAGGGCTAGTGGAAGCCAAAACATTTATTTTATTTTAATTAAAGGGTATATTATGCAATGTAAATTTTAACTCATTTATAGCTTTCGTATTTCATGTTATTAATTAAGATATGAAATATGAAACTTGCTTAATTCATGATTTTAAATGATTTAACTTGTGAAGTACATTCTCTTGTGAAAATAAAAGAAAAGTTTTTAACATTGTTTAAATTCACATTTTAAAGTTTAAGCTTTATCGATCTTGAGTAATAGGTTGTGTGACATCTCTATAACACTCGTCGATATAGCTAAAAGACTCAAATTATAAAGGAGTGTTGTCATGCCCGTCAATTTAGATTCTAGCTGACACACATATTTTGCGATTAGATGTGCCGAACTAATTGCAAATCAAACATGTTCACGATTAAAATAGAGGTGATACGATCGGAGTTTAAATTTGGACATAATAAGAGTGAGACATAGAAATATAAATATTAATCGTTAATTAATTTGGTGCATTTGGAAAACAGGACTAAAGTGTAAAAATGTGATTTTCACTCCAACAGGCGAAATCGAAACCGATGTCACCATTATGTAGACTAAAGTATGACGTGAATTTTAGCATATTTAATTATTGTAAATTAATTAATTAAGGGGTTGAAATTAAAAAAAATAAAATTAGGGTACAGTTTTAATTTGAAAAATAAATTTTATTTTCGTGCAGAATTAGCACAAGTAAATAAAGAAAAATGTATAATAATTGAAGGAGGAATTCAAAGGATATATTATTGGTGAAAAATATTTAATTTGATAAATAAATTGGGGAAATGAAAAGTTAGTCATGGACTAAATTGCAAAGAGTGGAATTTCAAGGAGTAATTGTTGAAAATGGAAGGAAAATTATGACTAAATGGGAAGATTAGTTATGATTAGCTTAGTCAACATCCTCTTATACATTGGGTCCATATGTTTATTAACAAGCTAATATATATATATATATATATATATATTGAAATATGAGTACATCTTCATTTCTTTTTATTACTTTTCTAAAAAAAGAGTTATTCTCATTTTCTTTTAAATCGTCACCTAGGGGTGTAATCGAGTTGAGTCTGTAATACTCCTTCACACCAGTATGAAATGTTTGGATAAGCGAGTATTATACCGACTTCTTTAAATTATTATTTTAATAAATGCTAAAAAGTCATACAATTTTTTTAACTCAAAGTTCAAAGATATAAAAGAGATAATGTATATTTTATTTACATAAAATAATATTTACAAAACTTCAGGTTAATTACAAAACCATAAAAGATATTTTATATATCCAAAATAAAGAAATAGTATATAAAATACAAAAGTGTTGTGACCCACAATTTTCTCTATCAATTCAAATATTTTTCTTATATTCATTTTTCTTTACCATTAACTCTTTTAATTTGATTAACTCATTTATGCCCATAACACCTAAGAATCACTAACAAGGATAATGAGATTACGATTCAAACATTTATGAGTGTCACCCGGGCATTTATGGTATGCGCATACAAGTGTTATCACTGGCATATATATATATATATATATATATGTCATTACTGGCTTTAATTATAATGTCATTATCGGCTTCATTAATTGTGTCATCATAGGCATTAATAATCCCCCTGATTGGCATGTCAAACTATCCAAAATTTTAGTTCTAAGCTAGGTATTTTATAGCTTAATTAATATCATTAAAATCATAACTATAAGAAAATAAAAGTATATATATTCATTTATTTTTTTCATCTCAATCACAAAATACTCAACTATAATTTTTTTTGCACATCATTTTTATGAGTCTAATAACTCATTTGATTTATCATATACCTCATTTGGGTAAAATTCATATTATAACAATTAATCTAATATAATTTAAATATTTAAATTTCATTTTTTCCAATATGTCCTGTTTCAATTTTGGTTTTATTATAGTCTGAATTAAATTACAGAGTCTGCTTATGCATTTTAGACCTGAATCTTATCTTTAATATACAATTTGAATCACTAAATTTGGAGTTCTATAGAAAAATATATGATTAATTGAACACTGGCTGTTCACTAACAATTTTGCCCAGAATTTTCTGGACAGATTTTAGGTTCGAAATATAATTATTTTTTCTGGGTAAATACATATATATTTAGATTTTATAGCCTGAATAAAAGTTAAATTTCTATTTCTTAGATTTAATATGCAACTTGAATCACTAAATTTGGAGTTCTGTAAAAACAAATATAGTTAATTAAATACTGACTATTCACTAATAACTTTGCCTAGAATTTTCTGGATAGATTCTAGGTTTGAAATATATGTATTTGTTTGAAACAATAAAGATATATTAAGATTTTATGGTCTAAATAAAAGTTAAAGATCTATGTCTTAGCTTTCAAACCCAAATAAGAACACATTAATCTGAATTATATAGCTCAAGTTATAGCAATATATATGCTTATTACTCCATAAATTCCAGCATTACACAAACAATCACCTAATTTAATTTTTACCAAATAAACTCATAAGTCTAGCAAACATTTATACTCAAAATTTTATCACAAAATAATGTTAATTTACATGTCAAATTCTCAAATCATAGAACTTGAAAATAAAACATAGGCTATTGTATTAATTTATGCACAAATCTTTTATTAATCTCCTTCACTTTCTCTAGGTAGTTTTCTCTTTTCTTTTATTTTATTGAGCTCCTAAAACACACAAAGTTATCATCAAAATCTTACGTTATCTAAACTCTCTCTCAGGAAACCCTAAACTCCCTTCCCTCTCTACATAATCAAGCTCTAAATGAGCTTAAAACCATGATTTCCTTAAGAAAAGATGAAAGAAAAGAAGAAAAACTTCTTACCTTTACACTTTTCTTCTCTTGATCACAACCTTGGATATTTTCTCTCTCCACTAAACTTGTTTGTTCTTCCTACTTCTTGCTATTCCAAGCTTCCATAAGTTTTATAGATCATGAAAATCACTGTCTTGTTATTTTCCCTCTCTTCCCTTCCTTTCTCTCTTTAGATTTCAAGGTCGGCTATGGTGGAAAAGGGGGTTAGCATGATTGGTTGTTTTGGGCAGGAAGAAAGAAGAAATGAAGAGAAAAAGAAATAAGGAGAAATAAGTCTTCATGTGAGACCCACCAAATTTGACAATTTCTTTGCTACTTAGGCTTAATTAATATTAATTATCTTCTTTTCCTTATGAAAACTGGACGACCCAATTAAAATGTCCAAATTTCATATGTTAATTAGAAAATAATCTCATTAATCTCCCAAATTTTGATAAATTATAATTTGACCCCAAAACTTATCAAAATTTACAATTTAGTCCTTTACTGTTAATCAACTTCTTTAAGCTTTATAAACACTTAATTAGGCATATATCAACATAATTTAATCATTACTTGATTAATTTCGATAAAAACCCGAATTTAAACTCTGATTGTTCAAACGCATCAACTTCACGACGCGTGCGATTCGCGGTCTAAATTAGCGAATATCACAGAGTCGATACAGATTCAGACTCAAGCTTGACTCAATTAAAAACTAAAAATTCGAACTCGGTTGAGTTTATTTTTAATTGTTTGAAATTTGACTTGGAAAATATTTAAGTTACTTGAGCTCGATTCGATAAAGCTGAAATCAACTAAAAATTTTAATAAATAGTATACTCGGCTCGAATCGACTCTATTCGAATCAAAATCAACTTTAATTAACTCGATTTGATTAAACTTGAATATATTTAAATGCTAAGGGTATAAAAGTAATTTAAGAAATAATAAAAAAATAACTACTCGATTAAGTTTGCGAAAGTTGCGAGTTGGGTATTATGATACTCGAGTTCGACTCGATAACACCCCCTCACCCAAACCGCACGTGCCCGGATGCGGGGGCGCTACTGCCTATCTTCTTTTACTTCTTTAAATCGCTATATATATATATATATATATATATATATATATATATATATATATATATATATATATATATATATATATATAATGTACATTTTATTTACATAACATAGTATTTATAAATATTAATTTACTATTTAACAAACATTGAAAACTAATTTATAACTTGTAAGTATATATAATGCGGAAAACAAAATACAAGAAATCAAAAGTTTATGACCCACTGTTTCAAGATCGACAGTTTTAGTTTGAATAGGATCACCGCTTGCTTTATCTACCACCTTCAGCTACCATTCTATATCTGCGTGGAAGAAAACTCTCACGCTAAGCTCTAAGCTTAGTGGTGCATATAAATAAGGCAATATAGTATATCATGCAACAAGCATTAACATGTATCATTTTATGCATTAAAATGTTTGCATGCTATTTCTATCAACATATTTCTATTTCATACAAGTATAAATATCATGCTCATATATACAACGTTATTTTCATTTATCTTTGATGGTAAGTTACTCTGTTAATCTCTTTATTATTATATCTCAATCTCATATCATCATCATTTTGTTTCTTTTATTTTCTTATTTTTCGACATAGCTTCATTATCTTGCTCACATCACTCTAAATTTGGATTGACTTGATACGGATTATGGATCAGGAGCGCTCCCAGAGCTATAACTACCATGTCCACTATCTGGCTCAACAGAGCTTCTCAAATCAATGGCGATCTCCAAGCTTAAGCCACATTGATTGAGTATTATTTCATCATAGATGAATAGCTGGCACTCTCTGAGCTTAAGCCACATTGTCCTCAATTTATATGTGCTCATCAGAGCATCTAAAGTCAATGGCACTCTCCGAGCTTAAGCCACATTGACCGAGCATCTCAGATCAATGGTGCTCTCCGAGCTTAAGCCACATTGATCGAGGAATATCTCATATAGTACGATACCGTTCGCCCCCTTAATGACATGTCATCTATCCTGATTCTAGTCCGCAGGTAGAGTAATGGGCATCTTCGTATTTTCACATCAATCATATATCTTTAATTAAATTTTTATTTTACATCCATTTCATCATCCTCATTTTATACATCACATCATCATAATTCTCAATTTCGACACATCAATATTCTCATGTATCAACATCTCAATTCTCTTGTTTTGTAAACATCTTATCATGCTCATACATACTGGTTAACATATTTTTCATTTGTGTTGCCCAGATATTAAACCAAGAAGGGGGGTTGAATTGGAGTTTCAAAAATTAAACTATAAGGTGCGGAAATAAATAATTAATTTTAGGAGGGATAGAGAGAATTTGACATAAGAATTTTTATAGAGGTTCGGGAGTTAACAAACCCTACTCCTCTCCCCAATCGCAATTGGGAGTTTCACTAACACACTAAGTGTTATAATGGAGTTTTACAAGCCCACTCCCAACTATGGTGTTTCTCACAATGGCTCACACCTAACCCAAAAATCCCTTGTATTTTAATGGCTCACATAATAACCAATTCCTTGTGTTTTACAGGCTCACACAAACAACTTTCACTTTGTGTTTTTACAGGATCACACAAACAACCTTCACTTTGTGTTTTTACAGGCTCACACAAACAACCTTTTAATTTGTGTTTTGGAGGCTCACACAACTAACCATTACAAGTGTTCTACTCTTAACCCAAAAATACCCAAAGCTCCCTTGAGTAAAGATTACAGAGAGAACATTTAAAAATCTTAATTGCTCAATAAATGAAGAGCAAAAAGATTTTCACAGAGAATAGATTTTGTTCTCAAAGTATGAATGTACAAATAGCTTGTAATAAGAATTAAATTTGAAGTATATGCTATTCTATTGTTATTTTCTTCATTCTCTTGTTCTTAATGCACAAATGACTTCCATTTATACTCCCATGGCTGAATATAGCCGTTGGGGTGCATTAAATATGAAACTAGCCGTTGTATCAACCAAATAATTGCGCCTGATATTTTTCTCTTTCATTGTTCACGGGCGTGACTATGTTTGTCACGGGAGTGACATTTCTTTCCAAGCCGTGACTGAAGTGGTGACCTTGGTCGTGAAGCTCTCTGAAATGTTTTGACATAAGGAGTCATGGTCGTGACATACTCATTCATGGGCGTGACCAACTTCCCAGCCGTGATCCAAGTGGTGACTTTGGTCGTGAAGCTCTCTGGATGAAAATGCATGAATCTTCACGGGGGTGACACATTTATTCACGAGGGTGACTGAAATGCCCACTTCACGGTTTGTTCTTCCTTCATGGCCGTAAACTTCAAATGTTGGTTTTGGTAATGGTTAGCTTCTTTCACGGGAGTGACTCATAGAGTCACGACAGTGAACATGCTACTTCTTGAATTTTTTCCTTCAAAGATTATTCTTCCAATCTCCATTCTTGCTATTTTAATTCATGTCCTATATAATAGACTTAGAAAACAAGTATGCTAAATACAATATTGCTATTTTATTTGTTATCATCAAAATAACGGAAATACCCCTCAAGGTTTAACAATTTGTGTAACTAAATACATCAGTAGATAATCATATTTATAATTTATTTGAAAATAGAGCATTCATAGCCATGACTACCAATTCACGCCCGTGAATTAGTTCATGCCTATAATCCTAAGTCATGAACGCTACTTGAATGAATCGTGCCAAAAGCATTCACAGTCGTGAATACTCATTCATGCCTGTGAATGAGTTCACGTTCGTGATTCCCAACCGTGAACACTTCTGGAATGAATAATACCATTTCCACACCAAAGTCATAACCGTGATACAAATCAGTCACAACCAAGAACCATCAGGTTCACGCCCGTGACCCGATAGTCACGCCCGTGACTTTCGGCAAAAAATCTGCATATTCACATTTCATTCATTCTAATTACACCAAATCATATCAAAACATAATTCATGCATTTCTGGAGTCATTTATTCAACATATCATGACTAATACATATAAATGTCTTAATCATAGTTAAATTCTCTAACATGCATCACTCAATTCAACAAATCACAAGAAAATTCATTATTTATCTCTAACATATGATTTCATGCCATAATCATCATTAATGCATTTCAATCATCAATTATCATACTAACATGCATTATTTCAAACAAAGATAGGCTACTGCCTTAAATTATGCACAAACCTTAATCTTTCTCTTTCACTCTTCTAGGTAGCTTTCTCTTTTCCTTTGCTCCTTAGTGTTTGTTCCTTGTCACTTGGAACTCCTGCAACATCATAGATCATTATTATCATCTGATTTTCTCAAGACCCTAAACTCTTTTATTCTCTTTCAAACCCTAATTTCTCTCTCTTTCCATATGAGTCTTGGATGAGCTCAAAATTCAAACTTCTTTAAGAAAAGATGAATAAGAAAAAGAATCACTTCTTACCTTACTCTTTTCTTCACTAAATCACAACTTTGGGGATTTTCTCTCTTCTCCAAACTTGATTTTTCTTCCTCTTTCTTGCTCTTTCCAGCTTCTTAGGAGTTATGGACCATGAAGATCACTTGTTCTTGTTCTTTCCCCTCTCTTCTCTTCCTTTCTCTCTCTAAATTTCTGGTTTGGCTATGGAGGGAATGGGGCTGGCGTGACTGGTAGACAAGAGAGAGAAGAAACCAGAAAATGAGAAGAAGAAGAAGAAAAGAAGGGAAAATATAAAAGTCCTCATGTGGAGCCCACAATTTGACCATTTCTTGACATTAGACTTAATGAACCCATTAATCTCATTCTTTCTCATTGAGTGGCCGGCCAACCTATTAAAATGTCCCCAAAATTAATATGTTGATTGGTAATTAATCTCATAAATCCTCAAATTTTTGGTAAATTGCAATTTGACCCCAAAACTTATCAAAATTTGGAATTTAGTCCTTTATCATAAATCAACTTCTTTAAACTTTATAATCACTTAATTAGACATATATCATTTAATTTAGTTATTACTTGATTAATTCCAATAAAAAATCTGAATTTAAACTCCGATAATTCATACGCGTGAATTTCGCGACACGTGCGACTCGGTGTCTAAATTGGCGGATATTACATTCTCTCCCACTTAAATAAATTTTGCCCTCGAAATTCACCTGCTCATTCTGGGTTAAACAACAGGGGATACTACTTCTTCATCACTTATTCACTTTCCCACGTGGCTTCTTCAATTGTATGATTCCACCACCAAACTTTAACTAGAGGGACTCTCCTGTTCCGGAGGACTTTCTCTTCATATGCTATTATAGCCACTGCTTCCTCCTCATAAGACATGCCTGTCTATACCTCTATTTCTTCAATCGGTATAATGTGGGTAAGGTTTGAACGGTATCTTCTTAACATTGAAATGTGAAACACGTTATGAATTCTGTCTAGCTTCGGAGGAAGAGCTAATCGGTAAGCCACTGGTCCTATTCTTTCCAGAATCTCATAAGGACCAATAAACCTTGGACTTAACTTTCCTTTTCTACCGAACCTCAATACCTTTTTCCAAGGTGAAACTTTAAGGAATACTTTGTCTCCTACAACATATTCTATGTTTCGTCTCTTTAAATCGGCATATGATTTCTGTCGATCTTGTGCTGCCTTTAGCCTTTTCTTGATCACTTTAACTTTTTCCTCGGTCTGTTGAATTATCTCTGGCCCAATGAACTTTTTCTCATTTAACTCTGTCCAACATACTGGTGTCCTACATTTTCTTCCGTACAAAGCCTCATAAGGAGCCATACCAATACTCGTTTGATGACTGTTGTTATAGGCAAACTTCATAAAAGGTAGATGTCGATCCCAACTTCCCTCAAATTCAAGCACACAACATCTCATCATATCCTCTAGCAACTGAATAACTCACTTTGATTGTCCATCCGTTTGCGGATGAAATACCGTATTGAATCTGAGTCGAGTTCCCAAAGCCTGTTGTAAACTTTTCTAAAACTGTGATGTAAACCTGGGATCTCTGTCAGAGATAATAAACACAGGTATTCCATGAAGTCTCACTATCTCATTCACATAAATCTCAGCCAGCTTGTTCAAAGTATAGTCCATTCGCACTGGTAGGAAATGTGCTAACTTTGTCAATCGATCCACTATCACCCACATTGCATCATGCTTTCTCTGAGTTACCGGTAAGCCGGACACAAAATCCATTGTGATTCTCTCCCACTTCCATTCTGGTATGGAAATCAGTTGTAGTAATCCTTTAGGTAATTGATGCTCAGCTTTCACTTGTTGACAAATTAGAAATTTAGCAACATATTCAATGATATCATTCTTCATCCCCGACCACCAGTATTGTGCTTTCAAAGCTTGGTACATCTTGTTCCCACCTAGGTGCATAGTATAAACCTTTTCATGAGCTTCTTTTAAAATCTCTGACCTCAACTCTTCTATACTTGGTACATAAATCTGGTTCTTGAAATACACAGTACCATCTGCTATTAAAGAAAATTCTAATTTTTCTCCATTTTTCAAGGCTTCGACCATCTTTACTAGTTCTCATCTTGTTTTTGGATATCTTTAATTCTCTGCATTAATGTGGATTCCACTCGAATCTCAACTAAAATTTTTCGGCTCAGCGCTTCAGCTACCACATTAGCTTTGCCTGGCTGGTAGTCAATCATACAGTCATAATCTTTAATCAATTCCAACTATCTTTGCTACCTCAGGTTCAACTCTTTCTATGAAGGAAGATACTTAAGAGTCTTGTGGTCCGTATAAATGTAGCATCTTTCCATATAGATAATGTCTTCAATCTTAAGAGCAAAAACTATCGCCGCAAGCTCTAAATCATGTGTCGGAGAGTTAAGCTCGTGAGGCTTAAGCTGTCTGGAGGCATATGCAATCACTTTTCCCTCTTGCATAAGAACACAACCTAGCCCATTTGTGACTTGCATCACTGTACACAACATAATCTTTCCCTGGAGTAGGCTGAGTCAAAATTGGTGCTTCAGTCAACATTGCCTTCAATCGATCAAAGCTTGCTTGACATCTATCTGTCCATTCAAATGGACCTCTTTTCGCAGCAGTCGTGTCAAAGGATTTGCTATAGATGAAAATCCTTTCACAAATCTCCTATAATATCCGGTTAATCCAAGGAAACTCCTTATCTCAGTCACGTTGCGAGGTGGTTTCCAATTAAGAATAGCCTCGATTTTACTAGGATCAACTCGAATACCTTCCGCTGAAATTACATGACCTAGAAAACTAACTGCTTCCAACCAAAACTCACACTTAGATAGCTTTGCATACAATTGTTTCTCCCTTAAGGTCTGCAATACTTTTCTAAGATGTTGGTCATGCTCTACTCGATCTCTAGAATAGACAAGAATGTCATCAAAGAATACAACAACAAATTGGTCAATATATGGATTGAACACTTGGTTCATCAGGTCTATAAAAACTGCTGATGCATTCGTTAATCCAAATGGCATCACCAAGAACTCATAATGACCATAACGAGTCCTGAATGCCGTCTTAGATACATCTGCCCCTTTCATCTTCAGTTGATGATACCCCGATCGAAGATCTATCTTTGAAAATATACTTGCACCTTTCAGCTAATCAAATAAATCGTCAATCCTAAGCAGTGGGTATTTATTCTTAACAGTAACCCTATTAAGCTACCTGTAGTCAATGTAAAGAAGTAGAGTACTGTCTTTCTTCTTCACAAATAGTACTGGAGCACCCCATGGTGATACACTATGTCGTAAAAATCCTTTATCTAACATTTCTTGTAATTGTATCTTCAACTCTTTCAATTCTATGGGTGTCATCCTATAAGGTGTAATAGATATGGGAGCGGTGCCAGGTACTAGTTCGATAGAAAACTCTATCTCTCGGTCAGGTGGTAGTCCTAGCAACTCCTCAGGGAACACATCAGAAAACACACTAACAGTTGGGATGTCAACCAACTTCGGACTTTTCTTTCGGTTATCAATCACATACAATAGGTAAGTCTCACATCCCTTATTGATGAGTTTTTGAGATTTCAACACTGATATCATATTGTCTGAATATCCTCTATTCTCGATCATCACTAGTATCTCTTCTTTTTCTGAAACTTTAATCCTCATCTCTCTTTTTCTGTAATCTACTATCACTTCGTGTCGAGCTAGCCAATCCATTCCTAAGATCACATCGAACTCATAGAATGGTAGCTCTATTAAATCCACTGGGAATTATTTATCTTGAATTTCAATTGTGCAACCCCGAAAGATTTTACTAACCCTCACACAGTGCCCTAACGGGTTAGTCACAAGAATCTCGTATTCTAGAGTCTCTGGTTTTAAACCCTATCGACCCGATGGTGCTGTGTATATGTATGAGTGTGTCGACCCCGGGTCTATCAATGCATGTATATAAGAGCCAAAGAGAAGGAATTTACCCACTATGACATCAGGTGCATCTTGCTCCTCTCAGCATCGCATAACATAAGCTCTTGCTGAAGCAACTCTACTACCTTCTGGCCTCTCCACTGTGTCTAACCTAAACTGGCTTGGCCCTGCACAGTCTCCTCTTCTTTGTGCTCGGCCTTGACCTCTGCCTTGTCCCATAGTCTGCATCGGTACCGACTCAATACTCCCTGAACCTCTGCCAAACTGTAGCAGTGGACAATATTTTCTTATATGGTCCTTGGAGCCGCATCTCAAGCATTCCCATGTGACAGGGTCGGGTGCCTCTATGCATTGTGACTCAGATCGCCACCAATCATATGCATGCTCCTGTAACAGCGATATTGCATACTCATATTTCTGCTCATCTGTATAGTGTAGTTGATCTAAAACTCGCTCTATCCATTCCAATCATAATTCTGCTGCAGAAGGATCTTCCTCCCTTTTTCCATAGAAATCGAGTGCCCCTAGCTTCTTCAGTCTCTCAAATTGTAATCCAGATGAGGTTGGTTGTGATGCTCTCTGTAGCAATTCTATCATATTTCTCATGAGCTCCGTCTAACTTGTATTATTAGCTGACTGTTCACGGGATGAATTAGCACCAAATTTCGGTGCTGCAGCTGGGCGATGACTTGGTCGCGATGAAGCTCTTGCCTCTGCGGGCTTATTACTCTCAGCTTCTTCCACTACTATTCATCTTGATCCAGAAGCCATACCTTACCAATAACATAAAGGTAACGACCCTACTCATTAAAGCAGCGATTCCAAAAATTCAATTGTGGGTACTCTTCAAGAAATAAACATTTTCAAAATTCATTTTTTAAAAACCCAAAACTGCCCAAACCGGGCTCTGATACCAAAAACTCTGTAACACCCCCTCACCCAAACTGCACGTGCCTGGATGCGAGGGTGCTACTGCCTGTCTTCTTTTACTTCTTTAAATCACTATATATATATATATATTTAAATAATGTAAATTTTATTTACATAACATAGTATTTATAAATACCAATTTACTATTTAATAAACTTTGAAAACTAATTTACAACTTATAAGTATATATAATGAGGAAAACAAAATACAAGAGTTCAAAAGTTTATGACCCACTATGTTGAACCTTGAGGGGTATTTTCGTCATTTTGATGCTAACAAATAAAATAGCAATATTGTATTTAACATACTTGTTTTCTAAGTCTATTGAACATGGTATGAAATATGATAGCAAGAATGGAGAATGAAAGATTAATCTTAAAAAGATAATATTGAAGAAGTAACATGTTCACGCCCGTGACCTTATGTGTCACGCCCGTGATGAAGCTAAGCGCCAACAAACCAACATTTAAAGTTCACGGCCATGAAGAAAGATAGCAACCGTGAATGAACATTTCAGTCACGCTCGTGAAGAAATGTCACGCCCATGAAAAGATATGACAAATTCTTTCAGAGAGCTTCACGACCAAAGTCACCACTTGGACCACGGCTTGGAAGGATGTCACGCCCATGAAGATAAAATGTCACGCCCGTGAACAAACATTTCAAAACCTTCTAGAACGCTTCACATCCAAGGACACCACTCAATTCATGACTTGGAATAACAGTCACGACCGTGACACACATAGTCACTACCCTGAAACATGAATGAGAAAGATGTCAGGCTCGATTATTAGGGTTGGTGCAACGACTAGTTTCAAATTAAATGCATTCTAACGGCTATAATTTGCTATGGAAGTATAAATGCAAGTCCTTTATGCATCCAAAAAAACAAGAGAATAAAGAAGAACAAGAGAACTAGAGAATAAAAAATATTTTGAATCAAATCTTGTTGTAAGCCAATTTGTGCATTTGATATTTTCAAAACAAACATTTATTCTCTGTGAAAATCTTTTTGCTCATCTTTTATTGAGCAACAAAGATTTGTAAGTGTTTCTCTCTGTAATCATTTTACTCAAGCGAGTTTTGGGTATATCTGGGTTAAGAGTAGAACACTTGTAAGAGTTAGTTATGTGAGCCTTAAAAACACAAAGAAAGGTTATTTGTGTGAGCCTGTAAAACACAAGGTAAAGGTTATTTGTGTGAGCCTGTAAAACACAAGGAATTGGTTGTTGTGTGAGCCATCAAAACACAAGGGATTTCAGGGTTAGGTGTGAGCCATTGTTAGAAACACCATAGTTAGGAGTGAGCTTGTAAAACTCCATTGTAACACTTAGTGTGTTAGTGAAATTCCCAATTGAGATTGGGGAGAGGAGTAGGGTTTGTTAACACCCAAACCTCTATAAAAATCCTTCTCAAGACCCTAAACTCTTTTATTCTCTCTCAAACCATAATTTCTCTCTCTTTCCATATGAGTCTTGGATGAGCTCAAAATTCAAACTTCTTTAAGAAAAGATGATGAAGAAGAAGAATCACTTCTTACCTTACTTTTTTCTTCACTAAATCACAACTTTGGAGATTTTCTCTCTCCACTAAACTTGATTTTTCTTCCTCTTTCTTGCTCTTTCCAGCTTCTTAGGAGTTATGGACCATGAAGATCACTTGTTCTTGCTCTTTCCCCTCTCTTATTTTCCTTTTTCTCTCTAAATTTTTGGTTTGGCTATGGAGGGAATGGGGCTGGCGTGACTGGTAGACAAGAGAGAAGAAAGCAGAAAATGAAAAGAAGAAGAAAATAAGGGAAAATATAAAAGTCCTCATGTGGGGCCCTTAATTTGACCATTTCTTGACATTAGGCTTAATGAACCCATTAATCTCATTCTTTCTCATTGAGTGGCCGACCAACCTATTAAAATGTCCTCAAAATTAATATATTTATTGGTAATTAATCTCATAAATTCTCAAATGTTTGGTAAATTGCAATTTGACCCCAAAATTTATCAAATTTTACAATTTAGTCCTTTACCATAAATCAACTTCTTTAAACTTTATAATCACTTAATTAGGCATATATCATTTAATTTAGTCATTACTTGATTAATTCTGATCAAAAATCCGAATTTAAACTCCGATCAGTCATACGCATCAATTTCGAGACACGTGCGACTCAGTGTCTAAATTAGCGGATATTACAATACTACTTAAGATCGAGCTAGACTTAATTAACTTTAAGTCAAATTCGAATATTTTAGGAGTCGAGCTCGAGTAGCTCACTAATTTGACTCGTTTACACCTCAACCAACGCATTTTTCCATTTTCTCTTTAATCAAACAACACACTTAAAGAGAATAGTGATCTTAGATAGAAGATCATGGATTGTGTGTAAGGAAAAATTTTGAAAAAAAATATAAGATAAAAGCTTGTGGAAGGTTCAGCCATGAAAGTTTAATGGAGAAGAGCTTTCTGCATGAAGGAAGTAATAAAAAAGTTGAAGCCATGGAAAAAGAAAAGAAGAAAAGTAGGAAGAGAGAGGAAACCGAGCATGTTCTGTCCATGGTTTTGATTTTTTCTGAGCAAAAGTGAAAATTGGGAGTTTTGTGTTTTGGGTAAAGCTAAAAGTTGAGAGAAATAAAATTGCATGTGACATGTGAATGAAATATCAACAAGAAAGGAGAAGAATTAAGAAAAATAGGCCACAAAATTGTTTGTAAGGCCTTTAAAGGTGAGCAAATTCTTAATCTAAGAAATTTCTATGTTTGGCCGAGGGCTAAAGTTTATCCTCTCTTTAAAAGTTTTGCCTTTTTTTGTATTGTTGGAGAATCTTGTTGACTGAATCTAATCTTCTTGTAATCCTTCTAGTTTTCTTGTTGATATGACGCTAGAATTGCCATTGTGGTGGTGATAGTTAGTCGGTATAATAGAGCTAGGAAAAGTGATTTTGGGTCCGAATTGTGTAAAGTCGAGAAGAATGGTGGGGTGAGTAACCCATATCTTGGTCCAGACCTTAAAGACAATAACTGGAATTTAAATTGTGATTAAATGTTAATTAGATAAAAAATCAAGAAGAAGTGCAATTTGTTAAATGATGAGTTTTGGTTGAACCAAAATTTGTAAAGGGAATTAAATTAAAAGTGCTAGCAATGTTGTTAGGCCGAGATATAAAAAGTGAAACTTGGATTGCTTAGGATCGAACCCAAACTCATACCTAATTGAGCCTTGAAAAGGGATTAAAGAACAAAGGGACTATAATATCTAAAAAACCGTGAACTGAAGAACTAAAAGAAATAATAATTGAATGTGGAACCAAAAAAGAGATTTTTAGTTGGTAGTAGAATATTGAACAGAAAAATATAAATTGAGAATTAAACTAAAATGAACAAATTTAAGATTTAGTAAGTGGTTAGGTTAATGGAGGCTTTCGGAAAATGTTATCTTGGCCGAGACATTAAATTAATTTAATTGAATACCTAAACTTTGAGATGGAACCGAGGTGAATTGATGAATAATTTGGGACTATTTTGTTGTTATATACCCATGAACAAAGGCGATCATTATAAGACTTCAAATATTGGTAATGAGTTTGAATTATAGGCCACATAAACTAAGATAAATAATTGGGCAAAAATATAAGGCTTAAATTTTAGTTATCAAACCAAATTGTGGAGAAACCAAGTTAGAGTTTGATGCTGAATTGATATAAGGTTGAAGCAATAAAAGATAAGGACCACATTTGTGTCAAAAGCTAGTATAAATTCAATGATCAATTATTAAATAGTTTATGTCAGGCATGCTAATGCCACAAGAGATTGACTTGAATGAGAGCTAAGATTGTGTTAATGATAGGAAGGTCTATCCATGTTTGTGCAAGCATTATGGCAATAGCCATTAAAGTAAAATTATCAATATGATATAAATAAAGTAATATGATAATTATATATGTAGTATATATACGGTATATGTGAGGTATATGTGGTATATACATAGTATATACATAGTATATGTATGATATATGTATGATATATGTGAGGTATATATGGTATACATAGTATATTCATAGTATATTTATGTTATATGTGTGGCATATATGGTACGTATATACTATATGTATGGTATATATGAGGCATGTGAATATGTGACTGCTATGATATAATAAGGATATAATGGTTGCAAAAATGATAAGTATTAGAAAGCCAAATATAGAAAAAGATAATAAAGATAAGAAAACTTGATATAATGTTATGCATGATATGACTTATACAGACAAATGCGAAATGAGCTCATAAATGAGCCTATACTAGAATAAAGTAGGCTTGTTGGTATGCTAATAGGGTCATACAGATACAAATAGATTGTTCATCTTAGTTGGAACATAAGGTTACATCCAACTTGGTTGGAACATATAGATACAAAGATGTTTGGAATCTACATATACAAGCACCTTTTTCATACGATTACCCCTTCTGTCTTCCTATAGTCAAGTCTATGTAATCAATTTGTAGGCACAACAAGTAACCAACTTGAGATGTATTTTATAAGGTTGGCATGCCAATTTGTTATAATGATGTAAATATTATGATATATATGTATCGCTTACTAGAAAGAAGCATGTTAGGATTATATATGCAAATTTAAATTAATTATGAGCTAACTATATCTATAAAGCTTGCATCACTAAGGTAAAACTCAGCATGACAGTTGTTTTTCTCTCGTGCAGGTTTAGTTGCGCAGTATAAGCGGAGTATGGGTAGGTAAAAGTTTCCAAATCCAGTGATTCTATCAGAGGAGTACAGTAGTGATAGTAACAACGGTAATCATGTCATACTTATAAAACTAATATTACATGCATCATATATTTTTAAAAGTGAAAATTTATGTTTGTAAATAAATCATGTACTAGATTATATTTTATAAAAGAATAGTTCATTTAGCCGCATTATGAGTTATGAGTTAGTTTATATATATTGTATGTCTTTAAGATCTATACATGCATATCAGTTAGTTAGTCGGAGACACTACTTTAACTTACTGGTTAAATTAAAACTTTTTCATATTTAAACCTTTTTATTTAAAATCATATTAAAACATAAAAAATTCATTCAAACTATATAACCACCATGCATAAAACTTGATATAGAGGACCGATATAATAAAAATAAAATATATTTTGGATTGCACTAGCCCTGTATTATAAAATACATCATAAAATTCAATTACATTTTCTCAAAGTAAAGATATGTAAAAACGGCCCTATATCCTATGACATGTACAAAAAAAATGATAACAATGTTATGTATGAAAACCAACCTAAGACTAGGTTCACTCTAATTGATTTTAATTGGTCTTGCCATTCTTCACATCAATTTTTGTCTATGGGCACCAAATCTGCATGCAGAAAAATCACACTTTAAAGAACCTAATATTTAGTGGTATATTTGTGCATAGAAATTCTACATATAATTATGTCATATCATACCATCATCATGCTATATCCATGTCATATAATATATATCATGATCATACATACTAACATACATTCTATATGTTACGTACCTTATTTATCATATAAACATGTCTACTTATACTATAGACACAATATATATAATCATGCATATTATATACATATCTATATTCCACATACCATTGGTAACCATACAAGTGTTTTAGTTTACCAAATCAATATTATTTTTCTATTTATGCCAAAAACTCTAAGCATGACTATCTGAATGTGGATTATGAAATAAGAGCACTCATAACCCGTACTTAAGCCACTTTATCCTTATATCAATATCAGTATATCCTATGGTACCTTAACCCCCCAATGATATGTCAGTTATCCTATCTCAAGTCTAAGATTAGAGAATTGGGCATTTAAATCATATTTCATTACCATATTATTTGCCATTATCATATTACATGCTATCAAGCATTTACCATAGACCCATTGCTTCATAAAACATCGCTCACATGTAATTCATCATATTTGCACACTTTTCACAACATGTGATTACATAACCCATCACATTACATCAAAATGAAAACTGCATAATAAATAGTTATTGTGCTTCATGAGTGTGAATACCTATTCACGGTCATGAATGTGCCTTTCACGGTTACCTTATCGATGAATCCAAAGCCTGAAACCTACTGATTCAAAAAAACATCATTCAAGGGCATTAAATATCTCTTTAGGTATGTGACACCATAATTCATGACTTTTTGGCTATAAAACAAACCATGAAAATCTGGGTTTCAACATGAAAACTAGGTCTCGATATTCATGAGTGTGAACTTTTTCATTCACTGATTCCCAAATTGTGAATCAAAGCGTGAAGAGCTACTGCCTATTTTGGGCATATGTTTCATGGGCATGACTCCCTTGTCAGTGGAGTAAAACCTAGTTTTGTTTATGAATTCATGACCATGAATCCTATGTCATGGGAGTGAATCTGAAAAATTTCATAGTAGAAATAAGCCTAGAATAGAGTGACTCATACAAAATACTCAAATACTCTAAGATTGACTAATATCAATCACTCTTATCAATATTCAAACCATATTACATACCAACAACATGTGATAACAACATTTAATCCACTTAAATCACAAATCATTCCATAAATGCCAACTTTAACTCCTTTCTATCATATCAAGCATTGTAACACATTATAACCCTTAAACTTATAAAAAAATCCCTCCATATCAATATTGAGATGACTTTACACAATCATTATGCATTTTTTACATAAAACACATGCCAAAATGTATGAAAAAAAATCAATATGTAAATAAGTACATACCTCTAACAAAATGGAACCTATCTAACTTTTCAAGCTTTTCAAGTTTGTCTATCACTTTGTGATGTGTTCCTTTGCTCACTAGTAGATCCTAATATCATAAAAAATGTTCCTATCATATCCATAAGACAAAAAAACAAGCTCACACTAACCCTAAAACTGAGTTCTAGCTCAACTTCTGTAAGAACTTTCCCAAAACACTTATCTTTCAAGCTTTTCAATGCTTCAATAATGGAAAATTAGGTCTTTAAAGAGTTAAAGGAGGTGGAGAAGAAGTCTAATATGTGTCAAAGGAAGATTATAGGTAGTAAGGAGCTATTAAAGTAGAGATATAAAGTAAAGGAGAGAAAAATGCAGTTGCAATTTGGCCAACCGACCTGTATTCATGGGTGTGACGAATGTCATTCATGATTGTGACTAAACCATTCACAGATGTGAATCTTCTTTCCACTCAAAATGATCCTGCCACATTGAAAACTCTATTTTTTTTCCCCATCACGACTTTCATAAGCGTGAAAGTACTCATAACATAAAAAACATAATATTTTAAAACACCATATGCCTATCCTCTCACTCTCTAAACCAACAAAACTTATAGGGCTTAACTTATAGGTGTTACAATTCTCTTCCCTTTAAAGAAATTTTATCCACGAAATTTACTTAGTTGTTTAGGTTGAAACAATTGGGAGTACTGAGCTCTCATCACTTTTTCACTTTTCCATATCGTCTCTTCTGTAACATGATTCTTCCATAATAACTTGACTAATGGTACTCATTTGTTTCACCTTAATGCTTTCAGTTGGAATGATGTGAGAAAAATCCGATCTATACCTTCTCAACATAGATTCATAACCAAAGCTCATTGTAAACTTCCCCAAAACTGTGATATGAGCCTCAGATTTCTATCTAAAATAATGGAGATTGTCATTCCATAAAATCTTACTACTTCATTCACATACAACTCTGTTATCTTGTTCAAAAGACAATTTCTTTTGATAGGTAAAAAGTGAGTTGACTTTGTTAACCTATCCATAATGATCCATATGGTGTTATACTTCATCCATATCAAAGGTAACCTAATCATAAAATCTATTGTGAACCTTTCCAATTTCCATTTTGGAATAATGATCAGCTATAGCAATCCTGATGGTACTTGATGTTCTGCTTTGACTTGCTGATATGTTAGGCATCTCATAATGAACTCTGTGAAATCTATCTTCATTCCTGGCCACTATTATTATACTTTCAAATCTCGATACATCTTGTTGCTTCCCAGATGAAACATATGTCTCATTTCATATACCTCTTTTAGGATCCTCTATCTCAAATCTACATCATTAGGCACACATAAATGACTCTGATACTCTAACCCACCATTTAGCTCAACTGCATACTCAGGTCTCTCCCTCTTAGAGACCAACTCGACTAACTTGAGTAATCTAGCATTTTGCCTCACCACATCTCTGATCTCTTAATTCAAGGCAGGTCGGATGTGTAACTCTGTTATGACCTTTCTGCACAATGCATCAACACAATATTGGCCTTACCTAGATGATAATCAATTGTGCAATTGTAATCTTTGATCAACTCTAACCATCGCCTCTGTCTCAAGCTCAACTCCCTCTATGTAGGAAGGTACTTCAAACTTTTATGGTTAGTGTAAGCACTTGTCTCCATATAGAAAATGGAGTCAAATCTTCATTGCAAAGACTATAGCTGCCAACTCTAGATCATGAGTGGGGTAATTCTTCTCGCGAGGTTTCAACTATCTGGAAGCAAAAGCGTCAACTTTTCCTTATTATATAAAGACATATCCCAATTCACTGTGAGAAGCATCACTATAGATGACATACTCGTTAGAAACTGGCTATGTCAAAACTGGAGTTTCTATTAACAAACTCTTAAGTTGATCAAAGTTATGCTAGCACTTGTCTAATCATTCAAACTTTACATTTTTCCTCAACAATATGGTCAACAGAGAAGCTATCATAGAAAATACCCTTACAAAACTTCTATAATACACTACTTAGCAGAGAAAACTCCTAATCTCCATATTCTTGGAAGGCTTCCAATCCAAGATTGCTTCAGTCTTATTGGGATCCACTCTAATCCCATCTGTTGATACTACATATTCGATGAACGCTATCTCATCTAGCCAAAACTCATATTTATAGAACTTGGCATACAACTTCTGATCCCGGAGGATCTGCAAAATTGTCCTCAAATGCTTATCGTGCTCCTCCTAGTTCCTGGAATAAACCAAGATATCATCAATGAAAATCACAACAAATTGATCCAAGTATGGCCTAAATATCTAGTTTATTAGATTCATGAAAACTACCAAAGCATTGATAAACCCAAATGACATAACCAAAAACTCATAGTGCCTATATTGGATTTTGAAAGTTATCTTAGTAACATCGTCTACCTTAATCTTCAACTGATGGTACCCTAACCTGAGTTCTATCTCAGAGAATACTCATTCACTCTTTAACTGATTGAACATATCATTAATCCATGACAATGGATACTTGTTCTTGATGGTTGCCTTGTTCAACTATCTGTAATCAATGCATAAACTCATTGACCCACTTTTTTAACAAGCAATACAAGTGCACCCTATAGTGATACATTCGGCCTGATGAAACCCTTATCTAAGAGCTCTTGCAATTGTGACTTTAATTCCTTTAACTCTGAAGGTGTTATGCGGTATGGTGTATATGATATCGGTGTTATACCTAGAGTAAGCTCAATGGAGAACTCAATCTCCCTATCTGGAGCTAACCCTAGTAAATTATCAGGAAACACATCTAGGTATTTCCTCACTGTCGGTAAATCCTTTAGATCGGGTCCTCCCCTCCTCATATCAATCATGTGAGCTAAATAGGACTCATACCCCTTTTTTGATCATCTTTTGTGCCTTTATCATAGAAATGGCTAGGTCTGGCTGGGGAAATTTTTGTTCTTCTACTACCACATCTTCTTGTCTTAGAGTCTTAAAAATTAACTTCTTAGACTGGAAATCCATTACAACCTCATATTGAAAGAGACAATCTAGGCCCAAAATGACATCATACTTATGGAAAGACAACTAGATCAAATATGCGAAAAACTATTTCCCGTGCACAATCAATGGATAACCTTTGTACACTAATTAATAACCATATAGTGGCCTAGAGGATTCATAATCTCAATTTCGTATTCTAAGTTCTCAACTATTATATTGTGTTGTCTAGGTATTCTCATGGAAACATACAAATGTGTAGATCATTGGTCTATCAAAACACATAAACACAAGCTATAAAGAGAAAATATGCCCACAATGACATTTATGGCCTTATGATCCTCTTGTGCCCTCATGGCATAAGCTCTTGTTGGAATCCTTCTAGTTCCTGGTCTATTGAACATCTTTGATATAGTCTGATTAGGTCCTTACCAACCTCCACGGTTATACTGTCAACTCTATATCGAAACCGATCCCATCATTTGTGTAGGTGCTAAACTTGCCGGAAAAAATAATCCCTCTTCAAATGATCTCAGGCCCCACATCTAAAATAAGCCCTGCTGGTTGTCTAGCACTCATCCATATGGCTCTTATGGTAAGTCCCACATACTAGAATAGGTCTTCTCAAAGTCTGTGACTGTGAAATGATAGCGATAGATGTGGCCCTGGAGGAACTCAGTTATGAAAAGTCTTGACTGTGTCCATTATATTGTGACTGCCCTAAGAAGAAATGACCTCTCTTTCTCAAAGTCTATGCCATACTAGCTGATGACTCCTAAAAAGGATTCATCTGTCTTTTTTCCTTTTCCTTCTCTCAACACCGATGGCTAGCTTTACAAAGTCTTCATATTGAAGAGAAATAACCTGATAGCAAATATTATGGCTCAAACCATCCTCAAACCTGTGGCACTAATTCGCCTTGACCTCAAGAATCTTGGCTACATACTTGCTCAGCTTGACAAACTCTCTCTAGCACATATATATTGCAAGGTTTCACCATCTTAGATTTAGAAACTCCCACTTTTTCTCATCCATATAAAACCGTGGAATGTATTTCTTCTTGAATTATGCTATAAGGAAGTCCTAAGTTAGTGGATGTGGTGTTTATGGCTTCAATAGAACTATATCATATGCATGTTCCTGAAGCAAGGAAACAACATATCTCGCCTTGTACTCATCAGCACACTCTAGCTCTTTGAAGACTCTTTCAATCTTCTCTAGTTTAAACTCTACAGTTGCTAGATCATCATCACTTTTGTCAGTAAACTCTATAGCCCCACACTTTTGGAGCCTATCAATTTGCATTTGCAGCCTCGGTGGTTAAAGCAGTGAAGATGGTGGTGGCACTGGCTAGGGCACCACCTGCGACATAGCCTTTACTAGACGTTATAGCAAACCCGCTTCTTGTTGCATGAAAGGCATCTGACCCTGATTAGCTTGACCTGCATCATACTGTGAAGGGACTGAAGCAACACCCGGACCATGCACATTAGTGACACTTTACTAGTCTTGAGCCTAAGTGTTGGAAAGACTGTTGCTCTTAACAATATCGTGAGGCTCTATTTCTTCAATATCCATAACTCTCACCTAATCCTAGAAGTTGACAGAGAAGTAGCCCATCTCAGAGTCATTTGCGACATACTATGTATGGATGACAAAACCCTCTTAGCCCATTTAGGTTTATAAATGTCTAAATCTATGCTCTTATACTAATAAATGTAACACCTACTGATATAGCCAGAAAGAAATGCATATTCATTAAAAGAACGTTCTTACTAAGAATAAATTTTCAGGACTTAGGATCAAAACACCACAATTGATATTTTTTAGACTAGAAACATAACTAAGAAAAATGCATTTGATGGCTTTATGAACCAACTTTCCATCATTAACATGAGCATAGGCATGACAACCAAATATTCTAAGATCAGAGTAATCAATAGGGTTACCTGACCAAACTTTTTCTTGAATTTTGAAATCAATAGATGAATGTGAAAATTTGTTCATCAGATAGTATGTTGTAGAAGCTGTTTTAGTCCAAAACTCATGACGATTCTGTAACCCAGCATTTAAGAGAATACACCAAGATTTTTCAATTAAAGTTTTGTTCATTCATTCTATGACTCAATTTTGTTGGGGCTTTATGGTAAGTGTCTTTTGTCTTGCAATACAATGACATGTTTAGCCCAAAATCATTAAAATGTTATTCACCTCACGAAGGCCTCTCTTGCTTAGAAAGTTCATACCTTTTTCAGTCATGTGACTCAGGCGCACATGTCATAATAGAGTGAGATCATCATTTGACAATAAAGATATGGACATAACATTTGAACCTGTTACTAAGGAACTTTGCAAGATGTATAAGCTACCATGCCTATTACTATTCAAAATAACCAAAGCACCTTTAGACACTTTCTAAGCTTCATATTTAGCCCAATACTTGTACCTAAGAGAGTCAAGAGTGCCAAAAAAAATAAGGTTACATTTTATATCAGGAATATGACATACATTTGTCAAAATCTTGAGACAACCATCATGGGTCTTGATATGCACACTGCCTATACCAGCCACCTTGTATTGAACATCATACCCATTAGAACAACTCCATGATCCACCTATTCATAAATGGAAAACCAGTCCCTATGAGGACACATGTGGTAGGTACAGCCAGAATCTAAAAACCCACTTAGTCTTGCTTCTTTTTTCAGAAGAAGCAATTAATAAAACTTCACCTTCATATTTGGATTTAAAAACACCAGCTTTAGTAGTAGCTTTCTAAGGTTGTTTACCTTTTTCTTCTTTTTTTCATCTTATTATTTAACTTGAAGTAATCGTAAATTTCATGTCCGTTTTTCTTACAAAAACCATAGGTTACATTGGAATTACGTCTTTTAGACTTTGATCTAGATTTCTTTTTACCATCGACACTCATTTTTTCATTTGATCTACCTTTGACCAATAAGCCTTGGGCTTTCCTTTCAGAATGAACTTCAAAATGAAATTTTTATTTAGACAACAAGTTAAACATGACATCCTCAATGGACAATATATCATTGTTCCCATATAACATAATTTTCTTGAAGTGTTTGTAGGTAGATGGTAAAGAGATAACCAATAAAATAACCTTGTCCTCATCATTCATTTTAACATCTAAATTCTCTAGATCAATAATGATTGAATTGAATTCATCTAGATGAGACTGAATAGGAGTACCTTCATCCATACAAAATGTGTATAAATGCTCTTTGAGATGGAGCTTGTTTGCTAGGCTTCTGATCATGTAGAGAGACTCAAGCCTAATCCAAAGTCCTGCAGTAGTAGTCTCATGAACTATCTCACGAAGCACCTCTTTAGTCAGACAAAGTTGGATTGTCGAAAGCTCCTTTTTATCCAACTCTTCTCATTGCTCATCAATCAAAGGATCAAACTTATTCACTTCTCTTGTAAGGCATTTTTTAGACCATTTTGTGTGAGAACGGTTGTCATTTGAACTCTGTAAATGCTAAAGCTAATATTTCCATCAAATTTCTCAATGTCAAACTTGGTAACAATCGACATCTTGAACCATGCTCTGATACCACTGTTAGGAATAGAGCATTTGCAGAAGCGAAAATAAAGGATTAAGACAAGTAGGAGAAGTAAATTAAATCGAGCAAATAAAAGAGACATAAAGATTTACGTGGTTCAGCTATTATGGGTTACATCCATGGATGGCAATGAACAAAATAATTTCACTATAATGGAGATGAGTACAATAATTCTCAAGGAGCTTAATGACATAATGAGGAGAAATATTCTTATATTTGTTACAAGGTAGAAAAACTCAATCTCTTTCAAAATTCTTCTTCTCTCATACTTGAACCATGACTAAAGAAAGCTATTTATAGGACATACAACTTATTGGCGAAGAATAATACTAATCGGTCATATAAAGTAGCATTAATTAGAAGATAGCCTTAAAAAGAATTCTAAGATAGCCTTAAAAAGATATTTATAGGTTATCAATTATGAAGAGTTAGCTTGGAAACATGCAAAGTTGGGGAATATGAAGAAATGGAGAATTATGAGCCACATAATACTTATTCTAACAATAGGGTTGTAAATGAACCGAGCTGAACTAAAGAGCTCAGACTCGGCTCATCAGATTTTTAAATAAGCTTGAGCTTGATTCAAGATTTAATATCTAAGCTCGAGTTTGGTTCGTATTATAGTTATTTGATTAATGAGGAGCTTGAACTTGATTCTTTATGTTAAACCTTGAGGGGTATTTCCATCATTTTGATGATAACAAATATAATAGCAGTATTGTATTTAATATATTTGTTTTCTAAGTCTATTATAAACGACATGGATTAAAATAGCAAGAATGGAGATTGGAAGAATAATCCTTGAAAGACAAAATTAAATAAGTAGCATGTTCATTGTTGTGACTCTATGTGTCACGCCCGTGAAAGGAGCTAACCGTTACCAAAACCAACATTTGAAGTTCACGTCCATGAAGGAAGAACAAACCGTGAAATGGACATTTCAGCCACCCCCGTGAATAAAAGTGTCACCCCCGTGAATGATCATGCATTCTCATCCAGAGAGCTTTACGACCAAAGTCACCACTTGGATCACGGTTGGAAAGTTTGTCATGCCCGTGAATGAGTATGTCACGCCCGTGACTCAATAATCACGGCTTGGAAAGAAAGGTCACGCCCATGACAAACATAGTCACACCCGTGAACAATGAAAGAGAAAGATGTCATGCGCGATTATTTGGTTGGTACAATGGCTAGTTTCGTATTTAATGCACCTCCACGGCTATATTCAGCCATGAGAGTATAAATGGAAGTCATTTATGCATTCAGAACAAGAGAATGAAGAGAATAACAATAGAATAGCAATTACTTTGAATCAAAAAGCTATTTGTACATTCACACTTTGAGAACAAAATCTATTCTCTGTAAAAATCTTTTTGCTCTTCATTTATTGAGCAATTAAGATTTGAATGTGGTTCTCTCTGTAACCTGTACTCAAGTGAGCTTTGGGTATATCTGGGTTAAGAGTAGAACACTTATAAGGGTTAGTTGTGTGATTCTCAAAACACAAATCAAAAGGTTATTTGTGTGAGCCTGTAAAAACATAAAGTGAAGGTTGTTTGTGTGAGCCTGTAAAACACAAGGAATTGGTTATTATGTGAGCCATTAAAACACAAGGGATTTCTGGGTTAAGTGTGAGCCATTGTGAGAAACACCATAGTTGGGAGTGTGCTTGTAAAACTCTATTGTAACACTTAGTGTGTTAGTGAAACTCCCAATTGCGATTGGGGAGAGGAGTAAGGTTTGTTAACATTCGAACCTCTATAAATATTTGTGTCAAATTTTCTCTATCCCTCCTAAAATTAATTATTTATTTCCTCACCTTAAAGTTTAATTTTTTGAAACTCCAATTCAACCCCCTTTCTTGGCTCAATATCTGGGCAACAATTGGTATCAGAGTTTTGTCTAGCATCGAAGCCTAAAAAGCGCTAGTAAATATTAAGATATGGCCAGTGAAGGATTTCAAAGTCTCAAACCTTACTTTGATGGAGCAAATTATGCCCATTGGAAGTTTCGGATGGAGACATACTTGGATAGTGAAGGAATTGAAGTCTGGGATAGTGTACGAAAAGAATGGACACCACCAACCAGAAGATGAGCTGATGGTGAAGAAGAAATCCTATCAAGAGATGATTGGACAGAGCCTCAAAGAAGAGCAAATTTCAAAAATAAGAAGGCAATGACAATCCTATCAAGCTCATTATCTATTTAAGAATGTGGGAGAATAGAACACTGCCCAACAACATACAGCATGTGGAAGACATTAGAGAATTATCATGAAGGAACTAAGCAAGTCAAATCCAAGAAGATTCAACTTCTGACCTCAAAATTTGAGTTCTTCAAGATGAAATCCAATGAGTCAATCACTGACATGACCAACCGTCTTCTAGCCATTATAAATGGAATGAGGAAACTTGGGAAGCATCTGAGTTTGGAAGATGTAAACAATAAAATCCTAAGAAGTCTTCCTCTTAAAGACTATGGCTCAAGAGTTGTTGGCATGGAAGAAGCAAATGAAGATATGAGCATCATGAATACTAATGTGCTGATTGGCAAACTCCTCACACATGAGATGGCAGTGAAGAGAGATAGAGAGCTTGAAGCATAGCTAGAGAAAAGAAAGTCCTTAGCATTGAAAGCCTCTACTTCAAAATCTCAAGAAGAAAGTAAAGAAGATGAAGAAATGAGTGATGATGAAAATGAGGACATTGCTATGCTTTCAAGGAGATTAAAAAGAATCATTGAGGAGAAAATGAGCAACTCCAGAAAATTCAGGCAAAGAAACCTCAAACAAACTTCTAATGACACATATAGAAGTAAGGAAGAGGTAAAGTGCTATGAGTGTGAAAAGAAAGGACATATCAATCCAGAATGTCCAAGGCTCAAGAAGCATAAGAGAAAATACCAAAGAGACAATGGGGAGAAAGGTCACAAAATTTAGTACCTTCCTCTATGAATCCGAAGCTCTTCAAGTGAAAAAGATGATAATGAATGTGAAAAGGTCAACCTATGTTTCATAGCTATCGAAGATCATGTCTCAAATAAGGTAAGATCACTACACACATACTCTTTGAATAATGATAATAGTAGACATAATGATGATGATGATGATGAGCAAAGCCTAATAGAAGAATTAAATCTAGAATTAGAGAAATATATAACAAAATTTAGTACCTATAGAAATAATATCTCTAATTTAAAAAATAAGATAGATGGTTTAGAAAAGGAAAACATAAAACTTAAATCATCTAATGAATCTCTGCAAAAGGCATTAGATGAATACTCATCAAGACCCTCAACAGCTTCATTGTTAAAAGAAAATAATACTTTGAAAAATGAAGTTGAGGAACTTAGGAATTCCATTTCTAAATTTCACAAAGGTAAATAGAGCTTAGATACTCTCATTGTGTCTCAAAGATCACCCTTAATAAGACATGGTCTAGGATTTCAGGACACATCATCATCTTTTTACAAAACTATATTTGTTAAGTCTAAAGAATCTCACATCTCCACACCTGTTAGAACAGCACCAAGAAATAAGCATGTTAAACCTTCTATACAGAAAAAGAACAATCATACCTTTATATATAGGAAGCATGCATCTAGAAAATCTAAAATTAATCATAACTGTGCATGTCATGATTCTCAAAATAAATTTGATGGAAAAATGGTATTCAAAAATATTGTAAGACCAAAACAATGTAATTATTGTATGAAAATGGGTCGCATATATAAATATTGCTGGATAAGGAAGGCTCACTGGGAACCTTCATGTGCTAACCCCCAAGGACCCAAACTCATTTGGGTACCTAAAAATCATACTTCAATTTTGATTCTATAGGTATGCCTCAAGTCCACAATGAAAGAAAATGTTTGGCTAGTAGACAGTTGATGCTCAAGGCATATGATAGGAGACAAAGAACTTTTCAAAGAAATCAAAAGTATTAATGGAGGTAAAGTTACCTTTGGAAACAATGCAAAGGGTAAGGTAATTGGCATTGGTTCTATTGGTATTAATGGTACTACTTTTATTAAAGATGTCTTACTTGTTGATGGCTTGAAACATAACTTGTTAAGTGTAGGTCATTTATGTGATAGAGGAAACAAAGTAATCTTTACTTCAAATGAATGTCTTGTGATCTCTATCAATGGTCAAGAAATATTTAAAAGGAATAGAGATATCAATACATACATAATAAACTTACATGAACTATCAAACCATTCCTCTAAGTGTCTTGTGACTACTAGTGATGAATCTTGGCTGTGGCATAGAAGACTTGGTCATGCTAACATGGACTTAATACATAGTCTCAGCACAGGAGAACTAGTAAAAGGACTGCCATGAGTTAAATATGAAAAAGGCAAGACATGTGATCCTTGCCAAAGAGGAAAACAACACAAGTCATCCTTCAAAGCCAAAAACATAGTAAGTACTTCAAAACCTCTTCAACTCCTGCATTTAGACTTATTTGGACCTAGTAGAATTGCTAGCTTAAGAGGAAAACATTATGCATTTGTTATCGTAGATGATTACTCTAGATTTACTTGGATAATTTTCTTAGCTCAAAAGAGTGATACCTTTGAAAATTTCAAAAACTTTGCTAAAAGAGTTCAAAATGAAAAAGGGTACTGTATTTCAAAAATAAGAAGTGATCATTGGAAAGAATTTGAAAATGAAAACTTTGAAAGTTTTTGTCTTGAACATGGCATTTCACATAATTTCTCATCTCCTAGGACACCTCAACAAAATGGGGTAGTTGAAAGGAAAAATCGAACTTTAATTGAAATGACTAGAACAATGCTCAATGAATAAGAATTACCAACTTATTTTTGGGCAGAAGCCATAAACACTGCATGTTATATTTCAAATCGAGTTTTCAAAAGACCTCTTTTAAACAAAACCTGATTTGAGCTATGAAATGGAAGAAAGCCCTTAATATCATACTTTAGAGTATTTGGATGCAAATGTTTGATATTGAACACTAAGGACAATTTTGGAAAATTTGCTACTAAGTCTGATGAAGGTATCTTTTTAGGATACTCTACAACCAGCAAAGCATATAGAGTATTTAATAAAAGATCACTAACGGTTGAATAATCCATGCATATTGTTTTTAATGAATCTAGTAGACTTGATCTTGTGAAAGGCAGTGTTCTTGATGATGTTGTAGGTAATATGAAAAGACTTGATCTTGGAAATAAGAAAGAAGAAAATGATCAAGAAGATTTACATCAAAATGATTCTCTACCTCAAAATCAAGAAGAACATGAACAAGAACTTCCAAAAGAATGGAGAATGATGAAAGATCATCCAAAAGAGCAAATAATTGGTGATCTATCAAGGGGAATAAGTACTAGATCTCATTTCAAGCATTTAGTCACTGACATTGCTTTTATTTCATAAATTGAGCCTAAAAATACTGATGAGGCTCTTAATGATGAAAGTTGGGTAATTGCCATGCAAGAGGAACTCAACCAATTTGAGAGAAATAAGGTATGGAACCTAGTACCTAGACCCAAGAATCATCCAATCATAGGCAACAAATGGGTATTTAGAAATAAATTAGATGAACAAGGGTTAATAACCAGAAATAAAGCAAAACTAGTTGCAAAAGGATATAATCAGGAAGAAGGTATAGATTATGATGAAACATATGCACCTGTAGCTAGATTAGAAGCTATAAGAATACTCTTAGCATATGCATGTCACATGAATTTCAAACTCTTTCAATTGGATGTGAAAAGTGCATTTCTAAATGGTTATATAGATGAAGAAGTATATGTAGAACAACCACCGGGTTTTGAAAGTTATGATTTGCCAAATTATGTTTTTAAACTTTCAAAAACTTTGTATGGTTTAAAACAGGCTCCAAGAGCTTGGTATGAGAGACTAAGTTCTTTTTTATTAGAAAATAGCTTCACAAAGGGAAATGTTGACACTACACTTTTCATCAATAAGCATAAGCATGATATACTTATTGTTCAAATTTTATATTGATGATATAATATTTGGTTATACTAATGAGTGGCTTTGTCAAGAATTTGCTAAGTGTATGACTAGCGAATTTGAAATGAGCATGATGGGAGAACTTAAGTATTTCCTTGGTCTACAAATAAAGCAAAGCAATGAGGGCATATTCATCAACCAATCCAAATATGCCAAAGATTTAATCAAGAAATTTGGTATGGAAGGATGCAAAAATGCCAAGACTCCTATGAGCACATCAACGAAATTGGATAAAGATGAAAAGGGTAAGAGCATAAATGAAAAGCTTTATAGAGGTATGATCGGATCACTTTTATATCTCACTGCTTCTACACTCGATATTATGTATAGTGTTTGCTTATGTGCACGATTTCAATCATGTCCTAAAGAATCTCATTTAAATGCTGTAAAAAGGATTTTAAGATATTTACATGGATCATTGCATCTAGGGTTATGGTATCCTAGGAATTCATCTTTTTATATTATAGGATATTCAGATACAGACTATGCTGGTAGTCTTTTGGATAGGAAAAGTACTTCAGATACTTGTCACTTTATTGGAGAATGTTTGGTCTCTTGGTTTAGCAAGAAACAAGTTTCAGTTGCTCTCTCAACTACTGAAGCTGAATATGTAGCAGTTGGATGTTGTTGTACACAAATTCTGTGGATGAAATAACAACTTAAGGACTATGGTCATGAGATGAACCATATACGTATAAAATGTGACAACACTAGTGCTACAAATCTTTCAAAGAATCCTATTCAACACTCTTGAAGTAAACATATTGACATTAGACACCACTTTATTAGAGATCATGTTCAATATGGAGATGTTGAATTAGAATTTATAAGCACAGAAAATCAATTAGCAGATATTTTCACTAAATCTTTAAATGAGGAAAGATTTAATTTCATTAGAAGAGAACTAGGAATGATTGATGGATTAACCTTGTGATTGCAAGAATATGAAATTTTAATTGTTGATCTTAAATCATATCACAAGTTATAAGATATAAATTTTGATGAGAATTCATGTTTTATGAAGTAGAATCTTTGTTGAAATGATTTAGTCTTGTTGTAGAACTTAATTTCAATTTGATAAAAATTATAGGGGAGTCACGCCCGTGACTTAAGTGGCCCAAAGAGGCAGTGTCGTTCACGACTTTGGTTCATGACATGATTCACAGCTTCAAGTGGTGAAACTTAGTTTCACGGCTTGAGTCACGCCCGTGAAAATGGACTTTCATGCTCGTGACGATATTTCACTCCCGTGAACAATTACGCCCCAAAAACTCACAGAAGCTTTCATGCCTTGTATGACGGCTTGCTTCACGGGCATAAGTAGTGAAATTCAACAATTCACGCCCGTGACCAATTATTCACCCCCGGGACTGATGATCATTCACGCCCGTGAGATTCAAACCTCACGCCCGTGAACATATTCACGCCTTCATTCACGGATGGAACACTCATTCAGCAAACCGTGAACACGACCATTCACGCCCGTGAAACCATAAGTCACGCCCGTGAATGTATCAAATATATAAGAAAACAGCCGGTTACAACCTTCATTTCAACTCTCCATCTCCCTAAACCGCTCTCATTTACTCTCATTCATTGAAACATTGAAGATTCCGACCCCAAAGACTTGAAATTTCACTATAAATACCACCAAAAGTTTGAATCTTCAGTAGAAATCATACATTTCTAGGGTTTTACATCAAATTTTCTGTCAAAAATTATCTTCAACTCCATCAATAACTAATTTCTTCAAATATGAAGTCTTCTTCATCTAAGGGAAAGAGAAAGAAGTCCCATGCACCTAAGAGGTATGCAGATTACCTCATGAACCGCATTCCGGAGAGTTGCCATCCTCGGTATGCAACTTTGAAGAAGAGACCTCTTTTATCATCACGGTCCTTCGATTGGCAGACAGTCCGTAGTCTCGGGCTTGAGATGGCTATGATAGAGCAACTACAAGCCTGTCATCTCAAAGAGTTTGTTGAAATTCATCAGCCGACTCTGAGGGAGCCAACGCTAGAATTTCTCAGCACTTTGCAGGTTTCACCTACTGGAGTGGTGAAATTCCAACTTTGCAATAATCCTAACACCTTCAGCGCCATCACATTTAGAGAATTGTTCAACCTACCATCTGATGGCATTCTAAATGAGACTGAGGTTGAATTCTCTGCCCCTCTAGCCTGGACTCATTTTGGATATAATTGTAGCTGGGACGTGAAGAAGACAAAGAGCACTCATCTCGTGGCCCTAGTACACAGGTATTTGCATAGGTTCCTAACCTATAGCATTTTTGCTAGGGCAGAAAGTAATGGAACAATCAGAAAGTCAGAGCTCTTCCTTCTTGAGATGGCTCGCAGGGGAGTCACAGTGGCACTTTCCAGATGGTTTGTAAACCATCTTCTCTCCATTGCCACCAAGCCCACAGGAGATATTTTGATTAGGGCATATGTCACCCATATTGCAGTGAAGCTTAATTATTTGAAACTGGATGACCATCACTTCAACATCATTCCTGCATATCCTCGAGATAGGCTGAATGTCGAGTCATTCATCAAGATAGGAGCGGCTGTCAGAATCGTTTTTCAGAACGATATCTTCTACCGCTTCACTGATACTGCTGGAGAGATTATCTGGGAAGATAATGACACGGAGGATTTTAAAGCAGGCCTCCAGGGAGTCCAGCAGAAAAAGAGGGCTCAGATTGAGGAAGCACCTCCAGCAGTCGAGCAGGACATTGGACAGTCCTCAGCTTCCACACCATCCTTAGCGCAGCAGGTGGTCGACCTCTTGGCACCACATTTTGAGCAGCTGCAGAATTCCATGGATGAGAGGTTGGAGAACCTCAAGGACTTCATGGAGTCTCGGATGGACAGCCTTGAGGCTGAAGTAGCTAGGCTTCGTGATAGGATGTCTGGCTAGGAGATAGGCTAGAGTGTAGCCTAAATTTGATCATTTTTAGCTTGTTTGTCATTTTTTATGTTTTCTTATATAGGAAATCTTAAATTTCCTTTCTTAGTTTGTATCCTTTCCTTTATGATATATATATATATATATATATATATATATATATATATATATTCTTGTTGTTTACTTAAATCTTCATATCCTTTTTTGATTGATGACAAAAGGGGGAGAAAACTAGCAATATATGATAGGTAATATATGATAAGGGAGAATGGTATCAAACTAGCAATATAAGAATTGTGAATTGAAAGTGAAAATTTCATATGCAAAGTATAAAATTGGAAAATTAAGTTTTTATATACCTTAGATATACCCTAAGTATACTTTGTATATACCTTAAAGCAAGTTACAAATAAAAACATGCCATGATATACCTTAAATATACCTTACATATACTTTATGTCTTGAAAAGGAATTATGGTATGTATTGGATATACTTCTCATATAACTTGCATATACTTAAAATCTAGTTTAATACTACATCATTATTTACTATTCTTGCACATTATAATTTTTTATCCTAAGTATACTTTGAGGGGGAGACTTCTCAAAATCACATATTGCTAGATTATTTATCACCGTCAAAAAGGAGGAGATTGTTAAACCTTGAGGGGTATTTCTGTCATTTTGATGATAACAAATAATATAGCAATATTGTATTTAACATACTTGTTTTTGTAAGTATATTATACAGGACATGAATTAAAATAGCAAGAATGGAGAATTGGAAGAATAATCCTTGAGAAACAAAAATCAAGTAGTACCATGTTCACTGCCCTGACTCTAGGAGTCACTCCCGTGAAGGAAGCTAACCGTTACCAAAACCAACATTTGAAGTTCACGGCCATGAAGGAAAAACAAACCGTGAAGTAAGCATTTCAGTCCACCCGGTGAATAAAGGTGTCACCCCGTGAAGCTTCATGCAATTTCATCCAGAGAGCTTCACGACCAGAGTCACCACTTCACTCACGGCTGGGAAGATTGTCACCCCCGTGAAAGATTCATGCAATTTCATCCAGAGAGCTTCACGACCAGAGTCACCACTTGGATCACGGCTGGAAAGATTTTCACGCCCGTGAATGAGTATGTCACACCCGTGACTCAATATGTCAAAAACATTCCAGAGAGCTTCACGACCAAGGTCACCACCTCAGTCACGGCTTGGGAAGAACGGTCACCCCCGTGACAAGCATAGTCATGCCCGTGAACAATGAAAGAGAAAAATGTCAGGCGCAATTTTTTAGTTGGTACAACGGCTAGTTTCTTATTTAATGCACCCCAACGGCTATATTCAGCAATGGGAGTATAAATGGAAGTCATTTATGCATTAATAAAAAAGAGGATGATAGGAAAGACAAAAGATTGGCATATACTTCAAATCACAATCTATCTTGTACTTTCATACTTTGAGAACAAATCAATTCTCTGTAAAAATCTTTTTGCTCCTCATATTTGAGCAATAAAGATTTATAAGTGGTTCTCTCTGTAATCTTTACTCAAGTGAGCTTTGGGTAGTTCTGGGTTAAGAGTAGAACACTTGTAAGGGTTAGTTGTGTAAACCTCCAAAACACAAAGTGTAGGTTGTTTGTGTGAGCCTGTAAAACACAAAGTGTAGGTTGTTTGTGTGAGCCTGTAAAACACAAAGTGTAGGTTGTTTATGTGAGCCTGTAAAACACAAGGAATTGGTTATTGTGTGAGCCATTAAAACACAAGGAATTTCTGGGTTAGGTGTGAGCCATTGTGAGAAACACCATAGTTGGGAGTGAGCTTGTAAAACTCCATTATAACACTTAGTGTGTTAGTGAAACTCCCAATTGCGATTGGGGAGAGGAGTAGGGTTTGTTAACACCCGAACCTCTATAAATCTATGTGTCAAATTTTCTCTATCCCTTCTAAAATTAACTGTCTATTTCCGCACTTTAAAGTTTAATTTTTAAAACTCCAATTCAACCCCCTCCTTCTTGGCTTAATATCTGGGCAACATAAATGAATATGTTCATGAGCTAAAGAACCAAATAGTATTAAACTTGAGCTCGATTTGTTAAAGTTGACAAATGATCTGAGTGAGTTTTTTCCAAACCGAGACCCGAATAGATTTGTGAGTGAGTTGGTTTGTTTACAAACCTAGTAATATATAGATGAAATGAGTGTAAATTGAAAATAAAGTAAACATTAGACTTCAAAAAATAGGGTTTGATGTGTATGGCTCATATACACAGTTAGTAGACAGATGCTGGAGTGGAGTGGAGTGTAACAATGACTTATATATATATATATATATATAAGTAAAATTTTACCAACTAATACTGGAGATGCTTGAGTGGTACAATACATGGATAATTTCTGTAAAATTATACCATACAACTTAGTAAGAAAACCTAGCTGCTCTGCTCCCAATGATGTAGGCATATTGACAAATTTCATTAAATATGTGTTCTTTTGTTTTCTTCTATTTTTCTTGCTATTTTTTGATTATTTCTCAACGAGGTTTATTTTAGAAAATACATACTCTTATATGTTAGAGTTGTATATATATATACAAGAAAAAAAAGAAGCTTCGGTTGGAAAAATTATTCTTTAATAATATTCTTATGGTTATGTATTATCAAGTTGCTGTAATTTAAGAAATTGGTTGAATGATCGAGAAATTTTATTTTTTCATCGATATTATCGCTATGAGAAAAATACTCATTAGTGATGGAAAATTAATGAGGTTAGGAAAAACCACTCATTAAATGTATAGTTTGTATGATTTTTAGTGAGGATAAAACATTTTCTAGCTAAAACTTTACCTTTTAGTGACAAAATTTTAATTTATTACTATTAAAAAAGCATACCCTAATTACTGGCCTAAAAATATCTAATTTTCTAAAAAACAAAAAATGTAATGACCACCCTATGTTCATTCATTCCTCTTATGTGCTCCATCGCCTCTTCCACAAAAATCTAAATTGTGATTCCCACTTCTCTCTCAGCATCTAGTGATGGTAGCCAAATACCATTTCCACCACCACATCCTTGCCTTATTGCCACCTCTAACAATGTTTTCTAGTGTCAATTATCACTCTCTTGATTGGCAAGCAATACACCAATGTTTAGTTTGCACTTCTGACACTTTCGGCTCCTCTTTCTTCAGCTAGTAAACCATCGCCCTCGTTCTATAGCCACGCTTGGATCCATCTAAAGAGAGTTATATATTTTGATTACTTACGTAAGTGTGGTTGTGACTGAAGTGTGCATTGGTTTACCTAATTACCTACTTTCATTGAGGGACGAGGTTTACCTAATTGTGAGATAACAAAGATGATTCTTCCCTTAGCTAATAGATTCTTTTTTTTGTGTTTGCTCAATATTAGGAAATTTTGAGACAGGTTATGCCTTTTGTGCAACGTATAGTGAATCTACTATTTTTTTATCAAATCCAATTTCCTCTACCTTTTGAACTACAAACTTGCAAGTTCTTAATTTAAAAAAAAAAAGGTTTTTGTTCAGATTGACTTGTTTTTTCATGTCTTTGATAACAAGTTAAGAGCAATTAGGTCTTTCCTATTTAAATTGATTGCGACTTTTTGCCTCCTGTGAGAGTCCTTATTTTTAGGTTATTGCTTTAATTTGCTTGAAGGAATAAGTTTTCATATGTAATGCATAAGTAATTTTTTGTTTAAATAAAAAAATTATCAATCTTTACATCAATAAAAAATTGGATTGAAGAGAATAAGTCATTCCTCCACTTTGATTTGGTAAAAATAAACTGATATTATAATGATATTTTGTTCATTTTTTAATGATATCCAAATAGTTACTATTTTTTTAATGAGCATAACATAAATATGACTAGTGTAGTGAGAGGCTTTGATTTAATTTTCCATGGTGAAATTTGGGATTGTACTTCTCTTAACTTATGCAAATCTGAGCTTTTCTAGTCTTTAATAATTATCTAAGTAAATAATTTTGAAAAGAGTAATGTAATACACATGTTTTGAAAAGTGAAAGAGCTCATGCTTCTGCTAGAACTACTGGGGGTTCTCAATTCTTTTAGCTGGCTGGTGTGGCAGTATCATGAGAGTAATAAGATTGGTTTTCTTTTTATACTTTTAACTAATAATCTACCATAGCTCTTTTGTCGGTGTTGGTAATATCCTGTGGTGCTGTTAACCTTATGTTGATGAACTATCAAGGGAATTACTAATGAAACCATTAAGATATAAACCTATGAGTATCATGTTATTAAATCTATCATTTCATTGTTATTATTGCTATTTTTGTCTTTTCATATACATATTGCATATAGGAAATATGTTTTCAAGTTACTAAATCTGTTGTTTTAACTCAACATTGATTTTAAGAATAGATAAATGTTGAATCTCAAGAAGTATTTCCATCATTTTGATGATCACAAATAATTGAGCAATAAGAAGTTTAACCTTTGTTGTGTTCTAAGTATTTTAGACATGTTATATATTTCTAAGACCTTGAAGCAAGTTGATTCAAAGCAATAGAAGTTCAAAAGATTAAAAATAAGCATGGATTTACACCCGTGAATTAAGTAACACTCGTGATCGATAATCACCACTGTGAAATATCAGTTTCACGCCCGTTACTAGTAAAGCCATGCCTGTGAAAATTTTTAGCACCAATTCTCTCAAGTTCAAATGTTCATGGCTATGAAGCAATGGCCAAAATGTGAAGCTGGACTAGTCATGCCCGTTAAGAAACAGTCGCAGCCATGAAAGATTGTGCATTCTTAAATAGAAGCGTTCACGACCAATTTTACCTCTTCATTCATGACTTCAACAAGAATAGTCATGCTTGTGAACTTGCATATTAATGTTGACAGACACAAATGGAAAAGTGGTTCAATGGCTAGTTTTGGATTAATTGCACCCAAAATGACTTTATTTCTCAGAAGAGGTATAAATACGATTCATTTATGAACTTCCCAAAGTTTGATCATTGTAAATCTTTGTAAATCCTTTTGTGCAATTATTGAAATATGATTTTATAATATCTATTGTTAAAAACCATTTTAGCTCAGTTTGTTGAGTTGTTTTACTTAGTAAGTGTTTTCATTCTTGTAATCAATTACTCAAAAGTGAGTTTGACTGAGTTGGATTGTGAGTGAAACACTTGTAAGGATTTTTGTGTGAGCCATTGAAAACATAAGGATTTGGTTATTGTGTTAGTTATTAAAACACAAAGGTTTTTAGATTAGGTATTAGCCAAGAGAGTAAAACACCATAGTTGGGAATGAGATTAGAAAACTCCACTGGTAACACTTTAAGTGTTAGTAAAATATCCAATTGAGATTGGGGAGAGGAGTAGGGTTTGTTAATACCCAAACCTTTATAAATCTTGTGGTCAAATATCTCTTTCTCACTCACTATTTATTCTTAGGTAAATTTTCTTAAGCAAAATTTTTTATTTGCCAACGAATTCAACCCTTTTCTTGGTTATTACTTTGGGCAACAATTGGTATTAAAGCTAAGTCTAGCATTCAAACCTAATAAGTGCTAGCAAAGATCGAATCATGGCCAATGAAGGGTTTTAGAATCTCAAGCCTTTCTTTAATGGAGAAAACTATGTGTTGCCCAGATATTAGACCAAAAAGGGGGGTTGAATTGGAGTTTCAAAAATTAAACTTTAAAGTGCGGAAATAAATAGTTAATTTTAGGGAGGATAGAGAAAATCAGTCACAAAGATTTATAGAGGTTCGGGTGTTAACAAACCCTACTCCTCTCCCCAATTGCAATTGGGAGTTTCACTAACACACTAAGGGTTTTAGAATCTCAAGCCTTTCTTTAATGGAGAAAACTATGTGTTGCCCAGATATTAAGCCAAGAAGGAGGGGGTTGAATTGGAGTTTTAAAAATTAAACTTTAAAGTGCGGAAATAGACAGTTAATTTTAGAAGGGATAGAGAAAATTTGACACATAGATTTATAGAGGTTCGGGTGTTAACAAACCCTACTCCTCTCCCCAATCGCAATTGGGAGTTTCACTAACACACTAAGTGTTATAATGGAGTTTTACAAGCTCACTCCCAACTATGGTGTTTCTCACAATGGCTCACACCTAACCCAGAAATTCCTTGTGTTTTAATGGCTCACACAATAACCAATTCCTTGTGTTTTACAGGCTCACATAAACAACCTACACTTTGTGTTTTACAGGCTCACACAAACAACCTACACTTTGTGTTTTACAGGCTCACACAAACAACCTACACTTTGTGTTTTGGAGGTTTACACAACTAACCCTTACAAGTGTTCTACTCTTAACCCAGAACTACCCAAAGCTCACTTGAGTAAAGATTACAGAGAGAACCACTTATAAATCGTTATTGCTCAAATATGAGGAGCAAAAAGATTTTTACAGAGAATTGATTTGTTCTCAAAGTATGAAAGTACAAGATAGCTTGTAATTTGAAGTATATGCTAATCTTTTGTTTTTCTTATCATCCTCTTGTTCGTTAATGCATAAATGACTTCCATTTATACTCCCATGGCTGAATATAGCCGTTAGGGTGCATTAAATAAGAAACTAGTCGTTGTACCAACCAAAAAATCGCGTCTGACATTTTTCTCTTTCATTGGTCATGGGCATGAATATGCTTGTCACGGGGGTGACAGTTCTTCCCAAGCCGTGATTGAAGTGGTGACCCTGGTCGTGAAGATCTCTGGGATGTATTGACATAAGGGGTCACGGGCGTGACATTAATCCTTCACGGGTGTGACACTCTTCCCAGCTGTGAGCCAAGTGGTGACTCTGGTCGTGAAGCTCTCTGGATGAAATTGCATGAAGCTTCACGGGGGTGACACCTTTCTTCACGGGGTGACTGAAATGCTTTCTTCACGGTTTGTTTTTCCTTCATGGCCGTGAACTTCAAATGTTGGTTTTGGTAATGGTTAGCTTCCTTCACGGGAGTGACTCCTAAAGTCACGGCAGTGAACATGCTACTTGATTTTTGTTTCTCAAGGATTATTCTTCCAATTGTCCATTCTTGCTATTTTAATTCATGTCTTGTATAATACACTTAAAAACAAGTATGTTAAATATAATATTGCTATATTATTTGTTATCATCAAAATGACAGAAATACTCCTCAAGGTTTAACACTATGCAAATTGGAAATTCAAGGTGCAAATATATCTTGATAGTGAAGGAGTAGATATTTGGGACATCATTCGAAAGGAATGCACACCTCCAATAAGAAAGAATTCCAAAGGAAAAGATGAAATCATTCAAATAGATTATTGGACCGAGCCCCAAAAAAGAGCTAATGGCAAAAATAAGAAAGTCAATATCTTTCTAATAGGCTATCTATCATTTAAAGAGTGTGGTAGAATCCAACATTGTCCAACCACTTACTCTATTTGGAAAACTTTGAAAAACTATCATGAAGGCACTAAACAAGTAAAGTCCAAAAATGTTCAACTTCTTATCACTGAATATGACCTCTTCAAGATGAAGCCCAATGAATATTTGGGACCTCTTCAAGATGACCATAACCAAAATGATCAATCAACTTTTTGCTATTGTCAATGGCATAAGGAAGCTTGGAAAGCATTATAATTTGGAAGATGTAAATAACAAGATTTTAAAGAGTCTTCCAATGAAAGATTATGACTTAAAAATTGCAGTTATTGAGGAAGCCAATGAAGACTTGAGCCTAATTCCTACCGATGTACTTATTGACAAACCCCTCACTAATGAAATGGCTCTAGTAAGAGAGAGAGAGGTTGAAGGATAAAAGGAGATGAAAAAACCTTTATAACTCAAGCCTTCAACTTCCATTCCTATAAATGAAGATCTCTTTAGAGATGAAAAGTTAGTTGATGAAGGAGATGATCAAATAGCATTACTTTCAAAGAGAATCAAGAGGTTGATCACCAATAAGTGTGACTCAATTAAGAACTACAAGAAAAGTGCATCAAGATTTCTTTCTAAAAACCCATCATCTAACAAAGGAAAAAAGGAAGTCAAGTGCTATGAGTGTGGGAAGATGAGACAATTTAGATCGGAGTGCCCTATGGTCAAGTACAATAGGAGACCCAAAAATGAATATAAAGAAAATGGTCATAAAGCCACTTGGGATGATGAAACCTCAATACTCATTAAAGAAGAAGATGATGAGGTGGATAACTTGTGCTTCATGGCCATTGAGGATAATTCCAATGATGAGGTATGCTATATATCCTAATCTTGTGATGACTTGTGTGATTTAATTGATAATGATGATGATGATATAGTTGAAGTACTAAATCTTGAGATAGAAACATACAAAATGAAACATGATCTTTATAGAAAAAATAGCTCTAAACTTAAAAATGATTTTAATAAACTTCAAAAGGTAGTTGAAGAACTAAAAACCTCAAATGACTACTTAAAGAAGTCATTGGATGAGTTTTCATCAAAATCTTCAACTAATTCTCTAATAAAAGAAAACAACACTTTAAATGAGGTTGAAGAGCTTAGAAACTCTATCTCAAAATTTTACAAAGGGAAGAAGAATTTGGATACCTTAATTGTATCTTAAAGACCTCCCTTGGTGAGACATGGCTTAGGCTTCAATAGAGCATCATCATCTACTTCACCTAGAACTATATTTGTTAGATCTAGCACACCATAAAACTCTACTATTGAGGTAATAACCCCAAGGGCTAATGGTAAAGCACACATAAAATTCTCTACTCAAAAGAAGAGTAATTAAGGGTCACATGGGTAAGAGGGAATCCTCAAAAGGTCAATCATGCTTTCTTATGCAAGAAAAGTGCACCAAGGAAAGTACCCACCAAACTTGCATCTTTATGTCATTGTTCACATATTATTCCAAAAAAGAAAGTAAAGCCTAAACCTAGTGGCAAAACATATTTAAATTTAAACAATGCCATTATTGCAAAAAGCTTGGGCATATAAACAAATATTGTTTTATAAGGAAGACTCATTGAGAACCTACTAATGCTAATCCCTAAGGACCCAAGTTTATTTGGGTACCTAAGAACCAAACCTAGATTGTTTTTTTTTGTAGTTGTGCCTCAAGTCCATGTCAAAGGAAAATGCTTGGCTAGTGGATAGTGCATGCTCAAGACACATGACCAGAAATAGAAGCCTTTTCACTCAAATCAAAAAGATTGATGGTGGTAAGGTAACCTTTGGAAACAATGCCAAGGGTAAGGTAATTGGCTTTGGCTCAATTGGTTTAAATAATGCTTCTTTAATTGAAAATGTCTTACTTGTTGATGGTTTAAAGCATAATCCATTAAGTGTAAGTCAATTATATGATAAGGAAAACCAAGCCACCTTTACCTCTAATGAATGTATTGTCACCACCCCAAATGGTTCAGAGATGTTCAAAGGAGATAGATATGACAATACTTGCATAATAAATTTACATAAGCTATATAACATTTCCTTTAAGTGTCTTATGACAATTAGCGATGAATCTTGGCTATAGCATAGAAAACTTAATCATGCAAGCATGGATGTAATTCAAAGCCTTAGCAAATGAGAACTAGTAGATGGACCACCAAAAGTCAAATTTGCAAAGAATAAGACGTGAACCATGTCAAAGAGGAAAAAAACAAAAAACATCATTCAAGTCTAAGAATGTAGTAAGTACTTCTTGACCTTTACAATTTTTTTATCTAGATCTTTTTGGACCTACTAGAGTTGTTAGTTTATGAAGTAGACACTATGATTTCGTCATTATTGATGATTACTCTAGATTCATAGGAGCAATGTTATTAGCTCAAAAGAGTGGTGTCTTTGAATCCTTTAAAAACTTTGTCAAAAGAATTCAAAATGAAAAATGGCATTTTATTTCTAAAATATGAAATGATCATAGGAAAGAATTTGAAAATGAGAATTTTGAAAATTTTTGTTTAGAATATGTAATTCTCATAATTTTTCAACTCCTAAACATCTCGACAAAATGAGGTTGTTGAAAGAAAAAAAACACTAATTGAGATGACTAGAATGTTCAATAAGTATAGTTTACTAACCTACTTTTGGGCCGAAGCCACTAATATCACATTTCATGTTTCTAACCATATTTTCAAAAGGTCAATCTTAAATAAAACCTCTTTTGAGCTATGAAATGGAAGAAAATCTTTTATCTTATATTTTAAAGTATTTGGATGCAAATATTTTATATTAAATACCAAGGATAACCTTCGAAATTTTGCTTATAAATTCGATGAAGGTATCTTCTTAGGATACTCCACAATTAACAAAGCTTATAGAGTCTTTAATAAAAGATTATTAGTTGTGGAAGAGTCTATACATGTTTTTTTTATCAACCTAGTAAACTTGATCTTGTGAAAGGTATTGCCCTTGATGATATTATAGGTACAATGGATAAGCTTGGCCTTTATAATAAAGAAGATGATGAGACTTCAAAGAGAGATGATAATGATGATCAAGAAAAGCAACAACAAGAGGAGCATCAAGATAATCTACTACTTCAAGCTTAAAAGCATGGCACATAAGAGCTTCAAAATGAATGAAACTTTATGAGAAACTACCCTAAGGAGCAAATCATTGATGATCCCACTAAGGGTGTAAGTAATATATCTAATCTTAAATTTCTAGATTCTAATCTAGCTTTTGTCTCTCAAATTGAGCCAAAGAATATTGATGGGGCTCTTTGTGATGAGAGTTGGGTAATTGCTATGCAAAAGGAACTCAACCAATATGAGAGAAATAAGGTTTAGAGCTTAGTTCCAAAACCTAGGGACTATCCAATTATTGGTAGTAAATGAGTTTTTAGGAACAAGTTAGATGAACAAGGTCATATAATTAAAAATAAAGCTAGATTGGTTACTAAAGGGTACAACCAAGAGCAAAACATATATTATGATGAGGCCTATGCTCAAGTTGCTAGATTATAAGCAATTAGAATTCTTTGAATTAATTCCATACTTGCATGACCAAGCCTTTTGCATGCCACAAGAACATTAAACTTTTTCAAATGGATGTTAGAAATGTCTTTTTAAATGGTTTTATGGAAGAGAAAGTTTATATTGAACAACCTTCCAATTTTGAAAGCCATAATTTCCAAATCATATATTTAAACTCACTAAAGCCTTATATGATTTGAAACAAGCTCCAAGAGTTTGGTATGAAAGACTTAGTGCATTTCTTTTAGAAAATAATTTTTCAAAAGGACATGTAGACACTACTATTTTCATTAAAAAACACAAGCATGATATGTTACTTGTTCAAATTTATGTTGATAATATTATCTTTGGATCTACAAATGAATTGTTTTGTTAATAATTTGCTTAATGTATGACTAGAGAATTTGAAATGAGTATGATGGGAGAGCTTAAATTCTTTCTTGGTCTTTAAATCAAGCAAAATAGGGATAACATCTTCATCAACCAATCCAAGTACACTAAAGAGCAATTAAAGAAATTTGGAATGGAAGTATGTAAGAGTGTCAAAACTCCAATGAGCACATCAACTAAATTGGACAAAGATGTGGAGGGTAAAGCTATAGATGAAAAGCTTTTATAAAGGTATGATTATATCTCTTTTATACATTACTGCTTCTAGACCTAATATTATATATAGTGTATGGTTATGTGCTAGATTTCAATTATATCCTAAAAAATCTCATTTGTATGTTGTGAAAAAAATTTTAAAATATATACATGGCACAATGCACTTAGGCTTATGGTATCCTAGAAACACTTCATTTCATATCATTATTTTTTGGATGCTGATTATGCCGATAGTCTTCTAGATAGAAAAAACACATCCAAAACTTGTCATTTCATTGGTGAATGTTTAGTTTCATAGATTAGTAAGAAACAAGTTTTGGTTTTCTTGTCCACTACTAAAGCAGAATATGTAGCAGCGAGTTATTATTGCATTCAAGTTATTTGGATGAGACAATAACTCAAGGATTATGGTCAAGAAATCAATCATATTCTCATCAAATATGACAATACAAGTGTTATAAATCTTTCTAAAAATCTTATTCAACATTCTAGGAGCAAACACATAGACATTAAGCATCATTTTATAAGAGCCAATGTCCATAATGATGATGTTATGCTAGAATTTATTGACATAAACAATTAATTGGCTGATATTTTTACCAAACCTCTCAATGATGTAAGGTTTTGCTTTATAAAAAGATATTGGTATGCTTGATGGAAGCACTTTATTTTAAAAATGGGATTTAAAAGACATATATTGCATTAATTATGGATTTTGATGTGAACCTTAATTGATATCTATCATATTTGATGATTTGCATGTTCAATTTATATTATAAATGATTATTTTTCATGAAATGACATGTTTAATTAGTTTAGGAAGGAGTTAAGTATCACATCCTTTCGTTTGAATCTTGTTTTATTTTTTACCATATGTTAGGTCTTCACTACCGTGAATTAATATTCATGGACGTGACTAAAGCTACCAAAGTTGGCATAAGCATTCATGATCTAATACACACTTTGCATCACGACTTGATCCCATAATTGATCATATTCACGCTCATGATTATTTAGTGTCACGACCGTGAACATGTCATACTTCAAAAATAGAATTGTTCACAGCTTAGATCACCATTTGGGTCACTGTTTGGCTTGCCCATGGACACCATGATTCATGCCCGTGAACTTTCATTCATGGTTGTGAATCGTATCGTGCATTATAAATTATGATTTCACTATTTCTCTCTCCTCTCTCACAGATTATCGCGACTCTCTATGTTTTTTTCCAAATTGGACCTCCAAAATCCTTTTTCACACCAAATCAGTGTAGATTTCACCCTCCAAAATACTTATTTTAACACATTTATCAAGGTTTCTGTTGAACCTTAAGGTGTATTTTTGTCATTTTGATATTAACAAATAAAATAGGAATAATTTATTTAACATACTTGTTTTCTAAGTTTATTGAACAGGGTATGGAACATAATAGCAAGAATGAAAAATGGAAGACTAACCTTAAAAAGACAAAAAATGAAGAAATAACATGTTCACGCCCGTGACCTTTTATGTCACACCCGTTATGAAACTTAGCATCAACTATCCAACATTTAAAGTTCACGGCCATGAAGAATGATAGCAACCGTGAATGATCATATCAGTCATGCCCATGAAAGAAAGTCACGCTCGTGAGAAAACATATCAGATTCCTCCAGAGAGTTCACGGCCAGAGTCACTACTTGGACCTCGGCTAGTAAGGATGTTCACGCCCGTGAAAGAATGATGTTATGCCCGTGATCAAACATTTCAAATTCTTCCAGAATGCTTCACAGCCGAAGTCACCACTCAAGTCACGGCTTAGAAGAACAATCACGACCGTGACACACTTATTCACGACCATGAAAAAGGAAAGAAAAATATGTCAGGTGCGAAATTAAGAGTTGGTGCAACGGCTATTTTCGCATTAAATGCAACCAAATGTCTATAATTCGCCATGGAAGTATAAATGCAAGTCATTTATGAATCCAGAACAAGAGAATAGCAAATACTTCGAATCAACATCTTATTGTAGCCATTTGTGCATTTACTACTTTCAAATCTTTTTGCTCATTATTTTTTGAGCATTATAGATATGTGAGTGTTTCTCTTTGTAATCTACTACTCAAGTGAGCTTGGGTATATTAGGTTAAGAGTAAAACACTTGTAAGGGTTATTTGTGTGAGCCTTTAAAACACAAGGAATTGGTTTATTGTGTGAGCCATTAAAACACAAGGGATTTCTGGGTTAGGTGTGATCCATTGTTAGAAACACCATAGTTGGGAGTGAGCTTCTAAAATTCCATTGTAACACTTAGTGTGTTAGTGAAACTCCCAATTGAGATTGGGGAGAGGAGTAAGGTTAGATAACACCCGAACCTCTATAACATTTCCTGTGTGATATCTTTCTATCCCTACTTTACTTAACTTTTCTTTCCGCACTTAAAAGTTAAGAATTTTTTAATTTCCAATTCAACCCCCCTTCTTGGTTCAATATTTGGGCAACAGTTTCAATAAGTTTTTTCAAACTTTCTAAAAACTCTAGATCTTTTTCTCTTAAATCCATCTTCAATAAGTTTGGCTTCAAAAGTGTGGCATTCTCGAATTTGTTGATATCTAGAAAACCACTTTCAAAGAGCTAACACTGGAGTTTCTCAGTACTTTTCAAGTGTCTCCAGTGGGCAAGGTCTCCTTCTAGATTTGCAAGCAAGTGAAAACTCTCACAACCGTTGAATTTGGGGAGATCTTCAAGTTGCCACACAAAGGTCTGATAAATGAAAGTGAGGCAAAGAAATTTCACCCCTCTTCAGTATGGCACAAGTTTGGCAACAATTGTAGTTGGGATGTAAAAAACACCAAGAGCATTCACTTGAAGAATCCAGTTCTCCAATACATTCATCGGTTCCTAACATACTCAAATTTTGTCTGAGGTGATAGCAATGGCTCAATTCGGAAGTTTGAATTATATTGTTTGAATGGGCTAGATCAAATCAACCAGTTGCCCTATCCCGATGGTTTGCTTCTCATCTCTAGTTGATCGTGACAAAGCCGTCAGGTGACATCCTCATTGGAAGCTACGTCGCTCAATTGGCGATAGAGCTAGGTCTTTTGGATCTTAACAATTATATCTATACCATCATCCTAGCTTCCCCTAGAGATCGACTTGACATCAAATCCTTTAACAAGATGAGAGCTACTATCAGGATCCTCTACAAGGATGATGTGTATTATCATATCAACACACCAGAAGGCAAAATAACATGGGAACCAGAGGACCCTGAGGAATTTAAAGTTGGTCTTCAGGGCCACAATAGAGAAAAAGGCTAGAATTGAGCCTCCTAGGTTTTTAACAGATATACTGGATACCCCAGCTACTGGCGAGACATTTTCAGCAGGACTTGGCTTAGTAACTCATGGCTTTGATCTCCCCTCAATTTGACATGCTTCAAGCAAGTATAGATTCCTTTGAGCAATCAGTTAATAAAAAGTTAGAGGACCTCAAAGACTTTGTCAAGTCTAGTGTTGATAGTCTTGAGGATGAGATTGCTAAAATTTGTGAGCAATTATTTGGCTTCAAGCAATGACTATCCTAGCTTTTAAGTTTTCTTTGGATCATTATATAGAAAAACATATCTTATTTGTACTCAAACTCATACATGCATCTTTTTTATTCTGAAATAAATGAGATTTGCTTTATATTGTCTCATTTCTTTTCTTATATTTGTTACTTCTTTTTTATTGTGATGAAGGGGGAAAATAATGCAATATGTAAACAATTCCATTTAACATAAAATATACTTGACATATATGTTCCATATACTCTTTGCATATGCTTAACATAAATGTCGTTTAACATAAAATAAACTTGACATATACTTTCCATATACTTGTCACAAATATTATGATCAATGCTTATTTGAATCTCTTTTGAAACTTCATCTCTTATATGCTTATAGTTTAAAATGTGGTATCCTTTTGCTCTTCATAATTCATACTTATTAAGTATCTTTTGAGGGAGAGAAATTCATTTCTCCTTAAGCCACATATTGCAAAATTATTTATCACCATCAAAAAAGGGGAGATTGTTGAACCTTGATGGGTATTTCTATCATTTTGATGATCAAAAATAATTGAGCAATAAGGAATTTAACCTTCGTTGAGTTCTAAGTGTTTTAGACAGGTTATATATTCCTAAGACCTTGAAGCAAGTTTATTCAAATCAATTAAAGTTCAAAAGATTGAAAATCAGCAAGGATTCGCACCCGTGACAAAGTTCATCATGCCCATGAATAAAGTCATGCCCGTGATCAATAATCACCACCACCGTAAAACATCAGTTTCACGCTCGTTACTAGTAAAGCCATGCCCGTGACAATTCTTAGCACCAATTCTCTCAAGTTCAAATGTTCACAGATGTGAAGCAATGGCCAAAACATGAAATTAGAACAGTCACGCCTGTGAAGAAACAGTCACGCATGTGAAAGATTATGCATTATTGGATAGAAGTGTTCACGACCAACTTCATCACTTCAGTCATGGCTTCAACAAGAATAGTCATACCCATAAAAATTCAGTCATGCCCGTGAAACTGCATATTTAATATTGACAGACATAAATGAAAAAGTGGTTCAATGGATAGTCTTGCATTAATTGCACCTAAAATGGCTTTATTTCTCAGATGAGGTATAAATAAAATTCATTTATGAACTTCCCAGAGTTAGACAACAAGAATTTGAGCATTCAATCTTTGTAACGCCTTTTGTGCAATTATTCAAATATGATTTTATAATATCTGTTGTTAAAACCATTTTAGCTCAACTTGTTGAGCTCTTTTGGTTAGTAAGTATTTTCATTATTGTAATCAATACCCAAAAGTGAGTTTGATTGAGTTAAGTTGTAAATGAAACACTTGTAAGAGTTTTTGTATGAGCTATTAAAAATACAATGATTTGGTTGTTGTGTTAGCCATTAAAACACAATGGTTTCTGGGTTAGGTGTTAGCCAATAGAGTAAAACACCATATTTGGCAGTGAGCTTGGAAAACTTCACTTGTAACACTTTGAGTATTAGTGAAATATCCAATTGAGATTAGGCAGAGTAGTAGGGTTCGTTAATATCGAATCTCTATAAATCTTGTGTGTCAAATATCTCTTTCTCACTCACTATTTATTCTTACGTAAATTTTCTTAAGTAAAATTTTTTATTGCTAACCAATTCACTCCCCTTTTTTATTATTATTATTTTGGGAAAAAATAAAGAAAGCATAATAAAATTTGATGAGGGCTTAACATGGATTTTGTTGTGTATTGATCATAATATTTAAATTCATATTGAGTAAAATTTGTTGAGTAAGACATCTCCTCTCATTCACAAGTTGCATATGTTTTCACCAAGCCCCTGTGTGCTGCCCAATTCAATCTTACAGTGTCCAATTTGGGATTGGTAAATCATTACCAATCTTCAACTTAAGGGGGTTGTAGAATATATTTGCATATAAAGTTTTAGTTTTAGCTAGAGTTTGTTAGTTAGCTACCTAGTTAACTTATTATTCACTGAATTGAAATTGATGTTCGTGATAGTTAGCTAGCATAGTTAGTTAGTAGTGGTTGCACGTTGCTTTAGTTAATTGGTAGGAGTAGTGTATGTAAACAAGACAATTATTTTTTTAATAATGTAGTAGTATCCTTTTCAGCTCATTTACAATTGTTCTTCCTCTGCATAGGCAGAGCAGTTTTCAAATTTCTCATAGAGACATAATTTTGAGTAGTTGTTTGAATATTCATAAGGGACTCTATCACTCAATCACAATAAGTTTTCAAAAGTTGTGTATGTTTTAGAGAAAGTATCAAGCATCCTAATCAATTTCTATTAAGGTAGCATGAGATATTTCCATTATGAACTCGATAGTTGACATAAGTTACATATCCTCTTTAATTGTAACTTTCTCATGTTCTTTGATTTACTCCTATATAATCTCCATCAGCATTTGCATGTTCCTTTGATCATTCAGCTAACATACATTTGTCTCTGCACGTTGAGGAAAACATTTAGAGATAGCTTTATTTTTTGTTTATTAAGGATTCTTAACTTTATTTTTTAGATCATAGGTTTAGATTGTGGAATTAAGGAGATAGAACCTTCAAGAGTAAGATAATAATGGAGAGAGAATGATTGTTACTATTGAGAGAAAATGGGGCTTAATAGGGGTTCAATAAAGTCAATGATTGGTTTGACGATTTTATGGATCTATTTGACACTGTAATTCTATACATACAGAACTTGGAATATTTTTCTTAAATTGTATGAAGAGAAAACTTCTTGTACATTTCCAATAGTCAAACTAATGGTCAATTTCTAAAAGAACTTCACATTTTGTTCATATGTAAATACTCAGACCTTATGTGCAAGAAAATATGTAAATATTATTAAAAAAAATTATTGAGCTATGTGAAAGGTTTAAACAAGAGTTCAAGGTGCCACCAAATGTTTTCTATCAATTTTGGTCTAAAACAAAATAAAAGCATTACACATCTGGCAGGTAGTGGGCATATATCAACATACAGATCCATTGTCTAAAAGTACTATTCAATCTTTCTATACATATTTCACATGTACCTATATGCATATATGCATTCAAATTCCCAAATTATGGCATGTTGTGTGTTAATTAAGTGATAATTGAATGGTATGCTTTATATGCTAAATGCAAAGTTCAATGATGTAATTAATGCCATGAGATGTGAGTAATTGTATGAAAAATGTAAGTGTGCCTTAAATGAGTATTAATGATGTTTGTAGTATTACATGCAATAAATGTGCCTAAAGATATATTAAATGGAAATGAATAATGATGACTTAATGGATGAAAGAGGTAAGTAAGAATGGTTATATGCATATGGAAACATAAATGCTTAATAGGATGGCTTATGAACATGAAAAACGGTTAATGGAGTGATTATATGTTTTTTGATACTTTAGGATGTCTTAATGTATGTTTGATATGAATGTTAATAGAAAAATATTGTTATGGGACAACCATTGGAGACCTTATATGTGACTTGTAATAAATGTATAATTTAATGTTGTTAACTGCTAGAAAACTCATATTCACACCTGTGATTAGGTGTTCATGATCGTGAATCTCATCGGATGAATAAGGTCATGTCCATGACTCTTTATTCATGCTAGTGAAGAAAGTGGACAAAATGGACAGAAGCTTTCACGACTTAGTTCACGATTTGGTTCACGGGTAGGCTGCCCGTGATTGAGTTATTAGGCTATCCGTGACTGAGGTATTCATGGTCATAAACATATAGTTTATGCCCATGAAGCCTGTGTAAATTGATATATGTTATTTTCCTTTAATGTTTACAATGCAATGGTTATTCATATGCCTTCATGATGATATGTTAATGCATGCTCTTATGAATATCAGTACATGGATGATATATAATGTCTTGATGAAGTATAAAAAGAATAATATGAACTAGGACTAGAAGTACGATATGTGGCATACCATTAAAGGGGTTTACGATACCGTAGTTATATGTTTACCCAGTCAATGTGGCTTAAGCTCATAGAGCGCCATTGACTTCAGGAGTCTAGATTGGCACATATGATGATCAATAATATTGTATGCAAAAGTTATATATTTATCCAGTCAGTGTGGCTTAAGCTTGGAAGGCGTCATTGACTTGAGGAGCCTAGACTGACATATGATTATAGACAGTGACAGGGTGACTTAGCTCAGACAAGCACCCCTGATCACAATCCGTATTCGAATAATTTTAAAATGATTGAGAAATGAAATGAAATGAAATGAAAAAAGAAGTTCAAAGATACAAGTATTCAAGGATACATTATTGATATGTTATATGTTCTTAAAGAAGTTAAATGCTCTTATTTATATTGTAAAGCTTAATAAACTAACGCGCCTATGAGGTAATGTATTTTACATGATAGTATGACTATCACTCTTACCATGATGTTTTATATAATAAAATGATTGTATATGACTTGATGCATGATACGTGAATGAATTTCTATATTTATATGTACCACTAAGTTTTTAGTAGCTTAGTATATGGATGTTTTCTCCACATAGGTTAGAGCCCAGTAAATAAAGATAGAAGTTGATAAAGAGATGCTAGCTCACCATTACATATAATAAATCAAGCTCATACGAGGGTCGATGATACTTTATGTCATACTTTTAAATTTTGTACATGTCATTGTAAAAGAGGTTATTTACTTGTATGCACGTCTGTAAATATTAGAATTGTGTAATCTATGTCAAATACATGTATTTTTGTAAACCTCTAGATAAGGGTTAGTCATATTTTTATGAAATTATGATTTTAAATATTAGGTTTAACATTATCTTTACTTTATGTTTTACGTAAGTTATCATAGCTATAGTACAAATAAAAGAATTTTGAATTTTTACAAGTTTTCCTCGTATAATTTGTGTGGCGCTCGCTCGTTTAGCCGCGTTAATCCTAGTTAGGCAAGAGGGAATTACAATTGATCTCTATCTGCATTATGTTTGCAGGTGTATGTACATTATCGATTGTATCTAGAAGGTATGAGTGTGGCTTTTTGAGTTTCCCCACAAAATTATGGCATCTAAGCTAATGATGATAATTAATAAGTATATAGTGAAAGTATATTTACTATCATGGCTTTTATGTAAGTTATCATAGCCATGACGGGATATTTTCCATTATTAAATGTCTTTTATGATGATTTTTGAGTTTTTAACCTCAATTTTTTTCTCATTATTAACCAATTTTTTTATAGGGTATTTCGAATAGAATTCCATTTTTGGATCTTTAATCTCATATTATATAGAGTTCAGTCATTAAGATTTATGTTTCATGAAGACACGACTTTACATATGTGTGGATTCTTTATTTAAATTGAAAAAAATTGTTCCCGAAGATAATATTTTTATTTTTCTTTCTTTTCCTAAAAACGAATAAACATATATATAATTTTCATGAAACAATACTATAGATTTTATTTTTCTAGTTTTAATATTCATTTATTCCATTCTATCCATATCTTTCCTTTTTTTTTTTTGTAATCTCATATATTTATGTACGTATTTTATTTAATTTATTTTTCTTTTCAGTAGAGAGGTATATATACAGCTAATATTGAAGTGCAAATTAATTCGTATATATCCACCTTTTTTCATTTGTCTAGATTCTAGATGCATGGTGAAGAATAAGACCCGAGAAGAACCACCAAAAAGGAGAAATTAAAAAAAAAAAAGAACAAAAAGGCAGGAGGAAGAAAAATATTCTTACGAGTGGTCTTGAAGAAATTCTGATTTAGGGAATATATTTGGAGAATGAGAATTTAATTAACTTCTCACTGTAACACCAAACACGCGATTCAGTTCATACCTAGAATCAATGAGCCTATACATAGCTATTATTAATTAATATCAAATTTACTGTAAAATTAATTCCTAAACAAATTTATTAATTAATTGAGTTCTAGCACTATATAGTTGTTTACAACAACATAAAAGGAATTGATCTAAAGCCCGGGCTCAAGGAATGATAGGTTTAAGGGTTCTTTGAATTTATTTAACCTTCGTGGATAAGTTTTGTAATTTCTAGGGATAACAATGTCGTACAAGATATGTACTGGCACTCTCTTATTTAACTTAATTGCAGAAATGTACTGGCACTCTCTTCAGCCGAAGGAATGACATGCTCTTCTCATAGGGTTATCTTGCTATCTTTTAGAAGACAATCAAAGATATCGTCAACTTTAGTGATATCAAAAGCCTACTCTTAAGCTATTTCAATACCCTTTTTCTATAGTTTGTTCGCCAACGGTATTAGGGCAAGACATTCATCAGGTTTATTAATTCGTTTTCCATTCAGTTAAAGCATATTTCGTCATCAGAATCGTATTCGGTTGGTTCATATGAAGCCACAATACTCGTATGATATTTTGTAGTTGGTTCCTTTAAAGGAGTTTTTTTTTTTTTTTTGTTGCTCTTTTTCTCTTATGAATCTTTCAAATTCAAATACTCTAGCCGTTGGGTCAAATATATTTTGAAATCAAAATGCTCTCTAATATTGAAAGAGAGTCCTGTCAATATTAAACTCATACAATCAACTTCTGTAATTGTTGTTTGACAGGTGGTTCTTAATCTTCGGAACCTTAAATGAATTGCCTAATCGATTCACCAAGTAATTGTTATACTCTGCCAAGATTGGCCAAAGTAATTTTTTTTGGCTGAGTTATGAAAAATTTTCATAAGTAATTTTTCTTGTATTTCTTTCCAATTAGCGATAGAATTAGGAGATAAATTTATATACCATGTAAATGCGGCTTAGAACAAGAAATTGTCAAATAATCACAACTTCCAAAAGTCATTAGCTCCTGCTTCACGCTATCAAACAAAAAACCGGGCAATATGTTTAACGATTGGTTTATTTTTCTTCTCCTAAAAACAGTGTGAATTCTGGTTCTTTGTATCCCCTTAAAAAAGGATATGGCCAATACACGGAATCAGGGTGCGACTTTTTATAGATAAGCTTAGCTATTGGATGAAAGTCAAAACCTAGCCCTTTGAGTTCCTTCATCAAATAATTCCTTCCCTTGTCTTATGGGCAAAACTCATGTCTCAGCTGATAATCTTGGTGACCATAATGCACTTCTGGCTCATTTTTTATCTAGAAAATTGGACTACTTGATTCGGATAGTCAATTGCAGAAATAGGAGGATGCTCGATTGGATTTGGTTGATTTTCTTGAAATTGCCCATCCACCTATTGCCCCAATATTTGGACGCCACCATACTACTGCCGATTGTTTTGCTTTGGTGATTGCCCTTCCAATTATTGCAGTGTTCTTTCTAAAAACTGTCTAAGTGCATCAACTGAAGCCTGCATATCTTGTTGAGTTCTTTCTGTCCGATTTTAGATCAGTCAGATTATAGCTATCATTTCTGCAATTAGGTCATTGAACATTACATGGTTCATTCTGACTATGCTATTTGTGATTGTCAGATAGACAATGAGGACAATCGACCTAGCTGAATAGTGCGATCATGTTCATTACCAGACTTGAGATCAAAGTGGATTGCTTTTACTATTGTGGCGATAGGATTTTCCTGAGTTCTGGAAGTGGGAGTGTTTGAGTTACTTCTCTTATCTTCATCTGAAGTTTCTTTCTTGGAATCATTAACCATTTTTTGCATAAGTTTTTCAAATAACCTTAGTATCTAGTTTACACTGATGTACCACACAACATCTCTCACTATGATCACCAAAAGATGTTCAATCCAAAAAGATTCAATACAAAATCCAACAAAGATAAAAGAGGTCAGTAAGGTCCAGTACGTAACTCAAAATATCAAAATAAAAAGAAAACCTATAACTTTCGCCAATGGTTCTAAGACTTTACAAGAGTTGTGACAAGCAACTAAATGGCACTTTGTGACTAGATAACCTAGCAAGCATAAAGAAACACTCAGTGAATCACAAGGATTAAAAGTAAGGTACTGAACTACTCTTAGGATACAAATATATGCAGGGTCTGATTTAGCTGTGAATGTGTAGAGAGTTTAATTACCGTTTTCAGTTATTTATGATACAACAAGCAAAAATAATAAAAAAAAACCCCAGTATATTTACAATTCCTATTGTAATTTGAACTCATTTTGTACAATATTTTTATCCTTATCAGGAATTACAAAATTTATCTACAAGGGTAAATAAATCCAAAGAAGTCTCTTAAACCCCTAAACCGATCATTTCATGGTTTTAGACCAAATCGTGGCCCATTTTATTCTGGTGTAAACAGTAGTGTATACCCACTCCTTTATGAAATTGAAGAATCTTGAATTGCTCTTCTAGCTGTCGAACTTGATTTGCACATGCACAACATAATTCATAATTAAAATAAAGAAAGGAAATGTAAGAATAGTGGCTGTGTCGATGCAATATATCATTGTTATTTGATACGATATACGTGATAATTATAACTTAATAAAGAACAATATATAACTAAATATATAACATCAATGAGAAGAAAATATTACATATCTTGAATTCAGGCTAATATTTGGAGGAGAATGATTTAATTTTTAAAAGCCATATAAAATATTGGTAATATAGCAACATATATTAAAGCCCTACTTCCTTTTTTTTTTAAGCGTGTTTTCCTTAGAAATTTTTTTTGTTCCATCTTAAGTATTTTTTTTAAATTAAGAAAATATTAATTATATTTTTCTATTTTATCCATGTTGTTCTTTTTTGTTTACATTGTATTTATATTTTTCTTATCGACATTCTCTATTTTTTATTACAAAAGTATTAAAACATTAACTAATAAAAAGATAATTTATTAAACTTTTTGATAATTATTTTTCTTAATCGCACAAGTTTCTTAGAAGACACTAAAAATAAAGGGAACCTTAAGATTCCATATGAGCTAGTTACATGGTGGAAAAGCCATTTATAATAGCATGGACAGTTGTTTGCCCTTGAGCTAGCATTTAGAGAATGATACAATGAGGCGAATTTACAGTCGATTGCAACATGAATGATATGTGTTAAGAATTCATATCAGTAGGTTATATAGTATAAGACAGTAAGTAAGCCAATTTTTAGGGGTAAATTAAGTAAAAAGTTAGATTTTAAATTGGGAAGTAATTATAAAGAAGGAGAACTAATAGATGCTAATTAGCCCTTAAAAAGGTGCAGAACCTCAAAACTATAGTTTAGGGCACACCCAATGGCAAGGCTATGAAGGGGTCCATGAAATCAAGCCTAAGATTATACAATTAATGTTATAAATGCTCATTATGGAACCACCACTTTGGTCCTCAGGCGTCTCCATTAATTTTGATTGAAAAAATTAGAAGATTAATAAAATACTAAGTTGGAGTTTTGACATTGATCAAATTTAGAATTTCTCAAAGAAAAAAATCACTTGTATATTTATGAAATAATTTTTTTTCTTTGTTTGTACTTCATACATTGATTAGATGTTTTTTTAATTTTTCGAACTTAGTTTGAGAGTTGAGACGCATGTAAACAATTCCTGGACTATTTAAAATCATACAATAAAATATTATTAATTATTAACATTAAAAAAATATTAGGAAGAAAGAAAATAGAGTGCAAAAGTCAAAAATGGATTTCATAAACATTTCAAACAAAGCAAAATTTGGCAGGATTTTCCAACGGAATAAACTCTAAAAACAAGCTTTCTTGATTTTACACTTTAAACAAAAGGATATATTTATGTTTTTTTCCTTAATAAAATAAGATCTTTCTACATGTTTAGCAAAAACACTAAGATATAAAATATAACCAAATTTGACAAACAAAAGAAGCCCTACTGAATTTTGGAGACAAAAGTCAAATATATTACCCATGTAATTAAATTAAGACTTGTACCAGAGGATTGGGAACTCAATTTGCAGGAAAAAAAATTAGATGTAGTTAAATAGAGATTGTTGCTATTGGTTAGGGTTCAAATAGAAATTTTGACATAAATGTGTTGTTCCTAACTTAGTTTAATTATTTTGTTTGCTCTTGTACAACAGACCCTTGTTATTTTTTTTAATTGGGGAGCATATACTAAATTAGAAAATAAAAGTTTCTTTGTTCAAAATTAAAAATAAGTCCTATTTTTCTTTTACAAAATAATTTTCACACAAGGAAAAGGGAAAATATATCAGTTAGCATAACTGCAACTGAGATAAATATGTGTAATGTCTCATCATGTAGATGTACAGAAAATAAATATAGGCTTACGGGTTTTAAGTATCAAATTTTGTCCCTACATTAATATCAAAATTTTCTTTTATAACTGTCCAAATTATAAAAATATTTTTAACTATAATCAATTCTTTATTTGTTCGGTTCAGATAAAAAAAATTCTAAATTTATTAATTTTAAATTATAAAAGCAATGATTTTTTGGATTGAAAAAGCCAAACAATTATTAGCAATGCCTACATCATCTCCCTCAACACTCCTCTTACATATTTATGGTGTCTTCCTCTATATCAAACTTATATAGTCCTACCAATAACTATATATATATATATATATATATATATATATATATATATATGACCTAAGATTTAGATTTTTATTTTTTCTATATTTATGCTTTTGATATTTATTTAGATTTTAAATAGGTATCATTGATACCTTAATTAAAAATTGGCATAATACATCAATTGGCTTTTAAACTCGGTACGATTAAATCGTGGTTTTAAAAAAATTTGAATAATTAATTTAGTCCCTTAACTTAATTTTATTAAGGTATTAAACACATTTTTTTTTATAAAAATTTATGATATAACCTAAATAGTTTTTCAAATAATCAGTTTAACACCTTAATTTAATTTTTGTATATATTTTAAATGTCATTTAAAATGTTCATAAAAGATTTTATGCCATTAATTTTTTTGATGAAGGTGTTTGAAACAACATTTAAAAAAGTATATGAATGGTTCTATTTTAGTTAGTTAGCTATCAAAAGAAAATCCCTATCGATCCAACGGTCCAAATGAACGAAGAATTTTTCATTTTTCATTTTTAATATAATTAGTCAATCTTCCTTTTGTGTACGTGTTAGCATCCTTGTGTTAGCCACAGATTGATTGAAAAGGATGGAAGTCCTATCAATCCACATTTTTGTAAGCGACTAGTTTTACAGCTTTAAGTAACTTAATTCAGACACAATTAGGTGAGTGATTTGCAGACTAATTACATATTGCCAGTACTTAATTATTTATACAATATTTAATCACAAACATAGGAAACTGTCTTTATTTATGGCTTAAAGTTATTTTAAATTAATAATAAATTTATAATTATCAAATTTAACAGTATAAAAAAGAGAATTAACCGTCGTATGATTATAAAAATATTAGATAAAAAATTAAATAAATATATAGCTCAAGAAATAATAAAAAACTCTAATGGATAAAAATGATGGATATAAAAAATAGAAGAATGATTTATAATTGTAGTGCAATTAATTTTATATTGACCTAAATTATTTTGAATTAATAATAAATGTACAATTATCGAATTTAAATTTATTTAGGAATTCATAATTAATTCATAACTAATTATTAGGGTTAATAATAATAATAATAATAATTCTTTAGGTAACTTTATTATGTTTATAACTGGAATATCTGATAATTCAGATCTTTCGGGTTAGGGTTTGGTCTTTAGGGGCAAAAACAGATCATTGGCATAAAAAAAATGAGATTAAAAAAAAACAATGATTATCATATAGCACGTAGAATTGATAAAAGACTTGGTATTATAAAATTAAGTTGAGTGTAACTAAATCATCATTTAATATTATAGTATGGTTAAAATATTCTAAAGGGTCTCATTAAATTGTTATTAGAATAGTATTAATTATTAATTTAGTTTCTTCTTTTTGGCTTATTAGTTTTGATGGTTGCAGCGAACTTAAGATGTTGTTGAACCAATCTCTCCATCCTGATTGATTGATTTTTCTTTCCTTTATTAATATATATATCTTTGTTGTAGAAGCTAAATAGTTAAAGAGTTTTTCTTTTTATATTTACAAGAAAACATTAAAGAAGAGGGAGAAGAATGAAGATAACAGAGAAATAAATCAGTGTCTTGCATAAGTTTCAGTTGAAATACTGTGAAACGAAAGATTCTCTGAAGTTCTTCAATTATAGCCTTAAGATATATTTGAGATTTTTTCTTTCTGATATTTTATTCAAATTTTCTGACGACTTGGTCAAAGACTGTGGCTATGGAAATTATATTTTTCTGTTTTATTAAATTAATATAGTCTGTATGTAATAAAAAAAAATTAATACATACAATGACGTGCCCAAAAAAAAAAGTGTAAGATTTTGAACTCAATATTCATTCTCTACAAATGTATAAAAAAAATTAATATATGTAACATATTGTATATGCTATTTAATCCATAATCATAATCAACTCAGCACGTGAAACACTAATTATTTTATAAACTTCAAACTTAATTCCTCTTTATTACCTTAAAACAGACATACATCTAATTTTCTAACACAGAAAATTCCCTAATAAGATCTAATTTAGTTGGGTTTTCATGTTTTTATTTGAGACTAGTGGAGTGATATAGAGCGTTTTAATTTGAATTTAACAATAAAATTCTCTCTTTATTTATATGATTTATTATGATTTTTTATTTTAACATATCCATATATATATATACATATATATTATTTAAGGGTTTTGAAAGGTAATGGTGGTGATGGTTGTTTGTTTTACTTTATACCATTCAACAACCATAGATCCCTAATTTGGTAGCTTGCCCATCTCAATTTTTTCCCATACCAAAATCATAATATTATAAAATAAAAAATGTTTAATTAATAAAATAATACAAAAGTAATATTTTCCAAAACAGCTCCCCTTCTTAACCTCATTTATTATTTTCTTCTTTTCACACTATGAATCAAAACCACAACTCTCACTTACTTTGACCTCTGCCTTCTTTATCACCGCGACCAATCCTTCCTCTCTTTCTTTCTCTGATCAATCTCTCTAATGGCTACCCCACATCTCTGAACCAGAATTAAGCCTAATCCTTCATCTCCTTGAGAGAGAAGAAAAGAAACCCATCTCTCTGTCTCTTTCATAATTCTGTTTGATGAAAACCCTAATTATTCAACTCAAACCCATATGAGGCAAAAAACAAAAGCAAATAGAAACCCAAAGAGTTAAAAGAGTTTAACTTCCATTTTTATGTCTATTCTCTTTCTATCTCTTTGCCGCTGCAACCATCAATTTCATCATCCGTGGGCTGTTTATTCTGTTCTTTATACATGCCCTTTTGCCCAAAGACAAAGTTAAAGCTAAGCCAAACGCTTTCTTTGCAGATCAGAGCTTTAAAGACACACTGGGTACTTTCTGAAATCTGATACCTCTATTCTATTCTATTCTGTTCTTCCAGAAAGATATTATCTTTCTTTTGTGTATTACCTCATCATTTTCGATCATGCTTTGTATTTTAGCTTACTTCTTTAATGGCTCTGTGTGTGTGAGATAACCCAAATCTCTCTCCATATCTCTGTCTTTCTTTCTTTTTCTTTTTTTGTTTCTCTGTGTGTGAAGAAAAATGGATTCTGGTAATAGTGGGAGTACGCAATCTTCAAGTGGTGGAGATGAGGAGTATGATTCACGCGCCGAGTCAATCTCAGTTTTCTTGAACAACAATAACAACCCATTAACCCATGTTGGTCCCATGCCTAACCCACCACCACCACAGCCACCACCACCACCAAACCACCACCATCACCACCACCACCAAACCCATCACTCGTCTTCATCATCCATGTTTGACCCTTTATCGAATTACTTCGATCCTTTATCATCATCACGATCACCACCACCCCAATTCACAAACCCAAATTCGCTTGTGAATCTTGATATGGTTTGGTCCAAAAACTTAAGATCTGATTCAAATTGCACTGATCTCGCCGGTTTCATACCCTCATCATCATCACCCACCCAACAATTCTTCACCAACAACCACCCACAAACTAGACCCAATTTCTCTCCTCTTCAGATCCCACAAGCACCAGAAAGTGGCATGAGAGGCTCAGCCTCAGCTTCAGGTTCAGGTTCAAATAATCAGACCAATAACACCACCGCCACCGTTCGCAACCCAAAGAAGAGATCAAGAGCTTCAAGGCGAGCACCAACTACTGTGTTGACCACTGACACCACAAATTTCCGAGCCATGGTTCAAGAATTCACAGGGATCCCTGCACCACCATTTACCTCGTCGCACTTTCCAAGAAGCAGGCTTGATCTTTTTGGCACTTCTTCCTCCTTGAGATCAGCTACCCATTTAGAATCTCCACCGCCTCCTTATCTTTTAAGACCTTTTGCTCAAAAAATCCAACCCCCGCCATTGTTTCTCTCTTCATCTGCTTCTTCTTCTTCATCTTCAATGGTTGATGCTATAGCTTCTACTACTACAACTAAACTCAACTCTGCTACTAATCCTACTACTGCTACTTCTTCTACTGCATTATCTTCTGAATTAGGCCTTCTAAAGCAGCCACATAATCTACTCAACATCAACATGCAAAACCCAGTTCTGAATTTCGATTCTCTCCTTCAACCTTCTCCAAAATTCCCACTTCCCAATTCCGCCATTCTCGGCGGCGGCGGCGCCAATGATTCTCATCTGAAAATGGGTCTGTTGGATGAGTACGGATTGAGCCATGGAAGCGGTAATGTTAACACGAACCTCACAGGGCTTCAGAATATGGTGTCATCCTCATCATCTGATACTCATACTACGCTGCATTTAAGTGATCAAAACACCTGGGGAGGAGATCATGTAGCTGATAATCAAGGTCTTCTAAGATCCATCAACGCTAATAATTACAATAACTCACATAGAGTTGCTACTAATGGGAAAGTAATTAACTACTCGGCTTCTTCATCAGATTTTCATGGCGAAAAGGGGCCTGAGAATGTTGCTTCAAGAACTGAAGGTATGATGGAATCATGGATTTGTTCTTCAGATTAGGAATATAAATTAAATTAAATTATTCTCTACATGTCTATATATTTATATATTATAACTAATTACTTATTTATTATCACAATTAGGAAGTTTCATATATGAATGAGACCATCATCACAAAGAGAAGAGAATCAAAAAAAGAAAACCAATTGATGGTCAGTATCTTTGATGCATGAAAGAGAAGAATATTTTTTCTGTCTCTCCATCTTAACCATGACAACATAATTAGAACACTGTTTTTTTTCCTTCTTTCTCCTCTTTGTTAATTAATTAATTATATATGTAAATAATAGCCTCCTTTCTTCACTAATTTATATTTTCTCTCTCTTAATTTCTTTGGCATTTTGATCTGCATTAATTTATTTCTGATCCTCTTTTATCTTCTTTATGGCAATCTGTTAATATGTATTATAATGCTTTTATTTTCTTTTCTTGGTTCTATTTGTTTGAATTTGACTACGAATCAAGAATAGAAACAATGGAAATAACTCATATCTAACTGTGTTCTTTCCTCGTACAATCTTTTTTATATATATATATGGTGTAAATTCAAGAACAATTGAAAAAAGCTTGGAGTTTATTACAGAAGCTAATGGGGTTTGGTGTTTTTGTCTGGTTTTTTCTATCATTTTCGTGATATATTAATTTTGTTTATTCATTTATTTTGTGTTTATTAAAACAAAATGAAAGCCTAGGAGTGATTGGTGGCGAGATTTGGGGAATCGTTGGCCGCCGCAATCTTGCAAATAGAAATCAAATATCTATTCATGGGGGTTTGTGTTTTCTGTTATTATTATTATTATTATTATTATTATTTTCAATTTTGTTTGATATGCTAGGGATATTTTTAAGCATATAGGTAGTACGGTAACTCTAATTTCACAATGGATATCATATTCATATATCCTACATTTTCACATGTATTATAAATTTTTTTTAAAAAAACTATAAATTTAACTTTAATTTCTGGAAATTTATGAAAAAAAAGGTAATTATAAAAATATTTTTTTGACTGAAATAAAAATATTTTTAGAACAACTTTCTTCACTATAAAATACATTATTGACAAAAGAACTATTAATCACGTATGTTGATTTTTTTTAAAATTACGTTGTGATTATATTAGATTTGACCATTACAATATTAAATATTTAACCCATAGGAGGCATTTCACATTCATGTACTCAGTGCTTGATAGAAACTTTTTACTGTTGTTCATGGTTGTGACTGTTGGACCAATTAATGTTCCACTAGGAATTGCATACAAATTAAATATGTGCTATTAGAATCAATTATTACCATACAATTTTTTTTTTATATAAATGTCAATATTTAGTAGAGAGAAAATGGTAAGATATTATATAAAAATAACAATTTTTAGGGAAGATATATGAGATTTTTTGTCTAAAATAATCCAAAAAACACAGAGAGAACAAGATAATGGGAAGTTGGTTCACATGTGTTGCTTGGCATCAAAATCTTTTTGCAAGTTAGGTTGGAGACAGCCCATATATAAGGTATTCTATTGGTGATTTAGACTAGAATAATTATTAGTTCATCAAATTGCATTTGTTGTAGGTCCTAATTCAAAGCACACTATTCATTTCAGATTTGAAAAACAAATTTCAATTTGAATATAATAAATTAATTATTTTATAAGTTTTGAAATTTTGTACTAATTATTGGTTGAATTTTAATAATTCACTTAAGAATAATTAAATTTTAATAATTAACTTCAAAATTGAATGTTGGAAATCGATTTCATGTTTTGGTAAGTATGAGAGGTTATAGTTCTATTCCACAAAGAAAACATCATATTTAGTTAGTTTAATTTAGAAACCTGGTTCAATTTAAAAATTTACTTGTTCATTAAGCTAACACACTGCTTGCATAAATGCAAAAGTTTAATCACAGTTGGGTATTATCACGTCTAACACATTGAAGTAACGAAATTCGGCGCCGTTTCCCTCATCATTGATACTATTATATTTATTGATGCCCACTAACCCTGTGATATAGCCTTTTGTCATGCATTTATTTGTCTAATAATTGCTTAATTACTAATTGTGCTGCCTTAATATATTGATTAAAATCTTAGTTGTGAAACCAAATTATATCAAGGATGTATATCTCTTAATCTCACGTGGATACACAAGAAAATAAATATTTAATACCACGCATGAAATTTCATATATTGCACCAACGAAGATGTATTGATTGAATAATATTAAACAATTTCAAGAATTGTATAGTTTTTTTTTAAAAAAAAACTTAATCGAAATTCTATGAACCAAAAATGTATTGTTGTATGTTATAGACTTAATAAAATATATGAAGAAAAGGGACCTTTCCCGCCAAAATAGCAAAGACAAGTGACAATAACCACTGTGATGTTGCAATATTTGAAAGATCTCTCAAAATAAGAGAAAAAGTAAGATAAGCAAAGCACACCTCTGAAATTGTTATGATGATCAAAGTGTGGCAATATCTTTTGCATGAAACGGTGATATAAAGTTGATAATCTTTTTTTCATCCCATTGATTGATAGATCATGATGTTTTTCACTTCCAATTATCCAACCTATTCCATCTTTTACCCTTTTATGTTTAAATTTTGAATCATCAACTATTAATTATGGTATACATTTTCAAAAAAATTTGAATCTTTTTTATCTTTTTTTTTTTAAATTCTAAAGCGGGGACAATATGTACATATATATATTGACTTGTGAATAATGGGGATGTAGGATTTTGGGTCCCCTCCTTTCGCCTCACTGTGTATCACTATCACATCCTGTCTTTTTAGTAAATCCAATTCTTTCACTCCCAAAATTATAAAATTCAAATGATTAGCCATGGGATTTTGGGAGATTTTAAGGGCCGGGGTAGTCTTTTTCCTTTCCTCTTTGTTTTAAGGGAAGGTTGGAATAGCAAGGGTGACTTTTTAAAAATATTCCACATCAACAGATCAACTAATTATGTGGTGTAATTGATTCTTATTTTTGAATATTTTCCATATAAATTTTGTAATATTGAACTATTTGCAAATGCTCAATTTTATGGCAATATTAAATTTTATTTTTGATTGCTAATATTTGTAAGTTTTAATTTAATCATACTAGTCTTATAGAATTAAAAAATTACGATGTCTACAATTTGAATTCTAATTGATAATTTTTATAATTAAAAAATAAAATTTTCAATTTTGTAATTTTTGAAAATATTTAATCTGTTCAAATTTACAAGTGAGTGTTTTCTTTTTAGCATCATGGTGGGGCATGCCAATGAATTGCTTACTTAGCAATGATGGTTGCTCTCCCTTACTTCCCCTCCCCCCTCTCAGGCCAAAAGGGTTGTATCAAAGGCTGTGACAGTGTCACATACTGGCAAAGGCATCATTTTCTCTTTTTGTTTTTGTTTTTTTTTGTTTCCTTCATGTTTGATATATTATATAATAATTGAAATATATCAATTATGCCCTACAATTTTGAGCCAAACTAAAAAAGATATGCAACTTTTTGGCATCCTAACCAACAGGTTGGCTCTATTCCCTCCTCACATGAAACAAGGGAAGAGTAAAAATCAAACCGAAACCGAAAATCAAATTGAATCAATTTTAGTCTAATTGGTTGGGTTAATTCATTTTTTGGTCTAATCAATTTACTAATTGGCATTATATTCAGTTTAATTAATTTGGTTCAGTTAAAAAATCTAAAAATTGAAATAATCAAACCAGCCGATCTTTTAATATATAATATATATTTTATATTCTAATTGAAATCTTAAAATTTTTCTATTTCCATTCTATACGGATGTAACGCCTACAAGTTAGGATTTTCGAAATAACATGTATTAAGTGTACATAAATGGTAAATAAGTGTTTACGTATTTTGAGATATGAAAATGGTTAAAAAGTTATAAAAAAGTGAGATATCACAAGAGTCACGACCGATATTGTCACAAAATAGAGAATTCTCAAACTTAACAGCTTTACAGTTGTGACTCATAGTTGTGAAGGTATAGTCATGTCCATGAAACTCTGTAGTATAAAATAAACAATTTTGTATTTTGTCAGTTTTCTTAAATTTCACAATCAAAATTCTAGTCATCAGACTGATAATCACCATAAGCAATACCCTTTCAATTTTCTTCGATCCCTAGTGTTTATAACACGAAATCAACCCTATCAACAAGATTAAATTTGTTAGAATCAAGAGATAACATCTTTCCTTTGAGAGCAGAATTTGAGAGAAGGGAGAGATAGATTTTGACCCATAACTAGCTATGTTCCTATAAGGTTTTGGTAAGGAATCACATTTCTCTTACTCTTTAATTATTTTAAATCGATTTTAGATGAGGAATAATGATAAAGGACCCATATTGTTATATTAAGTTAGGGTTTACATTGTTAATGGCATATAGATGATTTACATTCATTAAATGGTATTATTTGGACTTTGATATGGAGTTAGAAGATGAAAAGGAAGGTGGAGAAATCCATCAAAGAGATTAGAGATACTAGAGAGATTAATAGTAGAGGCTCTAATTCAAGTTTGTTCATATACGCATTTAAATTCGTTTTATGACATGCTTGTGTATTGAATTATACAATTGGCATTGGAATATGGTATAAAATGGTATGTTTAGTTGCTAGAAATGCAACTATGTAGCATATTAATCTTGGTATGCACAAACAATATTGATAGTTAAACTATTTATTGATATGGCATGATAACTAAAGAATTGAACCTAGTTTAAATGGTTAATTGATGTATTTGCATGTTTTCAAGTATGAATGATATTGGAATATGTTTAAAAGTATTGATAGGAGTGACTAACATTTGTTAGTCTTAGAGTCATTATTTGTGGTGTGCTTAATTGCCTTGAATTGATGCTAGAATTATTGCAGATCATAGATTCATAGTCGTGACATAATGTTCAAGCTCATGAATGATGCCTCAGAAAATAATCACAACTTGAGTCATGGGTAAACCACCCATGAAAAGGGTTTTAAAGGCCATAAATTAACATTCACACTCTTAAAGCCCTAAAATATATTGTTATATTAACTTTTATAAGGAATTAACATGAAATTGGTATGTACACACACCTCATATGATAAGATAAGACTGTACATAGTATTTACTTAAACATGAACGCAAAAATATTTTATATGCTCTAATATATGAGGTATTATATATATATCACATGGAAAATATGAAAGAGGTCATGAAATTATGTGAATAATCAGGTTATTAATTTTGAATGCTCATTCTTTATACGAGCACTAACATAGGATAAATGACATATCATTGAGAGAGTTATAGTACCATAGTTATATCATATGGATTTATTAATTAGGGACAAGATGACTTAAACTTGGGTGAGAGTATCATTAATTCCAATTGCCTGCAACTATTATTTTATATTAAGTCAAAATGACTTAAGCTCGGTTGAGTACTTATACAGACATAAATAGTTAGTGAGCAAGGTGGCTTAACTCGGGTGAAAGTGCTTTCTGCTTCACAACTTGTATCCGAGTTGAGTATTGGACAATGCAATGTAAAATCATAAATAAAGTTATATAATTTGAATACATGGTAAACCAATAACCAGACATAAGGACAAGGAAGTGGAAATTTTATGTATTACTTTATGAATGATATATAGATTTTACCTATGTACAACATGACATATATGTATTTCAAACCAGTATATCATGTTATGTTCTATATTGAAAATGATGGTATGATCAAACTTATAAGGTATGTATAAATTTTATATGTTATGATATATATGATTGTTTTCTATAATTTTTATATTTATATGTACCACTAAACTTTCGGTATCTTAATGTATGAGTTCTCTTGCACCCAAGTTTAGAGCTGATAGATAGCTAAGTTAACCAGAAGAGGAGTCGAGCCTATCAAAGCATACCCATATTTGGGTCGGTTTCATTATTCATTTGGTTTCATGACAATAGACAAAGATATTTTATTTTGTTAATATTTTTATTTAATAAGAATATGCAATTTGGAATTTAATTGTTTTTAAATAACGATTGTTTTGTAATAAAGAGACTATTGTATACCTAAACCAACTATTTTAAAATAAGGATTTGATATTATTACAAACAGAGTAATTTGTTTATCTAGTATACCATATGTAGATATTTTAAATTATACATATTATATAGGTTATAAGTAAGATACAAATACCGTCAAACAAAATGGAAAAAGTTTTAAAATAGAACAGGTTTGTAAGGTAACCAATCATATAATATTCATTTGTATAGTGGAGCTATATCCTACTATATGGATAGGTGTTACAACATATTACCCTAAAATTTCTCCCTCCATCTTCCTTCTACATTGCCTCTACCATCGTCACTTCCTTCTGCCTTTCCTCCATAGCTGCGACCTTTTATCTCCTTTTCATTAACTGCCATCTCTTTCTTCTCCATCTCATGTAACTAGAAACAACTTTCATTTTCAAGCCATTGCCGACGAATGTTCAAGCCTTCAAGATAAGAGATATGCATTTCTCTATAACAGTAGTTATTTCTTCCTTTACTTCATTTTCTCGCACTAAGTTTAGGATCTAATATTTCCTCCTATTTGAATTCTTATTGGTAGGTTAGCGTATTTATGTACTGAAAACAGAAGAGTTAATAGCATTAGAACAACAATATCTAAGTCTCAAGAAAACCATTGAAATCAAAATAGCAACTTGGAATCTAGAAAAACAAATCTGAATACAATGGGTGACTACTACAACTCTTTCAATTCCTTAAAAACTATAGGATGCTTGTTAAAAAGGCCAACACTTCAAGCAAGAAGAAAAACTTTTGTATTATTATTATTATTATTATTATTATTATTATTATTATTATTATTATTATTATTATTATTATTATTATTATTATTATTATTATTATTATTATTATTATTATTATTATTACATAATTCTTGCTATTAAGATACTATATTTACATAATGTTTGGTCATATAGCCCTAATTTACAAAACAAATTCAATATTGGGTTACTAATTTTTGACTATTGTTATTATTGAAGAAAGTCAAACACCTTCCAAAATCACCTACCAAATCAATGCTTCCAATCATGCAACAACTCCTTTCATTTATAACGCACCAACGGATACTTATGGAAATAAGGAAATCAGTGCTAATATAGTAGAAAATGCAGCTGTATCTCTGGGTATTAAATATGGCAGATTGGACTCTGATTATTCTCACTAATTATTAAATTTTCTTTTTTGTGTCAGTCTATATATTTGTCCTTTGTATCTCTTGCAAAATATGGAATGAGAATTATCCTTCTTATCAAAAGCTTTCATGGTATCAGAGATGATTGAAAGCTCAAGTAAATTAATCCTCATGGCCAATCCTTCCTCTCTCAAATCTCTATCTGAAACTGAACTCTCTTTACAAACTCTACATCAATGCTCCAGCCTTATATCACTAAAATTAGATAATACAAATTACCTGCTTTGGCAATCTCAGATGAAGCCGTTAATCCAAAGCATTGACATGGCTCATCATCTCATCGAAGGTAGTGCACCTCTCAGCGAAATAATCAAATAAGATAAAGCAGAACCAAATCCAAACTTTGCCATTTGGAAAAAGAACGATGGACTTCTCACTGCCGTTTTGTTGAGAAGCATTGATACTGAAGTGTTGGTCTCACTCGAGAACATTGGCACAGCCCACAAAGTATGTAAATCAATAGAAGAGCAAATCCTTCTCACCACAGTGGAAAAAGAAATGATTCTCAATGAAACACTGATGTCATTAAAGAAAGGAAATTCTTCTCTTGATGAATACATCAAGAAATTCAAAGGACTATGTCATAGTCTTGCTGCTATCAAAAAGCCAATAGATGAAATTAAGAAAGTCTTTCAATTAGCAAGAGGACTTGGAGCTAAATATCAAGACTTCAAAACTGTTATGCTCACAAAACCTCCATATCCTTCTTTTCATCAAGTTTTCATGGCACACCAAGCTCATGAACAAATGAATAGTGACGATATCATTGAAGATAACAACTTGCCAAGACACGATCAAGCTTTTGTCAGTCAACGAGGAAGAGGATGTGGTCGGAATATAGGAAGATTCAATTCTAGAGGAAGAGGTTTCAATTCGGCAGCCCTTCACAGCTCTTTCCCTCAAACCAATTATCAATCCAATAACAACAACACTAGAGAAAATTCAACCAACTACAACAGTGCTAAACATAATAAGCAAGACAAAGATAATATAACATGTCAAATTTGTGGAAAATTTAATCATTCCACTATCGAATGTTGGAACAAATTTGACCATTCTTTCCAACCCGAGGATCAACTCCACAAGGCCTTGGCAACCATGAATCTAAATCAAAATGATGATCCAAACTTGTATGTTGATTCAGGCACTACCACTCACATGGTTAATGATCCAGGTAAACTCTCAAAGATAGCACATTACAAAGGTATTGATAGTATCTTTGTTGGTAATGGAGAAAGTTTGCCTATATCTCATATTGGAGAAGGAAAAATTTCTTCAAATAATGGAACCTTAAAACTTAAAAATGTGTTAGTAGTTCCTAACATTAAAAAGAATCTCATTTCAGTTGGTAAAATGGTTGAAGATAATCCTTGTACTATTACCTTTGATGCTAATTATTTCTTTATTAAGTCTCCACATGGAAAAGTTATAGCTAAAGGAAGAAAACATGGAGGCCTATATATTTTAGAGAACAATCATCAAGCTCTCACAGCGTCTACTAAAGCAGTACCTCAGTATATTTGGCACCAACACATAGGACATCTACATTTAAATTTCTTAAAAATATTGCATTCAAAAAATTCTATTAATATTTCTAGTTGGGACAAACCACAAACCATTTGAAGTAGTTGTCAAATGGGTAAAATTTGTAAAGTCCCCTTTACTTTAGCAAATAAAATTTCAAGCTTTCCTTTAGAAAAGTTGCATTGCGATTTATGGGGACCTGCTCCCATTGTTTCTTCTCAACTTTTTCGATACTATGCCATTATTGTGGATGATTGCAGTAGATATACTTGGATATTTCCTTTGAAACAAAAATCTGATTTCTTTAAGCATTTTATTAAATTTCAAAAACAGGTTGAGAATTTCTTTGACAGGAAAATAAAAATTCTTTAAAGCGATGGTGGAGGTGAATTTACTTCAACTGGCTTCAAAAATCACTTGGCAAATTGTGGAATACATCATCAATTCTCAGGTCCCTAAACTCCTCAGCAAAATGGTATAGCCAAAAGGAAATATCGTCACATTGTAGAGTCTGGTCTTACAATCCTTTTTCAATCTCACCTCCCTACGAAGTATTGGGTGGATGCTTTTCTCACTGCCACTTTTTTAATTAATAGAATGCCCTCTTCCGCTATTAATATGAAAACTCCATATTCTAAATTAATTAATTGTGATCCTGACTATAACATTTTAAGAGTTTTTGGATGCATGTGTTTTCCTTATTTGCTAGACCATGGGAAAAATAAGTTCTCCAAGAAGACATATCCTTGTGTTTTATTGGATATAGTCTCATACACAAAGGTTATAGATGCTTATGTCTCACTACTAACAAAGTGTATATCTCTAGCATGTTGTGTTTGATGAAAATGTTTTTCCTTATGCTTCAGCTCAAGAATCCAACCCCACAGGCAACTTGGAAGTCACTACTTTTCCTGACAACATAGCATATCCAAAACAACACTGTAATCCTCCTCAGAAAGGGACATCTTCCAGCAATCAAGACACCATTGTACCAATTCAGAAAGGGACTTATAGTGATCAAAAGATACCGCCTTGTACTCAATGTGAACCGTTACATGAAGATACAAACAATAGTCAAACACTTGAGGAATCCATTCAAGATCCTATGAATAATAGTATAGACCCTTCTTTCAAAGACAATCCAACTTTGGTTGATTTCGAAAAAAGTCAAGCTGCTGCTCCTCAAGCTCAAATAGAAACAAATTTCATGAATGCCAACGACACAAGTCAACGATCAAATATGAACTTTAGTTCTCAAGATATTCAAGACCTAATTCAAATTGATTCTACTTCAACTTTTAACAACCTACCAGATTTAACTCACAATCTAATTGTTGATTTATCTGATATAGGTTCTGTTCCAGCTCCTCATAATTCACACATGATCACTCGATCACAATTACGAATGCACCCTAAACTAAATCCACAACTAGCAAAAGAAATTCAGCAACTTCAATTGCAAAAGGAAAAGCACGCCCTAGTCACTTATAGTGACGTTAATGTTCCAAAATCCTACAAAAAGGCCCTACAAATACATTGGAAAGAAGCCATGGAACAAGAAACACAAACTCTCCATGAAAATCAAACTTGGCAGCTCGTTCCAAGACCACCAAATACAAATATCATTAGGTCAAAGTGGATTTTTCGAATCAAATTCAAAGAAGATGGAACCATTGAACGCTATAAAGTTTGTCTCGTAGCTCAAGGATACACTCAAGTCGAAGGATTAGACTATAAGGAAACATATAGTCCAGTTTTTAAAGCCACCACCATATGCTTAGTGATCACAATTGCCATGACATTGAAATGGAAGATGAGGCAACTCGATGTTAAAAATGTTTTTCTTCATGGGCACTTAAAAGAGACTGTTTACATAGAACAACCTCCTGGATTTAAGGACTCTAATGCCTTAGACTTAGTTTGCAAATTAAATAAATCTCTTTATGGTCTCAAACAAGCACCACGTGCTTAGTTTAATAGATTATCTCAATATTTAATTCATATTGGTTTTATATGTAGTAGAGTTGATCCATATTTATTTATCTTGCATGATAATAATATTCTCATACTTATGCTAATTTACGTTGATGATATTGTGCTTACAGGAAATAATGAAGACTCTCTTCACATTCTCATCAAGAAGTTAAGTTCATAATTTGCATTAAAAGATCTTGGAGAACTCCATTATTTCCTTGCTATTGAAGTCCAACACTCAAGCGATGAGGTCACCCTTTTTCAAACTCAATATGCAAGAGACCTTCTTCAACGAGCCAAATTAATCAACAGCTCTCACTTCAAAACTCTTATGGCAATAAAAACTTAACCTTCCCTTGACGATTCTCAACCTATTGATGCCACTGAATATCGCAGCCTTGTAGGAGCATTACAATATCTTACTTACACTAGGCCAGACATAGTTCAAGTTGTCAACAAAGTCTGCCAAAAACTCCAAACTCCTACTCTCAGAGACATGAAGGCGGTAAAACACATTCCCAGATATCTTAAAGGAACTCTTCATTATGGAATTAAATTTCTCAATCGAAGCTCTCTCTCTCTCTTTATGGTTTTTGTGATGCTGATTAGGCGGGATGCCCACTCACTCGTAAAAGTACAACTGGATACTGTATTTATCTTGGAGCCAACTGCATATCATGGTCTTCAAAGAAGCAACCCACTGTTTCTCGATCAAGTTCTGAAGCTGAGTATCAGGCATTAGCATTAACAACGATAGAAATAGTTTGGATCACTTTTCTACTTCGTGACATTGGCATCAAGCTACATAACGCACCACAACTCTTTAGTGACAAAAGAAGTGCACTCTACATGACAATCAATATTGTCTTTCATGCACGTTCCAAGCACATTGAAATAGATTATCACTTTGTTCGGGAGAAAGTTGCTGTTGGAGCTCTCACTACTCGTTATGTTCCCTCTCAACAGCAAATTGCAGACATATTCACAAAACCTTTATTAGTGGTTCCTTTTGTTACTTTCTGAAACAAGCTTGGAGTCCACTCAATTATTCCCTCTAGCTTGAGAAAGGGTGAAGAAAGTCAAACACCTTCCAAAATTACCTACCAAATCAATGCTCCCAATCATGCAACAACTCCTTCTATTAATAAAGCACCAACGGATACTTATGGAAATAAGAAAATCAATGCTAATATAGTAGAAAATGCAGCTGTATCTTTGGGTATTAAATATAGCAGATTGGGCTCTAATTATTCTCACTAATTATTAAATTTTCTTTTCTGTGTCAATCTATATATTTGTCCTTTGTATCTCTTGCAAAATATGGAATGAGAATTATCCTTCCTATCAAAAACTTTCAATTATAAAAAAACAAAACATAATTTCCTAACATTATTAGGTAGGATCTAGCTCTCTAGACATGTAACACGTAATTTAATTAGTACTGCAAGCCTAAAAACATATTTACGTGGACATATTTTTGGAGCCAAATCATTTTTTCTTTTAGATAGTTTTCTTTATTTCAATGTCGCTTTTGTTGAGTGGTCCACTTGTTAAAGCAAACTAAGATGGCTCAAGAGCAACTAAATCATGATGGAGGTCATGTTAATTAGCTTTTTATATCATAATGTTTAGTTGAAATTAAGGAGATTAAGTTACTATTGTAATATATATACTATATATTGAATTAACAATGATAAAAACCACAATTAACAATAACGATGGCTATAACAGAACAGAATGAACCGCATTATTTAAAGTAGGTTAGGGGGGACTATCCTTATGGCCGCTGGGGTGCCAATTGCAGATAATTAAAAGTTACAACTTAGATTAAAATTTAAACTTATGATTATATAATTTCACAGATTAGTTAAAGTCTATCAGTCAATTTTGAATGATAACGCGGATAAGGATTTGTAAGTTTATTTCCTTGAAAGTCATTGATTTTTATGCATTTTAAATACACAATATATATATATATAGGTTTCCTAATTTCATGCTATTAAATTTGTTATGTACATGAGGGAAGGTATAATCAACACCGAAAGTGAAGGCATAGGAGGAAACCTATCAACATTTTGAGCCGCTAAATGGCAAAAGTAATTTCTTTTTGGCCTCTGCCAAATTTCTACACAAGTCAATGATTTTGGTTACTCTTGACTGTTAGTTTTAGGCTTTTAGGGTATATGTTCAGTTAGATATTGTACATATCCTGCCGGATATTACTCAAGTTCGGTCAGACTTTCCTGTATAAAATCTCGCCACAAAATGAAATACAGAAGCAAAACACTTTTTTCCAATTTTCTCTTACCTTTTCCCAGCTCAAAATCAATCAACATTGAACTTAAAACCCTAAAACATTTTAGTCACGAATTTCATATGAGAATTAAATCATACACTGAAGTAGAAGGAGAAACTATTAAAATGGAAAATTGAATATTGCCTAAGTTCATTGGACATTAGTTTCAAATAAATAAATAACCAGAGAGAAAATACACAAAGAAATTATTATATGAAAACATGACCTAATATATGTTGTTATCCGGCTAGACATTTTTAAAAATGGTTGGACAGAAAGAAATATGACCAACAAAATAATATTCGATCAGACATTGTTTATTTCTGACTGGACTTTATGGATGTCTGGCGGGACATCCTTGATATTCAGACGGATATCCAAAACTTGATTTTTCTATTTTAAAACTTTTTTTTTACCTTGTAAGTCTTGTTACTTAGATAATTTTGACTCCATTTAATTTCTAAAGAAAAATGTCTTTGATTATCGTTATTGAGCTAAAACTCAAATGCAAAACGTAAATGTCTACAATTATTATGTTCTGCTTTTTTCTATTATTTAATTCATAAAATTTATTGTATTCTATTAAATCTTAAATATATACTAAAATAATATGCATTTTATTGAATTGTCAATTTTTTTCCTATTAAATCTATGTTTAGATCCAATTTATGTTTAAATAAATGGAGTTCATTAACTAAATAAAATAAAATAAATTGTGAATTCCATATAACAATACCTTACTTTTCTTGTTATTCTAGAAGTGTTAAATAATCTCAACCGTAATGAACAATTAATTTTGTGTCCCAAGGATAAAAGAGTGATTAATAGTTCCCATTGATTTGAAAACCGGATCAGAATGGTCGAATTGATTAGAAAAATTGGAATCGGTTGATAATCTAATCCACCTCGGTCAAAAACATTTGGAAAAACTGCATTGTGCACTGTCATCCAATCTGAGTATTTGGACTCTTTCGGAATAATTCTATAAAATAATTAGGAGATTTTATATAATATCTAAAAAATCTCTATTTTCAATTTTCTATTAAATGAAAGTTAAAACTTTCACTGTTTCACACTAATTATTACTTTATTTCAACTAAAAAATATTGAATACTTAATTCAGATAACTAACTTAAGTGTCTGAAACTATTATTCAACTATTAATTTATAAATAATTACTAAAATAAGCTAGAAATTAAATAGAAATATTTAAAAGCATAATCCAAATTAATCAGCATTTTATTCTAGTTATTGCCAAAATATGTTAGTATGAAATGTATTATAGATAATGCAAAATTAATTGCGTTTTGCAAAGACATTATTATTATTATTATTATTATTATTATTATTATTATTATTATTATTATTATTATTATTATTATTATTATTATTATTATTATTATTATTATAACGCCTACTAGTTAATGCCTAGAAATAATATGTATTAAGTGTATATAGATGGTAAATAAATTATTATAGATTTTGGAAAAATGAAAATAGTTAAAAGAACATGGAAAGTGAAGTTTTCTAATATTCATGTATGTGAATATATCATTACGGTTATGAATATTGGAAAATAAGAATTTTGAAACCGATAAGCTTTACAACCATGACACATATAGTCTCACTCATGAAAATATGCAGTTTAAATTGGATAATGTTTTGCCAGACTTTCACAATTTTCTACACTAGAAAACCCTAGCCACAGACCTTTGAACATTAGAAACGATACTCCCTCAATTTTCTTTGATTATTAGCTTTGGTTATATGAAATCAATCCATTAAACAAGATTAAACTTTGATATAATCAAGGATTTCACTATTTTCAAATATGACAGATTTTGGGAATAAAGGAGAAACCGAATTTAAACAATAACCTATTCTCATTATGTGAAACAAAGGTAAGGAATCATATTTTTCTTATTTTTTTCCATTAGTTTAAATCGATTAATAAAGGAATATAGTGATTAAAAACCCATATTAAGTTGGAATTTTATTTAGTTATAGTATAATAGACGTTTTGGGTTTAGTTAGGAAATAATGTGAACTCTTATTTTGTGTCAGGGGCTGAAAAAGAAGGCGGAGAAATCCACCAGTGAAATTAGAGACACGAAAGAAGTTAGAAACTAAATTTCCAATTCAGTTTTGTACATATATGTATTTCAATTCAAATTATGGTATGCTTGTGTACTAAATTATGTAATTGGTATGTTAATTGGCATGTATGCTTATGTTAGTTGTTAGAATTGAAGCAATTAACTTGTTAAATCTGATATGCATAAGGAAGATTGGTATATGAGTCTTGATTATGTTATGACAATGATAATGGTTGCTTAAATCTAGTTTAAATGATTTTCAATGGTAAATTGCATATTTATAGCTTCATGATAATGAAAAATATTGAAAAATATTGATATGAGTGACTAATATTGGTTAGTCTTAGAGTCTTGTATGTGGCATGCATAATTATCTCAAATTAGTATTAAATTTGATACAGACTGTTGATTCACAACAGTGACATATTGTTTATGCCCGTGAATGTCCACATAGAAATGGTCATGGCTAGAGTCACAGGTAGACAATCTATAACTCCCCTCTATACAATCAGGAAAAATCCTACTATACAGACTGATGACACATGACTGAATTTGTACAATACTATTTAGAATTAAAACTTTTCTAACTTATTTATGTAACAAGATCAATATATCTTATAACAAAATATTCATCTATCATAATATATATTAAACTATTATCTCTATTCGGATAATAACCAAAATCAAATCAAAATCTGTCTCAGGTAACAACCATCCTTATTACAAAATCTATACTTATTGAAACTTAATAATTGCAATTACATGTCTTTATTAAAATATGAATTAACTATCTGTCTCTACCCCTTGATATAATAAATAACGAATGGGATGAATAAAATAATAAAACATATATAATACGGGTCAACTCCAACTACTCTAATTGGCTTGATCTTTTCTTTTTGTCAGCTCAACAATTTAATAGCTCTAAATCTGCGTGCAGAAAAACCCACACAATAAGCTACTGAAAGCTTAGTGGTACATATAAGTATTGAAATTCTAGCATGCACTTGCAGATTAACATAGCATTCATATTCATAAACATACTTGTATGCTTAACCATATCATCGTATATATATATACATATCATTTCAACATAATACTTCAATCATTTTGCATCAGTTAGATTTCAATACAATCATGGCACATATCGCATAAGTAATTACATCATCATAGTAATAATACATTTGATTCATAATATTTTTATATCACCATAGTCATAGTGATTTTCATCATATGTTACAAGTATCCAATTACCGGTTCCATATATATATCTGATTATTAGTTTCGACATTCCTTTTCTATGATATAACTGTATTTTGAATTTTTATTATTCTGATTTATTTTCTGTATTACCTATTTATAGCATAACTATGTATTGCTTTACAAATTACTGTATTTTCTATTAAAATGATTCACTATTTTTTTAGTCTAATACTCTAGACTCAGACTATCTGGATGCTGGTTGTGAAATATGAGAATTCTTATTCGAGCTTAAGCCACCTTGCTCACTATTGTATCTATATGTATTGCTACTACCAAGCTTCTAAAATCAGAAGTATTTTTACCTGCGCTTAAGTTACCCTAATAAGTATATATAATATATGCATGCATATGAATACAATGACGCTTTTACCTGAGCTTAAGTCACCTTATCCCTAAATAGTCAGGAGCACGTTTATCTAAGCTTAAGTCACACTGACAAAACATAATAATAATATTCTGCAGTACCATAACTCCCTCAATAGTATGTCATCTATCCTAGCTAGTTCTCGAATAGAGAATGAGCATAATCAATTACGTTTTGTTATCATTTATGTCATATTCATAGTTTCATATAATCATCACATGTTATTCAGTAATTTAGAATACCAAGTGCATAATTATTATCCATAGTTGTGTTATCATACCATATATAATCACATTTAATCATGCCAAGTGTGTGTATACATCATACTCATGTATTTCCATCACGTAATTTAAATTTACAAATCTTAGATACAAGACATTCATGAATGTGAATGGTAAATTCACGGGCATGAAGTCTTCTATCATGGATTGTCTACTCGTGATTCGTTTTGTGATCATTCAAAAGTATGAACATTGGTTCATAAGCGTTACTATTTTGTGTTCATACATTCATGAATGTGAAGCTTGACTTTATGGACATGACACATTAATCTGTGACAAATTTCCAACACTGATTTAAGCCAATTTCATACACAACATGCAATGGTTTTAAGACTAACTAATGTTAGTCACTTCTATTAATACTTTCTAATAATTTCATTATTTAACAACAACTATAAACACGAATATTATCATATTTCATCAATTAAACTAGGCTCAATGCCTTATTTATCAATACCATAACAACCCATTCATACTCAATTGTCATTATATAAATTTCGTTACCTCTATTTTAGCAACTATTATAATAACGTTTCATGTCTCATAATATATCAGAATTCATATTACATATCACAAACACAATGTATTCGAATTAAAATATGTATATATATAAACCTCAATAATTAGAGTCTAACACTCGATCTCTCTCGCGTCTATTAGCTCTAAGGGTTATCTCCACCATCTATTTCAGTCCCTAACATTAAATCAAAGACCAATTAACATTGAATTTTTCCATCTACCTATTTATGCCATAAACATATAAAATCCTAACTTAATATCCCATTACACAATTTTAACCTCTATTCCTCTTGTCAAAGCGAATTAAACTAATAAAAGAATAAGGAAAATATGATTTCTTTCCCAAATCTCGAAGAGTCAGATGCTGGTTGGGATTCAAAATCAAATTCCCCCATTCTCCCAAAATTATACCCTAAAAGGAATAGTATAAACCTTGTTTTCTAACAATTTAATCTTGTAAAAAGTGCGAAGTTAGTGTATAAATGTTAATAACCAATAGGGAATTGAAGGGAAACTATTTCTAGTGTTGAAGGGTCTGGTGGCTAGGATATAAGGGTAAAAAATTGTGTTTTTGCATCAAAAGACGAAGATGTCAAGTTTATACTGCAGATTTTTCACGAGCGTGCCCATGCCTTTCATGGCCGTGAATCTATTAAACTTCAGAAAATCCATCTCGTAATAATTATAATTATGAGGCTTATAGTCATGGGTGTGAACCCTATAAAACCTTATTTTATCATGTCTTTTTAACTACTTTAATGTCTCAAAATACATAACCGTTTATATACCTCAAATATACCTTTCATATACTTTTATTATATGTTATTTCTAAGTGCTAACTTGCAGGCGTTACATAACCCGTGAAACCCCTACAACCAAAATTTTTGCATTTGATTTTTATGATGAAATTACATAGTATTGGTATGCACAAATTGTAACTCCCTGTAACACATTTGGAAAAAACCCCTAACTGTATCGATAAGTGCTATGGAAAAACTTGTGGAAAACTGATTAATTGAAAACTTTTCACATTTAAAACTTGTTTATAACATCATAATGCAACTCAAAGCATAAAATACATAAGATATAAAACCTTGATCCAACTAATCAAATTAACAACATATAAATATGCTTTTGGCTTCACAAGCCTCGTATTATAAAATACATTGCTTAAATACTATTACATGTTTTTAAAATATAAAAGACATAAAAAAAACCCCAAAATTTCCCATGACATAAAAAAAAATATATAATACCATGAATGATAACACACCCAAATAAGGCACTCTAACTGAACTCTGATGACTTGTCACTTTACTGGTCAACTTATATCTATCGGCTCCGAATCCACGTGCAAAAAACTCATACACTAAGCAAATAAATACTTAATGGTACGTATGTGCATAAAAAATTTACATTTAACTCATGTCATAACATGTCATGTAATTCACCTTATGATCATTCATAGAATCATACATTCTAGTTGTTTCATACCTCAACGTAAGTTCATATGCCTATTAATACCATAGACATTATATAACTCATCCATGTATATAGTACACATATACATATATCTCGTACATAATACCATATTATATTACCTGATATTAGCATTACAAACAATTACATTTTAATATATTTACTGCCCAAAGCTCTCTAAGCTTGACTATCTGGATGCGGGATATGAGACAGGGAAGCTCAGCAATTCGAGCTTAAGCTACCTTGCTCACAATCTGTATTAGCTTATCTAAGCCTCTCAAAGTCAATGACGTTTATACAACCCGAGCTTAAATCACTTGATTGAGTAAAACATGGCATACAAGCCAAACCAGGATCAAAAGCTCATAGCCCTGAGTCACCTTATCCTCATATAAAAAGTAGCTCATTATGGTACCATTTCCTCTCTTAGTGGTATATCATCTACCCTATAATAAGTCCAAGACTAGAGAATTAGGCATTTTATCTCATAACTATTTATCTTTCGATTCATTTATCACATGCTATTTCCAGTATTACTTTGTCACATGCTATTACCAGCATCATATCCCATTTATGCATTCTCATAATAATGTATACATACCATTATTGCTGCTTCGGAATCTGTACTACCCTTGGAACATGGGTTAAGTCCATAGTAATGCTTAAGGCATCAGCAGAGGCTGGGATACAGAATTCCATTGCATGATTCTGTACTCTGTATATCATTTGGTAGTGAAAAGTAGCTATGTCAGTGGTAGCTACATTCTTTACTCCAGTGATCTAGACCTGTACTTTCAGTGTTGTAAAGGTATAATAATCACAATTATACATATTATACATTCCATATGTTTCACTAGCATGAACTATTTATTCACGGTTGTGAAGATATATTTTCACAGTTATCGTACCTGTGAATTATCACGTGAATAAAATAAAACCATCACGAGTGTGAATTACTTATTCACAGTCGTGACACCATATCATCACGGCTTCTCAAACTGTGACACAACTCATGAATTTCTATATTCATACAGTTCATAAGATCTTGACATTCACAGTCGTGACACTCTTGTTCATGGATGTGAATCATACATTTCCAACAAACTTAGAACAAAGCCATTCATGTATTTTATGCCAAAACTCTAAGATTAACCAGTGTTAATCACTCATATCAATATTTACATACTCATATCACATCTACTACATATTTTCATAACATTTAAGTCATTAAATCTCATTTTTGGATCATTTACATCACAACATATCGTATATGTGATTTTAATAGTTAAACCATTTTACCATGTTATTTATCAACCACAACATGCTATTTATCATTTCATTCACATTTCATAACAAGCAAAACATGCCAAATGTATGGAAATGAATATAAATGCCCATATGTACATACCTTTTACTAAATAGAGTTTTTACTAACACTTTAAGCTTTTTAAGCTTGCATATCCCTTAGTGATGTGGTTCCTTGCTTTTTAGCAGATCTTAGCATCATAAAAACATTCCTATTTGAACCTTGTATCATAAAATGAACTCAAACTAACCAAAAACCCAAGTTCTACCTCAACATAGGCAAGAACTCTACCAAACTTCCATGTTTTTGAAGCTCCCAAGCTCAATAATGGTGTTTAGGATTTCTTTGAAGTGGAGAAGATGAATAACAAGTCTTGGCGTGTGTCAGAGGGGTGATAAGGGGTGGTAGAAATGGTTTTAAAGAAAAATTTAGTGTAGAGAAAAGAGAAAAAATTAGTTGATCATGACCAATCGACCTGTATTCACAGGCGTGACCCTTACTTCACAGACATAAAATGCCTTTCACGGTCGTTACTAAACCATTCATGGGCATGAACATTCTCTCTTCTCAAACACTCCCGCCATGTCCAAAAATCTACCATTTGAACCATATAACTACCTTTCATGGGCGTTAAAGCTTTCCATTTCAAAATTTTAACTTAACTTTAACACACCTTAAACCCCATCTTTTCCCATTCTAAACACATATATAACTTATAGGCCATATTTTATAGGTGTTACACACACACCTTGCATGATATAATGAGATGATGTACATTATGATAACCTGAAATATAACATGGATATGCTTATTATACTTTAAATCACATGTTGTTTTGTGGAAATCACAAAATGGACTATGGAAATAAGATGAATAACTAGAATTTAATTATGAATGTTCATTCTCTATACGATGACTAACATAAAATATATGGCATGTCATTAAAGGGATTGCGGTACTATAGTATTTCTAACATATGAATTTATCATTTAAGGACAAGGTGGCTTAAGCTCAGGTGAGAGATCTCTTGACTTGAAAAGCTCATTTAACCACTATATAGACAGATGCAGTTAGTGAGTAGGGTGGCTTGAGCTCGGGGTAAAGTGCTCATGTTTTACTATCTGCATTTTGGTAGTATGGATTTAGAGTATTGGGCAGTGAAATATTAAACCTAGTAATAAGAAAAGTCAAATAGAAATATGGAAACCGGATACAATTATATCCTAAAAAGGAATAAAGAAAACTAGTAACCAGATATATGGAAACTAAAAATGGAAATTTGTATTATATAATATGATTGTTATATGGATATGGTTAAATGAATTCATAGATGTGTATTATGGCATGTTTATACTTTAATTCAATAGATTAAGTATGTATGAGGTATATGGACATATGATTGCATGGTCGAGCGCACAGGTACATACTTAGTATATCTATATATGCTATGATTAGGTATGAATGCATGTTAGAATTTTTATTCATATATGTACCACTAAACTTTCAATAGCTTAGCATGTGAATTTTTTTGTATGCAGGTTTGGAGTTGTTAAACAGTTGAGTTTATGAGAAGAGGAGTCCAAGCCTATTAGAATAGCTAGAGTAAACTCAAGTTTGGATCGACTTTCCTTTTATTTCATTTATTGTGATTTTTTTAAGGCATGGGATAGAGACAGTTAGTGATTCATGTTTTTAACAAATTAAGAGATGTAATTGAATTAGTTTATTTTCACTAAGGTTGACTTTGCAAGAAAGGGTTAATGTATGCTCAACCTAATTTATTTTGATAATGAGGATATGGCGTTTGTACAGACATAATATTATGTTTTTTTTATGAATATGAATTTTGATTTTGATTAAAACATAGAAAATTGTTTTATACAGTATCGTATATGGAATGCATAGGTGTTTTTAATTATGCTTGATATATAGCTTTTGAGAAGGCATGGATATGGTTATATAAGATGGAAAAGTTTTAAATGGGATAGGTTTATATGAATACAATCATGTGACATTTATTTATATAGTGGAATTATATCTTGCTATATGAGTGGGTGTTATATTTAGTGGTATCAGAGCATAGGTTTAGACAGTTCTAGACATAAATAGATAATGGAATTATCATGCATGTATAAATGTGTCTTGTTTAATTCTTGCTTGGGCTATTTCTCTATCAACTTATAAGACTAGAAGGAGATGAATTATGAATCGAAGGATATGGCTGAAAGCCATAGTTCTCCACATATTGGGTTCTCCAATCCAACCTAGTGCAGTTAGTGTTCAGGGTTAAGATGGAGTATTAGTCCTGAACCAACAAGCTTCTAAATAGGCTGATCAGAGTCAAATTCTTTTGATGTAGCATATGGCATGATTACTATAGTATATTGCTAGAGCTATACCACAGCTAGTACTAGTTCCTCCACCTCCACCACCGAAGCTAATGGTACAACTAGACAAACTCCTAAAGTTTGGAGCCACTAACTTTATGGTAACTAGTTATGATTATCCTGCTACTGCAGAGTACTAGATAGAGAAGATTGAGAGGGCATGTAATGAGTTTGAAGTAACTATCGACTAGAAGGTGAAGTATAATATATCCTACAATAGAAGAATGCTTATGACTAGCGAAATTCAGTCTTGTTGAAACTAAGAGTTTCTCATCTAGTGACATGAGACTTCTTTGTTGTTGAGTTCAAGAAGCAATATGTCCTTCAGGTCTATATAGAATAAGAAAGAGTTTTTTGAATGTCAAGCAGGACAAAATGACTGTGATGGAGTATCAGATGGTGTTTAGTTGACTAAGTAAATATGCATTAGGTTTAATCACAAATGAAATAAACAAGTGTAGAAGATTTGAGGATGGCTTCAATCTAGAGATTTGAGACTATGTGACAAACACTTCAACATGTTAGTTTCACTAATCTGGTCTCATCTGCTATCAATGTGGAAAATAGAAAAAGAGCAGAGAGCAGATAAAGTTTCTAGACAAACAATAGCTTCAATGGCCTAGTCTATAAGCAATAAGGGATGGTACTACTTAGGATAATCACATGGCAAGAATCAAAGATAGAATGGGAGCCACTCATAAGGTGGACAATATAGGAGGGGCAACCCTCTAGAGCTATATCTGCAGCAGGTAGCACTTAGACCTAGGCTAACAAAAAGAGTGTTCTAGTTTGTAACACCTGTCACAAGATTCATAAATAAGAGTGTTTGATGAATACAGGTGCTTGTTTTAGATCTGGATTCAAAGAGCATATGAAGAGGGATTGTCCTCTGATTACTGGCAATGCACCTATTCAGACTATAAGGTCAGCTTAAGCTAAGACCAGACAATAGATCAGAGGAGGTCATATAGTACCTAACCAGGTAGCTTTAGAGCCTATTAATAAGATAGGACTAGGTCAAGTTCCAACCAGAGATTATGCTATGAGGGTTAAAGAGGACCAGAAAGCTACCAATATAATTTTTGGTATGTTTTCTCTTTATGACTCATATATTTATGCATTAATTGACCCAGGTTCCACATATTCCTATTTATGCTCAAGCACACCTAGACAACATAACATAGTTAGTGAAAAACTTGAGTAGGAGATTGATGTTATAAACCCCCTAAGGCACAGTATAATAATGAATTGGGTATACAGAGGGTGTCCTTTGGTTGTACATGGGAGAAAGTTCCCTGTAGACTTGATAATGTTGCTCTTCCATGAGTTTGATGTCATTTTGGGCATGGCTTGACTTTCACAGCATGGGCTAGTTGTAGACTACAAGGAAAAATTTGTGATACTTAAAACACCTGAGCAAAAAGATGTAAAAGTGGAAAGCGAGTTGATGCCACAACCTCATTGGGTTATTTCTATAATGAAGGCCAAAAGGATGATGAGGAAGGGGTGTGAATTCTATTTGGCTAATGTTATTGATACCAAAAAGAGAGGTCAAAATCTTAAGGATATCTCTACATTTAGATAATTTATAGATTTTTTTATATGATATACCAAGGTTGCCACCCTGAAAGAGAGGTTAAGTTCTCAATTGAGCTCACCCTAGGCATAACACCCATATTAATAACGCTATACAGAATGACACCATTTGAGTTGAAAGAGCTTAAGACTCCATTACAAGAACTACTTGATAAAGGGCTTTATCAGACCGAGTGTATCTCTATAGGGTAAACCGGTGTTATTTATAAAAGAAGAATAGGTCTATGAAGCTATTCATAGACTATTGATAATTGAATAAGGTGACAATCAAGAACAAATATTCATCATCATGAACTGATGACCTATTTTGATCAGCTAAATGGAGCAAATTTATTTTCTAAAATTGACTTAAGATCTAGGTATCACCAGTTAAGAGTTAGGGCATAAGACATAGCTAAGACAATGTTTAGAACTAGATACTAGCATTGTGAGTTTGTGGTTATGCCTTTTAGATTAACCAATGCTTCAGTAGTCTTTATCAACTTGATGAATAGGGTATTCATGCCTTATCTAGACCAATGTGTTGTGGTTTTTATTAATGATATTTTGGTCTTTTCTAAAATACCTAAGAAGCATGATCAATATCTAAGAATAGTATTGCAGAACTTAGGAGCAGAAATTATACTTCAGATTATCGATATGTGAGTTTGGCTTGATGAGGTTACTTTTCTTAAAGACGTTATTTCAACAGACGACATAAGGGTTGATCCTAGCAAGATAGAGGCAATTATAAGTTGAAAGTCTCCTCGCAATGTAATAAAGATCGAGAGTTTTATTGGGTTAGCTGGTTACTACATGAGATTTGTTAAAAGCTTTTTGATGATTGCGTCTCCTTTGACCAGACTACTGAGGAAATATGTGAAATTTGAGTGGACATAAAAATACCTGAACAGTTTTGATAGGCTGAAGAAGATGTTAACATAGGCTTTTATTTTGACACAACTAATCCCTGATAAGGTTTATGTCATCTATAATGATGTTTCTCACAATGGACTAGAGTGTGTACTAATACAAGAGGACAAGGTAGTACCATATGCATCTAGATAGCTGAAAATACATGAGATAAATTATCCTATATATGACCTTGAGTTGGCTACCATTGTCTTGATATTAAAGATATGACACCACTATCTTTATGGAGAGAAATATTTTATCTACACATACCATAAGAGTCTGAAATATCTTTTTACACAAAGAGACCTTAATCTAAGAAAAAAACGGTCATTAGAGCTGATAAAGGATTATAACTAGATTATTGACTACCATTTAGACAAGGCCAATATGGTGGCCAATGTTTTGAGTAAGAAGATGATGACAGAGTTACACATCCAGCTTACACTTAATCAGGAGATCATATATGCATAGAGGTAGGATAGTAAGCTTATTGAAATAGTCTAACTTGTCTCTAAGGGGGAGAGACCTGGGTATTCAGTTGAGTTAGATGGTAGGTTATATTATAAAAGTCATTTATGTGTGCCCAATATTAATGAGTTAAGACAAAGGATCCTACAGAAAACACATGAGACAAGATATACAATGCACCCAGGAAGCAACAATATGTATCATGATTTGAAGAGTAAGTACTAGTGGACAAACATGAAGAGAGATATCACAGAGTACACAAGCAAATGTCTAACTTGTCAGCAGGTCAAAGCAGAACATCAAGTACTATCAGGGTTATTGTAACCTATTAGAGTACCATAATAGAAATAAGAACATATTATTATGGACTTCCTAATTGGGTTGCTAATGACACCTAAGAGATATGATGTCGTATGAGTTATTATGGATAGGCTTATGAAATTAGCTCACTTTTTGCCTATCATGAGGGATTATCCTTTGAGTAGATTAGCATAGCTCTATGTTTAATAGGGTAGTATGAATTTATGGAGTACCAGTCTCCATTGTATTAGATAAGGACATCAGGTTTACTTCTCAGATTTAGGGTAGTTTATAAGGAACTTTAGGTACCAAGCTCAGTTTTAGCACAACCCTTCATCTCCAGACAAATAAATAGTCAGAGAGGGTTATATAGATATTAGAGAATATGATGAAGAGTTATGTGATTGAGTTCGAGGGTAGCTGAGAAAAATATTTTCCTTTAATGGAGTTTTCCTATAATAACAACTATCGGTCTAGTATTGAGATGACTCCTTATGAGGTAATATATGGTAGAAAATATTAAACACTCTTATGTTGGACAGAGCTCAGTGAGAGAAAGCTAGTGGGGTTAGACTTAGTATAGGAGATATAAAAAATGGTATGGGTGATCCAGGATGGATTGAAGGCTGCTTCAGACAGGCAAAAATCACATACAGAGTATGTAATAGGGAACAAGATTTTATTAAAAGTTTTTCCATAGAAATTTTTTTTGAAATTCAAGAAGAATGGCAAGTTGAGCCTGAGATTCATTGGTGAGTTGGACTAGTTGCTTACAGACTTACTCTACCACCAGAGTTAAGCAAAATCCATGATGTGTTTTATGTCTCCATATTGAAAAGATATATATCAGATCTCTCTCATATTATTCCAATTGAGAGCATCAAGATGAGATTGAATTTTACATATGAAGAAGTGTCAATCCATATTGTATCCAGATAGATTAAGGAACCCAGAAATAAACGAGTACTATTAGTCAAATTCTTATGGAGAAATTATGCAACAAAAGAGGCTATATAGAAAAGTGATGAAATGATGAAAGTTCAACATCCACAACTATTCAGAGATAATGCATTAGGTAATTTCGAGGATAAAAATCTTTAAAGGGGAAAAAAATGTAACGCCCGCTAGTTAAGACCTAGAAATAACATGTATTAAGTGCATATAAGTGGTTACGGGTCTTGGAAGCATGAAAATAGTTAAAAGGACATGGAAATTGAAGTTTCTCAGTGTTCACGCTCATGAATATATCATCACAATCGTGAATATTGGAAAATAAGAATTCTAAAGCTAAGGAGCTTTACGGCCATAACACTTATGGTCACACTCATGAAGACCTACAATTTAAACTGGATAGTTTCATATTTTGTCAGACTTTCACGATTTTTCACACTAGAAAACTCTAGCCACGAGAACTTTGAACACTAGAAATGGCACTCCCTCAATTCCCTTTGATTATTAGTTTTGATTATACGAAATCAACCCATTAAATAAGATTAAACTTTGATATAATTAAAGATTTCATTGTTTTTAAAGAGGGTAGATTTTGGAAATAAAGGAGAAACCAAATTTAAACCAAAAATGCAAAACAGAGATAAAAAAAAATCATGGTTTCCTTCTTTTTTCCATTAGTTTAAATCGGTTAATAAAGGAAGATAGTGATTAAAAACCCATTGTGGTAGATTAATTTGGGATTTTGTTTAGTTATGATATAATGGACATTTTAGGTTTGGTTAGGAAGTAATGTGGTCTTTGATTTTGTGTTAAGGAGCAAAAAAAAAAAGGTGGAGAAACCCACTAATAAGGTTAGAGGTGTGAGAAAGGTTGGAAACTAAGACTCCAATTCAGGTTTGTAGATATACATATCTAAATTCGAATTATGGTATGCTTGTGTGCTAAATTATATAATTGGCATATTAAATGACATGTATGGTTATGATAGAGTTGTCAGAATTGAAATGATTGGCTTGTTAAGTCCAATATGCATAAAGAAGATTGGTATATATGTCCTGAATATGTTATGACAATGATAATAGTTGCTTAAATGATATCCAATGTTTAATAATATTGGAAAATGTTGAAAAGTGTTGATAGGGTAAAAGTCTTTGCTTGTGGTATGTATGATTGCCTCCAATTGGTGTTAAATTTGACACAGACTGTTGATTTACACCCATGAATGTCCACAGAAAAATGGTTACAGTTTGAGTCACGGATAGACAACCCGTGAAAGAAGACTTTATGGTTGTGAATTACCATTCACTCCCGTGGAAGCCCTGCAATCAGATTTTTTGTATTTTGATGAAATTACATGGTATTAGTATGCATACACACTTTGTATGATGTAATGAGATGGTATACAGTATGATAACTTGAACTAGAACATATAAATGCTTATTATGTTTTAAATCACATTGTGTTATATGGAAATCTTGAAATGGACTATGGAAATAAGATGAATAACTATAATTTAATTATGAATGTTCATTCTCTATACAAAAACTAGCATACAATAGATGATATGCTATTAAAGGAGTTGCAGTACTGTAGTATTTATACTACATGGATTTATTATTTAGGGACAATGTGACTTAAGCTCGGATGAGAGCGCTCTTAACTTGAGAAACTCAGTTGAGCACTATACATACTGATACAATTAGTAAACAAGGTGACTTAAACTCGAATAAGAGCATTTTTATTCTATAATTTGCATTTAGGTAATCCAAGTCTAGAGTATTGGATAGTGAAATATTAAATCTAATAATAAAGAAAATCAAACCGAAATATGAAAACTGAATACAGTTATATCCTATAAAGGAATAAATAAAATCAGTAACTAGGTATATAAAAACAGGAAATAAAAATTTATATTATATAATATGAATGCTATATGAATATGGTTAAATGAATTCATAGATGTGTATTATGACATGTTTGTGCTTTAATTCAGAAGATTAAGTATTTATAAGATATATGGACACATGATGACATGGTCGAGCATACAAGTACGTACTCAGTACATCTATATATGCTATAATTAGGTATATATGCATAATATAATTTCTATACTTATATGTACCACTAATCTTTCAGTAGTTTAATGTATGAGTTTCTGTGCAAGTAGGTTTGGAGTCATTAGATAATTGAGTTGACAAAAAAAGGGTCTGAGCTCATAAGAACAATCAGAGTAAATATGTGTTTGGGTCAGTTTTCCTTTTATTTTATTTATTGTGATATTCACGATAACATAGGATAGAGACAGTTAGCGATTTATATTTTTAACAAATCAAGATGCGTAATTGAATTGATTTATTTTCAATAAAGTTGACTTTGTAATAAATGGCCAATGTGTGCCAAACCAATTTATTTTAATAATAAGAATATGGTGTTTATACAGACACAATATTTTTTTTTATGAATATGAATTTTAATTTTGATTCAGACACAATAAATTATTTTATATAGTATGGTATATGGAATGTATGGGTGTTGTTAATTATGCTTGATATATAGATTTTGAATAAGACACGGATATACTTATATAAGATGGAAAAATTTTAAATGGAACGTGTTTATATGAATATAGTCATGTGAAATCTACATGTATTGTGAGATTATGCTATACTATATAAGTGAAGTTACAATAATAATAATAATAATAATAATAATAATAATAATAATAATAATAATATTTATTATTATTATTATTATTATTGTTGTTGTTGTTGTTGTTCTTGTTCTTGTTGTTGTTTTTTAATATATAAAACTTCTATATGTTATATTATGGAAAAAAATAATTAGGTAATATAAATGTAATTTAATGAGGTTCAAGAAAAATATATATAACATTTCATTTATATTATATAAAATAAATGAATAAATAAATAAATATTTAAATATTTGATCTTTTAATTGAGTTTAATTCAGTACTGTCCAGTTTAATTTTCAATTTGAATGTTTCCTAATCTCTGGAATTATAAAAAAAGTTAATAATTTTTTTAATATAATTTAGAATCTTTAAGAACTATGCGCAGCAACCGATTTTAAAAAGCCACTTCTAGAATGTACTCATTTTCTCACATGTCTTATTACACTTTGATCCTTTAAGGCTTTAACTCATTATTTATTATATTTTGGTCCAGTAAACTTTAATATTATTTTATTTAAGCTCATTAAACTATTATTATATTTTATTTATACATTTTGTATCATCAAACCTATTTAAATTTATTTATAAATAACCTCTCATTTTATATAATTATATATTATAAAATAGATTTAAATAAATAATAAGATAGATAAATAAATATATAAAATTTAATTTTTAAACATATAATTAAAAGTTTATATGTATCTATATCTAAACTATAAAAATATAATGTAAATCAGAAATATAATCTAAACACAATTTTTGATAGTACCTTCAAGTTTCAAGGAAAAATAAATGAGTATATTTTATTATTATTTTTATCTTGCTTAAAAAGTTAAAATTTTGACTTATTACTTGTGTGGGTTAGCGAGTCAGAGATGATTTTCATGAAGACCACATCTGTCTGCCACTATTGTTTAAAATTGTGAGAGAACAGGTTCCATCTAATAGAGAGTGACAATTCGTTGGCTCGTATACGTTTCGTGATATATCCATGCTCCCATAAGAGTTAATCTAAATATTATATAATAAATTTATTATATCTAAAATTTAAATATAAATACGGAACTATTTAATAAAAAGATTACATGATATATTTAATACAATTGATTTATAAATTAAATTAAATTAGTATAATATAATATAGTTAATGTATATATGAGTTATAAATATATCAGGTTAAACATGTTAATTCAACACAACACATATAACACAATTAATATATAAATTAAATTAAATTAATATAATACGATCTAGTTATAGTGTATATAAATTACAAATATATTGAGTTAATCATATTAATCCGACATAAATTATTAATAGATTAAATATATATTTTTTCATATTGGCAGATCAACCCACAACACAATATAATAATTTTCGTGTGAATTGATATAATTGTAACACAAACACTATAAATCTCAACTTTAACCCACAATTTTCGTATTGAATTCATATCCGTGTTATATGTATATTATCATCCCCTACCATCTAAGGCCAAAATGTTTCATAATCAAAGATTAACCAGCAAAGATTTAGATTATTAACCCTTCAGAATTTAGTCTTAATCATTTATAATAAAACTATCTATATTTTTCATTAGGTTAAAAGTTAAATGTAATTAACGAATGTTGCCTTTATAATTAAAAGTCTCATAATGTTACCCATTCACCATATTATTAACAATACATTATTTTGATTTGAATTTTTAAAAAAGGTTCAAAATTATTGGGATTTTGATGGGTTTCTGTTTTCCTACATAATAAGATAATAATGAAAAAGAGAATGATTCATATATGTATGTATAGCATAGCCATGATCAAATTTAGTAATCATTCCTTTGTTACCATCATCATTTAATCACAACTTTGAGACTATTGAGATTTGATAGAGGCCAATCAATCCATCTTTCTCCATTACACACATTGAGTAAGGATATAAAAATAAGTTTAATTTTTTTAATCTATCATAAAGTATAAAGATCATTTTCTCTTTCAAAATTAAAATTAATTTATTAAATATGTATATTTAATGTATATTGTTACCAATATTTTAAAATGATCTATTATGTCTTAATTTTTTTTTGTGTGTGTTCTAGTTAATATAGAAGTATTTTAGAAAAAAAAATTAAAATTTATAATGCGAATATTTAATTAAAGTTTTCAAATTTATATAAAATTAGAAATAAAAATAAAATTATTTTTGTGTGATGAAAGAAAGTATCATAAATATAATGCTAAAATTACAGAATTGGTAATCAATCATAATTATAACTTGTTTAACTCAAAATACAATACAATAATATTGACACTAACACAGAAATAATCAATAATATAAAATAATAATGGAATCCAATATTAATAACGATGAAAATTTCAAAGCATCCAATACCTATCCTAACAAGATACTAAAATGTAAAAATGGAAGGACATGTTCACTCTAATAGTTAAGTTAGTGAGGATCTTAAGAATAATGTTTGTATGATAGATAGATTGAAAATAATGGATACTTTGATTGCCAAATCCTTACTCTTCTTAAAGGCTTGACCACTACAAAAAAATAACAAAATAGCGACCACAATTAGTGACCACATAAATATGGTCACCAAATAGAGACCAATTTACGACCACACTGTGACAAAAAAGACCAATATTAATTTATTAAAATAAAGACCATACAGTGACCATTTTACTACCACATTGCGACCATATAAAGTGACCATGAATTTTGGTCGCTATGCATGGCGCCACCAGTTGGCGCCAAATTTTACGATAGATAATTCAGCGACCACAAATAATATGGTCTCTATTTAGTAACCACAATTATTTGTGGTCACTGTTTAGTGACCATATTTATTTGTGGTCTCTGTTTAGTGACCATATTTATTTGTGGTCGCTATTTAGTGACCATATTTATTTGTGGTCTCTAAAGTTGCGACCACATTATTCGTGGTCACTATTTTTTGATTGTTCATAGATTCAGCGACCACATATTATGTGGTAACTATTTAGTGACCACATATTTGAGCGGTCTCTATTTAGTGACCATATTTTTGTGTGGTCACAATTTAGTGACCAAATTTATTTGTGGTCTCTAAATTAAGACTTTCTCTACCATTGTATTAATAAAATAATTAATGTATCAAATTTAATATATTAAAATTCAATTAAAGTTTTAAATTAATATTGAACTATTAAAAATATAAATAAAAATTATAATATTCTTATATCATAAATGTGTTATTTATCAGCAAAAAGTATGAAATTTTAGTTGTAAGTTAGTATAATGGTGGTGTCTCAATCACTTTGCAGATAAACTATTCTATTATTTTGGTCGAATGTGGCAGCTAAAAGCACTCAATTATGATGATTGCTTAGTTTGGATTTTTTTTAAAATTATTGTGTATTTTATTAATTTGACCCATTTGTTATAATTAATTATTAATCTCACACAATATTCACTGGTCATTTTTATTCTTAATATTTTTATGCAAACAATGTATAGATTAGATACTAAATTATAGGTCCTGTTAATTAGCAATTTTAATCACCTTTTTAATTGTAATCAATAACCAAACTCTTTCTTCTTGTGTTGAAATTTTTAAAAAAAATTAAATTTCTTAATGAAAAGCAATAGCATAAAAGGGATTAGGGGTTAATCGATTGAATTGATAAAAAGTTAATAAATCAATCTATATATAGTTAATTTGATTTGATTATCAGTTTGAAGCGATTCAATTAATTTAGCAAAAGAAACTGAAAAAATTGAATTGATTTAATTTTTTTCATTTAAATTCATTTTATGTTTTTAATTTTCATTTCTAATTTTTTTTCATTTAAATTATTTTATTTTTGTTTTTCAACTTCCTTCTTTAAATTTTTTCCACTTGACTCGTTTTCTTTATTTGTTTTTCTGTTTATTCTATTAAATTGCTTTCATTTTTTTTCAATTACCTTCTTTAATTAATTTTATTAAGTAAATTTTTTTAATTTCTTCTTTAATATATTTTTAATTAACTCTCTTTCTTTTCTTTTAAACTTCAATCTTTAATCTTTTCTTTTTTTAATTTAGTATTTTTAATTAAATTTCTTTTCAATTTTCAATTTTCCTCTTTAATTTATCTTTAGCTAAATTCCTTTTTTTTTCAATTTTTTCAATTAAATCCCTTTCCTTTATTTTTCAATTAATCTTCTCCTATAATTAAAAATTGAACCAATTAAATTAAACCAATTTTTTTCAATTTAATCAGTTTGATTGACATATAAGATCAGTTACAGTGTAAGTCTTTTTTTTACTAATTTTATTTTTCAATTTTGGTGTGAGTTTTTGTTTAAGCTAAAAAGACTAATTAAAAATTTAGTGAGATCAATTTATAAGTATATTTACAAATCATTATAATTTAAAATTATAAATTCCAATATAGATATTCTTCTTATGCAAAAATTGAAGTTTCTATGAAAAATCATATAATATTAAAACAAAAAAGTGATATTTTAAATATGATTTAAATGTAAAATGAAAAATTTTCATAGAAACTTCATCTAACTTTTTTTTTTTTTTGTCTCTTTTAATCTTCCTAGTTTCTTCAAAAGAAAAGAAGATTAATTTTTAGGTTTTATTAGAATCCAAGTTGTAATTTAGAAGGAAAGAAATACGAAGTTGATTTTTTTTTTTTCCTTGCTCTCCTTCATTCTATATTTTTGTGGAACACTTTATTTCTTTTCTTTCTTTAATGGAGAGATGGAAGACTTACTTCTTGTTTTTCTATTGGCTCGTGGGATTTAAAAAATTCTGAGCTGTTTCCAGGCAGTACCATTTAGTTTAATTTTTAAATAAATTTAGTCCCAACTAATCTAATCACAATATATATAGTATTTATATTAATTATAAATAAAATAATTAAATGTATCATTGTTTGATTAGATTGGCAGACTGACTCTAACCAAGAATATATATAACAAATTACAAATTTTTTTTTTGAAATTATAGTCATAAATAAATTTTAAATATCTAACAATTTATCTCCTACCATTTGAAATAATACTCATTTATTTGATGCAATATAAATTTCAAATATTGCAGTATAATATATCACATAATTTTTTTATATTTAAAATGCTTTTATGTGAATTTTTTAAAGTTTTATATACAATCTAATGATATTTTATAAGAGTTTAGAATTTTTCTTGTTACCAATGCCCAAGTCTTCCTAATTATTATCTCAAACAACATTTTCAATAAATGATAAAAAAAAATTGTTAATTTTTTAAAAGTTTATTTTTAACTATAATTTGTTTAGAGGAATTTTTTGCAATTTGTTTTATATATATATATAGACACACACTTAGGTTGTCAAAGATAAAAAGGAAAAGAAAAAATATATTTTGGTTTTTGGACTTTTTAGGTTTCGGCAATTACATTACTTTTATCGTAATTATCAATTTTAAAATAATTTAATTTTTTAATTCAAATTTATTTAAATAATTATCATTAATTAAATAATAAATATTTTATACATAAGAATTATCTAAGTAAAAATCAATTATCAAAAAAATTAATTAAACAAATTTCAACTAAATTGAGAAATTTAATAACATAAATTTAAATTTAGTGACCAAATATACTATTTCGAAGAAAGAAAAAAATAAAGAAAATTATTTGTATCACATAAAAGGCAAAACGCAATTTTTTGTATTTATTGACTCAAATGATTTTATTTCTTCCAACTTCTAAATGTTTAATTTTTCTTATAGAGTTTTTATTTAACAGAAAAAAATAAATTAAAATTTATTATAAGTATAGCAAAATAAAATATTCAAAAACTAAAAAGAATTGCTTATTTCAACCACCAAAATTTATTAAACTCTTAAAATTTTAATTTAATTCAATTTAACTTTTCAAAAAAATAAATTCTCGATGAAATAAAAATTCAAATTTAAAGATTCAACTAAACAAAAATTTAATTTAGTATTAAATTTCCAATTTCCCACCCGAAGCTCTATTGAAAAATGCATTTATGATGTGATGGAAATAACCCACCGGTACATCTCTGGATGGACAGCCTAACAAGGCTACTATGTTTGATATTAAAAATGAGGTGATCAGGTAGGGTGTTCCTTGCTCATTTTTTATAACCCACCGGTACATCATCTCTCCTTCATTCATTTCCCACTTAGAAACAACTCAGAAAATTTTTATAGAAACTTTCTCACATTGCTTCACCTCTCACATTGCTCAAAAAAATTTTCCCTTGCCGCACAGTGTCCCATCTTTGCAGTGCCTACACCCAGATCTAGCCATTCGTCGGTCGGCTCCACTGCTCCTCCGGTCTGTCCCGTCCTCCTGCCGGTCGCGTGTTCCTTGCTTTCGCTGTTCGTGTCTCCCGTTCCTCCACTGTTCGCATCTACTCTCCTTTGCTGCTTCCCGCTCCACTGCTCCGGTCGTCCCTTGTTTTTCCTCTCCTTCCTGTCGGCTGTCCTTTCTTCTCCTCTACGCCGATCGTCTCTGTTCTTCCGCACCACAATTTGTACTCCGGTGAAGGTGAGCTTTTTTTTTGAATTGTTTACAGATTTTTTTTGCTATGAATATTTTTTTTTGAATTGTTTACAGTTTTTTTTTGCTATGAATATTTTTTTTTTAATTGTTCACAGTTTTTTTTTGCTATGTATATATCAAAAAAAAAATTGAAAATATGAAAGTTTGAATTTTCAGAAAATATGAAAATGTCTAAGTTTGGATTAAGAAAATTTACCATTTGAAACCCAAATATGTCCAATTCTCCATCTCTCGAAATGATAGTCAACTATTTTTTTTTTGTTAATAATTATGAAGGCTTAATTTTTTTTTCTTTTTCATTTTCAAATTGACTTTTATGATTGCAGAAGCCATTATTAGATGATACTTGATAACCATTTGGCTTCCAAATAATTGAAGTATATTAGTTGTATTCCAATTTCTTAATAAAGCAAGTGCGTGTAATTGTTTACTATTTGAAGGTTTGTGTCAACTTGATATTTGATATAATTGGGGGAGAATCCATAATTAAGATGTCTAGGTTTGGGCTTTAATTAAAATATTATTATCAGTAATTATTAAATAGTATATTAGCTTAATGTGGATATTGGAATTTTGTGTTTGGCTTGATATATTGTAACTATTGCTGTTATAAGTGAATGGTTTTGTTGGAAATTCATGAACATTTTTTTCATGTATAAAAACTATGAATGACTTTTTAAATTTTCACTCCATATAGATAATAACTTGTTTTTGCCAATTCTTATGATATTATTACTATTATGTGAAACCTATTTAACGGTGATTTGTTAACCATCTTATTACGAGTTCAATATTTGATGACGATGATGTCACATTTCGTGGAATTGGTGCAATGGTATGTGGGGATATGAAAGAAGGGAATTGCCCTAAAATGCATTTGGACTATGTTGGTTGAATCAATGAACAAACTACATTAATTTAAGATGATTTCGTAGAGGTTAATGTTGACAGAATTTTGGTCTTATTTAGGCAACTGATCTAAATGTGTACATGTGTGTGTGTTTTTTTTATTGAAAGAAAAAAATTTTATTTCTCCGATGAACACATCCAAAATATAATTAGATGTCAAAGTCTGATCTTGAAATTACTGAGGATATTTGGCTTTAATAATTTCATTATATTTGTTTCATTCTTTGATACGTTTTTGGAATATCAGATGTGAACTATACAATTAATGTTATTATTTCGTAAGTTATTCATCAATATGATTGAAGGCATTTTCACATTGCATATTTATACCCTTCTCAAATTCTTGTAAAGAAATATTCAACCCTTCTCATTTTTGTTTAACATAATTAAATTTTATTTAGAAATTGAGATTCTTAAACTATGATTTTCCTTTATAATCCAAATAATATGCTAACCACCTAGCTTAAATTATTCATAATATATTTTTTATGAATTAAAAATAAGTCTTTAACCAAATGAAGTAAAAAAGTATAAGTATCAGAATTAATGTGGCTGTCTGCAAATTTTCACTTGAAAATATAAGTGTATATTATAAGTATGCAGTTGTATTATGTCCCTAATGTTATGAGTCATTATTACAGTTGTCAATAATGACTGAGGATAGAAAATGGATGTACCAAAGATTGATAGATGGTCTTCTTAATCCGGAGTTTGTTTCTGGAGTTGATAAGTTCATAGAATTTGCGAGTGGTTATCCAGAATGGCTGGACGGAGAAAAAATAAAGTGTCCTTGTCCTAGAAACAAGTGTCAGAATCGTCAGTTCCTTGATGTAGAGACAGTAAAATACCATCTGCTAAGATATGGTTTCAAACCGGGATATTTTGTGTGGAATAGGCATGGGGAAATAGATCAAGTAATACATGAGCAACATGGTATGAATTCAGTGGGTCCTTCCAATGCAGTGAATGATTACCATACAATGGTTATGGATGCCTCTCGTCCTTACTCCGATCAAAATTTTGATTATGAGGAGAATCCTAATCCAACGGCCAAACAATTTTATAATATCTTAGATGCTGCTAATAATTCGTTGTGGCTTGGATGTGAAAATCATTCACAGTTATCGCTGGTTGCTAGAATGTTGAATATTAAGGCCGAGCACCATCTATCTGAGCGTGCATTCGATGCAATTGCTCAACTGATCAAAGAGGTTGTGCCGAAAAAAAATCTTGTTGCTGAAAGCTTTTATGAAACAAAATGTCTGGTCCGGAGTTTGGGTTTACCTGTTGATAAAATACATTGTTGTCCTAAAGGATGCATGATTTTTTGGGGAGAAGATATGAACATAACTTTGTGTAAGTTTTGTAACCATCCACGTTACAAGAGAAGTTGCAATACTGATGGAAGAGGGAGAAGAAAAAGCAATGTTCCTTTCAAGAAAATGTATTACTTCCCATTGACGCCGCGTCTCCTCCGATTATATGCATCTAAAGCCACTGCTAATGATATGAGGTGGCATGCAGAACATGAGGCTGATGATGGTGTAATGCAGCATCCTTCTGATTCAATAGCTTGGAAGCATTTCAATGATGTTCACCCTGATTTTGCAATGGAAATTAGAAATGTTCGTCTCGGCCTATGCACGGATGGTTTTCAACCTTTCGGTCAGTCTGGACAACAATACTCTTGTTGGCCGGTTATTGTGACTGTGTATAATCTACCCCCCTGGATTTGTATGAAAGAGACATCCATGTTCTTAACTGTCATTGTTCCAGGGCCTCGAAATCCTAAAAACAAGCTAGATGTGTACTTGCAGCCGTTGATACATGAGTTGAAGCTATTGTGGGATTATGGGGTTGAAGCATATGACATATCTCTCAATCAAAATTTTCAGCTACGAGCAGCATTAATGTGGACTATCAATGACTTCCCTGCTTATGCAATGTTATCTGGATGGTCAACAGCAGGACGATTGGCTTGTCCTTATTGCATGGATGACTTTGATGCCTTCAGACTAAGTAGGAGCGGTAAACAATCCTGGTTTGACAATCATAGAAAGTTTTTAGAGCCTGATCATCCATTTAGACGTAACAAGAATGCATTTTTGAAAAACAAAATTGTAACAGATGACGCACCTCCAAGTAGATCAGGTTCAGAGATATTAAGCATAATTGAACATTTGGGTTTGAAAAAAGTAACAGAAGTCAATGCTGCTGAGATTAACGAAATGGTTAGTCAATCAAGTGGGTGGAGAAAACGCAGCATATTCTGGGATTTGCCTTATTGGAGCTCTAATCTGATTCGACACAACCTCGATGTCATGCACATTGAGAAAAATGTATTCGATAATTTATTCAATACGGTGTTGAATATCCCTGGCAAAACAAAGGACACTTTTAAGTCAAGGCAAGAGCTCAATGCATATTGTCGGAGGCCAGAACTTGATAAGTTGGATTCAACTGATAAATACCCAAAGGCTTGTTACACCTTAGACAGTAGGGCTAAGAAAGTGTTATTTGAATGGGTATCAAATTTGAAATTTCCTGATGGGTACGTGTCAAATATGGGCAGATGTGTGGATAAACAGAGATTGAGGCTATTTGGCATGAAAAGTCACGACTGTCATGTCTTCATGCAGAGATTGATGCCTATTGCATTTCGGGAACTACTACCTACTAATGTGTGGAAGGCTATCACCGAGCTGAGCTTATTCTTTAAAAGTCTAACTGCAACAGTAATTACAAATGAAGACATGGCCAGACTTGAATCAGACATCCCAATTATTTTATGTAAGTTGGAGAGAATATTTCCTCCAAGTTTTTTCGATTCTATGGAACATCTTCCAGTCCACTTGCCTCATGAGGCACGCATTGCTGGGCCGGTACAGTTCCGATGGATGTATCCATTTGAAAGGTTAGTAAAATCTACCTTCTAAGTCATCATTTGAAGTCATAACATTTCATTAGTGCATATATCTTATTCAGCCTATCATTATAAAGGTATCTTCGAAAATTGAAGCTTAATGTCAAGAACAAGGCACATGTAGAAAGCTCAATATGCAATGCATATCTAGTTGAGGAAGCATCAACATTTTGTTCATACTATTTTGAGGATCACGTGCAAACAAAAATAAGGACCGTGCCTCGAAATTATGAAGGTGGTGGGGATTATATTCCCTCGGAAAATCCTTTAAACCTATCCATTTTCAAATACAGTGGTAGGCCACTTGGTCGTTCCAAAAATAGACATATGACTTCTAAAGAATACAAGGCTGCTCATTCCTATGTTTTGCTTAACTGTCAAGAAGTTGAACCATATGTAAGGTTAGTATTCTTCTGAGTCAAATGTCTCCTCTATATGATACTATTAACAACTCAATATATTATATATTAATTAGTTTATTCACAACTCGATGAAATGGTAGGATTTACACTGATATGTTGCAAAACCTCAATCCAAATATTACTAACGCAGAAGTCAATGTTAAACTTGAGGTGGACTTTGCTATATGGTTCAAAGCCTATGTGAGCCTTTCTTTCTCATACTTGTCACTTAATATTCATATTTTTAAAATGTGTAAACACAATATGATATTGTTTCAGGCACATGATCCAAATTCCGGTATTCACAATGACTTCCTCAAAGATCTCGCAAAAGGTCCATTGGAAACTGTTACAACATACAATGGCTATTTTGTCAACGGATATAAGTTTCACACAGTCGAGCGTGGTACAAGCACAATGTCAATGAACAGTGGGGTTTGCATAAAGGGTCAGAACTATAGCCATAATGCGAATGATTGGTACGGTCAGTTAAGAGAAGTAGTGCAACTAGAATATCCTAACTGGCCAATTAAGCTAACAGTTTTATTCATGTGTGATTGGTTTGATCCAACTCCTGATGTGGGTACCAAGGTTCATGAGCATTACAACATTATTGAGGTCAACCATAGAAGACGATACGACAAGTATGAACCCTTTGTCTTAGCAATGCAAGCAGCTCAAGTGTATTATTGTTCATATCCAAGCTTACGAAGGGACAAAAGTGATTGGTGGGTCATTTCAAAAATCAAACCAAGAGGAGTTGTTGAGATGCCAAAAAGCTATTCCCAAAGTACACGTATCCAAGAACCTCCTCCATTTCAAGAGGAGACAATTGACATCCATAATGTTGAAATTATTGAAGAGGATCAACACAGGACATTGAATGATCCAATAGGTGACCCAGAATATATTGTTGATGATGATGATGATGAAGAAAAAGATGAATATGAAGAACCAGAATTATTAACAGAAAGTTCATCTAATTTAGATGATGATGACATAAATGATATGACAGAAAATGATAGTGAATAGAGGTTGTTCTAGTTGAGTAAATTGTGGTATATCTGTTAACTATCATTAACATAATTTAACTTTTTGTTTTAATTTAGTATATGAGGGGTCGAGGTCGTGTTGGAGATGGCCCTACAAGGGGGGGTCGAGGACGAGCCACTGCTAGAGGTCATATTTCATCCACATTTGCTGCTTCTACATCATCACCATCCGGAGCCACCTCTGCAATAGCTGGCATAGAGACATTTGGCACCTCCACATTAGTTGGCACAGACCCATTCATATCAGCTAGCACAGACCCATCCACATCAGCTGACCCACATTCATCAGGTCCATCTAGCTCTCGGGTACCATCCACAGGGGTACCTCATACATCTTCGCGAGCAGGGATTGAGTCGCAGCCACATACCTCTAACACACCCGGTTCAGATACCATTGTAGAGAGTAGTTACCTGGGCATTCGTAAGAGACTACGATTACATGATGGGAGGTGCGACATTTCATACTTGTTTGTTTTATATGTTAATTGCGCTTTGTGTTGGTCTCTAATACTTGTGCATTTATATAACTACAGGTTTGTTGAGTCCCATGATATGTCTGCTCGGATCTCTCGCATCTTTCAGGAGAGACTAGATCCAGAGGGATACAGGTGGAAAGCGGTGCCACGGGATGTGCAAAATCTGTATTGGGGTGAATTTCAGGTAAATAAATATAAAGGTTGATGAAATTTTTATTTTTAAAGTTGTAAAAGTTCAATTAAAAGTGAAATTGCATCATAATTGTATTTAAAACTGCTTGAATGTTGATATGATTGAAAATGAGAGACAATTTCAAATTAATGTTTGGAAAATGCTTTGTAAGTTGTACAAATTGAGAATTTTCAAATAATATGACTGTGAGTTGATGTGAATTAGTATAATTAATTGAGAATTGTGAATGCATATTGAAATGTATTACAGGAAATTTTTGGATTATCCAATTTTTAGGGGGGACTCCGTCGAATTTTTTTAAAATTTTTTATATATTTTCACTAACTTTTATTGTCTACATATTTTATTTTTTTTTATAGAAATACTATGAATGGGAGGATGGTTGGAATAGAGTGGTTAAGGCGTTATGGGAGCAACTCGCAGGTAAGAGATACTCAGATATGCTCTACCGCTGGAGAGTTAGAGGAAAACCACCATTTGTGTCAGATGAAGTGTGGCATAGTTGGCAACATAAGTGGACTGATGCCTCATTCCAGTTGATGAGAGAGCGTCAATCAAGAAATCGTCAGAGTGAGACTGGAGGTATCGGATCGGGGCCATCACGACACACATGTGGGTCTATATCGATAGCTGAGCACGCTAGACGAATTGTAAGGATCCTTATTTTTTATGTTTAATAAATTATCACAATTTCTGCATATCCAATATATAATTTGTTAATTTCAGGAGATGAAAGAGGGTGCCCCACCTAGTAAGGTTCGACTCTTCAATGAAACCCATATGAGAAGAGCTCCAGACGGTTCGAAGGAGTACGTTGATCAGCGTGCAAGACAAGTTGGGGTAAGTTATTGAAAAACCTAACTTATGTTTTTAATTAAGATAACTGCTTATTTGATATGACTTTTGTTTCAGGAGCGAATTCAGGAGCTCATTTCTACAGCATCCCAGGATGAATCTGGAAATCAAATTGATCTGACACAAGACGATGAGGATCGAATATTCTTAGAAGCGATTGAGGCTTCATCGCAGAGCAGATACATGTATGGAACAGGTCGAAATAAATCATCCAGCTCTACATCCGAAGCCTCTACATCCTCTGCACCCCTCCTTGAAGCAGCTCATCAACGTATTAGGGAACTTGAGGAATCACACTCTCAGTTACAAGATGAGGTACATGATCTACGTAGTACTGTTCATAGCTCTAATGAGATGATGCGCCGCATGGCAATGCAGATGCAGATGTTAGAGGAGAGAGAGAAGATTCGCGACAATCGGCCGCAACCAGATGGTCCTAGCGGGGATTGCACTCAGCCACCACCAAATCCTCATTCTTGAGATTCTATTTCATGTTTATTACTTTTATGACAGACATACATATAATATATTTTAAATATTTCATTGTATTTGCACTTTTAATATTTTAATGTATTGTAGATTTTACATTTAAATAATAATTATAAATTTGTTATTTACTAATTTAAATTAATAATAATAATAATAATAATAATAATAATAATAATAATAATAATAATAATAATAAATTAATAATTATTATCATCATTAATAATAATAATAATAATAATAATATTATTATTATTATTATTATTATTATAATTAATTAATTAAATAGTGACCACTTTGTGACCACATATAATAATTGGTCGCTATTTAGAGACCACATAAAGTGGTCGCTACATTGTGATCACTGATGTGGTCGCTAATTTGTGACTGCATTAGTGGTCTCTATTTTACGATTCCTTAATCTGTGACCATAATAGTGGTCTCTAAATTATGACCACAATAGTGGTCGCTAAATTGTGACCGCAAATAGTAGTCTCTATTGCGAGTTTCTAATCTGTGACCACAAGTGTGGTCACCAAACTATGACCACAAGAAGTGGTCTCTAAACTGCGACCACAGAAGTGGTCATTAAACTGTGACTACAATAAGAGGTCTTTAAATTGTGACCATATTAGTGACCACTATTTAGAAACCACATTAAGTGGTCACTAAGTGGTCGTTATTTTGTCCACTATGGTCTTTTCTTTTTACTATTACCGACCACAAGAAGAGAATTTTATGACCAATAATGTGGTCACAAAATAGAGACTGCAGTTGTGGTAGCTAATTTTAGCGACCACAATATATTGTGGTCGCAATTTGTGACCACACCTTTAATGTGGTCGCTAAAATAGGTTAGCGACGAGGTTTTTTGAGACCATATTTTGTGGTTGCTAAGTGGTCACTAAACTGTTTTAGTGACCACTTAGTGACCACATTTGATGGTCGCTATTTTCGTATTTTTTTGTAGTGGACATCATGATTTTTATGGGATAAATGCATATTAGTTTCGCTTTTTTATAAAATTATATTAGTGTGAATTCGACCAAAATTTTACTGTTTCTAAATAGATGTTTAAATTTTTATTTATTTATTTTTATTTTAAAATATTTGATATTTCACAATTATTTATAAATATTAATTATTTTTTACCTATTATACCCTTATTTAATAATTAAAAAAAGATAAGTTTGTTTCTTTTTAGACATGTACAATAATAATACTCCTTAATTATTAGTGGAAATCTAAGGATAATATAATATTTTACCTATATCTTAAATACATTTCTTAATTTTAAACAACATTTATTTAACCTGATTATCAATTAGATATAATATTCTCTTTCTTTTAGGATTGGACCTTCTATTATCATGAAAATCTTCTTACTACACATTCACATAATGAGGGAAAAAGGAAAAAAATAGATTGTTATTAAACTAAGACTTTTGTATTTAAAATTGAATTTAGAATCTTTTTATGGTTTTTTTAAATAAAAATAAAAGTAAAAAGAAAGTGTGGATTAGATTTGCCTTCCCCACAGAAAAAGCCCACAAATAGTGAGTAAAGAAGGGCCCATAACATTGAGAATGCGAAGCACCAAGTAGAGACAAAAGGAAAGTGTAGGGCCTTACCAAAGGTAACCATCCTTTCTATAATCATGCTTGTTCCCTTTCCATCATTCCATTTCTATGTGGCCCCCATTTTAATGGGAATGAGTCAGCTCAATAGGCCACATCTGGGTCTCACTCTATCTCCTTAGGTTTTAGCCTCTATATCTCATTTTATTTTATTCAACTTTTTTTCAAATCTTATTCTAAATAATGAAAATTTTATTTTGTTTAAACCAGTTCATAATTTCTATTTTGATAAATGTGATCAATAATTTTTATTTGTAAAAAGGTCACATGGCACATAACTTCATAATAGTTTTCCTCCCAACAAACTTATGATTTACATATAATTAAAATGTAAAAAAATTCATTTAAAGTAATAATAATTGTTGTCGTATTAATTTAAAGAATATAGATATACCATTATATGAAGAATATAAAGAATATAAAATAGTCTTAAAAAATTGAAAAACCCTGGATGTATAAAAAAACAAAATCTACATATATGACATTTCATGATATGTATAGTAAATAGTGAGGGATTAATTAAATTAATACTACTTCTCTAAAAAATGAATAATGAATTATTTAATAATATTTTTTTAATGAATACATTTCTTATATTATATAGTAGATGCACATGAATTGCCATTATTAATTTTATTTGCAATTTTTTATTTATTACGAGGCCCATTAAGTCATGAACTACACAATAAGAATAGTCATTATCTTACACTCACTATAAAAGTATTAAATTTCCATTAATATTGATAAATGATAGCCAGAAAATTCGAATATGAGAAATCCACCAATTTTCATAATTGAGAATAACAATCAAAACACCATTTGATTGAATGAAAAATATCTTATGACACACAAGCTATAATAGTTTTTTTTTTCCATAACCCTAAAGAAGAATAAATTGTTTCCTTACTTGCTTCTATTTGCAAAAAATTGTGATTTAATATGAATATTTTGGGTCTAATTACCAGCAAATAGATTTAGCACTATGAGATTGTGATATGCTTCATATAGAGAGAGAGCATATTCAATTTCGGTCATTTAAAAAAAAAAAAATTTCGATTGCATGTATTTTATGAAAATATGAAAAAAATTTTAATTTTAATTGATTTGTTTGGGTTAATAAATTTTAATTTATTTTTGGATGTTGATTTTTGTTGTGTACCATAATTTGGACATTATGGATGTAAAGTAGACGTAGGGTTGGATGTGGGATTAATATGATATAAGGTTTCTTAAAGGCAAAAAAAGAGGAAACTCGAATGGCTGTCCATATTACAAAAAGGCTCCAAAGATATATATATATATATAGGAAAAGGATGATTTTAATTTTTAAGAAAATAATAAAATTAAAATGAAGGGTTGACTAGTTTTAGCTTCACATTTTTTTGTCCTTTAGAAAGTGCCAATTAAAGTTGTTTCCGGTGATTGACTTTTAGTTTTAGGACAAAATTTGCAATATGTCTGCATGTGCAAAAGGCTAAAAGTTCATCTAATTTTTTAACATAATAAATTAAATATATGTGCCTAATTATTGTACTTTTTTTTATCTTTAAATTAAAATGCATTTCATTTTGATGCTCAGTTTATCTTTCAAATACTTTAGTTTCATTTTATTCATTGCATCAGATGAAAAATATGTTCATTAATTAGTTTAATTATTTAAAGGTGCTCATTATTAAAATATTCATGTAATGAATATATTAATCGGGTCAAAAATATATTCAAATCATTTCATTTTGGGTTTGAGTAGTATTTTTTAGGATAGTTTGGAGTGTTCAATTGAGATGTTTAGATACATCATCAAATCAACACAATTTTTTTAAAAAATAAATTTCAATATTTTTCTAATTCTTTTATCAAATTTCAAATTAAATTAGAAATTGTCACATCTATTTATAGAGGTGATAAATAATAGAATTTAATAAAATCTATAGTTTATTAGTAATATGGCTAAATATGCTTTTAATCAGAATTGTGAATAAAATCTTGATTAAGTAAAAAAAATGCATTAATCAAGATAATTATTATTTATTGTTTTCAAATGTTCAAGCAGTGCTGATTTTTTTTTTTTGAGAAAGGGTAAATTGTTGTTAACAATTTTTAGTATAAGTTATTTATTTAGATTTGCAAAAATCCAAACAACTGTTAAGTGGTAGGTCAAAAATCATATAAAATTTTAAAACATGATAATTAACTAACACTTTTTTCTTTTGTATAAGAATATATATATTTATTTTTTTCTGAAATAATGGCATTCCATTTTAAATTTGATTAAGAATAGGGCATTGAACAAATCCGTCACAGTTACATCGACCCACAAACGTCAGGTCCACCTAAGGCTTATCTCATAACTGGGTCCCACGGTCCTACAACCGCACTCAAAAGTTTTAAGCGGGAAAGTGCAGGTTCCACCGGTGATGCTGACGTGTTATGATGATCATGATTTCATGTATTTCCTCCGCCGGGCCCCACTTAATGTCCTCCCTCCTTTCTGCATTATATAGCGTTCAAATTCAAATATTAGGCTGGGCTGGCGGGTTTGCATTGCATGATTTGGATCCGTCCATATATTTAAACCTAATTAATTTTGATGGTCTGAAAAACAATTTAAATGAAATTTACCCAAGTCTAATATTGTCAAATTGACTAAATTGTAACGCATGAAAGAAATTTAACATATATTTTTTTTATTTGGCTTTAAATATTTAAAGTTTAAATTTCAATAACAATAGATTAAAATAATTGATTAATTATTAAATTAAAATAGTAATAAGCATTATAATATCAATCATTATCAAGTATATACAACTTTCACCCTCTACTCAAGTTCTTTCTCAAACCTTGCAAAGGAAGACATCTTTTTTACTTTGAATATTTACTATGGAAATAGCAATGTCAAAAGAAGAAAAGTAAAAAATGCAATTTATACCCACAAAAACTATGCACAGTCTTTAGAAATTTGGATAATAGTTGACGGATTGGAGTTCTCCCAAGTTGAGTTGAAAATGATAGGTTATGCTAATTTAATTTTCGTTATTTATTATTAATGAATGATCAAGATTAAATACTTCAATTTATTTTATAAAAATAAATATTTAATATTTAATCTTGAATATTTATTAATTACTAATGCTAGAGACCAAATCAACATGATTTATCATGGTGACAAACAATGGTTGAGTTAAAAGAAAAAAAAACTGAGTAAAAAACATAATAAAGTGTTTAACTGCTTGAAAAATAGTAATAAAAATTAAAAAGCTTAGTGATGTTAATTTTCTACCAATAGTTCGGCTCTTGGAATAATTTTGTCGGCCTTAAGCACGTAGAATTAGAATGGACTACCAAAGTTTGTGAAAATGTGGACTCGAAAGCTTCATTTCATGGGCCAGAATTTATAATACAAAGAGGCGATGACTCTTCCAAAATAATATAGTCATCTTTCTATAATGAATGCTTATTTTCTAACTCGTTTTTTTTCTTTTTTTTTTTATATCAAATTTCTCTATTTTTCTCTGTATTTCTCCTCAATTAATATATAATATGAAGCTTAGACTTAACATATTTTTTATTTGTCTTTTACTTCCCTATATTGTTAAGAAATAAAATCCTTAGGAATGATGGAATTAATGAAATTTTAAGAGCGTACAATCTATTAATTTCATTAAAAACTGAACCGATAGAACAACTTAATCATCAATATATTACAATTGAGTTCGATTCAATTTAATTCGTTTTATAGATTAATTAATTATTATAAATCATAATTATTATCATATTTTATCAATTATAATATATTAAAATCAATCTTTATAATTTTATCAATTAACATAAATTAAAATCAATTAACATAACTTTATGAATTACCATATCTATATAAATACATTATTAACTCATAACACTTATACTATTCCTAAAACAATTAATTTCCAAAAAAAACTATTAAGAAAAATGATGTCATTTAACAAACATCCAATTTCCAAAAACCTTTCACAAAACAATACTGTTTTTTGCATACTCTATGAATAGTTTTGACTTTGCACGATCTACTTTAATCCTATTACTTATATATCTATATGCCTTCCATTCTTCATCTCTCTATCCCCAGCCCATCCCTTGATCACCTTTAACCCTATTACTCATATTTCTATCTACCTTCCATTCTTCATCCCTCTCTCTGTCGCCCATCCTTTGATAACTCCTACTAGCTTTATCTTCCATAGAAATATCAATCAAAGATAAGTCAAATTGATTTTGCCTTCTTTTTCTACCTTAATGGATCTGCCCATTCTAACAGTTGAGTTCGATTTAATTTAATTGGATTTGTAAATTAATTAATTACTATAAATCATAATTATTATCATATTTTATCAATTATAATATATTAAAATCAATAATTATAATTTTATCAATTAGCATAAATTAAAATCAATTAATGAATTACTATATCTATATAAATACATTATAACTCATAACATTTATACTATTCCTAGAACAATTAATTTCCAAAAAAACCATTAAGAAAGACGATATCATTTAACGAAGATCCAATTTCCAAAAACTTTTCACAAAAACAACATTGTTTTTTGCACACTTCATGGATAGTTTTGACTTTGCACAATCTACTTTAACCCTATTACTCATATCTCTATATGCCTTCCATTCTTCATCTCTCTACCCGCCCATCCCTTGATCGCCTTTAACCCTATTACTCCTAACTCTATCTGCCTTCCATTTCTTCATACCTCTCCTCATCGCCCATCCTTTGATAACCCCTACTACCTTTATCTTCCATAGAAATATCAGTCAAAGATGAGTCAAATTGATTTTGCCTTCTTTTTTTACTTTAATGGATCTACCCATTCTAATAGTTGAGTTCGATTTAATTTAATTGGTTTTATAGATTAGTTAATTAATTACTATAAATCATAATTATTACCATATTTTATCAATTATAATATATTAAAATCAATCATTATAATTTTATCAATTAACATAAATTAAAATCAATTAACATAACTTTATGAATTACCATATCTGTACAAAATACATTATAACTCACAACACTTATATTATTCCCAGAACAATTAATTTCCATAAAAAACCATTAAGAAATACGACGCCATTTAACAAACATCCAATTTTCAAAAACCTTTCACAAAAACAACATTGTTTTTTTCACACTCTATGGATAGTTTTGACTTTGCATGATCTACTTTTACTCTATTACTCATATCTCTATATGTCTTCCATTCTTCATCCCTCTACCCGTCGCCCATCCCTTGATCACCTTTAACCCAATTACTCATGTCTCTATTTGCCTTCCATTCTTCATCCCACTCCTTGTCACCCATCCTTTGAGAACCCTTACTAGCTTTATCTTCCATAGAAACATTAGTCAAAGCTGGGTCAAATTGATTTTTCCTTCTTTTTCTACCTTAGTGGATCTACCCATTCTAAATAGATGTTATAAAATCGAGAATGTACAATGCTTGGTAGACATTTTTGGTTCTTCATTAAAGGACTTTCAACTTGCCCTGTTGAAGTAGAAAGATCTAAGTGGGAGTTTATTAAGAGTGTCCAATATTCTCAAGTTGTACCTACTTATGAGCTTTTAGAACCTTTGAAGTGAAGATTCCTAGAGCCTAAAAAATCAGGACTAAATATCTTCCATGGAAACATCAGTTGAAGTTGAGTCAGATTGATTGGAGCCAAAAGATAAACAAGGCAAAAGGCTCAAAGGAGGCAAGGAATCGATGCCATTGTTCAATTAAGCACCACCACTAGGTAAAAGGAAAAAAAACACAAAAACCCACATGCACACTAATAAATCACATTACATACATCGAGTTCTCCTTACTTACTTGATTCAAATTTCTTGTTGTTGTAGTTGATAAATTGTTATGTATTTTCTATGCTCTACCTAATGCACAAACATTTTTCTGTATCAATCATTAATTAATTATGAATCTCTTCATAATTTTTTTCTCAATTCCTAACTCATTATCTTTGATTAGCTCTCCTTTTTTAGTTCACTAAATGACATGTCAGTACTATATTCATCTATACAAAAAAAGTAATAATATAAAAAACTCAATGCTCTTCATCAACATAAAGTTTCAAAAGCTAATTTAGGCATTGCTACATTAAAAACTCGTTTCAATTTCTGTCAAAATCTAAGACACCATCATTGAAGTGTTTGACCTGGTTTTGCAAATCCTTTAATTTTATCTACAACAAATGCTACTGACATTATGGTCAATAAAATTTTATGAAAAAGGATTAGACTCAAACCTTTCTTAGTCATAACTCATAAGAAAGTAATTTGAGGAATTTAGTCCTTTGACTATATGGTCGTTTTCAATAATCTATAGATTAAAATTTGAGATAATTTGAAAGTGTTGTGGAGTTTCATTTTGATAAAAAAAAGCTCAAAATATTTACTGTTTCACTTTGAATGCCTTTCAATCTATCATGGCCAGTGCTTGCCCTTTGCTCTGTGTTCTGGCTATAGGTGTTGGTTCATTGTTTATGTGGCGTTATCTATTTGCGAATGAAATTACTACTATGTCCTAATATATTTTCATGTAGCTTCTGTCTTTTTATATTTTTTTGGCAAATTTCTCCTTTTGATACTGATGCTGAGTTGTTTAATAGGTTAGAGAATTGATGCTTATCTGAGGTGGTTGGTGGTGTATTAATGAAGTGTGTCAATGCTTTTTAATATTTTGACATTGTTGTCCCTTTAATAAGTTTAGCTATATGTCCATCCTTTGTGGATTCATGCCTTTTTTTTTTTTATCTTATGCTTAGTCAATTTCAAACTTTCAATGTCTTTTTCTTCTTGTAATTTGATTTTCTTTTTTTTTTTCCCTAACTTTATCCTTTCTGCTTCTTTTCCTTTCTCTTTTTCTTCTTCTTTGTTTTGTTTTCTATCATAGTACCCAACCTTTCTCATCTTTTGTTCATTTTTTTGATTATTACATTTTTATTTCCTATTTTTTTACTTTTATAATTATTTTGAATATTTTTTTAATTTTTTTTGTCTTTCACATCGTGGCTGTTTTCAAATGTTGTTATGGTTTCTAGTATTCTTAATCAAAAAGTTTACAAAGCGTTTGTTACTTTTAATGGTTTTACATTTATTTATTTTGGTTATCTTTGTTGAACAACTTTTTTTTTTGTGTTGTCTACCTTTGTTTCCATGGTATTATATGTTGTGTCAAATTTCATTTCCATTGTAGCAATTTTCCTGGATCTAATTTTCTTGGTGGTTGTTTTATAATAAATAGGTTTTAGTTTTAGGCTTTGTTTGTTGAATTGGGCTTCCAACTTTTGGGATGAGATTTTATGTATTAATCGTGTGGTTGGCCTTTTAAAATGATATTAAAATTAGTTTTGGGTTGGGGTTTTTGTATTAGTATAAAACATATTTATAAATGTAGACATTTTATTTGATTTATTTTTATAATTATTTTGAAATGGAAAATCTCTGCCACTGATTGCATGCTTCTTAACTATCCATGTGGTAGTTTGAAAATTGCTTTGTCATATCTAGTGATTGATTTGTTACCACATCTTCTTTATGGTTGTCCTTTGTTTAGAAGGCTTGGTAGGTTAATCTCCCTCATTTAAGAGAGTTGATATAATACATTTTTAATCATTATAATTGTCTTTGTATATGTCCATGCATCAGTATTTGTTATCTTGCATTTTACAGTGCTTTTATTGGTTGATTAGTTTTTTTACTCTTTAAGTATGATGATGATGCAAGTCTTATATATATATATATATATATATATATATATATATATTGTACATATTTCCATTCCAGCTACACAATGTGCATAAAATCTGTTTGCAATTAGTGTGTTGGTGTAATGCCCGTAATTAGGAGATATAAGTTATGCTATTGGTTAATGGGAAATGGGGGATTAAGTGGAGTTTTGAGATGTTGAGAGTGACTGAAATATGATATTTCAAGCCTATGACAATAGGTGTCACGACCGTGAATATCGGATTTTAGTGCACAGCCGTGATGAGGTTCTTCACAGCCGTGAAAAATTGCTTCACAACTGTGAAGGAGAGGCTTATGCCCATGAAAGAGGAGTCACAACCATAAAGCCTGGGCAGAAAGAGCTGGTGAGACACTCACATTTTTCTCTCTGCCATTCCCATTGAATCTGCTCCCCACTCCCTGTTAACCAACCTAACACGCCATATGCATTTTCTCCTTTCTCTAAAGCTCTTCTTTTTCCATTGTTAAAGCTTGGAGAGGGTTGTTTCTATAAGTGAGGGAAAGAGCGAGAGGGAGAAAGTTGTGGGTTACAAAGGGAAAACTTAGTTTTTCTTTTCTAGACCTTGGTTCATTTTTCAAAAGCTAAAAAAGACTTTTTTTCATCTTGCTAGGGCCTGGAGAAAGTGTTGGAAGTCCATATCAAGGGAGAGGAAACTTTAGGCAATATACATCCTAGGTGTAAGGTTTATACATAACAACACTTAAGGCCATTACATTGTGTTTTTCAATGTTATTTGCTTTAAAGGTATGTTTTAGGTAATAAATGAGTAGATAAATGACAAAATGTAGGGATGATATGCATGATGGGATTTGGTATGAACATGGTTAAATTGCTATGTTTGAGGAAATTTTTTGATTAATATTGATGATTAGAAATGATATAATCGTGATAAATAGCTTGAATGCATGCTGGAATATTGATAGAGTGGCTGACATTGGTCAACCATAGTGAGTATTGCATGTGGAATTGGGATGATTTGTGATGCTTTGTTTTTCTGGAAAAATTCCAAATTCATGACCGTGAAAGATGGGTTCACGGTCGTGAATGTCATGAGATGCATTCTTGTTGCTGAAGTAGACCTGTAAATAGGTGATCACAACCGCAAATATGTGCTGATTCACTAGTTGAATCACAGCCTGTGTCAGGGGAGACTGCTCGTGAAATGGTGCTTCACGGCCGTGAATGGTTATTCACGGGCATGAAGCTGTTTATGATGAAAAATTTATATGTTTGGTTTTGAATCAGATTTGATTCATTGGGAGGTGGTAAACCTTGGATGCATGCTATAGCATGGCATGAAAATATATGATTGTAGAAACCATGAAATTTATATAAAATATGGTAATGAATAATATAAATGTGTGTATGATAATATTGTAAGCCCAATACTCTGACTAAGACTAGAGCTATGGTAGATTGCATGGCATTGAAGGAAGAGTTCGGTACTGAGTGACCTATGTTAGTTATATATCTGAAGGCCTAGAGGTTAGCGGACCAGAGCGCTTAGTGAGTTATATATTTTAAGGCCTAGATGCGAACTAGAGCACCTCGGTGGGTTTTATATATATTTGAAGGCCTAGAGGTTAGTAGACCACGGTGCCTCAGTGGGTTTAGTTATCCATATCCATTTTAGTCTAGTTATGAGTAGGTGGGCAAAGGCAAGATAAATAAACAAATTGTTATGTGTGAAAAATACGTGTATGACACAAAGAGATTATTTGAGTTGCCATGTAGTGTTGTGCATTATATATATATATATATATATATATATATATATATATATATATATAATCTTAATGGCATGTCATGTAGTATACGAGCTAGTGCATGTGCAGACTTTGAGGTAAGTTGTTATAATAGTTCAGTGAGTATATCATGCATATTATTTATATTTGTTGTATGCTTTGCACGTTGTTATGTACCACTAGGATCTAGTTGCTTAGCGTATGGATTTTCCATATGCAGGTTTGGAGCTTAGAGGAGAACCGATAGATGAAGGATGTCCAGTGATCAGAGTCGAGGATATTCATTCTAGGTGGTGGTACACTATTGTATCAATATTTTTGATTGTCTTGTTATGGGTTGGGTAGTTATAGCTTTACATGCTATATTTCAGAGATATATATATTTATAACTACTCATTTTGTAAAACTTTGGGCTTGTGTATACCCGTATGTTTTGTATTAAAATTTTATTTTATTGATATCTCTTTCATGTTTTAAGAATTCTTTTATTTTATTAAGTCATCATGACCATGGTGCATGAAAATTTTTAAAATTTCGACATTTTAACTCATTTTCATTGTAAATATTTTGGTATAATTGGGTTTAGTCTTAATTATATCAAAGGGTGTTACATTTAGTGGTATCAGAGCTTAGGTTTAGGCGGTTTTGAACCTAGGTGGGATGGGTGTATCACGTGTGTGAGTGTTATTCTATATGACTCTGATATGGGCTATTCTCTATGAATGTGTAGGATAAAGAACGAAAATAGAGATGAGATGCGTGATGCGACCGAGAGTAACAATCCTCCAAATGTTGAGGCTTAAAATCAACTAAGCCAAACTAGTGTACAAGGGCCAGTTAGAGCATCTCATTTATTGCAGCTGATGGATGGTTAGTCGGATCAGACACGAGATCTGTTGATGCAAAATCTTGTTGCTTTGCTATAGCGGTTAGTACAGGCTATGTCGCTGCCACCTCCTTAGTCACGATCGAGATGTATAGTTCAAATAGACCGATTGAGAAAGTATGGGGCTATGGAGTTCATCGGTGGTATTGAGGACGATCTGGCAGCTGTTGAGTTTTGGTTAGAGAGGACCAATAGGGTCTTAAAGGAGCTAGTTTGTGCTAAGGAGCACAAGGTTTGGTGTGTTATTTCACTTCTCTAGGAGCATGCCTATGATTAGTGGAAATCGGTTTTGTAGAAACCACAAATTCCAGAACCAATTACTTGGGAGTTCTTCATAGCAAAGGGGCATATACATATGAGAAAAAAATGAGAGTTTATGAACCTATGATAGGGAAACATGACCGTGACAGTTTATGAGAGAGAGTTTACCCAGTTGAGCAGGTATACGACCGGTATCATTAATTATCGCCGGTTTGAGGACGATATGAGAGATGAGATCGGGTTTCATGTGATCTCACAACAATATGAGGACTTCGTGAGGTTGGTATCTTCTTCCATTTTTATAGAAAAAAGGATAAAGCTAAAGGGAACAGAGGAGTGTGCCAGAAGAGATTTCAGAGAGTTAATGTATAGTGCTGCACAGACATCGATCAAGAAGGCTCACACTACTTCTGGATCCTTCAAGTCTAGGGGACATGGATAGGGTCAGGGTCATACGGGGTACACCAGGTAGGTGCCATATGCAGTGACAGTTTCCACTATTGTTAATAGTCAGTCCTAGACACAGAGAGAGACAGTACCACAGTGTACAGTGTGTGGGAGGATGCATAGAAGAAAGTGTTGGGGATGCACTAGGTTTTGCTTTAGGTGTGGGTCCTGAGATTATTTTAAGAGAGACTACCTATTACAGATAGTGGAGGCTCCCACTCATACTCAGGGTTCAACATCGACATAGGCGAGTTAGGGACAGGTCAGTTCAGGAAGAGGTGGATCTAGATCGACCGTATCAAGGACAGTGAACATGACATGACCGAGTAGAGCACCAACGAGGGCCTATGCTATAAGGGTCAGAGAGGATCTGAGTTTATCAGACGTGGTTGTTGGTACATATCTTCTCTTTGACCCAGTTTTAATTCTTATATATGTACTAACATAGTTAAGTAGTATAATGTGTGAGCAGAAAGCTTAGATTATGAGATAGAAATGACTAGCCTTTTGGGATATAGCATAATGGTAAATCAGGTGTATAAGAATTGTCCGATTATGGTTCAAAGGATAAAGTTCATGGTAAACTTGATAGAGTTGCCCTTTTATGAGTATGATGTTATCCTGGGTATGGATTGACTATCTCGGCATGGTGCAGTAATGGACTGCAGGATGAAGATGGTAGAGTTGAAAACATCGAAAGATGAGATAGTGGTTGTTCAGGGGGAAAGATCCTCACAAAAAATGAGGATCATCTCCATGATGAAAGCACAGAAGATGATCAGAAAGGGGTGTGAGGCCTATTGACTCACGTGATTGACAACATAGGGGAGAGTCTATATCATAGGGATATTCCAGTAGTAGAGGAATTCCCATATGTGTTTTTAGATGAGTTACCAGGGTTGCCTCCGGAAGGAGAGATAGAGTTCTCAATTGAGATTACTCCGCGTATAGCTCATATATTAGTGATACCATATCAAATGGCTCCATCAAAGATGAAGGAGTTAAAGGCATAGTTATAGGACTAGATAAAGGGTTCATCAGACTGAGTGTATCTCTATAAGGTGCATCGGTATTGTTTGTCAAGAAGAAAGATAGGTCTATAAGGTTGTGCATAGACTACAGGCAATTGAACAAGGTGATCGTTAAGAATAGGTATCCATTACCATGGATTGATGATCTTTTCAATTTGTTGTGAGGTGCAGGGATATTCTCTAAGATTGACTTGAGATCGGGGTACCATCAGTTGAGAATCAAGGTGAGCGATGTAGAAAAGACAACCTTTAGATCTAAGTATGGTCATTATGAGTTTTTGGTTATGCCCTTTGGGTTGACCAATGCTCTGGCAACTTTTGTGGATCTGATGAATTGGATCTTCAGACCATTTTTGGATTAGTTTATCATGGTGCTCATAGACGACATCTTGGTGTATTCAAGAAATAGGAATGAATATGAGCAACATTTGAGAACAATTTTGCAGACTTTTAGGGAGAAGAAGCTATATACCAGGCTCTCTAAGTGTGAGTTTTGGCTAGATGAGGTTACCTTTCTTGAGCATATGATATCGACTGATGGGATTAGAGTGGATCTAAGCAAGGTCGAGGCGATCTTGGTTTGGAAACCCCCACAGAATGTTATCGAGATCAGAAGTTTTCTTGTCTTAGCAGAGTAATACAGAATGTTCATCAAGGGGTTTTCCATGATTGCTTCTCTATTGCCTAGGTTGTTGCGGAAGGATATCAAGTTTGACTGGATATGGAGAAATGGCAGAATAGTTTTGATCAATTTAAGAGTCTTTTGATGGAAGCTCCAGTATTGACACTACTAATTATGGACAAGGAATATGTGGTTTACAGTGATGCAACACACAACGGATTGGGTTGCATGTTAATGGAATAAGGGAAAGTTATTGTTTGTGCCTCTAGATAGTTAAAGCCTCATAAGAAAAACAACCTGATGCATGATATAAAATTAGCAACCATTGTCTTTGAATTGAAGATATGACATCATTATGTATATGGAGAGAAGTATTATATCTACACTGATTATAAGAGTTTGAAGTATATTTCTACACAACGAGATTTGAATTTAAGATAGAAAATATGGTTAAAGTTGATAAAGGATTATGACTATGTAATTGATTATCATCCAGGGAAGACTAATGTGGTGGCTGATGCACTCAGTAGAAAGACTGTGGCAGAGTTGCACATCCGACCAACCTTGAATCAAGATATTAGAGATGCACAAAAGCTTGATGTAAAGCCTATAGGATTGGTCATTTTAGTCTCTAAGGGGGAGAGACCTGGGTTCTTAGTCGAGCCAGATGGTAGTTTACATTACCAGGGTAGGTTATGTGTACCAAAGATCTCAGAGTTGAGACAAAGGATTATGAGAAAGGCCTATGATATGAAATTTTCAATGCACTTAAGCAGTAACAAGATGTATTAGAACTTGAAAGAGGTGTATTGGTGGTCAGGGATGAAGAAAAATATCATAGAATTCACAATTAGATGTCTTACATGTCAACAGGTAAAGACCAAATATCAGGTACCTTCAGGGTTATTATAGCATATCACAATTCCGGTATGAAAATGGGAGAGAATCATTATGGATTTCATGATTGGATTGCCATTGATATTGAGAAAATACGATGTTGTATGGGTGATTATGGATAGGTTAACGAAGTTGACACATTTCTTACCTATTCGGAAAGACTATCCTTTAAACCGGTTGGCAGAGTTGTATGTGAATGAGATAGTGCATCTAAATGGAGTTCCAGTCTCCATCATTTCGGATAGAGATCCACAGTTCACATATCAGTTTTGGGGTAGTCTACAGCGAGCCTTGGCTACCAAGATCAATTTCAGCATGACTTTTCATCCTCAGACAGATGGTCAGTTGGGAAGAGTTATTTAGATCTTAGAAGACATTATGATATATTGAGCATTTGAATTTAAGGGAAGTTGGGATAGATATCTATCGTTAATGGAGTTTGCATACAACAACAATTACCAATCCAGTATTCAAATGGCTTTATACGAGGCACTTTACAGTAGAAAGTGTCGAACATCATTGTGTTGGGCTAAGCTCAGTGAGAGAAAGTTAGTGGGGCTAGATCTAGTATAAGAGATAGAAGAGAATGTGAAGATCATTAGAGATCAATTGAAAGCAGCTTCCAATAGACAAAAATCCTATGTCGACCTCAAGAAAAAGGACATTAGTGGGAGACAAGGTGTTTCTTAAGGTATCTCTATGGAATAAGGTTCTCAGATTTGGGAAGAAGGGCATGTTGAGCCCTAAGTTCATTAGACCTTATGATATTCTAAAGAGGATCGAACCGGTGGCATACAAATTTGCCTTGCCACCAGAGTTGAGTTTGATACACAATGTCTTTCATGTATTTGTATTGAGGATGTATTGGTCAGATTCTTTTCATATCATCACAACTGAGAGCATAAAATTGAGATCAAATTTGTCTTACAAAAAAAAACCAGTTAAGATTTTAGTGCAAGAGGTTAAAGAGCTTAGGAATAAGCGAGTTCTGATGGTGAAAGTGTTATAGAAGAGCCATACTGTTAAAAAAGCAACATAGGAAAGGGAGGATGCGAATGGGCTTAGTAACACTCATAATTAGTGCATATAAGTTATGTTATTGGTTAGTGGGAAATGAGAGATTAAATGGAGTTTTGAGATATTGAGAGTTGTTGGAATATGATGTTTCACGTCTGTGACAATGGATGTTACAACTGTGAATATCATGTTTTAGTGCAAAACCGCGATGAGGTTCTTTATAGCCATAAAGAGTTGCTTCCCAATTGTGAAGGAGAGGCTCACTCCTATGAAAGATGAGTCACGATAGTGAAAACTGGACAGACAGAGTTGGTGAGAAAGTCACATTTTTTTCTCTGCCATTCTTTTTAAATCCGCTCTCCACTTCCTGTTAACCAACCTAATATGCCATATGCATCTTTTCCTTACTCCAGAGCTCTTCTTCTTCTATTGTTCAAGCTTGGAGAGGGTCGTTTCCATAAGTAAAGTGAGGGAAAAAGTGAGAAGGAGAGAGTTGTGGGTTATAAAAGGAAAGCTTGGTTTTTCTTTTCTGGACCTTGGTTCATTTTTCAAAAGCTAAAAATGACATTTCTTCATCTTGCTATGTCCTAGAGAAAGTGCTAGAAGTCCATCTCAAGGGAGAAGATAAGCTTGAAGAGATCAAGCTTTAGCCAATCTCCATCCTATGTGTAAGATTTCTACATAACAACATTTAAGGCCATTACATTGTGTTTTTCAGTGTTTTTTGCTTTAAAGGCATGTTTTAGGTGATAAATGAGTAGATAAATGACAAAATGTGGAGTTGATATGTATGATGGGAATTGGTATGAACATGGTTAAATTGACATGTTTGAGGAATAATTCTGATTAATATTGATAATTAGAGATGATATAGTGGTGATAGATAGCTTGAATGCTTGTTGGAATATTGATATGGTGGCTGACATTGGTCAACCGTAGTGAGTATTGCACTTCAAATTGACAGGATTTATGATGCTCTATTTTTCTGGAAAAATTTCCAGATTCACGGCCGTGAAAGGTGGGTTCATGGGCATGAATCTCATGAAATGCATTCTTGTTGCTGAAGTAGATCCGTTCATGGGCAACTTCACTATTGGATTCACATTTGTAAAGGGGTGATCACCGCCGTGAACATGTGATGATTCATGGGTTAAATCATGGCTTGGGTCATGGAGGGGAGTACCCGTGAAGTGGTGTTTCACGGCGAAGCTGTTTATGATAAAAAATTTATATGTTTAGTTTTGAATCAGTTGATTTAATGGGAGGCAGTAGGCCTCGGATGCATGCTATAGCATGGTATGGAAATATATGATTATAGAATTCATGAGATTTATATAAAATATGGTAATGAATAATATGAATGTATGTATGATAATATTGTAAACCCAATACTTTGACTAAAACTAGAGCTATGATAAATGATATGTCATTGAGGGGAGAGTTCGGTACCAAGGGACCTATGTAATGACCCAAATACCAAGTTAGTCATAAACTGGATAAAAAATACACCCGTGTATGAAAAATATTTTATTTGATTATCGAAAAATATAGATTATGACTAGTCCGGGGATAAAATTTGGAGTGAAAATGAGGTCAAATAAATCCTCAAAAGTCAAAACTAAAAAAAGGGACTCGGTTTAATTAAATAGTTGGTTGACCGTATTTTGATTGGGCTATGAAAAATAGAAAAATAAATTCAAAAATTTATTTTAAGACATGAATAGACTCTAAATAATATTTAGGATTTTTTAACAGTGAAAAAAGAATTTTACGGTAACACTGAAAATGTAATTATCAGTACGGTTTGAGTGAGCTAGACAGAAAATGAACTCCAATTGAGTTACAAATTTTTGTGTAGATACATAAAAATATTTTATAAATTATGGAATCAAATTTGTGTGAAATTGAGCTTGAAAAGTGAGAAAATTAATTTATAGTGCATAATTGAGCCTAAATGGGTTAGACTTTCTTTAGCCCAAGCCCACCCAACTTAGACCACTATAAATATACCCAAATTTTCAGAATTTTCTAGAGAGAATTTTGCTTCATCTCCTTCCTCTCCTCTCTTGCTTGGCCGAACCATCCTCCATTGTTCTTCTTCAAAATTTCTTTAATTTGTTTCACTGTTTACACCAAAATCAATCACCTAAAAATAATTTCAGCATCTCTAGTAGCTAATAGAAGTTTTTGCTCTTCAATTGGTGGGCTAGAGTGGAAGGAAATCAAAAGAGAAAAGTTAGGATAACAATTTGAGGTAAGTGAAATTTATAATTTTATATTAGTTTAATGGTTCAAATAAGTAGTTTAAGGTATGTAAATGATAAATATGAAGTTTTTTTAAGTTAAGAAAGCAAAATAATGGTGGATTAATGAAGGAAATTTTTTTGGCATTGGTAGTTTCAAGAGAAGGTGAAAGTGCTTCTAAGGGAAAGGCTAAGGAAAAGGAAGTTTAGGAGCACCAAAGTAAGAAATTAAGGTTAGTGATTCCAAAATCTACTTATTTCCACTAAGCAGGATTTAAGGTTATTGAAATTTAGAAATTTGTGTGTTTTGCATATAATTGCTAATTAATGCTTAAAACATGATTAAGGAATTATGAAAAATGAATTATAATGGTTACTTTCAATTAAAAAAATTAATTAGTTGAAATTGTAAAATATGACCTTATTATGTGAAAAATGAATATTAAGGAATAAATACATTTTATTGTAATATTATGATACATATGGAATAATGAATGTATAAATTAGTAAAATGAATAATTAGAAGGTGAAAGAAAAATTTTAATGATGAAAAATAATTATAGGCTGAAATATGAAGAAAAAAATTAATATTTTCCTTATTAATTAAATGAAAATTTAGTCATGAATTCCAAGGAAATATGATTTTGAGTGTGCTTAGATTTATTGAGAATTTTTAAATGATATATTGAATAATTTTCTAATCATTGATTTTATTATGCCTGAAATGAAAAATAATAATTAAAGTATGTTTAGTGATGCTTAATAACTTAATTGAATATTCATAATAAAATATTGATATATTAGAATGGACAGTATGAAAAAATTTTGGTAGTGAGATATTAAGTGATTAATAATGTAAAAATAATGGAGTGTATGAATTTAATGGAAATTGAATTAAAGGAATAAAATAATGCCCTTAGTTATTTTTCTGATGGTTAAATCTAGCACATGATACAATTGACTAGTCATAAGGACACCATTACTGGGATGCGGGTCATGACGACTTGCTTATATAGGCCAATAATGGTCCACTTCAGTGATATTGATACAATGATTTCGTGTACAGTACAGTGTTCAGGTGGTTTTTCGGGATTATTGGAACCCTCAAGGCGTAGAGGAATATAGGTCAGGGGTGGATGGCGAATGAGAGGTGGGCAACCCCTCTACTTTCTATTATATTAGTCAAGTGGAGGAACCAACTGGATAGTCACCCATCACACGGCTCTCACTCAAACCCAACCTGTGGTGGATCCATTGGATTAAAATTAGGGGAAATGTTAATAAAAGTAGTAAAAATGAATAATATGATAAAAATGACTTAAGCGAAAAATAGGATAAAAATGAAAAATGTGAAAAATGTGAGAAAAATAATAAAAGTAAAAAATACTTGAAAAATGATAAATATAATAAAAATGATAAATATGAAAAATGTGAGAAGAATGAGATAAGTGATAAATTTGATAAATATGATAAAAATAATAAAATGATATAATAATAATAATAATAATAATAAAAATAATAATAATAATGATAAAAGTAGTAATTGTGATAAAGGAAAAAAAATAAAATATATAGTAAAATTAAAAAAAATGAGAAATAAGTGGAATAAAATGTTAAATTATGTAGTTAAAAAGAAAATAAATGAAAAATAAAGAAGTTAGTGGAAAAAGTGTAAATAAATATAAAGTAATGGCAAAATTGTAAATAAATAAAATTTTAGTAACCAAAGTGGAATTTGTGTAATCAAATAGAAGATTGAAAAAATAATAATAAAATATGTTGTCCAGATATTTAGCCAAGAAGGGGGGTTGAATTGGAGTTTTAAAAATTAAACTTTAAGGTGCGGAAATAAACAATTAATTTTAAGAGGGATAGAGATAATTTAACACACAGATTTATAGAGGTTCGGGTGTTAACAAATCCTACTCCTCTCCCCAATCGCAATTGGGAGTTTCACTAACACACTAAGTGTTACAATGGAGTTTTACAAGCTCACACCCAACTATAGTGTTTCTCACAATGGCTCACACCTAACCCAGAAATCTCTTGTGTTTTAATGGCTCACACAATAACCAATTTCTTGTGTTTTACAGGCTCACACAACAACCTACACTTTGTGTTTTACAGGTTCACACAAACAACCTACACTTTGTGTTTTACAGGCTCACACGAACAACCTACACTTTGTGTTTTGCAGGTTCACACAACTAACCCTTACAAGTGTTTTACTCTTAACCCAGAACTACCCAAAGCTCACTTGAGTAAAGATTACAGAGAGAACCACTTATAAATCTTTATTGCTCAAATATGAGGAGCAGAAAGATTTTTACAGAGAATAGATTTGTTCTCAAAGTATGAAAGTACAATATAGCTTGTGATTTTGAAGCATATGCTAATCTTTTATTTTTCTTATTATCCTCTTGTTCTTAATGCATAAATGACTTCCATTTATACTCCCATGGCTGAATATAGCCGTTGGGGTGCATTAAATAAGAAACTAGCCGTTGTACCAACCAAAAAATCGCGCATGACATTTTTCTCTTTCATTGTTCACGGACGTTACTATGCTTGTCACGGGGGTGACAGTTCTTTCCAAGCCGTGACTGAAGTGGTGACCTTGGTCGTGAAGCTCTCTGGAATGTTTTGACATATTGAGTCACGGGCGTGACATACTCATTCACAGGCGTGACAATCTTCCCAGCTGTGATCCAAGTGGTGACTCTGGTCGTGAAGCTCTCTGGATGAAATTTCATGAATCTTCACGGGGTGACACCTTTATTCACGGGAGTGACTGAAATGCTTACTTCACGGTTTGTTTTTCCTTCATGGCCGTGAACTTAAAGTGTTGGTTTTGGTAATGGTTAGCTTTCTTCACGGGAGTGACTCCTAGAGTCACGATAGTGAACATGCTACTACTTGAATTTTGTTTCTTAAGGATTATTCTTCCAATTCTCCATTCTTGCTATTTTAATTCATGTCCTGTATAATATACTTACAAAAACAAGTATGTTAAATACAATATTGCTATATTATTTGTTATTATCAAAATGACAGAAATACCCTTCAAGGTTTAACAATCTCCCCCTTTTTGATGGTGACAAATAATTTAGCAATATGTGATTTTTGAGAAGTCTCCCCCTCAAAATATACTTAGGATAAAAAAAAATTATAATGTGCAAGAATAGTAAATAATGATGTAACATTAAACTAGATTTTAAGTATATGCAAGTTTATATGAGAAGTATATCCAATACATACCATAATTCCTTTTTAAGACATGAAGTATATGTAAAGTATATTTAAGGTATATCATGATATATTTTTATTTGTAACTTGCTTTAAGGTATATGCAAAGTATACTTAGGGTATATCTAAGGTATATAAAAACTCAAATTTCCAATTATATACTTTTCATATGAAATGTTGAATCAAGATTTTTAAACCATTTCAAAGTCAATTCACTTTTTGATTCACAATTCTTATATTGCTAGTTTGATACCATTCTCCCTTATCATATATAACCTATCATATATTGCTAGTTTTCTCCCCCTTTTGTCATCAATCAAAAAGGATTTGAAGATTGAAGTAAACAAAAAAAACAAATAAATATATCATAAAAGAAAGGAAATTTAAGATTTCCTACACAACCAAATATAAAAAATGACAAACAAGCTAAAAACGATCAAATTTAGGCTACACTCTAGCCTATCTCCTAGCCAGACATCCTATCACGAAGCCTAGCTACTTCAGCCTCAAGGCTGTCCATCCAAGACTCCATGAAGTCTTTGAGGTTCTCCAACCTCTCATCCATGGAAGTCTGCAGCTGCTCAAAACGTGGTGCCAAGAGGTCGACCACCTGCTGCGCTAAGGATGGTGTGGAAGCTGAGGACTGTCCAATGTCCTGCTCGACTGCTGGAGGTGCTTCCTCAATCCGATCCCTCTTTTTCTGCTGGACTCCCTGGAGGCCTGCTTTAAAATCCTCCGTGTCATTATCTTCCTAGATAATCTCTCCAGCAATGTCAGTGAAGCGGTAGAAAATATCGTTCTGAAAAACGATTTTGACAGCTGCTCCCATCTTGATGAATGACTCGACATCCAGCCTATCTCGAGGATGTGCAGGAATGATGTTGAAGTGATGGTCATCCAGCTTCAAATAATTGAGCTTCACTGCAATATGGGTGACATATGCCCCAATCAAAATATCTCATGTGGGCTTGGTGGAATAGAGAGAAGATGGTTTGCAAACCATCTAAAAAGTGCCACTGTGACTCCCCTGCGAGCCATCTCAAGGAGGAAGATCTCTGAATTTCTGATTGTTCCATTACTTTCTCCCCTATCAAAAATGCTATAGGTTAGGAACCTATGCAAATACCTGTGTACTGGGGTCCTGAGATGTGTGCTATTAGTTTTCTTGACATCCCAGCTGCAGCCGGTGCCAAAATGTGTCCAGGCTGGAGGAGCAAAGAATTCTACCTCAATCTCATTTAGAATGCCATCAGATGGTAGGTTGAACAATTCTCCAAATGCGATGGCGCTGAGGGTGTTAGGATTATTGCAGAGTTGGAATTTCACCACTCCAGTAGGTGAAACCTGCAAGGTGCTGAGAAATTCCAGCGTTGGCTCCCTTAGAGTCAGCTGATGAATTTCAACAAACTCTTTGAGATGACAGGCTTGTAGTTGCTCTGTCATAGCCATCTCAAGCCCGAGACTACGGACTATCTTCCAATCGAAGGACCTTGATGATAAAAGAGGTCTCTTCTTCAAAGTTGCATACCGAGGATGGCAATTCTCCGGAATGATGTTCATTAGGTAATCTGAATACCTCTTAGGTGCATGGGACTTCTTTCTCTTTCCCTTAGATGAAGCAGATTCCATATTTGAAGAAATTTGTTGATGGAGTTGAAAATAATTTTGACAGAAAATTTGATGTAAAACCCTAGAAATGTATGATTTCTGCTGAAGATTCGAACTTCTGGTGGTATTTATAGTGAAATTTCAAGTCTTTGGGGTCGGAATCTTCAATGTCTTAATGAATGAGAGTAAATGAGAGCGGTTTTGGGAGATGAGGAGTTGAAATGAAGGTTATAACTGGCTGTTTTCTTATATTATCGATACATTCACGGGCGTGACTTATGGTTTCACGGGCGTGAATGGTCGTGTTCACGATTTGCTGAAGGAGTGTTTCACCCTTGAATAAAGGCGTGAATATGTTCACGGGCGTGAATATGTTCACGGGCGTGAATGATCATCGGTCACGGGGGTGAATAATTGGTCACGGGCGTGAACTGTTGAATTTCATTACTTATGCCCGTGAAGCAAGACGTGACACAAGGCGTGAAAGCTTCTGTGAGTTTTTGGGGTGTAATTGTTCACGGGAGTGAAAATTCGTCACGGGCGTGAAAGTCCATTTTCACGGGCGTGACTCAAGCCGTGAAACTAAGTTTCACCATTTGAAGCTGTGAATCATGTCGTGAACCAAAGTCGTGAACGACACTGTGTCTTTGGGCCACTTAAGTCACAGGCGTGAATATATGTCACGGGCGTGATGCTTCCTAAAATTTTCATCAAATTGAAATCAAGTTCTACAACAAGACTAAATCATTTCAAAAAAGATTCTACTTCTTAAAACATGAATTCTCATCAAAATTTCTATCTTATAACTTGTGATATGATTTAAGATCAACAATTAAAATTTAATATTCTTGCAATCACAAGGTTAATCCATCAATCATACCTAGTTCTCTTTTAATGAAATTAAATCTTTCTTCATTTAGAGACTTAGTGAAAATATCTACTAATTGATTTTCCGTGCTTATAAATTCTAATTCAACATCTCCATATTGAACATGATCTCTAATGAAGTGGTGTCTAATGTCAATATGTTTGCTTCTAGAGTGTTGAATAGGATTCTTTGAAAGATTTATGGCACTAGTGTTGTCACATTTTATAGGTATATGGTTCATCTCATGACCATAGTCCTTAAGTTGTTGTTTCATCCATAGAATTTGTGTACAACAGCATCCAACTGCTACATATTCAGCTTCAGCAGTTGAGAGAGCAACTGAAACTTGTTTCTTGCTAAACCAAGAAACCAAACATTCTCCAATGATGAAGTGACAAGTACCTGAAGTAGTTTTCCTATCCAAAAGACTACCAGCATAGTATGCATCTGAATATCCTATAATATAAAAAGATGAATTCCTAGGATACCATAAACTTAGATGCAATGATCCATGTAAATATCTTAAAATCCTTTTTACAACATTTAAATGAGATTCTTTAGGACATGATTGAAATCGTGCACATAAGCAAACACTATGCATAATATTGGGTCTAGAAGCAGTGAGATATAAAAGTGATCCGATCATACCTCTATAAAGCTTTTCATTAATGCTCTTACTCTTTTCATCTTTATCCAATTTCGTTGATATGCTCATAGGAGTCTTGGCATTTTTGCATCCTTCCATACCAAATTTCTTGATTAAATCTTTGGCATATTTGGATTGGTTGATGAATATGCCCTCATTGCTTTGCTTTATTTGTAGACCAAGGAAATACTTAAGTTCTCCCATCATGCTCATTTCAAATTCCCTAGTCATGCACTTAGCAAATTCTTGACAAAGCAACTCATTAGTAGAACCAAATATTATATCATCAACATAAATTTGAACAATAAGTATATCATGATTATGCTTTTTGATGAAAAGTGTAGTGCCAACATTTCTCTTTGTGAAGCTATTTTCTAATAAAAAAGAACTTAGTCTCTCATACCAAGCTCTTGGAGCCTGTTTTAAACCATACAAAGCTTTTGAAAGTTTAAAAACCTGATTTGGCAAATCATAACTTTCAAAACCTGGTGGTTGTTCTACATACACTTCTTCATCTATATAACCATTTAGAAATGCACTTTTCACATCCATTTGAAAGAGTTTGAAAATCATGTGACATGCATATGCTAAGAGTATTCTTATAGCTTCTAATCTAGCTACAGGTGCATATGTTTCATCATAATCTATACCTTCTTCCTGATTATATCCTTTTGCAACTAGTCTTGTTTTATTCCTGGTTATTAACCCTTGTTCATATAATTTATTTCTAAATACCCATTTGCTACCTATGATTTGATGATTATTGGGTTTAGGTACTAGGTTCCATACCTTATTTCTCTCAAATTGGTTGAGTTCCTCTTGCATGGCAATTACCCAACTTTCATCATTAAGAGCCTCATCAATGTTTTTAGGCTCAATTTGTGAAATAAAAGCAATGTCAGTGACTAAATGCTTGAAATGAGATCTAGTACTTACTCCCCTTGATAGATCACCAATTATTTGCTCTTTTGGATGATCTTTCATCATTCTCCATTCTTTTGGAAGTTCTTGCTCCATTTATTCTTGATTTTGAGGTAGTAAATTTTCTTGATCGTTTTCTTCTTTTCCATTTTCAATGACAAGTTTTTCCATATTACCTACAACATCATCAAGAGCACTACCTTTCACAAGATCAAATTTACTAGATTCATTAAAAACAACATGCATGGATTCTTCAACCGTTAATAATCTTTTATTAAATACTCTGTATGGTTTGCTGATTGTAGAGTATCCTAAGAAGATACCTTCATCAGACTTAGAGGCAAATTTTCCAAGATTATCCTTGGTGTTCAATATAAAACACTTGCATCCAAATACTCTAAAGTATGATACCAAGGGCTTTATTCCATTCCATAGCTCAAATGAGGTTTTGTTTAAAAGAGGTCTTTTGAAAACTCGATTTGAAATATAACATGCAGTATTTGTGGCTTCTGCCCAAAAATAAGTTGGTAATTCATATTCATTAAGCATTGTTCTAGCCATTTCAATTAAAGTTCGATTTTTCCTTTCAACTACCCCATTTTGTTGAGGTGTCCTAGGAGATGAGAAATTATGTGAAATGCCATGTTCAAGACAAAAACTTTCAAAGTTTTCATTTTCAAATTCTTTCCCATGATCACTCCTTATTTTTGAAATGCAGTAACCTTTTTCATTTTGAATTCTTTTAGCAAAGTTTTTGAAGTTTTCAAAAGCATCACTCTTTTGAGCTAAGAAAATTACCCAAGTAAATCTAGAGTAATCATCTACGATGACAAATGCATAATGTTTTCCTCCTAAGCTAGCAATTCTAGTAGGTCCAAACAAGTCTAAATGCAGGAGTTGAAGAGGTTTTGAAGTACTTACTATGTTTTTGGTTTTGAAAGATGACTTGTGTTGCTTTCCACTCTGACAAGGATCACATGTCCTGCCTTTTTCATATTTGACTCTTGGTAACCCTTTTACTAGCTCTCCTGTGCTGAGACTTTGTATTAAGTCCATGTTAGCATGACCAAGTCTTCTATGCCACAGCTAAAATTCATCACTAGTAGTCACAAGACACTTAGAGGCATGGTTAGATAGTTCATGTAAGTTTATTATGTACGTATTGATATCTCTATTTCCTTTAAATATTTCTTGACCATCAATAGAGATTACACAACATTCATTTGAAGTGAAGATTACTTTGTTTCCTTTATCACATAATTGACTTACACTTAACAAGTTATGTTTCAAGCCATCAACAAGTAAGACATCCTTAATAAAAGTAGTACCATTAACACCAATAGAACCAATGCCAATTACCTTACCCTTTGCATTGTTTCCAAAGGTAACTTTACCTTCATCAATACTTTTGATTTCATTGAAGAGTTCTTTGTCTCCTGTCATATGCCTTGAGCATCCACTGTCTACTAGCCACGCATTTTTGTTTATTGTGGACTTGAGGCATACCTATAGAATCACAAATCAAGTATGATATTTAGGTACCCAAATGAGTTTGGGTCCTTGGGGGTTAGCACATGAAGGATCCCAATGAGCCTTCCTTATCCAGCAATGTTTATTTATGTGACCAATTTTCATACAATAATTACATTGTTTAGGTCTAAACTTGCTTTTTGGTCTTACACTGTGTTTAAATGCCATAAATCTATTAGACTGATTTTGAGAACAATGACATGCATATTCATGATTAATTTGCGTTTTTCTAGATGCATGCTTCCTATACATAAAGGCATGATTATTCTTTTTCTGTATGGAAGGTTTAACATTCTTATTTCTTGGTGCTTTCTTAACAGTTGTGGAGATGTTAGGTTCTCTAGACTTAACAAATACAGTTTTGTTAGAAGATGATGATGTGTCCTTAAATCCTAGACCATGTCTAACTAAAGGTGGTCTTTGAGACACAATGAGAGTATCTAAGCTTTCTTTACCTTTGTGAAATTTAGAAATGGAATTTCTAAGTTCCTCAACTTCATTTTTCAAAGTATTATTTTCTTTTAACAATTAAGTTGTTGAGGGTCTTGATGAGTATTCATCTAATGACTTTTGAAGAGATTCATTAGATGATTTAAGCTTTATGTTCTCTTTTTCTAAACCATCTATCTTATTTTTCAAATTAGAGATATTATTTCTATAGGTACTAAATTTAGTTCTATATTTCTCTAATTCTATATTTAATTCTTCTATTAGGCTTTGCTCATCATCATCATCATCACTATCACTATTACTATCATTATCACTACTATCATTATTGAAAGAATATGAGTGTAGTGATCTTACTTTGTCCGAGACGTGATCCTCAATAGCCATGAAGCATAGGTTGACCTCTTCACTTTCATTATCATCTTTTTCACTTGAAGAGCTTTCGTCATCCCATGTGGCTTTATGACCTTTCTCCCCATTGTCTCTTTGGTATTTGCTCTTATGCTTCTTGAGCCTTGGACATTCTGGTTTGATATGTCCTTTCTTTCCACATTCATAGCATTTTACCTCTTCCTTACTTCTATGTGTATCATTAGAAGTTTGTTTGAGGTTTATTTGTCTGAATTTTCTGGAATTGCTCATTTTCTTCTCAATGATTCTTTTTAATCTCCTTGAAAGCATAGCGATGTCCTCATTTTCATCATCACTCATCTCTTCATCATCTTCACTTTCTTCTTGAGATTTTGAAGTAGAGGCTTTGAGTGCTAAGGGTTTTCTTTTCTTTGGCTTTGCTTCAAGCTCTCTATCTCTCTTCACTGCCATCTCATGTGTGAGAAGCTTGCCAATCAGCACATCAGTATTCATGATGCTCATATCTTCATTTGCTTTTTCTATGCCAGCAACTCTTGAACCATAGTCTTTAAGAGGAAGACTTCTCAGGATTTTATTGTTTACATCTTCCAAACTCAGATGCTTCCCAAGTTTCCTCATTCCATTTATAATGGATAGAAGTCGGTTGGTCATGTCAGTGATTGACTCATTTGATTTCATCTTGAAAAGCTCATATTCTGAGGTTAGAAGTTGAATTTTCTTAGATTTGACTTGCTTAGTTCCCTCATGATAGTTCTCCAATGTCTTCCACATGCTATATGCTATTGAACAGTGTTGTATTCTCCCACATTCTTCAATAGATAATGAGCTTGATAGGATTGTCATTGCCTTCTTGTTTTTGAAATTTTCTCTTCTTTGCGGCTCTGTCCAATCATCTCTTGATAAGATTTCTTCTTCACCATCAGCTCCTTTTCTAGTTGGTGGTGTCCATTCTTTTCGTACACTATCCCAGACTTCAATTCCTTCACTATCCAAGTATGTCTCCATCCTAAACTTCCAATGGGCATAATTTGCTCCATCAAAGTAAGGTTTGAGACTCTAGAGTCCTTCACTGGCCATATCTTACTCTTTACTATCGCTTTTTAGGCTTCAATGCTAGACAAGGCTCTGATACCAATTGTTGCCTAGATATTAAGCCAAGAAGAGGGGTTGAATTGGAGTTTTAAAAATTAAACTTTAAGGTACGGAAATAAACAATTAATTTTAAGAGGGATAGAGATAATTTGACACACAGATTTATAGAGGTTCAGGTGTTAACAAACCTACTCCTCTCCCCAATCGCAATTGGGGGTTTCACTAACACACTAAGTGTTACAATGGAGTTTTACAAGCTCACTCCCAACTATGGTGTTTCTTACAATGACTCACACCTAACCCAGAAATCCCTTGTATTTTAATGGCTCACACAATAACCAATTCTTTGTGTTTTTCAGGCTCACACAACAATCTACACTAAGTGTTTTACAGGCTCACACAAACAACCTACATTTTGTGTTTTACAGGCTCACACAAACAACCTACACTTTGTGTTTTGCAGGTTCACACAACTAACCCTTACAAGTGTTCTACTCTTAACCCAGAACTACCCAAAGCTCACTTGAGTAAAGATTACAGAGATAACCACTTATAAATCTTTATTGCTCAAATATGAGGAGCAAAAAGATTTTTACAGAGAATAAATTTGTTCTCAAAGTATGAAAGTACAAGATAGCTTGTGATTTTCAAGTATATGCTAATCTTTTGTTTTTCTTATTATCCTCTTGTTCTTAATGCATAGATGACTTCCATTTATACTCCTATGGCTGAATATAGCCATTTGGGTGCATTAAATAAGAAGCTAGCCGTTGTACCAACCAAAAAATCGCGCCTGACATTTTTCTCTTTCATTGTTCACGGGCGTGACTATGCTTGTCACGGGGGTGACAATTCTTCCCAAGCCGTGACTGAAGTGGTGACCTTGGTCGTGAAGCTCTCTGGAATGTTTTGACATATTGAGTCACGGGCGTGACATACTCATTCACGGGCGTGACAATCTTCCTAGCCGTGATCCAAGTGGTGACTCTGGTCGTGAAGCTCTCTGGATGAAATTTCATGAATCTTCACGGGGGTGACACCTTTATTCACGAGGGTGACTGAAATGCTTACTTCACGGTTTGTTTTTCCTTCATGGCCGTGAACTTAAAATGTTGGTTTTGGTAACGGTTAACTTTCTTCACGGGAGTGACTCCTAGAGTCACGGCAGTGAACATGCTACTACTTGAATTTGTTTCTCAAGGATTATTCTTCCAATTCTCCATTTTTGCTATTTTAATTCATGTCCTGTATAATATACTTACAAAAACAAGTATGTTAAATACAATATTGCTATATTATTTGTTATCATCAAAATGACAGAAATACCCCTCAAGGTTTAACAAAATAAAAACAAAATAAATAAATAAATAAATAAAGAAGAAGAAGAAAAAAAAGAGTTAACTAGAGTGGTAAGGTGAGAAAATAGACTAAATTAAAAGAAAATGAAAGTTCAGGAGTAAAAAAAACTATAATATTTGTTGAGAAATACGGTAATTTGAATGAATATAATAAATAGTAAACTAAGGGGAAAGAATGTTAAAGTATTGATAAAAAGAATAATAAACGTATTAAAGAGGAAATTTGAATAGTGTAGTGAATATAATATTGTATGAATGCATGCAAATATAGATCAATGGAAATTCTTAAATTAGTAATCACCACTAGGCATATTAATGTTCAGCACGTAGTTATTTGACTGTGTGTAGGTAGTAGCAGAAAAGTCAGGAGCAAGCGTACGAGTTTGGGAGCAGATGGAAGAATAAAATATTAATAAGTTAGTATTAAAAATGACATGTATATATATGTATGTATATTATGTATATGGAGTTGTAAGAATAAAATATTGTACAAATTATGATAAAGAACATTTGTGAAATATTATATATGTAAAAAATGGAATATTAACTTGTGAATGAATATAGACTATTTTGCATTATATATTGGTATTGTTGTGCCCAAAAATGGGCTGAGAATTATTTGCATTGCAGGTGCGATAATTAATTTATAGCCGTTATGCTGCCAAAATATTGAAAAAATGAAAAAAAATTAATTAAGTGCTAATAATATTATGGTCATGAATTTAAGTTAAGAAAAAAAATTTGGCATACATCGGCTATAATCGCACTAACTCACGTAACGTACGTATAGAAAGAAGTGTTATAAGGGTGTCACAGTTTTAGTGGTATCAGAGCGTGGTTAAGACAATTCTAAGATCGGTGTGGGAATTAAGTGAAGGGATTATATGTATATACATGCCAATTGATGGATGAAATGTGTCATAAGTCTAACTTATGCTTTCTCCTTTCCTATTTTATAGTGACTGATGGCATCCCAACAAGATCAAGGTGTTGGGGACAGTGAGAGTGAAGTGTCGGTTAGTGCTAGGAAAGTTGAAGCCTCACAACAGAATGTCATTCCACCAGTTGCACCACTTCCACTGCCACGACCGAATTTTTTAAATCTTATGGTTGATTACATTCAACACAAAATGCAAGCTGAACAGCCACAGCCAGCGGCCTGGGTACAGCCTCCAACTCCTCCTAAAAAGAAGCCAATTTTGGAGCAATTAAAGAAATTAGGAGCTAAAGACTTTTATGGACGTGATCCATTGACACATGTGCAAGTTGAAGATGGTTATTCAAGATAAAAAGGTTATTTGAAATTACTCACAGCCCGCTAGAGAGAAATTTGAAGGTACCGTTGCATTACTTTAGGGTCATGCATTCATTTGGTGGGATTCAGTACACAAGAATATCCCAGGTGAACAGTTGAATTGGAATTTCTTCTTGGCCTAGTTTGAAAAGAAATACATAAGGTCAGAGTATAAAGTAGAGATGCAAGATGCCTTCTAGAGGCTCAGACAGGGAAATAAGATAGTAGCAAAGTATGACCACGAGTGTGAGTGCCTCAGTGCCACCTTGACTATCAAATGACAGAAGAGAAGTTATGTTAGAGATTTGAGAGAAAAAGTCTCAAATTCAGGATCTTCCGCTGCACGAATTTCCTGAGGCCTCCATAACAAGATCTGACAAATAGTGGGTGCACAACAACATCCAAATTTGCGTGCTTTAGTGGAAGCTGCTATTAAAGTGGAAAGTATTCAGTTAGATGAGGCTAACAGGCATACTCGGTTTCAGCAGAAGAGGAAGCCGGTACAGTTCAATGGTTTGGTTGCTCAGGGCAAGAAGTCTAAGGACCAGCTCTATCATAGAGTCGTACATCAGTTGCACCAAGGCGTGGGCAAGAAAATACATTATGTGGCAATGCCTCAATCATTTTTGTGGGCAATTCACCTAGAGGCAAAGGGGCAGGTACAGTTCAAACTTATAGCCATTGTGATAGATCTCACCTAAAAGAGGGCAGATATTTGACTGGTGCCTATTTCAAGTGTGGTTCAAAAGATCATCAGGTCAGGGATTGTCCAGTGTCTCAAGCTTCTACGACTATGTCACCATCACCTAGTATTGGATCTTTACCATCCAGAGGGCATGGTAAGGAAGCAGCCCTTGACCAATCAGCACTTAGACCTTCTGCACAACCACTTCAGGGTTAAGGACGAGTTACAGGCCGTAATTATGCAGTGAGAGCTGGAGAAGAAGAGGATGCTCCTGATGTGATAGTAGGTAAATTCATACTTATGACTGATTCTGTTTATGCACTTGTTGATCCTAGTTCCACACATTCCTACATAAATACTAATATTGCACGGGGGAAAGGGCTAAAGATTCACAATTAGACTAGGACATCCTAGTGAGTAATCTTTTAGGGAATAGTGTTATGGTGAACAGGGTGTATAGGAATTGTCTCATTAGTGCACAAGGTTATGAATTCCTAGCTAACCTAATTGAACTCCCATTTTACGAGTTTGATGAGATATTGGGGATGGATTGGTTGTCAACCCATCAAGCGACAGTAGATTGTAAATGGAAAAGAGTGACACTTAAACTCTCTAATGATCGGGAAATCACTATTGTGGGTGAAAGAACAAACTTCTTATCAGATGTGATTTCAGCTACAACTGCCAAGACACTTATAAGAAAGGGGCGCATTGCTTATTTGTGTTTTGCAATGGAAGCTAAAAAGGAAGATCTTAAGATTTCAGATGTGCCTATAGTGAGAGATTATCCAAATGTCTTTCTTGATGAATTACTAAGCTTGCCACCTAACTGGAAAGTCGAATTCACTATTGATGATATTCTAGTGTATTCGAATACACTAGAAGAACATGACAAGCACCTACGAATTGTCTTGCAAACATTGAGAGGGAAACAACTGTATGCAAAGTTCAGTAAGTGTGACTTCTAGTTGAATGAAGTATCATTCTTGGGTCATGTAGTTTCAATTGAAGGGATAAAGGTGGATCCAAAGAAGATTGAATCAATCTTACAGTGGAGAATACCTAAACTATTACAGAAGTCAGAAGTTTCTTAGGTTTGGCTGGGTATTACAGAAAATTGGTAAAAGATTTTTCTACCATAGCAGCACCGCTCACTCGATTGTTACAGAAGCACGTTTAGTTTGAGTGGATAGATAAATGTCAAGGAAGCTTTAAGAAACGTAAATACATGTTGATAGAAGCCCTAGTGTTAACTCAACTAAAGTCTGGTAAGGATTTTGTGATTTACAGTGATGCCTCCAAGAATGGGTTAGGCTGTGTATTAAAGCAAGAAGTTAAAGTGATTGCCTCCCAACAACTCAAGACTAATGAAAAGAACTATTCTACTCATGATCTTGAGCTTACAACAATTGTACTCGCCTTAAAGATTTGGAGACATTATCTTTATGGTGAGAAATGTTACATTTACATAGATCACAAAAGTTTGAAATACTTGCTCACATAGAAGGAACTTAATTTGAGATAGAGGCGTTGGCTTGAATTGATAAAAGACTATGACTGCTTAATCATTATCATCCAGGAAAGGCGAATGTAGTAGCTGATGCACTTAGTAGAAAATTTATGGCACCATTCGGATGATGAATGTTAGATTGGATATGGCCTAAGATGGAGCAATAATAGCGGAAATACAAGTAAAACCAGACTTTTTTCAATAAGTGAAAGCAGCACAAAAGCTAGATGATTGCTTGATTGCCATAGTGAACAGGGTAAAAAAGGGCAATGAAGGTGATTATTCTTTGGGTGAAGATGGAAGTCTTTATTTCAACTGGAGGTTATGTGTACCAGGTCAAGATGAATTAAGAAAGAACATTCTCACAGAAGCTCATCATAGCAGCTACGCGATGCATCTTGGTGGTAATAAGATGTATGAGGATTTGAAAGTATACGACTGGTGGCCAAGAATGAAGCGTGATGTGACAAAATTTGGGAGCAAATGTTTGATATGCCAATAAGTGAAAGCTGAACATCAAGTTCCATTAGTTATGTTGTGAAGTTGTGTCCTCGAGTTTGAAAGTAGTTGGGAAAAGTTTTTTCCATTAGTAAAGTTTGCTTACAACAATAGTTATCAGTCCAGCATTAAAATGGCACCATATGAAGCACTGTATGAGAGAAAACGTAGAACTCCTTTATGTTGGACAAAATTGAGTGAGATGAAGCTAATGGGAATAGACTTAGTTCGAGAAATGGAAGAGAAGATACAGGTGATCAAGGATAGATTGAAAAAAGCCATAGACCGATAGAAGTCATATGCAGACTTAAGAAGAAAAGATATAGAATTTTCAGGTTGGAGATCAAGTATTTATGAAAGTATCACCCTGGAAGAAGGTTATGAGATTTAACAAGAAAGACAAACTAAGTCCGAGATTTTTAGGCCTTTATGATATTATACAGTGTGTGGGACTCGTAGCCTATCGATTGAAGCTGCCTCAAGAGTTGGAAAAGATTCATGATATGTTTCATGTGTCAATGCTATGGAGGTATAGGTCAGACCCTAGCCATGTAATCAAGCCATAACAAATTCAGATAAAGGCTGATCTGACTTATGAAAATAAACCATTAAAGATCCTAGCCAGAGAGATTAGATAGCAAAGGAACAAGCAAATCTCATTAGTGAAAGTATTATGGAGTCACCACAATGTGGAAGAAGCCACGTGGGAGCCAGAAGCTGCAATGAGGCAACAATATCCACAACTGTTTAATATAGGTAAAATTTTGGCGAAATTTTTATTAGTAGAGGAGAATTGTAATGGCCCAAATACCATATTAGTCATAAACTGTAGTTTTCCAGATTGATCAATATAACCGAGGGTCAAAAATACACTTGTGGGTAAAAAATATTTTATTTGATCATCGAAAACTATATGTTATAACTAGTTCGGGGGGTAAAATTTGGAATGAAAATGAGGTCAAATAAATCCTCAAAAGTCAAAATTAAGAAAAAATGGGACCCAATTTAATTAAATAGTTAGTTGACCGTACTTTGACCTGACTATGAAAAATAGCAAAAGACATTCAAAATTTTATTTTAAGATATGGATAGACTCTAACTAATATTTAGGATTTTTTGACAGTGAAAAAATAATTTTATGGTAACACCGAAAATTGAATTATCAGTACAATTTGAGTGAACTGGATAGAAAATGAACTCCGATTTAATTAAAAAAAATTTGTGTAGATATATAAAATTTTTTTATGAATTATGAAATCAAATTTGGGTGAAATTGAGCTTGAAAAATTAGAAAATTAATTTATAGTGCATAATTGGGCCTAAATGGGTTGGGCTTTGTTTGGCCCAAGCCCACCCAACTTAGATCACTATAAATATACCCAAATTATCAGAATTCTCTAAAGATAATTCTGTTTAATCTCCTTCTTTTCTCCCATGTTTGGCCGAACCAACATCCATTGTTCTACTTCAAAATTTCTACAATTTTCTTCACTTTTTAGACCAAAATCAACTACCTAAAAATAATTTCATCATCTCTAGTAGCTAATAGAAGTTTTTACTCTTCAATTGGAGGGCTAAAGTGGAAGGAAATCAAAAGAGAAAAGTAAGGATGACAATTTGAGGTAAGTGAAATTTATAATTTTAAATTAGTTTAATGGTTCAAATAAGTAGTTTAAGGTAAGTAGATGATAAATATGAAGTTTATTTGAGTTAAGAAAGCAAAATAATGGTGGATTAATGAAGGAAAAATTTTGGCCATGGTAGGTTCAAGAGAAGGTGAAGGTGCTTCCAAGGGAAAGGCTAAGGAAAAAGAAACCTAGTAAGGCCAAAACAAGAAATTAAGGTTAGTGATTCTAAAATTTACTTATTTCCACTAATTTAACATAATTTAGGGTTATGAAAATTTAGAAATTTGTGTGTTTTGCATGTAATTGCTAATTAATGCTTAAAGCATGATTAAGGTATTATGAAAAGTGAATTAGAATAGTTACTTTCAATTAAAAAAATTAATTAGTGGAAATTATAAAATATGACCTTATTATGTGAAAAATGAATATTAAGGAATAAATACATTTTATTGTAATATTATGATACATATGGAATAATGAATGTATAAATTAGTAAAATAAATAATTAGAAGGGGAAAGAAAAATTTTAATGATGAAAATTAATTATAGGCCGAAATATGAAGAAAGAAAAATTAATATTTTTCTTGTTAATTAAATGAAAATTTAGTCATGAAATGTAAGAAAATATAATTTTGAGTGCGTTTAGATTTATTGAGAATTTTTAAATGATATATTGAATAATTTTATAATTATTGATTTTATTTTGCATGAAATGAAAAGTAATGATTAAAGTGTGTTTAATTATGCTTAATAACTTAATTGAATATTCATAATGAATTGTTGTTATATTAGAATGGAAAGTATGAAAAAATTATGGTCGTGAGATAATTGTATGGATGACTAAAATATTCAGTGATTATTAATGTAGAAATAATGGACTATATGAATATAATGAAATTGAATTAAAATAATAAAATAATGCCCTTAATTATTTTTCTGATGGTTAAATCTAGCACAAGACATAATTGGCTAGCCATAGGTACACCATTACTGCAGTGCGAATCATGGCGACTCGCTTATATAGGCCAATGACAGTCTACTTCAGTGATATTGATACAGTGATTCAGTATACAGTGCAGTGCTCGGATGGTTTTTCAAGATTATTCTTCAGTGTAGTGGACTTATGGGTCCACGTCCTATGTATTTGGTCTGAAGATTTTTACAGGATTGAAACTAGGGGCAGATGTTAAAAAAAGTAGTAAAAATGAATAATATGATAAAAATGATTTAAGTTAAAAATAAGATAAAAATGAAAATGTGAAAAATGTAAGAAAAATAATAAAAGTGAAAAATACTTGAAAAATAATAAATATAATAAAAATGATAAAAATGAAAAATATGAGGAGAATGACATAAGTGATAAATTTGAAAAATATGATAAAAGTGATAAGAATAATAAAATGGTATGATAATAATAATGATAAAAGTGGTAATTGTGATAAAGGAAAAAATAAAATATATAGTAAAATTGAGAAAATGAGAAATAAGTGGAATAAAATGAAATAAAATGTTAAATTATGTAGTTAAAAAGAAAATAAATGAAAAATAAAGATGTTAGTGGCAAAAGTGTAAATAAATATAAAGTAATGACAAAATTGTAAATAAATAGAATTTTAGTAACCAAAATTGAATTTGTGTAATTAAATAGAAGATTGAAAAAAAAATAAATTAGAAGAAGAAGAAGAAGAAGAAGAAGAAGAAGAAGAAGAAGAAGAGAGTTAACTGGAGTGGTAAGGTGAGAAGATGGACTAAATTGAAAGAAAATGAAGGTCTAAGAGTAAAAAAAAACTATAATATTTATTGAGAAATATGGTAATTTGAATGAAGATATTAAATAGTAAACTAAGGGGAAAAAATATTAAAGTATTGATAAAAAAAATAGTAAACGTATTGAAGAGAAAATTTGAGTAGTGTAGTGATTATAATATTGCATGAATGTATGCAAATATCGATAAGTGAAAATTCTTGGATTAGTAATCACTACTGGGCATATTAATGCTCAACATGTAGTTATTTGACTAGATGTAGATAGTAGCGGAAAAGTCAGGAGCGGAAAAGTCAGGAGCTAGTGTACAAGCTTGAGAGCAAATGGAAGAATAAAATATTAGTAGGTTAATATTAAAAATGACATGTATATATACGTATGTATATGGAGTTGTAAGAATGAAATGTTGTACAAATTATGATAAAGAACATTTGTGAATTATTATATGTGTAAAGAATGGAATATTAACTTGTGAATGAATGTAGACTATTTTATATTATATATTGGTATTGTTGTGCCCTAAAATGGACTGAGAATTATTTGCATTGCAGATGAGATAGTTAATTTATAGCCGTTATGCTGCTGAAATTTTTGAAAAAATGAAAAGAATTAATTAAGTGCTAATAATATTATGGTCATTAAATTAAGTTAAGAAATTTTTTTTGGCACACATCAGCTTTAATCGTACTAACCCACATAACGTATGTATAGAAAGAAGTGTTATAAAGGTGTCACAATATGTATTTGTCATATATTTGAAGGCCTAGAGGTTAGTGGACTAGAACGTCTCAGTGAGTTGTATATTTGAAGGCTTAGAGGGTAGTGGACTAGAGTGCCTCAGTGAGTTATATATATTTGAAGGGCTAGAGGTTAGCAGACTAGAATGCCTCGGTGGGTTATATATTTTACAGTCCAAAGGTTAGCAAACAAGAGCGCCTAATTAGTCTAAGTTACCTATATCCATTTTAGTCTAGTTATGAGTAGGTGGACAAAGTTAAGATAAATAAATAAAATGTTATGTATGAAAAATACGTGTATGACACTGAGAGATTGTTTGAGTTACCATGTAGTGTTGTGCATTATATATATATATATATATATATATATATATATATATATATATATATATATATATATATATATATAATCTTGATGGCATGTCATATAGTATATGAGCTAGTGCATGTATGGACTTCGAGTTAAGTCACTATAGTAGTTTGGTGACTATATCTTACACATTATTTATATTTATTGTATGCCTTGCATGTTGTTATGTACCACTAGATACAAGTTGCTTAGTGTATAGATATTTCCATACGCAGGTTTGGAGCTTAAGGGAGGACTGACAGAGGTGGACGCCCAGTGATTAGAGTCGATGATAGTCATTCTGGGTGGGTGGTACACTATTGTATCAATATTTTTGGTTGTCTTATTATGGGTTAGGTAGTTATAACGTTACATGTTGTATTTCAGAGACATGTAGTTTTATAACTACTTATTTTGTAAAACTTTGGTTTTGTGTATGCCCGTATGTGTTGTATTAAACTTTTATTTTATTGAGATCACTTTCATGTTTTAAGAATGCATTTATTTTGATAAGTCATCATGGGTATGAAAATTTTTGAAAATTTTTGAAAATTTTGACATTTTAACATGTATGCATTGTAGCATCTTTTGGTATAATTGAATTTAGTTTTAATTATATCGAAGGGTGTTACAGTTGGTAGCATTAAATTTACTCACTTAACCACATCTAAACTTGCTTGTAATTTACTTTGTTGACCTTCTTCTATTCTTTGTCTTCTATAAACTGTAAAGCTTCCAAACTATTTTTATTTTTGCATTTTCAACTCTTCTCATTCTAATTTCTTTTATGCTCACTAATTCAAAATAAACTTGTTGTTGGGTTTTACCATCTTTTAACTGCATTTGTTCTTAACCTCACTCATTTGAGGTACTAATCTATTCCTGACTTTGAGATAGATTTTAAATTTTTATTCTTTTCGTATAATCTTATGGTTTGTATGCACGTTAAAGTGGACAAACTGTTATCTAAATTTTTAAATGTCATTTGTTCCTGATTGAAAATTTGACAAAAAAAAAGAATATGCTTTTTTTGTTAATTTTCTTCATTCACATTATTTAATAATAGTATGTTCAGAAATTAAATCAAATTAATATTCTTTAAATGTGGGGTTGCATTAACCTTTTTGGTTGATGTCTGTTTGCTTTATTGTAGAATTTAGAGTAAAAGTATCCATAATTACAACTTATATAGATAGATATATCATTTGCTTGGTTACATCTAGTTTATAGCACAATAATTTGCCTATGGTATGTCAATTTACTTTATTTTATTTTATGAATTGTTTTAAATGTCATATGAAGCTTTCTAAGAGCTTTAAATAGTTTAAGCTCGAACAATTTAGGGATAAAACATTAAAGCAACAAATGTTCTACTTTACCAATTAGAAAATAAAATAACACAATAGTTTTAAAGAAATAGAAAATTTTCAGTTTTATTTTTGTAATGGTTTATAATGTCTTCATTCACAATTTATTGCATTAGTTACTAATTGTTCTATTTATATTATGATGATTTATAGATGTTTATTATTTGAATATCATTTTCTCTATTTTGGATGTTGTGCTAGAGTAATTAGGAATACGTTCAACAACATATTACTCTCAAACTTCACCTGAAAGCACATTTACATGCACCCTCTATTACCCGCACAGGGATAATGTTGGATCTGGTTTTTATCTTATAGTATTAGTATTAGTATAGATAGTGCTTTGGAAGCTAAGAATATGATCACTACGATTGCTTTAGACCATCTAAGGATTTTATATGGCATTGAGATTATAGACTACAATCACAATAGCCTTATGATCTACAATATAAATGTTGACTTTGCTGTGGTTACTGGTTAACAACTTTGAGAACAACCTATGAACAAATGATATCTAATTATGTTTCATTAACCAGAAGGTATGAGAAGTTAATGAAAATATTAAAAAAAGTTAAGAGTGTACTTCTTGAAGGGTTGGTTCATTTGGTTTAGGCTACTATAATGGAAAAACTAAAACAACCCTAATTTGTTTCTTTTTTTGGACAACTAGTAGTATGCTTATTCCTGGATGTTTTTGAACTTCATGTCATTGTTTTTGTCATATAATATTTTAGTCACTTTTTTGTTGTTTACATTTATTAGTGTTTAATGAGTATGCAACCCTAACTTCACGTCAAGAAAAATGACATACGATTATAAGTACTAGTTAGTAGATTAACACATTATGCATAGTACATATTAAATGTGATATTTACTAACCATATGTATAGTGGAAAATATTTAACATAAATTTTTATGTCTTGATAGTTTTTTTATTGTTCAATATTATTAATATAAGTTTTACAAAGCAAAAGGGACGATTGATTGGAGAATTTGAGTGCTAGCAATTACAACAAAGCATACCATGTAGTTGATTTGAAGCACTATAAGAAATTGAATATTAAATCATGATTAATAACATGTGTTTTATGAAAATAATAATATTTAAAACAGTAATAATTATAGCAATTCCATAAAAATCAATATCTTCAAGAACATAACAATACCATTACTCAATTTTTTCTTTATTGGATGAGTAACAATCAATACTTCAACATTATAAGAATTATTTTTAATATTTTTTTTAAATGATTGGTTATTAAGTATATGAGTATATTTAATGAATAATATATAGTTACCTAATATATGGTTTCTTTATTAGTGATTCCTCTGGAAATGCATCTCCTTCTATGCTAAGAATTGTTTGGCTTAGATTGGATGCTTGAGAGGTATTTGCTGACTTTGCATCACATGTAAGAAGCAATGATTTCTTTTATTTGTTGAAAGGATTTCTTAACAACACAACACCTGATGAAGTTGATCTGCCAGTATATCAGCTCATAGATAACAATTGAATTTCATATTTAAAGATGCAAGTCACTTTAAAAGACAAATTATATGGATCTTCAGTTCGGTTGCTGATTACCACCAAAAATATTTTTTCCATTCTATAAATCTTACAAATCATTAATGGTAGTAATACCTATCCTTTAAACCATGGACTAAATTGCTTACCAGTAATCCAATAAACTCTACAGTTAGCCTTTCAAATATGATAAATGTTGTTGTTCTAGTGCCATATTCAATAACGATACTCAGTTTATACCTATTTTAAAAGATTACAGATATTCTAAGTTATTACATACATGATGTGATGGTCGTGTATAGGGACTATATGTTATGTTATGGTTCATGAGAGTTAGGAGTCAAAAAGAGTATTAAACGGTTTTAAAGTTACTGATTTTGTTGTTTCATGCTCGTTAGAAGTGATGTCACTATCTTGAATATTAGGTCTTCAGTAAACAAACTGTGAAGGTTAATCATGACCATGAATGGGTAGTTAACGCCCTTGAAGGATGGGTCAAGGTTGTGAATCCTGGGTAGATAAGGTAGGTGAGACAACCGTGATTTTTTTTGCTGTCACCCCTTTAAAATCCACTCCCCACTACCTATTAACAACCAAACACGCCACCTCCATTTCCTTTTATCATCAGAAACCCTTCTTATTAATTTTTGGAGCTTCAAAGACCTAGTGTTATGAGAGTAAAGCTAGAGAGAAGAGTGAGAAAGTAAGGGTTGTGATTTACAAGAAAAGAGTTAGTTTTGGTGTTCTTACTTCTGGTTCCAGTTCCAGAAAGCTTAAGGAGATGTTTTCTTATTACTAAGAGTTGGTAGAGGTGTTGGGAGTTTATCTCAAGGGAGAGGACAATCTTAGAGAGCTCAAACTTTGGTTAGACTCCATCTTAGATGAAAGGTTTGTACATAACCATATTAAAAGACTTGAATTGCATGAATATGTGTTATTTACCTTAAATGCATGCTATTAGTGGTCAATAGGGTGTTAAATGGCATGATTCTATTTGATTTACATGTTGGGGTTTTTTTATGCTATTATGTGAGTATAATAGTTTTGAAATGTTATATGGTTCAATGTTGATGTTTTGAGAATTAATGGTATGTTGGCTGATATAAGATATGTGTTGGAATGTTGATAGGGTGATAAACATTGGTTAATCATAGAGAAATGCATGTGGATTATTTTGTTATGATTTGGGTTAAAAGTTTGGAAAATTTCTACTCATAGCAGTGAATTGGTAGTTCATCGGTGTAAATATCATGAATATAAGTTTTGTTGCTAAAATAAACCCATTCATAGGCAGCATTACAGTTGAGATCATGGTTTGGTCCACGTCTGTGAAAGGTGAATCATGGTTGTGAACATGTTGCTGATTCATAGGTGAATCACAGTTTGATTCACGGGTTAACTACCCATGAAGAGATTCTTGATAGCAGTGAAACTGTATTCATGACCGTGAAGCTACTTAATCTTGAAAAGTTATATTTTTGCAGGTGAATTGAGTTTGATTCGATTTGAAGCGGGGGTACCTTTGTTTTATGGTTATATCATGTTATGGGAATGCATGTTATGGTTATGAATATGAGAATCATGGATGATGTACGTTATGAAAATGTATGTGATGTGATAAACTGTTAAGCCCAATACTCTGATTAGGATTAAAGCTAGGAGAGATAACATGCCATTAAGGGGAGACTGATACTAAGTAACCTATATTGGTCATGTTTGAGATTTTTGAGGCCAGGGTTAAGCCAAGTATGCTTCCCTTAGTGCTTGATATGAGTATTTTTGTTTCTTAGACAGGTATTCTAGAAAGCCCAGACAGATATCTTGAGATCTCGGGTGAGAGCCATAAATTATCTATATCCAATTTAGTCTAGTTAAGAGTAAAATGGGCAAGAAAAAAGGTAATTAATAATTTATATGTGTGGTATACATTTGTATATTTGATGGTTGTTTATATTGTTATACCGTGCATACTTGAGTATTACGTTGAGAACATTAAGGCATGACATGATAAATGCATAGTATGTTGTATGTGCGGATAATGAGGTAAGTCATATTGGTATGACGGTAAGTGTATCATGCATTTTGTATATATATGTTATGCTTTGCATGTTGCTATATACCACTAAGCATTAGGTTACTTTGTGTATGGGTGTTCCCATGTGCCGATTCAAAGCTTAGGTCTTGATCGATAGAGGAGGATGCCCAAGAGCATAGTCAAGGATGCATACTTGGTTAGTGATACAACTGTTGTATTTTGTTGTTTTTGTTAGGTTTGGGTAGTTATAGATGTACATGCTTTTATTTTCAGAGACATGTAATTTTATATCCATTTTTTAAAATCGTTGTGCTAGTGATTTGTCTGTTTGTTCATTGCATTAAATCTTTTATTATATCTAAGTCTTGTAATTACGTTTTATAATTTTAACAAGTCATTATGGTCATGGTGCATCAATATTTTTATTATGGCATTTTGAAATCATATGCATTGTAACATTCTTTGGTATAATTGGGTTTATTCTTAATTATATCAAAGGGCATTACATTTAGCAGCATCAAAATTTAGATTTAGGCGATTTGGAACCTAGGTGGGAAGGGTTGTATCACGTATGCGAGTGTTATCCCATATGACTCAGATGTGGGCTATTCTCTATCGAAGTGTAGGTTAGAGATCAGGTATGAAAATCAAACCTCCCAATGCGGCTGGGAGTAACAATCCTCCTGATGTAGAGGCTCAGAATTCATATTTCATAAAACTAACCTAGAGTTTGTGGGCTTGATGTTGGTCCTCCTCCATAGTAGCTAATGGCTTGTCTAGTGAATCTAACTTAGGATACTTTGATGCAAAACCTAATAGCTCTTTTGCATCATTTGGTACAGGCTATGCCATCACTGCCACTACCTCTATGTCCTCTTCCCTGACCACCGAAGCCTATTGTTCTTATTGATAAGTTGAGGAAGTATAGAGCCATGAACTTCACAGGCAAGATTGAGGATGACTTAGCGGCCACAAAGTTTTGGTTGGAAAAGATAGAGAGGGTCTTCGACAAGCTGGATTGTACTGAGGAGCATAGGGCTAGGTATGTTGTATCACTCCTATAAGAGCATACCTACAATTGTTGGAAGTCAGTTTTGTAGAAGCCTCATATTCTAGAGTCACTTACCTGGGATTTCTTCATAGCTGAGTTTAAAAAACAATATGTGCCAAAGGCATATATGGATGAGAAGAAACAAAAGTTTCTAAACTTACAGCAAGGAACCATAACCGTGATAGTGTACGAGAGAGAGTTTACCCAATTGAGCAAGTATGTAATTGGTAATATTAGGGATGAGGTGGACAAATATTGCCAGTTTGAGGATGGTATGAGAGATCAGATTGGGTTCAATGTGATTTCACAAAAACTTGAGGACTTTATGAAGTTGATATTTGTCACTATTACGATAAAAAAGGTTTAATTTGAAGAGATCAGAGGAGTCATCCAGGAAAGACTTTAGGGGACCATCTTTTGGTGCTGCACACACCTCAAGTAAGAAGGCTCATACTAGTTCTGGGAAATTCTAGTCTAGAGGACAGGGTTAGAGTCAGAGTTAGTCGAGATTTATTGGACATGCACTATCATCTAGATCTATTACTATAGCCATTGGTAGTCAGACAAAACACGGAGAGAGGCAGCACTAGAATATGCATCATGTGGTCAGAAACACAGTGGAGAATGCTGGAGACCATCAGGGACTTGCTATAGCTATGGGTTTCGAGACCCCTATAGGAGAGATTGTCCATTGGAGAGAGTGGAGGCTCGCACTCATACTCAGAGTTTAGTGTTGACTTAGGCTAAGGAATAGGGTTAGACCTATTTTAATAGAGGTGGATCAAGTCAAGTCGTTTCTAATATGGTGGAAATTCCAAGATCAAGCAGGGAACCTTTAAGAGTCTACACCATAAGAGTCATAAAAGATCAAGAGCCTATGAATGCTTATGATGATACATTTTCTCTTCATGGTTAGATTTTTTCCAGTTATTCAAATTGAATAACCCAGTAAATTTTGTGAATAAAATTTATTTTAGAGAGCAAAAAATGTAATGTCCGTTTATATGGTTTATAAGTTATGTTATGGTTAGTAAGAGTTAGAAGATAAGAAGGGTATTAAAAGGTTTTAAAGTTATTGATTTTGCTGTTTTACACCCGTGACAAGTGGTATAACGGTCGTGAATATTAGGTCTTCAATAAACAAACCATGAAGATTAATCATGACCATGAATGGATGGTTAATGCCCGTGAATGATGAGTCACGTCCATGAATCCTAGACAAATAGGGCAGGTGAGACAACTGCGATTTTCTCTATTGCCATCACTTTAAAATTTGCTCTCTACTCCCTGTTAACCAACCAAACATGCCTTCTCCATTCCCTTTTATCATTATAATCCTTTTTTCTCCATTTTTAGAGCTTCAAGGACCTAGTTTTATAAGAGCAAAGTTATAGAGAAAAGTGAGAAAGAAAGGGTTGTGACTTATAAAGAAAGAGTTGGTTTTGGTGTTATTGCTTTTGGTTCCATTTCTAGAAAGCTTAAGGAGATGTTTTCTTATTTCTAGGAGCTGGTAGAGGTATTAGAAGTCCATCTCAAGGGAGAGGACAAGATTAGAAAGCTAAAGCTTTGATTATGCTCCATTTTAGGTTAAAATTTTGTACATAACTACATTTAAAATCTTGAGTTGCATGAATATGTGTGATTTGCCTTATATGCATGTTATTAGTAGTCAATAGGGTGTCAAATGGCATGATTCGAATTGATTTGCATGTTGGGATTTTTTATGCTATTATGTGTGTATAATAGTTTTGAAATGTTATATAGTTCAATGTTAATATTTTGAGAATTAATGGTATATTGGTTGATATGAGATATGTGTTGGAATATTGATAGGGTGATTAACATTGGTTAATCGCAGAGAAATGCATGTGGAATGCTATATTATGTTTTGGGTTAGAAATCTGGAAAATTTCTAGATTCACGGCCGTGAACTGGTAGTTCACGGATGTGAATATAACTTTTATTGCTGAAGCAAACTCGTTCAAGTGTAGATTTATAGTTGAGATCACTGTTTGGTCCATGTTCGTAAATGGTGGATCATGGTCGTGAACATGTTACTGATTTATAAGTAGATCATAGTTTGATTCACAAGTAAACTACCAGTGAAATTCATGCGTGTGAAGCTGTTTAATATTGAAAAGTTGTATGCTTGCATGTAAATTGAGTTTGATTCGGTATGAGGCATAATACCTCTATTTTACATTTATATCATGTTGTGAGAATGCATGTTGTGGTTATGAATATGAGAATCATGGATGATGTATGTTATGAAAATGCTATGTGATGTGATAAACGATTAAACCCAATCCTTTAACTAAGACTAGAGCTAAGATGGATGACATGTCATTAAAGGGAGACTGTTACCAAGTGATCTAGATTGGTCACATTTGAGATTTTTGAGGCTAGAGTTAAGCTAGGTGTGCTTTCCCTCGGTGCTTGATATGTGCACTCTTTTTTTCTTCAGAAAAGTATTCTAGGAAGCTCATGCAGGTATTCTAAGGGCTTGGGTGAGAGTCGTAGATTATTCATATCCAATTTAAACTAGTTAAAAGTAAAGTGGGTAAGAAAAAAAGGTAATTAGTAATTTTTATATGTGGTATATATTTGTATGTTTGATGATTATTTATATTGTTATGTCATGCATACTTGAGTATTATGTTGAGAACATTGAGACATGATATTATAAATAAATAATATGTTGTATGTGCAGACATCGAGATAAGTCATATTGGTATAATGGTAAGTGTATCAGGCATTTTGTATATGTATGTTGTGCTTTGCATGTTGTTGTGTACTACTAAGCATTAGGTTGATTAGCATATGAGTATTCTCATAAGCAGGTTAAAAGCCCAAGTCTTGATCGATAGAGGAGGATGCCCAAGATCAGAGCCAAGGATACATACTTGGGGTGGGTGATACAATTGTTGTATTTTATTATTTTTATTGGGTTTGGATAGTTATAGATGTGCATACTTTTATTTTCAGAGACATATAATTTTATAACTATCCGTTTTGTGAAACCATTCGGCTAGTGATTTATCCGTTTGTTTATTGTATTAAATCTTTTCTAGTATCTAAGTCTTGTAACGATATTTTATGATTTAACAAAATCATCATGGCATGGTGTATCAACATTTTAATTTATGGCATTTTCAAATCATATATATCATAATATTCTTTGGTATAATTGGATTTATTCTAAATTATATCAAAGGGTGTTACATATGATGAAATATTTAATTTATAAACTATGTTATTTGATATACCAATAAATCATTGGTTTATTAAAGATATCGTAGTTATTGCACCGTATTTGCTTGCTATAGCTTTGAAGACTATTGTTGCATTGAGGTAAGCTTGGTACCACCATTCAGTAGATGAGTCAACATAAGAAATCATTGCTATGCAAGTAAATTTTATATCCTGCAATAATTGAAAAATATGTTAACAAATTAATATGAATTTTGTAACATGAATATTTTTTTATGCATGATGAATACGTTTCTTGCCTTGTTAGTGTGGATGTCAAGACTCAATAACTATGCGATTGTTCATATGTTGTTGTTCTTTTCTAGTTCAATATCTTTTATAGGTTGTCTCTCAACTTGCAAATGAACAATATTCTCAGTTGGTTGAGAAAGCCTATATAAATCGAAGTTAATAAATAAACAGAATAAAGTAACATATTAAGGAAGTAATATTTTACCTTTTGTCTTAAATTTAATACATCAAGTGTTTGTAGATTAACAAAAATTTTGTTCCTGTTGAACTATTGACTGATGCACCATTTATAAGATGAGATAATAATAATAATAATAATAATAATAATAATAATAATAATAATAATAATAATAATAATAATAATAATAATAAATTTATAAAAGATTCACTCAAAATTATAAGACATACAATAGCTTAAAAACTATATGAACATGTGCTTTATTATTTTAATATTGATTTTTTTTACTTCCATATTTTTTTATAATCATAAAGTAAATATAATAATTATTGCACCATTTGCATCTTCAAAAAAAAATCTTATCATCTGGAAAAGTGGTAGCTACTTTATCGCAGATAATGTGATATAAAATTTGTCATCACTACATTTAATTCAAATGCCTTAATAGGGAAAAAAGGAAATCACATATGAATTAGAAGAAAATTAACTTAGGTGCATGCTCACTCTTAATTTTTTTATTTAAATCCTATGTTTACTACCAATTCTACCATGTATACTCACTAGTTTAATGCCTTCAACTAAAGTAATATGACCAATAATATCTAAATAAAAAGAATATTAAAAGCCAAAAACTAGATCATAGGGACAAACAAATATATGTATAGAAATATGCATAAAATATTTAAATAATACCTTTCGTATATATTTTGTCTCCTTCTCTGGCCCTATCATCCTCAAAGTTTTAAAAATTAAATCTATAAAAAAGAATTGACAAATGATCATCAATAACAACTTTGATACGTGCATTACTTGGAAGTTTGATGTAAAACAGAAATGGGTAAAGATTAATCCTATAATTTTGTTAGGTAGGAATTATAACAAACCCAAAAATGTAGTATACTTTGCCTTCAATGAGTGAAAATTTAAAATAGTCTGCGAGCTGTTTTGAAATTGTTTCATGAATGATGTCACTCTGCCATTATATATATATATATATATATATATATATATATATATATATATATATATATATATATATATATATATATATATATATATATAAACTTCAAACTATATAACTCAATAGGGTTATAAATATTGTAAAATTCTAAACCCTTGCATTATGAACTTTCAATCAGATATTTTTGCTGTGATTATCAATTTCTTATATAAATACATGTGACATCTTTGAAATGAAATCTATTTTTTAACAGAATAATAATAATCAAACATATATAATGAGTAAATTTTAAATATTTTTATTACGGTATGCGAGCTGTTTTGAAATTATTTCATGAATGATGTCACCCTGCTATTATATATATATAACCTTTTCATCAACCATTAGAAATTTGAAACTGTATAACTTAATAAGGTTATAAATATTGTAAAATGCTAAACCCTTGCAGTATGAACTTTCAATCGGATATTTTTGCTACAATTATTAATTTTTTATATAAATACATGTGACATTTTTGACATGAAATCTATTTTTTAACAAAATAATAATAATCAAGCATATATAATGAGTAAATTTTAAATATTTTATTATAGACAATTGGATAAATTATTAAATATTTTATTATAAACACCATTTTTTGTATATCTAATATATTAACATTTTTTTTGGAATTTTTATTGTTTATTAAGACATATGCAATTCTAGAAAGTACAACATATAATTATCCGTGACAAAAAATATAGTCATATAAATGAAGGTCGATCCCTTTTAAACTTTGTCATTGGCTTTTATTTATTGTCATACAATATTATATTCTAATTGAGAATTGTCTTCTTTTTAATATAAAAAATTACTTTCCTTCATTACTTGATAATACAATTCGAGGAATAAATATTATTTCACGTTATATATTTCTATAAGAATTTGGGCTTTTATGACTTGTGTTCCAATATTGATAACCATTTACCTTATTTCATTGTAAAGACAAATACTTGGATTTATGTTTTGACACAATATTATTAGAATATTATTTTTTAATCTCAGTTCATATTGTGGAAATCCATTAAAATTCAAAGAATTTAAAAATTAAACAAAGTAAATAATTTCTAAAGCATTAACATTATTTGATGTTTTATACATTGAATCAAAATTATAGTATATTTTTTTCTTCTTCATGCAACTGTTCAAACATTGTTTTGTTGACTATGTCTACTATTTCATTTGTAGGTACAATTATGACGCATTCTTTTATATAAAAAGGGTTAATATAGTTAGTCATAAATGAATGATAATTTCCATGATAATTCTATCAACAGGTTTAGTGGTATCATCAACTATTAGTTTTGATGGCATTTTAATCTAATTGTTTTTATCATCAAGTTCCTGAATTTTTTTCTATATGAGATTGTGTCATCACCTATCAATAGAATACAAATTAGCAAAATCAACTAATTCAATATTTTTATGCATATTTATAGAATTAGACAATAACCATATATTAGTTGTTAATTTATAAATTTTAAAATATTTCAATAGGTAGGATCTTGTTAATGATGCATTAACAATATATTCTTTGCTACCATTGACAACAATAAGTAAAATTTATCTAAAATAATCTCATAATAATAAAATCTTACATCCAAAAGGAAATCCACTTATATCATTATCCATATTACTCAATATATCTCTTAAAGATATATCACACACTTCAAAATACTATTTATGGTTCATTGGGGCTTCATTCCAAATAATTAAAGAAGAATTTTCTATTAATTATGCTAATTGAGTACATTTTTTGATTTCACAGGTTGAATGCTCAATTAAATCAATTGGAATTTTAAATTTAGAATGAGTTGTTCTTCCACTTGGTAATAATAATATTGATAAGTCAGATAATGCAACAACTATAACTATTTTTCTTTTAGATATAAGTTTTGCTATAATGGTTTTATAAAGATATGTTTTACCTATACCTCAATGACCATAAACAAAAAACAAACCAATTTTATTATCTCTAACAATATTAATTACATAATTATATATAATGCATTGTTCATTGGTTAAAGTATTAATCATATGATCATACTTTATACTTAATTCTATAATATCATAGCTAGTTTCTTCAATTGTTAATCTATTAGTATTATAAAAAATATATGATATATCAAATGTAGGAAGGTTAAAATCAGTGAGAGAATATGAATTTCAATTGAATATATTTTTGAAGTTCAAATAAAACTTGATTTTTAAGGTAGCCTTTAGAAATATTATTTTCTAAAATTTGAAGATTCATACATATGTTATATTTTATATTATTGTATAAATGTTTCTAAAATAAATTGAAAAGCTTATCATACTCACTAACTTCATAAAATATTATCATAATTGTAAATAAATGACGTAGTTCAAAAGAAGATAAACAAGAAACGACTTTTTTATTGCAGAAATCCACTTGTCATTTCCAAGTAAATGATGTACTGCATACAAATTGGTAAGCAAAATGCAAAGCTCCATTTGTAGTTCTAATGTCAACAAAATTTTTAGGACCTTTTATAATATTTAAAAGCATTCTTAAATAATATAATTCGCCTGAGTTTGGATGAATATAAGTAATTCTCTTTATGCAATTACCTTTTTTGCACCTTGTGTATATTTTATCTTTGTTATTCCAAACCCACCTAGTCGGAAAATCTACATATGTGAGAGTTCGAGTATCTTCGTATATACTATTGGTATAGATCCACTCCGTAAACATAGTTTGATTAAAATGTGTATCATTTGCAATATGATTCAAGTTTGTATGGAGTCAAATCATGTAACACCTCTTACCCTTCTATATACTTCTCTGTTTACCAGACATGTAAGAAGTGCTACAGGAAATAATTTTTTTTTAAATATTCCTTTAAAACATATCATATATAAGAATTTTGAAATATATAAAATAATTACTATGTATATACTTTCTAGTCACATCCTATTCTTACTTATATATATATATATATATATATATATATATATATATATATATATATATATATATATGTCATAATGAAATTTAAATATCTTTATACACATCAAAATAATAAAATACAATAAGAAAATTAACCTGCTCGGGGCGACTACCATTACTACTGCTTAGCTCCATTTGGTGGGGTCCATTGATCAGTAATGTCTTTATCTACACATTCGTCGCTTTTACCTACTCTTCTAATACCTGCGCGAAAGAAAGTAAACTCCTGTACTGAGTCATAAACTTAGTGGTACTAAAACTTATAATAACAGTCATAGTAAAAATAAAATATATTTTTTTAATCTCATAAATTTTTTTACTGTAGATAATATATTTTAAAAATAGTCATAAATAACATTTTTGTTTCTCTTAAAAAATTTGCATAACATCTCATCCATATACCAAACCAAATTTTTATATCTTGCTCATATATTACAACATCATAGACTTACCCTTAGAAAATCAAATGGTCTCATACAATATAACGCTAATCACTTGGTCATAGATATGCACAAGACTCAGGTCCATAAATCATGCAGCGTACAGATATCCAAATAACTGATAATATTACGACCTACATAAATTCACATGATCAAAAATAATTTCACAGGATCTACAGATAATTACCTTATTGACATGCTAATAATACCCTAGTTCAAGGTATAAGCTAATACACGAGCTAAATCCATAAATTTCATTATGTCTTGAACATTTTTTTTTTAAAATATTCGCTATACTCCAAATACTTCCATAATTCATAAATTATCCTTTTATAATATAAAATATATTTCATGCTACATTACATAAATAAATAAATATAACTTTCAAATTCCATTTCATATTTACTAAAAAAATTCTTTTAATAATAAAATCAATTAAATTTACTTTTTAATTGTTTATATATATATATATATATTAGAAGAAATAGCACTAACCTCTTTATGCATTGTCAATGTCTGCTGGACCTTTCCATTTATTTCGAGTTGACGCATGTCCTGAAGTTGTGCCTAATAAAAAACGATTTCAATTAACTACTGAATCTCACATGACATAAAATCTAGCAAATTTTAAATCTCTCAACTATAACTTACTCTCACATATATCGAGATTCTATAACTAAATCTTTTCTCATTATGCGCGTTTTATGTATAATTTGAGATTCCGATAGCCAACATGCTTTTTGGTACAACTAAAAAAAATTCAACTATTATTTTTCTTCAAAATATTTTCTTTTTCTTATTTTTCCTCCTCAAAAACTATTTTTCTCAATTTGAAAGAAAAGTGAAAAAAATCTCACCTCAAATTTTCTTGAAATTTTTAGTCAATAGTTGATTTTTCTCCAAAAATATTTTCTCTACTCCCACTTAATTCCTTATACTTTCTTATGCTTTGATGATGATAATTTGTGAGAAAAATTGAAAAAAATAAGGTAAATGGCTATGGTGGTCGTGCAAAGGAAGAAGAAGAAGAAGATATTTTTATTTTATTTTATATTATGAAATTATTGAATTTTTTGTCCATTGTTGACTTTATATATTTGATTAATGGTTAATTAATGGTTAATTAAGCTTAATCCTTGCTCCAATTGGTCAATTAAAATAAATCAAGAAGATATTTTGGTTTTTATCCAATTTAATTCAAAAGAAACTTTGACTTTGGACTTTTCTACCAAACATTCTAATTTTTCAATTTAGTACTTGAATAAATTTATTTTCTTAAATTTCATATCCCAAATGATCTTATCTTCTTAAATTGAACATACCAATATTCTCATAATATTTTTCTTTTTGAAATGGTCTTCTCGATTTTGAAAAACAACCATCGTGCAAAAATTACATTTTTGCAATTTAGTCTTTTTTCTTAATCATGCCTGTAAAATTTCATCTCACGTCCAATTTTTCAATTATCAATTTTAAAAATTTTAGAATTCAATTATGATTAGATTGACACCATTGTGATCGTGAATGCATTTCTCTAACTTTCGATCCGAGAACTCAGGTTGTAAACTCACACTTAGGATCATATTTTCACAATTCGAGCCATTAACCTTAAAATCTCACTTTATAACTCAACATATGACCTTAAAATAATATTTTCTATATTTTAATATGCTTAAATCATATTTTCACTATAGTGCAAAAAATCTGAATTTCAACTTGATCTATTGCCTCGATTTGCATGCATAACACGAAATCACATTGCTTCATTTAATCAAATTCATATTCATATTATCATATTAATATAAAATTATCATATTTATTTATCCATATTTAGACTCTGATTGGTACGTCTTGATACTGCAGTATACACAACTACAATACACGTATACGATTATAGTCTAAATCGCAGATGTGACAAATAGGATCATGTTCATATGTTCTAAATGGACTGTTAACTTTTTGATAATAAGATCTCTATAATGTATGAAAAATTCAAACAACCTCCATGTTGCTTCACATGGTGAAATATAACGATAATCTAAATATGTTTTAATTTTATCAATGATTTTAGAGTTATCATTTTCTTAATTTTTAAGAGTAATTCCAAATGTTTCCATAATGACACATATTCTATCCATTCATTTATTAATATATTTAAATAAATATTTGACAATTATTGATCTACAATAATATTCAATGCATATATGAGTTTACCAAATCTTTATTGAAGGGAACTACAAAATGATTATCAAATTTTTTATTATTTTTTAATACAAAGTTACCATCATTTCTACACCTATATATTGCAAATCCATTGGCATCAATACTTATTTGTTCCTGGTATTTTTTAGGAAAAAATTTTAAGAATTTTTTTTTCATGTAATGGATAGAAAGTTTTAAAGGACCACATGGATCATGCAACAAAAATTTTGAAATAATGTTATATGCATCATATTCTTTATATTTATAAGGTGACTCAAAAGAAATTATTAAATCTTTATTAGATGACGTATTTGGTTTATCATCTTTATGCAGCCAATCTAAGCAATGTTTATGAGGAAGTCCTATATTTTGAAACTCCATATTATATAATAAAACTATGACTCTGCCAAAATATTTATTTTTCTTAATGTCATCAATTAAATAATCAACTTTAACTTTAAAAATACAACTAAAAATATATGGTCTATCTTCAAGTTTTTATCCAGTGATATAATTTAGTATGTGCTGAATATCAGACCATAAAGGGTTACAGGTAAATGTTATAAATAAATATGGATGACCATAAAACTTACAAATTATCATTGCACTATGGTAATGCTCAATCATATATCATAGACCTCCCATGTGACTTGAAAGGGGCACAATTATAGATTTGCCAATATTATTGGCATTGACATCACCATTTAAAAAAAATATTTGTAATTCCTATATAAAAATCATATCTTAATTCTTTCTGGTTTCACATAATATAATTAAATCTTTCTTCTTCAACACATGAAAATGCATCAACAATATATTGTTGGAATAAATGACCAACTTGTAATAAAGTCTTATCTTCATGATGTCATTGTTGTAGTCTATAAGAATAGTATTCACTCATTGTAAGAAATTTTTTGATAGTTGAATTTGAACTAGTATTGTTCATGCACTATCATATCTGTTAATTAAGGTCCTGTGTCACACGTGTCGCAAAGTTAATGTATTTGACTGATCAGAGTCTAAATTTAGATTTTGATGGGAATTAATCAAAGTAATGATTAATTATGATGATATATGCCTAATAAAGTATTTAAAATGCTTAAAATATGTTAAAAATGGTAAAAGATTAAATTGTAAAATTTGATAAGTTTTGGGTCAATTTGTAATTTATCGAAAATTTAAGGATTATATAAGATGATGTTAATTAAACATGATTTTGGACATGATTATATATGTTGGATGGGTATTAAAAGAAAGAGAGTGAGATTAACATGTTAATTATGTTAAGTGTCAAGTTTTGGTCAAGATAGTGGGACCCACAATAAGACTTTTGGTTTTTTTCTTTTCTCTTTTCTTCTTATTTCTCATTATATTTGGTCTTCTTTTTCTAGTTCTAGAACCACTCACGTCAGCCTCTTATAAACTCCATAGCCAATAACTTCTTCAAAAGAGAGAAAGGAAGCGAAGAGAGAAAGAAAAGAACAAGATAAAGTGATTTTCATGCACAACAAAACTTGTAGAAGCTAAAAAGAGCAAGAAGGAAGAAAAACAACCAAGTTTTGAAGAGAGAGAAATCTCGAAGGTGATGATCAAGAGGAGAAAAGAGTATAGGTAAAAAGCTCTCTATCTCCTCTTTTATCTTGTTTTTTAAAGAAGTTATAGTTTTGAGCTCTTATATAGCTTATAAAGGATGAGAGAGAGAGATTTTAGGGTTTCAATATGGTTTTGGTAGTTTGATAAAGGTAGATTTTTGATGGTAATCTTATGATGTGGTAGGAGTTCCAAATGGCAAAGAACAAATTTAAGCACCTAGAGCAAGTGAAGGAGAAAAAATTAAAGTTTGTGCAGAATTTAAGGAAATATCTTATATTTGCTTGTAAATGGCATGATATGCCTATATAATATGTTAGTTAATGAAGAAGCTGCATTGATTATGATTTATAGTAAGAAACCATAGGTTTAGATATAAGGAAATAAGATTTCATGATATGCAATTCAAGTAATGCATATTAGAGAATTGAATATCGATTAAAGGAATTTATATGAATTAAAATATGATAAGTTAAGTAAAAGACTTTATAAATGCATAATAGGGTATTAGTATGGCTTTAGGAAGCTTGAAATGGGAAAGGAATATGAATATGCATATTTTTAGCTGAACTCATGGGCGTGAATTTTCCTTGGAAATGGGATAAAAGTGCTCACGATTTGAGTCATGGTTTAGACCATGGACGTGAACCTATTCATGTGCGTGAACATATCGGCCACAACTGTGAAACTAGTTGTTCACGGGTGTGAATATGGAATCACGACCGTGAATACTCTGTTTCCATTAAATATATTATTGATCTACAATAAAGTGATTCGGGTAGTAAAGATCAAGAGATATTAGATGCTCAATGATATGAATGTTTATGTGTTTAAACAAGGATGAATGAGATGTTGCTTGATATATTTTGTGATTTATTATTCATGAATTAAAAGAAAAGATATGTAATTAATTTTTGAAATGAATATACCCATTACTCTAATCTAAGACTAGAAATAGGTAGATGGCATGTCATTATAGGGGCGAATGGTATCATAAAATATGAGATGTATTCCTCAATCAATGTGGCTTTAGGTCTAGGAGTGCCATTGGCTTGAGATGCTCGGTTAAGCATATACAAATTGAGGACAAGGTGGCATTAGCTCTAGGAGCACCCTTGGTCCGGTAATTCATATATAATGATATATTACTCAATCAATGAGGCTTTAGCTTTGGGAGCACTTCTGATCCATAATTCATATCCAATTATTCCATTTTAGAGTGATATGGGTGAAACACTAGAGTTTAAGTTGAAAGATAATGTACGGTATGATAAAAATAATATAGTATACCAAGGAAATAAAATGTATAATTTATGATTGAAGATAAAATGTGTATAACTTTGTATATATATATAATGCTCATAATTAGTTTGAAATAGAGTTATGAGGAATAAAATTGCATGAAAAGATGTGTGTGCATAAAATAACATATGGTAATGATTGTTGCATGACATAGTATATTACCTTAATTATATGCACCACTAAGCATAGAGCATAGCGTGAGAGTTTATATCGCGCATATATAACAAGATAGCTAAAGTTTGTTGATAAAGCTAACGGTGATTCTAGTCAAGTAAAGCAGCTGATCTTGAAAGCATGTGTCACAATATTTTGAAGTTTTTTATTTCATATTATATACTTATGGATTTGTAAAATTAACTTTATAGTTTTGTAATACTATATTATGTAAATAAAATGTACAATATTTCTCTTATATCTCTTAGGTGAAAAAAATATATGTGCACTGTGTTTTAATATTTATCAAGTAATGATTGGAAGAAGTTGGCATAGCACTCGCTTATCCGGGCATATACTGTAGAGATGAGGAGGTGTTTCAGTTTTTGGTATTAGAGCCCAATTAGGAAGTTTTAGGTTTTTTAAAAAGTAGTTTTCAAAATATTTTTGATATATGTGGACCCACATTTGAATTCATGACTGTTATTTATGGTATATGTAGGTTATGGCTTCAAGCTCACTTTAGATGGTGGATGAAGAAGTCGAAAGTAATGAGCCTGAAAGAACAAAAACTTCATCGCGATCGAATCGTCACTGAGCTGCGACACCGAGATCTGGTGTCAGCTATCACATGAGCAGACTTTCATCGGTTCAGGAAAAACAAAGCTTATGAGAAATATTATATATTTGCTACAAAGAGCATCACATCCAGCTTCGTCTGGGCTACAGTTTGAGAGGTTGAGAAAGTTCGCACACGATTTCTATGGTAAATGGGAGAATGACCCCTTTATGGTAGAGTTCTGGTTAGAATAGTCAGATAGAGTCTTTGACCAGCTGCATTACACCGATGAACAAAAGTATGAGTATGTAGTATCTTTGCTACAATATCATGCTTATGATTGACGGTGGTCAGTGTCATAAGGTTTAGAAGTGCCTAATCCTATGACATGAGAGTTCTTTTTAGAGAAGTTCAAAGAGAAGTACATACCTCATATCTACATAGATGACAAGAAAATGGAGTTTTTGACCTTAAAGTAGAGGGATATGTTAGTGACAAAATATGAAAGAGAATTTACACATCTATGCAAGCTTATCGAGGGTATTATATCTAACGAGGCTGATAAGTGTTAGAGATTTGAAGATGGGTTGAGGGATCTGATCAAGCTATAGGTTTCATCCTTATGATTGATGAGCTTCCATAATTTACTAGCATTTGCTAGAATTGTTAAGAGGGTTTTGGCAGCACAGCAGCCAACACAAGTGAGTGGGGCTAGTAGACCTGTACCACAATCAAATGAAGGACAATCGAGTGGCAAAAGAACCAAATCCTTTAGTGGTCGATTTCAGGTTGGGGGTTCCCATAGACATCCTTTCTATGGGCAAGGACAAGCCGCGAGATTTATTTCATCAGTAGCCAGTACACTAACATTGGCATCTCGCAGATCTACCCCTTTACTAGTATGTCTGCACGGTAGTCATCCTCACCCAAAAGAGTTTTGGTGGACAATGGGAGCATGCTTGAGATGTGGCTCCAAGGACCATATAAGAAGAGATTGTTCATTGTTGCAGTATGGCAAAGGTTTAGAAAGTGTTGAGCTAGTACAAATATAGACTTTAGGTCAAGGCAGAGGCCGAGGCCGAGGATAAGGCAGAGGTGGTCGAGAAAGGCCTACTTATTATAGATCAGAGGCTATTGAAAGGCTAGAGAGTAGTAGAGCTACACCAGCAAGAGCTTATGCTATGCGAGGTTGTGAAGAGCATGATGCACCTGACATCATAGTGGGTAAATTCCTTCTTTTTGGCCCTTTTATTTATGCAATGATAGATCTAGGGTCGACACATTCATAAATATGCACACCACCACCGGATTGAGTGGGTTTAGAACCCGAGGCTCTAGAATATAAGATATTTGTAACTAACCCATTGGGACATAATGTGCTGGTTAGTAAAGTGTTCAGGGGTTGTCCAGTCAAGATACAAGATATGCAATTCCCTGTAGATCTAATAGAGTTACCATTCTATGAGTTCAATGTGATATTGGGAATGAATTGGTTAGCCAATCACAAGGTGATAGTAGACTGCGAAAATAGGCAAATGAAGATTAGAGTTTCAAAATAAGAAGAGATAGTAGTGAAGGGTGAGAATAGAGGTTATCTAAATAATGTGATATCGATGATTAAAGCTCAGAAACTCATCAGTAAGGGATGTGAATCCTACTTGGCATATGTGATCGACACGAAAAAGAGTAGTCCAAAGTTGGCTGACATCTCTATTGTTTGTGAATTTTTGGATGTTTTTCCAAAAGAGTTGCCAGGGTTACCACCTCACTGAGTGATAGAGTTTGCTATCAAGTTGGTACCTAGCATTGCTTCTATATCTATTACACCATATAGGATGACACCTGCGGAGTTAAAATAGTTGAAAGTATAGTTGTAAGAACAGTTTGATAAGGGTTTCATATGACCTAGTATATCATCGTGGGAAACTCCAGTGTTGTTTGTAAAGAAGAAAGACGATATCTTACATTTGTGCATCGATTACCGACAACTTAATAGGGTAACTATTAAGAATAAATACCTGTTGCCTAGAATCAATGACTTTTGATCAACTGAAAGGAGTAAGTGTATTCTCAAAGATAGATCTTCAATCAGGGTATCATCAACTGAAGATTAAGGAGTCAGATGTATTGAAGATGGCATGTAGAACTCATTATGGTCATTATGAGTTATTGATAATGCCATTAGGCGTGACAAATGCACCAGTAACTTTTATGAACCTGATGAACCGAGTATTCAAGCCATATCTTGATCAGTTTGTATAGGTGTTCATTGATGATATTTTGTATACTTCAGAGACAAATAAGAGCATAATCAACATCTAAAAATGGTATTGCAAACGTTAAGGGGAAAATAATTATATGCTAAGCTATCAAAATGTGAGTTTTGGCTATAAACAATTCATTTTCTGAGTCATGTGGTATCAGCAGAAGGCATTTGGGTTGACCCTAGTAAGATTAAGGCTATTATGAATTGGAAACCACATCAAATTTGATAAAAGTGAGTAGTTTCTTTGGATTAGCCAGATATTATAGAAGGTTTGTGAAATGATTTTCATCCTTAGCGACTTCTTTGACTTGGTTACTGTGAAAAGATGTCCAATTTGAATGGATAGATAAGTGCCAAGAGAATTTTGATATACTTAAGGCAATATTGACTGAAGCACCAGTCTTGACCTAGCCCGCTCTAGGAAAAGATTATGTTTTGTATAGTGATGCAAGTTACAATGGGCTAGGTTGTGTTCTTATACAAGAGGTAAAAGTGGTTGCTTATGCCTCCAGGCAGCTTAAGTCTCATGAGCTTAAGTATCTAACACATGATTTAGAGCTTATATCGATAGTTTTTGCTCTCAAGATTTGGAGACATTACCTATATGGATGAAGATGCTATATTTATACAGACTATAAGAGTCTTAAGTATTTACCTTCACAGAAGAGTTAAACTTGAGACAACGAAGGTGGTTGGAGTTGATTAAAGACTATGACTATGTGATTGATTACTAGTCAGGAAAAATGAATATGATGGTTGATGCCTTAAGCAGAAAGATGATAGTTGAGATGCGAGTGAAGTCTACCTTAATGTAGAGGATTCAACAAGCTCAGCAGCAAGATGAAAAGTTGGTAAAGATAGTTGAGACAGTGAAAAAGGGATAAAAGTTTGAGTTTTCTCTGACAGACAATTGTACCGTGTATTTCAAGAACTGAATTTGTGTGCTAGGTGTAGAAGAGTTAAAGTTTGATATCATAAAGAAAGCTCATTAGATAGTATATACGATGTATCTAGGAGGGAATAAAATGCATCAAGATCTGAGGGCACATTATTGGTGGCCAGAAATGAAGAAGGATATTATTGAGTATGTGGCCAAGTGCTTAACTTGCCAGCAAGTGAATTTTGAATATTAGTTACCCACAGGATTACTACAACCTATACCCATACCATAATGGAAGTGGGAAAAGATCACGATGAATTTTGTGTCCAATTTACCAGTGATGCAGAGGAAGTTTGATGTAGTATGGGTGATAGTGGATCGATTGATGAAGTCGGCATATTTTCTACCATTCTGGATGGATTATACATTCAACAAGTTGGCTATGGTTTATATGAATGAGATAGTGAGACTTCATGGAGTGCTAGTATCTATCATCTCTAATAGAGATCACAGATTTACGTCGCAGTTCTGAAAAAGCTTATAGCAGGCTTTGGGAACTTGACTTAATTTCACTGCAACTTTCCATCCACAGATGGACGGATAGTCAAAATGGGTTATCTAGTTGTTAGAAGACATGATGAGAAGCTCTGTGCTCCATTTTGAGGGGAGCTAGGATCGATATTTACCTCTTATGGAGTTTACCTACAATAGTAGTCATCAGATAAGTATTAGCATGACTCCTTATGAGGTTTTGTATGGAAGAAAGTGCAGGACACTAGTTTGTTGGACTGAGGTAAGTGAAAAAAAATTGATCAGGCCAGACTTAGTGCAACAAACCGAAGTGAAAATAAGAGTGATCAAGGAAAGATTGAAAGCAACACAAGATCAATAAAAGTCGTATGTTGACCTTAAAAGGTGAGAAATTGAGTATGTTGTAGGTGATAAAGTTTTTTTAAGGTTTCACCTTAGAAGAATATGCTGAGATTTGACAAGAAAGGAAAGTTGAGTTCGAGGTTCATTGGTCCCTATGAGATTCTAGAAAGAATTGGATAGGTGGATTATCGGTTAGCCTTTCCACTAGAGTTGGATCAGATTCACAATGTGTTCCATGTTTCGATGCTTTGAAGATATCATTCAAATCTGACTCATGTTATACCAGCTAAGGAGATAGAAGTTCAAATCGATATGATGTATGAAGATGAACTAGTGGTTATAGTAGCACGTGAAGAGAAAATTCTCCAGAATAAGAGAGTTCCTTTAATTAAAGTCTTATGGCAGAGTCATATAATAGAAGAAGCCATGTGGGAAAGTGAGGAAATTATAAAAAGGCAGTATCCTTAATTGTTCAATCTAGAATGAATAGGTAAATTTCAAGGATAAAATTTATTTTAAGGGGGAGATAATGTCATATCTGTTAATTTATGTTACGTGTCGCAAAGTTGACACGTTTGATCGAATGTAGTCTAAATTTGAATTTTAACATAAATTAATCAAAATAATGATTAATTATGATGATATATGGCTAATAAAGTATTTAAAATGCTTAAAAGATGTTTAAAATGGTAAAGGATTAAATTGCAAAATTTCATAAGTTTTGGGATCAATTTGCAATTTACCAAAAATTTAAGGATTATATAAGATGTTAATTAAACATGATTTTTGGACATAATTATATATGTTGGTCGGGTATTAAAAGAAAGAGAGTGAGACTAACACGTTAATTATACTAAGTATCAAGCTTTGGTCAAGATAGTGGGACCCACAATAAGACTTTTTGTTTCTTTTCTCTTTTCTTCTTATTTCTCATTATATTTGGTCTTCTTTTTCTAGTTCTAGAACCACTCACGCCAGCCTCTTATAAACTCCATAGCCAAGAACTTCTCAAGAGAGAGAAAGGAAGAGAAGAGAGAGAAAATAACAAGATAAAGTGATTTTCATCACAACAAAACTTGTAGAAGCTAAGGAGGGCAAGAAGGAAGGAAAACAATCAAGTTTTAAGAAGAGAGAAATCTCTAAGGTGGTGATCAGGAGGAGAAAAGAGCATAGGTAAAAATCTCTCCATCTTCTCTTTTATTTTTTTAAAGGAAGTTCTAGTTTTGAGTTCTTATAGAGCTTATGAAAGATGAAAGAGAGAGAGAGAGTTTAGAGTTTCAGTAGGGGTTTGACAGCTTGATAAAGGTAGAGTTTTGATGGTAATCTTATGATGTTGAAGGAGTTCCAAGTGGTAAGCAACAAGTTCAAGCTAGTAAAGGAAATGAGAAAACTACCTAAATTAAGGTTTGTGCATAATTTAAGATAATAGCCTATAATTTGCTTGTAAATGGCATGATATGCATGTATAATATGTTAGTTAATGAAGAAGTTACATTGATTATAATTTATAGCATAAAACCATAGGATTAGATATAAGGAAGTCAAATTTCATGATATGTGATTCAAGTAATGCATATTAGAGAATTGAATATTGATTAAAGGAATTTATACGAATTAAAATATGATAAGTTAAGTAAGGAATTTAGAAATGTATAATAGGGTATTGGTATGGCTTTAGGAAGCTTCAAATGGGAAAGGAATATGAATATGCAGATTTCTAGATGAAGTCAAGGGCATGAATTTTACTTGGAAATGGGATAGAAGCGCGCTTATAGTTTGAGTCATAGTTTAGACCACGAGCATGAACATATTGACCACGATCGTGAAATTAATTTTTTATGGGAATGAATAAGGAATCACGATCGTGAATACTCTATTTCCATTAAATCTATTATTGATATGCAATAAAGTGATTCGGGTAGTAATGATCAAAAGATATTAGATTCTTAATGATATGAATGTTTATGTTTTTAAACAAGGATGAATGAGATGTTGCTTGATATAGTATGTGATTTGAATATTCATGAACGAAAAGAAAAGATATGTAATTAATTTTTGAAATGGATATGCCCATTACTTTAATCTAGGATTAGAAATAGGATAGATAACATATCATTATGGGGGAACGGTACCGTAAAATATGATATTTATTCCTCAGTCAATGTGGCTTTAGCTTTAGGAGTGCCATTGGCTTGAGATGCTCGGTTGAGCATATAAAAATTGGGGACAAGGTGGATTTAGCTCTAGGAGCGTCGTTGGTTCGGTAATTTATATATAATGATATATTACTCAATCAATGAGATTTTAGCTTTATGAGCACCATTGATTTGAGAAACTTGGATGAGTCAGATAGTGGAAAAGGTGGCTTTAGCCCTAGGAGCGCCCTTAATCCATACCCTGTATCCAGTTAGTCCAGTTTAGAGTGATATGAGTGAATTACTAGAGTTTAATTTGAAAGATAATGTACAATATGATAAAAATAATGTAGTATACAAAAGAAATGAAATGTATAATTTATGATTGAAAATAAAATGTGTATAACTTTTTGTGTGTGTGTGTATATATATATATATATATATATATATAATGCTCATAATTAGTTTGAAATAGAGTTATAAGGAATAGAATTACACGAAAAGATGTTTATGCATAAAATAACATATGATAATGCTTGTTGCATGACATAATATATTGTCTTAATTATATGCACCACTAAGTATAGAATTTTGCGTGAGAGTTTATCTCGTGCAGATATAACTAAATAGCCAAAATTTGTTGATAAATCTAGTGGTGATCCTAGCCAAGTAAAGCAACTGATTTTGAAACTGTGAGTCACAATCTTTTGATCTTTTGTATTTCATATTATATATCTATAGATTTGTAAAATTAACTTTATAGTTTTATAATACTATATTATGTAAATAAAATGTACAATATTTCTCTTATATCTCTTAGGTGAAAAAAATGTGCACTATGTTTCAATATTTATCAAGTAATAATTTGAAAAAGTCGGTATAACACTCCCTTATTCGGGCATGTACTGCTGGAATGAGGGGGTATTACACATTCAATATCAATTATGTTACCATTTTCTCTATAAGAGAAAAGAATAGGATATTGCATAAACATGATACTTGGATGTAAAGTACTAATTTGTTTTAAACTTTCATATTTGTGTTTGATTATTAAATCTCTATTGTTATCATATAAGTTGAAATCTCCAATTATCAAACCTATTATTTTTGAACATGACAGCTCAATATATTGATAACTATCTTGATTCTCTCTACCTAGTAATTTCAATTTTACTGGTTGAAAATTACTATCCATAAATCTATCTCTAATCATTCTAAAAAATTTAACTAATTCATTATATGTGTCGAACATTTTAAATAATGCATCTATTAATAATTAATTAATAGTCCTATATGTATCATCTGAAACAAAAGAAAACATTTTATTTTTCACTTCGTTGTTAGTATTATAAATATAATTGTATGAACTTTCGTATTTTGCCATTTGGAGGCAATAATGAACCAATTAAGGTGATGATTTTGCCCACATATTCTAAACACATAAGGACTATATTTTTTTATTATTTCATAATCAATTTTCCTCCGGTAGAAGTCATAACAAACATAATATTATAAATTCTTATGTCTTATCTAAATTTTGAAATAACATTACTTTCATGGTAATTTAATAAGTTGTCAAGAAATAATGGGATTTATTTCATAAGTGGCAATTGTACTTTTTTCTTGTTTACAATATATAGAATAAACAAATTGAGAAGTTTTTCTATTTCTTTTTCAAACATTCATCATGCAAATATAGTGCATGACAATACATGCATTCACTATATGAAATTCCTAGATATGATTTTTCAAGATAGGGATAGACTCCTATGTCAAAGCAAAAGGAAAATTAAAATTAAAATTTTAAAAATTAATAAGGATACAAATAAAAAAAGATTAAAAGAGAAAAATAGTATTACAAGACGTAGGCCGGATCGGTCATTGTTATTAAGGTTATCAATGACTACGGATGATAAACTAAAGGAATTTCTGATATTTATGCTAGATTGCCCAATACATAAAGTTGTAAAACCTTGATCATATAACATACCAGGTGTAATTAGTATATTTTTAATATTAGTATTCGTTTTTAAAATGTAATTTTTAGATATATACGTAAATAAGTTTGATCATTGTTGGCATCTGTAGGACTTGACTCAGCTTCTCCATAGATAAAATCAAGGTGACATTTTATATTCAAATGGTGTATTGAAAAGGACAATTCGCTTTCACCATTTCATGTATTTTCAATATAAAAAGCGTTTAACAAAATGGTAGGATTAGAAATCTAATAATAGATAACCCATTAGGAACACATGCATTTAATTAAAAAATTATTTTTGTAGAAAATTGTTGTGTAATATAATTTAAATAAAAATAAATAAATTAACATTATATGGATGAATAATCAAAAGTTAATAATTGAAGGAAAGTATTTTTTACCAAGGGATAAATTTCATTAAAAAAACACCTGATGAGCAGTTGGCTTGCATTGATAAAGCACTAAGAAGCCGGAAAAAGCACCGTAATAATAACGCCTATAAAACATTAAAACAAATATTGAATTAAATAGCGTCTAATATATTTTAAATAAAACTAAAATTGTAACATAATCTAGGTATATTATGTTTTTTTAAAAGCAAACCAAATAATAATTTTAACGTATCTTTTTTATAAAAATCAAAATATTTGGATGATGTACGTTATTTTTTTTTAAATACGAATAAAAAAATTAATTAGTACAATATAAATATATGAAACTTTATATTTATAATATAAGTAATTAGTATAACATGTTAGCAGTTAGTATAATATAAAATTTAGATTTTGAACGGATATTATAATATTTTTATAATGTAATAAAAAGGAAAACAAATACTGCATTGATTTCCTTTAAAGCACTAAAACAATTATCCTAGGTTTATGAATGTTAACTAGTTAATATTCAATTAATTTATTATTAAAGCATCAAATGCAAAAAAAATAATTAATCTGATTAAAAGGATGTTTTTTCCTTGTGTGAAGGTTTACACCAATTATCTTATTTTAGTCGGGCATTAATAAGATAATATTAAATTTGTTTATTAATATAAAAAATTAATATCTCTAATAAATGGCAACGAATAATTAAAAGAATATAATTAATTACAGCGTTAATATGAATATAATAAATCATTTTATTGTTAGTTAATTTGTAAATTATATTGAAATAACAATTTTGAATTTCAAATATTAAATTTAATCAGTTTTAACAATTAATACAATTATTTAATTATTCTTTGTTAAAAATATGGAATAATAAAAAAATAATACATATAATAATAAAAAATTATATAGACAATAATTACCTTTTTTAAAAGAAGAGAAAGGTATTACTTTATGCAAAACAAATGGGTATTCTTTATCTAAGGTTCTAAATCATATTTAGAACTTATGGTAAGGCGACTTTGAGATTTTTTTTAATAAAAAATGAGCAATAAAAAATTAGTGCTGATAAACGAATTTTTTTTTCTTAAAAATAAAAAAGGACAATAAAAAAATTATTTTATAGTAAGTTGATAGAAAAAGTTGTTGTGCTCTTACTGAGAAAATAGTTTTGATATCTTTGTTTATTCAATATTATTAGAAATTACAGGTTAATAAATGTCATTTATATTTAAATAATTTGTTAGCTCCCTCATAATTATTTAATTGCTGACCGGCTCCTATTGGGCCATATTCCCTCTCTTCAGTTAAGGTTTCTCCCTCTCTCTCTCTCTCTCTCTCTCTCTCTCTCTCTCTTCATTGCAATTTTACTACGTTTTTTCTAGTTACAATTTTTGAACTATCTTGGCCTTAAAAAAAACATTTTTTGATTTTTTTAATTTATGATAAACTTGTAGAAATGCACATGTCTAGATGGGAAGGTGGTCCAAGGACCTATTTTCACATTAAAAAAAATTAATTGGCTGGGAATAATTCCATCCTTGAGTCTAGATAATTAATAGTCAAAAATTATAATTACTTGTATGTAACTCTTGTTTTGCATCGGAATTATAATATAACGTTAAATAAATATTGTAAAAGTTTTTGATTCTATTTTTAAATAAAAGAGTCACTACTATAAAACATAACGATATATTATATAAAAAGAGTTTTACATAATATTACAAAGAAATTTTACATAATTTATAAATATTGATAATGTCTTGCAAGTGTAACGCCTGGTCATTTAGACAATGATCGCATGTGACCGAGTTAGGTACGCCGGATCGATCGGAGTCTAAATCCAGATGCAAAGAAAAATAATAATATTTAAAAAAAATTTATTAAGGACATTATTAATTGGGAGTTTAAAAGTTTAGTGCTAGAATTAGTTGAAATAAAATTTCCTTTTGGATTAAATGAGAATTTATGGAATGGTTTGAGATTATCTTGTACAAAAAAGAGATTATGAGTTAAATGATGTATTATTTAAAGATTAAAAATTTATTATGATTAATTAATCAAATTGACCAATAGGAAACAAATCTAGATTTTTTTTATATTAATGAATATTAACCTAATATTCATTAAACTCATAAAATTTTTCTTTGGATTAAATGAGGATTTATGGAATGGTTTGAGATTATTTTGTACAAAAAGGAGATTATGAGTTAAATGATGTATTATTTAAAGATTAAAAATTTATTATGATTAATTAATCAAATTGACCAACAGGAAACAAATCTAGAATTTTTTTTATATTAATGAATATTAACCTAATATTCATCATATACATTAATGAGCATTAATTAATATTGATGAATCATATGCCTACTCACCCAATTCTAGAATTCTCTTCATTAATGAGACATTAATGAACCTTATCTTCTAATCCTTGTCATGAGCCTAGAAGTTTCTTCATTAATGAGGCATTAAACTTAACAAAAATATCACCTCTTTCTCACATTCCATGGCCGACCACCTTCTCCACCAAGTTTCCATGATTCTTGTTCAAATTTTAGCTAGTAAAAGAGAGTAAAGAATGATCCAAGTGATAGAAAACTAAAGAGAGTGAAGGAAAATCAATTTGAAAGGTAGAAGAAAGGAAGAGAAATAAGAAAGAGAGAAATTTTGTCAAGGTGAGTTTCTTCTTCAATTTTGTTGTTCTCTTTATCAATTGAGATTAAAGTGATGATAATTAAGGTTATAAATGAGGAAGAAGGGGCTGCCTAGGTGATGATGGGTAGAAACAAAAAGAAATTGGTTTGATGATATGAGATATGTTTGATGGTTTTAGGGCAAACCAAGGACAAAGGTAGAAGCAATCTTGTGGAAGGGAAAGGAAAGGAAAAAAACTAGGAAATGGAGAAGAGATTAATAAGGTATGTGTTTGTGTGACAAAAATTTAATATGTTTATTTTATTGTTAAATCTTGTGTTAATTGCATGATTAAATGAGTGGTTGTGTTGTTATATGTGTTGCTGGAAGTTTTATCATAGAGCAACATTCATTACAAATTCTATAACTTAAGTTCTGGAACTTTAAATTTCATGTTCTTTGATGTTTTGGAAACTTAAGATATATATCTAAAACTTTCATAAAGGATAAGAGATCTAATTATGAATGAAACTATATTAAAAATAGACACAAATACAAGACTTGAATTCTGCCTCAGAGTTTCCTGGGCAGATTTTAGCTGAGTAGTCAGTGCTCAATCAGTTTTAACTTTGTCTACAGATATCCGAATTAGTTGATTCAAAATGAAAATTAAATATAAGATCTGTGGCTAAACTTTATTAGAATATGACTTAAATAAATTCGGCCAATAACAGCATCAAAATTGAGATCTAAGATAGAGACCAAAATCTGTCCAGACAGGGCTGTTGAAAAAGTGAGAGTTTTACATGTAAATTAATTTGGGCCTTATGATATGAGATGAATGATATTGATATGAGTGATTATTATGTGATATAAGACATTAAGTCCATAAAAATTTATTGAGAAAATAAAACTATGAAATAATTGTTTGGTGTATATTTTGACCATAATAAAATTTTAAGAGATTACTTGAATAAATTGAGATGAAATAATTAAGCCCTAAAATACCTAGCTGGGAACTAGAGTAAAGGATAGATTGGCATGCCAATAAGGGGTAGGATATATAGGCGTAAAATACCGAGTTCATTTATGTAGGCACTAAATGTGCCGAGTTGATATATGTAGGCACCACATTGTGCCGAGTTTATTTATGTAGGCGCGTCATTTGCCGAGTTAAGATTTTTCGGTAGAGAATGCCCCGTATCCTATCTGGTAGTTCTAGTTATTGGTGTTGGACATAAATTTGAATAAACAAGACAAAATAAGATATGATAAAATTTACTTATTGTGAATAATTATTGAATAATAAAATGAGTAAAATTATGGTGATATTAAAAATAATATTATGCAATGATATTATGCAATTAACATAATTATCATATATAAAAGAAATTATGTGTAGTAACAATTAACTTGCCAAGTAATTTATTGCTGATAAATTTGTGATATTCCTTTTTATTTGACTTTAAATGTATGAATGTGTGAGATTTTATAAATTGCATATTAAGCTTTTGTCATATAAAGCATCGTTAAGCTAGTAGCTTTACGCGTATGATTTTTCCCACGCGTAGGTACTAAAGTAGTTAGTAAGTAAAGGATGTAGCTGCCAGAGAGAGAACAACGCCAAATAGTGGATAACAGCATTTGAAGATCTTTTTATTCCAATGTATTAACTTTCGTAAAACATAATAGTAAGTTTTATTTTCATATTGTGTGATACTCATATTTTGGGTCTGCAAATAAAATATTAATTAGTAGAACTTTGTAAGTAATCCTTTAGAAAATGAAATGATTTATTGTGGATGAATTATATAAATTGGTATAAAGTATATATATTTTAAAAAAAATTGGGAGACTATATTTTGAATTTATATTCACATATTTTAAAATGAGAATATACAAAATGAGTGTATAAGCAAGTTAGAAAGGGAGTCAATAGTAAGGTAGCACTCATTTATTTTGCTACTATTAGTAGGGTAAAAGGGGTGTTACAATATTTGGCATCAGAGCCCGGTTTTAGGGCTGTTCTAATTTAAGTGGGTAACTAAATATAGTGTGTGTCTCATGCGTGTGCATCTTATATATATACTGCTATCTTACAAGAAGGGTTCTTCTCTTTGGCATTAGGTAGTTATGGAATCGAGTTCACAACGGACTATGAGAGTAAGTGCTGAAAATGATGATCCATCTGACACTGAAGTATCATCTCATTCAAGGCAACGTTGGAGAGCCGCTAGAGCTAGTGAATTCATGTCATCTCATGATCATTCTGAAGCTAGAGGTGTAGATCAAGGGAATTTATTAGAAAATGTAGTGGAACTGATCTAACAAGCTGCTAGACCTACCACTTCGAGTCTAAGGTTGGACAAGCTTCGAAAGTATGGTGCTACCGACTTTTATGGTCATAAATAAGAAGATGTAGCAGCAACAGAGTACTGGTTGGAGAGAAATGAGAGGGTGTTTGAGCAACTAGAGTGTACTCCTAATCAGAAATATCAGTACATATTATCTCTTTTGCAAGAAAGTGCATATGATTGGTGGAAACCTATTCTGCGAAGGCCACAAACACCAAATCCTCCCACATGGAATTTCTTTTTGAACCAGTTCTGGGCCAAATATGTTCCCAGATCATACAGAGACAAGAAGAAACAAGAATTCTTAGATCTGAAACAGAACATTCTGACTGTAACTGAATATGAAAAAGAGTTTACTCATCTGTGTAAGTATGCGGAGGGTATTATATCAGATGAGATTGATCGGTGTAGATGATTTGAACGGGGTCTTAGGCCGTGTCCTATTAGAGACAGAGTGACGACCTCACATATTTGAAGATCTTTTTATTCCAATGTATTAACTTTCGTAAAACATAATAGTAAGTTTTATTTTCATATTGTGTGATACTCATATTTTAGGTCTGCAAATAAAATATTAATTAGTAGAACTTTGTAAGTAATCCTTTAGAAAATGAAATGATTTATTGTGGATGAATTATATAAATTGGTATAAAGTATATATATTTAAAAAAAAATTGGGAGACTATATTTTGAATTTATATTCACATATTTTAAAATGAGAATATACAAAATGAGTGTATAAGCAAGTTAGAGAGGGAGTCAATAGTAAGGTAGCACTCATTTGTTTTGCTACTATTAGTAGGGTAAAAGGGGTGTTACAATTTTTGGTATCAGAGCCCGATTTTAGGGCTGTTCTAATTTAAGTGGGTAACTAAATATAGTGTGTGTCTCATGCGTATGCATCTTATATATATACTGCTATCTTACAAGAAGGGTTATTCTCTTTGGCATTAGGTAGTTATGGAATTGAGTTCACAACGGACTATGAGAGTAAGTGCTGAAAATGATGATCCATCTGACACTGAAGTATCATCTCATTCAAGGCAACGTCGGAGAGCCGCTAGAGCTAGTGAATTCATGTCATCTCATGATCATTCTGAAGCTAGAGGTGTTGATCAAGGGAATTTATTAGAAAATGTAGTGGAACTGATCTAACAAGCTGCAAGACCTACCACTTCGAGTCTAAGGTTGGACAAGCTTTGAAAGTATGGTGCTACCGACTTTTATGGTCATAAATAAGAAGATGTAGCAGCAACAGAGTACTGGTTGGAGAGAAATGAGAGGGTGTTTGAGCAACTGGAGTGTACTCCTAATCAGAAATATCAGTACACATTATCTCTTTTGCAAGAAAGTGCATATGATTGGTGGAAAACTATTCTGCGAAGGCCACAAACACCAAATCCTCCCACATGGAATTTCTTTTTGAACCAGTTCTGGGCCAAATATGTTCCCAGATCATACAGAGACAAGAAGAAACAAGAATTCTTATATCTAAAACAGAACACTCTGACTGTAACTGAATATGAAAAAGAGTTTACTCATCTGTGTAAGTATGCGGAGGGTATTATATCAGATGAAATTGATCGGTGTAGATGATTTGAACGGGGTCCTAGGCCGTGTCCTATTAGAGACAGAGTGACGGCCTCACATATCGAAGACTTCTCAAGACTAGTTTCTTCAGCGGAGAGTGTGGAGGAAGCATTAGTAGATCAGTAGCAGGTAACAACTGATAAGGGTTTTAAAATACCTTTATCACAATTCAGTGCAAGCCCATATGGTAGTAAGAGGGCTAGGTTAGTGGGGAGCCGACCAAAAATAGTAAGTGTTGGTAAAGCTTCTACTTTCAGGGGAAATCAGCAATAGAGACTTGCAGTATCCATAGCCAGTGCACCTACACCCAGTTCTAGGAGATCAGCTCAAGAAATTTATCCATATTGTGGAAGGACACATGCAGAAGAGTGTTGGTGGATGACATGGACTTGTTTAAAATGCAGAGCTACAGATCATAAGCAAAAAGACTGTCCAAGATGGATTGCTGGTAGGGGTACAGGTAGCACAACACCAGTTCAAACAGGAATTTCAGGCCAAGGCAGAGACATAGGTCGTGGGCAGATGAGAGGAGGCCGAGAAGAGTCGAGTCATAGAGCATCAGAAACATTTGACATACTGGAGGGAGGTAGAGCGCCAACCCGTGCCTATGCTATGAGAGTCCGTGAAGAGCAGGATGCCCTAGATGTGATTGTTGGTAAATTTTCTCTCCTTGATACTGATTTATTTGCTTTGATTGATTCAGGATCTACTCATTCCTCTTTATGCACGCTACCACCTAGTTAGGGCAAGATGATAGCAGAAAAATTAGATTATGATATAGTGGTGACAAATCTTCTGGGCCATAGTGTTATAGTTAATAAAGTGTATAAAAATTGTCCGGTGCAAATTAAGGGTAGAGAGTTTATAGCGGACTTAATTGAATTACCTTTTTCATGAATTTAATGCTATTTTGGGGATGGATTGGTTGAATCGACATAGAGCAATTATTGATTGTGGATCCAGAATAGTGATATTTACAATTTCGAGGCAAGATGACATAATGGTTTAGGGTGAGAATCGACCATACCTAACTCATGTCATTTCTATTATGAAAGCTAGAAAACTTATAAAAAAGGGATGTGAGGCATATCTAGCACATGTAGTGGATGTTAGGAAATGGAGTCCTGATCTCAGGAACATACCTACAGTATGTGAATTCCCAGATGTCTTTCCAGATGATTTGCCAGGATTTCCACCAAATAGAGAAATAGAATTTGGCATAGAGGTTATTCCAGGTACGACTCCATTATCTATTACCCCTTATAGAATGACACTCACAGAACTGAAGGAATTGAAGGTGCAACTACAAGAACTGCTGGATAAAGGGTTTATTAGACCCAGTGTGTCATATTTGGGTGCTTCAGTATTATTTGTGAAGAAGAAAGATGGCACCTTACGACTCTGTATTGATTATCGACAGCTAAATAAGGTGACGATCAAGAATAAATATCCCCTACCCAGAATAGATAATTTGTTCAATCAACTAAAAGGGGTTGGGGTTTTCTCCAAAATTGACCTTAGATCAGGGTATCATCAATTAAAAATTAAGGAGTCAGATGTTCCTAAAACGACATTTAGGACTCGGTATGGCCACTATGAGTTCTTAGTTATGCTATTCGGTTTGACTAATGCCCCAGCAGCTTTTATGGATATGATGAATAGGGTCTTTAGACCTTATTTAGATCAATTTGTGGAGGTATTTATCGATGACATCCTGGTATACTTCAAGAATAAAGAGGAACATGATCAACATCTTCGAATAATACTTCAGACATTAAGGGAGAAGCAATTATATGCAAAGTTATCAAAATGTGCTTTTTGGCTTAGTGATGTGGCTTTTCTGGGACATATCGTATCAGTAGAGGGAATTAGAGTGGATTCTAGTAAGATAGAGACGATCCTTAATTGGAAACCACCCCGAAATATGACGGAAGTGAGAAGCTTCCTTGGCTTAGCAGGATATTATAGGAGATTTATGAAGGGATTTTCAATGATAGCCCACCATTGACAAAACTCCTTAAGAAAGACACTAAGTTTGAATGAATAGAACAATGTCAGATTATGTAGGCACTAAATGTGCCGAGTTGATTTATATAGGCACTAAATGTGCCGAGTTGATTTATGTAGGCACCACATTGTACCGATTTTATTTATGTAGGTGTCATGCGCCGAGTTAAGATTTGTCAGCAGATAATACCCCGTATCCTATCTAGTAGTTCTAGTTATTAGTGTTGGGCATAAATTTGAATAAATAAGACAAAATAAGATATGATAAAATTTACTTATTGTGAATAATTATTGAATAATAAAATGAATAAAATGAATAAAATGAATAAAATTATGGTGATATTAAAAATAATATTATGCAATTAACATAATTATCATATATAAAAGAAATTATGTGTAGTAACAATTAACTTGCAAAGTAATTTATTGCTGATAAATTTGTGATATTCCTTTTATTTGACTTTAAATGTATGAATGTGTGAGATTTTATAAATTGCATATTAAGCTTTTGTCATATAAAGCACCACTAAGCTAGTAGCTTAGCGCATGTGGATTTTTCCACGCGTAAGTGCTAAAGTAGTTAGTAAGTAAAGGATAAAGCTGCTAGAGAGAGAAAAATGTCAGATAGTGGATAACAACATTTGAAGATCTTTTTGTTCCAATGTATTAACTTTTGTAAAACATAATAGTAAGTTTTATTTTCATATTGTGTGATACTCATATTCTGGGTGTATAAATAAAATATTAATTAGTAGAACTTTGTATGTAATCCTTTAGAAAATGAAATGGTTTATTATGGATGAATTATATAAGTTGGTATAAAGTATATGTATTTTGAAAAAAAAATTGGGAGATTATATTTTGAATTTATATTCATATATTTTAAAATGAGAATATACAAAATGAGTGTATAAACAAGTTAGACAAGGAGTCAATAGTAAGATAGCACTCCTTTGCTTTGCTACTAATAGTAGGGTAAAAAGAGTGTTACAGCAAGGAAGCACAATGGGATAGTTAGATGTTAAGGAAAAAATCTATCTTCTCTTTTCCTGCTGAAGACTATTCTGATCTAAAATAAAAAAAAATACAAATATATGTTTGTTATTATATATGATGCACAGTTAGTGACATAATATGTAATACAAATTTGTTTACCTTATACATGATCGTTTGATAGGAGATTCTTCTATAACTTGCATTGATTCTTCATCATTAGTAAACATTGTTGCGAAATAATTTCTTAATAATATAGAAGCTGAAAAAGATGTTTTTCTTGTTGATTTACATTTGAAAATTGACGAATCTTAATCTTTAAAGATGTACATGACTTTAAAAATCAAGTAATAAGGATATTCAACACAATTACTAATAACAATTTGAAAAATACGATATATTCCATAAATTATTGTAATTACAAGTGGGGGAGTGTATCTATCTTTTGAACTATAAATTAAATTATTAATAGGTAAACTAACTAATTTCACTGTTTGTCGATCAAATATAATAAAATTTGCAGTTCTAGTTGAATTTCCAACAATAACATTAAGCTTGTACCTGATAAAAAATAAATAATATTTACAAATTGGGATAAAATACTAATAGATTACATATAGTGGAAAGATGTAATTACTAATATATAAGTGGCTCTTGAAGGACATTACACTTGTTGCACCATATTTATTCACCATAACTTTAAAGGCGACTTTTTCATTAAGGACATGTTTTATATCACCATCCTATTGATGGATCAATGTAATAAATAATAGTCTAGTAAGTAAACTTTATGTCCTACATTTTATTTAATTTATGGCTCAAAAAATATGTATATATTAAAAAAAAGACAAATAAATGTTGATTTCTAATATATATGTATGGATTTATTTTATTGTATGATATTCATATTATGTAAAATAGTTATCTTATCAGTGTGGACATCAAAAGACATCAATTAAGAAATATTTTTTCTATTTATATTCCTTTTCAACTCAATATCTTGAACATGTTATTTTTCTATTTGCAGTCTTACAATTTTTGAAACGGGTTTGATAATCTGTACCAAAGGGTTTTTTCACACCCATGAATGGAATTTTACAGTCATGAATATCATGGCTCAGGTTATTCCTGTAAAAAGTTTACCAAATTTGTGATAGAGGGTTATTCATGCCCATGAAAAAGGCTTCACGTTTGTGAAAAAATTTTATAATATCGTTATCACATATAACCACACTCTTAAGCATTTATAATTCACGAATCCTCATATTATATTATATGACATTTTCCATATCAATATGTTCTTCATATATAATTATTCACATATCAATCACTAATCATAAGTTGTATATGTAGAGTAATAGAGAGTTTACATGCATTAACTACATATTCACGTCTATGAAGGCTATTCATAGTTACCCCTTTACCCATGAACCAAACCTTGACCATTCACGTAAAAAACATCTATTCATAAAATAAAATACATTAATGGTCATGACTATATGTTCACGAGCATGAAACCACACATTCATAACCATAGATCAAAGTATGAAAATTAAGGGTAAAACTGGATATCTACATTCACGACTGTGAATTTATGCATTCTTGACATCATAAAATAAAATATATTCATGGACATGACTACTGTGTCAGTTAATTTTTGGATTTTCATAATATAAAAAATAGCATCATCATTCCATATGCGGAGGTCTCTAAGATTGACCAATGTTAATCATGAATATCAACATTTCACAATCTATTAGGCTACAACATGCTTTTAACATCATTTAAACCCATATAAACATAAATAATGCCAAAATGCCTCTTGAATATCATAGACATCATAACCTATGTCATGACATTTCTAACAATTATATCATATTATTTTCATATGTAACAATCCATAAGCACATTAAACACATTTTCAACACATTACATGGCATAAAACAAGGCAACATACAAGAAAGTGAAATTAATATGCATATATGTACTATCCTTTAATAATGAAACCTCAAACCCTCAAGTTCTTCAAGCGTGCCTAGTCTTTTGATGATCTTTACCTCTGCCTCTAGCTCCTGTCAGTAAGAAAATGTCTTCCTTAGATCTTTAAACTAGAAAACAACACTAAACTCTTTTACTTGCTCTTGTTTAAGCTCAACCTCACCCCTTTGATCTATGAAAACTTTGAAAAAAGAGAGAAAAGAAAAAGAAGAAGAAGATGAGAGGTCTGGTTTGAGAGGAAGAGTTTTAGGGGAGGCTATAGGTAGCAGAAAAAGATATAGGAGAGAGAGAAAATCATGGGATATGTTCACCTACTCTGATCACAATTATTTGCAGGCGTGAAAAAATATTCAGGAGCGTGAACACTCTCTTGTCATAGTTGTGAGAAACATTTCACAGGAAAAACCTAATACACAACATTCACAGTCGTGAAATCTCATTCACAGGTATGAATAACTTTTAAAACTATATCATTTTGAAACACAACACTTTTAAGGGTGTGAATATCCATTCACGAGCATGAAGTACTTTTTTTTTATAGCTATATCTACCTCTTACTCTACCCACACTCACTCACATCAACTCATCTAATATATAAACCCTAAAAAATGAGCGCTAAAGAATTGATTCACGTATAAGTCTCATAACAAAGAAAGTGAATTAAAATTTCAATTTTGTCGTCGACAAAATATATCAAAGAGATGACAATTAGTGCATATAAGGTCTCAACCATACTTTTTATTCACAAGATATATAAAGAAAACAAAATCTCCAATTGACACTTTTAAGTCAAAAATGTCCAAAGAGATATTCAAAAAGTGAAGTGAATGAAGATCATACTCGATATGGACCATTGGTGCAACATCATCAACTCTTATAAGGGTTCTAAGCACCTTGTGTAATCACCTAACACATCAATAAAGAAAAAATTTAATTAATGTCAACAATAATTACCATTATCATGCAAATCATAACATTTGAAAATTATAATCAAAGAAAAACCACAAATATTTAAATTAATAAAATCTGTTTCATCAAACAATCATGATTCATGATGTACTAATTATATACTAAATTATAATCACCATTATCTTAGAATGCTAACATATTTCACATTCTACAATTAGAATTAAAAAAATCAAAGACTTCCTTTATTGACAAAATTAAGAGCCACTTTAGATAATTTCAACCAATTGAACATAAAACAAGCAGCATCAACAGAATAACAAATTGTAACTTAGAAATGCTTTTATGTGGTGCTTTAGATGAGGAAGACTCATTGCTATCTAATAATGCAATAACATATTAAAAGGAAAAAGGAAAATGCACTCTACAAGTAGCATTTTATACTTAATCAATGAGAGAAAATGCTGTGTGAAATTACAATTCCGTACTTAATGAATGAAAATACAATTTCGTGCTTAATGAATCCTTTTGTTCTAATATTTGCTAAACCAGATAGACATGACATTTTGACTGCTGACATACTCTATCTTATCTTCTTTTTCTATTTTCTATATTTTCTCAAATATTTCTGCTAAATATGGTCCTAAGGAGAGATTGATTGCCAACAAGCTATGAATTTCCACAAAATAATTATTTGCCAAAAAATGAAAAGAAAAGAAGAAGAAAAAAAAGAGGCGGGTCATTTATATGCATAAATAACAAAGGATTGAATTCGATACTCAACTTCCAGCCAAAAATTAGGCACCTAATTGCTAGAAATTGAGATAACACTTTATTTCTACTTAGCAATTTCAATATAATTAGATAAGATTCTAAGTATATACTAGCTTATCAATTTGAATATCTCTAATATATTTTACTGAAATTGCAATTGAAATTTTGATATTGTGATTTTATTAATTACACTTAGGACATTTACTTATCTAAAAATTAAATTTGACAAAGTGCTACTGCAATGGTGGGAAAGGGTATTTGAGGAAAATAGAAAAGTGTATGCCTTGCAAGTGCTATCTCAAATAATTATCTACTAATAAGGTGTCAAAAAGACTATTAAAAAAAATAGAGAGCACATTGATGCACCTGATTAAATTTCTGAATAGCTTCATGTTGGTTGATGGCTACATTTTCTTGAATTAAATCAACTTTATTTTGAAGAATTATGATATTCTGAAGACGCATGATTTTAACAGCAGCAAGATGCTCAGAAGTCTGATGTTGGGGGAAGCTTTCATTTGCAGCTATGAGAAGTAATGCTCCATCCATGATTGTTGCTCCATTAATCAGCAAAAGGCAGAGAAGATTGATCAACATTTATTAAAGTTTAAAAAAATCAACATTTATTAAAGTTTAAGAAAACTTTCTCCAACTAATAGAAATAGCCATTAAAACTTACAAACAATAAAATTTTGAGAAATCTTTCAATAAACCTAGTAAATCCCAATCACCAGCAAACAAATTACATGAAAGTAAAGCAATGACTTTTTTACTTCTCATCAATTATTGGAAATAAAACAAAATTAATTTCCAAACAAGATAAGCTTCTAATTAGATCAGAAAGTCATGCAGCATTTTAGAATTTCCAATAATATATATATATATATATATATATATATATATATATATATATATATATCCTAAAGTATTTGTCAACATTCAAAATCATAGTAATTGAGTAATGGTTACCCTCTAAGATTCACACGCCTATCCTGCAAACATTCAATCCAATACTTTAATCATTCTACTCTATTTTCTATAAAATTTAAACACACTATTTGAAGCATAAATAGCATTATATCTCTGACATATCCATTTGAATTTAACAGTAATACATAAAAATGAAGCAAAAAAATTACCCAAGTAAGTGACATGTCACATTAAATGCCACGTCAGCATCTTCTCGTGAGCACTAGTTGGTCTGTTGGAGTGCACATTAGTTGGCCTGCTGGATTGTGAGCTTGTCTTCTTAGCTTCTACTTCCATATTAACCTTTTTTCCAATTATCAACATCATCTGCTAGCAAGGGCTGATCATACTTAAAAACTCTAGGCAGAGGGCCCTCTTTACAAAGGGGAAATCAGTGAATGGTGAAGAAGGAAGAAGAACAAGGATGAAAAGAGAAAGATAGAAAAATGAGATGGAAGGCATCTAGCTCGCATATGGGAATGGAGGAAAAAGAAAGAAGAATGCCTGATGAAGGTAGAAAGGAGATGGGGACAGGGACAGGGACAGGGACAGGGACAACCGAAGTATCAAGAAAGCTTGGTTTAGCTTTAGGTTACCTATATATTCATTAAAAAACAATATAATTTTAGATTAGGTTATTAAATTTTATATTTTATTAAATTTATTCCTTAAATCTTATATTTTTTGTATTTATATAATTTTTATTGAATACAATATTCTAATTTAATTTATAATAATATTTATAAATTATAATATTCTAATATTTAAATTTAATTTAATTTATAATATTCTAATAATCTTTATAAATTATATATCATTATTTTTTATCTAAAACTATTAAAAATTTTGAAAAATATTTTTGGTAAATTTAAAACTATTTACTAAGGTTTAATTGATTAAATTGGAATTCAATTGATTAATCAATTTTTAGGTTCAATTGATTAAATTAGAATTTAGTTGATTAATTTGATTTAATTGTCTTAAGTTGGAGTTTAATTGATTAAATTAGGGTTCAATTGATTAAATCATTCCTAAGTTGAAAGTAATTGATAAAATAGATATTCAACTGAATAATTTGATTAAATTGATTTAAATTGGGATTTAATTGATTAATTAGGGGTTAATTGATTAATTGAATTTAAATTTATTAAATTGAGCTTAAATTGAGATTCAATTGATTAATTGAAATTAAATCAAAATTCAATTAATTAAATTAGGATTTAATTGATTAATTTGATTCAATTGATATAAATTAGTGCTCAATTGATTAAATTAAGGTTTAACTAATTAAATTGGGTTCGCTTGATTTAAATTGAAATTTTATTGATTAAATTAGAATTTAGTTGATTAATTTGATTTAATTGTCTTAAGTTGAAGTTTAATTGATTAAATTAGGGTTCAATTGATTAATTGAACTTCAATTGATGAAATCATTCCTAAATTGAAATTAATTGATAAAATAGGTATTCAACTGAATAATCTGATTAAATTGATTTAAATTGAAATTTAATTGATTAATTAGGGGTTAATTGATTAATTGAATTTAAATTTATAAAATTGAGATTCAATTGATTAATTGAACTTAAATCAAAATTCAATTAATTAAATTAGGATTTAATTGATTAACTTGATTCAATTGATATAAATTGGTGCTCAATTGATTAAATTAAGGTTTAACTGATTAAATTGGGTCCACTTGATTTAAATTGAAATTTTATTGATTAAATTAGAATTTAATTGATTAATTTGATTCAATTGATATTTAATTGATTAAATTAAGGTTTAAGTAATTAAATTCGGGTTCAATTGATTAAATTGGAATTTTTAATTTAATTTAATTATTTTAAATTAGAGTCTAATTGATTAAATTAAGGATGAATTGATTAAATTAGGGTTTCATTTATTAGTGAACTTAAATTGATCAAATTGAGTATAAATTGAACTTCAATTGATTAATTGAAATTAAATTGATTGAATCATTCTTAAATTAAATCTCAATTGATTAAATTGAGATTTAATTGAATAATTTGATTAAATTGACTTAAATTGGAATTGTAGTAACTAATTTAGAGTTTAATAATTTAGAGTTTAATTGATTAATTAAACTTAAATTGATTAAATTGCTCTAGAATTTGAGTTCAATTAATCAAATTGAATCAAATTGGGATTCAATTAATTAATTGAATTTAAATTAAATTTTAATAGATTAAATTGGAATTTAGTTGATTAATTTTATTTGATTGTATTAAATTGGGTTCAATTGATTAAATTATAACTCAATTGAATAAATTAGGGTTCAATTTATTAATTAAACTGAAATTGAACATAAATTAAACTTCAAATAATTAAATTGGAGTTCAGTTGATTAAATGAAAACTTTAAATAATTAAATTGAATTTTCAATTGATAAATAAATTTAAATTGATTAAATCATTCTTAAATTGAACATCAATTTATTTGAATGTATTAAATTGTAGTTCAATTGATTAACTAAATTTAAATTGATATTAAATTGAAATTCAAGTGATTAATTCAATTAAATTGACTTAATTGAAGTTCAACTCATTAATTTTATTAAACTAATTTATTTTCTTTCTTGGTGTGTAAAGGGTGAGTTGGAGGGCAACAAAGTAATTGTGTAGTTGCTGTTCATAGAATAGTGTAACTATGAAGGAATATATATATATATATATATATATATATATATATATATATATATATATATATATATACATAAAAGATATTGTCTATGTACAGTTGCTTTTGTTAGGATGGGGTTGTGATTAGAGTTGAAATCTTTTGTAATGAATTGTCCCATTTTCAATGAAATCCAGGTGTACAATTTTTGTTTTTTGGGTGTAATGTAAACCAATTTTTTTTGTATAAATGTGCGAATGGATCACACACTACATTATATCATTGACAAGACCATGCTAAAGTTTATGAGTTATTGAAACTTCTTGAATTATCATTTATTAGTTTTTCCATATATTCCTAATGAGTACAAATGTATATATGTTAAAAATATTTTCTTAATTTATATGAAGACAAAAATAAATCTATTTATGTGGGATGAAGAGAGCATTAATTATTGGGAAGATTATTGAAACAATAGATTGGTTGATTATTGACAAAGTTTGATTTTGATTGATTTGTCAGGTAGATGCATGAAAGAAATTTTACTAGATGGGTTCTTAGGTAAAGTTATTTCAAAGTGAATTTCTTATCCAAACCTACCGAATTGCAATTGATCCCATTAATAATTTCTATTTGTGATGAGACCGTATCTTACAAATTAAAAGAAAAAAGAACCTTACAATACTGGTCTTGTAGAAAAATATTGTAGGGATCATTAGTATAATTTATTTACCTCGAATGACAAAAAATAATTTTACACATAATTTCAGTTTTAGCTAATTTTTGTATCAGAAACTTTTACTCTTATATTAATTTTAGTTAATTAACAAATAATAAACAAAACATTAGAAGAGAAATTAAAAAAAATTGAGTTTATTTTCAATTTTAACTAAGTAAGGTTGATATATTTATTATTATGTTAAGTTTATAATAAACACAAGTACATATGTAAAGTAATTATTATTTTAAATATATGACATATTGTTATTAATTTTAGTCAATAAAAAAATTTGCGGACCTAAGATAGTTAAAATAAATAAATAAATAATAATAAAAATAAAAATAAATAACAAATAACATATATCAAATTAGAATCGATTATTTTTTTCTCTTTGAAGTATTTTGGGACACTGTAGATATTTTAAATAATTTACTCTTTCTATTTTGTTTTGATAATTAAAATTGGCTAAGAAAAACTTGATTGAATGGGACTCAGGCCGAATCGAGAAGTTAACATCAATGGGGGAAAACTTTTATTTATGCAATAATTTTTTAATAATAAAATATATATTTCTAATAAATTCAACAAGAAAAATTATGATGGGGCAAAGATAAATTTCAGTATGAGGGCAAAAATATATATAATGTATAATCAATAAATTTTGATTGGATTTGCCTCTATTGCCCCCATGAAGATTCGTCCTAATGGGACATGGGTAATCTTCTAGTTAGAATCAAAGAAAATTAGCAAGAACAGATCCATTGTGCCTCTAGAATTATAGGATTTCTTGATAGCACCATATTACATGTCGGTCATTGAAAATTTGGCCATTTGTTGATTTCAGCCAAGCAGAATCAGTGATCTCCAGAAAGTTTTGGTAACACTAAACTTCAAATCCCATGGTCACCAATATGTTTTAGCTCAGCATAACAAGAAAAGATGAATTCACTGAGTTTTTATCATCAAATAAAGGATATTGATTAACGTCAGTTTTATGAAACTGTGCCCATCAAACAGAGATTCCCCTAAGTTCATTAGGCAAATACTGTTGGTATATTTGGAATGGAAATACACATTGGATGACGACCAATGGATATCTGTATGTAAACTGTTTGCCTACAATGAATTTTTAGGTTGAAAAAATAGACATATGGCTGTAATGAAACGGTCAAACTCTCTAGATTTAAAAAACAAGAAAACTAATATATAGTGGCTGTATACAGCAAAGTGTAACAGCCTCTAAGTAACAGAATAATCCATATCGCAACTCTTATATATCGGTTTCTAAATGACCTACAACGAATATTTAGGAAAGGCAAAAAATAAAACATGGCTGTCACTTTGCATAGTAGGCTTAAACTACCGAAGTCAGCTTATGAAAACTTACATTTATTTGCTTAAATTATTCTTTTCTAAAATAGCCCAATCTCCTATTAATTAATTGTACTGAAATTCTCTAATCCTTTTCTAAACAATGTTTAAATAATTTTAATATTATGGACTTTTAATCATATTTGAAATATTTCATATACTATCTTTAACACATTAAAATACACTTATTTTATTTCACACACAGTCAAATTATATTTTACCTAGAAAAAGTAATTATGTTGTTATAAATAACTTTTAAACGATTATAGATATTATAAATCTTTTTAAATAATTAAAAGCTATACTATCAATTGATTTTTTTTTTTTTGTCTATTTTTACTATCATCAAAGATAATTATGCTTCTTCATATTTTTTTAAAAAAGATTACTAATTCTTAACTTTTCGAGAAATCCTTCATCAGTGGTTGTGAATGACCGATTTTTCTCAATCTTTTCGACCTCTTGGTTCTATAGGAGCAAGTCAGAAAGATTAAGAAATAGAACCATCTGATTTGATTCGTTCTCATTAGCCATGAGATGATCATCTTAGGGTGATTCTTTTTTCGATGGATGCTCCTATTACACTCGTAGTCTCTGAAGGATGAGAACCAACGATGTAGCATTTACATCGAGAATTTCAGTATTGTATATGTCATTAGTCTGATCTTTTGTAGGAGCTACCCGTAATAATAAAATTGCAAAATGAATCTCTTTATTAGTACTATATATTTACTCAATTTATTATCTAAGTTTTTTCAATGTTTGATATAATACATGAAATGTTTAATTAATAATAGAAATGTAAAAGATTGAATTGTTTATTTGTAAAGTCGTGGCTTGAGGTCATGATAATGATGACTAATAAGTTAATGAGATAATTACAATGCTGTCGGTTGTGTTGTGATTGAGATTTAATTCATTTGATTTTAAATTGTGTAGTGACCGAGAATAGTGAAAACTAAGGAATTCAATTATTAAATTGATTAAGAATTTGTAAAATTGGGGAAAAATTGAATGGGGTGAAGAGGAAATTGGTTAGTTACTTTGTCGAATCAATTATTATGCTAAGTATCAACCAATTATAGTATCACTATTATTTTAATCAGAAAGTTTGACATCTTTATTATGTTTTAATTGATTTTTATAATCAAAATATTTTGATATATTTCGAAATATACCTTTCAAATATTATTTTGTTCACTTTAAAATACATAACATTTCCAAATTATGTTACAATTATATTTTATTATAATATATTAAGAGCTATTTAATCCAATTTGTTTCTTATATATTTTGCAAGCGTTATTTGTACGGTGCTCTTTTATCCTTTTTTGGTTCTCTGGTTTTCATTGTTTATAGACACATGCTCAACAAGTTTGTATCTTATGAAATTTTCTTTTTTGTCAAAATATTTTTATCCAATTTATATTGTTTGATTATTCATGCCTACAAGATTAATTTATCTATGTTTTATACGGATTACATTACAAAACAATTTTTTAATTAAATGCATGTTCTTTCAATTTGTGAACTATTATTAAGTTTCTTTTGTTCCCATTTTATTAAACCCCTTTGTTATATTGAAAGTGAATGAAACGGTTAAGATGATTTGGTTTTTTAAATGCACCCTTTGAGCATGAATACTGCATTGATTTTATTTATGAAGAAGCTGAGCCAATTCCTGTAGAGGATAATAACGAGCAAACTTATTCAAGTATTTAAGAATAAGATTTTAAAAACAAACACTAACATTAGAAATATATTAATTACATTTTGTATGTTATTAGATCAAAATCTTTGAAAATTGGACAACCTAACATAAATGACCAAAATGTTATCATTTCATCACCTATAGTCATGGACAACCGTTATTACAATGAACAATCCGACCTCCATCGCTCCTATAACCCAAGTATAAAATCCTATAATTTTATTTCACTCTTCTAATATTTTTTATTTATATTCTTATCAATTTTTAAAAATATGATTTTAATTCCTTTTTTACTTTTACATAGGATTCTACCTTGAAAAATCAAAGTTAGGGATTCCAAATATTGAATACATGTATTGTCATGCGCTATATTGGCGAGATAAATGTCTTAAAAATATATCGAAAACTCCTCAATTTGTTTACTCCATTTGTTGTAAAAAAGGAAAAATACAGTTGTCACTGCTAATGGAAACCCTATTATTTTTTGATGACTTATTAAGTTACCATGGAGGTCCTATTGCTTCAAAATTTAAAGAATTTAAAAGATATAATGTTATATTTGCTATGACTTCAACCGGAGAGAAAATTGATTATGAAATAAATAAAAGACTGAATCCTTATGTGTTTAGAATATATGGCCAAATCATTACCTGATTGGTTTTGTAGTGTCCTCTCATTTAATCAGGATTAACCCAACTAAATGAGTGAATATTATATGTACCTATTGTAGAAAATCTGTAAAAATTTAAATCTTTTCTTTTTAAAAAAAAAAATACTTTGTCATATAAACTTGTTAAATCATATTCATCACATGTATAAATGAAACTTTTTGATCCACAAGAAAACATCATCATATATAGAAATATTGTGTTTAGCTCAATTAGTCCAATATTTACAAAAATACATAACCTTAAGAAAAAAAATTATATGTTTCTTTGAAGTACATATATGTATAAAAGTAAAGAACCCAAACATGCATATGTCATGTATAAAATACAAAATGATGACAATATATCATTGAGTCATGTCGGGTCTACTATGTTATCTCTGAATGGGTTGGCTCCTCATATCAACTTCTATCTCTATCTACTAAGCTCCAACTTGTATGTAGAATCACTCACACGCTGAGTTACTGAAAGTTTAGTTATACATATAAATATAAAAATTCAACATATACCAAACAATTCACATAATGTAATTCATGTACATGGCATCATATCATATACCTCAGGCATGACAATAAAAACAAATGACATATATCACATTTTACCTCACAAAAGCTATTATGGCATTATACTCTTAAACCATGCATAAGTGCACAATAACTGCATTTATAACATGTAACATATCAACTGTATATCATCGAATGCTTGTGTCATTTAACATTTTCATTGTATTATATTCATTAATTACCTTAGCATTTTTATCTAACAACTCTCTACACGGACTATTCAGATATGGCTTGTGAACAGGGGTGCTCTCCGAGCTTAAGCCACCTTGTCACTATCTATGATTATGTGTGCTTGTCTGAGCTCCTCAAGTTAAGAGCACTCTCCGAGCGTAAGCCACATTGATTGAGTAAAATATATAATTTGCATGCAATATAAGATCAAAGCCATTCTTTGAGCTTAAGCTACCTTATCCTTAAAAGATAATTATATAACATTAATTACATCTTTTAAACTCTTGACAATCAACAATTAGCATTTAAAACATAACAAGCATTTATCACATACAATATTCCAATATTTGGAATTTAAATGCATATATGTATATATCTCTAATAGAGCCTCAAAACCAAGCTTTAAATCAAACTTGCTTATCCTCCTAGTGGGTTTCATCACATACTCTTCCAATTCTTATCACATATAACATAACTCTATCAATATCTATAAACCATAACTTAGCCTTAAAAGCCATAAAGATAAAACTCTAACATTAAACCCTCTATATAATCTTAAACTCACTCAACTCCTTTCTAAAGCATACTATAACTTTAATCAAGCTTATAGGAGAGTCTTTAGCCATAAAAACATAAGCTTGAACTAAAACCTAACCCATTTGGAAATGAGTTTCTACCAAAAAGAGATATACATGTAAAAGGATATAAGACTTGTAAAAATGAAGAAAAAACATTATTCCTTACTAAAAATGAAGGAAACACAACTTGGATGAAGGATTTCAAACTCCACTACCCTTTCTCTAGGTCTACCTTGTTGCCCAGATATTAAGCCAAGAAGGGGGGGTTGAATTGAAGTTTCAAAAATTAAAATTTAAAGTGCGGAAATAAAAAATTAATTTTAGGAGGGATAGAGAAATTTGACACAAGGATTTTATAGAGGTTCGGGTGTTAACAAACCCTACTCCTCTCCCCAATCGCAATTGGGTGTTTCACTAACACACTAAGTGTTACAATGGAGTTTTACAAGCTCACTTCCAACTATGGTGTTTCTCACAATGACTTACACCTAACCTAGAAATCCCTTGTGTTTTAATCGCTCACACAATAACCAATTCCTTGTGTTTTACAGGCTCACACAAATAACCTTTTATCTTGTATTTTACAGGCTCACACAAACAACCTTTACTTTGTGTTTTACAGGCTCGCACAAATAACCTTTACTTTGTGTTTTAAAGGCTCACACAACTAACCCTTACAAGTGTTCTACTCTTAACCCAGAAATACCCAAAACTTACTTGAGTAATAAATGATTATAGAGAGAAACACTCACAAATCTTTTTGCTCCAAATCTTTATTGCTCAATGAATGAAGAGCAAAAAGATTTTTACAGAGAATAGATATTGGTTCTCAAAGTATTGAATGTACAAATAGCTTGTAATTAGATTTTGATTCAAAGTATTTGTTATCCTTTTGTATTGAATGCATAAATGACTTCCATTTATACTCTCTTGGCTGATTATAGCCGTTAGGGTGCATTTAATATGAAACTAGCCGTTGTACCAACCAAATAATCGCGCCTGACATTTTTCTCTTTCATCATTCACGGGCGTGACTATGTTTGTCACGGGCGTGACATTTCTTCCCAAGCCGTGACTGAAGTGGTGACCTTGGTCGTGAAGCTTTCTGGAATGTTTTGAAACATTGGGTCATGGGCATGACATACATCTTCACGGGTGTGACAAACTTCCCAGCCGTGATCCAAGTGGTGACTTTGGTCGTGAAGCTCTCAGGATGAAAATGCCATGAGCATTCACAGACGTGACATTTTAATTCACGGGCGTGACTTAAATGTCCATTTCACGGTTTGTTCTTCCTTCATGGTCGTGAACTTCAAATGTTGGTTTTGGTAACGGTTAGCTCTTTCACAGGCGTGACACATAGGGTCACGGGCGTGAACATGCTACTTCCTTAATTTTGTCTTTCAAGGATTATTCTTCCAATCTCTATTCTTGCTATTTTATTTCATACCCTATTTAATAGACTTAGAAAACAAGTATGTTAAATACAATATTGCTATTTTATTTGTTATCATCAAAATGACGGAAATACCCCTCAAGGTTTAACAATCTCTCTCTTTTTGATGGTGACAAATAATCTAGAAATATGTGCTTTTGAGAAGTCTCCCCCTCAAAAGATACTTAGAATAAAAAATGATGAAATGCAAGAATTGTAGAGAATGACGTAGCATTGAAATAAACTTACTAGTTTTTAAGTATAAGCAAGTTATATGTGAAGTATATCCAATATATACCATAATTCTTTTTAAGGAATGAAGTATATGTAAGGTATATTTAGAGTATATCATGACATATTCATTTTTGTAACTTGCATTAAGGTATATGAAAAGTATACTTAAGGTATATCTAATGTGTATGAAGTTCAAATTCTCAATTTCATACTTGCATATTAATTTTGAATCAAAGTTTGAGTATTTCTAATTCCTCCTAACCTAACTCAATGTCAATGTATTTATAGGTTCTTATTTTTGATTCAAAAAATTCATTTAATATATTGCTAGGTTCTCCCCTTTTTGTCATCAATCAAAAAGAATATAAAGATACCAAAGGATAAACAAAGAAAATATATTTCATAAAAATAAAAAATACACACCAAAGTTACTTAAAGTTCATAAAAGAAGGAAATATAATCAAACAAAAATAACAAACAACAAAGAAGATAAACAAGCAATCACACAAATTTAGGCTACCATATAGCCTAACACCTAGCCTAATCATCTAGCGGACATCCTATCTTGAAGTCTAGCAACCTCTGCCTCAAGGTTGTCCATCCGAGACTCTATGAAGTCTTTGAGGTTTTCCAACCTCTCATCCATCGAAGCCTGCAGCTATTCAAAATGTGGTGCCAAGAGGTCAACCACCTGCTGCGCTAAATTCGGTGTGGAAGCCGAGGATTGACTAATGTCCTGCTCAGCCACTGGAGGTGCTTCCTCAACTCGAGCCCTTTTCTTCTGCTGGATCCCTTGGAGGCCGGCTTTGAAATCCTCTGTCTCATTGTCTTCCTAAATGATCTCCCCAGCAGTGTCTGTGAAGTGATAGAAAATATTGTTCTCATGAACAATTCTGACAGCCACTCCCATTTTGATAAAGGATTCGACATCCAATCGATCTTGAGGATGCCCTGGGATAAGATTGAAGTGATGCTCATCCAGCTTCAAATAGCCAAGCTTCAAGGCTATATGGGTGACATAACCACCAATGAGTATATCTCATGTGGGTTTGGTGGCAATGGACAGAAGATGGTTTGCAAACCATTTAGAAAGTGCCACCGTGAGTCCTCTTCTAGCCATCTCAAATAGGAAGAGCTCTGATTTCCTGATGGTCCCATTGCTTTTAAATTTGAGCGAATATGCTATAGGTCAGGAACCTATGCAAATATTTGTGCACTAGGGACCTAAGATGAGTGCTCTTGGTCTTCTTGACATCCCAGCTGCAATCGGTGCCAAAATGGGTCCAAGCTCGAGTGGCAAAGAATTCTTCTTCGCTGTTATTGAGTATGCCATCCGATGGTAAGTTGAATAATTCCCCAAATTTTGTGGCATTGAGGGTGTTGGAATTATTGCAGAGTTGGAATTTCACCACTCCAGTCGGTGACACTTGCAGAGTGCTAAGGAATTCAAGTGTTGGCTCCCTCAATATGGGCTGATGATTGTCCACAAATTCTTTCAAGTGACAGGCCTGAAGTTGCTCTATCATAGCCGTTTCGAGCCCGAAACTTCGGACGGTTTGCCATTTGAAGGACCTCGATGAAAGGAGAGACCTTTTCTTCAATATGGAGTATCGGGGATGACATTGCTCCAGAATTCTGTTCATGAGGTAATCTGCATACCTCCTAGGAGCATGAGACTTCTTTCTCTTTCCCTTTGATGAGGCAGTCTCCATTGGAGTTGAATAAGTGAACTTTGTGAAGTTTGAGAAAATGTTTGACAGAAATTTGATAAAAACCGTAAAAGAGTATGATTTTTTATGAAGGAATAGACTTTTGATGGTATTTATAGGAACATTTTGTGACTTAGGGGCCGGAATCTTCAATAACTCATTGAATGTGTGTAAATGAGAGCGGTTTCAAGGAGTTGAAAGGTTGAAATGAGAAAAATAACCGGCTGTTCTCTTATATGGCTGATGCATTCAGGGGCGTGAAATATGTGTTTGCGGTTTGCTGAAGGAGTGCTCTACCCATGAATAAAGGCGTGAATATGTTCTCGGTCGTGACCTTTGAATATCACGGGCGTGAATGATGAACTGTCACGGGGTGAAACAATAGTCACGGGCGTGAAATATTGAATTTCACTACTTGTGCCCATAAAGAAAAGTGTGACTCAAAGCGTGAACGCTTCTGTGTGTTTTGGGGTGAAAATGTTCATGGGCGTGAAAATGCGTCACGGGCGTGAACAAGGCTTTTCACGGGAGTGAATGAAGCCATGAATATAAGCTTCACCACTTGAATCCGTGAACAATGTCGTGAATCAAGTCATGAACAATGCTGCCTCTTTTGGCTATTTAAGTCACAGGCGTGAACATATGTCACGGGTATGACTCCCCTAAAATTTTCATCAAATAAAATTAAGTCTTAAAAACAAGACTAAATCATTTCAATAAAGATTATATCCCTTATAACATAAATTTTCATCAAAATTACTACCTTATATCTAGTGATATGATACAAAATTAAGATCATCAATTAATATTTCATAATTTAGCAATCACAAGGTTAGTCCATCAATCATACCAAGTTCTTTTCTAATGAAATTAAATCTTTCCTCATTTAGAGACTTAGTAAAAATATCTGCCAATTGATTTTCTGTGCTTATAAATTCTAGTGCAACATCTTCATATTGAACATGATCTCTAATAAAGTGGTATCTAATGTCAATATGCTTACTTCTTGAGTGTTGAATAGGATTCTTTGAAAGATTTATAGCACTTGTATTGTCACATTTAATAGGTATATGGTTCATTTCATGACCATAGTCCTTAAGTTGTTGTTTCATCCAAAGAATTTAAGTACAGCAACAACCAGCTGCTACATACTTTGCTTCGGCAGTTGAAAGAGCAACTGAAACTTGTTTCTTGCTAAACCAAGAAACTAAGCATTCTCCAATAAATGACAAGTACCTGAAGTACTTTTTCTATCTAAAACACTACCAGCATAGTCTACATCTGAATATCCTATAATATAAAATGGTGAATTTCTAGGATACCATAAACCTAGATGTAAAGATCCATGTAAATATCTTAAAATCCTTTTTACTACATTTAAAATGAGATTCTTTAGGACATGATTGAAATCGTGCACACAAGCAAACACTATACATTACATCAGGTCTAGATGCAGTAAGATATAAAAGAGATCCGATCATACCTCTATAAAGCTTTTCATTAATGCTCTTACCCTTTTCATCGTTGTCCAATTTTATTGATGTGCTCATAGGAGTCTTGGCATTCTTGCATCATTCCATACCAAATTTCTTAATTAAATCTTTGGCATATTTGGATTGGTTGATGAATATGCCCTAATTTCTTTGCTTTATTTGTAGACCAAGGAAATACTTAAGCTCTCCCATCATGCTCATTTCAAATTCCTTAGTCATACACTTAGCAAATTCTTGACAAAGCAACTCATTAGTAGAACCAAATATTATATCATCAATATAAATTTGAACAATTAGTATATCATGCTTATGTCTTTTAATAAATAATGTGGTGTCAACATTTCCCTTTGTAAAGCTATTTTCTAATAGAAAAGAACTTAGCCTCTCATACCAAGCTCTTAAGGCTTGTTTCAAACCATATAAAACTTTTGAAAGTTTAAAAACATGATTTGGCAAATCATAGCTTTCAAAGCATGGTGGTTATTCTACATACACTTCTTCTTCTATATAACCATTTAGAAATGCACTTTTCACATCCATTTGAAAAAGTTTGAAATTCATGTGGCATGCATATGCTAAAAGTATTCTTATGGCTTCTAATCTAGCTATAGGTGCATAGGTTTCATCATAATCTATACCTTATTCCTGATTATATCCTTTTACAACTAATCTAGCCTTATTCCTAGTTATTGAACCTTGTTCATCTAGTTTATTTCTAAATACCCATTTGCTACCTATAATTTGATGATCCTTGGGTCTAGGTACTAAGGTCCATACCTTACTTCTCTCAAATTGGTTGAGTTCCTCTTGCATGGCAATTACCCAACTTTCATCATTAAGAGCCTCATCAATATTTTTAGGCTCAATTTGAGAAATAAAAGCAATATCAGTGACTAAATGTTTGAAATGAGATATAGTACTTACTCCCCTTGAGAGATCACCAATGATTTGCTCTTTTGGATGATCTTTCGTCATTCTCCATTCTTTTGGGAGTTCTTGTTCGTTTGTTTCTTGAGTTTGAGGTAGATAACCATTTTGATGTGAATCTTCTTGATCAATTTCTTCTTTCCCATTTCCAAGATAATGTCTTTCCATGTTACCTACAACATCATCAAGAACACTACCTTTCACAAGATCAAGTCTACTAGATTCATTAAAAACAACATGCATGGATTCTTTAACAGTTAATGATCTTTTGTTAAATACTCTATATGATTTGTTATTTGTAGAGTATCCTAAAAAGATACCTTCATCAGATTTAGAGGAAAATTTTCCAAGATTGTCCTTGGTATTTAATATAAAGCACTTGCATCCAAATACTCTAAAGTATGATATCAAAGGCTTTCTTCCATTTCATAGCTCAAATGAGGTTTTGTTTAAAAAAGGTCTTTTAAAAACTCGATTTGAAATATAACATGCAGTGTTTGTGGCTTCTGCCCAAAAGTAAGTTGGTAAATCATATTCATTGAGCATTGTTCTAGCCATTTCAATTAAAGTTCAATTTTTTCTTTCACCTACCCCATTTTGTTAAGGTGTCCTAGGAGATGAGAAATTATGTGAAATGCTATATTCAAGACAAAAGCTTTCTAAGTTTTCATTTTCAAATTCTTTCCCATGATCACTTCTTTTCTTTGAAATACAATAACCTTTTTCATTTTGAACTCTTTTAGCAATGTTTTTGAAATTTTCAAAAGCATCATCTTTTGAGCTAAGAAAATTACCCAAGTAAATCTAGAGTAATCATTTACGATGACAAATGCATAATATTTTCCTCCTAAGCTAGCAATTCTAGTAGGTCCGAATAAGTCTAAATGCAGGAGTTGAAGAGCTTTTGAGGTACTTACTATGTTTTTAGCTTTGAAGGATGACTTGTGTTGCTTTCCTCTTTGGCAAGGTTCACATGTCTTGCCTTTTTCATATTTAACTCTTGGCAGTCTGTTAAACCTTGAGGGGTATTTCTGTCATTTTGATGATAACAAATAAAATAGCAATATTGTATTTAACATACTTGTCTTCTAAGTCTATTATACAGGATATGGATTAAAATAACAAGAATGGAGATTGAAAGAATAATCCTTGAAAGTCAAAATTCAAGAAGTAGCATGTTCACTGTCGTGACTCTATGAGTCACTCCCATGAAAGGAGCTAACCGTTACCAAAACCAACATTTGAAGTTCACGGCCATGAAGGAAGAACAAACCGTGAAGTGGGCATTTCAGTCACCCCCGTGAATAAAGGTGTCACCCCCATGAAGATTCATGCATTTTCATCCAGAGAGCTTCACGACCAAAGTCACCACTTGGATCACAGCTGGAAAGCTTGTAACGCCCGTGACTGAGTATGTCACGCTCGTGACTCTATATGTCAAAACATTCAAGAGAGCTTCATGACCAAGGTCACCACTTCAGTCATGGCTTAGGAAGAAATGTCACCCCCGTGTCAAACATAGTCACGCCCGTGAACAATGAAAGAGAAAAATGTCAGGCGCGATTTTTTGGTTGGTACAATGGCTAGTTTCGTATTTAATGCACCCCAACGGCTATATTCAGCCATGGGAGTATAAACAGAAGTCATTTGTGCATTAGGAAAAAGAGGATGAAGAGAATAACAATAGAATAACATATACTTCGAATTTAATTCTTATTACAAGCTATTTGTACATTCATACTTTGAGAACAAAATCTATTCTCTATAAAAATCTTATTGCTCTTCATTTATTGAGCAATTAAGATTTGTAAGTGGTTCTCTCTGTAATCTTTACTCAAGTGAGCTTTGGATATTTCTGGGTTAAGAGTAGAACACTTGTAAGGGGTTGTTGTGTGAACCTCCAAAACACAAATTAAAAGGTTGTTTGTGTGAGCCTGTAAAACACAAAGTGAAGGTTGTTTGTGTGAGCTTGTAAAACACAAAGTGAAGGTTGTTTGTGTGAGCCTATAAAACACAAGGAATTGGTTATTGTGTGAGCCATTAAAACACAAGGGATTTTCTGGGTTAGGTGTGAGCCATTGTGAAAAACACCATAGTTGGGAGTGAGCTTGTAAAACTCCATTGTAACACTTTGTGTGTTAGTAAAACTCCCAATTGCGATTGGAGAGAGGAGTAGGGTTTGTTAACACCCGAACCTCTATAAATTTGTGTGTCAAATTTTCTCTATCCCTCCTAAAATTAATTGTTTATTTTCGCACCTTAAAGTTTAATTTAATTTTTGAAACTCCAATTCAACCCCCCATTTTTAGCTTAATATCTGGGCAACAATTGGTATCAGAGCTTTGTCTAGCATCGAAGCTTAAAAAGTGCTAGTAAAGATCAAGATATGGCCAGTGAAGGATTCCAAAGTCTCAAACCTTACTTTGATGGACCAAATTATGCCCATTGGATGTTTCAGATGGACACATATCTGGATAATGAAGGAATTGAAGTTTGGGATAGTATTCGAAAAGAATGGACACCACCAATTAGAAGAGGAGTTAATGGTAAAGAAGAAATTCTGTCAAGAGATGATTGGACAGAGCCTCAAAGAAGAGCAAATTTCAAAAATAAGAAGGCAATGACAATTCTCTCAAGTTCATTATCTATTGAAGAATGTGGTAGGATACAACACTGTTCAACTGCATATAGCATGTGGAAAACATTAGAAAACTATAATGAAGGCCACAAAGCCATATGGGATGACGAAAGCTCTTCAAGTAAAAAAGGTGACAATGAAAGCGAAGAGGTGAACCTATATTTCATGGGTATCGAAGATCATGTCTCGAATAAGGTAAGATCACTACACTCATACTCCTTGAATAATGATAGTAGTGATAATGATGATGATAGTGATGATGATGATGAGCAAAGCCTAATAGAAGAATTAAATATAGAATTAGAGAAATATAAAACTAAATTTAGTACTTATAGAAATAATATCTCTAATTTAAAAAATAAGATAGATGTTTTAGAAAAGGAAAATATAAAGCTTAAATCATCTAATGAATCTCTTCAAAATTCATTAGATGAATACTCATCAAGACCCTCAATAGCTTCATTGTTAAAAGAAAATAATACTTTGAAAAATGAAGTTGAGGAACTTAGAAATTTCATTTCTAAATTTCACAAAGGTAAAGAGAGCTTAGATACTCTCATTGTGTCTTAAAGATCACCTTTAATCAGACATGGTCTAGGATTTAAGGACACATCATCATCTTCATACAAAACTATATTTGTAAAATCTAAAGAATCTCTCATCTCTACACCCGTTAGAACAGCACCAAGAAATAAGCATGTTAAACCTTCTATACAGAAAAAGAATAATCATGCCTTTATGTATAAGAAGCATGCATCTAGAAAAATGCAAATTAATCATGATTGTGCATGTCATTGTTCTCAAAATCAGTCTAATAGAATTATGACATCCAATTACATTGTAAGACCAAAAATCAAGTTTAGACCGAAATAATGTAATTATTGTATGAAAATTGGTCACATAAACAAACATTGCTGGATAAGGAAGGCTCATTGGGAACCTTCATGTGCTAACCTTCTATACAGAAAAAGAATAATCATGTCTTTATGTATAAGAAGCATGCATCTAGAAAAATGCAAATTAATCATGATTGGGCATGTCATTGTTCTCAAAATCAGTCTAATAGAATTATGACATCCAATTACATTGTAAGACCAAAAAGCAAGTTTAGACCGAAACAATGTAATTATTGTATGAAAATTGGTCACATAAACAAACATTGCTGGATAAGGAAGGCTCATTGGGAACCTTCATGTGCTAACCCCCAAGGACCCAAACTCATTTGGGTACCTAAAAATCATACTTGAATTGTGATTCTATAGGTATGCCTCAAGTCCACAATAAACAAAAATGCTTGGCTAGTAGATAGTGGATGCTCAAGGCATATGACAGGAGACAAAAAACTTTTCAATGAAATCAAAAGTATTGATGGAGGTAAAATTACCTTTGGAAACAATGCAAGTCAATTATGTGATAGAGGAAACAAAGTAATCTTTACTTCAAATGAATGTCTTGTAATCTCTATCGATGGTCAAGAAATATTCAAAGGAAATAGAGATATCAATACATACATAATAAATTTACATGAACTATCTAACCATTCCTCTAAGTGTCTTGTGACTACTAGTGATGAATCTTGGCTGTGACATAGAAGACTTGGTCATGTTAACATAGACTTAATACAAAGTTTCAGCATAGGAGAACTAGTAAAAGGACTGCCAAGAGTTAAATATGAAAAAGGCAAGACATGTGATCCTTGCCAATGAGGAAAGCAACACAAGTCATCCTTCAAAGCCAAAAACATAGTAAGTACTTCAAAACCTCTTCAACTTCTGCATTTAGACTTGTTTGGACCTACTAGAATTGCTAGCTTAAGAGGAAAACATTATGCATTTTTCATCGTAGATGATTACTCTAGATTTACTTGGGTAATTTTCTTAGCTCAAAATAGTGATGCTTTTGAAAATTTCAAAAATTTTGCTAAAAGAGTTCATAATGAAAAGGGGTACTGCATTTCAAAAATAAGAAGTGATCATGGGAAAGAATTTGAAAATGAAAACTTTGAAAGTTTTTTTCTTGAACATGGCATTTCACATAATTTCTCATCTCCTAGGACACCTCAACAAAATAGGGTAGTTGAAAGGAAAAATCGAACTTTAATTGAAATGGCTAGAACAATGCTTAATGAATATGAATTACCAACTTATTTTTGGGCAGAAGCCATAAACACTGCATGTTATATTTCAAATCGAGTTTTCAAAAGACATCTTTTAAACAAAACCTCATTTGAGCTATGGAATGGAAGAAAGCCTTTGATATCATACTTTAGAGTATTTGGATGCAAGTGTTTTATATTGAACACCAAGGACAATCTTGGAAAATTTGCCTCTAAGTCTGATGAAGGTATCTTTTTAGGGTACTCTACAACCAGCAAAGTATATAGAGTATTTAATAAAAGATCATTAACGGTTGAAGAATCCATGCATGTTGTTTTTAATGAATTTAGTAGACTTGATATTGTGAAAGGTAGTGTTCTTGATGATGTTGTAGGTAATATGGAAAGACTTGATATTGGAAATGGGAAAGAAGAAAATGATCAAGAAAATTTACTGCAAAATGACACTTTATCTCAAAATCAAGAATAAAATGATCAAGAACTTCCAAAAGAATGGAGAATGACGAAAGATCATCCAAAAGAGCAAATAATTGGTGATCTATCAAGGGGAGTAAGTACTAGATCTCATTTCAAACATTTAGTCACTGACATTGCTTTTATTTCACAAATTGAGCCTAAAAATATTGATGAGGCTCTTAATGATGAAAGTTGGATAATTGTCATGCAAGAGGAACTCAACCAATTTGAGAGAAATAAAGTATAGACCCTAGTACCTAGACCCAAGGATCATCAAATCATAGGTAGCAAATGGGTATTTAGAAACAAATTAGATGAACAAGGGTTAATAACCAGGAATAAGGCTAGACTAGTTGCAAAAGGATATAATCAGGAAGAAGGTATAAATTATGATGAAACATATGCACCTATAGCTAGATTAGAAGCCATAAGAATACTTTTAGCATATGCATGTCACATGAATTTTAAACTTTTTCAAATGGATGTGAAAAGTGCATTTCTAAATAGTTATATAGATGAAGAAGTGTATGTAGAACAACCACTAGGTTTTGAAAGCTATGATTTGTCAAATCATGTTTTTAAACTTTTAAAAGCTTTGTATGGTTTAAAACAGGCCCCAAGAGCTTGGTATGAGAGGCTAAGTTCTTTTCTATTAAAAAATAGCTTTACAAAGGGAAATGTTGACACTACACTATTTATCAAAAAGCACAAGCATGATATACTAATTGTTCAAATTCATGTTGATGATATAATATTTGGTTCTACTAATGAGTTGCTTTGTCAAGAATTTGCTAAGTGTATGACTAAGGAATTTGAAATGAGTATGATGGGAGAACTTAAGTATTTCCTTGGTCTACAAATAAAGCAAAGCAATGAGGGCATATTCATCAACCAATCCAAATATGCCAAAGATTTAATTAAGAAATTTGGTATGGAAGGATGCAAAAATGCCAAGACTCTTATGAGCACATCAACAAAATTGGACAAAGATGAAAAGGGTAAGAGCATTAATGAAAAGCTGTATAGAGGTATGATCGGATCACTTTTATATCTTACTGCTTCTAGACCCGATATTATGTATAGTGTTTGCTTGTGTGCACAATTTCAATCATGTCCAAAAGAATCTCATTTAAATGCAGTAAAAAGAATTTTAAAATATCTACATGGATCTTTGCATCTAGGTTTATGGTATCCTAGAAATTCATCTTTTTATATTATAGGATATTTAGATGCAGACTATGCTGGTAGTCTTTTAGACAGGAAAAGTACTTTAGGTACTTGTCACTTCATTGGAGAATGTTTAGTTTCTTGGTTTAGCAAGAAACAAGTTTCAGTTGCTCTCTCAACTGCTGAAGCAGAATATGTAGCAGCTGGATGTTGTTGTACACAAATTCTTTGGATGAAACAACAACTTAAGGACTATGGTCATGAGATGAACCATATACCTATCAAATGTGACAATACAAGTACTATAAATCTTTCGAAGAATCCTATTCAACACTCTAGAAGCAAGCATATTGACATTAGACACCACTTTATTAGAGATCATGTTCAATATGGAGATGTTGCATTAGAATTTATAAGCACAGAAAATCAATTAGCTGATATTTTCACTAAGTCTCTAAATGAGGAAAGATTTAATTTCATTAGAAGAGAACTTGTTATGATTGATGGATTAACCTTGTGATTGCAAAAATATGAAATTTTAATTGTTGATCTTAAATCATATCACAAGATATAAGATAGAAATTTTGATGAAAATTCATGTTTTAAGGAATAGAATCTTTGTTGAAATGATTTAGTTTTGTTTTAGGACTTAATTTTATTTGATGAAAATTTTAGGGGAGTCACGCCCGTGACACATGTTCACGCCCGTGACTTAAATGGCCCAAAGAGGCAGTGTCGTTTAGGACTTGATTCACGACATGGGTCACAAATTCAAGTTGTGAAGCTTATCTTCACGGCTTCATTCACTCCCGTGAAACGAGTCTTTCACGCCCGTGACGAATTTTCACTCCCGTGAACCATTACACCCCAAAACTCACAGAAGCTTTCACGCCTTGAGTCACGGCTTGCTTCACGGGCATAAGTGGTGAAATTCAACATTTCACGCCTGTGACATTTTATTCACCCCCGTGACGGATGCTCATTCACGCCTTCATTCACGGGTGGAACACTCCTTCAGCAAACCGTGAACACGACCATTCACGCCCGTGAATGTATCGAGTATATAAAAGAACAGGTGGTTATAACTTTCATCTCAACTCTCCAACTCCCAAAACCGTCCTCATTTACACACATTCATTGAGACATTGAAGATTCCGCCCCCCCAAGACTCAAACTTTCTCTATAAATACTACCAAAAGTTCGAATCTTCAGCAAATATCATACATTTCTAAGGTTTTCATAAGGATTTTTTGTCAAAATTTTCCAACTCCATCACAAACTGATTTCTTCAAAAATGGAAACTGCTTCATCCAAGGGAAAAAGAAAGAAGTCCCATGCTCCTAAGAGGTATGTAGATTACATCATGAACCGTATTCCGGAGCAATGTCGTCCTCGGTATGCAACTTTGAAGAAGAGACCTCTTCTGTCATCAAGGTCCTTCGAATGGCAGACAGTCCGAAGTCTCGGGCTTGAGACGACTATGACAGAGCAACTACAAGCCTGTCATCTGAAAGATTTCGTGGAAATTCACCAGCCGACCTTGAGGGAGTCAACACTAGAATTCCTCAGCACCTTGCAGGTTTCACCTACTGGAGTGGTGAAATTCCAACTCTGCAACAATCCCAACACCCTCAATGCCACTGAATTTGGAGAATTGTTCGACCTACCATCAGATGGCATACTAAACGACACTGAGGTAGAATTCTCTGCCCCTCTAGCATGGACACATTTTGGCTATAATTGTAGCTGGGACGTTAAGAAGACAAAAAGCACTCATCTCGTGGCCCCAGTGCATAGGTATCTGCATAGGTTTCTGACCTATAGCATTTTTGCTAGGGGAGAAAGCAACGGGACTATCAGGAAGTCGGAGCTCTTCCTATTTGAGATGGCTCGGAGAGAACTCACAGTAGCACTATCTAGATGGTTTGCAAACCATCTTCTCTCCATTGCCACCAAGCCCACTGGAGATATTTTGATTGGGGCATATGTCACTCATATAGCAGTGAAGCTTAATTATCTGAAGCTGGATGCGCATCACTTCAACCTTATCCCTGGACATCCTCGAGATCGCTTGGATGTCGAATCCTTCATCAAGATGGGAGCAGCTGTCAGAATCGTTTTCCAAAACAATATCTTCTACCGCTTCACTGACACTGATGGGGAGATTATCTGGGAAGATAATGACACGGAGGATTTTAAATTAGGCATCTAGGGAGTCTGGCAGAAGAAGAGGGCTCGGGTTGAGGAAGAACCTCCAGTAGCTGAGTAGGACATCGGACAGTCCTTGGCTTCCACACCGACCTTGGCACAGCAGGTGGTTAACCTCTTGGCACCATGTTTTGAGCAGCTGCAGACTTCGATGGATGAGAGGTTGGAGAACCTCAAAGACTTCATGGAGTCTCGGATGGACAGCCTTGAGGCTGAAGTGGCTAGGCATCGTGATAGGATGTCCGGCTAGGAGTTAGGCTAGAGTGTAGCCTAAATTTGCTTGTTTTTGCTTGTTTCTTTTATTTATATTTGTTGGTGTGTAGGAAATTTTCAAATTTCCTTTCTGAACATTATTTACCTTTGTTTGTATGTTTTCCTTTACTTAATGTATTTGCTTTTGCTTATTTCATTGTTATCTTTTTATCCTTTTTTTGATTGATGACAAAAGGGGGAGAAAACTAGCAATATATGATAAGGAAAATGTATCAAACTAGCAATATAAGAAGAAACTAGCAATATATATTAAGGTAAATGAATTTTGAATCAAATATTAAAATTGAATTGACATTGATATAAATTAAAAAGGATTAGAAATCTTGATTCAAAATTTCATATGCAAAGTATATGATTGAAAAATTGAGCTTTATATACATAAGATATACCTTAAGTATACTTTGCATATACCTTCATGCAAGTTGCAAAAATAAATATGCCATGATATGCCTTAAGTATACCTTACATATACTTCATGCTTTAAAAAGAAATTATGGTATATATTGGATATACTTTTCATATAACTTGCATATACTTAAAATCTAGTTAAGTTTATTTCAATGCTACATCATTATTTACTATTCTTGCACATTATAAATTTTTTACCCTAAGTATATTTTGAGGGGGAGACTTCTCAAAATCACATATTGCTAGATTATTTGTCACCATAAAAAAGGGGGAGATTGTTAAACCTTGAGGGGTATTTCCATCATTTTGATGATAACAAATAAAATAGCAATATTGTATTTAACATACTTGTCTTCTAAGTCTATTATACAGGACATGGATTAAAATAGCAAGAATGGAGATTGAAAGAATAATCCTTGAAAGTCAAAATTCAAGAAGTAGCATGTTCACTGCTGTGACTCTATGAGTCACTCCCGTGAAAGAAGCTAACCGTTACTAAAACCAACATTTGAAGTTCACAGCCATTAAGGAAGAACAAACCGTGAAGTGGGCATTTCAGTCACCCCCGTGAATAAAGGTGTCACCCCATGAAGATTCATGCATTTTCTTCCAGAGAGCTTCACGACCAAAGTCACCACTTAGATCACGGCTAGGAAGCTTGTCACGCCCGTGACTCTATATGTCAAAACATTCCAGAGAGCTTCATGACCAAGGTCACCACTTCAGTCACGGCTTGGGAAGAAATGTCACCCCCGTGACAAACATAGTTACGCCCGTGAACAATGAAAGAGAAAAATGTCAGGCGTGATTTTTTTGGTTGGTACAACGGCTAGTTTCATATTTAATGCACCCCAACGGCGATATTCAGCCATGGGAGTATAAATGGAAGTCATTTGTGCATTAAGAAAAAGATGATTAAGAGAATAACAATAGAATAACATATACTTCGAATTTAATTCTTATTACAAGTTATTTGAACATTCATACTTTGAGAACAAAATCTATTCTGTGTAAAAATCTTATTGCTCTTCATTTATTGAGCAATTAAGATTTGTAAGTGGTTCTCTCTGTAATCTTTACTCAAGTGAGCCTTGGATATTTCTGGGTTAAGAGTAGAACACTTGTAAGGGGTTATTGTGTGAGCCTCCAAAACACAAATTAAAAGGTTGTTTGTGTGAGCCTGTAAAACACAAAGTGAAGGTTGTTTGTGTGAGCCAGTAAAACATAAGGAATTGGTTATTGTGTGAGCCATTAAAACACAAGGGATTTTCTGGGTTAGGTGTGAGCCATTGTGAGAAACACCATAGTTGGGAGTGAGCTTGTAAAACTCCATTGTAACACTTAGTGTGTTAGTGAAACTCCCAATTGCGATTGGGGAGAGGAGTAGGGTTTGTTAACACCCAAACCTCTATAAATCTATGTATCAAATTTTCTCTATCCCTCCTAAAATTAATTGTTTATTTCTGCACCTTAAAGTATAATTTAATTTTTGAAACTCCAATTCAACCCCCCTTCTTGGCTTAATATCTGGGCAACACAGTCCTTTTACTAGTTCTCCTATGCTGAGGCTTTGTATTAAGTCCATGTTAGCATGACCAAGCCTTCTATGCCACAGCCAAAATTCATCACTAGTAGTCACAAGACACTTAGAGGAATGGTTAGATAGTTCATGTAAGTTTATTATGTATGTATTGACATCTCTATTTCCTTTAAATATCTCCTAACCATCGATAGTGATCACAAGACATTCATTGGAAGTAAATATTACTTCCAATTCCACAACCAAAATTCATCACTAGTAGTCACAAGACACTTAGAGGAATGGTTAGATAGTTCATGTAAGTTTATTATGTATCTATTGACATCTCTATTTCCTTTAAATATCTCCTGACCATCGGTAGTGATCACAAGACATTCATTAGAAGTAAAGATTACTTTGTTTTCTCTATCACATAATTGACTTACACTTAACAAGTTATGTTTCAAGCCATCAACAAGTAAGACATCTTTAATAAAAGTAGTATCATTAATACCAATAGAATCAATGCCAATTACCTTACCCTTTGCATTGTTTCCAAAGGTAACTTTACTTCCATCAATACTTTTGATTTCACTGAAAGTTCTTTTTCTCCTGTCATATGCCTTGAGCATCAACTGTCTACTAGCCAAGCATTTTTGTTTATTGTGGACTTGAGGCATACCTATAGAATCACAATTCAAGTATGATTTTTAGGTACCCAAATGAGCTTGGGTCCTTGGGGGTTAGCACATGAAGGTTCCCAATGAGCCTTCCTTCTCTAGCAATATTTATTTATGTGACCCATTTTCATACAATAATTACATTGTTTTGGTCTAAACTTGTTTTCTGATCTTACAATATTTTTGAATACCACTTTTCTATCAATCTTATTTTGAGAATGATGACATGCATAGTTATGATTAATTGTAGATTTTCTATATGCATGCTTCCTATATATAAAGGCATGATTATTTTGTTTATGTATAGAAGGTTTAATATGCTTATTTCTTGGTGTTGTTCTAACAAGTGTGGAGATGTGAGGTTCACTAGACTTAACAAAGATGGTTTTGTAAGAAGATGATGATGTGTCCTTAAATCCTAGACCATGTCTAATTAAGGGTGATCTTTGAGACACAATGAGAGTATCTAAGCTCTCTTTACCTTTGTGAAATTTAGAAATGGAATTTCTAAGTTCCTTAACTTCATTTTTCAAAGTATTATTTTCTTTTAGCAAGGAGGCAGTTGAGGGTCTTGATGAGTATTCATCTAATGACTTTTGGAGTGATTCATTAGATGATTTAAGCTTTATGTTTTCCTTTTCTAAATCATCTATCTTATTTTTCAAATTAGAGATGTTATTTCTATAAGTACTAAATTTACTTCTATATTTCTCTAATTCTAGATTTAATTCTTCTATTAGGCTTTGCTCATCATCATCATCATCACTATCATCATCATTATCACTACTATCATTGTTCAAAGAGTATGAGTGTAGTGATCTTACCTTGTTCGAGAAATGATCTTCAATAGCCATGAAGCATAGGTTGACCTCTTCGCTTTCATTATCATCTTTTTCACTTGAAGAGCTTTCGTCATCCCATGTGGCTTTGTGACCTTTCTCCCCATTGTCTATTTGGTATTTGCTCTTATTCTTTTTGAGCCTTGGACATTCTGGTTTAATATGTCCTTTCTTTCCATACTCATAGCACTTTACCTCTTCCTTACTTCTTTGTGCATCATTAGAAGTTTGTTTGAGGTTTTTTTGCTTGAATTTTCTGGAGTTGCTCATTTTCTTCTTAATGATTCTTTTTAGTCTCCTTGAAAGCATAACAATGTCCTCATTTTCATCATCACTCATTTCTTTATCATCTTCTTAAGATTTTGAAGTAGAGGCTTTGAGTGCTAAGGGTTTTCTTTTCTCTGGCTCTGCTTCAAGCTCTCTATCTCTTTTCACTGCCATTTCATATGTGAGAAGTTTACCAATCAGCACATCAGTATTCATGATGCTCATGTCTTCATTTTCTTCTTCTATGCCAACAACTCTTGAGCCATAATCTTTAAGAGAAAGACTTCTCAGGATTTTGTTGTTTACATCCTCCAAATTCAGATGCTTTCCAAGTTTCCTCATTCCATTTATAATGGCTAGAAGGCGGTTGGTCATGTCAGTGATTGACTCATTGGATTTCATCTTGAAGAGTTCATATTCTGATGTAAGAAGTTGAATCTTTTTGGATTGAACTTGCTTAGTTCCTTCATGATAGTTTTCCAATGTGTTCCATATGTTGTATGTTGTTGGGCAGTGTTGTATTCTTCCACATTCTTCAATAGATAATGAGCTTGATAGGATTGTCATTGCCTTCTTGTTTTTGAAATTTTCTCTTCTTTGAGGCTCTATCCAATCATCTTTTGATAGGATTTCTTCTTCACCATCAGCTCCTCTTCTGGTTGGTGGTGTCCATTCTTTTCGTACACCATCCCAAACTTCAATTCCTTCACTATCCATATATGTCTCCATCTGAAACTTCCAATGGGCATAATTTGCTCCATCAAAGTAAGGTTTGAGACTTTGGAATCCTTCACTGGCTATATCTTAATCTTTACTAGCATTTTTTAGGCTTCGATACTAGACTAGGCTCTGATACCAATTGTTGCCCAGATACTAAGCCAAGAAGGGGGGTTGAATTGGAGTTTCAAAAATTAAACTTTAAAGTGCGGAAATAAAAAATTAATTTTAGGAGGGATAAAGAAATTTGACACAAGGATTTTATAGAGGTTCGGGTGTTAACAAATCCTACTCTTCTCCCCAATTACAATTCAGTGTTTCCCTAACACACTAAGTGTTACAATGGAGTTTTACAAGCTCACTCCCAACTATGGTGTTTCTCACAATGGCTTACACCTAACCCAAAAATTCCTTGTGTTTTAATGGCTCACACAATAACCAATTCCTTGTGTTTTACAGGCTCACACAAACAACCTTTTATCTTGTGTTTTACAGGCTCACACAAACAACTTTTATTTTGTGTTTTACAGGCTCGCACAAATAACCTTTACTTTGTGTTTTAAAGGCTCACACAACTAATCCTTACAAGTGTTCTACTTTTAACCCAAAAATACCCAAAACTCACTTGAGTAGTAAATGATTACAGAGAGAAACACTCACAAATCTTTATTGCTCAATGAATGAAGAGCAAAAAGATTTTTTCAGAGAATAGATATTAGTTCTCAAAGTATTGAATGTACAAATACCTTATAATTAGATTTTGATTCAAAGTATTTGCTATCCTCTTGTACTGAATGCATAAATGACTTCCATTTATACTCCCTTAGTTGATTATAGTTGTTAGGGTGCATTTAATATGAAACTAGCCATTGTACCAACCAAATAATCCTGCCTGATATTTTTCTCTTTCATCATTCACGGGCGTGACTATGTTTGTCACGGGCGTGACATTTCTTCCCAAGCCATGACTGAAGTGGTGACCTTGGTCGTGAAGTTTTTTGGAATGTTTTGAAACATTGGGTCACAGGCGTGACATACATCTTCACGGGCGTGACAAACTTTCCAGCCGTGATCCAAGTGGTGACTTTAGTCGTGAAGCTCTCTGGATGAAAATGCCATGAGCATTCACGAGCATTTATGGTCGTGAACTTCAAATGTTGGTTGTGGTAACGGTTAGCTCTTTCACGGACGTGACACATAGGGTCACGAGCATGAACATGCTACTTCCTTAATTTTGTCTTTCAAGGATTATTCTTCCAATCTCCATTCTTGCTATTTTATTCCATATCCTATTTAATAGACTTAGAAAATAAGTATGTTAAATACAATATTGCTATTTTATTTGTTATCATCAAAATGACGGAAATACCCTTCAAGGTTTGACATACCTCTTCAAGAACAAAACTTTCTTTCACCTTTCACTTTTTAGAACTTGATAATATTTGTTCCTTGTTTTAAGTTATGCATTTAAGGTATTGGAATCAAAGGAAAACAAAGTGCATTGTCTATAATGTGAAGGAATATCAAAATCTAGGGTTTTTTTAGGCATGAGAGTGTGAAGGAGAGAAGAACAACTGATTGTATTTTATATCTAAATAACTTTCATAGGCATGACCGATCAGTCACGGGTGTGAAAAACCTCCTTTACAGACATGACATTTAAGTGATGAGCATGAACACAAAACTCTTCATTTTTTCATCTTTTTTTTTAACTCTTTTCCTTAAACCAGCCCTTAAACATACTTATATCTCATCTGATCCATCTTATTAACTAGGTCTTACTTAGCAGGCATTACAAGTTCATTGTTACTTCCAAATGGTGAAAGACCAAAGTTCGTGTCATGTCCACTAGTTTGTACCTTAACTGACGCAAGCATTTTGAGACTATATGTGCTAGACCGATCAAAAATTGAGTGTATTCATGACTGTAATGAAAGTAATATAATTGAAGTCTAAATTTGATCCATATATGACTGAGAAATTTAATTACAAATAGTTGGCAATAGATTTTGCTCGAGAGTATATGAAAGAGGACTAAACTGAAATTTTGTGATTTTTGCTCTATTAATAATTTGCAAACCAAGAACATCAATAAATAGAATAAATTATAATAAGAATTTTAGTGTATTTAATTGCAGAAAATTAATTTATTAAGGGTTTAAACTTGAAAAATAAATAAATTAAATTAGGGTGTGGTTAAAAAAATAGGACTAATGAAGAAATTTGGAAATGATTAAAACTAATGATAATTAATTGAATAAAATGAAAATTTATTAAACTAAATCTACATTGCATGTCGTACATATGTCCACACATGCATCATAAGATGGCTTAATTAGGATGCAAAATATCAAAAGGTGGCATTATATCTTTTTTATAATAATATTTCATTAAAATAAGTCTAGCATTTTCTTTCTCTAATTATATGAAACAAGTCCCTTCTCCCTTGGATTTTATTCCATTTTCTCACTTCTTACCTTTGGTCAAACCTTAAAAGAGTCAAACCTTGATTTGTAACCAACCGACCTAGCAAACTTGACTGAGACATCTTAGGAGCAAAAAAATGGATTTTTTGTGGCTCAGTCTTGGCTTGATGATGGACTAAAGAGACAGGCATGTCCTCATTGAGCCAAGGAGAAGGAGAACAGAAGCAAAGAGGACTTGAAAAGTGAGGTAAAAGTTTACTTTAACACCAATCTTCTTAATTTCTTTTCTTTTTGGTTGAGGGTTGTATGAAGGGAGTCTAATTTATTTCTATTCTTGTTCATCTTCCTTGTTGTTGAAGAAAACAATTCGAGAAATTGGGAGTGGACAAGGCCGAGACATGCAATGGAAGAATAGGTATGATTTTGTGATTGTTGAAGAAGGTATAAATGGATTTTATTATGGAACCGAGACATATAGTATATTGATCCTAAAGATTCAATTTAATTAAGCCAAGAATTAATTAATTAATATGTTAATTACTTTAATTAAGGTGAGGTTAAGCTCAATAAGTGAATTCATAGAAAGGCAATTTAAAATTAAGTGGATAATTTAGTGTACGCTAGACCAACTTAAATGGAATTGGAAATATTTTAAGACCATTTAGTGATCGAGACATACAAGAAAGAGGAAGTGTAGGTTTTTATTTATTTATTTAAATTAGTTTTATTAAGTTAGGGATAGAGTCAATTTAGGGAAAATTATCTTTGAAGTCGTGACCTGGTTTGGGAGAGAAAATGAGTTAAAGACAAAATTCAATATAACCAAAATTTGTTTAATTTAAAAGATTTATTAAGTTACCAATTGAGTAAAATTGAGTTTGATAAATAGAACAGTTGTGGTCCTTGAATTTTGGTGATAAGTCATGGCATATAAAGGAATTAAGGAAAATGTTAGAATGTGTTATGGCCGAGAAAGAGTAAAACTTAAAAAGGAACCATAATTGTATGAGAAACCATGAAGGAAAATTGGTTTAAAACCTTGATAAATGACTTCGAACTTAAGGCCATTTGTATTGTGACCACCAATCTGGGATATTTGAGCATTGAGTCATAAAAATGACTAAAAGAGTGAGTGAAACTAAAAGCACAAACTAGTTGGTTATTTTATATGTGAATGTATCTTATATTAAGTCTACAATAATTTAATTAATTGAGTAAATCAAGTAAAATAAAATAATCATATGATAATATATATATATATATATATATATATATATATATATATATACATGTACATGTGAGGGTTAATGCAAATATTTTACAAATAAATATTATATAATAATAGGATAACAATAATAGATCAATTCGTGACATAGAAATAATTATAGATAACAATAATAGTAGTAGCAATAAATAATAACAAGTATTTTAAAAATAGGAAATTTAAATTAAGATGGTAGACTATCATGTAATGATCTCAAATGAAATAATATTATGTTAGGTGTACCTCCGACAAGGGGAGGCAAGTACTGTTAGCGAGCGAGGTAAGAGAGAGACCTCGACACTAGATAGGAAGGATCAGTGAGAGAACCGAATTTGGCTACAACATGTCGATGCTAACGAAGTCTGATTGAAACAAGGGGAAAGATCGGGTAGAACACTATAAGGCCCAAAAGAAGTTTATACAAACTCTTATAGTAATGATCATATACATATTTAATTTGATTATCATAGTAAATATATTTTATATTCTAATATAAAATGAGTTTGGTTAAATTTTGTGAAATAACTTTGCATGCACGTATTTTAATTTCAAAATTTACATATACTTGTGTTATAAAATGATTTCCTACCAGGAGAAAAGATTATATAAATTGAAATGAATTTATAAAATAATTTATTGAACAAAATGATATTGAAAATATTTATCATATCCGCTAATTTAAACCCCTAGTTACGCGAGTTGTTAAATTGACTCAACGGTTTGATCGGAATTTAAATTTGGATTTTTGTCGAAAAATAATTAAAATAATGGCAATTAAATATGAAAAATATCTAATAATGTGTTTAAAATATTTAAAGATGTTAAATTTTGATAAAGGACTAAATTGTAAATTTTGAAAAGTTTAGGGGTCAATTTGCAATTTACCAAAAATTGGAGGGTTAATTGGGATAACCATCAATTAAATACATGAATTGAGACATAAAATGCATGTGGAGGATGGCCACACCAAGTGGCAAATTTTAAGAAGCCAATTGACACATGAATACATGAATTAGACATTAAAATCACATGGGCTTAGGTATCCCATAATTAATTAAGTTTGTCTTCATTCTCTTAATTGTTCCTTCATCCTTCCTTATCTCTTCATATCTAGAATTTCCTATCATTAAGTTATCTTCCACATTTTCTTGAAGCACCACACACCAAGTGGCATACAACAATTAGCCAAGTGATGTGCATGAATTAGGCATTAATGAAAGCTTTTAGATTATGCTTAGGTGTCCCCATCTTAATGACTTTTGTCATTTTCTTCTTGATTGTTTCTTCTTCTTACTTATCCCTTTTGCATTGAGAATTTCTGCCTTCCTAAGCTAGTCCACGTTTCCTCAAGTTCCTCCATAGCCAAAGCTTAGTTCTAGTAAAAAAAAGTGAGAAAAGAGAAAAAAAAAAGTAAGGTAAAAAGTAATTTTCAAGCATAAAAGAGCAAAAAGAGGGAGAGATTAGGGTTATGGAGTTTCAATGAGTAAGGTTTTAATTATCTCTTTTATATTTTAGAAACTCAAATTGACTATCTCTTTTATATTTTAGAAACTAAAATTGACCAAGATTTAGCTCAAAGGAGCAAAGGAAAAGAGAAAGAGAAAGAGAAGTAAAGAAAAAGAAAAGAGAGGTTTGTGTATAATCCAAGGTAATAGCCTTTTTTTTATTATTTGCATGATTTGATTATTTGGCATATTGATAATTCTGAATTAATATTATTTTGTGATGAAAATCTTGGGGATGCATGTTTTCTAGACTTAGGATTTAATTTGGTAAAAATTCAATGTGATTAGTTTGTATGTTCCTTGCTAGAAATGGATGAGCAGTGAGCACTTAAACTGTGATAACTTGAGTTCTGTAATTCAGATTTGTGTGTTCTATATTGGGATTTAAATATAAGACATAGGGGTATAACTTTCGTTTAGGCTATAAAACTTGAATATGTCTGTAATGATCTAGAAAAATTTAGAAAGTTCGGACTTAGAATCTGTCCAGAAAATTCTGGCAGATTTATTAGTGAGCAGTCAATGTTTATTTTATCATATCTTTTAATACAGAACTCCAAATTAAGTGATTAAAATTTTACATTAAAGCTAAGATTCATAACTAAAATTGTTAAGAAGACCATGTAACTAAATTCAGATTGTAACAGGACCACAATAAAGGTCCAAAACAGATAACAAAATCTATCAGTGGCAGAGCAGTATATGAGTTGTGGAATTTTAAGAGTAAAATGATGAGAACTTTGTTATATTATATAAATATTATTTTAATTGAGTAATTATGTGATTATTTTGAGACTTTAAATGCATGAAAAGTGTGAATTTATTTGTTATGAATTTTAATGAGATTGTGTAAGCCCTATAACACCTAACTAGAACCAACTTAGGATAGTTTGGCATGCCAAGCTGGGGGGAGTATGATGAAATCCATTAATGGTATAATTAATGAAGTCGGTAATGACACTATTATTAAAGTCGATGATGACATTATTATTAAAACCGGTGATGACACTAATTTAAAGCCGATGATGGCACTATTACTAAAGTCGGTGATGACACTTTTATATGCACATCATATTGCCCGGGTGGCACTCCTAAGTGCCTAGATGGTAACTCTGTTATCCTAGTTAGGGGTTCATATGTGTTTGGGCATAAATAAAGAAGTTATGGAAAATAAAAATTGAATTATGAATTGTAACATGGTTAATTATGATGTGTTATATAATGATGTGTTAATAAAATAAACAAGTATGAGATAAAAGAATATAATTTGATGTCTATACATACTAGAATACCATGATATGTATATTTTCATGAAAAGATGATTAAACATGAGTTGATATATGATAATGCATGATTGCATCAAATAGTTTATTGTCTTATTTATATGCATCACTAAGCCTAGAGCTTAGCATGAAAGTTTCTCTCGTGCAAGTATAACAAAGACTAAGTAGTCAATAGTAGACAAAGGTAGCAGTGGTCTGATCCAGTAGAGCAGCTTGTATCAAATACTGTGGGTCACACAACTGTTGTATTTATGTTTTGAATTTTGTTTTATAGTACTTGTAAAGTAAGCGCACATTTTGTAAATAATACTTTATTATATAAAATGTATTATGTTTTTTTTATTATGATTTCTTTTACACTACAAGTAAATAAATAGTAAACAATAAATAGAAAATAAAGAAAAATATATGTATGAATGATTTTCATGTATACAAAATTTAAAAAGGGATATTTTAACCTATGAAGTCAGCGTAACACTCCCTTATCCGGGCACGTGCTGCAAGGATGATGGGGTGTTATAGTGTTTGATATCAGAGCCCGGTTTGGGCGGTTTTGGAATTTTAAAATGGTTTTCAAAAATAATTATGACATGTGTGTACCCACAATTAAGTATTAAAGTAGTTGCTTACTAATTGGGGCCGTTATTTTATGATATAGGTAAAGTATGGCTTCAGGGTCACGACATATTGTGGCCGAAGGAGGCGAAAGTAATGAGCCTACCGAAATAGAGGCTTTATCGCGACCTAGTGGTGTCTGAGCTACTGTATCTAGATCTAGTGCTAGCCTATCAAGGGGACATTCTATTGCTGGCACAGGACAAATAGAGCTTATAAGGAACATGATCGATTTGCTACAAAGAACATCATAACCAGCCCCATGTGCGCTACAATTTGAGAGGCTGAGGAAGCTAGGAGCAACCAATTTCTATGGTAAACGGGAAGATGACCCCTCCGTGGCAGAGTTTTGGTTAGAACAGGCAGAGAGAGTTTTTGATCAGCTGCGTTGCACATATAAGCATAAATATGAATATGCAGTATCTTTATTGCAAGACCATGCATATGATTGGTGGTGATCTGAGTCACAGAGCACGGAGGCACCTAACCCCATGACTTGGGAATTCTTTTTAAAGAAGTTCAAAGAGCAATACATTCCCCCTATTTATATAGACAATAAGAAAAAGGAATTGTTTACTTTAAAACAGGGGAATATGTCGGTGTCAAAATATGAAAGAGAATTCACCCATCTTTGCAAATATACTGGTGGCATTGTATCCACGAAAGCTGATAAATATCAACGATTTGAAGATGGATTGAGAGACCCAATCAAGCTACAGCTCTCAGCCCTACGCCTGATGAGTTTTACTAGTTTGCTAGCATCTGAAAAAACGGTTGAAAGAGTTCTAACGGCACAATAGCCAACATAAGATAGAGATTTCAAGAGACCCATGCCACAGCCGAGTGGTAAGAGAGCTAGATCCATCAGTGGCCGATTTCATCCTTGGGGTGTTAGTAGGCCTTCTTCTTTCAGACGGAGACAATCCATGAGATCTGTCTCTTCAGTAGCCAGTGCACCAACACAAACATCACATAGATCGCTACCTTTACTAGAATGTCAGCATTGTGGTCATTCTCATCTAGGAGAGTGTTGGTGGATGATAGGAGCATGCATGAGATGTGGCTCCAAAGATCATATGAGAAGGGATTGTCCTCTATTACAACATGACAGAGGTTTGGGAAGCATGGAGCCAATACAGACACAGGCTTCTGGGAAAGGCTGAGGTCGAGGGCAAAGCGGAGGAGGCCGATCAGGGCCCAGTCATATTAGATTAGAAACAGTTGAGAGATCAGGAGGTAGTGGAGCTACCACAGCTAGGGCATATGCCATGTGAGGCCGAGAAGAGCAGGATGCACCTGAGGTATTAATTGATAAATTCCTTCTCTTTGGCTTTGATATACATGCATTGATAGATCTGGGGTCAATGCATTCATACATATGCACACCACCACTGGGTCGAGAGGGTTTAGAACCATATCTCTAGAATTTGAGATTATTGTGACTAATTTATTAGGGCACAGTGTGAGGGTTAGCAAGGTGTTTAGGAGTTTCCCAGTTGAAATTCAAGATAGGCAATTCCCAACAGACTTGATAGAGCTACCATTCCACGAGTTCGATGTGATCTTGGGAATGGATTGGCTAGCTCATTATAGAGTGATAGTGGATTGTAGGAGGAGACAAATGATCATCAAAATTCTGAAACAAGATGAGATAGTGGTGATGGGTGAAAATAGAGGACATCCAGACAATGTGATATCAGTGTTGAAAGCTTAAAAACTCATCAATAAGGGATGTGAAGCATACTTAACGTATGTGGTGGATATGGAAAAAGCAAGTCTGAAGTTTATGGATATTCTTACTGTTAGTGAGTTTCCTTATGTATTTCTAGAGGAGTTGTCAGGGTTACCGCTGGATAGAGAAATCGAATTTGCTATCGATTTGGTACCCGACACCACTCCTATTTCCATTACACCATATAGGATGGCACCAGTAGAGTTGAAAGAGTTGAAGATATAGTTGCAGGAATTATTAGATAAGGGATTTATATGACCTAGTGTATCACTATAGGGTGCTCCAATATTATTTGTAAAAAAGAAAGATGACATTTTACGTCTCTACATCGATTACAGACAGCTTAATAAGGTGACTATCAAGAATAAATACCCACCGCTACCCAAAATTGATGATTTATTTGATTAGTTGATAGGTGAAGCCATATTTTCTAAGATAGATCTTCGATCCGGGTATCATCAGCTGAAGATCAAAGAGTTAGATGTACCTAAAACGACATTCAGGACTCGTTATGGTCATTATGAGTTCCTAGTTATGCCCTTTGGACTAACGAATGCACCAGCAGCTTTTATAGACCTTATGAATCGAGTGTTGAAGCCATATCTTGATCAATTTGTAGTTGTGTTTATTGATGACATCCTTGTCTACTCTAAAGACCGAGTAGAACATGATCAACATCTCAAAATAGTGCTGCAAACACTGAGGGAGCAGCAGTTGTATGCAAAGCTGTCTAAGTGCGAGTTTTGCCTTGAAATAGTTAGTTTTTTGGGTCATGTAATTTTAGCAGAAGGTATTCAAGTTGACCCTAGTGAAATTGAGGCTATTCTTAATTAGAAACCACAATGAAATGTGACAGAAATGAGGAGTTTCCTCGGATTAGCTGGATATTATAGGAGGTTCGTGAAGGGATTTTCATCCTTAGCAACTCCTTTGACATGACTGCTAATAAAAGAGGCCCGTTTTGAGTGGAAAAATATGTATGAAACAAGCTTTGATCTACTGAAGGCAATGTTGACTGAAGCACCAGTTTTGACGCAGCCTACTCCAGAAAAAGATTTTATTATGTACATTGATGCTAGTCATAATGGTCTAGGCTGTGTTCTTATGTAAAAGGGAAAAGTAGCTGCTTATGCCTTCAGACAGCTTAAGCCTCATGAGCTTAACTATCCGATGCATGATTTAGAGTTAGCGGCAATAGTTTTTGCTCTTAAGATCTAGAGACATTATCTATATGGGAAAATATGTTATATCTATACAGATCACAAAAGTCTTAAGTACCTTCCCTCACATAAAGAGTTGAATCTGAGACAACAAAAATGGTTGGAGTTGATTAAAGATTTATTGTCTTATTTATATGCACCACTAAGCCTAGAGCTTAGCGTGCGAGTTTCTCTCGCGTAGGTATAACAAAGACTAAGTAGTCAATAATAGACAAAGGTAGCAGTGGCCTAATCCAGTATAGCAGCTTGTATCAAATACTGTGAGTCATACAACTGTTGTATTTATGTTTTGAATTTTATTTTATAGTACTTGTAAAGTGAGCACACATTTTGTAAATAATACTTTATTATATAAAATTTATTGTGTTTCTTTATTATGATTTCTTTTACACTACAAGTAAATAAATAGTAAACAGTAAATAGAAAAAAAAAAAAAGAAAAAATATATGAATGATTTTCATGTATACAAAATTTAAAAAGGGATATTTTAACCGATGAAATCAGTGTAGCACTCCCTTATCTGGGCACGTGCTGCTTGAATGAGGGAGTGTTGCAATATTATTATAGAATTTATAATTTTTAGACTATATAAGAATATAGACAATAATCTTGGAATTGTTGGCATGTCAATAGGATAGAAACTTCGTGACATATGGTTATTTTGGTCATGAGAGGGTCTTTTATGGATCATATAGTTATCTGAGACCTTACACATTATTTATATATCGGTCCTATGATTATCTTGGATATGATCTGATTCTGTAATTATCTTGGATTATATAATATTATTTGGGTCATGTGGTTATCTTTGACCTTTAGATTTTTATCGTTTGATGGTACCCCTTGATTCCCTAGGGACAAGTTATGGTGTATTATATGGGCAGAGAAATAATAAAATTATTATTTGGTATATGGGTATGATGAAAGATGTGCTAAGTGAATGGATGTAATTTATAAATGGATTTCTTATGATTTGCAACGTCCTTGATTAAATGAACTTTTAAGTATAAATGATTATATGTTATATACATGTAAAATGAGTTTTTATATTAGGATACCTCTAATAATAATCCAAGTGAAAAATGAAGAAAAAACTAACAAGAGAAATGGTTTTAATAAATTTCAAAGTACTAGCTTTGAATTTGTTCTTGAAAGATTTTTTTGCGTCTCAAAAATTATTTTTCACTAAAAATAATTTTTATATCTCTTTTCTATTATTTAATGTCTTTTCAATCTGAATCATATTCAAAAAAATTAAAAGACAAAAATAGAGAAAAAAAACTTAATAAATAGTAATTGGTCATAATTGGCCTAATTAAGGCCAAAAAAGGTCGTTGGCCAATAGGGTGTATCAGCACACTGTGCCACAGTGGGTCCGCAGAGGCCTGTGACCCCTCCTAAGCTATTTTTTCTGCGATCTTATCACGATCCAACCCGAAATATTTCTTTTATATTTTTGGATCATATTCAAGACCATTTTAGTTATTCTCTATATCACTAATGCATGAGACCCATTAGGTTATCAGTTATGTCGACTACTTAAATTAATAATTAATTTAAGCAAGTCATGAGTAGTATCTAGCAATATATCATGATCCCCAATTGACCGAAAAGGCTATAGTTTAACTACGAATATTTTCATAGACAATTTCTGTACAATTCTTCTTTTCACCATTATATACCCACTTGGTTTAGAGTACGAACATGTGTCAACTCCCACTAGACTGATTATATCACATCTAGTCTAAGTCATATTAGTTCTTGTCCCTGAGGATCATTACTTTGTTAGATATGTCATTGAAGACTATCTTCAATGACATTTCCATTCCGACCAGAGATTCTCGAGTAATGACATCGACAAGAGGCCATAGGTATACACTTTTTCCATCAGGAGTACTAAATTCTTTGTTGTTACCCAATTACCTTCGAATACCTTAACCTGTACCCAATTACCATCCTATAAGAAACCTCCCTGAGGCAACAAGGAATAGTGTCAAAATATAGAATTAGTATCTAAGACATCCTTGAGTACCTCAAGTCTAAGGATACTTGCACCATTGCTATGACGAGACTATTTTTGATATTTGAATAAATTATCCATATGATTGTCTGATAGTAGGTCATCTAATGTACTTAACTACACTTAGAAAGTAATGTTAGTTCTTGTCCTTGAGACTCATTACTCTGTTAAATATATCAGTGAAGACTATCTTCATGATATTTTCACTCAGGCTAGAGATTCCTGGGTAATGACCCCGACAAGAGGCCATGGGTATACACTCTTTCTGTTATGAATGGTAAATCCTTTGTTGGTTAACCAATTACATTCGAATAACTCAAGCTACACCCAATCACTACCCTATGAGCAACCTCCCTAAGACAACAAGGAATAATGTCAAAATGCAGAATCAGTATTCAAGATATACTTGAGTACCTCAAGTCTAACTCAAGTTTAAGGATATTTGCACCATTGCTATGAGAAGACTATGATTGACATTTGAATAGATTATCCATATGATTATCTCATAATAGGTCATCCAATATACTTAGCTATACTTAACAAGCATCCACATGTTAACTCTAAACATCTCATGTGTATAGATTATGAGATCTACTAAGTATAATATGCACTAGTCTATCTGGGTTAATAATGTCTCATCTCATTAATCTTATAATTATGATAATTTAGATCTTACTTAATTACACATGATACGAATCTTAATATTATAATCTCATCATGATTTCCTTCATGTTATATTATGTATCAAAGACTTCATTAATAGATTTAAGATTACTATCAATTTATATATTAAATGAATATTAAATTAATAAATATATCTTTTATTAATCAAATAAATTTGTATAGTAAGTGCTAAATGTGATTGCATTTAGAGTACTTCTCTAAAAACCTCCCACTTGAACTAAATCTAATCACCTTTGTATTTAATTCTATAGGTGAGTGCATGAGAAACATATTTCTTTTGGGAAAGTGGCTTAGTTAATGGATCGGCAATATTCTGATCAGTGGACACTTTTTCTATCTTTACATCATTCCTACCAATGATTTCTCTAATCAAATGGTATCTTCTGAGTACATGTTTGGATCTCTGATAAGACCATGACTTTTTACTTGTGTAATGGCTCCATTATTGTCACAATACAATTGTACTAGATCAACAGTGCTAGGAACTACTCCAAGTTCCATAATGAATTTCTTTATCCAAACTATTTCTTTTGATGCTTTAGAAGCTACAATGTACTTTTCTTCGGTTATGGAATCAGCAGTCGTTTTTTGTTTGGAACTCTTCCAACTATTGTTCCACTATTTAGTATGAATATATAACCTAACTGGAATTTTGAGTCATCCTTGTCATATTGGAAGCTAGCATCAGTATACCCACTTACAACAAGATATTTATCGTTATATACCAAGAATACATCTTTAGACCTTCTTAAGTACTTAAGGATATTCTTGACAGCCACCCATTGACCCTCATCGGGGTCCGATTGGTATCTACTCATGACACTTAGAGCTTATAAAAAATTGGCTCTTATACATAACATAGCATACATGATTGATACTATAACTGAAGCATATGGAATCAAACTCATGCGTCTCCTCTCATATTGTGTCTTGGGACACATAGACTTTGAGAGAGTAATCTCATGGGTCATATGAATATATCCTCTGTTGGACTGCTCCATTCTAAATCTTTTTAGCATCTTGTCTATGTATGTAGATTGTGAAAGACTAAGAAATCTTTTAAATCTATCACTATAAATCCTTATCCCGAAAATGTAGATTGCTTCTCTAAGGTCTTTCATAGAGAAATTATTGGATAACCAAATTTTGACTAATTGTAAGATTGAGACATCATTTCTCATTAGCAATATATCATCTACATACAATACAAGGAACATGATTTCACTTCCATTAACCTTCTTGTATACACAAGGTTCATCCGAATTTTGTAAGAAACTAAATTGTTTGATTGTCTCATCAAACCGAATATTCCAACTCCTAAATGTTTATTTTAATCCATAAATGGATCTTTGAAACTTGCATACCTTTTTTCCATCTTTGGATATGAAGCCTTCTGGTTGTGTCATGTACACATCCTCGGTTAGATTTCCATTAAGAAAAGTTGTTTTCAAATCCATTTTTTATATCTTATAATCATAATGAGCAATAATGAGCAATAATGTTTTCAAATCCATAAATGGATCTTCGAAACTTGCATACCTTTTTTCCATCTTTGGATATGAAGCCTTCTGGTTGTGTCATGTACACATCCTCGATTAGATTTCCATTAAGAAAAGTTGTTTTCAAATCCATTTTTTATATCTTATAATCATAATGAGCGGTAATGGTTCAAAGTACCCTTATCGATTTAAACATAGCTACTAGGCTAAAAGTTTCATCATAGTCAATTCCTTATCTTTGATGATAACTTTTAGCTACAAGTTTAGCGTTATAGGTAACCACATTATCATCCATATCAGTTTTGTTTTGAAAATCCATTTGCACCCTATAATTTTTATCCCTTCGGGTGGGTCAACCAAAGTCCATTCTTGGTTTTCATACAAGGGATCAATTTCTGACTTCATAGCTGGAAGCCATTTATCATATTTTGAACTATTCATAACTTCTTCATAGGTTGACGGCTCATCATTTTCTATGAGCAATATGTCGTTTTGTTCACTAATGAGAATTTCATATATCTCTAGAACAGTATGTATCATGTTTGGCCTACGAAGCTCTTATGCTTCAAAAGGTTGAGTTGCTATATGATCTGTATGAATAATAGGTTTGGGTTTAGGCAGTTGATTAGCATCTGCTTGAGCATCTTGAACTTTCTCAAGTTCAATTTTGCTCCCACTATCTCCTTTTAGAAGAAATTTTCTTTTTAAAAAAGATAACATGTCTTGAATCAAACAACTTTTGTTCCAATTGGTGGTAGAATTGATATCCATATGATGCTTCAGGATATCCCACAAATAGACATAAGCAAGACAACCCCAAACTCTCATGTAAGAAGGTGTGGGCTTCTTATTATTCCACATCTCACATAGAGCAATGTCAACTAACTTCGAAGGGACTCCATTTAATATATAAATGGCAGTCTCTAGTGCATAACCCAAAAGGATTTAGGGAGTTTTGTAAATATCATCATAGACCTTAACATGTCTAACAGGTTTCAATTTTTTGTGTTGTGGCATGTAAGGTGGAGTCTATTGAGATAATATCCCATTATCTCTAAGATAATCTAGAAACTTTTGGCTTAAGTATTCATCTCCTCAATTTGATTGAAGTTTTTTAATACTTTTGTCAAGTTTTTTCTCTACTTTATTTTTGAATTCTTTGAACTTTTCAAAGGCTTTAGATTTCTATCTCATAAGATGCACAAACTCACATCATGAGTAGTCATCGATAAAAGTAATGAAGCAGATGAAACCACCTCTGGCGTGTGTGAACATTGGACTATATACATACGAATGTATTAAGTCTAAAAGCCCATTAGCAAGTTCACCCTTTCCCTTAAAGGGTAATTTAGTCTTTTTGCCTAATAAGCAAGATTCACATGTGTTATATGATTCATAATCAAATAACTCCAAACTACCACTCTTGTGTAGCTTAGTCATGTGTTTCTCACTTATATGACCAAGGCAACAATGCCATAAGTAAGATGATTTTCAACATATCTTGTTTTTTCCTTTTATTATCATTGATGTTTAAAATTAGATTTGACATATCTAATATGTATATTCCATTGCATAATATACTATTAGAATAAAGAATACCATTCAACATAATAGAAAAATAATTATTACTAAAAGCTAAATGGAAACCATCTTTATTTAAACTAGAAACATAAATAATATTTTTAATCAAAGTAGGTACCTAATAACAATTATCCAAATTTAATATAAGCCCCCTAAGGAGGGTCAATACATAAGTTCCTACAACTAATGCAACAATCCTTGCTCCATTTCCAACATGTAGGTCCAACTCTCCCTTATTGAATTGTCTACTGTTCCTTAGGTCCTACATATCAGTGCATATATGTGACCCACAATCGGTATCTAATACCCATATATTATTATTGGAAATGGTATTAATTTCAATGACAAAAATACCTAAAGTAGATAGGGTATCAGATGTTTTCTTCTTTAAGGACTCCAAGAGGCCTTGCAGTTTCTTTTCCAATGGTCATCCTTGCCATAATGGAAACATGTTCCCTTTGGAGCAGTCTCCTTAGCCTTCTTATTGGCCACACCTCCCTTAGACTTTATGGACTTCTTCTTCTTTTTAAGGTTCTTCTTCTTTTTAATGTTCTTCTTTTTAATGTTCTTCTTTTTAGGACCTAAAGTGTCTACCAACATCACAACCTTATTGTCCTTCTTGACAGACGGCTCAGTTGTCTTGAGCATGTTGATCAGCTCAAGAATAGTGGTGGAGATTTGGTTCAAACCATAAAATGTGAAAAACTATCGGATAAACTAGTTAGAATTAAGTCAATATTTAATTCATAATCCATCACAAAATCTAAGGTGGTCAACCTCTTAATATAGCCATTCATCTTCAGTGCATATTGCACTGAAGATGTCCTATCAACCATCTTGGTGTGGAAAAGAAACCTTGAAGTTTTGAACCTTTCAGAACATGTTTGTTGATCAAAAAGCTCCCTTAGATGGTAGACTATGGAATTAGCATCCATAGCCTCGTGTTGCTTTTGCAACTTAGTTGACATAGTGGCAAACATAATGCAGTTTGCTATCTCACTATCATCAAGATATTTTTGATATGTCTTCTGAACATCTTTAGAAGCACTAGCAGTAAGGGGATTAGGAAGTGCCTCATCTAGGATATAGCCAATCTTTTTGGATTTGAGAACTATTCTCAAATTTCTTAGCCAATCCAAAAAGTTGGTTAGTCAACATATTTGACTCCATTAGTGACTGCAAATTCACACTCATCGCCATGATGATGATTCCAGCAACCTATATGTAAAATATAGTATGTTAGAATATACATGAAAATGCATATTTATTAGGTCTTTAAATCGTATTATGACTCAAAGTATTTTATTGGGAATTCATAGCCCTCACTATGAACCCAAGAGAATCTATATGAAAATTCTCCTAGTGGGTCGATATGCAACTAGCTAAGAATAACCTTGAGGCAACTCAACAAGTCATCCTTAGTTTGGTTGGCAGATATCTAATCCATACCAATTGCGTTATTCATGCAATTATTGAATTTCCGCTATCAACTAATTGATGTGTGCACATAAATTGGGCTATCAACTCTTGATATGTGTACATGTCATATACACAAATCTAACTTCGCCTCCAATACACAATAACTTTAGCACAAATCCAACAAGCTAATGATATTGGTTAAGTCCAACCCATTAATTGTATAATCCAATTTCAATGATTTGAACATATTCTTATAGAGTGAGCTTGAGGCAACTCAACAACCCTAACTCTATAAGAACTCTAGTTCTCTCCATATTAATAGAAGGCATAAGACTTAATTGTTTATTTAGTGAGAGATTTCTTTGTTAAGTCTCATCATGTTATTATTGCATACTTTTATATATCATACATTCATCACGTGGATATATAAAGATAGTTACATTTAACTATATGGCATGATTATGGACATACTAAAGTAAATCTCTTTAGCCAAAAAGCGATTGACTAAGTCTTACCTAGGTATATGTATAAATTTACAAACCCAAAATATAAATCAAATTCTTATTTCTAAGTCCTCTTTTTTTATGGGATCACCTCTTTCACTTCTTTCTCCTTTATATCGCCATCCAATTCTAATCCAATGTAATCTAATTATATATTTTAAAGTATAGAAAACCTTAATTTACATTTTAGGGGAGTAAGATAAGAAAAGAAATACATGAGAAAGATAGAGAGGTAAAGACACACTGATCCTATTTACCATAAAATAAAACAAATTCATACATGATCAATCACATTGGGCCTAAGTCTAAAGTTATCCATCACCCCAAACATGCTTTTTCTAATGCATAAAATTAAATTAAATAATGACAATTTTGGATTTTAATGTAAAAATTGATTCGTTGCTTGAACCAAATTGTTTACTTATATTGTTTCGGTTAATTTAATTTTATATATCATTTCAATTTGGAATTTAATATTTAATCAAATTTAATTTAATTTAATATTTACATAATTAATTCAAAAATAATTCACCTTAAAAATTAAATTATAATCAATTATTATGATGTCAAAATTAAATAATTTAATTTTAATATATATACCAATTTCTAGTCATACTAGAATTACCATTACTCAACTTAAAATAATTCAAATTTAATTTTCAAAAATTCCAAAGCAAATTTAGAACCTCAAATCATCATTTTAAGCATCTTTAGGTCAATTCAAGTTCATCAAAATATTTTTGCCACAAGCCAAAATTACTAAGGTAAACGAACCAACAAAACAATATGCTCAAAATGATTCATTGGATACCTAGAATTTTTTAAAATTTTAAATTCGATAAAAATAATTTTGGTATGCATCTAACATCAAAATAATATATTTTTAATCACATAAAAATTATTTCAAGATGCTGAAAATAAAATAATCACATACAAAAAAAAATTAAATAAAACAATCCTGCCGGGTATGCCAAAACAGTCCCATTTTTATGATTGTTTACAAATTTAATTAAAACATTTTATAATTAATTATGGAAAACATCCAGAGGCTTAAAACAATTCTCAATATGTATGAATAATTTTTTCATAATCAAATTATAAGAAAAATATAAAAAATCTCATCAATTAAGCCAAACAACAACATATGTTCAAAAATAAAGTAATTTTTAGCATTTTTGAAATAAATATGAAATTAATTATTTGAATCATATTCAAACCTTTTTCAATTAAAATAATCATGCTTAATAATCCTATGCATATTAGAGAAAGAAAAATGTGTAAAACAAATTTTACAAATTAATTTCAATTTTTCAAGTCTATTGATCCAAAATTGTCAAAACCGTGCAATTCTATTGCACTTTCAATTAAAATTAATTTTAATGAACACAAGATGGACTCTGATACCACTATTATATTTTGAAGGTGAATCTCATTCATAAAATACAGCGAAAAATAAAATTTCATAATCCGGAAAAAGAATCTTGCTTGTGTTATTAAAACTAATTCATTAAATCATATAGATTAGAAATTATACCTTATAATTTCTTAATTTATTCTTCAAATTTTCACCTTATTGGGTTGTAGCAAACCACAACAATCTACACTAGAATATCTCTAATGATAATCCATGCAAAAAATGAAGAAGAAACTAACAAGAGAAATGGTTTTAACAAATTTCAACTGATAGTTTTGGATTTATTCTTGATTTTTTTGCATTTCAAAAATTATTTTTCACTAAAAACAATTTTTATGTCTCTTTTCTGCTATTTATATCTTTTCAATCTGAATCATATTCAAAAAAAATTAAAAGTAAAAAATGGAGAAAAAAAAACTTCATGAATAGTAATTGGTCATAATTGGCCTAATTAAGGCCAAAGAAGGTCGTTGGACAACGGGGTGCATTAGTGCTCTGTGCCACACATGTTGGGCCTGCTATTGGGCAGGCCCAACTGACCAATAGGCCCGTGACCCCTCTCGAGCTATTTTTTCCTCGATCTGATCCAAAATAATTTTCTCATATTTTTAGATCATATTCAAAACTATTTTACTCATTCTCCAAATCTCCAATGCGTGTGACCCATTAGATTCCCGATTATATTGGCCACTTAAATTAACAATTAATTTAAGCAAGTTATAAGTGGTATCTAGCAACACATTATGACACCCAATTGACTAGAAAGTCAGTGGTTTGAAATCTTTTCATAGACAATTTCTGTACAATTATTCCTTTCACCATTCTATACCCATTTTGTTCAAAGTATGGACATGTGTCAACTCCCAATAGACTGACTACGTCACATATAGCCCAAGTAATGTCAGTTCTTGTCCCTGAGACTCATTACTTTATTAAATATGTCATTGAAGACTATCTTCATGATATTTTCACTCCGGCCGAAGATTCTTGAGTATTGACTCCGATAAGAGACCATGGGTATACACTCCTTCTATCAGCAGTGGTAAATCATTTGTTAGTTATCCAATTACTTTCGAATACCTCAAGTTGTACCCAATCATCACACTATGAGCAACCTCCCTGAGACAACAAGGAATAATGTCAAAATACAGAATCAATATCCAAGATATCCTTGAGTACCTCAAGTGTAAGAATACTTACACCATTGCTATGACGAGACTATCATTGATATTCGAATAGATTATCCATATGATTGTCTCATGGTAGGTCATCCAATATACTTAGCTACACTTAGCAAGCATCCACATGTTAACTCTAAATATCTCATATTTATAGATTATGAGATCTACTACTTATTCCAATCAAGGAGTATAATATGTGTTGGTCTATCCAGATTAACAATGTCTCATCTCATTAATCCTATGACTCGAGATAATTTAGATACTAACTTAATTGCACATGATAAAAATCCCAATATTATGATCTCATCATGATTTCCTTCATGCTATGTTATGTATCAAGGACTTCATTAATTGATTTAAGATCACTATTAATTTATATATTAAATGAATATCCAATTAATGAAATATATTTTATTAATTAAATAAATTTATACAATAAGTGTTAAAAATGATTGTCTTTAGAACACTTCTCTAACATTATGTCTATGCAATATCCTATTCTTTTCCCCTTCGGAGAAGATGGTTATAGAGTTGACATTTAATATGTAAACAATACTGGTCCAAATTTTACTTCTAGAAAATGTCTTGTAATGCGTGACTACTATGCTTATGATTACAACGACATTGTGAAGGTAAAACTTTATTAAGACATGGTTGCTTCTTTCAACAATATGTTGTTGATGCATTTTCATATCCTGAAGAATAAAGACTAGACTATATTAGGTGTAATAAAAAAAAGTAAGATTAAAATTTTATATGGATATTAGAAATATTGTTTTAAACAGTAATGCCAATGCCAATGATATTGGCAAATCTATAATTGTCCTAACATCAAGCTACACAGGAAGTACATGACATATAATTCAACATTACCATGATGCTTTGAAAATTTGTAAATTTTATAGTCATCCTGATTTATTCATAACATTTACCTGTAACTCTTTTTGGTATGAAATTAAATACAATCCAAATTATATCTCTGGACAAAAACCTGAAGATAGATCAAATATAATTAGTCATATTTTTAAAGTTAAGGTTGGTCATTTAATTGATAACATTAAAAAAATAAACATTTGGGTAGAGTCATAGCTTTATTATACATTGTTGAGTTTTAAAAAAGACGTCTTCCTCATATCCATTGCTTAGTTTGATTGCATAAAGATTAAAAAAAACAAATATACCATTTGATATAAATTTAATGATTTCTGGTGAGTTACCTTATAAAGATAAAAAGATTGATGCATATATTATTATATTAAAGTTTATGTTTCATGGTCCATGTGGTTCGATAAAATCTTCTGCACCTTGTATAAAAAATAAATATATGCTCAAATGTTTTTCCAAAAAAATTACCAAGAAAAAACAATAATTGATGCTAATGGATTTGTAATATACAAACACATAAACGATGAAAATTTTATCTTAAAAATAATTAAAAAAATTGATAATTGTTTTTTAGTTTTTTATAACAAAAAATTAGTTTGAAAGTACGAAAACTCATATATGTGGAAAATATTATTGCAAATCAATAACGGTCAAATATTTATTTAAATATATTTATAAAGGAATAGATAGAATTCATGTCATTATCGAAACATTTGGAAATCCTTCTAAAAATCTAGAAAATAATAACTCCAAAATCACTGATGAAATTAAAACATATTTTGATTGTCGTTATATTTCACTCTGTGAAGCAACTTGGAGGTTATTTGAATTTTCAATACATTATAGAGATCCAGTTGTTGAAAAGTTAATAGTCCATTTAGAATATATGAACAAAATCTTATTTGACACTACGCAAGACTTAAACTATATTGCTAATTATACACATTTTAGTTGAACTATATTTATTGAATGGATATATACTTACAGTCGCTACGAAGATGTGTGAACTCTTACATATGTAGAGATTCCAACTAAGTGGGTTTAGAATAGTAAAAATAAAATTTGGATAAGACGTAAAAAAATAATTGCATTAGAAGAATTGCTTATATTCATCCAAATTCAAGAGAATTGTATTACTTAAGAATGCTTTTAAATATTGTCAAGGGTCCTAAAAATTTTGAAGACATTACGACTGTAATGGAGTTTTGCATATTACTTACCAATTTGCATGTAGTGCATATAGTTTACTAGAAAATGACAATGAGTCGATTTTTGTAATGAAAAGAGTCATTTCTTATGCATCTTCATTTGAACTACATCACTTGTTTAAAGTTCTAATACTATTTTATGAAGTTAGTAAGTTGGATAAACTTTTTAGTTTATTTTGGAAACATTTTTACAATAATATAAAGTATGACATATGTATGAATCTTCAAATTCCAAATAACAATGTCTCAGAAGAATACCTTAAGTATCAAATAAACCATTCCCTTACCACAATCACTTGCTTACCTTTATTCATAGTAGCAAGTCTGTATGATGTAGGTATCTATAAAAATACAAAAACAAATCAATATTAGCTAGATTAAAGTGGAAGTGGAAGTAATGAAATTCGAAACTTTTACTTGTAATTCTAATACTGGAAATAGTGGATCCACAGAGTGGTAACTAATAGGAATTGGCTGAGCGTATGTAGGACCCATCTCCACCTCTATCTTAGGGGTAAATTGAGATGACTTGCTAGTTTTATGTTTTATCATGCATTCAAGATAAGTGATATGTGTCTAGAATCTGACAAATAATTTGGCCTCTATTTTAGTTTCTTGCTCTTTTATAATTTCCGGTGAGACAAATATTGATGGTTTCCTTTTTCCAAGTTTACCATAAAAGTTTTTGATGGTTATGACACTTCTAACACCCCTTACAAAGCCAAAATATTCAGATTTTTCAAGTGCACGTGACAATATGTCATCATCCCTCTCTGGTACCCAGCTACCTTAGGCAACTTTTTCTTGTAATCTCTGATGTTCACTAGATAAACAATATGTTAATAAGCAATCACAAATAAACAAATGTAATTGCAATTAATGTTTGTTTAGCAAGTTATACTTACCATTTTTTATTCACCTTTTTTGTCTTTTCCACTGGGATTATATAATTTCTTTCCTCTGTCTTTTTCATTCTAGCTCTTACCTAATCAAGACTTTGATCATATGGTGAGTTTAACATCAAAACTTCTAGATGTGGATGATGAAAAAATGAGATAAGATCTTTAACAATCCACTGGATCTTTTTCCCAACATAACCTACATGACCCAAGAAATGCGGGTGCACATTTTTTGCTTGTTTTGCCTTCATCTTGGCACTAATTTACTGTTAACAAAAGTAGAAATAATGAAGTCATTATCATATCTTGCATTAATGTAAATGTAAATTGTGTTTTACTTAATAATTAGTACCTCATATTCTTTGGATTCATGTGTTTGTTTAAACTCCTTCCAATCTTTCTTAGTAATGAAGTCATATATTCCAATGGTGACTTCTACTCAGATTTATTCTTTATATACTTCACCACCAAACGGTCCTTAAAATCATTTCATCATATTTTAATAGTTTTTAGTACAATTTCTTTCTTATCATCTAGAATGTTGAACTTTTTTTGCAAAATAATATTTTAGATTCAGTAATTTTAATCATAAAATAATTCTTTTTATCAAGTTTGTTAATAATTTTAAAGAAAAGTTATATTGATATTTTCCCAAATTGTATCTTTAAGACCCTTATCGACCATATCTCGACTTTTTATTGTGATGTTCATATGGGAACATGCTATAAGGCTGTCGTAGGAACTAAATTTGTCAGTGTTGTTCCTACTGGGCAATCAAACTCTATTGTCTTTTATTCATCCCCTTTCTTCTTCATTTTCTTGCATATGGTAGCTCCCCTAGTCTTCCTTGTATTATATTACTTGATGGCTCCAAATCTACTTATTTATTCAACATGATTTTTTGTAACATAAGCATAACAAAAAAAATATTAGTATAATCCACAATAATAGCAATTTATTTCAATATGAAATAAAAATAAGAGATTTATTTGATAAACAATAACAAAAGTTGGTAATTATGATTATAAACCACATTAATCATATTACACATTTCTAAAATTAGTATTTATAAATAAACTTACCGTAGACACATGTGCATCAATTATTGGTGATTTTCGATCCATAAACCTTGAGTATGATCAACATGCATATAATTTGAATATAAAATATCTTTCCCAAATGGTATAGGTAACCCAATAGAAAATGGAGGAATCTCATCAAACTAATCATACTCTTTCTCATCTACCACATCATCGATACCAACAATACACCTCTTACTTTGAAGAATAATAGACCACTTACTATCACCAGGGTCAACAATTTGGCTTGTGAAGCAAGAATGAATGGATCATCTTGACACACTAACTAAAATTGACTAAAGTGATTCTTAACTCATCCACTCGAACACTTCATTGGTTTTCAACCGATTTACATCAGAGGAGAGAAACCCTGAATTCTTTGTAATCGAGCTCTCTAAATTTCTTCAACTACACTATAATATGACATCATAGCATCCATTGGCATGGTTTTTTTAGCATTACCGAATTCTCTTAATGAAACTATCAAAGTAACTCCACTATTTTGCATTGTATTTTTGTCATATTGACGTTTTATGTAAAAGATATATCCATTTATGTTATATCCTTCATAAGACCCTATAGTCAACCCAAGGCTATAGGCTAACCATTCTATAGTATCAGTTATATCCTCTGATACTTCTGACAATTGACGCATCACTCGATCTTTAAACTATCTAATAAAAGAATGATTGTGTTCATTTGTCAACCATATTTCACATTTGAATGGATTTAGATGACTTAAAATAGACAAATGCTCTTCTAAATTAGGTCTATAAGGTGGTGCAACACAAGTGTGATTTTTCACGTATCTGAGCACCAGGTAATACCATTTTAAATCCAATTGTTTCTTTATCTCCGAGTTTTCCCTCGTGACGAGACTTAAGAATGCCAATAGGTTCAACACCTAATAAGTAGTTAGAGCAAAATTCAATACTCTCTTCAACCAAGTAATCTTTAATAATACTACCTTCTGGTCGGCATCGGTTCCTCACATGCCCTTTGAAGATACCCATGAATCTTCAAAATGATACATATATCTCAAATACATACATATATCTCAAATACATCAGACCACACAATTTGATCTCTCCCACAAGATGAATAAGTAAATGCACTATTATGTCAAAAAATGAAGGTGGAAAATACATTTCAAGTTGACATAGAGTAATAACAATATGAGCTTACAACTCATCCAAATTCTCTAGATCAACCACCTTACAATAGATTGCATTGAAGAAAAAATAAAGTCTTGTAATAGCGTTCCTTACATGATTTTGTAGTATGTCTCAAATTGCAATTGATAAGATTTATTGCATCAAAATATGACAATCACGAGACTTTAAAACTATCAATTTCAATTCTTTCATTGACACAAAGACTTTTTATATTTGATGAAAATTCGTGTGAAATTTTAACACCATAAACACATTTACAAAAGCTTATTTTCTCTTTTTTAGACAACGTATAACAAATAGATGGAAGATATGTACGTTTTCCTCTATCTTGCAGGGCTAACTCCAGTCGTATGCTCGTTTCTAACATGTCCTTTCTAATTTTGATACCATCTTTTATTTTTTTGGTTATGTTCAACAATGTCCCTATTATAGCATCACAAATATTTTTTTCCACTTGCATCACATCAATACAATGACGAATCGGTAAGTATTCCCAATATGAAAGATCCTAGAGTACAAATCTTTTCTTCCAAAGACCTTTTTGAATAGACTAAAAATGTTTGTCAAAATCATTATCAATATCTCTAACTCATTCATAAACCTCTTTCCCAGTTAACAACAAATGAGTTACTCACATCTTGATATGTCTGTTGCAAGATTTTTTCTTCTTACGATATGGGTGACTAGAAGGGAGAAATATTTAATGACTCATATACACATTTTTATGGCTATAATTTAAATGTTAGTCCATTATGTTGTCTTCATAAATCAAACACATTTGTCCCGTTTATCAAGATAAGTGGTGCTATAAACTGAAAAATTATTTATAGTGCAAAATATCATGGCATGTAAGGGAAACAAGTTTTTCATTGTATGCATTGTATATAGGCACACCTTCATCCCACAAAAGTTTCAAATCATTAATAAGTGGTGCATGACAAACATAAATATAATTTTTCGGTTGTTTGGGTCCTGATATCAGTAATGACAACATAATATACTTACGCTTCATAGTTAACCAAGAAGGCATATTGTAAACCACAAAAAGAACTAACCATGTGTTATGTCAATTACTGAGTGTGCCATGAGGATTAATTTCATCTGTCTAAAGGCCAAGCCTCATATTCCTAACGTCGCCACCAAATTTGGAAAACGTTTTATCAATTGTTCTCCAATGCGAAGAATCTATAGGATGTCTTATTTTTTCATTATATTTTCTGCTTTTTCCATGCCACCTCAAGTTGTTTTGCATCTTTTACATTTGAAAATAAGCATTTGAATCTTGGTATTATAGGTAAATATCATAATACTTTACTTGGAGAACCTTTCTCATTTTCAGAAAAAAAAAATTTCCATGCTTGTAGCGTGATGCCCCATACCTTGGATACTAATGCAAGTCCTTATATTTATTTTGATACAATACACAATCATTTAAACATGCATGTATCATCTTATATTCCATACCCATGGGACATAATATTTTTTTAGCCTTATAGGTAGACATGGGAAGCTCGTTTCTTTCAGAACGTATGTCTTGCAATAGTTCTAATAGCGTCGTGAAATTCTTATCACTCCACCCATTTTTTGCTTTAATGTTGCAGAGTTTAAACATGATGGAAAACTTTGTGAAATTAGTGCAACCATGATATAAAAGGTTCTCAGCATTGCTTAACAATCTCTAAAGGTATTCCGATCTATCCATAAAAATATTTCATATCATGTATCATCTCGCCTACATGATCATTCTCCAAATCATTCTCTTCATCATCAATGTTATTTTCTCCTTGACTTTCAAATTCATTATTATTGGAATGTGTTTCAAGAAATACACTCTCACCATGTCATATCCATTGTGTGTAATCTTCCTTAAAACCACGTCTTATTATATGGGATTTCATTATCTGAACATCATAAAAAAATTTCATGTTCTTACAATCAACACAAGAACATATAATATTTTCTTCTCTTTCCCTCATTTTCTTTTCCTCTGCTATTCTAACAAATTCCTCAACTTCATTCAAAAATTCTAATGTAATGCGTCTACCATACATCCAACTTCGATTCATATCTAACCACACAAAAAAATTCAATATAAACCTCATTACTTCTAATCATAATAAATATTATATATAGGGTCCTTACTGCTCCAACCTAACTCATCCTTAAATATCAAATCTTACTACCAAATGCATATCTAGTTTTTAGATTCCAAAACAAATCTGGTAGCATTTTTCTTTAGTTTTCCAAATACACAATGTAAATAGAATAATCCATTTACATACATGCACCTAGAGAACATTAGAAAAATGACATCAATATTTTTTTTGGAACTAAAAGTCATATATGTATTCACATCCCAAGTGAGATTTGATATTTAAAAATAGTTTCAATTCGGAACTATTCAAAACTTACTTCTAATGAGTAAATCTTGAATGAAGATTGAGACTCATTAAAATTTTCATATTTTGTATGTTCTCAATTTAAAGGGTTTCTTCAAATTTAAGTTGAAAACAAATATTATATGAAAAAAACTAATGATTCCTAATTTACATGTTAAACGATTAGCAGAGTCTAGATATAATAATAATAATAATAATAATAATAATAATAATAATAATAATAATAATAATAATAATAATAATAATAATAATAATAATAATAATATTTCAATTTTACATTGAGATGTATGGGTTTGATTTAAAAAATTATCTTTAATAATAATAATAATAATAATAATAATAATAATAATAATAATAATAATAATAATATATCAATTAAATGTCAACAATAAAAAAAATAAACATATTTATGGACAAATAAATAAATAGATATCATTTTTGCAACTAACCAGTTATTGAGTTGAATTTCCAATAGGAGATTAAAAGCAACACAAAAAAAGAGAGAAATTTTTAATTTTTAATAATCCAAACAGACTTATTTTCAAGATTTCATTTTTTTCAATCAAAATTAATGAAAAAACAAAATGTCAAAAATCTCATGAGAAAATGATGTGATAAATTCAAGAGAAAATACTACAAGAGAAATTGAAAAGTTAAGATAAAATGTTAAATTTGAAATCAAAAGATGATAAAAATAGTAAAATTGAAAAGTTATTTTAGTAAAAATGATAAATAAAAATATTATAAGTATTTTTGAAATAAAAAGTTAAAAGTTGATATTCCATAAAATTTCCTCAAAGCTTAATTTGCTACTTTAACTGTCAAGGCCAGGTGTCCGACACCCAACAAGGGTATGAAGATGACCTCCATTTTCTTTATTAAGGATAAGCTAAAAGCTTTCGCAATAAATTAATAATGTGAATGGCTTTTTTTATTGGAATTTATAATAAATTAACATTACTGGATAATACATATATATTATAAATATACTTTATATGTGCTATACAACATCTATATTGATATATTCAACATATACTCTGATAAAAAAATAGAAAATAATAAACTAATTGTATATATATATATATATATATATATATGAAAGAAAGTAAATAAAAATTATAATAGTAAATATTATTTTTTTGTGGCATTTCCTAGAAATCCCTAAAAATTTCCAATACTATGTATAGTGCATGAGTTGTACTTTTAGGGGTTTATTAAAGTTTTAGAAAAGTAAAACATAAGTGATGCATCTATAATGAGAAACTTAGTATTTTAATCTATTATAAATTATTTAGAATAAAATTTAAAATACTGGTATTTTATTGATTTTTTGTGATGCATTTGGTTATTAGATAAGAAAAATCTAACAATATACTTTTAATATGCATATTCCGTAACTGGAAAAAAAACCACGAAAAAATACATTTACAAGATGACCGGCCAACTTTAAGTGTGGATAATCACTCAATTGTGGCGCTGCATAAACGATAGCATCCAAATGTAAAATCATAAAATTGAATGCAAAAAAATTTACTAAAACTAAAGAGTAAGAAAATGGAGGAAAAAAACAAAATTGTAAGAAAATGAAATTATTTTTTCACATATATTTCTGGCCACAATGAACAACGTAGTTGTTGTCGCCGCCGCCACTCCTACATGTCTAAAATCAGTGTAATTGAGGTATTATAAGCTAGGTCTATGTTGAGAGTAGAAGAGATGGAGATTACCCGCTCAAAGATAGTTACATATTTTTAAACAAGTTTTATGCATTTGTCTTTTATTAAGGACAAATGTATATTATCCACTTTACGCATCTGACATTTACAAAGGATAGACGCATATAATTTGATATTATGTGTTTGTCATTTAGTAAATGATAGACGTATAAAGTTAAATTAAATATTTTAAGTAAATTAAATTTAATTATTTTTTTAAACATTAAAACAAGGTTGACCTATATTTAATTTAAATATTATTTGATTAAATATAAATTTACCTTATTTTAATTAAATTTATAAATTTTATATAATATCTCCAATTTTATATAATTAAAATTTATGACTTTTCTTGCCCCATATATATATATATATATATATATATATATATATATATATATATATATATATATAAGAAATTCAATTTTGACAAAATAAAATTAGTTTAATATTGTAAATTAAATCAAAATTATATAAAGCATTTAAAATATTTTGCATTAATATACTTAGTTTTATATATTCTAATTTAATTAATTAAAATAATTATTTTATCTGCAATATTCCTATTTATTTTTTATAGATTAATTACTGAAATAATTAAGTTAATTCAAACAAAAATTAATATTTAATAATCCAAATATTCTTGAATTAATAATTCAAAATTATCAATTATATTTACATGTAAACAATAGACCTATGTTTTTTTATTCTTGTCAAAAACCTATTTTACATCATATGTGTTTGCTATTTATTAAGATAGACACCTAAAATGCAAGTTATATTTTCCATGTTTATCTTTTACAATAACAGACGCGTAAACTTTGACATTTTATCATATATTTACAAAAATATTACAATATTTATTTTTTACGTCTAGTATTTCTATAACTGATACGTATAACCTTTGCTTAAGATATTTTTTGTACTAGTGGATTAAACTCATTTACTATCCATGAGTCAATTTACTAGGAGATCATCTTCAACAGAAGAAAAATCATTTATTTATGCGCGTGATGCACAATCAACAAATACCTCTCGGACGCCTAATTCAAACCAATCAATTATTAGCATAGAAAGAGATGCATCTCAAGAGGAATCACTAGTGAAAATTTGTGTATTATGTAACTATACATTATTCATCAAATATGTATATATACTTAGTAATCAATTATAAAAAAAATAATTTAGGATTTCTTTTAATGTCGAAGGGCTCATCATTGCTCTTCTAGTAATGAGAATATTGAGTGATGCATTCTTAGAGGTATTAACTTATTTTCAATGGCTAAAATTATTATAGCTTTATATATTATTATTCTATTAAAACACATATTGTTAACCAAGATTTAATATTCATTTTTGTTCTTACTGTACTCATAAACACCCACATGGTTACTCTTTTACAATCTCAAGCACTCAGTTACTATAATAAACTATCTTTTTTGCTTTCTGAAATTATATTAGTAATAATAAACAATGGAAAAAAAAAACCATCAAGACATCTTATTCTACTTCTCCTTCATTTGTAATGATGAGTACTTTAATGATACAAATTTATTTTAACCATTTTGATGATAAGTTTATTAAATATCACATTTATTTTGCATTATTTATAATATGTTAATTTATCAATTAATGTTTATAATTGAACATTATGCTCCCTAGAGAAAGCCAAGGTTACTCACTATTATAAATTATAATTAATTAATATAACTTTTATCAATAACCATAAATTAAAATAAAATAACATAAATTATGGTAAATTGTCATAACACATTATTTTATCAACTATCATAATTATCATAAATTAAATTAATTACCATAACTTTATAAATTACCATAAACTAAAATTAATTTTCACAACCTTGCAAATTAGCATAAATTAAAAATCAATTATCATAATTTTATTAATTACTATAAATTAAAATTAGTTAACATAAATTAGTATAATTATCATAGTTCATGATTTTATCACCAATCATAAATCAAAATTAATTAACAAAACTATAATTTATTTTCTTTTATCTAAAAATTAAAATTAATCACTATAAAAATTATTAAACCTTGAGGGGTATTTCCGTCATTTTGATGATAAAAAATAAAATAGCAGTATTATATTTAACATACTTGTTTTCTAAGTCTATTATACAGGACATGGATTAAAATAGCAAGAATGCAAATTGGAAAAATAATCCTTAAAAGACAAATTTCAAGAAGTAGCATGTTCACTGCCGTGACTCTATAAGTCACGCCCGTGAAAGAGCTAACAGTTATCAAAACCAACATTTGAAGTTCACTGCCATGAAGGAAGAACAAACCGTGAAGTGGACAATTCAGTCACCCCCGTGAATATAAGTGTCACCCCCGTGAATGTTCATGCATTTTCATCCATAGAGCTTCACGACCAAAGTCACCACCACTTGGATCACGGCTGGAAAGTGTGTCACGCCCGTGACTCAATGTGTCAAAATATTCCAGAGAGCTTCACGACCACGGTCACCACTTCAGTCACGGCTTGGGAAGAAATGTCACTCCCATGACAAACATAGTCACGCTCGTGAAGAATGAAAGAGAAAAATGCCAGACACAGTTATTTGGTTGGTACAACGGCTAGTTTCGTATTTAATGCACCCCAACGGCTATATTCATCCATGAAAGTATAAATGGAAGTCATTTATGCATTCAGAACAAGAGAATGAAGAGAAAAACAATAGAATAGCATATACTTCGAATTTAATTCTTATTACAAGCTATTTGTACTTTCTTACTTTGAGAACAAAATCAATTCTCTGTAAAAATCTTTTTACTATTCATTTATTGAGCAATTAAGATTTGTAAGTGGTTCTCTCTGTAATCTTTACTCAAGTGAGCTTTGGGTATTTCTGGGTTAAGAGTAGAACACTTGTAAGGGTTAGTTGTGTGAGCCTCCAAAACACAAATTAAAAGGTCGTTTGTGTGAGCCTGTAAAAACACAAAGTGAAGGTTGTCTGTGTGTGCCTGTAAAAACACAAAGTGAAGGTTGTTTGTGTGAGCCTGTAAAACACAAGGAATTGGTTATTGTGTGACCTATTAAAACACAAGGGATTTCTGGGTTAGGTGTGAGCCATTGTGAGAAACACCATAGTTGAGAGTGAACTTGTAAAACTTCATTGTAACACTTAGTGTGTTAGTGAAAGTCCCAATTGCGATTGGGGAGAGGAGTAGGGTTTGTTAACACCCGAACCTCTATAAAAATCCTTGTGTCAAATTCTCTCTATCTCTCCTAAAATTAATCTTTTATTTTCACACCTTATAGTTTAATTTTTGAAATTCTAATTCAACCCCCCTTGTTGATTTAATATCTGGGCAACAATTGGTATCAGATTTTTGTCTAGCATCGAAGCCTAAAAAGCGCTAGTAAAGATTAAGATATGGCCAGTGAAAGATTCTAAAGTCTCAAACCTTACTTTGATGGAGCAAATTATGCCCATTGGAAGTTTCGGATGGAGACATACTTGGATAATGAAGGAATTGAAGTCTGGGATAGTGTACGAAAAGAATGGACACCACCAACCAGAAGATGAGCTGATGGTGAAGAAGAAATCCTATCAAGAGATGATTGGACTGAGCCTCAAAGAAGAGCAAATTTCAAAAACAAGAAGGCAATGACAATCCTATCAAGCTCATTATCTATTGAAGAATGTGGGAGAATACAACACTGCCCAACAGCATACAGCATGTGGAAGACATTGGAGAATTATCATGAAGGAACTAAACAAGTCAAATCCAAGAAGATTCAACTTCTGACTTCAGAATATGAGCTCTTTAAGATGAAATCCAATGAGTCAATCACTGACATGACCAACCGTCTTCTAGCCATTATAAATGGAATGAGGAAACTTGGGAAGCATACGAGTTTGGAAGATGTAAATAATAAAATCCTGAGAAGTCTTCCTCTTAAAGACTATGGCTCAAGAGTTGCTGGCATAGAAGAAGCAAATGAAGATATGAGCATCATGAATACTGATGTGCTAATTGGCAAACTTCTCACACATGAGATGGCAGTGAAGAGAGATAGAGAGCTTAAAGCAGAGCTAGAGAAAAGAAAGCCCTTAGCACTAAAAGCCTCTACTTCAAAATCTCAAGAAGATAGTGAAGATGATGAAGAAATAAGTGATGATGAAAATGAGGACATTGTTATGCTTTCAAGGAGATTAAAAAGAATCATTGAGAAGAAAATGAGAAACTCCATAAAATTCAGGCAAAGAAACCTCAAACAAACCTCTAATGACACACATAGAAGTAAGGAAGAGGTAAAGTGCTATGAGTGTGGAAAGAAAAGGCATATCAAACCAAAATGTCCCAGGCTCAAGAAGCATAAGAGCAAATACCAAAGAGACAATGGGGAGAAAGGTCATAAAGCCACATGGGATGACGAAAGCTCTTCAAGTGAAAAAGATGATAATGAAAGTGAAGAGGTCAACCTATGTTTCATAGCTATCAAAGATCATGTCTCGAATAAGGTAAGATCACTACACTCATACTCTTTGAACAATAATAGTAGTGATAATGATGATGATAGTGATGATGATGATAATGATGATGAGCAAAGCCTAATAGAAGAGTTAAATCTAGAATTAGAGAAATATAGAGGTAAATTTAGTACTTATAGAAATAATATCTCTAATTTAAAAAATAAGATAGATGGTTTAGAAAAGGAAAACATAAAGCTTAAATCATCTAATGAATCTCTTCAAAAGTCATTAGATGAATACTCATCGAGACCCTCAACAGCTTCATTGTTAAAAGAAAATAATACTTTGAAAAATGAAGTTGATGAACTTAGAAATTCCATTTCTAAATTTCACAAAGGTAAAGAAAGCTTAGATACTGTCATTGTGTCTCAAAGATCACCCTTAATTAGACATAGTCTAGGATTTAAGGGCACATCATCATTTTCTCACAAAACTATATTTGTTAAGTCTAAAGAATCTCACATCTCCACATCTGTTAGAACAACACCAAGAAATAAGCATGTTAAACCTTTTATACATAAAAAGAATAATCATGTCTTTATATATAGGACGCATGCATCTAGAAAAATGCAAATTAATCATGACTGTGCATGCCACTGTTCTCAAAATTAGTCTAATAGAATTAAGGCATTCAAATATATTGTAGGACCAGAAAATAAATTTAGACCAAAACAATGTAATTATTGTATGAAAAAGGGTCACATAAATAAATATTGTTGGATAAGGAAGGCTCATTGGGAACCTTCATGTGCTAACCCCCAAGGACCCAAACTCATTTGGGTACCTAAAAATCATACTTGAATTATGACTCTATAGGTATGCCTCAAGTCCACAATAAACAAAAATGCTTGGCTGGTAGACAGTGGATGCTCAAGGCATATGACAGGAGACAAAGAACTTTTCAGTGAAATCAAAAGTATTGATTGAGGTAAAGTTACCTTTGGAAACAATGCAAAGGGTAAGGTAATTGGCATTGGTTCTATTGGTATTAATGGTACTACTTTTATTAAAGATATCTTACTTGTTGATGGCTTGAAACATAACTTGTTAAGTGTAAGTCAATTATGTGATAGAGGAAACAAATTAATCTTTACTTCAAATGAATGTCTTGTGATCTCTATCGATGGTCAAGAGATATTTAAAAGAAATAGAGATATCAATACATACATAATAAACTTACATGAACTATCTAACCATTCCTCTAAGTGTCTTGTGACTACTAGTGATGAATCTTGGTTGTGGCATAGAAGACTTAGTCATGCTAACATGGACTTAATACAAAGTCTCAGCACAGGAGAACTAATAAAAGGACTGCCAAAATTTAAATATGAAAAAGGCAAGACATGTGATCCTTGCCAAAGAGGAAAGCAACATAAGTCATCCTTCAAAGCCAAAAACATAGTAAGTACTTAAAAACCTCATCAACTCCTGCATTTAGACTTATTTGGACCTACTAGAATTGCTAGCTTAAGAGGAAAACATTATGCATTTGTCATCGTAGATGATTACTCTAAATTTACTTGGGTAATTTTCTTAGCTCAAAAGAGTGATGCTTTTGAAAATTTCAAAAACTTTGCTAAAAGAGTTCAAAATGAAAAAGGTTACTATATTTCAAAAATAAGAAGTGATCATGCGAAAGAATTTGAAAATGAAAACTTTGAAAGCTTTTGTCTTGAACATGGCATTTCACATAATTTTTCATCTCCTAGGACACCTCAACAAAATGGGGTAATTGAAAGGAAAAATCGAACTTTAATTGAAATGGCTAGAACAATGCTCAATGAATATGAATTACCAACTTATTTTTGGTAAGATCACTAACGGTTGAAGAATCCATGCATGTTGTTTTTAATGAATCTAGTAGACTTGATATTGTGAAAGGTAGTGCTCTTGATGATGTTGTAGGTAATATGGAAAGACTTGAGATAGGAAATGGAAAAGAAGAAAATGATCAAGAAATTTACTGCAAAATGATTCTCTACCTCAAAATCAAGAACAAAATGATCAAGAACTTCCAAAAGAATGGAGAATGACGAAAGATCATCCAAAAGAGCAAATAATTGGTGATCTATCAAGGGGAGTAAGTACTAGATCTCATTTCAAACATCTAATCACTGACATTGCTTTTATTTCACAAATTGAACCTAAAAATATTGATGAGGCTCTTAATGATGAAAGTTGGGTAATTGCCATGCAAGAGGAACTCAACCAATTTGAGAGAAGTAAGGTATGGACCCTAGTACCTAGATCCAAAGATCATCAAATCATAGGTAGCAAATGGGTATTTAGAAACAAATTAGATGAACAAGGGTTAATAACCAGGAATAAAGCTAGACTAGTTGCAAAAGGATATAATCAGGAAGAAAGTATAGATTACGATGAAACATATGCACCTATAGCTAGATTATAAGCCATAAGAATACTTTTAGCATATGCATGTCACATGAATTTCAAACTTTTCCAAATGGATGTGAAAAGTGCATTTCTAAATGGTTATATAGATGAAGAAGTGTATGTAGAACAACCACCAGGTTTTGAAAGCTATGATTTGCCAAATCATGTTTTTAAACTTTCAAAAGCTTTGTATGGTTTAAAACAAGCTCCAAGAGCTTGGTATGAAAGACTAAGTTCTTTTTTATTAGAAAATGGCTTTACAAAGGGAAATGTTGACACTACATTATTCATCAAAAAGCATAAGCATGATATACTAATTGTTCAAATTTATGTTGATGATATAATATTTGGTTCTACTAATGAGTTTCTTTGTCAAGAATTTGCTAAGTGTATGACTACGGAATTTGAAATGAGCATGATGGGAGAGCTTAAGTATTTCCTTGGTCTACAAATAAAGCAAAGCAATGAGGGCATATTCAACAACCAATCCAAATATGCCAAAGATTTAATTAAGAAATTTGGTATGGAAGGATGCAAGAATGTCAAGACTCCTATGAGCACATCAACAAAATTGGACAAAGATGAAAAGGGTAAGAGCATTAATGAAAAGCTTTATAGAGGTATGATTGAATCACTTTTATATCTCACTGCTTCTAGACCTGGTATAATGTATAGTGTTTGCTTGTGTGCACGATTTCAATCTTGTCCTAAAGAATCTCATTTAAATGCAGTAAAAAGAATTTTAAGATATTTACATGGATCATTGCATCTAAGTTTATAGTATCCTAAGAATTCATCCTTTTATATTATAGGATATTCAGATGCAGACTATGTTGGTAGTCTTTTAGATAGGAAAAGTACTTCAGGTACTTGTCACTTCATTGGAGAATGCTTAGTTTCTTGGTTTAGCAAGAAACAAGTTTCAGTTGCTCTCTCAACTGCTGAAGCAGAATATGTAGCAGCTGGATGTTGTTGTACACAAATTCTTTGAATGAAACAACAACTTAAGGACTATGGTCATGAGATGAACCATATACCTATCAAATGTGACAATACAAGTACTATAAATCTTTCGAAGAATCCTATTCAACACTCAAGAAGCAAGCATATTGACATTAGACACCACTTTATTAGAGATCATGTTCAATATGGAGATGTTGCATTAGAATTTATAAGCACAGAAAATCAATTAGCTGATATTTTTACTAAGTCTCTAAATGAGGAAAGATTTAATTTCATTAGAAGAGAACTTGTTATGATTGATGGATTAACCTTGTGATTGCAAAAATATGAAATTTTAATTGTTGATCTTAAATCATATCACAAGATATAAGATAGAAATTTTGATGAAAATTCATGTTTTAAGGAATATAATCTTTGTTGAAATGATTTAGTTTTGCTTTAGGACTTAATTTTATTTGATGAAAATTTTAGGGGAGTCATGCCCGTGACACATGTTCACGCCCGTGACTTAAATGGCCTAAAGAGGCAGTGTCGTTCACGACTTGGTTCACGGCATGGTTCACGGCTTCAAGTGGTGAAGCTTATTTTTACGGCTTCATTCACTCCCGTGTAAAGAGACTTTCATGCCCGTGACGATTATTCACGCCCGTGAACCTTAACACCTCAAAACTCACAAAGGCTTTCACGTCTTGAGTCACGGCTTGCTTCACGGGCATAAGTGGTGAAATTCAACATTTTATGCCAGTGACAATTTATTCACCTCCATGACGGATGATCATTCACGCCCGTGATATTCAAAGATCACGCCCGTGAACTTATTCATGCCTTCATTCACGGGTGGAACACTCTTTCAGAAAACCGTGAACACGACCATTCACGCCCGTGAATACCTACTTCACGTCCGTGAATGTATCGAGTATATAAAAGAACAGCCGGTTATATTTTTCATTTCAACTGTCCAACTCCTAAGACCGCTCTCATTTACACACATTCATTGAGACATTGAAGATTTCGGCCCCAAAGACTGAAACTTTTCCTATAAATACCAACAAAAGTTCGAATCTTCATCAAATATCATCCATTTCTAGGGTTTTCATAAGGATTTTCTGTCAAAAATTTTCCAACTCCATCACCAACCGAATTCTTCAAATCAAATGGAGACTGCTTCATCCAAGGGAAAGAGAAAGAAGTCTCATGCTCCTATGAGGTATGCAGATTACCTCATGAACCGCATTCCTGAGCAATGCCATCTTCGGTATGCAACTTTGAAGAAGAGACCTCTACTATCATCAAGGTCCTTCGAATGGCAGACAGTCCGAAGTCTCGGACTTGAAACGGCTATGACAGAGCAACTCCAAGTCTGTCATCTGAAAGATTTTGTGGAAATTCACCAGCCAACCCTGAAGGAGCCAACACTGGAATTTCTCAGCACCCTGCAGGTTTCACCTACTGGAGTGGTGAAATTCCAACTCTGCGACAATCCCAACACCCTCAGTGCCATCGAATTTGGGGAATTGTTCAGTCTACCATCTGATGGCATCCTGAATGATACTGAGGTAGAATTCTCTGCCCCTCGAGCCTGGACACATTTTGGTCATGATTGTAGCTGGGACGTTAAGAAGACAAAGAGCACTCATCTCGTGGCCCCAGTACATAGGTATTTGCATAGGTTCCTAACTTATAGCATATTCGCTAGGGGAGAAAGCAAAGGGACTATCAGGAAATCGGAGCTCTTCCTCTTTGAGATGGCTCACAGAGGACTCACAGTGACACTTTCTAGATGGTTTACAAACCATCTTCTCTCCATTGCCACCAAGCATACTGGAGATATTTTGATTGGGGCATATGTCACCCATATAGCAGTGAAGCTTGAGTATCTAAAGTTGGACGCGCATCACTTCAACCTCATCCCTGGACATCCTCGAGATCGCTTGGATGTCGAGTCCTTCATCAAGATGGGAGCGGCTGTCAGAATCATTTTCCAGAACGATATCTTCTACCGCTTCACTGACACTGCTGGGGAGATCATCTGGGAAGATAATGACATGAAGGACTTTAAAGCAGGCCTCCAGGGAGTCCAGCAGAAGAAGAGGGCTCGGGTTGAGGAAGCACCTCCAGTAGCTGAGCAGGACATCGGACAGTCCTCGGCTTCCACACCGACCTTAGCGCAGCAGGTGGTTGACCTTTTGGCACCACATTTTGAGCAGCTACAGACTTCGATGGATGAGAGGTTGGAGAACCTCAAAGACTTTATGGAGTCTCGGATGGACAACCTTGACACTGAAGTAGCTAGGCTTCGTGATATGATGTCCGGCTAGGAGTTAGGCTAGAGTGTAGCCTAAATTTGTTTGTTTTGCTTGTTTATTTTGTTTATGTTTGTCGGTGTGTAGGAAATTTTCAATTTCCTTTTTGAACATTTAACTTTGTTTGTATCTTTTTCTTTAATTAATGTATTTACTTTTGCTTATCTCATTGATGTCTTTTTATACTTTTTTGATTGATGACAAAAGGGGGAGAAAACTAGCAATATATTATAGGAAAAATGGTATCAAACTAGCAATACATATTAAGGTAAATGAATTTTGAATCAAAAATTAAAATTGAATTGACATTGATTAAAAGGGATTAGAAACTTTGATTCAAGAATTCATATGCAAAGTATAAAATTGAGAAATTGAGCTTTATATACATTAGATATACCTTAAGTATACTTTGCATATACCTTAATGCAAGTTACAAAAATAAATATGTCATGATATACCTTAAATATACCTTACATATACTTCATGCCTTAAAAAGGAATTATGGTATATATTGGATATACTTCTCATATAACTTGCATATACTTAAACTCTAGTAAGTTTATTTCAATGCTACATCATCCTTGCATTTTATAAATTCTTTATCCTAAGTATATTTTGAGGGGGAGACTTCTCAAAATCACATATTGCTAGATTATTTGTCACCATCAAAAAGGGAGAGATTGTTAAACCTTGAGGGGTATTTCCGTCATTTTGATGATAACAAATAAAATATCAATATTATATTTAACATACTTGTTTTCTAAGTCTATTATACAAGACATGGATTAAAATAGCTAGAATAGAGATTGAAAGAATAATCCTTGAAAGATAAAATTCAGGAAGTAGCATGTTCACTACCGTGACTCTATTAGTCACGCCCGTGAAAGAGTTAACCGTTACCAAAACCAACATTTGAAGTTCACGGCCATAAAGGAAGAACAAACCCTTGAAGTGGACATTTCAGTCACCCCCGTGAATGTTCATGCATTTTCATCCAGAGAGCTTCACGACTAAGGTCACCACTTTAGTCAAGGCTTGGGAAGAAATGTCACTTCCGTGACAAACATAGTCACGCCCGTGAACAATGAAAGAGAAAAATGTCAGGCACGATTATTTGGTTGGTACAACGGCTAATTTCGTATTTAATGCACCCAACGGCAATATTCAGCCATGGGAGTATAAATGGAAGTCATTTATGCATTCAGAACAAGAGAATGAAGAGAAAAACAATAGAATAGCATATACTTCGAATTTAATTCTTATTACAAGCTATTTGTACTTTCTTACTTTGAGAATAAAATCAATTCTCTGTAAAAATCTTTTTGCTCTTCATTTATTGAGCAATTAAGATTTGTAAGTTGTTCTCTCTATAATCTTTACTCAAGTATGCTTTGGGTATTTCTGGGTTAAGAGTAGAACACTTGTAAGGGTTAGTTGTGTGAGCCTCCAAAACACAAATTAAAAGGTTGTTTGTGTGAGCCTGTAAAAACACAAAGTGAAGGTTGTCTGTGTGAGCCTGTAAAAACACAAAGTGAAAGTTGTTTGTGTGAGCTTGTAAAACACAAGGAATTGGTTATTGTGTGAGCCATTAAAACACAAGGGATTTCTGGATTAGGTGTGAGCCATTGTGAAAAACATCATAGTTAAGAGTGAGCTTGTAAAACTCCATTGTAACACTTAGTGTGTTAGTGAAAGTCCCAATTGCGATTGAGGAGAGGAGTGTGGTTTGTTAACACCCGAACCTCTATAAAAATCCTTGTGTCAAATTCTCTCTATCCCTCCTAAAATTAATCTTTTATTTTCGCACCTTATAGTTTAATTTTTGAAACTCAAATTCAACCCCCCCTTCTTTGTTTAATATCTTAGCAACAAAAATTATAAAAATTATGTATATATATAAAAACTTTTGTGAGTTTAGTTTAATTTGTTTTCCAACATTGTCAACTGAATCAAATAGACTAAATTGAGTATGATTCAATTTGATTTTCAATTCCAGTTCGATTTTATACACCCCTACGATGAATATATTGATTTAATTTTTCCCCACAAACAAAATTTTCTAGCTCCGTCTCTCCAAAAAGGGTTCTCCTAATTAGAATTTTAGTCCTTTAAAATTTGTTTTCTTAATCCATAATTGTTCCCTTTTCAGTATCTTAAAATTACTCATTTTATTCCTTGATCATTCTTTTTAGTGCCTTGACGTATATTCTTTTAATGCCTAAACTTGTCCTTTATCAATTGTTGGTTATTTTCCTTTTGATCATTTAAAATATTTTTTCTAGTCATTCAATTATCCTTTTAATATCAGTTTTTGCACATTTTATGAAATTAAAGGTTTGTTTGATTCAATGACAGTGGTCAACTATTAGCAATCAGGGTGACAGTTAGCTATCAGCAACTGCCAGTGACGGTTAGTTGTTAACAGCTACATGTGGTGGTCAATAATTCATAATTAATTTTAAAGTTTTTGATAATTCAACGGTTGAAAATTAATTATAATTTATAAAATAATTATAGATAATTATATTTTATTATTGATGTGATACATATATATAAATCTTTCATTTGTTCATAAAACATGTAATATAAAATGTTAAAAACAATTAATTAAACATAAAATTATCATTTTTTAATCAATAAAAATTATAACAAATTGATCTCAATATAAATAAAATATATTTTGGGTATTAAATATCTAGAAGTTAGCTTTTGATGTTAAAGTTAAAAATTACAGTTTTTTTATAAAAAAAATCATTTTTTGTACAAATTCTAAAATCCAACAGTTGGAATTTACAACCATTCGCTTTTGCTTTTGTTTATCTAAACATTCAATTTACTTTTTGAATTATTGGATTATTAAAAGTTGAATTAACTAAACATCTAGTTTATTTTTTATTTTATTAGATCATCAAAACCTAAGTATAAAAGTTAAATCAAACCTACACTAAATTAATAGCAGCTCAACCAAATAATTTTATAATGACTCGCCTCACTTGTCCTTAAGTTTTAAGCAATAAGTTGTTGGCTCAAAAGCTACAATTATTATTTTGATGATTTTAAAACCATGATTGAAGTGTTATAATTTATTGTATTATTATTATTATTATTATTATTATTATTATTATTATTATTATTATTATTATTATTATTATTATTATTATTATTATTATTATTATTATTATTATTATTATTGTTGTTGTTGTTGTTGTTGTTGTTGTTGTTGTTGTAATTTCATACTTTAATGTGCAAAAAGTTATAACAAGATGTGTCACGACTGCGATTTAGACCTTGACTTTATACGTATATTGTGCTAGTCTATATTGCAGTATAAAGGTATATCATTCAAAGTCTAAATAAGGACAAATAAATTTGAAAAATTACTCTAATAGGAATATTTAATTAAATTGATGAAACGTTGTGATTTTGTACTATGCATGCAAATCGCGGTAAAAAATCGAGCTGAAATTTGGAATTTTTCATTCGATGATGAAATTATAATTTAAACATACCAAAGCATAGATAATATTATTTTAAGATCATATATGGAGTTATAAGATGAAATTTTAAGGTTAAAAGCTCCAATTTGCCCAAATACAATCCTTGGTATGGATTTACCATCCGATTTTCTGATTGGGAGTTAAAGATAAGCATTCACAATCACAATTGTGTGATATGATCGCAATTGAATTCTAAAATTTTTAGAACTAATAATTTGAAAATCATAATTTGGATGAATTTTTACAGGCATAATTTAGAAAAATAACTAAATTGCAAAAATATAATTTTCGCACCGATGATTATTTTGCAAAATCGGAAAGACCATTTCAAAGAAAACATTATTCTGAGAATATTGGTATGTTCAACTTGAGAAGATAAGGTCATTTAGAATATGAAATTTAAGAAAATAAATTTATTCAAGTACTAAATTGAAAAATTATAAAGTTTGGTGGAAAAAGTCCAAAATTAAAGTTTCTTTTAAAATAAATTGGATAAAAGCTAAAATATCTTCTTGATTAATTTTAATTGACCAATTGGATCAAGAATTAAACTTAATTAAGATTAATTAAACATTAATCAAGTATATAAAGTCAAAAATGGACAAAAAATTCAATAATTTCATAATATAAAATAAAAAAAATCTCTTCTTCTTCTTCTTCTTCCTTTTGAACGACCACCATAGTCATTTACCTTTTTTTCAATTTTTTTCTCACAAATTACCAACATCAATGTAACGTCATTAATTAGAGTCTATAAGTTATGTTATTGATTAGTGAGAAGTTGGTGATTAAAGTGGAGTTTTTGGAAAGTTGAGAATTGCTGGAATATGATTTTTTACACATATGACAATGAGTGTCATGATCGTAAATATCGGGTTTCAGTTAACAGCAACGATGAGGTTCTTCACGACCGTGAAGAGTTGCTTCACAATCGTGAAAGAGAGGCTCGCGCTTGTGAAAGATGAGTCATGACCGTGAAGCCTAGAAAGACAGAGCAACTGAGACAATCACATTTTTCTCTCTTCCATTCCCTTTAAATTTGCTCTCATACCCCTATAATTGATCTAACACATCATACTTCATCTCCTTCACCTTCAAAAACTCTCTTCCTCCATGGGTGAATATGAAAAAGCTAAGTTTTGAGAGAGTGAAATAAGAGAAGATAGTGAGAAAGGAAGCTTGTGAGTTTAAGGGTAAAGAGTAGACTTTTGAGTTTTTGGGCGTTGGTTATTTTCCAGAGACTAAGAAAATATTTTTCATCTTGCTAGGACCTGGAGAGAAAGTTGGAAGTTCATCTCAAGGGAAAGGACAAGCTTAAAGAGAGTAAACTTTAGTCAATCTTCATTCTAGACATAAGGTTTGTACATAACATTGCCCAAGACTTTTATTTTCATGTTTCCATGTAAATTTCCTTAGATACATGATTTATATGATCAATGAGTTGTTAAATGATAGAATGTGGGGTTGATATGCATGATGGAAATTTTGTGTGAACATTGTTAGATTGAGATATTTGATGAATTAAATTGGTTAAGGAACATGATTAGAAAGTATATGTTTGTGATAAATGGCTAAAATGCATGCTGAAATGTTGATAGAGTGACTAACATTGGTCAACCGTAGAGATTTTATTGCTTGTGAGAATGGCATAAAATTGTGATACTATGTTTTCTAGAAAAATTTCCAAATTCACAACTATGAAAAATTTCCAAATTCACATTCATGGGCGTGAATGTCATGAAAATGGAATTTTGTTACTGAGGCAAACTCTTTCATGGACAGCTTCATAATTGGGTTCACAGTTTGGTTCACACTAGTGAAAGGGTGATCATGGGATGAATTACGATTTGGTTCACAAAAAATTACCTGTGAAGTAGTGTTTCACAGCCGTGAAAGGTTATTCACATGAGTGAAACTGCTTAATTTGAAAAAACTTGTAAAATTCATTTGAATCAATGTGGTTTCATTATGAAATGGTAGACCTCGATTATATGATTAAAGTATGGTATGGAAACACATGTGACAATAATAATAATGAGATCCATAGCATATGTATATAAAATATGGAACATGGTTAATATGAAACTTATGTGGTATATGAAATAACGGTTAAGCCCAATATTCTAACTAAAACTAGAGTTAGGATAAATGGTATACCATTGAGAGGAGTTCGGTATCGAATGACCTATGTTGGTCATATATTTGAAGACCCAAAGGTTAGCAAGTAGAGCACTTCAGTAGGTTATATAAATTTGAAGGTCTAGAGATTAGTGAATAGAGCGGCTCAATAGATTATATATTTGAAAATCTAGAGGTTAACGGGTAAAGTGTCTTGATGAATTATATATTTGAAGGCCTAAAGATTAGCAGGTAGAACTTCCTCGGTAGGTTAAGTTACCATATCTATTTTAGTCCAGTTATGAGTAAGACGAGTAAAAAGGTAAAATAAATGGTTATGTTATGTGTGACATATATATATATATATATATATAGTTGTATATACCCAATGGGGCGTCTGGTATGCCATATATGATGTGTGTTGGATGCATATGCAAGCTTGAGATAAGTCGTTTTGGTAGGTTGGTAAGTATGTCATGTGTATTATATATATTTTGTTGTATGTCTTGCATATTATTATGTACCACTAGATACGAGTTGCTTAGCGTATGAGCTTTTCATGTGCAGGGTTGGAGTTTAGGTGTGGAGCAACAGAGAATGATACCCAGTGATCAGAGTCCAATAAATATACTTGGGGTGGGTGATATAGTCATTGTATAACTTTTTGGTTATTTTATTGGGTTAGATAATTATAAATTTATATACTTTTATATCAGAGACATGTAGTTTTGTAACTACTCATTTTGTAAAACTACAGGCTTGTGTATGCCCGTACCAGTTTGTATTTAAACTTTTATTATATCAAGCTTTATTTCATGATATTAAAAATATTTATATTTTATTTTAAGTCATCATGACCATGGTGCGTCAAATTTTTAAATTTAGGATATTTTAACTAATTTGCATCATAGAATCTTTTGGGTTAGTTATGATTATTCCTAATTATATTAAAGGGTGTTATAATCAAAACATAAGAAAGTATAAGGAATTAAATTGGAGTGAAGAAAATATTTTTGGAGAAAAATCACCTATTGGTTAAAAATTCCAAGAAAATTTGAGGTGAGAATTTCTTCACTTTTCTTTTAAATTTCCATGGATTTAAATTGATTTGAATTATTATTGTAAGTATATTTTAGTTTGGTAAGTGATATTGCTTGGATTTGATTGATGAAAAAATTAGGATTTTGTAGGAAAATTATGAAAAATTTTGATAGAATGAGATTTAAGGATGGTAGAAATTGTGAAAAATTGATGAAAATAATATTTAGAAATTTTTGTAGAATTTTTGAAAATTTTCATAATTATTGCCAAATTTTTTAAAATTATTTTGGGAGGATTTGTGATCTAAAATGGTGAAAATAGAGTTAAATGAAGTGTTTGGAGATGAAAAATAATTTTTGGAATAAGAAAAAATTTTAATAGAAATTTTTGGTCAATTTTTAGATTTTTAGCCTAATTATGAACAAATTTATTAGGAATAATTTAGTATGATTTTGGTGAAATTGATGATAGAAAATGAAAGAAATGAGTTAAAGTGATTATAGGAATTTATTTGGAATTTTCAAAATATTTATTAAATTTATAAAAATTTTCAAGTAAAAAATAGAAATTAAGGAAAAAATAAATATAATTGAGAAAAACAGTTTTGGAGTAGGAAAAATAAGAAAAATAAAATATTATAATAAAAAATAATATCTAAAATGTTTGGGCACATCGAAATGCGTATCGACGACCGAAACATGTACATTGGAGCGAGATTTAGTTGGGAGACTTCAATTTTACTAGATTTTATATTTTTTGTAACTCGATAATTAATTCTAAATTACTTTTTATTATGTGCAATTTCAACACATACACCAATTTAAGATAAAGAAAAAGAGACTACAGACACAGATAAAGTGTAAAGATGTTAGTGTTATTACTTATAATATATATATATATATATATATATATAAACAATTAAAGTAAAATATTAATCATATTTATAATATAAGTAAATTTAATTTGATTTTAATATTAGAAGAATTTTATTAATAAATATGAAATGGGGTTGGAAATTTATATTTATTTATGTGATGTAGCATAAAATATATTTTATATTATAAAAGAATAATTTATGAATTATGAAAATATTTTGAGTATAGTGAATATTTTAAAAAAATGTTTTGAAAATTTTAATTATGAAATATATGGATTTAGCCCGCGTATTAGCCTAGATCTTGAATTAGGGTGTTATTGGCATGTCAATAAGATAATTATCTGTGGAACATATGCATATCTGTAAATTCTGTGAAATTATTTTTGATCATATGAATTTCTGTAGATCATAATATTATTGGTCATGTATATAGTTGTGGGTCATAATATTATCGGTTTTGTACATATCTGTAGGCTGCATAATTTATGTACCTGAGTTATGTGCATATCTATGAATCAGATGATTAGCGATATTATATGAGACTCATTGGTTCTTTAGGGACAAGTCTATAGTGTTGTAATATGTGAGCATAATATAAAAGTTTGGTTTGGTATATGGATGAGATGTTATGTAAATTTTTTAAAGGAAACAAAAATATTATTTATGACTATTTTTAAAATAAGTTGTCTATAGAAAAAAATTATTTCTTGTAGCACTTCTTATCTATATAATATACGGAAGGATATATAGAAGGGTAATAGATGTTACAAGATGAATATTCAAGAAGATAAATATATGTGCAATAAGAGATAAATTAGAGTATTAATGTAAAGTCATTATAACGTATGTCTAAAAGTAAAGTTGAAAATATAAAAGTTTTTAAAATTAAGTATTTTTCTCTAGTCAGAAAAGTAGTTTTTATAATCTAGTATTTTAGTCGAGTATTCTAATTGAATATTCTAATTAAGTATTCTAATTTAGTATTCTAATTTTTTAACTAGCAAATTTTTACTAAAAAACAAAATAACGACTATATTTTGGAAAATAAAATTTTGTCTATATTAGCTAGTTTTTGGCACCAAAACTATAAATACATGTTAGAATTATATTTCAAATGTTGGAAAATCAATTATTTCACAAGAGAAAAATTTTATACTTTCCTTAAATTATTTTTCTTCTATTTGATCTTCATTCTTAGATATTTTCCATTTTGGTTCTAGTTCTTCAATTTTATAATTTGTTTCTGGGCTTGTGAGTGATTTATTTCTGGATTAGTTTCCAAATTAAATTTGAAAACTTGGTTGTTGGGTTGGTTGGTACCTTTGGAATAAAACCTAATCAAGTATTTTCAATTTTTACTTTGTAAAAATTTGGGTTTAGGCTCAAAAGAGTTAAAACTCTATGATTGTATTTAACTTGGTTCTTGCCTTTGAAAAAAATAATTAGTGGAGAAAAAACTTTTAAGATTGTGAACTACTATAAATTCAAAAGTGTCAAACTATTCCCCATTTTCTCATTTTTATCTTCAATATTCTAATTTGCTGAACAAAAACTTAGATTTGATTTTTATACCAAAAGATGTTTAAAAATATTTTAACAAAAATTCATTTATGCTTAAATTTGTTTGATATTTTTGTATAAATAAAAATGTTATTTAGTTGACAAAAAATGATTTTAGATATTGAGATATATTTTTAATTACAAACTTTAGTTCTATAAAAAGGAAATTTCAAATTATTTTTGTAAATATTTTCTGCCAAGTATTAAAATACCGTTAGTATACTGAAAAACGAGAGTCGTTTTACAAAGACAAAAAAATCTTAAATAATTCAATTTATCCCTCTCTTGAACTATTTAAGTACCTACATAAACTTGTTTGACATTGTTGCCCAATTCAAAAATAATGTTCCATAGCCAAACATGCTCAAACTATCAATGTGGAGCCCTAAACCAAAGTGAACTCCAAAATAGTTTTCAAGAATGTTCAATTTTGAGCAATAATCCTAAGCTCATTGTTAAATGATCAAATACTCTTTAATGAGTTCAAGCCATGAGCTTGGCTTAACTATAAAATCAATTCCCATTATGTTCACCCTACGAATTTTGGAGTAAATTATAAATCGGATTTTTTTTTGGAGTTCATAAGTTTTTCTCTTAATTTTATTAAGTATATTTTCATATTACCAAACCAAAATAGTTTTTTTTTAATGTTTCTATTTAATAACCGTAAAACTTTCCAATTTATTTTTTTATGTTCTCTCTTTTTTAGTTTTAATTTTTATCTTATTATAAATTTTTTGTCAATCGATTAAAAAATTAAATTAAAAATATTAGAAATATATTTTTTTTATATCAAAAGGAACAAGAGATTTAAAAAAAAACAGGATATTGATCCAAAACTCGATTCTACTCCGAAACAATTCGTGTAAAATTTGTTGGATGGTAATATATAACTTTATGCTGGATGATGAATACAAATAAATTTTAAAGGAAAAAAAAAAAGCAAAGGCAAAAATTTTGGCTGTAGGTCGTGTATGTATATATATTAAATAAATAACTGGGTAGTAATTAAAACATAAAAAGTAAAACACATAATCCTCAAAAATAGAAATAAAAATTAATTAATTAATAATATTTAGTTTAAGGGTACATTACAAAAAACTGCTATTTAACAATTTTAAGTATGTGATTTTTTTTATGAAAAAAGAGCTTAATGATTGAAACCGCTAGTAAAATTAAGTTTTTATCCATTACAATATTAAAAAAGTTGACAAATCGATAATGTAATTAGTAAAAGTAATGTATTTTTACATTGAATTGTTAATGAATCTGTTCAAGAAGAATACAATTCTAACTTCATTCAGCTCAATTTTATATTGTATATACTATTTTTTTCTCTAGTTAAATATAGATTTTGTCTTTAATAGACTTTACATGTTTCAATTTATAGGATTATGTGATTTAGAAACTAGAGAAAAAAAAACTATAATACTTTATAGAAAAAAGATAAATGTCACAGTTATTTTTTTAACTCTATAATGGATAAAAACTTAATTTTATTAAAGATTTCAACTACAAACCTTTTTTGTATAGACAAAAAATTACATAATTAAAATTGTGAAACCGTAAAACTCTGTCACGATTTTTTGCAATTTTCCCTTTGTGTTGGGCTTTATGGTAATGGGTCGCCCATTTGGGCTTGACCCAGCTCAGAACCATATTTTCTTATATATAAAGTTATGAAAAAATATAACTTATAACTAAATGATATAAGGAAAAGAGATAACTTTTCATCAATAGTTTTCTCTGAAATTCGGAAATTTTCGAAAAAGAATTTCTTCATATCTGTTCAATCACAAAAGAATCAAAACGTTCGTACTGTAGAACCGAGTCAAGTTCTAGTAATTTGTCTCCGCCTAAAATATTGAAAGTGCACGATTCGCACTCAACAAGTAAGTATCCGCTGCTCTAGTAGTTTCTACATTGGTATCAGAGCCCGTTTTGTGCGTTTTTGTTCTTAAAATCATAATTATGATGATTTTAGAAATTTACTATGCAAATTCGAATTTTCTTCAATTTTCGTTAAATCATTATTCAATTTCATAATTCGAATTTGGTATCGTGGGAAATCTCTCATCACAAGCTTTCTAACAAGTATTTTTGCATAATTTTCTGATGAGTGGATAAATGTTTATGATTTTTCAAAGTTTCTATATATTTTTTTTTTGAAAATGATCATTAAAACGATTCTCACTCTCAAATTGTGTATGTGTTTTTCAAACATGGCCAAAATGATGTTGAAATGAAATAAAAATGGTCCCAGTAGTTTTAAAACCGTCAAAATTGTATAAAATTTCAAAAATCGGTGAAAAATCAACCCCGGAAGACGGCGCGTATACTGGCAGTTGAAGAAAACGGTTTTCTGACGGTTTTGTCATGTGTCATGCCACGTGTCCATGACACATGGCACGTTTGGCCACGTGGCGTCCTCCGGTTGGTCCACAAATGCTGAAGTGGCGTGTGGCGCGTGTCGGCACATGTGAGTGCATGTGAGCGCGTGAGACAGACTTCGTTCGGCGCGTGGGGGCGTATGAACGAATATTTTTTGGTTAAAATGTTTTTTATAATTCTCAAAATTTAATTTCCAATTTAATGAATATTTTTTCAAAATTTTTTATGACTGTTTTGATGATAAATTTGGAGAAAAAATATGTAAATATAAACATGTAATTGATATTTATTTTATTTTAATGCATATATATTGTTGTTGTTATATTACATTATATAATGAATGTACTGTGGGAATATTGGATTGGTAGATTAATGAATCTCATCTAATATAGAAATAATTGGTGCATGTTTAAATTAAATAATGATAACTGGACTTTGTTAGTAGGAATTAATTGAACTGTATATACAGTTTTTTTGTTTCTACTACTTGTGTTAGATTATTATTGATTAATTTAAAGCATTGTGACTTGAAATTGATAAAAATCAATAAAGAATTGTGCTAATCCTAATTATAATCATTGTTTCTAAATAGTTGAAATGACTGCAACAAAAAGTATTATTGCTGACTTGAATCAAGGAGATAAGCTGAACGATAAAAACTATGACATTTGGCATCGTAAAATTCAGTATCTCCTAGAAGAGCAAGATATGCTAGAAATAATAATACAACCAATGGCTGAGCCTGAGCATAGAAACACTGCTCAACATAGGCGAGATATGGAAGCATATCAAGCCTATAAGCGCAAGGACAGAGTTGCTCGCATATTGATGCTGAGCAGCATGAGAAATGACTTGATGTTATGTTTTGAAAAGCACCACTCAGCCCAAGTAGTTTGGGATGCTATTAAAGTTCATTTTGGTGGAACCTCAACAACAAGACTGTGTCAGTTAACTCTAAAGTTTGATGCCTATAAGAAAAATTCTAATCATTCAATGAGGTAACACCTTACTGTTATGTCTAACATGATAAGTGAACTGAAAGGTACTGGCCATGAGATGACTGACGATAAACAAGTTCAAGCTGTGATTCGCTCCCTTCCAAAAGCCTGGGTACACATGCATGTCAACCTTACCCATAATGATAATATAAAAACTTTTGATGATGTTGCCCGACATGTTGAGCTAGAGGAGGATCACCTTCTCGCTGATAAGCCTGAAGAAGAGGCTTATATGACTGAGTCTAGAGGCAAAGGGGCTTCTAGCTCTGGGCAAAAGAAATGGAAAGGTAAGGGCAAATGGCAAGGCAAGGGAGAAAATAAGATAAAATTTAGTGGAAAAAAGCGCAAGCGTGGGAAATGCAGCTGAAAGAAAGGCAATAACATGAATTGCTTCAACTGTGGGAAGCATGGTCACTTTGCTCGTGATTGCACTGAGCCAAAGGTATTGTATGACCAAATTAGTCCATCAGATTTATATGTTAGTAGTTGCTTGATGTTAGCTGAAACTGTTCCTTATTGGACTGTAGATTCAGCAGCAACATACCACATAGCAAGGGACCGATCTTCCTTTGTGGAATTTCATCGAATTCCAAAGGGGAGTAGAAAAATCTATATGGGGAATAATGTTTCAGCTGACGTGCTTGGGATCGGTTCTTGCAGGGTAGTGCTGCGGGGAGGTTGCACGCTTTATCTCCATGATGTGCTTTATGCTCCTGATATTCGACGAAATTTAGTTTCTATTATTGTTTTGCTTGGACTTGGCTTCAAAATTATTTTTGAAGATGGTTGTGTTAAAATACTTTTAGACGAAGTTTTTTATGGCTCTAGACATATGTTGAATGGTTTTATAGCGCTAGACACTATTTTTATGGATGTTAAGCAATCTATATTTCTTGTTGAAAATTCCAATAATATTTCATTAATTGATGATACTAAATGGCATGGTAGATTAGGACACATTGGGCAAGATCGTTTAAAAAGATTAGCAAAAGCTGGTCTTTTAGGATCTGTTAAGGAAATAGATTTGTCTATTTGTGAGCGTTACCTAGCTGAAAAAGTAACAAGATTGCCATTTGGCAAAGCCAAAAGAGCCACATTTCCTTTACAGCTTATACATTCTGACATCTGTGGCCCAATAAATATTAGAGCAAGACATGGTGCTCGCTATTTCATCACTTTCATGACGATTTCACCAGATACGGTCGCATTTATTTGATCTCCCATAAATCTGAAGCATTAGATTGCTTCATACATTATAGTAAATTGGTTGAGAATCAATTGAATTTGAATATAAAATCATTACGGACCGATTGAGGGCGTGAATATCTATCTAATTTATTCAAAAGTTATTGTGATGATAAGGGTATAGCTAGGCAGCTAACTATTTTTTCTACTCCGCAACAAAATGGCGTAGCAGAAAGAAGAAATAGAACCCTATTGGACATGGTTAGGTCAATGATGACGCAAGCTAATTTACCAATTTCTTTTTGGAGAGATGCATTAATTACTGCTGTCTACCATCAAAATCTGTTAATCCCACCCTATATGAATTGTGGAAAAGTGAAAAGCCTAACTTAAGTCATATGCGCCCATGGGGTTGCGCAGCTTATATCTACAACACTTCCCATGAATATGGAAAACTTGGTCCGAGGGGGAAGAAATGTATCTTTATAAGATACTCAGAATTCTCCAAAGGATATGTATTTTGGGGGGAAGACACAAATGGAAGAATAACAGAAATTCAGTCACGAGATGTCATTTTCTTAGAAGAGGACTTTCCTGAAAGAGGTGAGATAAATAAGGATTTCCAATTTTATGAATTGGAAGATCATGAGACTAGTGGGAGTGCAAGAATAATTGATTTAGCACTCACAGAGCAAGAATTTATTGCTCCTCCTGAACCAAGTGGGAGTGAAATAATGTCAGTTTTTGTTCTAATGGAGCAAGACCTTGAATAATCTCAACCTCGATGTAGTAATCATGACAAGATTCCCCGTCGTCGATTTGAGATTGAGGGGAAGCTTTTATGATTGCTCCAGATGAAGAAGAGCCTAAAACAGTACAACAAGCTCTTTCTGGTCCTAAAGCAAAAGAATGGATTAAAGCTATGAAATAGGAAATGGATTCGATGATATACAATCAAGTCTGGGATTTGGTTGAGAAACTGTCTGATTGTAAGACTATTGGGAACAAATGGATTCTCAAAATAAAACATAAGGCGGATGAGACAATAGAAAGATTTAAAGTTCGATTAGTAGCTAAGGGCTATACACAAAAAGAGGGAATGGACTATGAAGATACATTCTCACCTGTAGTCAGGTTTGCATCAATTCGCCTCATTCTGGCTATAGTAGCATGAATAGACTTAGATTTATATCAAATGGACATTAAAACTGTTTTTCTCAATGGAGAACTAGATGAAAAGATCTATATGGATCAACCTTTAGGTTTTGAACTCAAAGGACATGAGCGCAAAGTTTGCAAGCTCAAAAGATCCATTTACGATCTTAAGCAAGCGTCAAGACAATGGAACCTCAAATTTTATCAAGCCATATTAAAGGATGGTTTTACAATGATGGAGGAAGACCATTGCGTATATGTTAAACGTTCTAACAATGGTTTTATAATTATGTCCTTGTATGTCGATGACATTTTAATAGTTGGAAATGATAAGAAGTTGATTGATACTACAAAGAAATGGTTATCATCAAACTTCGAAATGAAAGATATGGGTGAGACTAGTTATGTACTTAGTGTTAAGATCCTAAGGGATCGCTCTAAAAGACTTATGGGTTTATCTCAGGAGACTTATATAAAGAAAATGTTAGAGCGTTACCATATGCATAAATGTAAGCCTATGGATAACCCTGTCGAAAGGAATCTGAGCCTTAATCTAGATATGTGTCCCAAGACATCGGATGAAAAAGAATGAATGTCTAGAGTACCCTACTCCAATGTTATCGGTAGTCTGATGTATGCAATGATGTGCACACATCCAGACATTTGCTATGCTATTGGGCTAGTAAGCAGATTTCAATCTAATCCAGGTCTAAAACACTGGATGACAGTTAAGAGAATATTGAGATATCTAAAAGGAACTTCAGACTATGTTCTATGTTATCAAGGGAAGGATTTGCGCTTAATTGGTTATACTGATGCTGATTGCTGAGGTGATATAGATCAGCGCAAATCGACCTCTGGATATGCATTCTTACTTAATGATTGCGCAATTTCATGGAATAACAAGAAACAATCTTGTATAGCTTTATCGATGATGGAAGTTGAGTATGTAGCATATTCCTCAGCTATACAAGAGGCAGTTTGGTTGAAAAGATTTTTGCAGCACATAGAAATTGTCAAGTCAGCATCTGAACCTGTGACAATCTATTGTGATAGTATGGCTGCATTAGCTTATGCTAAGGATCCAAAATATCATGGAAAGACCAAACATATCCAGATTAAATATCACTATGTTAAAGACATGATTGCGGAAAAGGAAGTGATTCTGAAACACATTTTTACACACAAAATGGTAGCAGATCCATTTAGTAAACCAATAGCTAAGGATGCGTTTGCAAGGCACGTAAAATCTTTAGGCTTATGTAGAATGTAATCAATATATGTTATGTCAGATCACTTGGTTTTTACAAATGATATATCATTTTAATTGATTAATGATTTTTCAATTATATGAATATATTGCAAATACCAGTTAGCACAATTTGAATAAGTATGTCGATAGACTTAGATTGACTCACTCACATGAGTAATTACCTCTAGCGCTATGGAGCGAGTAGAGATGAGACCATAAATGCAGAGGCATTAAGTGAATGACTAAGATGCAGTGGGAACGGTCTTAGTTTTTATTCATTTTTATAAGGTTGCCTTGATGAGGATCAAGATGAGATTCTTCGTATATATAAAAATCAACATGAATGACTTCCCCACCATTCATGTGTCTATATAGAGGAAACTGAGTGTGAAATTTGTTATTTAACATTGTTGAATGTATAAATAAAAATTTCAAGTTTGGCGCATTTAGAGCGACAAGACTAATACTCATATGGTGTTTATTTATTTTGAACTAAGAGTAAGACGTACACTCTTTCATCTTTGACAAGAAAAGAGTAGTTTCACCATAACATGCATTTCATACTGCATGTGCTATACGACCTATTAGGAAGCAAAAAAATAGATTTCTGCTTATTTGCTATGTGAGTCCTAGAAATCCTAGATATGGATTTCAAACAACTTTTACCCTTTGTGACTTTTGACTATATCATGATGTGATGAATTAATGTTGGCTATCTTAGGATGTATCCTATAGTCATGGAATGATTCGACTTAATGGAACACTCCTAGAAAAATGAGTTAATTCAAAACTGATTGATATGATGGCAAAATAAAGAGTATTTTGCTTATGCACTCACAGCTTGTGTTCACCGGCCGGAGTTATTACGCTTGATGAAGCGAGAAGTAACTTAGAATACAAGTGATTGTATGAATGATTTGAGTATAGATTCATGAGGGATTGAATGATACTCGAATTAAATGTATTGAGAAAGATAATTGGGGTAATTAAGCACATTATCGAAAATAATTACAACTTTGGGTTGATGTCTCCTATATGACCTATAATTAGGTTTGTATTGGAGCTCCCACAATTTGTGTGCTTCAGGTCGCACGGTCTGTTCGCTTGTATAAAAGATTATTTGTTTAAGTTTGAAATGTGAGATGATATTTGGATTGAGCCAAGCCCACTTTGGGCGAGTGGAAGATGTTGGGTTTTATGGTAATAGGTCGCCCATGTGGATTTGACCCAGCTCAAACCCATAACTTCTTATATATAAAGTTATGAAAAGATATAACTTATAACGAAATGATATAAGGAAAAAAGATAATTTTTCATCAATAGTTTTCTCTGAAATTCAGAAATTCTCGAAAATGAATTTCTTCATCTCTGTTCAAAGAGAATCAAAGCATTCATACTGTGGAACCGAGTCAAGTTCTAATAATTTGTCGCCGTCTAAAGCATTGAAAATACACAATTCATATTCAACAAGTAAGTTTCCGCTGCTCTATTAGTTTCTACACTTTGTTTAATGATATTGATTTGGTTACCTCAATTCTCAAAATCCAATTTTACCTATCCTTTAAAAAAACAAATAAACAAAATACTTCAAATTTAAGGCTTCCACGTCAGCAATCCCACGTAATCTTCCACCATCCACAATCCCACAATTTAGGCCCATGTAAAACACCACTCTCTTCTGCTTCTCTACTGTCTACACTCAACCTAACTCAAGTCTAACATCTATCTCTCCTTAAAAAGACTGCCAAAAAAAAAAAGGAAACAGAGGATCCTCTGTTTTTGGAGCGATTTCACCCATTAATAGGCAATGAAACAGGAGACGCTGACATTGGTGCTGGTGAATCTGGCTGCGATTATGGAGAGAGCCGATGAGTCTTTGTTACCTGGTGTTTATACAGAAGTTGGTGCTGCTTTTCATATAGATCCTACTGGGTTGGGTTCGCTTACTCTGTTTAGATCCATTGTTCAGTCTTCTTGTTACCCATTAGCAGCTTATCTTTCTTCTCGTCATAATCGTGCCCATGTTATTGCTCTTGGTTCATTTCTTTGGGCTGCTGCCACCTTTCGTGTCGCTATATCCTCCACATTCTTTCAGGTGAGGTTCTTCTTCTTTTCCCTTTTATTTTTTATGTTGATTTTAGGTTTCTTCTTGGTCACATTTTCAGTAGCTTTTCAAGATTTTATTTTATTTTTCTTGCATATTTTCAACTACCATTTTCTGGGTTTCGGTCGAATTTGATGTTGTTTTCTTTCCAAGGTCAGATGGGCCGATCTTTGGGATCAATTATGAGTTTAGTGCTGATAATTTGTGATTATCGTAATCCGCCATTTATTTTGAGTATCTGGACAAGAGAGAAAAATTGTTCTGATTAATTTGTTGTTAGGCTTAAGTTACATGGGCTTGTAGGAGAAAGATTTGGTGAGTCCGTCATTGTTTTCATTTCTCATGGACAATTGTTGAGTTCTAAGTATATGGTACCTTTATAACACAGTCTGCAGAAGAATCGATAAAGGTGGATCTCTAGGCTGCCTTGAGACTTCCCATATAATCACTAGAATTTGTTCTAAATTTGCAATTTCTCAGGCTCTAGCAAATGCCTTCGAAATTTCAATATTCGCATAGTCTCATAAAAAAAATAAAATAATGTGGGCAACAGAAATTGGGAAATTTTATTTTATGGTGCGTCAGTCTATGAGAGATGTGCAGCATCTGTGCTCCTATTGAGCCAATTACAGTATAATGTAGTTTATTTGTAACATTAATTGATTCAAGTGATTATTATTTTTTCATTATAATGGGAAAAAGGTTTAGGATATTATGTTAATTTTCAAAAAATTCTATTTTTTATTTTATTTTTAGTGTTTGAAGGTTGTCCTTTGTATGGAAAGAAATATCCTCATTTTTTCAGTGCTGCTGCATTCATTGAAATATTAAACAAGAGCTTTCTGATGCTGGTTTTACAAAGATGATTTTTATTTTATGTAATTGAGATTTTAGAGATTTTTTCTTTTATCTATTGAAATTAATAAGGATTGAATCTTAATTTATTGGATAAAAGCTCACACTATCACACTCCTTGCCTTTTAGATGTAAGCCATTATCCGTTTTGAAAAAAAAAATAAAAAAAATTTACAAATTAGACAACTATATATATATTTTCATATAAGAGGAAGTGAGTCATATATGCAATCTAGTCATTTCGAATTATATTTGTGTGTGTTTTCTGCTCAATATTAGCATGCTGCTAGAATATCCTGGAAACGAGTCATTTTTTTTAAAAAAAACCATGTCTTTTTAAGTTTAATTCACTCTATTTTGGACATATAGCAAAATGATATCAGCAAAATACAAAATAAATAGATATATTGATTAAGCCAAACATTAGTTGTTGTAGCATGTTTTGTGTTTGTCTTGCAGATATTGGACAATTAAAAGCCTATTTACTTTAGAGGTCTTAATTAGCAAACAAAGCCAAACTTTTCCTTTTTTCTTTTGATTGCAAATTCAGAGCCTAATTTGCCTGCTCAGTGCTCAGTATATATCTGTCAATTGTTGGTAATTTGCCATTTATAATTAATTACAAAACAGAAAAGGTAAATCACTTTGAAAATAATGAACTTTTCAGATTTGATTTTAAATTCTTAAATTTTGATTTGGTCACATTAATTTGGATAATTATTATTTTTTACATCAAATCTTTATTGGAAGATTAAAAACGGAATTAAATATTAATAATACAAACAAAAATGTGGATTATGTTAAGCAATAGGAGCCTTAAGCAAATATTTATGCGTACTATAGATTTTTTTTTGCCATTTTACTATTGCTTGTTTATTATTGTATGAAATTCAATGTTGGAACTAGATGGGAATCTGAATCACATTTGTCATTGCAAAACTATAATGTCATTATTATAATTGAGAAAAAAATATAAAATTATTTTCCTTATCCTATTAGAGGATTGTACTTATTGCTAGAGCTTGAATTTGATGACAGCAACATCCGTGTATATTATAATTGAAATCTGCAATTGATAAATGATAAGTAATTATCAGAGATAGCTAGTAAAATGTTACTCTTCTATTGTGTAAATACTAGAAACATAGAATTTTTTTTTACTGTGGTTTTTATCACCTGGACTTTAGAAAATTTTCAGAGATTGTGACATGATTATGAAATAAAAAATATATGAAATCATTACAAGAAAAATAAACCATTTCTAATGATTTCTATTACCTGTTTAGATATAACTGACAAAGCTGTGGCATTCCGTTAATTAGGTGGCAGTTTCAAGAGGTCTGAATGGGATTGGACTTGCCATAGTCATACCTGCCATTCAGTCCCTTGTTGCTGATTCCACTGATGAAAGCAATCGCGGTACAGCATTTGGATGGTTACAGCTAACTGGAAATTTTGGCTCCATCATTGGAGGGTTGAGTTCTGTGCTAATAGCCTCAACATCATTCATGGGGATACTGGTTGGAGGGTTGCCTTTCATTTGGTTGGAATAATAAGTGTTTTAGTTGGTATTTTGGTCTGGCTCTTCGCCACTGATCCACGCTTTTCTGATACTGATAATCAATCTAAAAACCAAATTCATTGGCCTTTTAGTTCAGAATTGAAGGAATTGATCAAAGAAGCAAAGATGGTTATGAAAATACCATCTTTTCAAATACTAATAGCTCAAGGTGTCTCAGGTTCTTTTCCATGGTCGGCTTTATCATTTTCCCCATTGTGGTTAGAACTTATTGGTTTCTCCCATGAAAAAACAGCATTCCTGTTGACCCTTTTTACATTTGGTGGTTCCTTGGGTGCTGTCTTTGGTGGGATTATGGGAGATATCCTTGCTAAACACTATCCAAATTCTGGCAGGATAATCCTGTCACAGATAAGTTCTGGTTCAGCCATCCCTTTAGCAGCAGTTTTGCTGTTGGTATTGCCTGATGATCCATCCACAGCATTCCTGCATGGCCTGATCCTGTTCATCATGGGTTTGTGCATATCCTGGAATGCTCCAGCTACTAACAAGTACGTATTTGATTCATATTTTCTTATTACTTTTGTTTCACAAGCTAATAGCGCAATGGGTAGCCGAATTGGGTATAAATTGATAAGGAACAAGAGCAGAAAACAAATAATGACTTCATTATTTATGGCAGCAGAGTAATGCATGTACCACATTTGAATAATTTTAGTTAATAGATACTGATCTAAGATATCTATTACTGTATAAGGAATCAAGGATAACTGCTATTGCACTCATACTGAGAACAACCCTAACAGAGGTAGAGATGACTTTTACTAATATGCTGTAAGGTCCATGCGTTGATTCTTATTGTCAGATCTGCAATTGATTTTTTCTCAAAAGATGCTTATTTAGGACACAGTTTCAATTCTGGAACTCTTATTCAAATGATTCATTTTTTAATTGTTTCGATGTATTTTGTTTTAACTTCATGGGAGACTTGCAAAATCTCATCATCAACCAATTGTGATACTGCAAATGTTTTTGTCTTGTCTTGTTCTCCTTTTTATGTTTATAAAGGAAACATAACTTGGCAAAAGATACAAGGATAAGTTTCATGAAGTTATAGTGATGAACCATGGACTTCTGGTTTGTTCTAAAATGGCATGACTTGATGTAATGTAAGCCAAACTAGGCCTGTAGTTTCCTTTATAGTTTACTGATAAAATTTGAAAGCATGTAACTATGTCTGATATGTATGCTTGTAGCCCAATATTTGCAGAGATAGTTCCAGAGAAATCTCGAACAAGCATCTATGCATTGGATCGATCATTAGAATCAATACTCTCTTCATTTGCTCCTCCTATAGTTGGAATTTTGGCGCAGCATGTCTATGGTTATAAAATTCCCAAAACATCATCGGACACTGTCAAAGTTGAAAGAGACAGGAAAAAATGCTGCATCCTTTGCTAAGGCACTATATACATCAATTGGCTTTCCAATGGCGATGTGTTGCTTCATCTATTCTTTCCTATATTGCACATACCCTCGAGACCGGAAGCGAGCAAGGATGATTGCTCTGATAGAATTAGAAATTCAACAGCTAGAACTAGAAGCAGACAAGTCTCTATCAAGAGAAGAATACTTGCAACTATATGTTGTAGAATCAAAAGAGTTAAATGGAGAGGAAAGAGGCGAAATCGAATTAGAGTATGGAAAGGATGAGAGTATTGATGTGGATGCTAATGATAAGAAAGCTCTACTTTCTCAAATGTAGAAAAACACTGATGAACTTGTCTTGCAAAAGAGATTACTATCATAAATGGCGATTATAGGTTGTTTGCATGTTTTAATCCAATGCCTGCATTTTTTTAGGCATGAGAAAATTAGTATCGATTTTGTTCAGTCAATCTCAGCTTATTATTGAACTTGATGTTTGGATAGACGCAATAAGTTTATGAGAAAATAAATGCAAAGTTTCTAATTTACCCCCAAGAAAAAACAAATAACAAAGCAAAAATACACCTCTGTAATTTATGTGGATTCATTGGGATAATTGTGAAGAATGCCTAAAATTAATAGGGATCATATGCAGGTAAAACTAAGAGTACGAAGGCTAACGCTTGACATAAGAATTTTAGGAATCAAATTAAGTGGGGGGAAAGACAAAATGCATCAAATAATTTCGTTTTAACGATAAGCACATCAATGTATGGTGGCACAGCCGGCTAGCGCGTAGCTGTTTCTCATAGCTCCTAAGAGATCATGAGGTCGGAAGTTCGAGCCTCTCTCACCCCAATTTTCTTCTTTCCATTTTAAAAATTTTTTGTGACAAATGCGCCAACACTCATATCTTCTTTCCATTTTTAATATTTCTTGTGACAATTCTGCCAACACATGCTTTTAGCACCGACACTAAAGGTCCACGTCACTGCCACCACTGTTAGTTATTACAATGCTGTTTTGCTTCCTTCACTACTACGTCGTACTGTTCAACATTTCTATCAATCCTAATTTCTATTTCTGACACTCTTCCACCTTTTATGATCAGTCACAAAATAACACATCTGAATTAACGTACCTCCCCCTATCATCATTTCTCCTTCATTATAGTGATAATTTTATATATTATCTTCATAAAAAATTAAAAAAAAAGGTACCTGCAGTACCTCCTCTCCATATACCTCCTTAATAATATACACACACTTTGATATAATTTGTCTACGAGGAGTGTATATTACTTTTATATTAATTTCTCTATTATTTTTGTTATTTATTGAGTATAATGTATCTTTTATTTCTTGTTATGTGAGTTCTGTAACATTAAAAATGGTAGTATATGTCAATTATAAAATAGAAAATGTAATAGAGAAAGTAAAAAAGAAAATGTAATTATAAGTATTTATCTTTATATATATAAATGTCTCTATTGGAAAATATGTATATATAGAGTATTAGGAATATCTTCTATACTAGGAATATTTCATTAATTGGGATTGCTGTCAATATATGATTGGGTAAATACACTTACCATTTCTAGTGTATTTCCTAATTTACTTAAACTATTCCTTTTTGGCTCAATGCACAAGTTGTCCTTCAGATATGGTCCACAAGTCCAAACGTGAACCAAGAACCATCACTTAAGCACTTAAAGATTCTTATTGGAGGCAAGTCATGCAAACAAAGTATGATGCACTCGGGCATCAAGGGTATACATGGATACTAGTTCCACTAGATCCTTCTTAACACTTAATTGGCTCAAATGGATTTTCTATGTTAAAGAAAATTCAGATGACACTCTTAGTTGATATAAAAATCGTTTAGTTGCTTAAGGGTTTAATCAAAGGCCAGAAATTGATTATATCAAGACTTTTTCCCCTGTGGCAAAGCCTTCCACTGTTCATGTGATTCTTTCTCTTGCAGTTACATGTGATTGGTCTCTTCTCCAATGGGATGTAAATGATGTGTTTCTTCACAGTAAGTTATCTGAAGATGTGTTCATAGCTCAGCCAAAATAGTTTATTGATCAGAATAGGCCCCACTATGTTTGCAAATTGCAGAAAGCTATTTATGGCCTTAAATAGGCGTCTTGTGCTTTGTATTCTGAGTTGAAGATTTCTTTGTTGCAATGGGTTTTCATGTCTCAAACTTTGATCACTATCTATTTATATACTTTAATTCAAGGGGTTGTGCTTTATCTTGTGGTTTATGTTGATGATCTCATCATCACAGGATCAAACAATGGTTGTATCAATAATTTTATCAAGCAACTAAGCACTCGATTTTCAGTAGAGGATCTAGAAAATCTGAATTACTTTATGGGGGTAAATGTAGTTCAGACAGCCCAATGGCTACTTCTTACTCAATGCAAATACATTGAAGATATTGTGGCCAAGGCGTCCATGACTGGTGCTAAACCAGTTTTCACTCCTATGGCAACGAGTTCAATTCGTTTGCTTTTGCTAACAGTGCCAGTTTAAATGATGCTATTCAATATTGGATGATTGTTGGCTCTTTTCAATATCTGAGTCTGACTAGAAAGAATATTTCATTTACGGTGAGTAAATTATCTCAGTTTTCTAGCCAGCCTACAATCAATCATTGGTCTACTGTAAAATGGATTATCAGATATCTGATTGGTACAATTGATTGTGGATTATTCCTTCATCGTCAATCACCTTTAGATCTTCATGCTTTTTTTTTTTACTTGGATTGGGGCGAGAACAAAGATGATTGTTCCTTTACTTCAACCTATATTGTGTTTCTTGGTAAAAATCATGTGTCTTGGAGTTCTAAAAAGTAAGGAACTGTTGTCAAGTCCTCCATTGAGGCTGAATACAAGTCTCTCTCAGCCACGACGTCATAACTGTATTGGGTTCAAAATCTCCTATATGAAATTTTGGTTTCACTTTCTAAATGTCTAGTGATTTATTGCAGTAATTTGGGTGCCACCTACTTAACTACAAAACCTGTTTTCCAGTCATTTTGTTCAAAAATTAATTGGTGGAACAAAATCATCTTAGAGTTTTCAGATCTCTAATCGTGATCAACTAGCTAATATGCATACAAAACCAGTTTCTAGTTCCAACTTTGATCAGTTTCAGTGCAAGAGTGGTGTTGCTTAGCCACCACGATCTAGAGGGGGCATATTAGAATATCTTCTATACTAGAAATACCTCATTGATTGGGATTGCCGTCAGTATATGATTGTGTAAATATATACTTACTATTTATGTTGTATTTTCTAGTTTACTGAAGTTTTTCCTTTTTAGACTCATTCTTCTTCTGTATAAATTGCATCATTGTTTCAACAATTACATATTAATAAAATATATTTCTTAAACCCTTTTCATAGGGCCCCAGATTTAAAAAGTAGAGTTTGATTTTATTAAAAGAAGAAAAAAGCTATGGTCTAAGAGTCTTGTTCTTTCCTGCATGACTTTTAGCAACCTATTTCACATTCCTTCATGTGCATAAACGGATTAAAGCAAAAAGTTTGCACTTTGGTTCTAAAAGTTTCAACTTTAGTTCTGGGCATTATAGTTCTTATATCAATGGAATAGTCGTTCTATTCCTATTCTGTTGTATTAAATTAAAGAATAATGAAGTGATTCGTTGGTCGTTATGAGGCTATTTCCAAATTGTTACTTCAGTAATATTAACTCTCCTATTGCATTCATAAAAAGAAAAATTGGTCTATTAATATGGTGTTGATATTATTTGTGGGACATGTTTATATTAACCGACGGGAAGAGACAAGGATGTCAAATGATAAACTAGATCGAAAGGGACCAAAGTGGGAATCTAATGTAAATGTTGGCAAATATCAGAATCTCCATAATTAATTTCATTTTTACTTATAAAACACCGCCACCGACACAATATTTATATATTTATATCCCTCATGTAATAAATTTTGCAGCATCTCAATACACCATTCATTATTATGTCTCGACATTAATTATTAACCAGTCTCATTTAATTTTCTATGTTCTAGTTTATTACTCCCTAATTCACATTTTTTGGTGTTTTATTTGGATTTAAAAAAATAGCTAAATGAGACTAAATTACCCATCTATAAATATATTCAAAATTTATCACTTAATTATTGTAAAAATAATTTTGGCACATTCTTTTATTCTAGTCACAATAAAATGGAAAAAAAATATTGTAATGGATAAATAAAAGTGACAAATAATTGAAATTTTTTTTATTTGAAAAGAGTCAATTACATTGGAATGAATGGAATAAAAATATAGCTTATTTTAAATATAATCTCCTGTATCTTTGCCCTTTATGTTCTTAGAACATATAATTCTATGTTTTTTTTTTACAATTGATCTCTTAATTATTTAATACAAAGTTTAATTAATCTTATTAGACTGTGATGTGTAGCGTAATTTGATGAACATTCATAATCTTATTTTATTAGTACCACATTAATATATTATGGCTTTTTGAATCTAAAATTAAATAATTAAGGGTCTTATTGTCATAAAAAGAAGTATATAGAATTAGTGTATTAACATTGAATACAAACATGTATTAAACTTAAAATAACATTTATCTAAATATGCATGGAAGGCTTAAAAGCAGCAAATTACAAAATTTAGTTTGCATTTTGACGTTTAAGTCTACATTTCTATTGACAGTTGTAAATAATTGCACCAACGAAAAATCTAAAATGTTTCGCTTTTTCACCCAAAAAAAAAATCCCTTGAGAGCTTCAAACCTTTTATAGTATGGTTAGGCTCGCCTAACTATAAATATTGGCTCGGAATTACAAGAAGATTCATAATCAGAAAAACGCATTTTGATTTAGTTGTTTGGGCCAGTTGGCTTTTACTATGTGGGTCCCTTATAATTTCTTAGTTTTGTCTAAATTATGAAAATTATTTGTTTCCTCTAACGATATTTTAACCTTGTTTGTTCGGGCTTTTGCTATTTTGTTTTACATTTCCTTTCCTTCATTGTTTTTCATTTTTTCTTTCTCTTCCTGGTTCCAAACACAGCCTCCATTGTTCTCAACAGTAGGACCGATAAGGAAATTCACAATCTGGTGCGTTTACATTACACGGAATATTCAAACTCCTCCTCCCGATCGAACGGTTAAGGAAGCACTAAAGCAAGAAAGTCTGAAATATATATAACTGTGGGACCTACTACTTAGGATCCTTAGTTTTGGATCCCACATCTTTCAAGATTATAACAAGGACCTTGTTTTGTGGTTCGGCTTTATATATAAACTACTGGGCTTATTATTTTAAGAAAAAATATATAAAAATATTCCAATAATCAAGTAATAACTACTATTAGATCGGTCGGGATGGACCATTTGGGTTGGATTATCCCTTTCAAGAGGGTTTTGTATTTTGAGTCAATTTAATCAAATAAATTATTTTTTAAAGAGTAAATTTAAATTAATTCAAATTGATTCATTTGATTTCATATAATTTCAGATAATGTTTTTCCAAATAGATACCTTTCGTATTAACAATTGTCAAGTCTAATTATTATTTTAAATAATAAAATAATAAAATTAATTTATATGGGATTATGGAATTTTTCTTAATATTTTCCCATGTTGGAAAATCATAAATCAAACAGTATTGGGTGCTGCAAGTCAACTATTTCAACTCATGGTCTTTACTCTAGATTTAAAAATTAAAAAACAAAAAAATTAGTTGCCCTCGAGAGAAATGAAAAAAAAAATGAGAGTAGATCCAGATCATGATATGGCCATGTTTAATTTCGAGTCAAACACTGATGAATGATGATTCAAAATTTCAAATAATGCCTAACTCATACTTCTCTTCATAAAATGCTCTCGGTCTATATTTTTAGTCCATAGTAATTAGCTAATATTTTTAATTATATTAACATATAATATGGAAAAAAAATAAATTATTAAAATATTTTTAAAAAAATACTACCAATACTTTTTTATACATTTCCTATTGTACACTTTCAATATAAAAAAATTATGTATCTTTTCATTTATAAAATATGATATCTTCTAGAGTGCATTCGATTTATATTTAAATTTTAAACTTTAAAATTATTAAATTACTTATTTTTAATTTTAACTATTCTGTTGAAATTATAAATAAATTTTAATAATTTAATTTGTAAAATAATGTATCACTTCTATATCATTAACTAACTATTTATAATTGTAAAAAAAATTCTATATGACTATTTTTTTTGGAGGGAGTCACAGACTTGAGACTAGCTATAAAAAAAAAAAGGGAATAAGGAAATATGAGATTCTTTCCTAACGAATAAAAAAGAAATGAAAAGAGAATATCAATCACTATCAATTTTTTTTGTTGTTGAAAAAAGTATTTCTTTTATCTTGTGAGTCGTGAATATTGATGAGCTTAGCTGACCACTGACCAGCAGTAGTAGAATATGAAATTCTTGAAATTCTTTCCCATTTAATTAGATGCAAGTCGGGCACTTTGATTAGTCCTAAAGTAGTCCTCTAATTGCAAGGAAAAAAAAATTTGAGTCATACTATTATTCTTAGGAAGTACCTTATCATTCCATTTAAGTCAATTTATGTTATTAGTTAAAGGAACATACTACCGACCACCGAAGACATTTTCTTGATCGTACTACTTAGTCAACAAATTAGAAAAATATGTATATATTTTGATTCCTAATTTTAATAATTTTGTGCAATCAAGTTTACAAATATGCAATTAATTCTCAATTTCATATTAATTTAGTCTTAATTTATGAAATGTTTAGCATCCAATCATTGATATTTAACGGATTATTTATATTAAATAATTTTCAAATAAATTCTATTTATGAAGTACTTTGCATCTAATAAATGATATTTAAGTGAATATACTTTCAATAAGAGACTAAAATAACTAAAATAGTTAAAGATTAATAGTTAAAGTAGTTAATTGAATAAATTTTCAACTAATGGACTTAATTGTATAAAATTATAAAATTCAGGGATCAAAATATTTTTCTAGCAAAAACAATTATAACAAGTTGATGGATTCGATTGGACTTAAAAAAAAAAAAGTAGAAAAAGAAAGAAAAAAGAAGACTAATAGATTAATTTTGTGCCATATAAAGAGCAAAAGGATAAATTAGTATCAAATTATTGAACATATGTAATATGTTGTACCCAAAAAAAAAAAAAAGAATATATTGCACATATGGCTACGCTTTGCCAGCAAGCAGCAGCAGCAATGCGAGGACCTTAAAGCCGCGTTATTAGGCAAATTTTACAATTTTTGCATTCCCCACTTTCTTGCCCCATACCCCACCCCACCCCACCCCACCCCATCTTCTTCTACTCCTTTCCTTCATTTACCCATATAAATAAATTACTATATAAATCTTTCTTTCTTCTCTCTTTGAAAATTCTGATCCTTTAGTTCTATATCCAAGCTCAAGATTTTATTTTCTAAGTCTTTGTTGAGAGATAGAGAGAGAAAGTAGATTTCATACAATGGCTCCACTCTTGTACTTCAATTTGAGAAAGGTACTTCTTCTTTATCTTGTTTTGTTTCTCTTCACTTGCATTTTTTTCTGTGTCAATTCATCACAAAGTTCTCAGCTTGAGAGCAAAGAGTTTGTTTTTAGGAGAAGCATGTTAGGGATGGAAAACGATCAAGATGATCAAATCAAAATCAAGAAAAAGACAACCAATTTATCTGCCAAGAATCAAACTACGATTCTCAAACCCACTCTTTCTACTAAAAACCAAACTAAGCTTATTAAGACTAGCTCTTCTACCAAGAACCAAACCAAGATTGCAAAATCTACAAATTCAACTAAAACTTTTTCTTCTACTACTACCTTGCCCAAGCTTGAGCTTAAGAAGCTCAATTCCACTTCTCAGCTTAAAAAGCTCAACTCCACTTCCCAGTTGAAGAAGCTCAACTCTCCTTCAAAGTCTTACAATTCTACAAAGAAAACTTCAGATCTACTCAAATTAGGCTCACCCAAAAACAGAACAACCAAACCCGTTTCCCCAATTAAAGAGAAGAAACTCTCGGATCCGGATCAGTCTCAGAAACATAAACCCACCCAGGAAAAGGCGAACAAGGCACCAAAAGTACCCAATTGGGTCGAACAAGAAGTTGAGGATGATTTGGTATCTGAGTTCAGAGATCTACCGTCCAAATTCCAGAAAACCATATTGCCTGATTTTGAAAGAATCTCAATTGCCTCCAAGAAGTACCTCACGAAAGCCAACAAAGAAATGACCAAGGGGTTTAAACCCATTGTTGGTAACAAATATGCATCTATTACTACCACTGTAGTGTCTTTCGCTTTCATTTTAATCCCTTTACTCCTTGTTTCTCTGGTCTTTAATCGCATCAAAGCTTACTTCTCAATTCAAAAGATCGTAATTTTCATTCAAGTTTATCTCTCAATCTATTTCTCCATTCTCTGCCTTTCTTCCATAGCCACTGGGCTTGAACCCTTGAGGTTTTTCTATGCTACTTCGCAATCTACGTACATCTGTTTGATGGTTCTGCAAACTCTCGGTTATGTTTTCTATCTCCTATTGCTATTGATGTACTTGATTCTCGTGTTCTCCACTGATTCTGGGCTGGGCTCCAAGTTGTTGGGTTTTGGCCAAATCTTTGTGGGCTTTTCTGTTGGGCTTCATTTCTACGTGGCAGTTTTCCATAGGGTGGTGTTGCACCAGCCACCTAAGACTAATTGGAAGGTTCATGGGATTTATGCCACGTGTTTCCTTGTCATTTGTCTGTTTGCTAATTTTGATCGGAGGAAGAAGGCTTATGTGGAAGATGGTGGTGAGGAGGGCAAGAAGAATTAATTTAATGTATTTTTTTTCTTTTAATTCGAAGAAATGAAATAAGTCTCATTTTGTTTTTTTTTAAATTATTTTTTGAGGGTGGGGGTTAGTTTAATTAGCCATTGGCCAAGGAACCATGGTGTTGTAGAACAAGGGAACTAGAATAGAAAAAATTTTCAAGTGTATTAAATTTTTATATAATCTTTGTTTGTTATCAATATTACAAATAAAAATAAAAAGAAAATATCCAACCCTTCACTTGTTTATGGTTGATTATGTTATATATATATATATAAGTTTTCTTGCTAAATGTCAATATGAGGAATTGAAATTTAATTCATAATGTTTATGCCATATTTTATTATATTACTTAATTCTATTATGTGAATGGATTAAAATTCAATTAAATTCAGAAAAAATGGATTAAGAATTTAATTACATGTCTAATCGTAATACATGACATCAAATTCGCGCACACATAAATATTTTTATTGCAATAAAAATCTTGGCATAATATATCTTAGGCTCCATGTACTCATATAGCTTTCCATTGAAGTGAGCGTTTAGGCCCTTGAGCGACCGACAAAAATTATAATGGCCCATCTGTATCAATTTGAGTCATTTAATTAAAAATTGATGGATCTACTTTCTTAATTATTAATTTTAGATTAACTTAATCCATAAATTAAAAAATTTAATAATTAATTTTTTCAACTAAATCTTAAGCATTTCATTATTAAAAAAATTTTAAATTACTTATTTATTTATTATTAATTAAATACTAAATATTTCATAAATATATATTAGATTGAAAAAAATTAATGGAGTTAATTAAATAAATTAATAATTAATAAATTTTGTGTTAAAAAAACTTAATTATTCAAACTCCCAAAATTCATAAATTAAAGGATGCTTCGGGGTCCCCCTTTCATTTATGTGATTTTGACAATATTTAATTTTGATATTGACTTTTAACATCCTCTTTTTTGTTTCTGCTAAAAGGATCTCACCCACTAATTTGTCTGAAATTTACAAGTAATTATAAAAAATGAAAATATTAAAAAAATTCTGAAATTTGTCAAATTTCAGAATTATGCAGTACAAAACTTTCTGTATTTTAATTAAATGAGCTTTAAAAATTTCAATAGCACAAATTTTTGTTTCGAATCTATCTAGCGTTGATATGGAATAACTTAAAAAATGTAACAGAGTGAATGTCATTCTATGTTGATAAATTATACCACATATGCCGATTTATAAAACGACATAATTTTAGAAGTAAGAAAAAAATACATTTTCACCACCAAAATGATGATGTTTTCACCTTTGCCTCCTGACCGTGTAATTGTATCTTAGCTCTTCAATCTCTATTTCTGGTAGTTTGCTTGAGCCTCACTCGAGCTCTCAACTCTAGCATTAGATCTGTCTTGGACGATGACGCCGCCAACTCTTGGCTTCACCTCAGACGACAGCGTCGCCACATACAACCAAACATCTCTTCGGACGATGATGATATTTTGACCAATGACTTAACAAAAAGAGAGCTCTAACAGAAGTTCTTCTCAAAAAGACAACTGAATAGTGATCAGATGCTGATAATTTGTAAAAGAGCTCGAATCATGATGGGTTAGTCTTAGTGGTGAAAAATTACTATAGATTTCTGCTACTCAAGGATTTTCACATTTTGATGAGGATTTTTCAAGCAAAAAGGGGTAGTGGAGAAGAAAATTAACTGAAAATGTATATCATCACATTTTTTCTCAAAAAGACGAAAAATTTTCACTTCAATGAAAAACACCGTCATTTTAGTGGTGAGAGTATTTTCAAATAGAAGTTGTGCCGTTTGGTTTCTTAACAAAATTGGGCTTATAGTTGGACAAGGGAAAGAGCTCAAATTCAATCAAACATTTCGAGCAGATTTTCATTTTCTCGAATAAATTTGAAATTTCCAAAACGTAAACTATGTAAATTAAAAAAGGCAGCTTAATTCCATCATTAATCCACGATAATTGATTTTTTATTTTTATATATTTTTTGGAAAATGGAAAATAATTAATAAACTGTTTATGTCGTGTCATGGGCCAAAACTCAAGAGCAAAGTTCCATAAGCTAAATGGGCAAAAGCCCAATTTCATTTTTCATTTAGATCCAAATCCTATCAAAATTAGTTATTTCATTTCTTATGTAAAAATCTTTATAGCTTAGATTCCGCACCAAAATGACAAAAAATTTCATTTTTTCTGCGTTTAAGTTGGAAGAACATTCTATGTAAAGATGCAATAAGGAAAATATCAATTAATGAGAAATATTCTCAGAAGATGACAGTAAGAAAACGACGGTTGGCAATTGAATAATTTAGGGCGCATTCGAAGTTGATTAGATTTATGGGTTTTCATTTAAAAAAAAAAAAAAAGCAGAAATGTGTTTGGCTTCTACTTTTAATTTATTTAAAAGAAACACTTTCTTAAGAAACTAAAATCAAGAAATCATCATAATATCATTATTTTTTTTATTTTTGATTATTGCTATCCAATTTTGTATATGATTTCTTTCTTAAAATGCAAAATATCATTTCTATTTGGAATTAATAATTTTTTATTTATTTTAATATTAATTTAATAATATTTTTATTTTTATCTCATTTATTTTTATTTTATATTATTTATATTACTTTAAACATTTTCATTAAATATTAATATTAATATTAAATTATTTTATTTTATTTTATTAAAATTTCATTACTTATTAATTTAATTAACTTACCACTCAACTATCTTTTTCTTACTCAGCTCACACTGATAATCCTACCAATCATCCAACTATCTCTGCCTCCACTCAAAATAATTATTTGGTTTTTGATCTAGAATAGTTTTGGAATATTAAATAATTCAAACCAGTTGTCAACAATTTGTTATATAATCATTTAAGTATATCCATAAAACAATGCCATAAGATAATTTTCGAAACATTCTTTCAATTATTGAGATTTAACAATAACTAAAACTAATTTGACCACTATACTTGTAAAACATATCTTGGTTTGACTAGGAACATATTAATGGGGCAAACTACACTTATGGCTTAGTAACTTTGATTCTTGTAATATTTTTGCCTTTATATTTTAATTTGTAACGAAAAACTACATAAAATTAGCATAAATGTAATGTTGATATATTATTAACATGTTACAAAGCAATATTGTTACATGAATTTGATATGACAATTTTTTTTCTGTCAATTATTTTTTAATTCTCTCTTAAATTAAGTCAATTAACCAATATTAAAAAGTAAATAAAATTTTATTTTTTCTTAATAAATAAAAAATCTTTTCACATTTTATATCAAATTAGAGAGTTGAAAAAATATTTTTTATTTTAAATAACCTGGAAAATATATATTATTAATGAAGTTAATTTATAAAAATATTCTCCTTATTTTATTTTTTTGTTTATTCGATTTTTCTTATTACTAGTTTTTTTTTCTTTTGGTAAACTATATTGAACTGTATAACTTGGTTTTTTTTTATTAATGGGTGGAAAGAGAAAATAGAGAAAAGAGATAATTTTTAAAAAAATATTGACATATCAATACATGAGAAAAAAATTATTATATCATATTAAGATAACAATTTTATCTATAACTTACTGATAAGATTTTAATGTTACATTTATATTAAGTTCATGTTTTTTACTATTTAAAATTTAATAGTCAAAATATTACCAGCATCAAAATTCAAAAGCCATGGGTGCCTATTAACTATATATACATTCTTTTTTAGTGAAAATTATAATTATTATGATTTTGGAATCAATTTTTAAATATATAAAATAATTTATAAAGTGTTTTTAATTGTTTTTAAGAAACATATATAAAAAAACTAAAAATAGTTTTTAAAAAACTAAAAATCAAAATCATGGAAATTCAATACGCATATGGAGTCGAAATTGTTCTTCTCAACAAAATTGAGAAACGAGCACAACTTGATGATATAAGAAATTCTTATCTCGATAAGAACAAGAAAGAATATATTGCACCTCGATTACTCTCGGTTTAATTTTTAGGAATATAATTATGTATTTTTTTTCATACAAAAGTTAAGTCTAAACTTTTCAAATAAAATAATCAATATTTTTAAATAAATAAAAAATAGAAAAATATTTCTAAATCCTAAACAATGAATCCTAAAACACCATTTCAATTTGCTCATTAATTAGGGAGATAACATATATCTTTGTTGAAAACAAATATATCTTTTAGTTTAAAAAGAAAAGAAAAGAAAAGAAAAGGAAAAAAAAATATATATATATAACAAATGCCTCCAATGAAGTTTTATTTTCAAAGGGTCCCATATGCGACCAAAATTGATTGAAAAATGTAAAGACATGAAGACAATCACATGCGAAGGCAAATGGTAACATGTACATCAATCTTCCCCATAGTTTTTAGTGTGTGTCTACTATCCATCAACTTTTTATAAGAGAGTGACTTTAGCTGCTTTTAGTATTATCCAAATATTGTTCATCCTGAATTATGCTTTCAACTCAATAACCACTACTATACGACATGCGATGTGAGCCCTTCCTATCTTCATTGCATGATGTTACTCATGGCAAATTGACAACTTCTCTTAAATTTCATGACTTTTTTTGTTTCATCATAGCGAACCTAGTTTCTGCCCATTACATTACTCTTTCCACTCCATTTCAAAGTGTCTATTTTAATTTATAAAAATGATTAATCACCGTTAATTTTGAACTCATTATTGCAATTTACCTCACTATTGCTAAAATGAAAAATAAAATAAAATGAAAGAAATATATTTTAATATTTCTTTCATTTTAATATAGAAATTTAAAGTAGAACGGAGACAACATAGAACATTGATTAGTAGTAGTCTACTTACAGTGAATATAATCATTCATACATTCCACGTCAACAGAGATTAAAGATATAATTTTATTTTGAGTTTAATTTTTTAAATTTTTTTCATCTTTGGTTGCATGGTATAATTGCGGTTTTTGAACAGAGCTTCAGCCACCATACTTGCTATTGATGAAGGAACTGAATGAGTTGTTTTCTATATTATTTCATAGTATTTTGGGTACAATATTTATAGGCTGGTACAACAAAGTAATAAAAAGGTTATCTGTCTTGCCCACTAAGTAGGCTTATATTATAATTAAATTAATAAAGAAAATATTAATAGAGTATGTAAGTGTAATTGGAGAAAAAATATAAAAGAAAAAAAAGAATTTTTTCTATGACTGTAAGTTCACGATCGTGAATTGTAACAGAACAAGAGACCATAAAAGGGCTCGTTTTCTCCTTTTCCCATACCCTAATTCGAAGAATCAATAAGAGAGCAAGATTTGATGAGAAATAGTGGTTTTAAGTGGAAAAAGGAAGATAAAAAAGGGATATAGGAGGATTTCGACCAAGGCTTGTGAAAGAGGGACTTTGGTAAACTTAATGCTCTCCCTCCCTCCCTTTTTCTCTTTCATTTTTGTCCTAATGGCCAAGTTCTTCAATAGATGAAAGAAAACCTAGACAATCTAGAGTTTAGATATAAGTTGGGGTTTTGGGTTAAAAAAATTTAACCAATGAACCCATTGGTTAATAAAAGAGGGAACTTGAACTATATATGAGTGAAAGTTGGAATTGGGTTGGAACCATGGGACCTAGGGTTTTAAAAAGGATAATTTATGTTATTATTAAGAAGTAGTGTATTAAATAATTTGATTTTGATGTTAGGGACACCTTAAGACTCAAGAAGCTACCTCCAAGAATGAGGAAGAACTTGAGCTTGAGGAAGAAAAGATTTTGGTAAAGCTTCTTGAAAGGTTAGTATCCAATAGCTATTCTCTCATTTTAAATTGTGTTCTCATAAATATGCATAATAAATATTCTATAGAGGACATTAAAATAGAGAGATAAATAGTTGAGTGGTTTTAAACCATAAATGTATATAAAAGGAGTTTAAATGACATGTGTTATTGTATTTAATGATGTGGATTAGATGTTGATTGTAAACATAATTAGTGCTCCATTGTGATAGATTTGGTTAAGGCATGAAAATAGGTAATTGTGTGATTATGTGTTGATAATGTAATTAGCATTGACCAATTGTAAAACATGGTGTGTGGAAATGTGATTTTTACTTTATTTTTCACGATTTTGTAAACCCAAAATTTACCAAATTCATGACTGTGAATTGGTATCATGGTTGTGAATCCATAATGCACAATGGTAGGTTGAGATCCAGTAATGTTCATGCCCTGGGTCACTATTAGAGTCATAGGTGAAAGTCCACGAAAATGGTTTCACGCCAGTGAATAATGCATTCACGACTGTAAATGTTATTCCAAAATGCATAATTAGGATCAGTAGCCTTCATAGGCAAAGTTAGGACCAGTTTCATAGGTAAACAACTCATGAAGGTCACTTTCACGTCTGTGAACTATAAGTCACAATCATGAAGGCTTTGATAACTAGAATTATAATTGTTGTATTTAAGTAAATCTAATTGAATTCAAGGCACAATAACATATGAACTACCTTTTAAATGTGTGATCAAAATGTGTTACATGTTAATGAGTACTTGATTTGGGATGGAGGTAAGGATGCAATGACTTATATTGCCCAAAATAATAACCAATAAGGGAGGGGGGATTGAATTGGTTGATAATTAAAAATTTTGCTTGAGACAATTCTACCAAAGAATGATTTGTGAGAGAGAAACAGAAATCTGACACACAAAATTTATAGAGGTTCAAGTATTAACAAATCTTAATCCTCTTTTTAATCTCAATTAGATATTTCACTAACACTCAAAGTGTTACAAATAAAAATTTTCCTAGCTCACTCCAACTATGGTGTTTTATTCTCTTGGTTAACACTTAACCCAGAAAAATCTTTGTGTTTTAATGACTAACATAATATCCAAATTCTTGTGTTTTAATGACTCACACAAAAATCCTTAAAAATATTTCACTCACAACCCAACTCACAAAAACTCAATTTTGCGTAATTGATTACAAGAATAAAACACTCACCAACTAAAAAGCTCACTAATTCTTTGCAATTATGGTTTGTACAAGATAAAAAAATTGGTGAAATCAATTAAATGCACAAGACTATACAATATTAGAAGATTGAATGCATATTTTTTCTTATTTTCTTACCTTTGGAAGTCACAAATATGTTGTATTTATACTTTTGCTAACAAATATAGCCATTTGGGATGCATTTAATGCAAAAATACTCGTTTAACAACTTTTTCGTTCACACCTGACAACTTTCTCTTTCCAGGTTCATAGGAATGACTGTTCTTTGTAGCTGTGACTGAAGTGTAAAGTTGGTTGTGAATGGTTTTGTCCATAAATGAAAAGTCTTTTTAAGGGCATGACACATTTCCTCATGGACGTGACTTAGTCAAGCTTCATGGGTGGTCCAATGCTTCACTGCCATGAACATTTGAAAGAATAGTCTTAGTGCTAACTCATTCATGGACATTACTCCATGAGTAATGGGCATGAATTTCTCTTTTCATGGTTGTGGCAATTCTTCACCATGAGTGTGACATTGTTCACTGGCATGAATATCTACTTCATAGGCATGAATCTTTGCTGATTTTTATTCTTTTGAACTTCAACCAATTTCAATCAACTTGCTTCATGGTCTTAGGAATATGTAACATGTCTAACACATTTAGAACACAAAATGTAGTTAAATTTTTTATTGCCCAATTATTTCTGATCATCAAAATGATGAAAATACCCCTCAAGTTTCAACAATCTCCCCCTTTTTGATGGTGACAAATAATTTTGCAATATGTTGCGTAAGGAGAAATAAATTTCTCCCCCTCAAAAGATTCTTAATAAATATGAATTATAAAGAGCACAAGAATACCGCATTTCAAACCATAAGCATATGAGAAATGAAGTTTCAAAAGAAATTCAATTAAGCATTGATCATAACATTTATACCAAGTATATGAAATGTATATGTTAAGTATATTTTATATTGAATGACATTTATGTTAAGTATATTTAAAGTATATGTTAGGTATATGTTGTTAAGCATATTACATTTCTTCTCCCCATTGATCACAATAAAAAAGAGACAACCAAGAGAAGAAAATAAACAATATAAAGCAAATCCCATATTTTATTACATAATCAAAAAATGCAAATATGAGTTTGAGTACAAACAAGATTTCCTATCTAATAAGGATCTTAATGATCCTAAAACAAGATTCTAAAGCATGAAACTAAAGCCAAAGTAAAGATAAATCATGGCTTGAAGTCAGATACTTGCTCTTGAAGATGAGTTATCTCCTCTTCGAGGCTATCAACTCACGATTCCACAAAATCCTTGAGATTCTTTAGCTTCTGATCAATGGATTACTAAACGGAAACCATGCTTGCTTGAAGCATGTCAAAGCAAAGAGTGATAAGTGCCATAAAATATTGAGCCATATCCAATTGAGATGAATATGCTTCACTAATTGCTGGAGCATCTATTATATCTGTCAAAATGCCATAAGGCTTGACTCCAGCTCTCTCTCTATTGTGGCCCTTGAAGACCATCTTTAAATGCTTCCAAATCCTCTCGTTCCTATGCAATCACACCTATAGGGGTGATAAACCTAGTAGGTGTCATCCTGAAAAAGGATTCAATGTCTAGTTAATCTTTGGGGGATGCTAGGATAATGGTGAAGTTATGATCATTAACATCCATAAATCCGAACTCATTTGCAAAAATGAGTAATGTAGCCACCTATAAGAATGTCACCCGATGTTTTTAAACCTCTCGATTGAAGATGGGATGCAAACCATCTTGATAAGGAAACTAGCTCATTTTTTCAAGCCATCTCGAAAAGAAGTGACTTTGACTTCCTAATTGCCTCGTTGTTATCTCTTCGGGCAAAGATTGAGTAAGTCAAAACCTAATGAATGCAGCAGAGGACTAGGTTCTTCAAGTGTATGCTCTTAGTCTTTTTGACATCCCAGCTACAATCACTACCAAAATTGTGCCAATTTGCAGAGGGATTAAAATTTATGAAGGGATTAAAATCTTTTGCCTCACTTTCATTTGTCAAGCCCTTATGTGGTACCTTAAAGATATCTACAAATTCTGAAGCGGTGAGAGATTTCTCTTACTTGCAGAGTTGGAAGGAGACCTTACCAATAGGAGATACTTGCAAGGTACTCAGAAACTCCAGGCTTGTCTCTTTGAAAGTGGGCTTGTAGATGTTTACAAATTCCAACAATCCACATTTTTGAAGCCAAACTCTCATGTCTAATTCAAGGCTAAGACCTTCATGCAACCCTAATCGAATGTCCAAGTAGATAAAATAGGACACTTCTTGAGAGAAGCATACTTCTGATAGAAGTGTCGGGGTAGAACATTGAGTAAATAGTCTGTATAAAGCTTTGGGGCCATGCTCTTTCTCTTCCCTTTAGAGGAACTGGCTCCGGAGGCCATGGTAGTTGTCAAAGTCTTTGAAGAAAATGAAATAGGCTAAAAAAATATACCTAGGGTTTGATTCCCATGTGAAAACTCAAAGCAACCTGAGGAAAATCATATGAAGTTTATGACTGCAGTGTTTAGAGGATGATTTCAACAAGGATTTGTGGTGAAAAGGTGTTTGGGAGGTTGGATTTGGCCAGAAAAGTGAATTAGGATGCGACCATCGCGATTTGGAAAAGAGAGGATCGAAAGAAACAATAATGTTTCAGGCTTTATATTGAACGATTCACTATTAGTAAGAAGGATTCATATGCATGAATAATCGTATTCATAGGAAGAACAAATGGTGACCCATCCCATGATCAAAGGCGTGAACACTTCTACTGTTTGAAGCATGTTAAGTTCATGACCGTGACATAAAATAGTCACGAGCCTGAAAAAGAATATTCACAGGATCAAATCGTGATCCAAGGCATGAGCCAAAAAATAAACTCTTTTGCTGTTTTTGGCTACTATTTTCACGACTGTGAATATTTACTCATGGGTGTGAAGACAAAAAACATGGCAAAAAAAATGATTCAAACAAAAGGATGTGATATATGATTCCTTCCAAAGCAAATTAAGCATGCTTTTTTCATGAAAAATAATTATTTATCACACAATTTGAACATGAAAATCATCAAATATATGAAATATTACTCAAGGTTCACAATTTGAACATCAAAGATACACAAGTGAGCAAAGTGAATGCAATTCTAGTTAAAAATAATTTTAAGATAATATGCTCCCATCAAGCATATCAAGCTCCCTTTTTATAAAACAAAACCTTTCATAATTGACAGGCTTGGTGAAACTGTCGACCAATTGATTGTTTGTGTCAATAAATTCGAACACAATATCACTATGTTGAATCTTGAGGGGTATTTCTGTCATTTTGATGCTAACAAATAAAATAACAATAATGTATTTAACATACTTGTTTTCTAAGTTCATTGAACAGGGTATGAAACATGATAGCAAGAATGGAGAATGGAAGACTAACCTTAAAAAGACAAAAAATGAAGAAATAGCATGTTCACGCCCGTGACCTTATATGTCACGCCCGTGATGAAGCTTAGCGCCAATTATCCAACATTTAAAGTTTATGGACATGAAGAATGATAGCAACCGTGAATGATCATATTAGTCACGACTGTGAAAGAAAGTTACTCCTGTGAGAAGACATGTCTAATTCCTCTAGAGAGCTTCACGAACAGAGTCACTACTTGGACCACGACTAGGAAGGATGTTCATGCCTGTGAATATATAATGTCACGCACGTGATCAAACACTTCAAATCCTTCCAAAATGCTTCACGGCCAAAGTCACCACTCAAGTCAGGGCTTGGAAGAACAGTCACGACCGTGACACTCATACTCACGACCGTGAAAGAGGAAAGAGAAACATGATAGGTGCAAAAATAAGAGTTGGTGCAACGACTATTTCCACATTAAATGCAACCAAACGACTATAATTCTCCATAGAAGTATAAATGCATGTCATTTATGAATCCATAACAAGAGAATAGCTAATACTTCTAATCAAAATCTTGTTGTAAGCCATTTGTGCATTTAATACCTTCAAAACAAACATTTATTCTCTGTAAAAATCTTTTTACTCATTATTCTTTGAGCATTATAGATTTGTAAGTGTTTCTCTTTGTAACCTATTACTCAAGTGAGTTTGGGTATTTTGGGTTAAGAGTAGAAAACTTGTAAGGGTTATTTGTGTGAGCCTTCAAAACACAAGGAATTGGTTTATTATGTGAGCCATTAAAACACAAGGGATTTCTAGGTTAGGTGTGATCCATTGTTAGAAACACCATAGTTGGGAGTGAGCTTGTAAAACTCCATTGTAACACTTAGTGTGTTAGTGAAACTCCCAATTGAGATTGGGGAGAGGAGTAGGGTTTGTTTACACCCAAACCTCTATAAAAATTCCTGTGTGAAATCTTCCTATCCGTACTCAACTTAACTTTTCTTTCCGCATTTAAAAGTTAAAATTTTTAATATCCAATTCAACCCTCCTTCTTGGTTCAATATCTGGGCAACAATTGGTATCAGAGCTAAGCCTAGCATCGAAGCCTAAACAATGCTAGCAAAGATCAAGATATGGGCAATGAAGGATTCCAAAGTCTCAAGCCTTACTTTGATGGAGCAAATTATGCTCATTGAAAGTTTTGGATGGAGACATATCTAGATAGTGAAGGAATTAAAGTCTGGGATAGTGTTCGGAAAGAATGGACACCACCAACTAGAAGAGGAGTTGATGGTGAAGAAGAAATCTTTGTCAAGAGATGATTGGACAAAGCCTCAAAGAAGAGCAAACTTAAAAAAAAGAAGGCAATGACAATTCTCCCAAGCTCATTATCCATTGAAGAATGTGGCAGAATACAACACTGCCCAACTGCTTACAGCATGTGGAAAACATTGGAAAACTATCATGAAGGAACAAAAAAAGTTAAATCCAAGAAGATTCAACTTATTACTTCAGAGTATGAGCTCTTCAAGATGAAATCCAATGAGTCAATTACTGACATGACCAACCGTTTTCTAGCCATCATAAATGGCATGAGAAAACTTGGGAAACTAAGCTTGGAAGATGTTAATAACAAAATCCTGAGAAGTCTTCCTCTCAAAGATTACGGTTCAAGAGTTGCCAGTATAAAAGAGGCAAATGAAGACATGAGCATCATGAATACTGATGTGCTTATTGGCAAACTTCTTACACATGAAATGGCAGTGAAAAGAGATAAAGAGCTTAAAGTAGAGCCAGAAAAAAGAAAGCCTCTAGCACTAAAAGCCTCTACTTCAAAATCTCAAGAGGAAGTTGAAGATGATGAAGAAAAGAGTGATGATGCAAATGAGGACATTGCTATGCTCTCAAGAAGGCTAAAAAGAATTATTGAGAAGAGAATGAGCAACTCTAGAAAATTTAGGCAAAGAAACCTCAAACAGACTTTTAATGATGCACAAAGAAGTAAAGAGGAGGTAAAGTGCTATGAATATGGGAAGAAAGGGCATATTAAATTGGAATGTCCAAGGCTCAAAAAGCACAAAAGCAAATACCAAAGAGACAATTGGGAGAAAGGTCACAAAGCCACATGGGATGACGAAAACTCTTCAAGTGAAAAAGATGACAATGAAAGTGAAGAGGTCAACTTATGCTTCATGGCTATAGAAGATCACGTCTCAGATAAGGTAGGATCACTTCACTCATACTCTTTCAATAATGATAGTAGTGATAATGATAGTAATAATGAAGATGATGATGATGAGCAAAGCCTAATAGAAGTATTGAATCTAGAACTAGAGAAATATAGAAGTAAATTCAATACTTATAAGAATAACATTTCTAATTTGAAAATCAAAATGGATGCTTTAGAAAAGGAGAACTTTAAGCTTAAATCATCTAATGAATCTCTTCAAAAGTCATTAGATGAATACTCTTCAAGACCCTCAACCAAATCCTTGCTTAAAGAAAAAAATACTTTGAAAAATGAAATTGAGGAACTTAGAAACTCCATTTCAAAATTTCACAAGGGAAATGAAAGTTTAAATACTCTCATTGTGTCTCAAAGACCACCCTTAATCATACATGGTTTAGAATTTAATGGTACATCATCATCTTCTCACAAGACTACTTTTGTTAAGTCAAGTGAACCTCACATCTCCACATTTGTTGTAACAGCCCCAAGGGCTAAGTGCATAAAATACACTAAATCTTCTATACATAAGAGGGATGATCAAGGATTGGTAAGCCTAAGAAGGAAACCAAAGGCTAATCATGCCTTTATGTTTACGAAGCATGCATCTAGAAAAGCACTAATTCATCATGATTGTGCATGCCATTGCTCTCAAACTCAGTCTAATATAAATATGACATTCAAAAGCATTGTAAGACCAAAAAGCATTTTTATACCTAAACAATGTAATTATTGTATGAAATTTGGTCACATAAATAAACATTGCTGGATAAGGAAGGCTCATTGGGAACCTTCATGTGCTAACTGCTAAGGACCCAAGCTCATTTGGGTACCTAAAAATCATACTTGAATTGTGATTCTATAGGTATGCCTCAAGTCCACAATAAACAAAAATGCTTGGCTAATAGATAGTGGATGCTCAAGGCATATGACAGGAGACAAATAACTTTTCAATGAAATCAAAAGTATTGATGGAGGTAAAGTTACCTTTGGAAACAATGCTAAGGGTAAGGTAATTGGCATTGGCTCTATTGGTATTGATGGTACTAATTTCATTAAAGATGTCTTGCTTGTTGATGGCTTGAAACATAACTTATTAAGTGTAAGTCAATTATGTGATAAAGGAAACAAAGTAATCTTTACTTCCAACGAATGTCTTGTAACCTCTTTTAATGGCCAAGAGATATTTAAAGGAAAAAGAGATGTCAATACCTACATAATAGACTTACACAAAATATCTAACCATTCCTCTAAGTGTCTTGTGACTTCTAGTGATGAATCTTTGCTGTGGCATAGAAGGCTTGGTCATGCAAGCATGAATTTAATTCAAAGCCTCAACATATGAGAGCTAGTAAAGGGACTGCCAAAAGTCAAATTTGAAAAAGACAAGACATGTGAACCTTGCCAAAGAGGAAAACAACACAAGTCATCCTTCAAATCTAAAAACATTGTAAGTACCTCAAAACCTCTACAACTCCTGCATCTAGATTTATTTGGACCTACTAAAATTGCAAGCTTAGGAGGTAAACACTATGCCTTTGTCATCATAGATGATTACTCTAGATTTACTTGGGTAATTTTCTTAGCTCAAAAAAGTGATGCCTTTGAAACTTTCAGAAACTTTGCTAAAAGAGTTCAAAATGAAAAAGTGTATTGTATTTTATAAATAGAAGTAACCATGGCAAATAATTTGAAAATGAAAACTTTGAAAGCTTTTATCTTGAACATGGCATTTCTCAGACTTTTTCATCTCCTAGAACACCTCAACAAAATGGGATAGTCGAAAGGAAAAATCGAACTTTAATTGAGATGGTTCGAACAATGCTCAATGAGTATGGTTTACCAACTTACTTATGGGCCGAAGCCACAAATACTGCATGTTATATTTCAAATCGAGTTTTCAAAAGACCTCTCTTAAACAAAACTTCATTTGAGCTATGGAATGGAAAAAAACCCTTGATATCATACTTTAGAGTATTTGGATGCAAGTGCTTCATATTGAATACCAAGGACAACCTTGGAAATTTTGCCTCTAAATCTAATGAGGGTATCTTTTTAGGATACTCTACAACTAGCAAAGCATATAGAGTATTTAATAAAAAGTCATTAACTGCTGAAGGATCCATGCATGTTGTTTTTGATGAATCTAGTATGCTTGATCTTGTGAAAGGTAGTGCTCTTGATGATGTTGTAGGTAACATGGAAAGACTTGATCTTGAAAATGAAAGAGAAGAAAATGATCAAGAAAGTTCACATCAAGATGATTCTCTACCTCCAGCTTAAGAGGAAAACAGACAAGAGCTGTCAAAGGAATGAAGATTGACAAAAGATCACCCCAAAGAGCAAATCATTAGTGATCCTATAAGGGGAGTAAGTACAAGATCTCATCTCAAACATTTAGTTTCTGACCTTGCATTTGTTTCTCAAATTGAGCCTAAAAATATTGATGGGGCTCTTAATGATGAAAGTTGGGTGATTGCTATGCAAGAGGAACTCAACCAATTTGAGAGAAGTAAGGTATGGACCTTAGTACCTAGACATAAGGAGCATCAAATCATAGGACACAAATGGGTATTTAGAAATAAACTAGATGAACAAGGTTCAATAACTAGGAATAAGCCTAGGTTGGTTGCAAAATGATATAATCAGGAAGAAGGAATAAATTATGATGAGACATATGCTCCTGTAGCTAGATTAGAAGCCATAAGAATACTTTTAGCATATGCATGCCACATGAATTTCAAACTCTTTCAAATGGATGTAAAAAGTGCATTTTTAAATGGCTTTATAGAAGAAGAAGTTTATGTAGAACAACCACCAGGTTTTGAAAACTATGATTTTCCCAACCATGTATTTAAACTTTCAAAAGCTTTATACGATTTGAAACAAGCCCCAGGAGCTTGGTATGAAAGACTAAGTTCTTTTCTCTTAGAAAATAGTTTTACAAAGGGAAATTTTGACACTACATTATTCATTAAAAAGCATAAGCATGATACTCTAATTGTTCAAATTTATGTTGATGATATCATATTTGGGTTTACTAATGAATTGCTTTGTTAAGAATTTGCTAAGTGTATGACTAAGGAATTGGAAATGAGCATGATGGGTGAGCTAAAATTCTTCCTCGGTCTGCAAATAAAACAAGGCAATGAGGGTATATTCATCAACCAATCCAATTATGCCAAAGACTTACTTAAGAAATTTGGAATGGAAGGATGCATAAATGCTAATACTCTAATGAGCACATCAACAAAATTGGACAAGGATGAAAAGGGTAAGAGCATTAATGAAAAACTCTATAGAGGTATGATCGGATCACTTTTATATCTTACTGTCTCTAGACTCGACATAATGTATAGTGTATGCTTATGTGCTCGCTTTCAATCATGTCCTAAAGAGTCTCATTTAAATGCAGTATAAAGAATTTTAAAATATTTACATGGCTCATTGCATATAGGCTTATGGTATCCTAGAAATTCATCCTTTCACATTATAGGATATTCAGATGCTGATAATGCTGTAAGTATTTTAGATAGAAAAAGTATTTCAGGTACTTGTCACTTTATTAGAGAATGTTTAGTTTCTTGGTTTAGCAAGAAACAATATGTGGCAGCAGGATGTTGTTGTACACAAATCCTTTAGATGAAACAACAACTTAAGGATTATGGTCATAGTATGAATCATATACCTATTAGATGTGACAATACAAGTGTTATAAATCTATCTAAGAATCACACTCTAGAAGTAAGCATATTGACATAAGACATTATTTTATTAGAGATCATATTCAATATGGAGATGTTGTATTGGAATTTATAAGCACAGACAATCAATTGACATATATCTTCACTAAGTCTCTATATGAGGAAAGATTTAATTTCATAAGAAAAGAGCTTGGTATGATTGATGGATTAACTTTATGATTGGCAAAATTGTCGAACCTTGATTGTTAATCTTGTGTCTTTTGTCTCATCTTTTTAGATATGAGGTAGTTAATTTGATAGAAATATATGTTATAGGGGATAGAATCTTCTTAGAATTTCTTTAGTCTTGTTTTTGACTTAATTTTATTTAATGAGGATTTTAGGCAATTCACCCCGTGACATATATTCACGGTCGTGATCATAATCGCCAAAAGCTCCATTAGCTTTCACAACTTGCTTCACGACATACTTCACTGTTGAAGGTAGTGAAAACTATATTTCACGCCCATAACCTTTTTCTATCACCCCGTGAAATCCTCTGTTCACGCCCGTGACGCTTATTCACAAACGTGAACATTTCCACCAAAAACTTACAGAAGCGTTCACACTTTGTGTCACGCTCTGTTTCATGATCACAAGTAGTGAAGATTGTACTTCACGCCCGTGACTCGTTTGTCACCACCGTGATATTTCATCATTCACATCCATTATCTTTAATTGTCATGACCGTGAATAGTTTCACATCCCTCTTCACGGGTAGAGCGTCTCTTCAGCAAACCGTGAACACGACATTTCATGCCCGTGACTTTGTTTTCACGCTCGTGAAGATGTCGGCTATAAAACATTTCTGCCGTTATTTCTCTCATTTCCAACTTTCCAACTTTTCTCATTTATCATCATTGAATACCATTTTAAAGATTCTGGCCCCCTAGCAACTCATTCCATCTATAAATACCTTCAAAAATTTTCTCCATCATTAGAAATCAAAACACCTTAGGTTCTACTCCAAAATTTCCCTCAGATTTTCACTCTTCAAAAATACATTTCTCAATCAAAAATGGAAACCGGCTCCTCCAAAGGTACCAGAAAAAAGTCTCATGCTTCAAGAAGGTACACAAACTACCTTCTAAACATTATTTTGGAGCATTGTCATCCAAGATACTCAGTTCTCAAGAAAAGACCACTCCTTTCCTCTCGATCATTTGAGTGGAAAACTATCAGAACACTTGGACTCGAGACAAGCATGTCGAAACAACTTCAGGATTTTCATCTGAAAGATTTCATTGATATCCATCAATCGACGTTGAGGGAACCAACTCTAGAGTTCCTGAGCACCCTGCAAGTCTCTCCTACTGGCATGGTGAAATTCCACCTTTGCAAGCATCCGAACACCCTCTCTGCCATAGAGTTTGGTGACATGTTCAACCTTCCCTCTGACGGTATCCTGAATGAGAGTAAGGTGGAGTTCTATGCTACTTAGGCATGGACTCACTTCGGGATTGACTGCAATTGGGACGTTAAAAAGATGAAAAGAATCCACCTTCGATCCCCAGTGCATAAGTACTTGCATAGGTTTTTAACCTATAGCATTTTTTCCAGAGGAGACAACAATGGATCGATTCGAAAGTCCAAGCTCTTTCTTCTGCTCGAATAGGCCTAACAGTGGTTTTATCTCGATGGTTTGCAAACCATCTTCTGTCAATTGCCACCAAACCCTCCGAAGACATTCTGATTGGTGGGTACGTGACTCACCTTGCTATCAAATTGGGGTATTTAAAGCTAGAGGAGCACCATTTCAACCTTGTACCAGCACATCATCGAGACCGACTAGACGTTGAGTCCTTTATCAAAATGGAAGCGGCTGTTCGTATAGTTCATGAGAACAACATCTACTACTGCTTCACCACACTGCTGGTGATATTTTTTTGGGAGGACAATGACTCAAATGACTTCAAAGTTGGCCTTCAAGGAATCCAGCAGAGGAAGAGAGTTCGAGTTGAGATGGCACCTCTAGAGGTTGAGCAGGAAATTAGACAATCCTCTGCCTCCACACCAAACTTGGCTCAGTAAGTGGTTGATCTCTTGGCACCACGGTTTGAGTAATTGCAGGCTACGATGGATGAGAGGTTAAAGAACCTCAAGGATTTCATGGAGTCTCGCAGGGAAAGCCTCGAGGCAGAAGTAGCTTGCCTTAGAGATGGGATGTCCGGTTCAAAATCTAGCTAGACTATATGTTAGCTATAATTTTTTTAGCTTGTTTGATGTAGGACTTTCAATTTCTTTTCAAATCTTTGTATTTTTCTTTTTATATTAATATAATTGCTTTTGTTTTCAATTACGATTTATCTTTTTGTTGATGACAAAAGGGGGAGAACCTAGCAATATATTATATTTAAAGTTAAATGCAATACTTATTTTAAATCAAATGAATATGCAAATATGCAAATGAGTTGATATACCTTAAATATACCTTAAGTATACTTTGCATATACCTTGATGCAAGTTACATGAATTAATATGCACTTGATATACCTTAAATATACTTTGCATATACTTAACTTGCCTTAAGTAAAAATTTGGTATACATTGGATATACCTTGCATATTTTGATGCTACACTTCATCATTCTTTACAATTCTTACGCTTCAGTAAATTTTTTATCTTAAGCATCTTTTGAGGGGAGACTTCTCAAAAGCACATATTGCTAGATTATTTGTCACCATCAAAAAGGGGGAAATTGTTGAACCTTTAGGGGTATTTCTGTCATTTTGATGCTAACAAATAAAATAGCAATAATGTATTTAAAATACTTGTTTTCTAAGTTCATTGAACAGGGTATGAAACATGATAGCAAGAATGGAGAATGAAAGACTAACCTTAAAAGGACAAAAAATGAAGAAATAACATGTTCACGCCCGTGACCTTATATGTCACGCTCGTGATGAAGCTTAGCGCCAACTATCCAATATTTAAAGTTCACAGCTATGAAGTATGATAGCAACCGTGAATAATCATATCAGTCACGACCGTGAAAGAAAGTCACACATGTGAAAAGACATGCCTAATTCCTCTAGAGAGCTTCACAGCCATAGTCACTACTTGGACCATGACTAGGAAGGATGTTCACGCCCGTGAATATATAATGTAACGCCCATGATCAAACACTTCAAATCCTTCCAGAATGCTTCACGACCAAAGTCACCACTCAAGTCACGGCTTGGAAGAACAGTCATGATCGTGACACTCATACTCACGACCGTGAAAGAGGAAAGAGAAACATGTCAGGCACGAAAATAAAAGTTGGTGTAAGGGCTATTTCTGCATTAAATGCAACCAAACGACTATAATTCACCATGGAAGTATAAATGCAAGTCATTTATGAATCTAGAACAAGAGAATAACTAATACTTCTAATCAAAATCTTGTTGTAAGCCATTTGTGCATTTAATACCTTCATAACAAACATTTATTCTCTGTAAAAATCTTTTTACTCATTATTCTCTGAGCATTATAGATTTGTAAGTGTTTCTCTTTGTAATCTACTACTCAAGTGAGTTTGGGTATTTTGGGTTAAGAGTAGAACACTTGTAAGGGTTATTTGTGTGAGCCTTAAAAACACAAGGAATTGGTTTATTGTGTGAGCCATTAAAACACAAGGGATTTCTGGGTTAGGTGTTATCCATTGTTAGAAACACCATAGTTGGGAGTGAGCTTGTAAAACTCCATTGTAACACTTAGTGTGTTAGTGAAACTCCCAATTGAGATTGGGGAGAGAAGTAGGGTTTGTTAACACTTGAACTTCTATAAAAATTCCTATGTGAAATCTTCCTATCCTTACTCAACTTAACTTTTCTTTCCGCATTTAAAAGTTAAAATTTTTAATATCCAATTCAACCCCCCTTCATGGTTCAATATCTATGCAACACACTATTTTGGATATGATCTCTTATAAAATGATGCATAATGTCTATGTGTTTGCTCCTAGAATGTTGAATGAGTATTGTTTTATTTGATGGAAATATGATCAATCTCTTGACCATAATCCTTGAGTTATTGTCTCATCCAAAGAACTTGAGTGCAATAACAACCTATTGCTACATATTTTGCTTTAGCAGTGGACAAGACAACCAAAACTTGTTTCTTGCTAAACCAGAAACTAAACATTCACCAATGAAGTGACAAGTTTCGGATGTGGTTTTTCTATCTAGTAGACATTCGACATAATAAGCATCCGAAAAACCAATGATATGAAATTAAGTATTTCTAGGATGCCATAATCCTAAGTGCATTGTGCCTTATATATATATTTTAAAATTATTTTGATAGCATGCAAATGAGATTATTTAGGACATGATTGAAATCTAGTACATAAGCATGCACTATATATTATATCAGGTTTAAAAGCAGTAAGGTATAAAAGAGATTCATTCATACCTCTATAAAGCTTTTCATCTATAGCCTTACCCTTCTCATCTTTGTCCAATTTGGTTGATGTGCTATTAGAGTTTTGGCACTTTTACATCATTCAATTCAAAATTTATTTAATAGCTCTTTGGTGTACTTGGATTGGTTAATGAATATGTCATCCTTGCTTTGCTTGATTTGAAGACCAAGAAAGAATTTAAGCTCTCCCATCATGCTTATTTCAAATTCTTTAGTCATACATTTAGCAAATTCTTGACAAAGCAATTTATTAGTAGATCCAAAGATAATATCATCAACATAAATTTGAACAAGTAATATATCTTGCTTGTTCTTTTTAATGAAAATAGTAGTGTCATATGTACTTTTGAAAAGTTATTTTCTTAAAGAAATGTACTAAGCATTTCATACCAAGCTCTTGGAGCTTGTTTCAAACCATATAAGGCCTTTGAGAGTTTAAATACATGATTTGGAAATGTATGGCTTTCAAAATCAGAAGGTTGTTCTACATAAACTTCCTCCTCTATAAAACCATTTAAGAAGGAACTTTTGACATCCATTTGAAAAAGCTAAAGTTCATATGGCATGTAAAAACTAAAAGAATTCTAATTGCTTCTAATATAGCCACTAGAGCATAGGTCTCATCATAATCTATGCCTTCCTTTTGGTTGTACTCTTTGACAACCAATCTAGGTTTATTTCTAGTTATATGACCTTTCTCATCTAACTTGGTCCTAAAGATCCATTTACTACCAATGATTGGTTATAGTCCTTAGGTCTTGGAACTAATGTCCAAACCTTATTTCTTTCAAATTGGTTGAGTTCTTTTTACATATCAGTCACCTAACTCTCATCACTAAGTGCCTCATCAATATTCTTTGGTTCAATTTGAAAGACAAAAGCAAGATTAGAATCTAAAAACTTGATATTAGATCTAGTACTTAAACCCTTAGTGGGATTACTAATGATTTGCTCAATGAGATAATTCTTATGAATTTCTATTCCTTTTGAAGATCTTGGGTGCCTTACTCTTGAGCTTGAAGTAATAGATTATCTTGATTCTCCTCTTGTTGTTGCTCTTTTTGATCATCATTATCATCTCTCATTGAGGTCTCACAATCCTCTTCATGATCAAGACCAACCTTATCCATTGTACTTATAATATCATCAAGAGCAGTACCTTTGATAAAATCAAGTTTACTAGATTCATCAAAAATAACATGAATAGACTCTTCTATAACTAATGATCTTTTATTAAAGACTCTATAAGATTTACTAGTTGTGGAGTGTCCTAAGAAGATACCTTCATCGGATTTAGAAGTAAAATTTCCAAGGTTATCTTTGGTATTTAATATAAAACACTTGCATCCAAATACTCTAAAATATGAGATATGGGGTTTTCTTCCATTCCATAGCTCAAAAGAGGTTTTATTTAAGATTGACCTTTTAAAAACTCGATTAGAAATATAACATCCGGTATAGTGGCTTTGGCCTAAAAGTGGATTGGTAAACCGTACTCATTGAGCATTGTTCTAGCCATCTCAATTAGAGTTCTATTTTTCCTTTCAACAAACCCATTTTGTTGAGGTATCTAGGAGTTGAAAAATTATGAGTAATACCATATTTTAAACAAAAATTTTCAAAATTCTCGTTTTCAAATTCTTTCCTTATTGTAGAAAAAAATACATTTTTTTTCATTTTGAATTCTTTTGGCAAAGTTTTTAAATGATTCAAAAGCATAACTTTTTTTTTGATTTAAGTACCCAAGTAAATCTAGAGTAATCATCAACAATGATAAAAATATAGTGCTTATCTCCTAAACTAGTAACTCCATTAGGAAAAAAGAATCTAGATACAAAAGTTGTAAAGGTCTAGAGGTACTTATTATATTCTTAAACTTGAATGATGTTTTGTGTTGTTTTCCTATTTGACATGATTCACATATCTTATCCTTTATAAATTTGACTTTCGGTAGTCCATCCACTAGCTCTCCTTTGCTAAGGCTTTGAATTAAATCTATGCCTGCATGACCAAGCCTTCTATGTCATAGTCAAGATTTATCGTTAATTGTTATAAGACACATAGAGGCAAAGTTAGATAGTTTGTGTAAATTTATTATGTAAGCATTGTCATCTGTATGTCCTTTAAACATTTTTTGACCATTTGGGGAGGTCAAAAGACATTCATTTAAGGTAAAGGTGACTTGGTTAATTTTTCACATAATTGAGTTACATTTAATAATAAAATATTTTCAATTAAAGAAGTATTATTTAAACCAATTTGGCCAAATGCTAATTACCTTACCTTTGGCATTGTTTCCAAAGGTTACCTTACCACTGTCAATTCTTTTGATTTGAGTGAAAATGCTTCTATTTCAGGTCATGTGTCTTAAGCATCCACTATCTATTGGCCAAGCATTTTCCTTTGATGTGGACTTAAGGTACAACTACAAAATAACAATTTAGGTTTAATTTTTAAGTACCCAAATGAACTTGTGTCCTTTGGGGTTAGCACTAGAAGATTGCTAATGGGTCTTCCTTATAAAACAATGTTTGTTTATATACCAAAGCTTCATGCAATAGTGGCATTGTTTAGATTTAAATATGTTTTTCCACTTTGCAATTGGTTTAGGCTTTACTACTTTCATAGGTGAAGCATGTGCACAATGACATATATATTCATGTGTTGTGAGTGATTTCCTAAGTGTATGCTTCTTGTATAAGAAAACATGATTGACCTTTTGAGGTTTCTCTCTTGGGCGATGTGACCCTTGGCTACTTTTCTTTTTAGTAGAGAGTTTTGTGTTTGCTTTACCATTAGCCCCTGGGGTTATTACCTCGATGGTAAAGGTTTGTGATGTGCTAGACTTAACAAATATAGTTCTAGGTGAGGTAGATGATGATACTCCATTGAGGCCTAAGTCATGTCTCACCAAAGGAGGTCTTTATGATACAATTAAGGTATCCAAATTCTCTTTCCCTTTGTGAAATTTTGAGATACAGTTTTCCAATTAGAAGTTTATCAATTAGCACATCAGTGGAAATTATACTCATGTCTTCATTAGCTTATTTTATACCTGCAACTCTTGAGCCATAATATCTCATTAGAAGACTCTTCAAAATCTTATTGTTTATGTCTTCCAAACTATGGTGCTTTCTAAGTTTCCTCATACCATTAACAATGGTAAGAAGACAATTGGTCATTTCGGTTATGATTTCATTTGGCTTCATCTTGAAGAGCTCATACTCAGTGAGAAGAAGTTGAACCTTCTTGAACTTCACTTGCTTGGTGCTTTCATGGTAATTCTCCAATATTTTCCAAATGGAATAAGCGGTAAGAAAATATTGAATCCTACCACACTTTTCAAGGGATAAAAAGCTTATTAGGATTGTCATGTCTTTCTTGTTTTTGCCATTTGTTCTCCTTTGAGTTTCAGGCCAATCATCTATTGGGATTATCTCTTCTTCTCCTTTTGGGTTTGTTCCTGTCGGAGGTGTCCACTCTTTTTGAACGGACTCCCAAACATCTAGTCCTTCACTATCAAGATAGACTTCCATCTTGAATTTCCAATTTGCATAGTTAGCTCCATCAAAGAAGGGATTGAGACTATGAAATCCTTCATTGGCCAGTGTTTAATCATCGTTAGCACTTGTTAAGCTTAAATGCTAGACTTTAGCTCTGATACCAATTGTTGCCCAAAACAATAACAAAAAAGGAGGGTTGAATTGGTTAGTAATTAAAAATTTTGCTTGAGGCAATTTTACCAAAGAATGATTTGTAAGAGAGAAAGAGAAATTTGGTACCCCAAATTTATAGAGATTCGAGTATTAATGAACTCTACTCCTCTTCCCAATCTCAATTGGGTATTTCACTAACACTCAAAGTGTTACAAATAGAGTTTTTCCTAGTTCATTCCCAACTATAGTGTTTTACTCTCTTGGCTAACACCTAACCCACAAAAATTATTGTGTTTTAATGGCTAACATAACAACCAAATCCCCATGTTTTAATGGCTCACACAAAAACCATTAAAAATGTTTCACTCACAACCTAACTCACTTAAACTCACTTTTGAGTAATTGATTACAAGAATGAAATACTCACCAACCAAAAAACTCAATAATTTTGAGCAATTATAGTTCTTACAAGATAAAAGATAAGATTGGTGAAATCAATTAAATGCACAAGGCTATACAAGATTAAAAGATTGAATGCACTTTTTTTGTTCTATTTTTTATTACCTTTAGAAGTCATAAATATGTTGTATTTATACTTTCCCTAACAAATATGCTGAAAGCACCGCTGCCATGAACATTTGAAAGAACAGTCTTAGCACTAACTCATTCACGAGCCTTTCTCCATGAGTCACAGGCATGAATTTCTCTTTTTACAATTGTGGCAATTCTTCACCACATGTGTGACATTATTCATTGGCATGAATATCTTCTTTAAAAGCATGAATCTTTGCTAATTTTTGTTCTTTTGAACTTCAACCAATTTCAATCAACTTGCTTTATAGTCTTAGGAATATGTAACTTGTCTAACACATTTAGAATACAAAATGTGGTTAAATTCCTTATTGCCCAATTATTTGTGATCATCAAAATGATGAAAATACCCTTCAATGTTTAACAGCTTCTTATATGATGAAATAAGTGAAAACCAACAATAAGGTAATTGAGCCCATAACATCAACTCTAGGACTTATAATAGGATATTGACATGCTATTAACGGTTAAGACTATCGTAGATAAACATAATCATTATTGATATTTGGCGCCTTAGCCTGCAATAGACAATCTTACTTTAGACGACAATATATATATATATATATATAGACTGTGATAGTCTACCCGTATTCTAGTTACAATGTTACGGGAAAATAAAGTAAATCTTGCAAACTAGATGTTTGTTAGTTAAATCAGCTTGATGATAATGATATGTACGCATATATAAATACCTTATTATTATATATGTCCATTTATGATGCCAGATCATATGAAATTTGTTGGAAATAATATGTTATATATGTTAATGTTAAAATCTTCATTTCCAAACTTTATTTTATTATATGTCATTATATATCACTAAGCAATATATTTAGCGTGTGAGTTCTTATGCCTCACACACAAGTGGAGCGAGAAGTTAGGAGAGCCACATAATACAGAAGCCCATTGAATAGAAAGTCAATAGAAGCCACAAGGTATACGTCACATTGGTTATATTTGTAAAGTCTTCATTCTATTGTCCATGTCTTCATAAAACATAAGGTTTTGTAATTTTTGGCTCTTTTGAGCAAAGATATATATTTTGAAAACTTTCGGGCTAGTTAAAGCCCAAACTTTGTTATTCATTTATTGACTAAAGATCCTTATTTTAGCACGTTATTGGAATTTCCTTTTAAAGTGAAGTCATTATAGCTATGGTGCATCAAAGAAGATTTAAAATAGACATTCATATGATTTACATGTATGAGGCTTGTAACATTTCCCTATATAGTTGAGAAAATTCTTGGCTATGTGAGGAAGTGTTACATTATCTATATACATTTATGTTTTCAAAATATATTTGAGAGATCTGGAAAGTTGGCTATCCCTTAACACCTTTCGTCAAATTGTTAGGCACTTGAAGTAGGCAAAGCTTGTCTTTGAGGAATTGAAAATGTTGAGTGCTTAAGGGTTTAGTGAAGATGTTGCCAAGTTGATTAGCAGTGGAGAAATCTGACTTCAATGAAGCTGAACTTGATTTGCTCACAGACAAGTGATAGTAAAGCTCGATATGATAGGCATGAGCATGAAAAACAAGATTTGTAGTCAAATATATTGCACCAATATTGTCACACGAGAGAACTACCTTCTGTTGACATGGAAACCCAATTTCATGGAGAAAAGATTTTAACCATAATAATTCAATTATGACATTAGCGATGACTTTATACTTACTATGAGCAGAGGAACAAACAATGGAAGTTACTTCTTTGCCATTCAGGAAATTGATGAAATTTCCAAATAAATTACAAATCCATTGGTGGAGTGCTTGTCAACTGGACATCCGCCCCAATCATTGTCACTAAACTAGCGTAATTGCATGTCAAATAACTTGAAAAGAAATAAAGCATATGAGAGTGCCCTTTAAGTATCTAATTAAATGTTTGACTAACTTCCAATGAAGAGTTGTTTGTGAATGCATAAATTGGCAAAGATGATTAACTGCAAATAAGATATATAGTTGAGTCATAGTTATTTATTGAAGCGACCCAACAATTTGTCTATATTCATCACTTGAAGATAAAATTGAGCCCGCGGGCTTAGAAAGAACAGGTGTGGTCACCATTAGGGTAGAACAAGGCTTTGCATCGGTCATGTGGAGGCATTAGAGCATATCAAAATGTACTTTTATTTAAGTCTCGTCAGAGATATGCATTTCAACCCCTATAAAATAGTGAAGAGTGCCCATATCACGAACTAGAAAACTCCTTTTTGTATAATACATATAAATGTAACATCACACCTTATACATTTAAGTATAACCTATCCCTATATCAAATAATCGTACATGGCGCACCAGTAAGATATAAGATCATGTTAATATTGATAGATATTTTTTTTTTCACATCTCATAATATCATTTGATAAATCTATAAGTTAACATCGAGGTTTTCACCGCAACATAATATATCACATATATTAAAATTTAAACTTTACACCTAAGAATTTACGAGTTGCATCCAATTATACATTTTAGAGTCATCCCTGAGTAAATATACATGCATATTCACATAAATCCAAAAGGAAAATGACGTGATTTCATGTTCATATGAAGTGCAAAGAGAAAGAGGGTGAGGCTCGACCGGTAATCTTTGATCCATGACTTCTATATACCAATCAAAATAAGCTATCACCTTTCTTTACCTGAAGAATGATGCAAATTGATGAGTTGTAGCTCAGTGAAAATAATCATCAAACAAGCTCTAAATTACTAGGCAACTCATAGTAACAAATCGCAAATCCAATGCATACTATGTATAGTTAGGAGTAAAATTAAAGCATATGATCACTATTCTTTGCTTATGCTTATGCTTTGCCCATTTTATTTTGTTGTGACCAAATTAAATAAATATTGCCACAGTTTCCATGTGAACGTTTGCCATGTGGAAATTTGCATTTTCTAGCTAGCTTTATCATTTGCACAATTGTTGGGCAATAGGCCTCTTCTTTTGCCTTGCAATGTCGATTAACTAGTGACAATGCCTTTTTAAGTCCTTATGCATATGCATTTGTAACTACACATTCATCAATCATTATTTCCTTATTACTTATACCATACATATACCACATATATACCTCAAATTCCACTCATATACCTTGCATATGCTATACACATAGCATGCATACATCACATATGCCACATATATACCTCAAATATACCATACATATACCGCTTATTTATATACCACATAAATCACAAATTATCCATCATCTTATTATCAAAGTTAAATCAAGGCAATCATATGAATCACAAGTCAATTCATATTTCACGTAGCAAACAATGTCTATGTGCACTAAAGAAATCATTTGATAATTAAACTCACATTTCTCCTTTGATTCTAACTATTAACTTATTATATATCCCCTTCTTGTGGGTCTCCAACATTTTTTGTGAGCCTAATATAAAAATATAATAGATTAATTCATGACTAGAGAAACTTAATATGACTTAAATAAATTAATGAGCATAGTTTATACAAAATAATTAGAGTTTTTCCTATGAGGCAGTGTGACCTTTCGGGACTGATTAGTCTATAACTTTTTTCACACTTTGTCCATTTTATTTGATTCTTATTTCTAATTAAAGTAAACATATAATTATATAACATGTTCAAATTTTAGATCAATTGGACCATTGTACAATATTTGGTGGGATTTCAAATTTTATTTTATTTTTTGCCCTTAGGTAGTTTTAGAGTATCAATTTTGATCATTCATATCTTATATTATGTATGTAATCTTCTAGTGAAACTTTATAAGAACTTATATAGGTTAAAATGAAACATTTTTTGTATTTACAACTTTTATCAGTTATCTCTCTAAAGTCCTCAAATTATAAGAAACATGTTGAACCTTGAGGGGTATTTCTGTCATTTTGATGATAACAAATAAAATAGCAATATTGTACTTAACATACTTGTTTTCTCAGTCTATTGAACAGGGTATGATATATGTTAGCAAGAATGGAGAATGAAAGATTGAACTTCAAAAGCTAAAAATGAAGAAGTAGCATGTTCACGCCCTTGACCCTATGTGTCACGCCCGTGATTATGCCTAGCGCCAACAAACCAACATTTAAAGCTCACGGCCATGAAGGAAGATAGCAACTTTGAATGATCATATCAGTCACACCCGTGAAATAAAGTCACACCAGTGAAAAGACATGGAAAATTCTTCCAGAGAGCTTCACGGCCAGAGTCACCACTTGGACCACGGCTTGGAAGGTTGTCACGCCCGTGAAGATTAAATGTCACGCCCATCAACAAATACTTCAAAACCATCCAGAATGCTTCTCGGCCAAGGTCACTGTTGCCCAGATATTAAGCCAAGAAGAGGGTTGAATTGGAGTTTAAAAAATTAAACTTTAAAGTGCGGAAATAAATGATTAATTTTAGGAGGGATAGAGAGAATTTGACACAAGGATTTTATAGAGGTTCGGGTGTTAACAAACCCTACTCCTCTCCCCAATCACAATTGGGAGTTTCACTAACACACTAAGTATTACAATGGAGTTTTACAAGCTCACTCCCAACTATGGTGTTTCTCACAATGGCTCACACCTAACCCAGAAATCCCTTGTGTTTTAATGGCTCACACAATAACCAATTCCTTGTGTTTTTCAGGCTCACACAAACAACCTTCACTTTGTGTTTTTACAGGCTCACACAACAACCTTTTGATTTGTGTTTTGAGGCTCACACAACTAACCTTTACAAGTGTTCTTCTCTTAACCCAGAAATACCCAAAGCTCACTTGAGTAAAGTTTACAAAGAGAACCACTTACAAATCTTAATTGCTCAATAAAATGAAGAGCAAAAAGATTTTTACAGAGAATAGATTTTGTTCTCAAAATATGAATGTACAAATAGCTTGAAATAAGATTTTTGATTCAAAGTAATTGCTATTATGTTGTTATTCCCTTTATTCTCTTGTTCTTAATGCATAAATGACTTCCATTTATACTCTCATGGCTGAATAACACCGTTGAGGTGCATTAAATACGAAATTAGCCGTTGTACCAACCAAAAAATCGCGCTTGACATTTTTCTCTTTCATTGTTCACGGGCGTGACTATGCTTGTCACGGGAGTGACATTTCTTCCCAAGCCATGACTGAAGTGGTGAACTTGGTCAAGAAGCTCTCTGGAATGTTTTGACATATAGAGTCATGGGCGTGACATACTCATTCATGGGTGCGACAAGCTTCCCAGTTGTGATCCAAGTGGTGACTCTGGTCGTGAAGCTCTCTGGATGAAAATGCATGAATCTTCACGGGGGTGACACCTTTATTCACGGGGTTGACTGAAATGCCCACTTCACAGTTTATTTTTCCTTCATGGCCGTGAACTTCAAAAGTTGATTTTGGTAACGGTTAGCTTCTTTCACGGGAGTGACTCATAGAGTCACGACAGTGAACATGCTACTTCTTGAATTTTGTCTTTCAAGGATTATTCTTCCAATTCTCCATTCTTGCTATTTTAATCCATATTGCTATTTTATTTGTTATCATCAAAATGACTTAGAAGACAAGTATGTTAAATACGATATTGCTATTTTATTTGTTATCATCAAAATGACAGAAATACCCCTCAAGGTTTAACAATCTCCCCCTTTTTTATGGTGACAAATAATCTAGCAATATGTGATTTTGCTATTGGAGGACGGTCCGATGTTCTACTCAGCTATTGGAGGTGTTTCCTCAACCCAAGCTCTCTTCTTCTGCTGGACTCCCTGGAGGCCTGCTTTAAAATCCTCCATGTCATTATCTTCCCAGATGATCTCCCCAGCAGTGTCAGTGAAGCGGTAGAAGATATTGTTCTGGAAAATGATTCTGACCGCCTCTCCCATCTTGATGAAGGACTCGACATCCAAGCGATCTCGAGGATGTCCAGGGATGATGTTGAAGTGATGCGCATCCAGCTTTAGATAATTAAGCTTCACAGCTATGTGGGTGACATATGCCCCAATCAAAATATCTCCAGTAGGCTTGGTGGCAATGGAGAGAAGATGGTTTGCAAACCATCTAGATAGTGCTACTGTGAGTCCTCTGCAAGCCATCTCAAATAGGAAGAGTTCTGATTTCCTGATAGTCCCATTACTTTCTCCCCTAGCAAATATGTTATAGGTCAAGAACCTATGCAAATACTTATGCACTGGGGCCCTGAGATGTGTGCTCTTGGTTTTCTTGACATCACAGCTGCAATCGGTGCCAAAATGTGTCCAGGCTTGAGGGGCAGAAAATTCTACCTCAGTATCATTCAGGATGCCATCAGATGGTAGGCTGAACAATTCCCCAAATTCGATGGCACTGAGGGTGTTGGGATTGTTACAGAGTTGGAATTTCACCACTCCAATAGGTGAAACCTGCAATGTGCTGAGGAATTCCAGTGTTGGCTCCCTCAAGGTCGGCTGGTGAATTTCCACAAAATCTTTGAGATGACAGGCTTGTAGTTGCTCTGTCATAGCCGTCTCAAGCCCAAGACTTTGGACTGTCTACCATTCGAAGGACCTTGATGACAGAAGAGGTCTATTCTTCAAAGTTGCATACCGAGGATGGCAATGCTCCGGAATGCGGTTCATGAGGTAATCTGCGTACCTCTTAGGAGCATGGGACTTCTTTCTCTTTCCCTTGGATGAAGCAGTCTCCATTTTTGAAGAAATTGGTTGGAGATGAAGTTGGAAAAATTTTTGACATAAAATTTATGGAAAACCCTAGAAATGTATGATTTATGATGAAGATTCGAACTTTTTATGGTATTTATAGGAAAAGTTTAAGTCTTTGGGGCCGGAATCTTCAATGTCTCAATGAATGTGAGTAAATGAGAGCAATTTTGGGAGTTGGAGAGTTGAAATGAAAGTTGTAACCGGCTGTTCTTTTATATATTCGATATATTCACGGACGTGAAGTAGGGGTTCACGGGCGTGAATGGTCGTGTTCACGGTTTGTTGAAAGAGTGTTCCACCCGTGAATAAAGGCGTGAATAATGTCACGGGCGTGATATTTGAATATGAAGGGCGTGAATGATCATCTGTCACGGGGGTGAAATAATTGTCACGGGCGGGAAATGTTGAATTTCACCACTTATGCCCGTGAAGCAAGCCGTGACTCAAGGCGTGAAAGCTTCTGTGAATTTTGGGGTGTAATTATTCACGGGAGTGAAAATTCATCACGGGCGTGAAAGTCTATTTTCACGGGTGTGACTCAAGCCGTGAAAAATAAGTTTCACCACTTGAAGCCGTGAACCATGTCGTGAACCAAGTTGTGAACGACACTGCCTCTTTGGGCCATTTAAGTCACGGGCGTGAACATGTGTCATGGGCATGACTCCCCTAAAATTTTCATCAAATAAAATTAAGTCCTAAAACAAGACTAAATCATTTCAACAAAGATTCAAATTCTTAAAACATGAATTTTCATCAAAATTTCTATCTTATAACTTGTGATATGATTTAAGATCAACAATTAAGATTTCATATTTTTGCAATCACAAGGTTCATCCATCAATCATACCAAGTTCTCTTCTAATGAAATTAAATCTTTCCTCATTTAGAGACTTAGTGAAAATATCAGCTAATTGATTTTCTGTGCTTATAAATTCTAATGCAACATCTCCATATTGAACATGATCTCTAATGAAATGGTGTCTAATGTCAATATGCTTACTTCTTGAATATTGTATAGGATTCTTTGAAAGATTTATGGCATTTTTATTGTCACATTTAATAGGTATATGATCCATATCATGACCATAGTCCTTAAGTTGTTGTTTCATCCAAAGAATTTGAGTGCAACAACATCCAGCTGCTACATATTCTGATTCAGCAGTTGAGAGAGCAACTGAAACTTGTTTCTTGCTGAACCAAGAAACTAAGCATTCTCCAATGAAGTGACAAGTACCTGAAGTACTTTTCCTATCTAAAAGACTACCACCATAGTTTGCATCTGAATATCCTATAATATAAAAAGATGAATTCCTAGGATACCATAAACCTAGATGCAAAGATCCATGTAAATATTTTAAAATTCTTTTTACTGCATTTAAATGAGATTCTTTTGGACATGATTGAAATCGTGCACACAAGCAAACACTATACATAATATCGGGTCTAGAAGCAGTAAGATATAAAAGTGATCCGATCATACCTCTATAAAGCTTTTCATTAATGCTCTTACCCTTTTCATCTTTGTCCAATTTTGTTGATGTGCTCATAGGAGTCTTGGCATTTTTGCATCCTTCCATACCAAATTTCTTAATTAAATCTTTGGCATATTTGGATTGGTTGATGAATATGCCCTCATTGCTTTGCTTTATTTGTAGACCAAGGAAATACTTAAGTTCTCCCATCATGCTCATTTCAAATTCTTTAGTCATACACTTAGCAAATTCTTGACAAAGTAACTCATTAGTAGAACCAAATATTATATCATCAACATAAATTTGAACAATTAGTATATCATGCTTATGCTTTTTGATGAATAGTGTAGTGTCAACATTTCCCTTTGTAAAGCTATTTTCTAATAAAAAATAACTTAGCCGTTCATACCAAGCTCTTGGTGCCTGTTTTAAACCATACAAAGCTTTTGAAAGTTTAAAAACATGATTTGACAAATCATAGCTTTCAAAACCTGGTGGTTGTTCTACATACACTTCTTCATCTATATAACCATTTAGAAATGCACTTTTCACATCCATTTGAAAAAGTTTGAAATTCATGTGACATGCATATGCTAAAAGTATTCTTATGGCTTCTAATCTAGCTACAGGTGCATATGTTTCATCATAATCTATACCTTCTTCCTGATTATATCCTTTTGCAACTAGTCTAGCCTTATTCCTGGTTATTAACCCTTGCTCATCTAATTTGTTTCTAAATACCCATTTGCTACCTATGATTTGATGATCCTTGGGTCTAGGTACTAGGGTCCATACTTTATTTCTCTCAAATTGGCTGAGTTCTTCTTGCATGGCAATTACCCAACTTTCATCATTAAGAGCCTCATCAATATTTTTAGGCTCAATTTGTGAAATAAAAGCAATGTCAGTGACTAAATGTTTGAAATGATATCTAGTACTTACTCCCCTTGATAGATCACCAATTATTTGCTATTTTGGATGATCTTTTGTCAATCTCCATTCTTTTGGAAGTTCTTGATCATTTTGTTCTTGATTTTGAGGTAAAGTGTCATTTTGCAGTAAATTTTCTTGATCACTTTCTTCTTTCCCATTTCCAATATCAAGTCTTTCCATATTACCTACAACATCATCAAGAACACTACCTTTCACAAGATCAAGTTTACTAGATTCATTAAAAACAACATGCATGGATTCTTCAACCGTTAATGATCTTTTATTAAATACTCTATATGCTTTGCTGGTTGTAGAGTATCCTAAAAAGATACCTTCATCAGACTTAGAGGCAAATTTTCCAAGATTATCCTTGGTGTTCAATATAAAACACTTGTCCTTAGCAAATTTTCCAAAATTGTCCTTAGTGTTCAATATCAAACATTTGCATCCAAATACTCTAAAGTATGATATCAAGGGCTTTCTTCCATTCCATAGCTCAAATGAGGTTTTGTTTAAAAGAGGTCTTTTGAAAACTCAATTTGAAATATAACATGCAGTGTTTGTGGCTTCTGCCCAAAAATAAGTTGGTAATTCATATTCATTAAGCATTGTTCTAGCCATTTCAATTAAAATTCGATTTTTCCTTTCAACTACCCCATTTTGCTGAGGTGTCCTGGGAGATGAGAAATTATGTGAAATGCCAAGTTCAAGACAAAAGCTTTCAAAGTTTCCATTTTCAAATTCTTTCCCATGATCACTTCTTATTTTTGAAATGCAGTACCCTTTTTCATTTTGAACTCTTTTAGCAAAGTTTTTGAAATTTTCAAAAGCATCACTCTTTTGAGCTAAGAAAATTACCCAAGTAAATCTAGAGTAATCATCTACAATGACAAATGCATAATGTTTTCCTCCTAAGCTAGCAATTCTAGTAGGTCCAAATAAGTCTAAATGCAGGAGTTGAAGAGGTTTTGAAGTACTTACTATGTTTTTAGCTTTGAAGGATGACTTGTGTTGCTTCCCTCTTTGGCAAGGATCACATGTCTTGCCTTTTTCATATTTAACTCTTGGCAGTCCTTTTACTAGTTCTCCTTTGCTGAGACTTTGTATTAAGTCCATGTTAGCATGACCAAGTCTTCTATGCCACAACCAAGATTCATCACTAGTAGTCACAAGACACTTAAAGGAACAGTTAGATAGTTCATGTAAGTTTATTATGTATGTATTGATATCTCTATTTCCTTTAAATATTTATTGACCATCGATAGAGATCACAAGACATTCATTTGAAGTAAAGATTACTTTGTTTCCTTTATCACATAATTGACTTACACTCAACAAGTTATGTTTCAAGCCATCAACAAGTAAGACATCTTTAATAAAAGTAGTACCATTTACACCGATAGAACCAATGCCAATTACCTTACCCTTTGCATTGTTTCCAAAGTTAACTTTACCTCCATCAATACTTTTGATTTCATTGAAAAGTTCTTTATCTCCTGTCATATGCCTTGAGCATCCACTGTCTACTAGCCAAACATTTTTGTTTATTGTGAACTTGAGGCATACCTATAAAATCACAATTTAAGTATGAATTTTAGGTACCCAAATCAGTTTGGGTCCTTGGGGGTTAGCACATGAAGGTTCCCAATGAGCCTTCCTTATCCAGTAATGTTTATTTATGTGACCAATTTTCATACAATAATTACATTGTTTTGGTCTAAACTTGCTTTTTGGTTTTACTGTGTATTTGAATGCCATAATTCTATTAGACTGATTTTGAGAACAATGACATGCACAATCATGATCAATTTGCATTTTTCTAGATGCATGCTTCTTATACATAAAGGCATGATTATTCTTTTTCTGTATAGAAGGTTTAACATGCTTATTTCTTGGTGCTGTTCTAACATGTGTGGAGATGTGAGATTCTTTAGACTTTACAAATATAGTTTTGTGAGAAGATGATGATGTGTCCTTAAATCCTAGACCATGTCTAATTAAGGGTGATCTTTGAGACACAATGAGAGTATCTAAGCTTTCCTTACCTTTGTGAAATTTAGAAATGGAATTTCTAAGTTCCTCAACTTCATTTTTCAAAGTATTATTTTCTTTTAACAATGAGCTGTTGAGGGTCTTGATGAGTATTCATCTAATGAATTTTGGAGAGATTCATTAGATGATTTAAGCTTTATGTTTTCCTTTTCTAAACCATCTATCTTTTTTTTAAAAAAATTAGAGATGTTATTTCTATAAGTGTTAAATTTACTTCTATATTTCTCTAATTCTATATTTAATTCTTCTATTAAGCTTTGCTCATCATCATCATCATCACTATCACTATCATTATCACTACTATCATTATTGAAAGAGTATGAGTGTAGTGTTCTTACTTTATCCGAGATGTGATCCTCAATAGCCATGAAGCATAGGTTGACCTCTTCACTTTCATTATTATCTTTTTCACTTGAAGAGCTTTCGTCATCCCATGTGGCTTTGTGACCTTTCTCCCCATTGTCTCTTTGGTATTTGCTCTTATGTTTCTTGAGCCTTGGACATTCTAGTTTGATATGTCCTTTCTTTCCACACTCATAGCACTTTACCTCTTCCTTACTTCTTTATGTATCATTTGGAGTTTGTTTGAGGTTTCTTTGCCTGAATTTTCTGGAGTTGCTCATTTTCTTCTCAATGATTCTTTTTAATCTCCTTGAAAGCATAGCAATGTCCTCATTTTCATCATTACTTATTTCTTCATCATCTTCACTATCTTCTTGAGATTTTGAAGTAGAGGCTTTGAGTGCTAAGGGCTTTCTTTTCTCTGGCTCTACTTCAAGCTCTCTATCTCTCTTCACTGCCATCTCATGTGTGAGAAGTTTTCCAATCAGCACATCAGTATTCATGATGCTCATATCTTCATTTGCTTCTTCTATGCCAGCAACTCTTGAACCATAGTCTTTAAGAGGAAGACTTCTCAGGATTTTATTGTTTACATCTTCCAAACTCAGATGCTTCCCAAGTTTCCTCATTCCCAAGTTTGAGGTTGTTCATGTCAGTGATTGACTCATTGGATTTCATCTTGAAGAGCTCATATTCTGAGGTTAGAAGTTGAATGTTCTTGGATTTGACTTGCTTAGTTCCCTCATGATAGTTCTCCAATGTCTTCCACATGTTGTATGCTGTTGAGCAGTGTTGTATTCTCCCACATTCTTTAATAGATAATGAGCTTGATAGGATTGTCATTGCCTTCTTATTTTTGAAATTTGCTCTTCTTTGAAGCTCTGTCCAATCATCTCTTGATAGGATTTCTTCTTCACCATCAGCTCCTATTCTGGTTGGTGGTGTCCATTCTTTTCGTACACTATCCCAGACTTCAATTCCTTCACTATCCAAGTATGTCTCCATCTGAAACTTCCAATGGGCATAATTTGCTCCATCAAAGTAAGGTTTGAGACTTTGGAATCCTTCACTGGCCATATCTTACTCTTTATTAGCGCTTTTTAGGCTTCGATGCTAGATAAAGCTCTGATACCAATTGTTGCCCAGATATTAAGCCAAGAAGGGGGTTGAATTGGAGTTTAAAAAATTAAACTTTAAAGTGTGAAAATAAATGATTAATTTTAGGAGGGATAGAGAGAATTTGACACAAGGATTTTATAGAGGTTCGGGTGTTAACAAACCCTACTCCTCTCCCCAATCACAATTGGGAGTTTCACTAACACACTAAGTGTTACAATGGAGTTTTACAAGCTCACTCCCAACTATGGTGTTTCTCACAATGAATCACACTTAACCCAGAAATCCCTTGTATTTTAACGGCTCACACAATAACCAATTCCTTGTGTTTTTCAGGCTCACACAAACAACATTCATTTTGTGTTTTTACAGGCTCACACAACAACCTTTTGATTTGTGTTTTGAGGCTCACATAACTAACCCTTAAAAGTGTTCTTCTCTTAACCCAAAAATACCCAAAGCTCACTTGAGTAAAGTTTACAGAGAGAACCACTTAAAAATCTTAATTGCTCAATAAAATGAAGTGCAAAAAGATTTTTACAGAGAATAGATTTTGTTCTCAAAATATGAATGTACAAATAGCTTGAAATAAGATTTTTGATTCAAAGTAATTGTTATTCTGTTGTTATTCCCTTTATTCTCTTGTTCTTAATGCATAAATGACTTCCATTTATACTCTCATGGCTGAATAACGCCGTTGGGGTGCATTAAATACGAAACTAGTCGTTTTATCAACCAAAAAATCGCGCTTGACATTTTTCTCTTTCATTGTTCACGGGTGTGACTATGCTTGTCACAGGAGTGACATTTCTTCCCAAGCCATGACTGAAGTGGTGACCTTGGTCATGAAGCTCTCTGGAATGTTATGACATATAGAGTCACGGTCGTGACATACTCATTCACGGGCGTGACAAGCTTCCCAGCCGTGATCCAAGTGGTGACTCTGGTCGTGAAGCTCTCTGGATGAAAATGCATGAATCTTCACGGGGGTGACACCTTTATTCACGGGGGTGACTGAAATGCCCACTTCATGGTTTGTTTTTCCTTCATGGCTGTGAACTTCAAAAGTTGGTTTTGGTAATGGTTAGCTTCTTTCACAGGAGTGACTCATAGAGTCACGGCAGTGAACATGATACTTCTTGAATTTTGTCTTTCAAGGATTATTCTTCCAATTCTCCCTTCTTGCTATTTTAATCCATGTCCTGTATAATAGACTTAGAAGACAAGTATGTTAAATACAATATTGCTATTTTATTTGTTATCATCAAAATGACAGAAATACCCCTTAAGGTTTACCAGTCACTCTTTAAGTCATGGCTTGGAAGAACAGTCACGACTATGACACACATAGTCACACCCGTGAAACATGAAAGAGAAACATGTCAGGCGCGATTATTAGGGTTGGTGCAACAACTATTTCCGCATTAAATGTATTCAAACGGCTAGAATTCATCATGGAAGTATAAATGCAATTCATTTATGAATCCAGAACAAGAGAATAGCTAACATTTTGAATCAAAATCTTGTTGTAAGCCATTTGTGCATTTAATAATTTCAAAACAAATATTTATTCTCTGTGAAAATCTTTTTGCTCATTATTTTTCTGAGCATTAAAGATTTGTAAGTGCTTCTCTCTATAATTATCTACTCAAGTGAATTATTGGGTATCTTGGGATTAAGAGTAGAACACTTGTAAGGGTTAGTTATGTGAGCCTTTAAAACACAAGGTAAGGGTTATTTGTGTGAGCCTTCAAAAACACAAGAAATTGGTTATTTGTGTGAGCCATTAAAACACAAGGGATTTTTTGGGTTAGGTGTGATCCATTGTTAGAAACACCATAGTTGAGAGTGAGCTTGTAAAACTCCATTGTAACACTTAGTGTGTTAGTGAAACTCCCAATTGCGATTGGAAAGAGGAGTAGGGTTTGTTAACACCCGAACCTCTATAAAAATCCTTGTGTCAAATTTCTCTATCCCTACTAAACTTAATTTTTATTTCTGCATCTAAAAGTTAAAATTATTAATATCCAATTCAACCCCCATTCTTGGCTCAATATCTGGGCAACAAAACATTTTAATGGTCCATAACAGAATTGGCTTCCAGACCAATACAACTTGTGAAGGCCATATCTCACACTATAAATAAAATATTAAGATATTCTACAAAACTTTAGCTAAGACATAACATTATAATTTTAATGTTTTGATAAATTACATATTCTATTTATAAAAAGCTCAAAATGACCAATAAATTTGTTGGACCTGCCAAGGGCACTAAGCCACTATGAAACAGTCATGATTTTTTTCATCATAACTCAACATCCAAAAAATATATAAATCTGAACTTTGTTATACAACTAGATAACACATATATATACAACTGTTATGTTTAAAGATGTTTCAAATAAGGGCTCTATCATATTCAAAACAAGTGAATACTATGGAGTATTCAATTAAGATTCGAACTGGAACCAGTTCCAATCAAGAGAGGATCTATCTTCATATACACCAAATATTGCAAAAATATTTATATATCCATAAACATAAGACATAAATGTATAACTTTTATGTTTGGAACTTCTTTAAATTATGTCTCTATAATTATCAAAATCGTGTCACAACTTTCTGCCATTCAACAACTCTAAACAATACTTATTAAGGTTAAAACAATTAAAGATAATCACTCACCACTAATCACCTTTGCCAAACTTGTTGTTGTAATTTTTTTGGAGTGAAATACAAAAGAAAAAAATGGTTGTTGTAAAAAAAGAGAAGAGTGCATGAAGATGAGGCAAAAGATGAGTTTCAAGATTGAAACAAAGTAAGATGATGTAGAATTTTGAGAAGGCTGAAGGATAACTTCACCGATTCCCCATTTTTTTGTCCTTTTCCCCTCCTGTTTTATTTTTTCTTCTTTTATTTTCCTATTTTCTTTTATTTATTTATTTATAATAATAATAATAATAATAATAATAATAATAATAATAATAATAATAATAATAATAATATTCCATTAATCAACATAAAATATAATTTAATCATTTGGTTCATTTTAAAACTATGACATATTTCTATTATTTTAGTCTAGTCATTTTATTAAATTAAATTTCAATTTTATGTCGTCCTCAACCATATTATAAAATGGACACGTGCAACTTGAAAACTGCAAAATCCCAGATACGTGTGACTAGACTAAAATTCCTATGAAAATACATATGAAATGCACGATTTTGAATGAAATATATGCAAGATGTATATGTCCAAATGAAATGTGTGTAGAATTGCATATGGGTGTGGATATTGTCTTTTCATATTTTCTTTTGTTTCTCATGTTACTTCTTCTTATGAATGGTTTCTCCATAATACCTTAACTAAAGGTATTTCTCGATTTCTCAGTTGTTTAGTCTTGTATCTGATGATTTCCATTGGTTCCTCGATATAACTCATGTCATTTTCAATTTCAATGGCTTGATCTTTAAGTACATATGTACGAAATGACATATACCTTCTAAGCATGCTCACATGAAACACATTATGAATCTGAGCCATCTTTGTGGTAAAGCCAACCTGTATGCCAATGGACCAACCTTCTTAAGAATTTCATAAGACCCTATCTACCTTGGGCTCAATTTACCTTTCTTGCCAAGTCAGATTACTCATTTCTATAGAGATACTCATGGAAATACCTTTTCACCAAACTCGTATTCCATTTCCCTTCTATGCTGATCATCATAATTTTTTTTTGTCTATCTTATGCTGCCTTTAGCTTGTTTTTGACAACTTTGATTTTATCCACTGTATCTTGTACTGTCTATAGTCCTTTTAATGCACATGCTCCTTTTTTCATCCCAAATGATAGGGCTTCTACACTTTCTGCCATATAATGCCTTATATGATGTCATCTGGATTCTGCTATGATATTGGTTGTTATGATAAAAAGGTTATGCATGATAAAAAGGTTAAACCTTAAAATTTGTAAAGTTTTAGATATAGAAGAAACCACACATAGAATGAACTAAAATGGACCAAATGGCAATTAGACCTTCATTTAAAGGTTTAAACTACGATATTTTTTTTATAAATTACATAACATTTTTTTAATGAATTATTTGCAGCAAATAACAATTACATAGTTGAAAAGCATCTAGTTACATAAAAGTTTTATTTTTTATTAATTACTCACAACAATTTAGCTAAAATCAAATAATAAAAAATATTAAAAAAATGCTTATCAACACACCATGCCCAATAATTGCAATCCATTGACGAGGTGGTCTATTATGAAAGGTATGAAGTTAGTTATTCAAATTCTTTTAATATTTTATTAAATTGATTGAGTTGGTAATTATATTCAAATATTTAAGAAGATAATATATCCTAAAACTCCCGACAAATTGCTACTCATTTTCTCCAATCATACCTCATCTTACCATAATCACCCTATTTGTTTTCATCTTTAAATTAGTACAACATCAACATAGTAGCTATCGGAATTGAAAGGGAAGTACCTCATTTAAATTTATATGAAATGGCTTAAAAAAATCGTCAAATATTTTTTGGAGAAAGTCCCTTCATCACCTTATCAACTTCCTGAAAATATTTCAAGCGGTAGATCATGCATCAAATAAATTAATAATGATTTCATTAATAAATTGGATGGTAAATATTTTGACACCTAAAATAGTAGATTTAGGGGGGAAAGAATAAAATGAAAGCTGAAAAAAATAAAATAAAAAATCGATGATTAAAATGAGCACCAAGACAGTCCAGATCCAAATGAGTGTGTAATGTACTTAATGCTGACAACACTAGAGAGACATAATAATTATATGCTAACACATACATCAAATAGACTTCAATAACTCCATAATCTATGACAAGATAATATGATTATGAAATATGATCAAGTACCAATCCAATTTTCCTTGACTTCTCCAATAGTTCCTTGGTAATCATATCAGTATGTGCATATTGTCCCTTAGTCCTTTCTTTGCAAGTTCTCCAGTCTCTTCAACATATTACCGCCAATAATATCATTCATTATTTTAGTAAACAAGGAGCTAGTATAATGCAAGAGGTGACATTCACAAGATGAATAGGATGTTATTACCTAGTCCATTTATAGATTCAATTTCTTTTTTCAATATCTAAAGGAGTTGATAATTCATCAGGAAATAATAACTAAAATGAAACATAGTATATGAATTTCTAAGCAAGTCGTTCTAGCATAATCTAAAATCAATTAATTGTAAATTATCTTCACTAGTGCATTACTAGAGTTCTTTAGACAACATAAAAGAGAGGATAATGACAAGTCACTTATTAAAAGCATATAATATTTAACCAACATGATCTTTGCTTAAGAAGCAAAACATACCCTTGTCAATTCTCAACTAAATAGCTCAAATACTGCAAGTGGCATATTGGATTGTGGAATAAACTAAAAGGAATATGATTTGTTATATATGGTTTTTACATATGGTATATGGAAACATATATGGATGCATGTTATATCTTTTTGACCGTGGTATAATTATGCATGATCATAGATAAATGGCGTGAATGTGTTTGACATGATATGATATTATGTAGAATTTTTATGCATATATATACTACTAAGCATTAGGTTGCTTAGCATGAAGGTGTTTTCCCGCATGTATGTTTAAATCCAGTTGACAAGCCGAGAAGTAAAGCCTATTTGGAGACCAGTCAGAGTATATCCATTTTGGATTAGTTTTACATGACATTTTTTGGTTCTTTTTGTATATGTCACGGGATTTGGGTGTAGTCAACTATTTTAAAAGGTTATATATGTCTTTTGGTATTAAAAACATGTATTTTGACATTATGATGTATTTTGTAAAACAGGGTTGGTTTAAGACCAAACCTAGTTTTATTGTATATGAAATTGATATTGGGGATCAACTTTTATAATGCATGATTGAAAGTGAATGTTTGTGTTTAAATAGGCTTTGGATGAAATTGGTTTTAAATATGATAATGGTATCTTAATATGGAAAAAGTTTTATTTTAACAAGATTTTCAATAAACAGTTCCAGTAGCATTCTCCCATATAATTAGAATTTTTTTTGACTATATGAGATAATGTTACATTTATTAGTATTAGAGCTTAAGTTTAGGCATTTCTGAACCTAAGTGGGCTAAGGGCTTATCATGGCATGGGAGGATCATAAGGCCACATACGTCATTATGGGTATGTTTTCTCTCCATGGCTTGTATTTATATGCTTTGATAGACCTAAGATCTACAACTCGTATGTTTGCATAAAACATCTAGCTAGCACAGTATGACAATAATGAATCTTGAATATGAAATTGAAGTCACAAACTCTCTAGGCCATATTGTGGTTGTTAATTAGTTGTACAAAGGTTGTCCGTTGATTGTGCATAAGAAAGAGTTTTCCATGGATTTGATTGAGTTGCCTTTTCATAAGTATGATGCAATCTTAGGCATGGATTGAATTTCTCAACATGAGGCAATAGTGGATTTCCAGTCTAAGAGGTTAATTCTTAAGACTCTAGAATAAAAAGAGATATTAGTAGAAAGTGAGAAGTTTTTATAGCCTGCACAAGTAATATCCATGATAAAAGCACATAAGAAGATCAAGAAAGGGTGTGAGGCCTACGTAGCTCACGTAATTGATATGAGGAGAGGGAGTCCAAATCTTAAGGATTTTTCAATAGTGAATGAATATCCATATATGTTTCCAGATCGCTTATTAAGACTACCTTCAGACAAAAAGATTGAGTTCTCCATAGAGCTCATTCTAGGTATAGCACCGATATCAACTACACCATACAAAATGACACTTATAGAGTTAAATGACTTAAAGGAACAAGTACAAAAGCTATTTGATAAGGGATTTATGAGGCTGAGTATATCTCTATGGGGTGCACCTGTATTGTTTATGAAAAAGAAATATGGGTCAATGAGGTTGTGCACTGACTATAGGCAGGTAAATAAAGTGACCATCAAGAACAATTATCCATTACCATGGATTGATAATCTGATTGATTAGTTAATGAGTGCAGGAGTTTTTTCCAAGATTGACTTAAGGTCATAGTACCACTAGTTAAAGATTAAGGTAGAGGATGTTGCAAAGACAACTTTCAAAACTAAATATGGCTATTATGAGTTTTTGGTTATGCCTTTTAGGTTGACCAATGCCTCAGCTACATTTATGGATTTGATAAATCTGATATTTAGGTTGTATTTTGGTGTATTCTGAGAACAAGAAAAAATATGAATATCATTTAAGGATTGTCTTACTAAACTTCAGGGAATATAAATTGTATACCAAGCTTTCCAAATGTGAGTTTTAGGTAGATAAGGTGGCATTCCATAGACATATAGTATTAACAGATGGGTTTAAATTGGACCCCAATAAGGTTGAGGCAATCTTGGATTAGAATTCTCTCAGGAACTTGATTGATATCAAGAGTTTTTATGGTTTGGTATGTTACTATAGGAGGTTTGTTAAGGGGTTTTTCCATGATAGCTTCTTCGTTAACCAAACTATTGAGGAGATATGTAAAATTTGAATGGTAAGACAAGTGTCATCATAACTTTGACTAGCTTAAGAGTTTATTGATGGAAGCCTCAGTTCTGACACAACCAGTTCTTAACAAGGAGTATGTTATCTATAGTGATGCTTTTAACAATGGAATGAGATGTGTCTTGATGCAAGAAGGGAAAGTTGTTACATATACCTCCAAGCAGTTCAAACTTCACAAAAAGCATTACCCAACTCATAACCTAGAGTTGGAAGTCATTGTATTCGCTTAGAAGATTTGATGTCACTATCTAAATGGGGAAAAATATTTCATCTAGACTGACTATTAGAGTTTGAAGTACCTTTCTATTTAAAAGGATCATTGAACTTGAGATAGAGATAATGGTTGTAATTGATCAAACATTATAATAGTGTGATCAACTATTGTCAAAGCAATGCCAATATTATGGCAGACATATTAAGTATAAAGATCATAACAGAGTTGCACATCCAACCTACCTTGAACCAAGAGATTAGAAATGCACATAGACATGATACTAAATTAGTTGAGTTAGCCGAGTTGATCTCTAAGGTGGAACCTGACTATTTAGTCAACCAAAATGGTGGTTTGTACTGCCAAAGTTGGTTATATATGCCTATCATAGTGAATTTGAGATAGAGATTTCTAATCAAAACACATAAGATGAAGTATGCAATGCACCCAGAAAGCAATAAGATGTATCAGGATTTGAAGTTAAATTATTGGTGGTAAGGAATGAAGAAAGATATCATAGAGTATACAATGAGATGCCTAACATGTCATCAGGTTAAAACAGAACATTAAGTACTATCAAGGTTGCTACAACTTACCACAATTGCAGAATGGAAATGGAAAATGATCATTATGGATTTCTAGATAGGGTTGCTTTTAACACCGATAAAATATGATGCCATATGGGTCATAATGGATAGATTAAAAAAAATTAACTCACTTATTGCTTATCAGAAGAGACTACTCATTAAACAAATTAACAGAGTTGTATGTGAATGAGGTGGTCAGACTTTATGAAGTGTCAGTCTCCATCATTTTAGACAAAGATCTGAGGTTCAAATTACAGTTTTGGGGAAGTCTATAGCTATCTTTAGAAACTAAGTTCAACTTCTGCATATCTTTTCATCTTCAGACGGACCGTTAGTTGGAAAGGGTGATACAGATTTTTAAAGACATGATGAAGAGTTATGTCATAAATTTTGAGGGTAGCTTGGAAAAATATCTATCATTGAAAAAGGTTGCCTACAACAACAATCATCAATATAGTATTTAGATGGCTCCTTATGAGAAACTTTACGGTAGGAAGTGTTGGGCACCATTATCTTAGACTGAGCTCAGTGAAAGAAAGCTAGTGGGGCCAGTGTTAGTGTAAAAGATGGAAGAAAAAATGAAGATCATTCAGGATCATTTAAAGGCAGCTTCAAATAGACAAATACTATATGTAGATCTCAAGAGGAGAGATATTAAGAATGAAGTGGGAGACAAAGTGTTTCTTAAAGTTTTCCTATAGAAGAAGGTCTTCAGATTTGGAAAGAAGGCCAAGTTAAGCCCTAGGTTTATTAGACCTTATGAGATTTTAGAGCAGTTTTGACCAATTGCTTAAAGACTTGCATTGCCCATACAATGTTTTTCATATTTCTATGTTGAGAAGATGCAGATCAAATCCTTCTCACATCATTCTAGCTGAAAACATTGAGGTGAGAATATACTTGTCATATGAGGAAGAACCAATCAATATTTTTGTTCAGTAAGTCAAAAAGTTGAGAAACAAATGAGTATCATTAGTCAAATTTTTATGGAGGAATTATGTTATAGAAAAGAAAACATGGGAGAGCAAGGAAGCAATAGTGGCACAATACCCCCAGTTGTTTTAACACAACACAACAGGTTAATTTCATGGACAAAATTTTTTAAGGGGGAAAGAATTATAATGCCCGTGAATTAGGGCCTATAAGTTATATGGGTTAATGAAGAGAGGGAGTGGATAAAGTAAGGTTTGAAAGGTTAAAAATAAGAATCTGAGAGTTTTCATGCCTATAAAAGTCATGTTAGGATTCAAAAGGATAGAGTTTAAATGAGACAAATTTCATTGTGCATGTATAGTAAGGGAAGAGAAAATTCATGCTCATGAATAGATGAGTTATGGCTATAAAGAGAGATTCACGTTCGCAAACGTTTGCATGTGAACAACCACACTTATCTCTCTCTTTTGCCCTTTATCTCTGCACCCTAATATCCACTGCCCATAAAACCCTCATTGGCATGTTAAAGACTTTTCACCACGTTATCTTCCTTCTTTCACATATAAATCTCTATTGTGGAACTTGAAATCAAATGGTTTTGGAAGAGTTCTTGAGAGGTTGTGATAGTACTCGATTTTTAGGTTTGTTTTAGTTTGTTTTCTATTATAAGAGTATTATGAGAATGTTTTTATGTTCTTAAAAGTTGCTAAAAATAGTGGTGATGCTCACCAAAGGGAGAAACAAGCTTGAGAAACCTAAAGTTAGTTAAGGATTCATTTTTGGATAGAGGCATGTACATATTAGCACATTAATTTGTTTTTCTTGCATTTTGGCATGTGTTATGTGTTGTAAATGCATGACGATGATATAAAAGTATGATAGCAATGAATATGACATGGTTATTGTGAGATTATATGTTAAAATTTCATAGATGTTAACTATGAAAATTAATAAGTTTAAAGTTGGTATTTTGGCATGATTTTAGGATCACCATGGTCGTGACACATGTTCATGCTCGTAAAGTTTCGCAGTTTAAATTGGACAATTTTGTATTTTTAACAGAAAATCACAAAATTTAACTTAAAACCCTAGCCACTAGATTCCCTGAAACCCCATAAATGAATTCTTTGTTTTTCCATATGATTTTGATTGATTAAAGATGAAATCTCCATCATAAATGAGATTAAAAACATATTAGAATTAAGGTTTTCACAATTTAATTGGAATCAAAAATAAGACAGAGGTTGAACACAATTTCTTACCCTAGAATCCAATATGTAATCTTCAATACAAAGGTAAGGGATTATGTTTTCTGTTATTCTTGTTTTTGTCCAATTCAATTTTATGGAGTTTTGAGTTTTAAGGGTTTAAGTTAGAATTTTTGCATATTTTTGGCATAAATATATAGAATGGTAGAAATAGGGTTTAATGCGATATCTAATTTTATGTTAGGAAACAAAATAGAGAGTGGAGAATCCCACCAAAGACAGTAGACGTGAGAGACTGAAGCATAAGGCTCCAATAGTCAAGGTTTGTATATATATATATGCATTTTAATTCAATCATTGGTATGTTTGTGTGTTTAATGATGTAATTATTGTACTAATTCGCATAATTGAATATTCGCAACTTTCTGGAATTGAAGTAACTGACATGTACAATCTATAATGAATAAGATTGTTGCATGAGACTTTATTGTATAATGATATTGATAATTTTGAGTGAATCTAGCTTGAATGAGTTTGGAGATGGATTACATGTTTTAGCTTGTTATTAAATGTTGGAAATATTGGAAAATATTGATAGGAGTAGCTACTGGCTTAAAACAATGCTGGAATATTGACACAGACTATTAGGTCATGACCGTGAAGGTAGGCTTCACATCCGTGATTCTAGTTAGAGGATATGTTCATGTCGTGAAAGTCGACATAAAGCCAGTCATGGGTAGACAACGTGTGAAATAAGGTTTCACAACTATGAATTTACCATTCACACCCGTGAATGTCCTGTATCCAGAATTTGCAATTTGAATTGTATGATGGAACTACATGAGTATGTTATGCACACACACTTGGTATGATTATTTGAGATGCTAAAAAGTATGATAACATGATTATGAACAATGATTATGCACTAGGTTCTTTAAATTACAAAGTATTATATGTTGAACATGTAGGATTATGAAATGAGTATAAATTGTACAAGTAATTAGAATATGATTAAGTATTCCCATTCTCTATTTGAGGACTAGCTTAGGATAGGTTTCATACCATTGATAATATTATTATGTTTAAATCAGGGTGGCTTGAACTCAAGTCAGAATGCTCATCATTATTTAGGGACAAGGTGACTTAATCTCGGGTTAGAGTGCTCTTGTATCCATATGTATGCATATATTATATTTACTCATCAAAGTGGCTTAAGTTCGGGTTAGAGTGCTCATGATTTGAGAAGATCGGTAGTAACGGTGCAAACATATACAATTAGTAAGTAGGGTAGCTTAAGCTCCGGTTAGAACGCTTATATTTCACAATCCGCATCTAGGTAGTCCAGGTCTAGAGTATTGGGCAAAAAGAACATTAAATGGTAATGTTGAATGCATTGAATTACAGTGATGCATGTTACAACAACTTGTAATACAATATATCAAAAATGGTAAGGCAAAACTCAATAAAGTGTAATACAACACACAATGCCATTATAAATCGGTAACATAAAGTAAGTTAGAATTATGAAATTTGAATACAGTTATATCCTAGAAAAAAATGTGGAAACCAGTAATCAGACATATGGAACCAGTTGTTGGGTACTTGTCTTATATGTTATAATTATTATATACAAATGATGATGATGTGATAATACTTATGCAATATATGTCATGATTGTATTATTATCCAATTAAGTCAGCATGAATTAAACATGATATTATGAGATGACATTGTAAGCACATAGGTAAATACTCAAATATGAATGATGTGTTAATGAATGAATGCATGTTAGAATTTTAATGTTTATATGTACAACGAAGCTTTCAATAGTTTAGTATGTGGAATTTTCTGCATGCAGATTTTGAGTTGAAAGATAATTGAGTTGACTTAAAGAAAAGACCAAACTAGTCAGAGTTGACCTATGTTGGGTCTATTTCTTTATTTCATTTATTTCATTCATTTATTATTCATCATGATATAGGATAGAGACAAATATTTAGAACATATTTTAATAAGGACATGTAATTAAGTTTATTTATTATTAATAAGAATGAATTTTGTAATAAAAGCGGGATGTTGCCCAAACCAATTATTGATTTATTATTATTATTATTATTATTATTATTATTATTATTATTATTATTATTATTATTATTATTATTATTATTATTATTATTATTATTATTATTATTATAAAAATACATGTTATACAAATATAGTGATATGAGTTATAAAAAGTTTTAATTTAGAATATGATTATATAGATTCAATCATGTGGCATTTGTCTGGATAATGGAGTTTGCTCTATTGTACAACGGGTGTTACAAATGTTGATAAGTCATATTTATGATATAAAATATGGACTGAAATATTGATAAAAGTAATTGAAATTGGTTAATCTTTAGAGATTTTGAATGTGTTGAACAAATAATCTATTTTGGCAAGTTTCTGTTTTGAAAAATTCAATTTTCATGGTCGTGAATTTTCACACCTTGCTTCACGGCTAGGGAAGTTGTGAATGTATGAGTTCATGCATGTGAACATCTATACTACAATTTTTCATATTCAAACCCGATATTCATGATTTGTTTCACGGTCAGGAAGCCATGAAGCATGTTATCACCCCCCGTGAAGGATATTTCACGGTCGTAAATAATATGTATTTGTGAAAGGTACCTTTATGACCATGAATGAAAATTCAAACCCTTGAAGCACAATGTTTTATTTTTGATTTTGATGATATGTGATGGGTTTATATAACATATGCTACAAGATATATGGACACATGATTAATCACATATGGGTGATGATAATGAGGTAATATACATGTGTTAATGCTATGAGTATGTAATGTGATAATGTCAATTAAAAAGGAAGAAGGAAAATGTTAGAAGTGCCCATTTCTCAAATCTACGACTTGATATAGGATAGATGATATGTCATTGAGAGAATTACATTATCATAGGATATATTGATATTGATATAAGGATGAGGTGGTTTAAGTTCAAGTTATGAGTGCCCTTGATCTTAGATGCTAGCAATGTTCATTTTATTAGTCTAGGTGGCTTAAGCTTGGGTTATGAGTGCTCTTGTTTAACAATCTGCATCTGAATAGTGAAGCTTAGTGTTTTGGGAAGGAACATGAATAACAATATGAATGGATTATGGAATAAACTAAAAAGCTACATGATTTGTTATTTATGGTTTCTACATGTGGCACATGGAAACGTATATGGATGCATGTTATATCTTTTGTAATGATGGTACAATTATACATGATCATAAGTAAATTGTATGAATGTGTTTAACATGACGAGATATTATGTAGAATATTTATTTATATATGTACAACTAAATATTAGGTTGCATAGTGTATGAGTGTTTTCCTATACATGGGTTTGGAGCCGATAGATAGAAGTTGACGGGTCAAAAAGTCTAGTTAGGATAGACCTATTTGAGGTTGGTTTGACATGACAATTTTTTGTTATTTATGTATATATCATAGGATATGGGTGTGGTCAATTATTTTAAAAGTTTGTACATGTCTTCTAGTATTAAGAACATTTATTTTGACATTATGATGTATTTTGTAAAACAGAGCTGGCATAAGCCCAAATGTATTTTTATTATTTATGACCTTGATCTTAGGGATCAAGTTTATGATTAAAGTGAATGTTTACATTTAAATAGGTTCTAGATGAAATTGGTTATAAATATGATAATGGTATCTTAATATGGAAAAAAAATTATTTTTACTAGTTTTTCAATAAACAGTTCCTGTAGCATTCTCCTATATAGTTAGAATTTTTCTGACTATATGAGAGAGTGTCACATATAGGGCATTGAGGAGTTGATATAACCAGTATTATTCATGCCACCAGGCCAGCTTGATTGTTGAATAGGTGATGAGTAATTCGACCAAGCTATATGAGCTTGCAGGTTGGTAGACCGCAACTAGTAGCAGTCTTTGCACCAATCAGCTGGGTGGTGTTTGCAACCACAAATTTCACAAGGGCCTTTGTGATAGGAATTAGGTTAGTGTGGGGATTGGGAAGAGTGGCAAGTTTGGTTATTAGATGATGGTAGAATAAGAAACATTGGCTAAGGGATTTTCTTATGTGCTTTTGAAAAGAATCTCATGAGCTAACAATTGAACTTGTAACTCATGAAAAGAAATTGGTTATGTGCAAATATTCAAGGCAATGATGATGGCATGAAACTTAGAGCCAATATTGCAATAAACATTGGCATTAAATTTAGTTTCAATTATCTAACTGCTGATAATGGAAAGTTCATCTGCAAATGCCTTGGCATGGTATAGATATTGTGACACACTCATGTCATTTCATTTCAGTTCCTGGAGTTCAATATTTAGCTGAAGTTATCGGTTCTAAGATGCAGAACCAAATGCATTTGCTAATGCATTCCATGTTGGGTTTTGAAGAAGGAATCAGATTCATAAACATAACGGAAAAATAAAATTTTCAAAATCCAAAACAAAAAATCATACTTGTACCATTAAAACTAATTTATATAAACATAGAGGTTAGAAATTATACCTTGTAATTTCTTATTTGTTATTCAAATCCTCACTTTGTTGGGTTGTGGCAAACCACAAAAATCCACACTAAGATGTCTCTAATGACAATCCATGTGAAGAATGAAGAAGAAACTATCAAAAAAAATGGTTTGAACAAATTCAAAGTGCTAGCTTTGAAAGTGTTCTTGAGAGAATTTTGTTGTGTCTTATAAATATTTTTTTCCACAAAAATATTTTCATGTCTATTTTCTACCATTTGATATCTTTTCTATTTGAATCAAATTCAAAGAAAAGATGAAAAGTCAAAAATGGAAAAAAGGGAAATGAATGAATAATAATTGGCCATAATTGCATAATTAAGGCCAAATTCACCCTTTGGCCAATGGGAGGGAGGCAGTAGCGCATTGGGCTTGCTGCAGGCTGCTCGTCTGCTAGGCAGGCCAGCAGCCTGCCTAGCCCCCACGGACCCGTGACCCTCCTGAACGATTTTTTCCGTGCGATCTCATCACAATCCATCCCAAAATAATTCTCTCATATTTTGGATCATATCCAAGACCATTTTACTCATTTTCCATATCTTCAATGCGTGTGACCCATTAGGTTCCTGGTTATGTTGGCCACTTAAATTAACAATTAATTTAAGCAAGTCATGAGCGGTATTTAGCAACACATCATGACCCCCAATTGACCGGAAAGCCAGTGGTTTGACTACAAACCTTTCCATGGACAATTTCTGTGCAATTATTCCTTTCACCATTCTATACCTTAGTTGGTTCAGAGTATGAACATGTGTCAACTCCCATTAGACTGACTACATCATGTCTAGTCCAAGTAATGTTAGTTCTTGTCCCCAAGGCTCATTACTCTATTAGATAAGTCATTAAAGACTATCTTTATGAAATTTCCACTCCGGCCAGAGATTCTCGAGTAATGACTACAGAAAGAGGCCATGGGTATATACTCATTCTATCAGGAGTGGTGAATCCTTTGTTGGCTACCCAATTACCTTCATAGAGAAATTCTTGGATAACCAAAATTTGACTAAATGTAAGGTTAAGACATCATTTCCCATTAACAATATGTCATTTACATATAACACAAGAAATATGATTGCACTCCCACTAACCTTCTTGTAGACACAAGGTTCATATGGATTTTGTAAGAAACCAAACTGTTTGATTGTCTCATTAAACCGAATATTCCAACTCCTGGATGCTTGATTTAATCCATAAATGAATATTTGAAGCTTACATACCTTTGTTCCATCTTTGGATATGAAGCCTTCTGGTTGTGTCATGTACACATCCTCAATTAGATTTCCATTAAGGAAAGTTGTCTTCACATCTATTTGTCATATCTCATAATCATAATGAGTAGAAATGGCTAGGAGTACCCTTATGGATTTAAACATAGCTACTGGGCTAAAAGTTTATCATAGTCAATTCCTTGTCTTTGATGATAACCTTTAGCAACAAGTCTAGGTTTATAGGTGATTTACCATCCATGTCATTTTTCTTTTTGAAAACCCACTTACACCCTATAGGCTTTATCCCTTCATGTGGGTCAACCAAAGTCCATACTTGGTTTTCATACATGGAATCCATTTCTGACTTCATGGCTTGAAGCCATTTGTCAGATTCTAAACTATTCAGAACTTCTTCATAGGTTGTAATCATTTTCTATGAGCAATACATCGTTCTGTTCACTAATGAGAAATCCATATCTCTCTGGAATAGTACTCTTGTGCTTCAGAAGGTTGAGCTGTTATATCATCTGTATGAGTAACAAGCTCAGGTTCAGGCAGTTGATCAACATCTATTTGAGCATCTTGAACTTCCTAGAAGGAATTCTCTCTCTAAAAAGATAGCATGTCTTGAAACAAAAACCTTTTGTTCCAAGGGGTGGTAAAATTGATATCCATATGATGCTTTTGGATATCCCACAAACAGACATCGGTCAGACTTAGCTTCTAGCTTATCTGACATTGTCCGCTTCACATATGCAGGACAACCCCAAATTCTCATGTAAGAAAATGTGGGCCTTTTGTTATACCGTATCTCATATAGAGTAAAAACCAACTGAATTCGAAGGAACTCCATTTTATATATAAATGATGGTCTCTAATGCATAACCCCAAAAAGATTTAGGCAGTTTCGCAAAACTCATCATAGACCTTACCATGTCTAACAAGGTTCGGTTTCTTCTTTCAGCCACACTATTGTGTTGTGGCGTGTAAGGTGGAGTCCATTGAGATAAAATCTCATTATCCTTAAGATAATCTAGAAAATTTTGGCTCAAGTATTCACCTCTTCGATCTGATCGAAGTGTTTTAATACTTTGTCCAAGTTGTTTCTCTACTTCATTTTTGAATTCTTTGAACTTTTCAATAACTTCAAATTTGTATCTCATAAGATACACGTACCCATATCGTGAGTAGTCATCAATAAAAGTAATGAAGTATATGAAACCACCTCTGGCATGTGTAGACATTGGACCACATACATCTGAATGTATTAAGTCTAAAAGTCCATTACCACGTTCACCCTTTCCATTAAAGGGTAATTTAGTCATCTTGCCTAATAACCAAGATTCACATGTGTCATATGATTCATAATCAAATGACCCTAAGCTACCACTTTTGTGTAGCTTAGCCATGCATTTCTCACTTATATGACCAAGGCAACAATGCCATAATTAAAATGATTTCAACATATCTTGTTTTCGCCTTTTATTATCATTGATGTTTAAAATTGGATTTGACATATTTAATATGTATATTCCATTGCATAATGTACCACTAGCATAAAGAATTTCATTCAACATAATAGAACAACAATTGTTACTAAAAGCTAAAAGGAAACCATCTTTATTTAGACTTGAAATAGAAATAATATTTTTTGTTAAAGAAGGTACATAATAGCAATTATCCAAATTTAATATAAGCCCACTAGGGAGGGTCAATACATATGTTCCTACAACTAATGCAGCAACCCTTGCTCTATTTCCAACACATAGGTCTGACTCTCCCTTATTGAGCTGTCTACTGTTCCTTAGGCCCTGCATATCAGTGCATATGTGTGAGCCACAGCCGGTATCTAATACCCATATATTATTATTGAAAACAAAATTAATTTCAATGACAAAAATACCTGAAGTAGATGGGGCATCAAATGCCTTCTTCTTCAAGGACTCCAAGTAAGCCTTGCAGTTTCTCTTCTAATGGCCATATTTGCCATAATGGAAGCATGTACCTTTTGGAGCAATCTCCTTAGCCTTATTCTTAGCCATGCTTCCCTTAGGCTTCATGGACTTCTTCTTCATCTTAAGGTTCTTCCTTTTAGAACTTGAAGAGTCCACCAGCATCACAGCCTTACTGTCCTTCTTGATAGATTGCTCAGCTGTTTTGAGCAAGTTAATTAGCTCAAGAATAGTGGTAGAGATTTTGTTCATCTTATAATTAAGCACAAAATATGAATAACTATTAGAAAAACCAGTTAGAATTAAGTCAATACTTAATTCATGATCCATCACAAATCCCAAGGTGGCCAACCTCTCAATATAGCCATTCATCTTCAATGCATATTGCACTGGAGATGTCCCTTCAACCATTTTAGTGTGGAAGAGTAACTTTAAAGTTTTGAACCTTTCAGGATGTGCTTGCTCATCAAAAAGCTCTCTTAGATGGTATACTATGGAATTAACATCCATAGGCTAATGCTGCTTTTGCAACTCAGCTGACATAGTAGCAAGCATAATGCAGCTTGTCATTTCACTATCATTGAGATGCTTTTGATATGCTTTTTGAACATCTTCAGAAGCATTAGCAGCAGGGGGATTAGGAAGTACCTCATCTAAGACATAGCCAATTTTTTTGGATTTGAGAACTATTCTCAGATTCCTTAGCCAATCCAAAAAATTAGGCCTAGTCAACTTATTTGATTCCATTAGTGATCATAAATTCACACTTGTCATGATGATGATTCTAGCAACCTAGATGTAAAATAGAACATGTTAGAATGTACACAAAATGCATGTTTATTAGGTCTTTAATAAATCGCATTATGACTCCCACTATTTTATTGCAAATCCATAGCCCTCACTATGAACCCAAGAGAACTTATATGGAAGTTCTCCTAGTGGGTCGATATCCAACTAGCTAAGAATAACTTTGAGGCAACTCAACAAGCTATCCTTAGTTTGGTTAGTAGGTATCTAATCCATACCAATTTCATTATTCATGCAACTATCAAATCTTGTTCTATCAACTTATTAATGTGTACACATACATTAGGCTATCAACTCTTGATATGTGTACATCTCATGTATACAAACCCAACTTCGCCTCCAATACACATCAACCTTGGCGCAAATCCAACAAGTTAATAATATCGGTTAAGTCTAACCCATTAATTGTGAAATCTAATTTCAATGGATTGAACATATTCTTATAGAGTGAGCTTGAGGCAACTCAACAACCCTAACTCTAGAAGAATTATGGTTCTCCCCATATTAATGAGAGACGTATGACTTAATTGTTTATTTAGGGAGGGATTTCTTTGTTAAGTCTCATCAAGTTATTATTTCATGCTTTGATATATCATACATTCATCACATGGATATATAAAGATAGTTACATTAACTATATGGCATGATTATGGACATACTAATGTCAATCTCTTGAGCCAAAGAGAAATTGACTAGGTCTTACCTAGGTATATGCATGAATTTACAACCCAAAATATAAATCAAATTCCTATTTCTAAGTCTTCTTGTTTTTGGTACCACCTCATTTGTTTCTTGCTCCTTTGTATCTTCATTCTATCCTAATCCTATGTAATCTAATTATAGATTTCAAATTATAGAAAACCTCAATTTACATTTGAGGGGAGCAAGATGAGAAAAGAAATACATAAGAAAGAAAGAAAGGTCGGGACACGCAGACCCTATTTACCATAAAACAAAACAATTTCATGCATGCTCAATCATATTGGGTCTAAGTTCATAATCATCCATCATGTCTTTTCATAAACCCCTAACATGCATTCTCTAATGCACAAAATAAAAATGATAATTTTAGATTTCAATTTGTAAATTGATTTAACGCTTGAACCGAAATTGCCTATTTGTATTTTTTCGGTTAATTTAATTCTGTATGTCATTTTAAAGTGTAATTTAATATTTAATCAAATTAAATTAAATTACATATGTGGCGGCACCGCCTCCCCACCCGAACCGCAACATGTGCCCGGATGAGGAAGCGCTGCTACCTGTCTTTCTTACTTCTTCAATTCGCTATATATATATATATATATATATATATATATATATATATATATATATATATTTTACTCATGTATATATATGGATATAAACAAAAATCATAGTACAATTTATTTACATAAAATAGTAATTTATAACATCAGCGGAATTCTTAACAAACTTTAAAAGCAAGTTTTACAAACTCAAACATTTCTTTAATATAAAAAAAAATCAAATACAAAAGTTTCAAAACTTGTAACCCACTTTCTCAAGGTCTGACTGTTTTACTTGAATGGGATCACCGCTTGCTTTATCTAGCGTCTTCAGCTATCTTTCTATATCTGCGTGGAAATTAAACTTCACGCTAAGCTCTAAGCTTAGTGGTGCATATAAAGAAGGCAATATATTATATCATGCAACAAGCATTAACAATTATCATTTTTGTGCATTAAAATGTTTGCATGCATGACTATCAACATATTCCTATTTCATACAAGTATGAATGTCATGCTCATATAGACAATGTTATTTTCATTCATCTTTAATGGTAATTTATTCTATTAATCTCTTTATCATTGCATATCAATCTCATATCATCATCATTTTCTTATTCTTTCCTTTTCTTATTTTTCTGACATATCCTCATTATCTTGCCCACATCACTCTAAATTTTTGGACTGACTGGATATGGGTTATGGATCAGGAGCGCTCACACAAGCTTATGCCACCCTGTCCACTATCTGGCTCATAAGAGCTTCTCAAATCAATGGCGTTCACACAAGCTTATGCCATATTGATTGAGTATAATTTCATCATAGATGAATAACCGGATCAAGGCCGCTCACACAAGCTTATAACACCTTGTCCTTATTTATATATGCTCATCGGAGCTTTGTCAAGTCAGTGGCGCTCACAAAAGCTTTAACCACACTGACTGAGCATCCCAGACCAATGGCGCTCACACAAGCTTTAGCCACATTGGTTGAGGTATAGTAGGGTACCGTTCGCCCCCTTAATGACATGTCATCTATCCTGATTCTAGTCCACAAGTAGAGTAATGGGCTTCTTTATATTTTTACACCAATCATTATTCTCAAATTTCCACACATCAATATCTCATATTTATCAACATCTCAATTTTCTTGTTTTGCAAACATATAGTCATAATCATATATCTTTTTCGTTCATTTACTAGATTCATCAATATTCTCATGTTTATCTGCATCAAATTTCATATACATTCATTACGACTCATTTTTTTCTACATCAATTCATTTTTCTATATCACAACATATCACATTCTCACATCAATATATATATATATATATATATATATATATATATATATATATATATACATATACATATATCCATATCATTCTTATTTCATTGGATAGACAATATCTTTCACTTACTTACCTGAATTCTTCATTAGATAACCACATTCATAATCACAATACAGAGCATTCACGGCCGTGATTACTAATTTCACGCCCGTGAATTAGTTCACGGCCGTAATCCCAAGTCGTGAACGCTACTGGAATGAATCGCCCAAAAGCATTCACGGTCGTGATTACTCATTCACGCCCGTGAATAAGTTCACTGCCGTGATTCCAACCCGTGAACGCTTCTAGAATGAATAGTACCATTTCCACCCAGAAATTTACAACTGTGACACAATCAGTCACAACCGTGAACCCTCAAGTTCACACCCGTGACTCAATAGTCACACCCGTGACTTTCAGCAGGAAATCTGCATATTCACCTTTCATTCATTCTAACATCATCCAAAACATACCAAATTCTATTTCATGCATTTCTAAGGCTCTTTACTCAACTTATTACTTTTCAATACATTTACATGCCTTGATCATACGAGATTCTCTAACATGCATCCTTAACTCAATGTCACAATTATCTCATTCATCTATGTCTAAACCTATGGTTTCATGCCATAATCATCATCATTCTTGAAATTGCATTTATCTAAAGTCATATTTAGCATGCATTATTTCAAACAAAATAGGTTATTGCCTTAAATTAAGCATAAACTTTAATCTTTCTCCTTCACTCTTTTAGGTAGCTTTCTCTTTTCCTTTGCTCCTTAGAGCTTGTTCCTTGTCATTTGGAACTCCTACAACATCATAGATCATTTTCATCATCATCTAATTTCATTAAGACCCTAAACTCTCTTTCTCTCTTTCAAAACCCTAGTTTCTCTCTCATTCTATATAAGTCTTGGATGAACTCAAAATTCGAACTTCCTTTAGAAAAGATGAAGAAGAAAAAGAAATACTTCTTACCTTACACTTTTCTTCACTTGATCACCACTTTGGAGATTTTCTCTCTCTACCAAACTTGATTTTTCTTCCTCTTTCTTGTTCTTTCCAGCTTCCTTATGAGTTATAGAACATGAAAATCACCTTGTCTTGCTTTTTACCTTATCTTCCCTTCCTTTCTCTCTCTAGAATCAAGGTGAGCTATGGAGAAATGGATGAAGCTGGCGTGACTGGTAAAGAAAGAGAGAAGGATGTAGAAAATGAAGAGAAGAAGAAGAAGAAAGGAAAGCCTCAAATAGGGTACCCAAAAAGTCTTCATGTGGGGCCCACTATTTTACCATTTTCTCCCAATTTCACATTTAATCAATATTGATCTTCTTCTTTTAGTGTCATGGCCGGCCAAACCTATCAAAATGTGCCCAAAATTAATATGTTGATTAACAATTAATCTCATTAGTCCTCCAATTTTTGATAAATTGCAATTTGACCCCAAAACTTATCAAATTTTGCAATTTAGTCCTTTACCGTAAATTAACTTCTTTAAACTTTAATATCACTTAATTAGGCATTCATCATTTAATTTAACCATTTCTTAATCAATTTTGTGTAAAAATCCGAATTTAGACTCCGATCGGTCAAACGCGTCAACTTCACGACACGTGCGACTCGGGGCCTAAATTAGCGGATGTTACAACATATTTTCAGAATTAATTCAAAATTAATTCTCCTTAAAATCAGAATATTATGATATTAAAATTAAACAATTTAATTTTAATATACATACCAATTTCTAGTCATACTAGAATTACAATTGCACAACTTAAATTAAGTTGAAATTAATTTCCAAAAATTTTAAAAATTTATAAAACTTCAAATTATCATTCTAATTATCTTTTGTTCAGTTCAAGTTCATCAAAATATTTTTGGCACAAGCCAAAATTACTAAGACAAACGAACCAACACACTTAGATGCTTAAAATGACTCATTCAACAACTAGAATTTTTTAAAATTTTAAATTCTTGAAAAATAATTTTGGCATGCATCTAACATCAAAATAAAATATTTTAATCACATAAAAAAATATTTCAAGGTGCTGGAAATAAAATAAACACATACAAAAAATAAAACAAAACAGTCTCACTGGGTATTCTAAAACAGTCAGGTTTTTGTGTTTGTTTAAAAATTTATTTAAAATAATTTTTAATTAATTATTGGATACTTATAGAGGCATAAAAATATTCCCAATATGTCTAATTAATTTTTTTATAATCAAATTACAAGAAAAATATAAACAGCCCTATCAATTAAGCCAAACAACAATACATGTTCACTAACAATGCAATTTTGGGAGTTTTTTAATAAATGCGAAATTAATTATTTGAATCACATTAAAATAATTTTTAATCAAAATAATCATCCTTAATCATCCCATGATCAGATTAGAAAAATAAAAATATGTAAAATATATTTTATAAATTAATTTCAATTTTTCAAAACCTATTGATCCAAAATCATCAATAACATGCAATCCCATTGCACTTTCAATTAAAATTAATTTTAATGGACACAAGGGGGCTTTGATACAACTGTTGAGTTTTGAAGAATGAATCAGATTCATAGACACAGTGAAAAAATAAAATTTTTAAAATCCAAAATAAAAGATCATACTTGTGCCATTAAAACTAATTTATATAAATATAGAGGTTAGAAATTATACATTATAATTTCTTATTTGTTATTCAAATTCTCACTTTGTTGGGTTATAGCAAACCACAAAAATCCACACTAGGATGTCTCTAATGATAATCCACGCGAAGAATGAAGAAGAAACTATCAAAAGAAATTATTTGAACAAATTCAAATTGCTAGCTTTGAAAGTATTCTTGAGAGAATTTTGTTGTCTTAATATTTATTTTTTTTTTCCATTTGATGGGTTTTCTATTTGAATCAAATTCAAAGAAAAGATGAAAAGCCAAAAAAGGAGAAAAGGCAAAATGAATGAATAGTAATTGACCATAATTGGTCTAATTAAGGCCAAATTCACCCGTTGGCCAACGGGAGGGAGGCAGTAGCTTGCTGGGCCTGCTGTGGGTTGCCTACCCGCTAGGCAGGCCAGCAACCTGCTTGGTCCGCACGGGCCCGTGATCCTCCTGAATGATTTTTCCCTTGCGATCTCATCGTGATCTATCCCGAAATAATTCTCTCATATTTTGGATCATATCCAAGGCCATTTTACTCATTCTCCATATCTTCAATGTGTGTGAACCATTAGATTTCCGGTTATATTGGCCACTTAAATTAACAATTAATTTAAGCAAGTAATGAGCGGTATCTAGCAACACATCATGACTCCCAATTGATTGGAAAATCAGTGGTTTGACTACGAACCTTTCCATAAACAATTTTTGTGCAATTATTCATTTCACCATTCTATACCCCATTTAGTTCAGAGTATGGACATGTGTCAACTCCCACTAGACTGGTTATGTAATGTCTAGTCCAAGTAATGTTAGTTCTTTTCCCTAAGGCTCATTTCTCTATTAGATATATCTTGGAAGACTATTTTTATGATATTTCCACTCCGGCCAGAGATTCCTGAGTAATGACCATGGCAAAAGGCCATGGGTATACACTCATTCTATTAGGAGTGGTGAATCCTTTGTTGGTTACCCAATTACCTTTGAATACCTCAAGTTATATCCAATCACCACCTTATGAGCAACCTCCCTGAGGCAACAAGGAATAGTTTCAAAATACAGAATCAACATTCAAGATATCCTTGAGTACCTCAAGTTTAAGGATACTTGCACCATTGCTATGATGAGACTATCATTGACATTTGAATTGATTATCCATACGATTGTCTCATAGCTGGTCATCTAATGTACTTAGCTACACTTAGCAAGCATCCACATGTTAACTTTAAACATCTTATGTTTATAGATTATGAGATCTACTACTCGATCCAATCAAGGAGTGTAACATGTGCTAGTATGTCCGAATTAATAATGTGTCGTCTCATTAATCCTATGAGTAGGGATAAATTTGATACTCACATAATTACACATGATAAGAATCTCAATATCATGATCTCATCATGATTTCCTTCATGCTATAATATGTATCAAGGACTTTATTAATTGATTTAAGATCACTTATCAATTCATATATCAAATGAACATCAAATTAATGAAAAAACCTTTTATTAATCAAATAAATTTGTACAATAAGTGCTAAAGGTGATTTCCTTTAGAGCGCTCCTCTAACATTCCACACCTCGAAGGAGGAGGATAGGCCAATGATATATGAAAGTTCCTTATAAAGTGAAAGAAGAATTCAAGAGAGAAGTAATTGATCTTTGTGAAACTAAGTATCATAATTAGGGTTGGGAATGAAATAAATCGGATTATGCTCAAAATGGATGGTCTTAGATGGTGGAGGAAGGGTGCCATCTATAAAAGTAGTGAGTTTTTGTTAATTGAGGAGAGGGAGAAATTGAGTTTTCCATATGAGATATTTTTTCAGAGGTTAATTTGATAGAAAAATAATGGTTGGTGGGACAGGGGACTGTAAGAACAACTAAAGATGTATTTGGGTGGTGAGTTGGGTTGTTGCGAATGAGATAGCCGTGAAAAAAAAAAGTTTGCCAAGTTAAGGCTATGATACCATATTGATACAAGAACTGAATGTGTTGTTTTCTATATTATTTCATAGAACTTTGGGCACAATATTTATAGGTTGGTACAACAAAGTGATAAAAAGATTATATATATACATTTGTATTTTGAAAATATATTTGAGAGATTTGGAACGTTGGTCATCCCTTAACATTTGCTACATGTATTAATTACATATTTAAATAGATTTAATTTTAATTGTTCAAACTCTTAAATAAAATTGTTCAAAATGTAAACTTTAATCTTATGGTTGGATTGAAGGAAAATATGGGGGGAGAGATAATTAGGGTATAAAATAAGGAAGAATTATCATTTTACTCTGTTTGAAAAGAGAAAAAAATAAGGATGAGAGGTAAAATAACTTTTTTTTTCTCCTCACTATTTGGATAGAAAGAAAATATGAGGGGAAGAAAAATAAGGGTGTAAAATAAAGAAGAATTATCACTTTACTCTGTTTGAAAATTATTGTATATTATGGGATAAAGAAGAATCATCATATTTTATATTATCACTTTACTCTTAAGAATTGTCACTATTACAAATAAAATTATATTTTTATCATTGGTCATTATAGTAAGGTATTTATTATTTTATTAAATGATGGAAAAATAGTAAATATTTAATTCTTTCCTCTCAATTATTAATTTACTTCAATCCAAAATATGATAAAAAATAAATTTTCCCTCTCCATGAAAATACTGTCAAACATGATAAAAGATGAAAGAAAATAAGTACGGAAAATAAATATATTTTCCCTCCCCCCATAGGAAAATTGCCAAATATGGGGTAAAGAATCTCAGCAGAAAATCAATAAATAATAGTGAAAGAAAACAGAGAAAAGGTACAACTACTCACTCTAAAGATTTGCTGAAATTTTGCAATTTTATTTTGCTTATTGAAGTTTCTTACTTTTTTTTTTATTGTTGCTGCTAATTTCAAATACTATGTTGTTATGTTAGGTCAATGGAGATATGGTTCTATATTGGACCAGATCCATAACTAATGATTTTCATTGTTTATAAAAAAATTCTTTTATTTTATTCTTTCACGGTTTTGTGTTTTTAAAAATTAATTGGTTCCATATGTCCTTAACATGACTCTTTGTAAACCATTTTCACGTATCCTACTTATGTGAATACATCTTGTGTTTCAAATTGTTGTTGGAAATTTTTGTTTGAATACAATGAAATACAAATAAATGTTAAGTATATGTGAGATATATGTTTAATATATGTGATGTATATGTTTAGCATATATTTAAATTTTAGTTAATACTCATTTTAGGTTGTCTGAATGCCAAGAGTTAGTTCTCTAAATTAGAAAAAAAAACAAAGTTCTTTAAAAAAAATGAGTGAGGAGGAGAAAGAGAGAGAGAAAGTAATCAAGAAGCTAATGAAGAAAGAAATAGTAATGTAAGAGGAAAGATTGAGAATTTGAGAAGACCATATACGGTTTAACTTTTAAGTTTTGATAAGAGTTTGAAAGAGAGAGAGAGAGAGAGAGAGAGAGCTAAAGGTTTATATATTAAAAGAAGATTTGAATATCAGGTTATTTTTCTTTAATAGCGAATGAGTGGATGAAGTCATTGTAATGCAAATCAAGGGTTGTTGATGATGTTTTTAGCTCGAATTCAAAATTTATAATACCCAGTTCCAGTTGCATAAAGAGTGCTCAAAGCATCAAAGATGTTATTAAGAGTGCATGAGCAACAAAAACAATCTAAGGACCACCTTCACCACCACCAATACCAATGACATAAGCAACAAAAACCCATCTTTGTTTCACCTACCCACACTAAACCCAAACTCAAGACAAATTTTGTTTATGCTCCTCCATCACGTTCTCATTCTACCCATAAAAATGAGAAAAACATAAAAATATCTTCTATTTTAAAGAAAGAGAAAAATGTCCAAAAAAAAAGAAGTAAAATATATTTTTCGAAAAAAATAGGGTATGGGGTGTAATTTCCACTATAGATAAAATGCTAGATGAACATTGCCCATGGTTTTTTTATTGTTCTGGATTTTTTTATTATTTTCTTAGGGGTTGAATTTTTCTATTGGTCCACCTCATTTTTGTGTCGTTAATATTGACTAGGTAGAATTTTCCTATTGGTCTATACTATCTTTGTGTCATTGAAATATCAATTTTTTTTCTATATTTATTATTAGTTTAGTTGCGAATTTGTGTTTATTTAGTTTAGTTGCCTGAAAGATATTGTATATTATGGGATCATACTATTTAGTTTAGTTTGGTTGATAATTTTTATTTTTCGCATTCATTGTAGGAAAGATGCATGACATAGTACTCTCTATCTTATAGCTAGTTAAGTTGATGATGTTATACTAGAAATTTTATTAAGAAATTATGTGATGTATATGCATATTATATTAGTCGAGTTTGAATATATTAATTGTTTATTCGCAGTTGAGTTGATTAGGCACCTAACTTCAATTACCAATTGTTTATATCATTTAATATATTTACTTTTTTGATGGATGCATTGACCAAGAGTGGGTAGGAAAACACTAAGTATAGCCCTTAATCATTTTTTAGTATGAATCGGTTGATTTTGAAGTGTTTTATTTGTTGGTAGTCACAAGATTCTAAAATCACATACAATTTGATAAATTTAATTCTTTATAGATTTATTTATATTAATTTGAATTTCATTCAGAGCAACTAAAATGTTTTTTTTCCTTTTATCTTTTTTTTTATATCTAAAAGGATACCTATCTCATGAACAAAATCCCAATTTGTTGCTCATCAAAGTAAAGACGTTTAGAAGGAGAAATTAGTAAGTCAAAATGCATGTTATTGAGTTTTATTTTAGCAAACACTTAAATTTGTGCATTGTTAGTTACTTCTTTGCGAACACTGATCACTAAAAAACAAGTTACTATTGTTGTCTAGATAATCACCAGGAATGGGAAGAGACATTGAATACACGATTTATAGATGTTTAGGTATTAACAAACCATACTCCTCTCACCAATGTCAATTGGGTATTTCCATAATCTTACTTAATGAGATATACCAGAGTTTTACTAGCTCACTCTAAATAAGATATTTCACTCCTGGATGACACTGAACTCAAATTCTTTTGTGTTTTAACTGGCTAACACAAAACTAATTTCTTGTGTTTCCAAATCCAACTCGCTCAAACATAGTCTTGAATAATTGCTTTGATAGAATACAATAATCAAACTCAAAATCACTTAAGTTTTACAAAATTAGAATGAAAATAATATGAAATAATACAAAGAATGCATGCATTAACTCTCAAAGATTATCTCTAAAGGATTTCTCAATATAATAAAGCTCTTGTTGCTTTAATTGATGTTCTTCTTTGAGAAAAATAAGTTATTTATAAATTTCCTTCGAGATCTAGCCGTTAGGGAAATATTAATTCAAAATAGTCGTTCAACTATTTTGGAACGTGCTGTAATGGTCATATTTTCAAGTCTTCATAGGTGTGACATGATCCTTTATGGGCGTGAATTGATTATTTTTCAAAATTCAAAATTTTGCAGCTCGACATTCATGGATGTGAATAATTTCTTCCAAATTGTGAATCAATCCATGAATGATTCTGACCGTTTGAACTTTTTATACTTGACCTTCATGAGAGTGACACACTAGTCATGGGCATGACCAATGTCTTGACCGTTTATTGAGTTGAATTTTTGAATTTTTTAGCACTTCAACTTATTCACAGTCGTGACATTATGCTTTATAGGTGTGAACAACTTCATTTTTGCAAATATCAACTTTAATTGACTTGATTACTTTGGTTTTGATGATACAATTAATATTTGATTTGTTTAATCACTTAAAACACAAAGTTTGGTTAAATGTTTTATTGCTCAATTATTTGTTATCATCAAAATCATGGGACTAACTCTCCAAGTTTAATAAATATGTTGAATTATCATTTTTTAAAATTTTCCTTATGAGTTTTAGTGCATAGCAAGAGACATTGCTCAAAAGTACATGAGTGATGATGGAGAAAACAATGGTATACATATTTGCTTTCGCTCAAATGAGCAACAATAGACGCTACCTTAGGATGAGAAACAATCTTAAAATAACAAAGAGAGGTAAGTTCATAAGGTGCATCCTAGACAGCAAAGATTGCATAAGCTTTATGGATGTTATTCAAGACCACCTTGGATCTAGGATAGAGCTAGAACTTATGCTCAATGATCTTAGGTTTATTGTGTTCAATGCAAGAGTAATTAGTCAGGGCCTAACAATATAAAGTCTGAAGGATATATCAAGCTTTTTTTTTTTATGTTGGTGCTTTTAAGTAGTTGATTCCTCTAAATGCTTTCATGTTAAAGTTTTTAATAGAATGTGCTTTCCTAATGTCAATGCTTTAGCAATTTCTATTAATTTTTTCTAGATATATAATTGTAAATATTTAATATTTTTAAAGGTTATGATGTAAACTTTTGTTCTATATTTAGTTGCATGTGTGTTCAAACCATCACTATATTTTAAACTTTTGTGATATTTACAAAAGTTTGTAAAAAAATGTTGTACTCCCTATTAGGAGTACAACTATTGCATTGATTATGGTTTTGTGTCCTTTTGAAATGAGCATAAAATTGAATATAAACCAATTTTATCCTAACTAGTGTTTAAATTTATAGGTCCATTTACATGTGAAGTCATAAACAATATGTGCATACTAAAGATATATTCAGAGTGCATGAAGAATTGCAAATTGATACTGACACGATTAAGTTTCACAAAAAATATGAATGAATGAATTTAAATGGTTAATTTCTATAATGGGTTGGCTTATGTTTCTCTTAGCCATCCTTGACATTTTGATACTTATAATTTTTCGAATAGAAACTTATTTTATTTCAAATAACACTTATATATATTTTCCACCTCACATTGGGTCTTCATCATTGTTTTAATAAGTCAACATCATATAGGCAATCATCAAGAATCATATATGCTCATGTAAGGGATATGAGTCATCAATAAAAATTTTAAAATCCAGTAATTTGCTAACCAAAAAACTTGATTAGATGGTCTTTACAGTGAGAAATTTAGGCATACTTGGTTTTAAGGATGTATTTCTATTGAACCAAATTTGATTAGCAAAACAAACTTAAAGATAACTCAAAATATCCTATTATTATTATGTCATTGGTTAGGTTGGAATAGAATCATCTAGAGTCGAGGTGATTGTAGCATATTTAGATAAATTTCATATCAGTAGAACACAAGAGAGATGATAGGTATTAAATATAAGATTACAACCTAAGTAGGTGCTAGCTTGATATACTAGATTCTCAATCCTACATAAAAAAAAATGGGAAAGAAATATAAGTTTATAAGCTTATACTGTCATGTCCGCGATCTAGGCTATAACCAAATATGCATATTGTAGTCGTCTGTATTGCAATGTAGAAACATACGGATCAGAGTCAAAGTACATACATATAAGTATGAAAAATTTAATTTAAAAATGATATCATAATGTTTTATATGAATACTAACTTACAACAGACTAAGTCGAAAATACCAAATTTTTGTTTGGTAATGAAAATACGATTTAAGTATATCAAAATGAAGAGAATAATATTTAAGGTCATAGGTGAAGTTATATGAAGTGTTTTGAAGGTTAAGGACTCCAATTTGTTGAAATACAATTCTTGATGCGGATTTACAATTCGATTTTTTGACCGGGAGTTAGACATGTGTGTTCATGATCATAATAGTGTCAATGTGATCGCAATTGCATTTTAAGCTTTTTAAAACTGATAATATAGAAATCGAATGACAGATGAATTTTTACGGCCTGAATTAAAAAAATGATTAAACCATAAAAATGCAATTTTCGCACTGGATGTCATTTTACAAAATCAAATAGATTATTTCGAAGAGAAAATTATTTTATAATTTTTGGTATATTTAATTTGTGCAATTAAGTTTTTTGGAGATAGGATTTTGGATAATTAAATAGAATCATAAATTACTTTGGAGAAAAATTGTGATAGGTGGAAATTTAATTAAGTCAACACTAATCAAGAGATGGTTGGACCACTTATTAATATTAGTACCTAATTAATTTTTCTAATGACCAATAGGGTGTGAGATTAAAAGTTAATTAAAGTTAAATAATTTTTAATTAAACTATATAAGGGAAAAATATCTATTTCTCTAGAATTCTCTACAAGAAAACTATGAGAAAAACTTATTTCTTCTACTTGATATGGCCGACCACCATGAAAAATTTTTGAAGTTCACTTTTCATTTTATTTCATAAGAAATCTATCACTCAAGCTATGGGAGGCAATGATAATTAATTGGGTGGAAAAGAAAATAAATTTGGAAGAAAATCCATAGAGGCTGAAAATTCTAATAAATTGAGAGGTAAGATTTTTTTTTTCATTTTTCCTTTAAATTTCTATGTATTTAAGTTGGGTTTAATGATTATTTGAAGTAGAATTTGGATTTTTATTGTGATTATAATTAATTTGGTGAAGAATATTAGTTAGGGTTTGAAGAAAAATATTGGAAAAAAATCAAATAAAAATAGAAAATAAGTAGAATAAGACTTTGAGGATGCTAAATATAATGAAAATTGATGAAAGTAATTTTTATGAATTTTTGTTGAAATTTTGGAAAAATTTTCTAATTATGGTTTGGAAGATTTATGCCTTAAATAAATGAGAATGAAATTAATTGGAATATTTTGATGTGGAAAATAATTTTTGGAGTGGAATAAATAATTAATAGAAATTTTGGTGAATTTTTAGATTTTGGACTAATTATTAAAAAAATTATTGGAAATTATGGAATATTATTTTGATGAAATTAGTACTAGAAAATAAAAGGGAATTGGTTAAAGTAATTGCAGGAATTTATTTTGAATTGTTTGGAGTACGTATTGAATTAATGAGAATTTTTGAATTAAGATAGATTTTTGGAGAAATTTGGAAATTAGAGAAGAAATGGAAATAAGTTGAGAAACAAATAGTTATGGAGAATAAAAAAATAAGGTAAATTAAATATTATTAAAAAAATAATATTGAAAAATTATTTGTCGCACCAAAATATATGTCAGGTGACCAGAAAAATAAATTATACATTAAATACAGTTAATGTGATTTAATACCAATAGGAATATCGGTAAACACAAGAGTTGGATGTAGTATCCTCTTGCCTAATTAGGATTAATTTGATTAAATGAGCAGGTGTTACAGAAACTGATGTGTGGAAAATCTGTGAAATTTTAAATATTTTATTTTCTTTTGAAAATTGTTTTTCATAAACTCTTCATTTTCATATGAAACTATATTACATCTCTTACATAAAATCATCCATGGAGAAATTTTTTCATCTAAGAGAAAGCATGATATATATATAAGAAATAATATGTTTGGGGCTCAGAAGGTCAGATTGTTTGTAAAAATACATATCTTTTCAAAAGCTACATATATATCTTAAAATGCAAAAACATATATGCTGGTAAACAACCTAAATCCCTATGTTATGTAAAAAACACAAAAATATGATATATAATATCATCGACCTATATCGAGTCTGAGTTATCGTTTCTGATGTTGGGTTGACTTCTCTGGATCAACTTCAAATCTATCTACAAAGCTCCGACCTGCATGGAAAAATTCTCGTACTTTAAGCTATTGAAAGCTTAGTGGTACATATAAGTATAAAAATTTAACATGCAATCATACATAAAATAAATTCATGGCAACATATAAAATATCATGGTATGACAGGGAAATTATAATATTATGTGAAATATCTTATCTTATGGAAACGATTTAACTCACTAAGCATTGAACAATAAGAAATAGAGCATATAATTTCTTTTTCATAGAATACATATTAATTGTGTATTCTTGTATACTTGTGTTTTGAACCTCTTTTTCAATTCATTATATTCTTAAATCACTTTGATATGATTGTCTAACAACTTTCAATACGAACTATTAGGATACAGATTGTGAAAATGAGCGCTCTCTGAGCTTAAGCCACCCTACCACTGTCTATAAACATGTGTGCTAGTTGAGGCATCTCAAGTCAATGGTGGTCCCAGAACTTAAGCCACATTGATAAGTATAAACATACATGCCAATTGAGGCAACTCAAGTCAATGGCGCTCTCAGAGCTTAAGCCATATTAATGAGTATAAAATCATTGTATCATAATCACTAAGGTACCAAACCCCCTTAATGACATGTCACTTATCCTACTTCTAGTCCTAATATCGAGCCTGGACTTTAATTATTCATATTGTCTCATTATACTTCATTATAGCATTTACATCTTATAATATATATATAATTTATTCATGTGGAAACTCATCATGTAATATCTGTGTACTGATATTCATAAAAGCATACTTTAACCATATCATCATATAGGCATGTACAAATTCATTGCATTATAACCATTAAACATACATCATATATCATTTAAAGCATGCTTCATAGGCGTGAACTATATGTTCACGACTGTGAAGTCTTATTCACCGGTAACCCTACCCGTGAACGAAACCGTGAACTTAGTCGTAAAAGCTTATATCCTTTTTGTGCTCATTCTTCACGGACGTGACCTTGTTCATGGGATGAGATTCACGGATAGGAACATCTAGTCACAGGTGTGAATCTGGGTTTTCCTACAATTAACAATATTAAAGACAAACATTTATTATAAGTCACATGCAATGTTCTAAGGATTATCCCATAACAATCTTTTCCTATCAACATTCTCATCACATCATGCATTAAAACATGTTAGAGAATCATTTAAACCCCTTAAAACATATCTCAACATAAATTACTCTATGAACTCATTTGATGCAATTTCATACATTTATGGTTTAACAATTGCTTTTATAACCTCAACAATATTTCCTTTTACCTTTCCATCATCATACTTTGGCATTCCATTTAAAACACAAATAACATACTTATAACAAGGTTCCTTTGAAGTATTTCCATTCATGTCCCATATTCTTCTAGCATTCATTGCATCACTTACTTTCTTATCAACAATTAATTAGCATTTAAGGTATTCAAAGAATTTAACACATACAAAATGCCAAAATTGGAATTTAAATGCATATATGTATATACCTCTAATGAAGCCTCAAAAACCAATCTTTTCTCAAGTTTGCTTATCCATTTTGGTGGATTTCACCACTTCCTCTTTCACCACTTATCACATATAACACATTTATATCAAAATCTATAACCCATATACTTAACCTTTAAAGCCATAAGATAAAACCTTAACCTTAACCCTTATATATAACTTTAATCCCATAAAACCTCTTACAAAAGCATATCATAACCTTAATCAAGCTTAAAAAGGGTTATGTTAAGATAAAAATTCATGTCCAATTGAAACCCTAACTCATATGGAAATGGATCTCTACCAAAAAGGTTTCTACATGGAAAAATACTATGAAAGCTTATGAAGAAGAAGGAGAAATGTGATTTCTCACTGATATCGAAGGAAACACAAGTGGAAATAATGATTCGACTCCGCTCTTACTCTTATGGGTCAACCTCCTCAAGCACACATGTTCTTTATGGTCCTTTCCCATAAGAACTTGTTTAAACTTTGATCTTTGGTGTTGGTTTGGTGTTTAAGGTATAACAATAAAAAAAAAACATAAGACTTGGTCTCTAGTAGGTAGAACATTCAAATAATAGAGTTTACTTTTGAATTTAGTTCATGAGAGAAAGAAAGAAAAATTGTTAGGATTTTATACCTAATGATGTTTACGGGTGTTACAACCACTGTTACAATTGTGAATAAGCTTAAACCAAGAATTCTATCTTACGATGGTTCACGGTCGTGAAAGCATTGTCACATGCATGATCAATGTGACAATTCATTTTTGTGTTTCTTTTCAACTCTCTTCATATAACCTAACTATTAAATACATACTTAACTTTCTATAATCCATTTTATTTACTAAGTCCTAATTATGAAAGTTATATTTCTCTCTCACTTAAAAGAATTTTGTTCTTAAAATTATTTGTAGTATTGTGTTGGAATAGTTAAGGGTATTGTGCTTTCATCGCCTCTTTACTTTCCCATGTAGCCTCTTTTGTTGAATGATTCCTCCATAGAACTTTAACTAATGGTACTTATTTGTTCCTCAGCTCTTTGACTTCATGAGCCAATATCTCAATCGCCTCTTCCTCATATGTAAGTTCTAGTCTTACCTCTATGCTTTCAACTATAATGATGTGTGAAGTGTCATATCCGCTAATTTAGACCTAAGTCACGCAAGTTGTTTAATCAACTCGTCGGTTTGACTGAATTCTAAAATTGGATTTTTATCGAAAAATAATGAAAATAATGGCAATTAAGTATGAAAAATATCTAATAAAGTGTTCAAAATATTTTAAGATGTTAAATTTTGGTAAATGACTAAATTGCAAATTTTGAAAAGTTTAGGAGTCAATTTGCAATTTACCAAAAATTTGGGGATTAATTGGGATAATCATCAATTAAATGCATGAATTGGGACATAAAATGAATGTGGAGGCTGGCTACACCAAGTGGCAAATTTTAAGAAGGCAATTGACATGCATGAATGAGATATTCAATGTATATAAGCTTAGGTATCCCATAATTGATTAAGTTTGTCATTTTCTCTTAATTGCCTCTCTTCTTCCTTATCACTTAAACATCTATAAGACTTTTATCTTCCCCTCAAACCAGCCCACGTTTCTTGAAGCATAACACACCAAATGGAAAAGTTTAATAAGCTAATTAAGATACATGCATTTAACCATAATAAAGGTTTCTAGATTGAGCTTAGGTGTCCCCCCATCTTAATGACTTTTGTCATCTTTCTCTTGATTGTTTCTTCTTCTTCCTTATCCATTTTCATTAAGGAAAATTCTGATCCCACACCAGCCACAATTTTTCCTTGGACAGCCATAACCAAACCTTGTTCAAAGAAGAGAAAGTGAGAAAAAGAGAGAGAAAGGCATGGAAAATTCCATTTTCATACCTAAGGAAGCTTAGGAGAGTAAGGAAAAAGAGAAAAATTAGGGTTTATGAAGTTTTAATAATCTGATTTTAAATTTTAGGAACTCATGTTAACAAGGAACTAGATCAAGGGAGCAAAGGAAAGGAGAAAGAGAAGTAAAGAGAAAGAAAAGAGAAAAAGAGAGGTTTGTGCATAACCTAAGGCAATAGCCTATTTTAATTTTTTTAATTACATAAATTAATTATTTGGCATGTTTATGATTCTAAATTAATATTATTTATGATAAAAATCTTGGGGATGCATGTTTGCTAGACTTAGGATTTATTTTGATAAAAATTGAAGATAGTTCATGTATGTATTCTGTGCTGGAAATGGATGAGCAGTGAGCACTTAAACTGTTATAACTTAATTTATGGAACTCGGTTTTGAATGTTCTTCGTAGGGTTTGAAAGATAAGACATGGAGATATAACTTTAATTAAGACCATAAATCCTGAATATGTCTGTAATTATCCAGAAAAATTCATAATGTTCGGACATAGAATATGTCCAGAAATTCTGGGTAGAATTATTAGTAATGAGCAGTAAGTACTTAAACTGTTATAACTTGAGTTATGGAGCTTGAATTTGTGTGTTATTTATTCGGTTTGAAAGCTCAGACATAGGGATATAAGTTTTATTTAGACCATAATATCTGAATATGTTTGTAATTGGCCACAAAAATTCATAAATTTCAGACTTAGAATCTGTCCAGAAAATTCTGGGCAGAATTGCTAGTGACCCGTCAGTGTTCAATTTATCATAACTTTTGATAAAAAAACTCAGAATTAAGTGATTCAAGTTGAATATTAAATCTAAGATCAATATCTAAAATTTTTATGAAGATCATATAACTAAATTCAGAATAAAACAGGACCAAAATTAAGGTCCAATACATAGAGTAGAATCTGCCAGTGACAGGGTAGCATGTGAGTTGAGGAATGAAATGAGTAAAATGATGAGAACTTTGTTATATTATGTAAATATTATTTTAATTGAGTGATTATGTGATTATTTTGAGATATTACATGTATGAAAATTATGAAATTAATTTTTATGAATTTTAATGAAATTGTATAAGCCCTATAACACCAAACTAGAACCAACTTAGGATAGTTTGGCATGCCAAATAGGGGGGAGTATGATGAAAATGATTAAATCCATTAATGGTATGATTATCTATAATGGTAATGGTACTGTTATCTACGCCGGTAATGACACAGTTATCTATGCCGGTAATGGCACTTTTATCTACGCCGGTAATAGCACGGTTATCTATGCCGATAATGGCACGGTTATCTGCACAGGTAATGGCACTTATATGCGCACATCATATTGCCCGGGTGGCACTTCTAAGTACCTGGATGGAAACTCCGTTATCCAAGTCAGTGGTTCATAGGTGTCCTGGGCATAAATAAAGACATGAATAAAAAGTCATGGAACATAAAAGAATTATTAATAATAAAAATAGAATTATGAATTGTGGAATGTATAAAAAGAAGATTTAGTGTTATACATTAAGGTGATAATAAAATAAATAAATATGAGATAAAATAATATAATTTGAATTTGATACATGCTAGAATACCATGATATGTATATTTGCATGAGAATATGATTAAGCATGAGTTGAGATATGATAATGCATGATTGCATAAAATAGTTTATTGCCTTATTTATTGCACCACTAAGCCTTGAGCTTAGCGTGGGAGTTTCCTTCCGCGCAGATTTAAAGAAGTAGCTGAGGTTTTTGGATAAAGACACGGTGATCCAAGTCCAGTACGGCAGCTCGTATCAAATATTGTGGGTCACACAAATTATGTAATTATGGTTTGAGTTTTATTTTGTAGTATTTGTAGAATAAACAATATATTTTGTAAAGAACATGTTACTATATAAAAATGTAGTTTATCTTTTATGTTATAATTTCTTTTATATTGCAAAGTAAACAAATAGTAAATAAATATATATATATATATATGAGTAATTTTCAGTTATACAGAATTTAATAAAATCATATTTTAATCGATGAAGTCAGCGTAGCACACCCTCATCCGAGCATAAGCTGCTAGGGTGAGGGGGTATTACATGAAGGATCTAACCTGTACCTCCCTAACATGGAGACATGAAAGACATTATGAATACTACTGAACTTTGGTTGTAAAGCAAGCTTATAGGCGACTGGCCTAACCTATTCTAAGATCTGATATGGTCTAATGAATATAAGGCTTAACTTGCCCTTCTTTCTGAACTTTAGGACATTCTTCCATGGAGAAACTTTAAGAAACACTTTGTCTCCCACTTCATATTCCATATCTCTTCTCTTGAGATTTGCATACAATTTTTGTCTATCTGAAGTTTCCTTTAGCCTATCTTGCATAATCTTCACTTTTTCTTCTGTCTTTAGCACCAATTCTGGCCCTACTAACTTTCACTCAGTGAGCTCTGTCCAACATAATGGTGTTTAGCACTTCCTACCATATAATGCCTCATAAAAAGCCATATGGATGTTAGATTGATAATTATTGTTGTAGGCAAACTCCATTAATAGTAGATATTTCTTCAAACTACCTTCAAACTCGATCACACAACTTTTCATCATGTCTTCCAAAATTTGTATCAACCTTTCCTACTGATCGTCCCTCTATAGGTGAAAAGCCTTATTGAAATTGAGTCTAGTACCCAAAGCTCATTGTAAACTTTCCCAAAATTGAGATGTGAATCTTGGATCTCTATCCAATATGATGGAGACTGGAACTCTATGTAACCATACTATCTCGTTCACATAAAGCTCTACTAGCTTGTTCCATTGTGATTTGCTCCCATTTCCATTTTGGTATTGTAATTGGCTGTATCAAACTTGAAGTACCTGATGTCTATCTACTTTGACTTGTTGAAAAAAATCATCCTTTTTCATACCTGCCCACTGGTACCTTTCTTTTAGATTATGGTATATCTTGTTACTTCCTAGATGCATCACAAATCTGGTTTCATACACTTCCTTTAAAATCCTTTGCCTCAAGTCTGTCACATTGGGCACACATAAATGGCATTGGTAAAACAAACTGTCATATGATTCAACTGTGTACTCGGGTTTCTCGTCCTTGGAAACCAACTTAGCTATCTCAACTAGCTTGTTATCTTGTATCTGTGTATCTCTGATTTCTTGGTTGATTGTTGGTCGTATGTGTAACTCTAATATAGTATTTCTACTCAAGGCATTGGCCATAATATTGGCCTTGCCTACATGATAGTTGATGACATAATTGGAGTCCTTAATCAACTCTAACCATCACTTTTGTCATGAATTGAGTTTATTCTATGTCAAAAGATACTTCAAGCTCTTGTGATTGGTGTAGATAAAACACTTTTTTCCATATAATTAATGATACCATATCTTTAGAGCAAATAAAATGGTTGCCAACTCAAGATCATATGTAGGGTAATTCTTTTCATGCGACTTCAATTGCCTAGAGGTATAATTAACCACTTTTTCTTCTTGCATCAAGACACACACCAAATCATTGTAAGAAGCATAACTGTAGATGGCGTACTTCTTATTGAAAACTGGTTTTGTAAGAATTGAAGCTTCTATCAACATACACTTGAGCTTGTCGAAACTAGCTTAGCACTTGTCATTCCACTCGAACTTCACATCTTTTCTTAAAAGCTTATTCAAATGAGAAGAAATCAATGAAAAACCTTTCACAAAACTCTAAAAGTAACTTACCAAACCAAGAAAACTTCTGATTTCAGTCACATTAGGCTTCCAATTTAAGGTTGCCTCAACCTTGTTGGAATCAACTCTAATGTCATCTACTAACACGATGTGTCCAAGGCAAGCTACTTCATCAAGCTAAAACTCATATTTGGAGAGCTTAGCATACAACTTATAATCCCTGAGGATCTACAACATTGTTCTCAAATGTTGATGTTGAACCTTGAGGGGTATTTTCATCATTTTGATATTAACAAATAAAATACCAATAATTTACTTAACAATGTTTTTGTTCTAAGTGTGTTAAATAGGATATATCTTGATTAAAACATGAAGCAAGATTGAAAGAGAACTTATGAAGATTAAAATCAAATAATTAGCAAAGTCACGCCCGTGACTAATTATGTCACGTCTGTGAATATAGTTGAGCACCAACTCTCCACCATTCAAAGTTCACGGCCATGAAGGATCATACCAATCGTGAATGATCATACAGTCACACCCATGAAACAGTATTCACGCCCGTGATGAAACATGCCAATTCTTCTAGAGAACTTCATGACTAGAGTCACCACTTGGACCATGGTTTGGAAAAATATTCATGCCCATGAAAAACATCAATCATGCCCGTGAGCAAACACTTCAAATTCTTTCAGAGAGCTTCATGGCCAAAGTCACTACTTGGACCATGGCTTGGAAGAACATTCACTACCGTGATAAATATAATCACGCCCATGAATGAGGATAGAGAAACATGTCAGGCACAAAGTTAAGAGTTGGTTCAATGACTATTTTTGCATTAAATGCACCTAAACGGCTATAATTCATAGAGGAAGTATAAATGTAAACCATTTATGAATCTCAAAAATAGAACAACAATTACTTTAAATCATTAATCATGTTGTAGCCTTGTGCATTAATTTTTTCTCTCAACAAACCTTTACTCTTTGTAAAAACCTAATTGCTCATAATTTTTTAACAGTGTAGGTTGGTGAGTATTTTTCATTGTAACCAATTACTCAAAAGTGAATTTGGGTATTTTCGGGTTAAGAGTGAAACACTTGTAAGAGTTTATTGTGTGAGCCATAAAACACAAGGAATTGGTTTTTCTATAAGCCATTAAAAAACACAAGGGAATTTTTGGGTTAGGTGTTAGCCATTAAGAGAAACACCATAGTTGGGAGTGAGCTTGTAAAAGCTCCATTGCAACACTTAGAGTGTTAGTAAACACACAATTGAGATTGGAGAGAGGAGTAGGGTTTGTTAATACCCAAACCTCTATAAATCTTGTGTGTGATATCTCTCCTTCCTTACTCTATTTAACTTTATTCCGCACCTTATAGCTAAGAAATTTTATTTGTTAACCAATTCAACCCCCTTTTTGGTTCATTATCTGGGCAACAATTAGTATTAGAGCTTGTCTAGCAACAAAGCCTAAAAGGTGCTAGCAAAGATCAAGAAATGGCTAGTGAAGGATTTCAAAGTCTCAAGCCTTACTTCATCAAGAGGCATATCTCAATAGTGAGGGAATTGAAGTTTGGAATAGTGTTCAGAAAGAATGGACACCACCAACCAAAAGAGGAGTTGATGGTGAAGAAGAAGTTCTTTCAAGAGATGAATGGATAGAGCTTCAATGAAGAGCGAATTTTAAAAACAAAAAGGTAATGACAATCCTCGCAAGTTCTCTACCCATTGAAGAATATGGCAGAATCCAACATTGTCTTACTGCATATAGTATGTGGAAGACATTGGAGAATTATAATGAAGGAACCAAACAAGTTAAATCCAAAAAGATTCAACTTCTCACTTTAGAATATGAACTTTTCAAGAAAAAATCCAATGAATCTATCACCGATATGACGAACCGTTTTCTAGCCATCATCAATGTCATGAGAAAGCTTGGAAAGCATTTGAGCTTGGAAGACGTGAACAATAAAATTCTAAGAAGCCTTCATTTCAAAGACTATGGTTCAAGAGTTGTGGGTATAGAAGAAGCCAATGAAGACATGAGCATCATACCTACCAATGTGATTAATGGCAAACTTCTAACGCACGAAATGGCAGTAAAAAGAGATAAAGAACTTGAAGTCGAACCAAAAAATGAAAGCCTCTAGCATTCAAAGCCTATACTTCAAAATCTCAAAAGGAAATTAGAGATGACGAAGAAAAGAGTGATGATGCAAATGAAGACATTGTCATGCTCTCAAGAAGATTAAAAACAATAATTGAAAAGAGATTTGGCAATTCTCGAAACTTCAAACAAAGAAACCTCAAACACTTATCAAATGACTCTCAAAGAAATAAAGAAAAGGTAACTTGTTATGAATGTGGAAAGAAAGGACATATCAAACCTGAATCTCCAAAGCACAAGAAACACAAGAAAAAATTTCAAAAAGATAATGGGGAAAAAGGTCACAAAGCCACATGGGATGATGAAACCTCCTCAAGCGAAAAAGATGATAATGAAGGAGAAGAGGTCAACCTATGCTTCATGGCTTTAAAGGATCACTTCATGAATGAGAAAGGTCATTCATACTTATATTCATTTAACAATGATAGTAGTGATAATAATGATGATAGTGAAGATGATGATGAGTAGAACTTAATAGAAGTATTGAACCTAGAATTAGAAAAATATAGAAGTAGATTCAATGCTTACAAAAATAATATTATATGTGAAAAACAAAATGGAAGTTTTATGAAAAGAAAATCTTGATCTTAAAACTTTAAATGAAACTTTTCAAAAATTATTAGATGAGTATTCCTCTAAACCCTCAATTAAATCTCTGCTTAAAGAAAACAATATTTTGAAAAATGTAGTTGATGAACTTAGAAACTCTACTTCAAGATTTCATAAAGTCAATGAGAGTTTAAATACTCTCATAGTCTCTCAAAGACCACCTTTAACAAGACATGGTCTAGGATTTAATGGAACATCCTCTTCATCTCACAAGTATACTTTTGTTAAGTCAAGTGCACCTCAAACCTCCACAATTGAGGAAACAGCCCTAAGGGCTAAGAGCACAACATACAAAAAACCCCTTATTCATAAGAAGAATGGTCAAGAGTCGTATGGCTTAAGAGAGAATCCTCAAAAGGCCAATCATGCCTTCATGTATGAAAGGCATGCACTTAGGAAAGCACCTACTCATCATGCATGTGTATGTCACTGCACACAAACACCTGCTAAAAGGATGTTGAGACCAAAAAGCATGTCCAAACTGAAAAATATGTTTAGAGCTAAGCAATGTAATTATAGTGTGAGATTCGATCACATCAATAAATATTGTTGGATAAGAAAGGCTCATTGGGAACCTTCAAGTACCTTAAAAACCCAAGTTCGTTTGGATACCTAAAAACCAAAATTGAAATATGATTTTATAGGTATGCCTCAAGTTCATTATAAAGAATAATGCTTGGCTTGTGGATAGTGGATGCTCAAGGCATATGATCGGAAAACAAAGAACTATTCAATCACATTAAAAGTATTGATGGTGGTAAGGTAACATTTGGAAACAACACTATGGGTAAGGTAATTGACATTGGCTCTATTAGTATTAATAATACTACTTTTATTGAAGATGTTTTACTTGTTGATGGTTTGAAACATAATTTGTTAAGTGTGGATCTATGGCAACACCTAGACCTCGTATACTCAAAGCACTAGGCTGATTAGTAGCCATCGGATCAGGAGAATTATTGCTCTTGGAAACATCATGTGCCTCTAGCCCCATCTATACCTTATATTCCTATAAGTCGATAGAGAAAGCTGACATAGGAGATGCATTATGTATGCATGATAACCTTAACCCACTTAGATTCATAAATGCTTAAACCTAAGCTTTGATACCAGCTAAATGTAGCACCCTCTCGCCTAACAAGGATTAGTCCTACTAAATGAGCGGGTGGCGTGGAAACTAGTTTGAGGAAAACTTGTGAAATTTTAAATCTTTTATTTTCTTTGGAAAACCCTTTTTCATGAACACTTCCTTTGCATATGAAACCATTTTAGATCTTTTTTATAAAATAATTCATGGATAAATATTTTGATCCAAAAGAAACCATCATATATATATATATATATATATATATATATCAAAATAAAAAATATGTATACAGGTAAACTACCCAAATCCCTACTTCATGTACAAAATACAAACGTATGACATGATATCACTTACCCATATCGGGTTTGAGCTATTGTCTTTGATATTGAGTTGGCTTCTCTAGATTAGCTTCAAATCTATCTATAAGGCTCTGACCTACATGGAGAAACACCCACACGCTAAGCTACTAAAAGCTAAGTGGTACATATAGGCATAAAAATTCAACATGTAATCATACATTAAAAAAATTCAAGGCAACATATAAAACATCTTGGCATGGTAGTGAAATCATAATATCATGTAAAATATCTTACCTTATGGGAGCGATTTAACTCATTAAGCATTGATAATAAGAAAGAGAACATATAATTAGAATACATATTAACTATGTATTCTTATATACTTGTGTTTCGAACCTCTTTTTCATTTCATTATGTTCTTCAATCACTTTGATATGATTGCCCAACAACTCTCAATATGAACTATTTAGATACGGATTGTGAACAAGAGCGCTTTCCGAGCTTAAGCCACTTTGCCACTGTCTGTAATCATGTGTGCTAGTCAAGACGTCTCAAGTCAATACCGCTTCCAAAGCTTAAGTCATATTGATGAGTATAAATATATGTGCCAGTTGAGGCATCTCAAGTCAATGGTGCTCCCAGATCTTAAGCCACAATGACGAGTATAACATCATTGTATCATAATAACTACAGTACCAAACCCTCTTAATGAGATACCACATATTCTACTTTTAGTCCTAGTATCGAGCCTGAGTTTTACTTGTTCATATTATCTTATTTTACTTCATTATAGCATTTACATCTTATAATATATATACTTTATTCATGTGGAAACTCATCATGTAATATCCATGTACTGATATTCATAAAAGCGTACTTTAACCATATCATCATGGAGGCATGTGCATAGCCATTGCATTATAACAATTAAACATACAACATATATCATTTAAAGCAGGCTTTACGGGCATGACTATGTGTTCATAGTCGTGAAGTCTTATTCACAGGTAACCCTACTCGTGAACCAAATCATGAATTTGGTCATGAAAGCTTATGTCCATTTTATGCACATTCTTCACAGACATGAAGAAATAGTCACGGACAAAACCTTATTCATGGGATGAGATTCATAGTCGGAAACACCTAGTCACAAGCGTGAATCTAGGTTTTCCAGTAGTTAACACTATTAAAGACAAGCATAAATTATAAGTCACATGAAAGGTTCTAAGGATTGTCCCATGAAAACCTTTTCCTATCAATATTCTCATCACATCATGCATTAAAAACATGTTAGAGCATCATTTAAACCCCTTAGAGTATATCTCAACATAAATTACCCTATCAACTCATTTCATGCCAATTCAAGCATTTATTATTTAACAACCTCTTTTATAACCTCAACAATATTTCCTTTTACCTTTCCATCATCATAACTTGGCATTCCATTTAAAACACATATGACATACTTATAACAAGGTTTGTAACACCCCCTCAACCCAGCAACTCGTGCCTGGATGAGGGTGTGCTACGCTGACTTCATCGGTTAAAATATCATTTTTAAAATTTGTATACATGAAAATCATTCCTATATTTTTTTTCATTTACTATTTTTTTACTTTGCATTATAAAAGAAATATAACATAAAAGATAAACTACATTTTTATATAATAACATTTTCTTTACAAAATATATTGTTTATTTTACAAATACTACAAAATAAAACTCAAACCATAATTACATAATTTGTGTGACCCACAGTATTTGATACGAGCTGCCCTACTGGACTTGCATTACCGTATCTTTATCCAAAATCCTCAGCTACCTCTTTAAATCTGCATAGAAGGAAACTCCAACGCTAAGCTCTATGCTTAGTGGTGCATATAAATAAGGCAATAAACTATTTTATGCAATCATGCATTATCATATATCAACTCATGCTTAATCATATTCTCATACAAATATACATATCATGCTATTCTAGCTTGTATAAACATCAAATTATATTATTTTATCTCATACTTATTTTATTACCACCTTATTGTATAACACTAAATCTTCTTTTTATCCATGCCACAATTCATAATTCCATTTTTATTATCAATAATTCATTTATGTTTTTATTTATGCCCAAGACACCCAATCATCTTTTCATTCAACTTACATTTCATAAATTTTTTTATCTTATACCTTATATTTATTTTATGTTATCAAACCATTATTATCCATAGCTTTTGCCCATAACACTAAATTTTCTTATTATCCATGTCAAAATTCATAATTCCAGTTTTATTTTCAATAATTCTTTCATGTTCCATAACTTCTTTATTTATGTCTTCATTTATGCCCATGACACCTATGAACCACTAACTAGGATAACGGAGTTGCTATCCAGGCACTTAGGAGTGCCACCCGGGTAATATGATGTGCGCATATAAGTGTCAAATACGGTGTAGATAATAATGTCAAATTCGGCGTAGATAACCATGCCATACCCGGTGTAGATAATAATGTCATCCTGGCATAGATAACAATGTCAAACTCGGCGTAGATAATCATACCATTAATGGAGTTAATCATTTTCATCATAGTCCCTCCCTATTTGGCATGCCAAACAATCCTAAGTTGGTTCTAGTTAGGTGTTTCAGGGCTTATACATTCTCATTAAAATTCATAGAAATTATATTCACACTTTTAATGCATTTAATGTCTCAAAATCATCACATAATCACTCAATTAAAATAATATTTGCATAATATAATAAGTTTCATATCATTTTACTCATTTCATTCCTCAACCCATATGCTGCCCTGTCACTGGCATATTCTATTTTCTGTCTTGGACCTTAATTTTGGTCCAGTTACAATCTGAATTTAGTTATAGGATCTTCTTAAAAATTTTATAGCTGGATCTTATTTAATATGCAACTAGAATCACTTAATTCTGAGTTCTGTATCAAAAGATATGCTAAAATAAACACTGACTAGTCACTAACAATTCTGCCCAAAATTTTCTGGACAGATTCTAAGTCTGAACTTTATGAATTTTTCTGGACAATTAAAAAAATATTCAGATGTTATGGTCTAAAAACAATTATAGTCATATGTCTTAGCTTTCAAACTGAACAAAGAAAACACAAATCCAAGCTCCATAACTCAAGTTATAACAGTTTAAGTACTTACTGCTCATTACTAACAATTCTGCCTAGAATTTCTAGACAAATTCTATGTCCGAACTTTATGAATTTTTTCTGGACAATTACAGACATATTCAGGTTTTATGGTCTAAATTAAAGTTATAAACCTATGTCTTATATTTCAAACCCAATAAAGAAAATACAAAACCGAGTTCTAGAAATTAAGTTATAACAGTTTAAGTGTTCATTGCTCATCCATTTCCAGCAAAGAACATACCAACTAATCACATTAAATTTTTACCAAATTAAATCCTAAGTCTAGCAAACATGCATCCCCAAAATTTTTCATCAAAAATAATATTAATTCAGAATCATCAACATGCCAAATAATTAATTCATGAAATTAAAAAAAAATTAAAATAGGCTATTGCCTTAGGTTATGCACAAACCTCTCTTTTCTTCTCTTTCTCCTTTCCTTTGCTCGTTTGATCTAGCTCATTGTCACTTTGAGTTCCTAAAGTTCATAAACAGATCATTAAAATTTTATAAACCTAATCTCTCTCTTTTTCCTTACTCTCTTAAGCTTCCTTGAGCATGAAGATGGAATTTTCCTTACTTTTTCTCTATTTTCTCACTTTCTTTCACTAAAATCAAGCTTTGGTTATGGCTGATCAAGGGGGAAATGTGGGCTGGTGTAGAGAACAAAATTTTTCTCAATGAAAATGGATAAGGAAGAGGAAGAAACAATCAAGAAGAAGCTGACAAAAGTCATTAAGATGGGGGGACACCAAATCCACATTCTAGAAACCTTCATTAATGCCTCATTCATGCACATCACTTGGCTAATTGTTGTATGCCATTTGGTGTGTGGTGCTTCAAGAAACGTGGGAGACACTTAATTGATAGGAAATTCTGGATATGAAGAGATAAGGAAGAAGAATAATTAAGAGAATAAAGACAACCCTATAATTATGGGACACCTAAGCATATTCTAGATGTTTTAATTAATTTTCAATTCATGCATGTCAATTGTCCACTTAGTGTATGCCACTTGGTGTGGTCAACCCTTTCCCATGTGTTTAATGTCCCAATCATGCATTTAATTGATGATTATTCCAATAAATCCTCAATTTTTTGGTAAATTGCAAATTGACCCTTAAACTTTTCAAAATTTGCAATTTAGTCCTTTACTGAAATTTAACATCTTAAAATATTTGAACACTTTATTAGATATTTTCCATACTTGATTGCCATTATTTTCATGATTTTTCGATAAAAATTCAAATTTAGACTTCGGTCAAACCGACGAGTCGATTTAACAACTCGCGTGACTTAGGTCTAAATTAGCGGCTATGACAAGGTTCCTTTCAAGCATTTCCATTCATGCCTCATATTATTATGACATTCATTGCATCTCTTACTTTCTTATCAACAATCAACTAGCATTTAAGGTATTCAAAGAATTTAACACAAACAATATGCCAAAATTAGAATTTAAATGCATATATGTACATACCTTTAATGGAGCCTCTAAAACTAAGCCTCTCTCAAGTTTTTTTTATCCTTTTTAGTGGATTTCACCACCTCATCTTTCAACTCCTATCACATATAACACATCTATATCAAAATCTATAACCCATATACTTAACCTTTAAAGCCATAAAAATAAAAACTCTAACCTTAACACTCTTATATAACTCTAATCTCATAAACCTCTTACTAAAGCATATCATAAACTTAATCAAGCTTAAAGAGGGTTCTATAACATAAAAACTTATGTTCAACTAAAATCCTAACTCATATGGAAATGGGTCTCTACTAAAACGGTTTCTACATGGAAAAATACTATGAAAGCTTATGAAGAAGAAGGAAAAATGTGATTCCTTACCACGATCGAAGGAAACACGACTGGGAAGAACAATTTGACTCCACTACTCCTCTTATGGGTCAGCCTCCTCAAGCAAACCTCTTGTTTATGCTCCTCTCCAATAAGAACTTGCTTAAACTTTGATATTTGGTATTGGTTTGGTATTTAAGGTCTAGGAATCAAAAAGAACACAAGACTTAGTCTCTAGTATGATGAACATTCGAGCTATAGGGTTTACTTTTGGATTTAGTCTGTAAGAGAAAGAAAAAATAATTGTTGGAATTTTATATCTGACGATGTTCACGGGCATTGCAACTATTGTCACGACCGTGAATAAGCTTAAACCTAAAATTCCTTCTCGCAATGGTTCATGGTCGTGAAAGCAGTGTCACATGTGTGAACAATGTGACATTTCATTTTCTTATTTCTTTTCAACTCTATCCATATACCCTAACTGTTAAACACATACTTAACTTTTCTTAATTTCTTTTATTTACTAGGCCCTAATTATGGGTGTTACATAGAAAATTTATAAGTAGATTAATTTATGTTAAAAGTAATAATTATTTTTGGCTCACACTAGTACAAAAACACCTTTAAGTGAAGATTATACATGTCTATTGTAAAAATATCAAACACATAAAATAAAGGCGGTGACATTTTTATAAATATACAATAAAATAACATAGTATATGCGTCTATTAATATAAACCTCAATTTGTACTTTAGGCGTATGTCTTAATAAAAAAACAGACACATATGATGTACTTTTGGTATCTGTCTTAACAAACAACAGACACCTATTGTTTATTAATAAACAATAATTTTCTTTTGAATTAATTATTGAAAAATATTTTTATTAGTATATACGTCTGTTAATATAAATGACAGATATATAAAATTCAACTAGTACTTTAGGTATCTGTCTTAACAAAAAACAAACACATATATGTTGTACTTTAGGTATCTGTCTTAATAAAAAACAGACACATATACATTTTACTTTAAGTGACTATCTTTAAAAAGGAGAGAAGCGTAATATCTTTATACTTATATGTGTTTGTCTTTAATAAAAGCATATGCATATTAGTGTAAAATAGGTGTTTGTCAAGAGTAAAGACAGACAACTATAGTTCCTTTTTTAAAACCAAAAACACAGTTATTCTCTGTCTTTTATTTGAAACCCAACTGCATATATCTCTCTCTTACTTTAGAACTTGAAACCAAGTTGTATGCGTCGACCATTTTCACCTTCAGCTCTCAACATAAACTTGATTTGTAATACCTTTATCGCATCGATTTTGGACCTATCTTAGCGGTGACGACAATGACAAGAGCTATATTGTTTGTTGGTGGCCGAAGATATGCATGGAAAATGCATTCTTTATTTTTTTCCTCTTTAGCTTTTTTTCGCCAATTTTTGGCTACCACATTCAAATTTGAGCCTCTATTTCTCAGCTACCATGTTCAAATTTGAGTCTCCATGTTGTAGCTGCAACGACGGTAGAAAAATATTTTATTATTGATTCATAAAATGAAGGCGGGTTTCATGCATTGGGAGGTTATCTGAGACATTTGGTAAGGAGAAAATAAATTAGTTTTGCATATGTTAAAGCTAATTCTCATTGTCAATTAGCCAAGGAGTTGTATGTTCTCCACCTTATTGCTATTGGTACTTGATCTTTTACTTTTTTTACCCAAAAAAGTTTATTTATCTTTTTTATTTTTTGTGTATTTTCTTTTTGTTAATTTTATGATGCAATTCTTTTCACTTAATAGTTTTCTTTTTGTTATACAATTATTTTTTTTGTGGGTTTAAGTAATTTTTACGATTTCTTCTAAGATAGATAAGTAATTTATATGCATCTAGTTTCTATTTTTTAATTCACTTCAATTTTAGTCAAAAAAATTCTGATGAATCTAGATAGATAAGATCATAAAGATATATCCATGAATGTTTGTCATTTTATAATTTTTTTTTTTAAAATGACTAAAGGTATCTGTTGTTTTGTAACAACAAACGTCTATAATCATTTTTTTTAAAATGATTATATGTGTCTGCTGTTTTGTAACAATAGATGCCTATATTTATTTTTAAAATATATTTTATGCATCTGTCATTATATTTTAACAGACGCATAAAATAATTATATGCATCTACCATTATATTTTAACAAATCCATAAAATAATTATATGCATCTGTCACTTTGACAGACACTTAAAATTCAATTTATATGTGTCTCCTTCATAAACATCTGTCATTTAACAGACACATAAAGTTCAAAATAATAAACATGTATAGATCTTTTTTGGACTAGTGTCAGCAATTTAATGAAATTTATTTGTTAATTAGCGTGGCATCGAGACTAGACAAGAGGATTTAAAACAAAATAGGTTTGTACAAAATTTTATAGTAAATGCTAGAAAATTAATTAATGAATTTTCATAATTAATATATTTGAGAAGAATAATTCTAATATTTCTTTTAGTAAATTTGTTAAAGGTTTAAATATATTATAAATGATAATATTACATGAAATGAGTAATAAGCACTTCATCAAGAGAAAAATAATAGATGTAAGTATGATAAAATTTATTTGAAAACTGAATTTTAGGAAAGAATGTAATCAAATTGGTTAACTTATGATTGATCAAATATGATATTAAATAAATTTCTATTGCTAGAAAATAATAAAGTAGTATGTTACAAAGTCAAATAAAGCTCATGAAAAAAATTGTTGTTGGAGCAAAAATTTATTATATTGGGCCTTTAAACGATAATATAATAATTTTGATATGAAAATATTTTACATAAATATTAGTTGAATTTAATATTTCTATATTATAGTATTATTTTATGGTGACATGAATTAAATGTTATGAAATATTTTAAATAAAAGAATTTTGAAATAACATTTTTATATGCTTTTTGGTAAAATAGGATTATTTGTACGTTTTAAGTTGCATGTGAAATGAAAAAAAAATTGTTGTATATATATATTTTTTTAAAAAAATAGATGATGTGCCATGATGTCAAATAGAAAATAAATATTTAGAAATTAATTGGAAAAATAAAATTTGTGAACTAATAATTTTAAGTCAATGTGATAGCTTAAACTACGGACTAGAAATTTGTTGGCATGCTAATATGGTAGGAACTTCATGGTCTATGATTTTCTTAGTCATGAGAGACATTGGATGGATCACGTGATTATCTTAGACCATACATATTATTTATACATCGGTCATGTGATTATTTTATATCAAATTTAATCATATGGATATCTTGGATCAGATATTATTATTTGGGTAATGTGGTTATCTTTGATTTTGAGATTTCTGTCATATGACAATACCCCTTATATCCCTAGGGCTAAGTTTAAGTTGTTTTAATACATGAGAATGAGGTAATATTACTGGATGATGAAATGACATGATACTAAGATGATGATTAATGGTTGATGCAATATGAGATCAATTTTGGAAACTATTTTGATAAGAGTAAAAATTATGTGAAATATTAATAAATAAAGACAAAAGTTATATAAATAAGTAGAAGAATGGACATTTATAAATATCTTGTGTAGCATAATCAATTTGTTTAATACTTAAAAATATTGTAAGAAATTGCAGATTAAATCAATACACATAAATTTTTATATTTATCCTCAACTTTGTGTGGCAAGTGATATTGTTATTATTATAAATAAAAAGTATAGATGTTAAACCAATTTGATTTTGGAATGATTATTACTGTAAAGTTTTGCACCACTAAGTTAGTAAATTCAGCATGATAATGTTTTCTTTCATGTAGGTATTAGAGTTAGGAACAATAGTAGAGTTCATAAATATGAAGTGAGTGATCCAGATGTCTCATCAAAAGAAAAGTAACAGTACTTATGGACAACATGTCATGCGAGTATAGAACATATATCTTAAAAGAATTTTAATTTTTTGTGTTTAAAACTTGTTGTAAATAAGTTTTTATATCATTATGTTTTTTTTATATAAAAAGTATAATTTTATGCAGTATGTTTATCTATTATCATATATTGTGCATAAATTGGTTTAAGTTGGTCAATAAGTCTTGCGCATGTATCACATATAGTGCATTGTTATCAGAATATTTTTATATCTGATAGGATTATTGTTAGGTAAAAAGAGTGTTATAAATGCACCAACTACTAATAAACTTATGTTAACCATTTTAGGTAACATGTCTTGACTATTTACAAATTGTTCAGAATAGTTACACTTGGTCATTATAGTTTTGTATTAGATTCATTCTACGTGTCATCTTAGATCATATGAAACAATTCTCTATGATGACATTAAATTCCATATGGAGGGTGAATTATAATATACCTAGGTAAATCTCATATCAACAAAACACAGGAAAGATGTTGGGTATTGAATGTAAAAGCTAAAATCTAGAGAGAGAGGTTAGTTTTCTAATCCCACATCAGAAAAAAATGGGAAATGAAGAGAAGTTTAAAAATTTATGTACCAACTACTATTAATAACTAACTATTTTAGATTATGTGATTTGGACATTTACTAGTTGTTAAGGAACAATAAAAAATCTAGCAATAATGATGACCTATTTAGATATACAAAAAATATTACAACGAAATATTTAATAATATATCAAATTGTCAATGATAAACTATTTAATGTTTATTAATTATATACTTGATTATTATTATTTTGTTGAAAATATATTATTTGTCAAAGAAATCACATGTATTTATATAAGATATTGATAATCACAACAGAAACATTTAGTTAAAAGTTTGTATCATAAGGGTATGAGATTTCAACAATATTTATAATCCTACTAAATTATACAACCTTGAATTTTTCATAATTGATGAAAATATATATTATTTTTTAAACTATTATATATATATATATATATATATATATGTATGTATGTAGTTTTAATTTGTTTAAATAGGGTGACATTATGCATGACAATTTCAAAATAGCTACAAACCATTTTAGGCCTTATATATATATATATATATATATATATATATATATATATATATATATATATATATATAGGTCTACACTTTTAAGACTTTTTTCCAAACGTTATTGGCTAGATTATTTTAATTGGAAGCGTTGAACAAGTTAATGTGCCTGGTAAAATTTGACAGCAAATATATGATTGAAATAAAAAATAAAAAGTGAGAATGCACCTCAATTATTTACTTTTAATCTTATAAATTTTTTTTTTCACAATTTTATCATTTAAATTAAATACAGTGATGACAAATTGGATATCACTAGTAGTCATTGCTTTTCCAGATGACGAAATTTTTGAAGAAGCAAATAGTTTAGTAATCGTTATGTTTACTGCTATGATTGTAAAGAAATATGCAGGTAAAAAACATTTAATAATAAATGCATATTGACAAAGTTTAAAAGCTATTGCATGTTTTATAATTTTCAATTAACCTTTAATGTATCTATATTTATTTTTATTATTATGTAATTTTATAGATACTGCATCATCCAACAGTTCAACAAGAACTAAAATTTTTTAAATCTTCAAATTTCTAATGTTTTAAATTTAAAACAAAGGTAAAATCTTAACTTTTTAGTATGTTATTTTATAATGATCATATATTAACTTTAATTCATGTAGGTTTCCTCAAACATCTGAGAAATTTGTTTGCTTACAAATTGAAAACAATATGTCAAACCATTGAAATGGTAAAAAACAGTAACAAAAAAACTATTGCAAAATTGTTAAGTCTTAATAGTCATGTTACTCCACGTTACTTGACAAGGCAAGTAATATGACTATCATGTATATAAATATATATTTTTTAAAGTACTTATATTACAAAATTAATATTAACCTGTAAACAATTTTTATATTCATTACAAGATATTAAAGTTACTTACAAAACAATTATTACTTGTGTTGATCCATCTACTAGATGGTGATACCGAGTTTGCCCTCAATGCAATGGTATTCTTCAAAGTTATAATGAACAAATATAGTAAAACAATTGCAACATTCTTAATGAATCACCGATCTATTAGTATATTGAATAAAAAAGTTCATCAATTAAAGATTTTGTTGTGTATATAATATTTTGTAATAAGTATAAACTTAGTATCATTATTGAAGATGACACCGAAACAATAACATTCAACATATTTAGAAGGCCAGCAGCAGAGCTAATTGGATTATCAGCAAGCAATTTGGTCCATGGTTTGAAAGATAGGTATACATCGCAACTAATGATTGGGAAGATTTATGGAATGGAAAAAAAAACATTCCAGGTGGTAATCAATCTAGTTGAGGGTTTGTATAATTTGTTGTTTAAAGTAACTAATATTTTTAATGATGAAATTCAATTGCTATCCATTAGCTGATCTATTAGAAAATCAACTTCATCAAGTATTGTGTTGTTACAAAATCTTTTGACTAAAGAAGACAAAACGTTTCTTCTTGTATGCAATGCACAGTTAGCAAAAACCACTAAAATAATCAATCTAAGCTAAACTATTCTCAACATAGAAGGATATGTATTCCAGAGGAGTCACAAGTTAGGAAACTATGTATTAGGTAATTATTCATTTTTTATTTAAATATACTTGCATAATTAGTAACCAAAAGTTTTGAAAATAATATTAATAATAATTCTAACTATATTGAAGGAATGATCATTACTCATTCAATAAATACAAAATTGAGTAATGTCCTTGTTGTCTGCTTGAAGGTATTGATTTTGTCTTACCATTGTCTGTAGTTGTCTGCTTGAAGGTATTGATTTTGTCTTACCATTATCTGTAATTATTAAAATTTTATATATTATTATTCATATAAAAATATATCATTAATCATAGTTCAGTGTTCAATTTTTTTTACAATCCCCCAAGGCATTTGCATGGTTTGCCTTTTTCCAATTGTTCAAATTGAACTTATGTAATCGACTATCACTTTTTCTTTGTAAAATTTATATTATCAATAATGAACAATAAAAAACTATCAATGCATTTTCTTTGATTTTCCCTTCATTTTACTTAATTCATAATTTGAATCATGCAAAATTATGCAAAATTATTTGAATATGCCAAATTAATCAACTAATTAGTTTTTATAATTGTACGTTATTAAATTCTGACGCAAAACTAAGGTTACATGCTCATTAGAACTACAATGGATGCCATTCAACATGTTATAAACTGTTGACCAATCTTTCTTCAGAGACTTTCTAAGAGGATTCTATATAAGATCATGCCTTAATACTTAAGTTGGTAAAGACACTTTAAGCAAGTCTTCTACAATTTGTAAGTTGCCTGACTTTAATCCATTTTCACCGGTATATTTTCCACTATTATGGACATTTAACAATACTTCCATTTATTTTTCATCCTAATTTCTCAACAAATTGATTTCTAAGGGATAAACATACATAATTAAAAGATATTTAAAAAAAAAGTTAGAAAGGAGTATTGCATTAAACAAAAAAATAGCACATATAACGATTAGAATATAAGGTAAGGACAAAAAAACATATCTTCAATTTTTTTTATTGAAAAGGGGAAAAACCCTAAAAAAACTTAATTAAAAGAGTACTGTATATATATGAAGTATGTCAAACACACAATAAAGAAATTAAAATATATGATGATTACATTAGAAGAATACCTTCTTAAAAAATAAACTTTCATTGCCATAGCAATCATTGACACCCTTATCCTATCAAAAATTCATTGAAAAACTATATATAGTTACTATTAATTTTTCTTGGCTAAAAATCTGGTTCATGACAATCAACTAATTATGATAAAAAAAAAAAAGGCTAAGTCAAAAGAAACCTCTAACTCTATAAAGTTAAAGTTGCAACCTGATTACTCTTTCTTCCTAGACTCGTTCAAGAGATGGAAAGGAAAAAAGGAAAAGCAAGACGGAACAAAAAATGATTTTTCAGAGTATTTAACCAAAGTCATAAGCAAGACACAGCAAGTATAAGCTATCTACATGTTAATCATCAATTATGAATGTTCCCTTTGCCCAGTAAATTCTCCCACCAACTATAACTAAATCAAATATTGCAAACCATTAGCAGAAATTAAAATAAGATTAGTTCACTTTTTTCTAATTGTCTCTTCATCTCATTTGCTTTTGTATCAAATTGAAAAAAAAAAGTGATAATATGTAACATAAAATATAAAATTACAAAAAAAAAACTTATAGCAAAAATAGTGATTCAAACCCAAACCCAAATCAGTATAGAAAAATTTGAGAATATATGTTAAAAATAATAAAACAGAAAATGAAAACTCAACTAAACATATTTAAGTAATTTTTTTTATTTTACTAATTTTTTATTTCTTAAACTGTCATATCAAATATGTGATTACAAATTTAGATTAGTTAATACTATAATTAAAATATTTTTACCAAACAATGGTTAACATAACTAATCGTATGACTTAACTAAACTTATCATTTACACTAATTCTATGGATTAAACAATCTGTAAACTAAACAGGACCTTAGGTTGTGTCTAAGTGGGGAGACCAAATGGTCTAAGTTTAACTTGTTCCTGTATTTTAGCTTGCTTGTTTAATCTTTCAAAAAAAAAAAACTTACATTGCATGGTTTATTTGTGTTAAATTTAAATTTCTACAGTGTTAAACAATTTCTTGACTTTTTTTTTAAAGTTTATTACTATTAATCTTTGTTTCTTGAAAGAGATAGGTAATTTTTTTATGTTATATTTATTTATTGACATTGAATTCATTTATAGATATTAACATTCAATGTTACTGAAAATTTTGGCAAGTTTAGCCTAATGCTTAATTGGTTAAAAATCAATAATAAAATTTTTCAAAAAAAATTGATTCAATTGGATTGGTTAATCCTTTCAATGAATTAATTAACAATTAATATTTGTCGGACACTGATTTTGATAGATTGATTAATGTAAATTATCAATGAACGGATTAACCGGTCTATATCCGCCCCTAATGGAAACATAAAATAAAATCTGAAGCAAAAACGGAAACAAAAATCTCCTAAAAAACCTGAGAAATGGACATTACCGTCATTTCACATCTGCAATTCGAAACGGAACCAAAGAGACAGGCGTGTAAGGAAATGGGACCAAAGCACACAAACGAAAGGTAACCTTTTATTGCCGCGGCCGAAATGCCAGGCCCGTGTTTATAATCCTTGGCATTTCCAATTCTTCCATCTCCACGCTCTTTCTCTATATCATACACTTTACGCGCTCCTCATATATAATATACTGGGAAGTATTTTCGCGCGTGATGACTTTGGAAGAGTGGGTAAACTGATCTTCTTATAATAAAAAATGGATTTTTATTGTTTTTGCTATTTCATTAAAACAGTAATGAATTTCATTGCAATAAGATCCTCCTCTTTCTCACTCTCTTTCTCCGCTGTCCAAATCAAACAAATTTGAATAAAGAAAGCCCACATCCGTTCCCATTCTCACTCTACTTTGCTCTCTGCCACTTTCTTCTCTATCCCTTCTACCTGGAACAAGAATCATAGAAAGCAGAAAACCTTGAAAAAGTGTAATTTTTTCTTTTTGGGTTTTGGGTTTTATTTTGAGAATTTTAGTGCTACTCTACTCCTTCTTCTTGTTATTCTCTCTCTAGCCCTTAAGGGTACTGGCTTATCCAAGGTATATCTCATTTCTCGATTTCTCTTTTTTCATTATTGAAATGTTTTCTGCTTTTTTTTTTTTTTCTTATGTTGTTTCAAAATAGTGAACTTTTCTGCACTTTTAGCAGCATAGAATTACATAGCATTTATCTTAGAGCTTTAATTATATCTCTCTCTTTGTATTCGGGTTTTGTTGTTTAAAGGGATCGGAGGATTTTTGGATTTGGATCTTATTTAAGGACTTCGGGTCGGCTTTGTTTGCGGTTTAAATAGACTGAAGTTTGGTTCTTTTTTAGATCTATTTAATTTGCTTGCTCTTAGTGAGAAGAGACTGTGATGTTGTGTGTTCACTGCCAAGATTTCTTTCTTTTTTTCTTTGTTTTATTTATTATCTCTTATTAGAAAATTTCTGTTATTTGTTGTTTCTTTCACATAATTTCCCGCTAAGTGACTTCAAAAGATAGTAGGTCTCTTTCAATTAGCTGAAGAATTTGTTTCTGTGCTTCAGGGAGTGGAATGCTTAAATCCTTTGGAAAAAAAAAACTTAAGTATTAATAGCTGAGCACTTAGATTAGATGTGACGGGAACAAAAAAATTGTCATTTTTTTTAAATTAAAAAAAATTTGTCATTTTCAGTTTTCTGTTTTATGAAAATTTGGATATAATAATAAAAGGATCAAGCCTCTGTATCTCCATGCATATACACTTTGGTAAATGCATGATGCCAAGTTCCATGGAGGTAACGAAGATAAATATCAAGAATTTAGACTAATTAAACAGATTTTGTTTTTTTAATTTGATGAATGTATGGAAGTAGAAATGCGAGGGAAAGGCAGAATAACTTTTAGAAATTCTATGCACTATGAATAATTATGTCCAACTTTTCAACGGACAAGTTAGTGAATATGCAGCTTAGGAGTTGTACTTCTCAAATGAAAGCTATTATTCCTCTACATGAAATCCTTGATCTCTAGTTCAATTATTTTTAACTTGCTCAGAAGGACAAGGTTGTGAGTCTTCCCTTATTGACATAATTACTGTATTGCCAATGTGTTTATATGTCTCAACTCATGAGTCATTTTTGTGCAGTGCTGAAAGCTTTTCTGCAATTCACCTAATCAATGAAGAATTAACTTGGTAGCATGTGAATTCTATCTAGTTGAATATCAGAACATGGACAAAGTATCATCAGATTGCCCATACCCAGGATGCTTTTTCTGTGTCATGAAGGAAGGAAATCCAAGCAAGCGAAGAGCCAGTATATTGAAATTTTTCAGAGACCTTCCTTCGCAAGATGATGATGGCCAGGTTCTTCCAATTAGTGGCCTTTGGAACACTGCCATGGCACATCCCAATGATCCTGAGTTCATTGAGTTGGGAATATTTGAATGCATGGCTGCTCTCATATGGAAGGGCTTAAAGAATCGCAGGTGGCTTTCTCATGATCAGAACATTTATATTCCTTATTATGCTGCTCATATTATTGGATCCTACACCATGAATATGGAAGAATTTGCAGAAAGTGCTGTCCATGCTGGTGTAATCCCACCTTTGGTTGAGCTTTTGAGGGGGAGGTTGACATGGGTTGAGCAAAGAGTGGCAGTGCGAGCTCTAGGACACTTGGCTACATATGCTAGCACTTTTCCTGCTGTGGCAAGTCACGGCGAAATCCTTGAGCTTTCCATTCAACTTGCAATGAGTTCACTAGAAATAGTTTACTCTCATTTTTACCAGTATGTTGATAGAAGACTAAGTTATCACTGTGATTTGCTTACTCGTGGCATGGGAGGTGTTGAAATGGAGTCGAGGAAGGCTGAGGAATGGGCTAGTCAATTGCAATGCTGGTCACTTCAGCTTATTAATTGTTTTGCTTTTAAATCCGAGTTTCTTCCTACCATATGCAAGCCTGAATTTTTAGTAAAACTGCCAGGCATGTGGGGCGGACTTGTCAATGAAAATTCACCTGCTGGTATTGGTTTATTAAGAACGATCTGTCATCATAAGCTTGGAAGGGGACCTGTTGCTAGCTGTCCTGGAATTATTGAGGCATTGTGCAACATTGCTCGCTCATCAGATGATTGGCAGTATATGGCTATAGATTGTCTTGTTTGGCTGCTGCAAGATCCAACTACATGCCATAAGGTGAATAGAATATCCTTTATTTTTTTTATTTTTTAATTTTTTTACCATAACAGATAATCTTTCATTTTCCTTTCATTATTGCAATTGCAATGATTGTTATCCCCCATGTTGCGATGCTGTGTAGGTTTACTTAATATTTTTCTTGGGTATATGCTTGAACTGTATATTTTTCAACTTCCACGCTTTCTTGTTTCACATATTTTAATTTTAATTATGCTATAAAAACATTATTTACTATATAAATTGTTAATCTCCTTTATATAATTGAGCACACTAGACTTTATGTTTGTTTACACCATCTTGCTTGCATTGAAAATTTGTTGGAAGTGAATGCTCAAACTATTGAAAGGTTAGAGGCTCCCCTTCATGCTGGCTGATATATGTTCATGGATGAATCATTCTATGGATACTCATTTCTTTTTTCTATTATGGATTTCATTGATTCTCCGGTTCCTTGTTCTTAACTCTTTTTCTCCTAACTTCTGCTTGGTTGTGTCCCTTTACAATCTCATAAGAATCAAATCAAAGCATGAAAATTAAAAATTGAATATGATTTCTTGTAATAGAAAGATTAGAACAAATAAGTGAATGAGAAGTTGAAGATCTTCTGAACTCCATTCACCAAGGATTCTAAATAAAAAAACCTTAATTGGTCTGTTTTTAGGATCTAGATTTTAGACATCTCATCATGGCCACTAATCTTTTGAACCAAAATCTAAAACAAAGTCTTGATACCAAGTTATTTAGGCATAAAAAACTATATTTGTTTGGATTCGGGTACGAGTATCTAACATGAGTACATATTTAGAAGTTCGATTTCTTATTTTTTAAAATTTAGGATATGTGGATACAACTAAAAAGTATCCAAAATTAGGATACGGATACGGGGATATATATATGTATACATATAAAAATGTAAATATTTCAATTTTCATATATAATAGTTTAAATTAAAAGATAAATCAAATTATAAGATTAAATTGCTAAGTAAAATAAAATTGGATAAAATATTTCAAATTACAAACTTAAAATATAAAATTCAAATTACGAACAAACAACAAAATGATAATTTTAAATCTATTTAAATTGCAAATCAGCTCACTTTTGTTATATGGTTTATATTAATTTTTGTCAGCACCACAAATCTTCGAACATATACTCATTTTTAAAGTGAAGGATTCAGTATCTCATACCTATACCAGTGTCATACCTGAAGATATAGGTATTTCTTAAAAAATGAAGTGTCCGAGTAACATAGGTAAAAAGCATTAAATAGAGCATACAAGGGCACTGATTTTAGGATGCTATATCTACCATCCTAGATGATGGTGCAAAAATTCATCAATAATAATATGGAAAAAAAAAATTCTCAAAACCACAAGTCCCAGTACAACTGACCTCCTGAGAATTCATGAAGGAAAAAATTGAATGACCTTAGCATAAAATTCATGTCTGTCCACATGCATGCTTGTATGGAGCAAGAGACATGTGGAAAGGGAAATAAAGTTCTTCAAAGTTATTGAATCGGGTCATTTGGGAAGCATGGTCCTCAGAATGCAAGGTGCATATACTGCAATTCCAAGGACGGGTCTAGGGTGGGCTCTCCATTGCCCCCTAAAATATTTTCTAGTATCCTTATTAGTCCCTAAAAATTATATATATATATACATACATACTTGCACCCATTAACAATGAAAAAATTATGCAAATGTATCAAAATATGAGTACTCAAAAATAACAATTTTAATAATACAGAATTCATATTATTATATTATTATGAATGTGAAGCTTTTACTTATATCAAAACATATATGAGTACTCAAAACTTGTATTTTTTTCTATACATCGGATGTCTTTATATAAATTTTGTTTTATTATTTATTAAATTAAGTTTGCCCCCACTGAAAATAAATTATGGATCTGTCCCTGCGCAAATTCTATACATTATTCCAAGATTTGTAACATATTGCTATATATTCTTCAATTTTATATATTAATATAAGTTTAATTTTAAATGAATAAGTTCTGCATTTGCTTTGATCTTTTTTTTCGATGAAAAAAATTATCTAACAACCATCCTATTTAGCAAGTCCTAACCAGATTGGAATAATGTTTTCCACTTCTTCATAGAGTTGTAATATCAGATATTTGTTATGGATATTCAAATTGTTAACTGTCTATTTTTTGCTTATAGTTATTTCACCTGTCTTCTAGGTGATTGATAAGGCAGTACCTGCACTGACAGACCTTGCAGAGATTACAGCTCTAGGCGATCATAAAAAGCTTGGGGATTCCATTGTTAATGTTCTTCATGATTGTATCCAATCACAAGGGACAGGGCGTAGCTCTATCAGTAACCGGACAAAAGAAATGATTGAGGAACTGCTAAATTCAAAACAAAGATTGAAATGGGAAAAGAATATGCCAAAAGAAGATCTACATATTAAGCAGGCAGCAGCATTAGTGGTCAAGCTTGAAGGAAATTCCTTGTTCTCATCAGGAAATATATCAGGAGCTGCATTGAAATACTCTGAAGCATTGTCATTGTGTCCAATGAAATCCAAGAAAGAAAGAGTTGTTCTGTACAGTAACCGAGCTCAGTGTCATCTTCTATTACAACAGCCTTTGGCTGCCATAAGTGATGCTACACGTGCGCTCTGTCTCCACAACCCTCTTAATCGTCATGCAAAAAGTCTTTGGAGAAGAGCTCAGGCTTATGATATGCTGGGATTGGCTAAAGAAAGCTTGTTGGATGCCATTTTGTTCATTAATGAATGCTCTCAGTCAAATGATCCAGATCTATGTTTGAGGCAAAATAGAGTTCCTGACTATGCTGAGCGCCTTGTCAAAAAGCAGATGCGTGCAGCTTGGTTATTTAGAGAGGCAGCTGTCAAACATGGGGGTGTCCATGGTGAGGGTGATGCTGCTGACAGGTATGGCCTGGATAGTGATGATTCAGAATGGGAAACAGCTAGTGAAAGTGATATTGGGAATAATGGGAGAGATGAAATAGGTGGTGGTGGTGGTGGTGATGATGATGATGATAGTGAATGGAAGGATGAGGATGAAAGGGAAGATAAATACGATAAGCCATCATTAAAAGGTACTAAACTTTTCTGCTAGAAATTTTTTTATTTACTTCTTGTTTGAAAGAAGAAATAATGCAAATGCTAGTATACACGACCACACAATGTCTCATGAAGAGATTTTAATGGTGAACCCTATTGAATCATGGTAACAAATTTGTTATCACTTTTTTTTTTATTGAAAAAATTTAACTTAATAGGTTATAGTCTTTTAGAGGGTTGATTCAGTTGCTTCAGAATCATTACTTGAGTTTTTAAATGTTTGTAGAAGGTGAAAATAAATGAAAATTCTGCCCAGGATGTCTAATAATTATAAAATTCTTTGTTTGATGAATTGATAAGGGTGAATTTAGTGTAAGTTTGCAGTATTCTTAATTTTTTCAGAAGATTATTGACTTACCTAATATATCCTTCTATGAGAAATTATTGGACGCTGGTGCTCCTATTGCACTGCTTTTTTGTTGAGAAATAACAAAAAACAAGAAAAAAAGAAGAAAAGAAAAGAACGTAAATTTAACAAGGTTCAGCAATGTGTCTACGTTCTTGGGAGCAGAGTGGCTAGATTTTCTTATTAAATGTATCAAAACTTAGAGTTATGATATATATATATATATATAAGTTGTACAGCAATATTTTACAAAATTACTCATGTACCATACCACGAGGGCAACCATAACCCCATAATTAAACTGAAAAACTCTCCAAGGACGGATGCAGTTGCTTCGCTCTAGCATCTGTTCACTAAATGTGCATACGAGCCGCGCACAACATTCTTCATCTCACAGGCATATATATATATATATATATTACATATTTGTTTCAAAGGTGGTTCCGTTTATGTGTGAGGAGCAGAGAGCCCTGCACTAGTGTTTCCATTTATTTTATTGTTGGACAGACAAGTGAGAGTGGTATATATTTGTCATGTCATAACTTCTGCCTAAGCGAAGCCTTGATTTCTGTAAGACTTTGAATGAATCAGTGATCAACATGTCATTTTTTCAGTGCATAGCTGTCCATTTGTTGGCAAGCTGCGGACTTGAATGTTGCATGCATTTCATTTCTTGATGGCCTTTTGCCTTTGATCAGCGTTTGATCATACACTAGTATACATTGATGTCCATTGAACTCTTAAATATTATATTGTACCCTTGACTTGGTGCAGACATAAAGCATGGGTACAACGTGCAGCTCGCGGAGGATGAATCTTGAATTTCAATGGGACAACAGAAAGATGCCATCAAATGAAATGTCAGCCTGTTCAACGAATTCAGTCCAGAATGACAACTGCATCTCGCTTGGTTTCATGTGTGGAGCAAGTTTGACAGAGATATGTAATTGATCATTTTCTTTGGAAAGGTAGAAGCTTCCCCATAAATTATCTTATTTCTTTAAATTTTGTAACCACAATTTTTGTTTATTTCAACTGTAGAAAACGAAAGAAAGGTTTTGAGTGTAGAGAACAATTGTATCCTAGAGGATGTGAAGCTTTTTTTTTTTTTTTTTGGGAGTGATCTTAAAGAAGCTTTTGTGCATATAAAAAGACCCTGTTGGTTGAGTGAAGCATTAAGACTACTTTGATCATCAAATTAGTCTTTAGCTGATATTATAAGGGTTTTTTTTTTTTGAATTGTGATACTATGGTGGTTTGGAAGGAAATGTTGTGATTTGAAAGCTGTAATTTTCCTGGCTTCAAATGGTCGTTCTTTACCCATTTTTCTTGTTAAGGGTAATTATCACTTGTGATTGCTTAATTTAAGCTTGATTGTTCATTTGGTTGCTTCAATTTCAAAGTGTAACAAAAATAAAAATATGAATTTAGTAGTAGTATAACAGAAAATTTGATTTGATCAGAATTCCGTGATTTTTTCATTGGAATATTGATGTCTCATAGTTAAGTGTCATGTTTGATGCAAGGTGGGTCTTCTTGATTGCTCTCTTTTCTAAAAGTAATTTGCTTCTCTCTCATGTTTTCCTCTTATTTTCTTTTCTTGCCCCTCTGATACGTGGTCGTTTAATTCGCTCATTCAACTCGAAGTTAATCAAGTAATTTATCGAGTCGAGCTTGAATATCAAAATATTTTACTCGTTAAACTTGCGAGCTTAAATAAATAATTATTTTTTTTATTATTTATTAAATTACTTTTATACTTTCAGTATTTAAATATATTCAAGATTAATCGAGTCGAATTAATTTGAATTAATTTCAAGTCGAGTCAAGTCAATTATATAATTTATTAAATTTTTTAGTTGATTTGAGTTTTATCAAGTCGATCTCGAGTAGATCAAATATTTTTTAGTCGAGTTTCGAATAATTAAAAATGAATTCATTCTAGTAGAGTTCAAGTTTCAAGTTTTTTAATTGAGTCGAGCTTGAACCTAACACTGTATCAACTTGACTCGATTATACCTTTACTCTCAATAGCCATTCTATGACTAGTTTTAGCTCTTAAATGACAAAAATTAAATGTAGGCAATCAATCCCTTCTGCATTATCCAAAGTAATTCCACAAACGCCACTATTACCGGCACCTGAGTCTCAACCCTTGCATTACCCACCATATCTACCACACATCAGCAACAATATCACCCTCTCGGTCCATAACCATACTCTCCACCATATCCTCAAGGTCATAATCTACTGCCTTACACCTAGTATATCCACTAGCAATCGGTCAACAACCATAATTGCAATAGGGATATAATCAAGGATATTATCAATAACTATATCAATAAGCTAGGGTGCCTCGAGAGTTGCATATGGATATGGAGACTATGAACGAAACCACTTGGTACAAGTCTTAGAAGGAATGAGGGTCAAAGTCAGAAAAAACATGACAATTTACATGAAACCTTATCCAAAGTGGAATGATCATATGTACCTATTTCTTAGGATTATAAAATCTTTGAGTTTACTTTATTTTCAAGGGAATATAATAGATCTACAGTTGAACACATGGTAAGATTCATAATGTAATGTGCTAAAGCTATCAATAATGATTATTAGAGATTAAGGCTCTTTGGAAATTCTTTGACTAAGACTGTTTTTTCTTGGTACACAAATTTACTAGCCAATTAGATTTCCACTTAGGGATAAATGGAAAAGAAGTTCCACTCTGAATTCTTTGAGGCATTATTAATTGTGAACATTGCAAACCTAACCAAGATGGTGCAAAAGCCAAGAGAGTCTGTGAAATAATTTGCTTTGGTCTTTAGGAGAATGAGAACATAATATCAGACACCACTATCTGAAAAGGACTGTAGCCCTAGCTTTGAAATGGTTGAATTTCAATATTAGAAAACACTTTGAGGACCACCGATTTTGGATATGAACAACCTCGTCACTAGGGTGGAAAATTATTAAAGCCTAAACAACTAGTTGTTATAGCTCCTAAATAGCAAGTTCATTATCAACATGACCAAGTCGTGAGCATGAAAGCTAAAGACATTTCAGATATATTTGGCTGAGTTGGTAGTAGCCAAGCCTTATGAATGCTCGACCTTAACCAAGCCATATGTTAAGGCAAAAATGGTCGGTGTGCCTTCCAATCAAGTGCAAACCATGAAGGATTGTTCCTTCAATATTGCGAAGGTTGATGAAATTTTTTATTGGCTTTTAAAGGAATTACAGATTAGCCTGCTAGGTGACCATGTGATTCATCCCCCTGAAAATGGCCAGTGATGGATTTCAAAGTCTCAAGCCTTACTTTGATGGAGCAAACTATGCTCATTGGAAATTTTAGATTGAGACATATCTCGATAGTGAATGAATTGAAGATTGGGATAGTGTTCGGAAAGAATGGACACCACCAACCAAGAGAGGAGTAGATGGGGAAGAATAAATTCTTTCCAGAGATGATTAGACGGAGTCTCAACGAAGAGCTAATTTCAAAAATAAAAAGGCAATGACAATCCTCGCAAGCTCTTTATCTCTTGAAGAATGTGGCAGAATCTAACATTTTCCTACTGCATATAGCATGTGGAAAATATTGGAGAATTATCATGAAAGAACCAAGCAAGTAAAATCCAAGAAGATTCAACTTCTTATTTCGGAATATGAACTCTTCAAAATGAAATCCAATGAATCCATTACCGATATTGTTGCCCAGATAAAGAGCCAAGAAGGGGGCTTGAATTGGATATTAAATAAAAAATTCTTATCTTTAAATGCAGAATAAAATTAAATATAGTAGGGATGAGGAGATATTGCACACGAGATTTATAGAGGTTCAGGTATTAACAAACCTTACTCCTCTCCCAATCGAGTTTTACTAACACACTAAGTGTTACAATGGAGTTTTACAAGCTCACTCCCAACTATGGTGTTTCTATCAATGACTAACACCTAACCTAGAAATTCCCTTATGTTTCAATGACTCACACAATAAGCCAATTCCTTATGTTTTATGACTCACACAATTAACCCTTATAAGTGTTTCACTCTTAACCCAATATACTCAAACTCACTTGAGTAATAGATTACAATGAAAACACTCACCAACCTATAATGCTCAGAATTTATGAGCAAATAGATTTTTATAGAGAATAAAAGTTTTGTTAAAAGTAATTAACGCACAATGGCTACAACAAGATTTTGATTCGAAAGTAATTGTTGTTCTTTTGTTTAGGATTCATAAATGACTTGCATTTATACTTTCTCAGCGAATTATAGTCGTTTGGATGCATTTAATGTGAAAATAGTTGTTGAACCAACTCTTAATTTCGCTCCTGATATGTTTCTCTTTCCTCATTCACGGTTGTGAATATGTGTATCACAGTCGTGAATGTTCTTCCAAGCCGTGGCTCAGGTGGTGACTCTAGTCGTGAAGCATTCTGGAAGAATTTGAAGTGTTTGATCATGAGTGTGACTTTATACTTTCACGGGCATGAATATCCTTCCAAGTCGCGGTCCAAGTGGTGACTCTGGTCGTGAAACTATCTGGAAGAATTTGACATGTTATCTCACGGGCGTGACTGATTTGATCATTCACTATTGGTATGATCCTTCATGGCTGTAAAGTTTAAATGTTGGAGAGTTGACGCTAAGCTATATCAAGGGTATGACATAATCAGTCATGTGCATGAACATGCTATTTTTTCTTACTAGGTTCTCCCCTTTTTGTCATCAACAAAAAATGAACCATAAAGCGAAAATGATGTAATTATATTAATACCAAATAGAGGAAGTACAAAGTTTGGAAAAGTAAATTAAAATCCTACACTCACAATACTAGAAACTAGTTGTGAAGCAGAGTCACCATCTGGAGTGGTGAAGCGGTAATAGATATTATTCTCCTGAATTATTCGAACCGCTGCTCCCATTTTTATAAAAGACTCGACATCTAGCCGGTCTCGAGGATGTGTTGGAATGAGATTGAAATTGTGCTCATCGAGCTTTAGATACTCGAGCTCAATTGCAAAGTGAGTCATGTACCCACAAATCAAGATATCTCCCGATGGCTTTGTTGCAATTAAGAGAAGATGATTCGCAAACCATCGAGATAGGGCCACGGTTAGACTTCTTCGTGCCATCTCCAGAAGGAAAAGCTCGGATTTTCAGATTGCACCATTGCTATTGCCTCTTGCAAAGATATTATAGGTAAGAAACCTATTTAAATATTTATGCACGAGAGACCGAAGATGGGTGCTTTTAGTCTTCTTCACATCCCAGCCATAATCCAATCCAAAATGAGAATATGAAATGATTTACGATCGTGACATTTAACAGTCACGGGGGTTACTTGTGAATTTTTACGGCGGTGACAAAATGAGTTACGGTCGTGAAGTACAATTTTTACTACTTGTGACCGTGAGACAACGCATGAAACAAAGCATGAACGATTCTATAATTATTTGCTGTTAATGTTCACGGTCGTGAAGAAGTGTCACAGTCATGAACAAAGAGTTTCACGGGAGTGAAAGAAAAGAGTTATGAGCATGAAACATAGTCTTCACTACCTTCAGCCGTGAAGTACGACGTTAAGCAAAACGTGAAAGCTACTGAAGCTTTTGGCGATTATGATCATGACCGTGAATATATGTCACGGGTGTGAATTACCTTAAGTCTTCAATAAATAAAACTATGTAAAACAAAACTAAAAGATTTCTAAGGTGCTTCCATCCCTTATAACATATATTTCCATCAAGTTAGCCATTTCATACCATAAAAGATTAGACAATAAAAGACAACATATGAAAGAAATTAACATTTAAGGTTCGACAAATTTGACAATGATACTTAAGATAAGATTAATCCATCAATCATACCAAGCTCTCTTCTTATGAAGTTAAATCTTTCTTCATTAAGAGACTTAGTGAATCTATCTACCAATGGATTGTCTATATTGATAAATTCCAATACAACATCTCCATATTGAATATGATCTCTAAGAAAATGATGTCTTATGTCAATATGCTTACTTCTAGAGTGTTGAATGGGGTTCTTAGATAGGTTTATAGCACTTGTATTGTCACATCTGATAGGTATATGGTCCAAACTATGACCATAATCCTTAAGTTGTTGTTTCATCCATAGGATTTGAGTACAACAACATCCTGCTGCCACATACTCCGTTTCAGCAGTAGAAAGAGCAACTGAAACTTGTTTCTTGCTAAACCAAGAAACTAAACATTCACCAATAAAATGACAAGTGCCTGAAGTACTCTTTCTATCCAAGAGACTTCTAGCATAATCAGCATCTGAATATCCTATGATATTAAAGGATGAATTTCTGGGATACCATGAGCCTAGATGCAATGAGCCATGTAAATATTTTAAGATTCTTTTCACAGCATTCAAATGTGATTCTTTAGGACAATTGAAAGTGAGCACATAAACATACACTATACATTATATCGGGCCTAAAGGTAGTAAGATATAAAAGTGATCCGATCATACCTCTATAGAGCTTTTCATTAATGCTCTTACTATTTTCGTCTTTGTCCAATTTTGTTAATGTGCTCATTGGAGTCTTGGCATTTTTGCATCATTTCATTCTAAATTTCTTGATTAAGTCTTAGGCATATTTGGATTGGTTGATAAATATGCCTTCATTGCTTTATTTTATTTGTAGACCAAAGAAGAACTTAAGCTCACCCATCATGCCCATTTCAAATTCCCTAGTCATACACTTAACAAATTCTTGGCAAAACAATTCATTAGTAGACTCAAATATGATGTCATCAACATAAATTTGAATAATTAGAATATCATGCTTATGTTTTTTAATAAATAAAGTAGTGTCAACATTTCCCTTTAAAAAATTATTTTCTAAAAGAAAAGAACTTAGTCTTTCATACTAAGCTTTTGGGGTTTGTTTCAAACCATACAAATCTTTTGAAAGTTTAAATATAGGGGTGGCAATGGGTAAGGTACCCGCGAAAATTGCCCTACCCGAATCCGAATCCGTTTAAAATTATAATATTAATACCCATACCCGTTCCAAATCCGATTAACATTACCCAATTAATACCTGAATCCGAATAATTACTCATTTATCATTAAAAAGATTTAAAATAAAATAAAATTTAAACTAATTAAATAATTAAAAATATATAAATATATAAATAATCTACCATAAATCACTATAAAATCAAATAAAACATAAAATTTAATTCAACACATTCAAATTAAAATAATTTATCAAATTGTTCAAAATTAACAATAAAATTAAATATTGTTCATTATGACAGAAAAATTATATTTCACATTTTAAACTTCGATTACATTTGTAATTCATCAATTTATAAAAATATATGAAAAAATAATTATATCATTATATTCAATAAATTAAAATAGAATATATATATATATATATCGGGTAGCGGGTACCCGAAGGCCTCTACCCGTACCCTACCCAAACCCGTCCCAAAATCCTAATAGGGTTATCCATTAGGGTTTAAACGAGTTTGGATTGATGCGGGTACCCACAAAATCCGTACCCGTTGCCACCCCTATTTAAATATATGATCAATCAAATTATGACTTTCAAAACCCGATGGTTGTTCTACATAAACTTCTTCTTCTATAAAACCATTTGAGAAAGCACTTTTGACATCCATTTGAAAGAGTTTAAAATTCATATGACATGCATATGTTAAAAAAATTCTCATGGCTTCTAATCTAGCTACCGAAGCATATGTCTCATCATAATCTATTCCTTCTTCTTGATTATATCCCTTTGCAATTAACCTAGCCTTATTCCTAGTTATTGAACCTCGTTCATCTAGTTTATTTCTAAATACCCATTTACTTCCAATGATTTAGTGCTCATTGGGTTTAGGAACTAAGGTCTATCCCTTACTTCTCTCAAATTGGTTGAGTTCCTCTTGCATAGCAATCACCCAACTTTTATCATTAAGAGGCTCATCAATATTTTTAGGCTCAATTTGAGAGACAAAAGCAAGATTAGAATCTAAAGATTTGAGATGAGATCTAGTACTTACTCCCTTAGTAGGATCACCAATGATTTGCTCCTTGGGGTGATCTTTTGTCATTTCCCATTCCTTTGGGAGCTCTTGCTTGTTTTCCTCTTGAGCTTGAGGTAGAAAGTCATCTTGATGTGAGTTTTCTTGATCATTTTCATCATTTTCATTTTCAAGATCAAGCTTTTCCATTGTACCTACAATATCATCAATAACACTACCTTTCACAAGATCAAGCTTACTAAATTCATCAAAAACAACATGCATAGATTCTTCAACAGCTAATGACTTTTTATTAAAGACTTTATTAGCTTTACTAGCGATGGAATATCCTAAAAAGATACCCTCATCAGATTTAGAGGCAAAATTTCCAAGATTGTCCTTGGTATTTAATATGAAACACTTGCATCCAAATACTCTAAAGTATGATATCATGGGCTTTCTTTCATTCCATAACTCAAAAGAAGTTTTGGTTAAGAGTGGTCTTTTGAAAACTCAATTTGAAATATAACCTGCAGTATTGGTGGCTTCGGCCCAAAAGTAAGTTGGTAACCCATACTCATTGAGCATTGTTCGAGCCATTTCAATTAAAATTCGATTTTTCCTTTCGACCACCTCATTTTGTTGAGGTGTCCTAGGAGATGATAAATTTTATGAAATGCCATGTTCTAGACAAAAATTTTCAAAGTTTTCATTTTCAAATTCTTTGCCATTATTGCTTCTTATTTTTGAAATACAATATCCTTTTTCATTTTGAACTTTTTTAGTAAAGTTTTTTAAAAGATTCAAAAGATTCAAAAGATGCATCACTCTTTTGAGCTAAGAAAATTACCCAAGTGAATTTAGAGTAATCATCGACGATGACAAAAAAACATAGTGTTTACCTCTTAGGCTTGCAACTCTAGTAGGTCCACAAAGATCTAGATGCAAAAGTTGTAGAGGTTTCAAGGTACTTACAATTTTTTTGGATTTGAAGGAGGACTTGTGTTGTTTTCCTCTTTGGCAAGGTTCACATGTCTTGTCTTTTTCAAATTTGACTTTTGGTAGTCCTCTTACCAGCTCTCCTTTGCTGAGGCTTTGAATTAAATCCATGCTTGCATGACCAAGCCTTCTATGCCACAACCAAGATTCATCACTAGTCGTCACAAGACACTTAGAGGAAAGGTTAGATATTTTGTGTAAGTCTATTATGTAGGTATTGACATCTCTACTTCCTTTAAATATCTCTTAGCCATTAAAAGAGATTCCAAGACATTCGTTAGAAGTAAAAATTACTTGGTTTCCCTTATCACATAATTGACTTACATTTAACAAGTTATGTTTCAAACCATCAACAAGTAAGACATCTTCAATGAAAGAAGTATTATTAATACCAATAGAGTCAATGCCAATTACCCTACCGTTAGCATTGTTTCCAAAGGTTACTTTACCTCCATCAATACTTTTAATGTCATTGAATAGTTCTTTGTCTCCGATCATATGCCTTGAGTATCCACTATTTACTAGCCAATCATTTTCTTTTATTGTGGACTTGAGACATACCTATAAAATCACAATTCAAGTATTATTTTTAGGTACCCAAATGAGCTTGGGTCCTTGGGGGTTAGCACATGAAGGTTCCCAATGAGCCTTCCTTATCCAGCAATGTTTATTGATATGACCAAATTTCATACAATAATTACATTGTTTAGCTCTAAATATGCTTTTTGGTCTTACCATGCTTTTAACTACCATTTTCCTATTAGGTAGAGTTTATGAGCAATGACATGCACATGTATGATGACTTGGTGCTTTCCTAAAGGCATGCTTCTTATATATAAAAGCATGATTGGCCTTTTGAGGTTTCCTTCTTAGGCTTACCGACCCTTGATCATTCATTTTTATATATAAAGGATTTAGTGTATATTGTGCACTTAGCCCTTCAGGCTGCTACTTCTAATGTGAAGATGTGGGGTTCACTTGACATAACAAAAGTGGTTTTTTGAGATGAAGATGATGTTGCCCTAAATTTTAGACCATGTCTTATTAAAGGTGGTCTTTCAGACACTATGAGAGTATCTAAACTCTTCTTGCCTTTATAAAATTTTGAAATGGAGTTTCTAAGTTCCTCAACTTCATTTTTCAAAACATTGTTCTTTTTAAGCAAAGATTTAGTTGAGGGTCTTGATGAGTACTCATCTAATGATTTTTAAAGAGATTTATTAGAAGATTTCAGTTCAAGATTTTCTTTTTCTAAAACTTCCATTTTGTTTTTCAAACTTGAAATGTTATTTTTATAAGTATTGAATTTACATCTATATTTTTCTAATTCTAGGTTCAATACTTCCATTATACTTTGCTCATCATCATCATCATCATCTTCACTATCATTATTATTATCACTGCTATCATTATTGAATGAGAATGAGTAAAGTAATCCTACTTTATCCGAGACGTGATCCTCTATAGCCATGAAGCATAGGTTGACCTTTTCACTTTCATTGTCATCTTTTTCACTTGAAGAGCTTTCGTCATCCCATGTGGCTTTGTGACTTTCTCCCCATTGTCTTTTTGGTATTTGTTTTTGTGTTTCTTAAGCCTTGGACATTCTGGTTTGATATGTCCCTTTTTCCTACACTCATAACATTTTACCTCCTCTTTATTCCTTTGAGAGTCAAATATTTTACCTATTCTTAATTCCTTTGAGAGTCATTTGAGGAGTGTTTGAGATTTCTTTGCTTGAAGTTTTGAAAGTTGCCCATTCTCTTTTCAATTATTCTTTTCAGTCTTCTTGAAAGCATCGCAATGTCCTCATTTGCATCATCACTCTTTTCTTCATCATCTTCAACTTTTTCTTGAGATTTTGAAGTAGAGGCTCTTAGTACTAGAGACTTTTTTTTTGCTACGCTTCAAGTTCTCTATCTCTCTTTACTGCCATTTCATGTGTTAGAAGTTTGCAATAAGCACATCAGTATTCATGACGCTCATGTCTTCGTTGGCTTCTTATATACCAGCAACTCTTGAACCATAATCTTTGAGAAGAAGGCTTCTCAGAATTTTGTTGTTTACATCTTCCAAGCTCAAGTATTTCCTAAGCTTTCTCAACCCATTTATGATGGCTAGAAGAGGGTTCATCATATTGGTGATTGACTCATTGGATTTCATCTTGAAGAGTTCGTACTCTAAAGTGAGAAGTTGAATCTTTTCGGATTTAACTTGCTTTGTTCTTTCATGATAATTTTCCAATGTTTTCCACATACTATACACGGTTGGGCAGTGTTGTATTCTGCCACATTCTTTAATGGATAGTGAGCTTGCGAGAATTGTCATTGCCTTTTTGTTTTTGAAATTTGCTCTACGTTGAGGCTCTATCCAATCATCTTTTGAAAGGATTTCTTCTTCACCATCAACTCCTCTTCTGGTTCGTGGTGTCCATTCTTTCCGAACGCTATCCCAAACCTCAATTCCCTCACTATCGAGATATGTCTCCATCCGGAACTTCCAATGAGTGTAGTTTGCTCCATCAAAGTACGGCTTGAGACTTTGGAATCCTTCATTGGCCATTTCTTGATTTTTGCTAGTGCATTTTAGGCTTTGATGCTAGACTAAGCTATGATACCAATTGTTACCCAGATAAAAAGCCAAGAAGGGGGGTTGAATTGGATATTAAATAAAAAATTCTTATCTTTAAATGTGGAATAAAATTAAATATAGTAAGGATGAGAAGATATCGCACACAAGATTTATTGAGGTTCGGATTTTAACAAACCCTACTCCTCTCCCCAATCTCAATTGGTAGTTTCATTAACACACTAAGTGTTACAATGGAGTTTTACAAGCTCACTCCCAAGTATGGTGTTTCTATCAATGGCTAACACCTAACCCAGAAATTCTCTTGTGTTTTAATGACTCACACAATAAACCAATTCCTTGTGTTTTATGGCTCACACAATTAACCATTACGAGTGTTTCACTCTTAACCCAATATACCCAAACTCACTTGAGTAATAGATTACAATGAAAACACTCACCAACCTATAATGCTCAGAATTTATGAGCAAATAGATTTTTACAGAGAATAAAAGTTTTGTTGAAAGTAATTAATGCACAATGGCTACAACAAGATTTTAATTCGAAAGTAATTGTTGTTCTCTTATTTAGGATTCATAAATGACTTGCATTTATACTTCCTCAGCGAATTATATTTGTTTGGATACATTTAATGCGAAAATAGCCGTTGAATTAACTCTTAATTTTGCACCTGACATGTTTCTCTTTCCTCATTCACGGTCGTGAATATATGTATCACGGTCATGAATGTTCTTCCAAGTCGTGGCTCAGGTGGTGACTCTGGCCTTGAAGCATTCTGGAAGAATTTGAAGTGTTTGATCACAGGCGTGAATATCCTTCTAAGCCGTGGTCCAAATGGTGTCTCTGGCCGTGAAGATCTCTGGAAGAATTTGACATGTTATCTCACGGGCGTGACTATCTTTTACGGGCGTGACTGATTTGATCATTAACAATTGGTATGATCCTTCATGGCCGTGAACTTTAAATGTTCGAGAGTTGGCGCTAAGCTATATCACGGACGTGAACTTGCTATTTTTTCTTATTTTGACCTTCAAAGATTGTCTTTCATTCTTGCATCATATTCCATACCCTGTTCAACAAACTTAGAACACAAGCATTGTTAAATACATTATTGCTATTTCATTTGTTAGCATCAAAATGATAGAAATACCCATCAAGGTTCAACAGATATGACGAATCGTCTTCTAGCCATCATCAATGGCATGAGAAAGCTTGGAAAGCACTTGAGCTTGGAAGATGTGAATAACAAAATTCTAAGAAGTCTTCCTCTTAAAGACTATGGTTCAAGAGTTGTAGGTATAGAAGAGGCGAATGAAGACATGAGCATAATGCCTACCGATGTGCTTATGGAAAACTCTAACGCACGAGATGGCAGTAAAAAGAGATAGAAAACTTGAAGGCAAACCAGAAAAGAGAAAGCTTCTAGCACTTAAAGCCTCTACTTCAAAATCTCAAGAAGTAAATGAAGATGATTAAGAAAAGAGTGATGATGAAAATGAGGACATTGTCATGCTCTTAAGGAGAATAAAGTGTTATGAATGTGGGAAGAAATGACATATCAAACCATAATGTCCAAAACTCAAGAAACACAAGAAAATATTTCAAATAGATGATGGGGAGAAAGGTCACAAAGCCACATGGGATGACGAAAGCTCTTCAAGCAAAAAAGATAATAATTAAGGAGAAAAGGTCAACCTATGCTTCATGGCTTTAGAGGATCACTTCACGGATGAGATTGGTCCTTTTTACTCATACTCTTTTAATAATAATAGTAGTGATAATAATAGTGATAATGAAGATGATGATAATGAACATAGTTTCATAGAAGTGTTAAACCTAGAATTAGAAAAATATAGAAGTAGACTTAAAACTTATAGAAATAATATTTTAGATTTGAAAAATAAAATAAATGTTTTACAAAAAGAGAATTCTGATTTTAAGACTTCTAATGAAACTCTTCAAATATCTTTAGATGGGTATTCCTCTAGGCCCTCAACTAAATCTTTGCTTAAAGAAAACAACATTTTGAAAAATGAAGTTGAGGAACTTAGAAACTCAATTTCAAGGTTTCATAAAGGGAAAAAGAGTTTAGATACTTTTATAGTCTCTCAAAGACTACATTTAATAAGATATAGTCTAGGATTTAATGAAACATCATCTTCATCTCACAAGACTATATTTGTTAAGTCTAGTGCACCATAAAACCCTCTATTCAAAAGAAGAATAGTCAAGGGTCACCTGGCTTAAGAGGGAAATCTCAAAAGGTCAATCATGCTTTTATGTATAAAAGGCATACAACGAGGAAAGCATGTATTCATCATGCATATGTCATTGCACATAAACTCATTCTAAAAAGATGTTAAGACCTAAAAGCATGTCAAAACCGAAAAACATATATCTAAACAATGCATTTATTGCATGAAATTTGGTCATATCAACAAGCATTGTTGGATGAGGAAGGCTCATTGGGAACCTTCAAGTGCTAAACCCTAAGGACCTAAGTTCATTTGGGTACCTAAAAACCAAACTTGAATTATGGTTTTATAGGTATGTCTCAAGTCCACTATAAAGGAAAATGCTTGGCTTATGGATAATGGATGCTTTAGGCATATGACCGGAAACAAAAAACTCCTCAATCACATCAAAAGAATTGATGGTGGTAAGGTAACCTTTGGGAACAATGCTAAAGGTAAGGTAATTGGCATTGGCTCTATTGGTAGTAATAATAGAACTTTTATTGAAGATATTTTGATTGTTGATGGTTTGAAACATAATTTGTTAAGTGTAAGTCAATTATGTGATAAGGAAAACCAAGTTGTCTTTACCTCAAATGAATGTCTTGTAACCTTTTTAAGTGGCCAAGAGATATTCAAAGGAGATATAAATGTCAATACTTACATAATAGACTTACACAAAATATCTAACATTTCCTCTAAGTGTCTTATGTCTATTAGTGATGAATCTTGGCTATGGCATAGAAGGCTTGGTTATACAAGCATAGAATTGATTCAAAGTCTTAGCAAAAGAGAGCTAGTGAGTGGACTTCCAAAAGTCAAATTTGAAAAAGATAAGACATGTGAACATTGCCAAAGAGGAAAACAGCATAAGTCATCATTCAAATCCAAAAATATTGTAAGTACCTTTAAACCTCTACCACTTTTACATTTAGATCTTTTCGGATGTACTAGAGTTGCTAGTTTAGGAGGTAAACATTGTGGTTTTGTCATTGCTCATGATTACTCTAGATTCATTTGGGTAAGTTTCTTAGCTCAAAAGAGTGATGCTTTTGAATCTTTCAAAATTTTTACTAAAAGAGTTCAAAATGAAAATGACTATTTTATTTCCAAAATAAGAATCGATCATGGAAAATAATTTGAAATTGAAAATTTTGAAAACTTTTGTTTAGAATGTGGTATTTTGCACAATTTTTCAACTCCTAGGACACCTCAACAAAATGGGGCAGTAGAAAGGAAAAATCAAACTTTAATTGAAATGGCTCGAACAATGCTCAATGAGTATGGTTTACCAACCTACTTTTGGGCTGAAGCCACTAATACTGTGTGTTATATTTCAAATCAAGTTTTCAAAAGACCACTTTTAAAAAAAAAACTTCTTTTGAGCTATGGAATGGAAGAAAACCCATGATATCTTACTTTAGAGTATTTGGATGCAAGTGTTTTATATAAAACACCAAGCACAATCTTGAAAAATTTGCCTCTAAATCCAATGAAGGTATCTTCTTAGGATACTCTACAACTAGCAAAGCTTATAGAGTATTTAATAAAAGGTCTTTAGTTGTTGAAGATTCTATGCATGCTGTTTTTTATGAATCTAGGAAGTTTGATCTTTTGAAAGGTAGTGTTCTTGATGATATTGTAGGTACAATGGAGAAACTTAATCTTGATCATGAGAAAGACGATGATGATCAAGAGAAACAACAACAAGATGGCTCTCTGCTTCAAGCTTAAGAGTAAGACAACCAAAAGCTCTCAAAGGAATGGAAAATGATAAAGAATCACCCCATGGAACAAATCATTGGTGATTGTACTAAGGAAGTAAGTACTAGATCTTATCTCAAACTCTTAGATTCTAAACTTGATTTTGTCTCTCAAATTGATCCTAAAAATATTGATGAGACTCTTAATGATGTAAGTTAGGTGATTGCTATTCAAGAGGAACTCAACCAATTTGAGAGAAGTAAGGTATGGACCTTAGTTCCTAGACCCAAAGACCATCAAATCATTGGTAGTAAATGGGTGTTTAGAAATAAGTTAGATGAACAAGGTTCAATAACTAGGAATAAAGCTAGGTTAGTTGCAAAAGGTTATAATCAAGAAAAAGGTATAGATTATGATGAAACTTATGCTCCAATAGCTATATTAGAAGTCATAAGAATACTTTTCGCATTTGCATGCCATATGAATTTTAAACTTTTTCAAATGGATGTCAAAGGTGCATTCTTAAATGGTTTTATATAAGAGGAAGTATATGTAGAACAACCTCCGAGTTTTGAAAACCATAACTTGCTTAATCATGTTTTTAAACTTTTAAAAGCCTTGTATGGATTAAAACAAGCTCCAAGAGCTTGATATGGAAGACTAAGTTCTTTTCTCTTAGAAAATCATTTTTCAAAAGGACATGTTGATACAACCTTGTTTATTAAAAAGCATAAGCATGACATTTTAATTGTTCAAATTAATGTTGATGATATCATATTTGGGTCTACTAATGAGTTGTTTTGCCAAGAATTTGCTAAGTGTATGACTAGAAAATTTGAAATGAGCATGATGGGCATACTTAAGTTCTTCCTTGGTCTGCAAATCAAGCAAAACAATGAGGGCATATTCATCAACCAATCCAAGTACACCAAAGAGTTAATCAAGAAATTTGGAATGGAATGATGCAAATATGCTAAGACTCCTATGAGCACATCCACAAAAAGGGACAAAGATGAGAAGGGAAAGATCATAAATGCAAAGTTCTATAGAGGTATGATCGGATCACTTTTATACCTTATTGCCTCTAAGCCCGATATAATGTATAGTGTATGATTATGTGCTAGATTTCAATATTGTCCTAAGGAATCACATTTGAATGTTGTAAAAGGGATTTTAAAATACTTAAATGGCACATTGCATCAAGCCTTATAGTATCCTAGAAATTCATCCTTCCATATCATAGGATATTTGGATGTAGATTATGTCGGTAGTCTTTTTGATAGAAAGGGTACCTCGGGTACTTGTCACTTTATTGGTGAATGTATAGTTTCTTGGTTTAGTAAGAAACAAGTTTCAGTTATCTTATCTACCGCTGAAGTGGAATATGTGGCAGCAAGGTATTATTGCACTCAAATCCAATGGATGAGACAACAACTTAAGAATTATGGTCATAGTTTGGACCATATAGTCATCAAATGTGACAACACTAGTGCCATCAACCTATCTAAGAATCCTATTCAACAATCTATAAGTAAGTATATTGACATTAGACATCATTTTCTTAGGGACCATGTTCAATATGAAATGTTGTGTTAGAATTTATTGATACAAATAATCAATTGGCATATATTTTTACCAAACCTCTTAATGAAGAAAGTTTTTGTTTTATAAGAAGAGAGCTTGGTATGTTTGATGGATCAACATTATCTTAATTATTTTTGCTAATTGAATGTTGTGTGAACCTTGAATGTTAATTCCTTCATATGATGCATTTTACATGACTGATTATATGGTATGAAGTGGTTGACATGATAGAAATATGTGTTTTTAAAGCATAGAAACTTTGTGGAAATCTTATAGTCACATTTTAGACTTCGTTTTATTTTTTGAAAATTTGAGGTGGTTCATGCCCGTGACATATATTCACAGTCGTGAACTTAATAGCAAAAACTTCTAGTAGCTTTCACATTTTACTTCACGACGTACTTCATGGGTAGAAGTAGTGAAAACGCCCGTGACAATATTTGTCACACCCATAAAAAGCTTTCTTCACTCCCGTGACATATATTGACGGCCGTGAACAAAGACTACAAAAAAATTCTAGAACCGTTCATGCTTTGTTTCACGACTTCCCTCATGGAACGAGGTAGTGAAGGCTAAGATTCACACTCGTGATAATATTTGTCACACCCGTGAAAAGCCTTCTCTATGCTCGTGACTATTTAATTTCACGGCTAGAGTGCCCCTTCAACAAACTGTGACCTCGATGATTCACGTTCGTGACTGGTTATTCACGGCCATGAAGCTATCGACTATAAAATGAAAATTTCTATCTTTTCTAATTTCCATCTCTTTAAATTTTGGCATTTAACACTCCCATTCAATATTTATCACAAAATCTGGTCTCCTCACTTACTTTCCCTCTATAAAACTCTCTCAAAACCCTTTTTCTTTAAACAATCACAAGTTTCGCAAAGGTTTCAACCTTTTTTTAAAAAAACTTTCTTCTCTTCCTTTGTTCAAAGCTATCAACATAGAATTTATTTATTCCAAGGGCACTAGGAAGAAATCACATGCTCCGAAATGCTACACTGATTACCTACTCAATGTCATTCCATACCATTGTCATCCGCGCTATGCCGTTCTGCAGAAATGACCTCTACTCTCATCATGATCCTTTGAGTGGAGTTGTATCAAGACATTTGGTCTTGAAATGAGCATGATTGAACAATTATAGGCATGTCACCTCAAAGAGTTCGTGGACATATATCGTCCAACGTTATGGGAAATCACTCTTGAGTTCCTTAGCACGTTACAGGTCTCACCCACTGGAACCGTCAAATTCCAGCTATGCAAGCATGCTAGCACTCTCACTACAGTGGAATTTAGCATTATTTTCAAGCTCCCTTCCAATGGCATCCCCAACGAAAGTGAGGTAGAATTTTATGCTCATCCAGCTTGGACACATTTTGGCTCATAATGCAGCTGGGATGTGAAAAAGACGAAGACACCCGCCTTCGGTCTCCTGTGCATAAGTATATACATAGGTTTCTCATAGTATATTTGCTTATGGAGATAGCAATGGTGCTATCAGAAAATTGGAGCTCTTTTTGTTAGAAATGACACAAAGAGGATTGTTCGTGGCCCTGTCATGATGGTTCGCAAATCACCTCCTCTCCATCTCAAGGAAGCAATCAGGAGATATTTTGATTGACGGATATGTGACTCACCTTTCCATTGAGCTAGGTAATTTAAAACTAGAAAAACACATCTACACTCTTATTCCAGCATATCCACGAGACCGACTTGATCTCGAGTCTTTTATAAAGATGGGAGCGGCTATCCGTATTATTTATGAAGGAAATGTCTACTACCGTTTCACCACTCTAGTTGGTGAAATTGATTGGGAGGACAATGGCTCTGAAGCTTTCAAAATTGGCCTCTAGCTTGTCCAGGAACAGAAGCAAGCCCATGACGAGACATTGACACTCGTGGCAGCTGAGGATGTTAGTCAGACATCAGCCTCCTCTACATCCACTTTGGCATAGCAGGTTGCTAATCTTATAGCACATCGCCTTGACATGATGCAGGCTTCCATCGATGAGAGGTTGGAAAACCTCAAAGACTTTATAGAGTCTCGTATGAACAACCTCGAGGAGGAGGTAGCACGCCTTAGGAATGATTTGTCAGGCTTGAAGCCTACCTAGAGTCCTAGTTTTCTTGTAGTAGCTTTACTTTTACTGTTATAGGATTTTATCTTTATGCATTATAATTTCAATGTAATCTTTCTCCTTTAATTTTAATACAACCATCTTATTGGTATTTCAATATTTTTGTTGGTGACAAAGAGGGAGAAACAAGCATATATATGTTGAATATATGTCAATTGGAGAAACAAATATATATGTGTTCAATATGCAATGTGGTTATATATATGCCTTCTATGAAAACTTTATTTTAATTGATGATATGCATAAGTTATACCTCACATCAACCTCACATATACCTTGCAACTAGAACTCATTTTATTTAATGCATAAGATCTACTTAACATATATCTCACATATACTTTGAATACACTTGGTTATAAATGTTTTATTTGAAGAGATATTTAAGATATACCTTGCATATACTTTATTAGTTTCCAAATACCTTTGTTATATTACTTTCAAATTTTGCACTTTATTTTTTTATCTTAAGCACCTTTTGAGGGGGAGACTTCTCAAAAGCACATACTGCTAGATTATTTATCACCATCAAAAAGGGGGAGATTGTTGAACATTGAGGGGTATTTTTGTTATTTTGATGATAACAAATAAAATAGCAATAATGTATTTAACAATGTTTGTGTTCTAGGTATGTTGAACAGGATATATTTTGATTAGAACATGAAGCAAGATTGAAAGAAATCCTTTGAAGATAAAAGTCAAAGAAATAGCAAAGTCAGGCCAGTAAATATAGTTGAGCGCCAACTTTCCACCATTCAAAGTTCACGGCCTTGAAGGAACAAACTGTGAATGATCAAAATAGTCACACCTGTGAAATAACATTCACGCTTGTGACTTAACATGTCCAATTCTTCTAGAGAGCTTTACGGTCAGAGTCATCACTTATACCACAGCTTGGAAGAATATTCATGCCCGTGAAAGTATTAGTCATGCCCGTAATCAAACACTTCCAATTCTTCCAGAGAGCTTCACGGCCAGAGTAACCACTTGAATAATGGCTTGGAAGAACACTCACACCCTTGAAACATATAGTCATGCCCGTGAATGAAGACAGAGAAACATATCAGGTGCAAGTTAAAAGTTAATTCAACTACTATTTTCGCAATAAATGCACCCAAATGACTATAATTCACAGAGAGAGTATAAATGAAAGTCATTTATGAATCCCAAAAACAAGGATAACAAGTAGAACACGAAGAACACAATTATTTTACATCTTTAATCTTGTTGTAGCCTTGTGCATTAATTATTTCTAAACAAACCTCTGTTTTTTGTAAAGACCTAATTGCTCATAATTTCTTAGCATTGTAGGTTGGTGAGTGTTTTCATTATAATCAATTACTCAAAAGTGAGTTTGGGTATATTGGGTTAAGAGTGAAACACTTGTAAGGGTTTATTGTGTGAGCCATAAAATACAAGGAATTGGTTTTTGTGTGAGCAATTGAAAAACACAAAGGAATTTCTGGGTTAGGTGTTAGTCATTCAGAGAAACACCATAGTTAGGAGTGAGCTTGAAAAACTTTATTATAACACTTAGTGTGTTAGTGAAACACTCAATCGAGATTGGGGAGAGGAGTATGGTTTGTTTATACTCAAACCTCTATAAATCTTGTGTGTGATATCTCTCCTTTCTTCTCCTATTTTATTTATTTTACAATTTCAATTAAGCAAATTTTCATTTGCTAACCAATTCAACCCTTTTCTTGGTTCATTGTTTGGGCAATAAGAGACATGAAAAAAAGTACTTTAAATGAGACAACTCATAAGGACATAATACTAAAGTTTATGTTACTTTTAGGGATAAGATCCAAAGGGCAATTAATGATGAACTCTTAATTGTGCCCTAAAAAAATGCTAAAGGATTTTGGCATGAGATCAACATTACTATGGTCTCGTTAGGGGCAAAAATGTACGTATAAATATAGGAGCCTAGAAGACATAAGCATAGGATTGAGCTTCCTGAACTAGAGGGAAAGACAAAGTCATAGGGATTATAGTCATAATAGATCAAAGTTGTCTCGATAAGATCTAACAACCAGAGTTTCATTTGAGAATTGAAATTGTTGCTGATGATGTTGGTGAGAAGTCAAAGAAAAAAAAGATGTGATATTGACAAAAAGGAAGCAAGAAAAAAAAACTTGTAGAGAATGTAGGTCATCCATGGATAAGAAATAAGACCGACGTTCAGTGTCATCCAGAAAACTAGCAATGAAGGGCCATGAGAGGCTAGAGAAAGAAATGGAAAAGGAGCCAAGGCAATGGAGAATCAAAACCTTCAAACCACGATCTCAGAAGATGGAAAATGGGAAAGACAATCCTAAAAGGAGCATTTTTGATAGGTTGGAAGACTGCCCAAGCCAAAAAAGGTGTATGAAATGAAAAGGTTGAAGAAGTTTTGACCAAGACCTTGAAATGTCAATTGCAAAGAGAATGACAGTTAACAAAAACTGCGATAGGTTAGGCTTGCCAAGAAGAAATGCTAGTTACAGGAAGCAAAACTATTAAAGTAATAATCAATTCTGAAAAGAAAATGCTAAGGGTATTGGTACCCAATAAGATGTCCTCATTAAAATATAGGTATCCAATGAGATGTCCTCATTAAAATGGTAGGGATAACAAAACACGAGGGCAAGTAGCAAATAAGTTATTGCCCATGACCAGGGGGTAAGAGACAAAGGCAAGGTCATGGCAAGCAGCCTAAAGATAAAAGATAAAAGAAGAGCATTTATGTTGGAACATAGCCTTGTTAAGGATAATAATTGGTGCCATAACAATACCTGAACACTTTGTGGCACAAAGGAGGCAATAACCTACTTTAGATGGGGATGTAATAAAGCTGAGGAAGGATGGAACCATCAATGTCATATTGGAGAGGATAATAGAAGCCATGATAAAACACATTCAACCATTGTACTTGAACGCCGTTGTGAATGGTAGGCCAGTCAGCAAAGTCTTACATGACAATGGAGTTGAGGCAAATATCTTGCCATTGAGAATTTTGAGGAGAATATGTGTCCCAAATAAAACCTCACTCCAACATAAGTGAATATGACTAATTTTGCAATAGGAGATACTTCGATCATGGGAACACTGATGAAAGATATCCATGTTGGTTAGGTAATAAAAAGTGAATGCATATTTGTGGTGAAAGTCAGGAGTTCATATTAGTGCTAATGAAAGGATGCGATCTAGAGCTAGCACTAATAAAGCTCGATGATACTCTAGCTAAGGTGTAAAACCCCTTAAAAGAGATAAACTTGGGGTCCAAGGATCTCCTGAAATTAATCTTTGTAAGTGTTAAGTTGAATGTCAGTTTCAAAGAAAGATTAGTGAATTTGTTATGGGAATACAAAGATTACTTTGCATGGGAATACAGTGAATGTCGAGTATAAATCATGATATTGCAAAACATATGTTGTAGCGCCCTCTTGTCTAACCAAAATTCATAGAAACATACTTTCAACATAATATCACGAAGGCATGTGTATAGTCATTGCATTATAAACATTATTAGGCATACAACATATCTCATTTTAAGTGCGGATTTGCACTTAATTTTCTAACCTAAAGTAAGCGATATGCGTTCACAATCGCAATAGTGTCAATATCGTTACAATTAAAATTTTAAGATTTTTGAAACTAAGAATTTAGAAATTGGATGTCAGGTGAATTTTTATGAGTCTGATTAAGAAAAATGATTAAATCGTAAAAATGTAATTTTGGCACTAGATGTCATTTTGCAAAATATAAAAGACCATTTTAAAAAGAAAATTATTTTATGAATTTTGACATATTTAAATTGACATGATTATGTCGTTTGGAGCTCATAATTTGAGGAATTAAATTATTCCATGATTTAATTCAATTGGTAATTTTGGTAAGTCAAATTTATTTAGGTTGTGAGTGAGTCATTTGTCAAATTAAACACCTAACTAAATTTTAATTGGCCAATAGTATTGAAGATTAAGGAATTAATTAAGATTAATTTAATTTAATTTAGCCATATAAAGACAAATACCCATATTTTTCCATTAATCTAGAATTATCTACCAAATATTTCAAGCAAAAAGCCTCCATCTTCATCCTCACTTGGCCGAACCACCATGGATGGAGTTCTTCAAGCATTCTTTCATTTTTCAAGTAAAATAATTAATTACCCAAGCATAAGGGAGCAAAAAAGAGGAGAATAAGATAATTTGGTGGAAAAATTACCACTGACCGAAATATCATAAATTTTTAGTGGTGAGATTCTTTAACTTATTCCTTAAATTTTTATGGATATGAGTTGATTTAGATAATTTTTTTGTATTAATTTTAAGATTTTTGTAAAATTTGTATTGGATTAGAAATATGGAGAATTAGGGTTTGGTGGTAAAGCATTGAGAAAATTAAATAAAAATGGAAAATGAGTGGTTTGGTAGTGGAAACGGTAATAAGTGTTGAAAAATGGATAAAAATAATTTTTACAAAATTTTTATAATTGTGGCTAAAATTTGGGGTGAAAAAAATGTTTAAATTATGGCCTAATTTGATAAAATTGTGGATGTGTGGAATAATTGAAGATGAGAAATAATTTTTAGAGTGAAGAAATAATTTTTGGTAAATTTTACTAACTTTGGCCAAAATTTTGAAGTAATTATTGAGAATTTTTGGACATTAATTTATGGGAATTGGTAATTGCAAAGTGAAAAAAAAATATGATAAAATAATTATTGATACTATTTTATAATTTTTGGAGCATTGGTTGAATTAATAGAAATTTTTTAGAAGAAAATTGGATTTTCGGGTGATAGATGGAAAAATTAGGAAAAATGGAAAATAAATTGGAGGGAATTATATGGAAAAGAAAAAATAAGAAATTAAGTTGAATAAAAAAATTTTTAAATAAATTTTTGGATAAAGGACCAATTATTGAATATTGCAAAAGAGATTTGAAAAAGAAAAAAAAAAGTGGTTGCACCAAAAAATGTGTTGAGCTACTGAGAATGGCATGTTATGCGTTAAATGTGCAAAATGTTATAATCTCATTGTCACATCTGCGATTTAGAGTCTAATCATTATATACAAGTTTTATGACCATTCATACTAAGCAAACATGAACTCATGATCATCGTCTAAATAGGGAGGTGGAATTTGTTATTGAACTTTTGTCTAGTACTACACTTATATCCATCACACCATACAGAATGACACTAGCGGAGCTCAAAGAATTAAAAGTGAAGTTGTAAGAATTACTTTATAAAAGTTCATTAGACCCAGTGTGTCACCTTGAGATGTGCTAGTATTATTTGTAAAGAAGAAATATGGTACACTATTGTTATATATAGACTACCAACAACTGAATAAGGTGACAGTGAAGAATAGATACTCATTGCTATGGACCGATGATCTATTTGATCAGTTAAAAAGTGCAAAAGTATTTTCCAGAATAGATTTGAGATTTGTGTATTATCAGTTGAAGATTAAGGAGAATGATGTGCCTAAAACAACTTTTATGACTCGATATGCCCACTACGAGTTCCTATTCATGCCTTTTAGGCTGACGAATGCACCTACAATATTCATGGATTTGATGAATCGAATTTTCAAACTTTACTTAGATCAATTTGTATTAGTCTTCATTAATGATATCTTAGTATACTCTGGAGATCGAAATGAGCATTATCATCATTTAAGGATTGTGCTTAAGATTTTGAGGGAGAAACAATTGTATACGAAGCTATTGAAATGTGAATTTAGGCAGAAATAGGTCAGTTTCCTGGGTTATGTTATGTCAGCTGAAGGGATTAGAGTTGACCCTAGTAAGATAAAATCTACTCTTAACTGGAAGCCATATCAAAATGTGATTGAGATACGGAGTTTTCTTAGGTTAACAAGTTATTATCGATGATTTGTAAAGGAATTTTCATTGATAGTTGCTCTTATAACTTGGTTACTACATAAGGATGTGAAGTTTGAGTGGATAGATAGGTGTCATGCTAATTTTGATCAGTTAAAGGAGATGTTGACAGTGGCACCAGTTTTAACACAACCCACTTTTGAGAAGAAAGTTGTGGTCTACAACGAGCCTTTTTTGAATGGGTTAGGTTGTGTACTGATGTAAGAAGGCAAAGTAGTTGCTTATGTCTCCAGACAACTAAAACCATATGAACATAATTATCCAACTCATGATTTAAAGTTAACAACAATTTTATTCACTCTGAAGATCTGGTGACATTATCTGTACAAAGACAAGTATTCTATCTATACAAATCATAAAAGTTTGAAATACCTATCCTCACAGAAAGAGTTGAATCTTAGACAAATGAGGTGGTTGGACTTAATTAAAGATTATGATTATATCATTAACTATCATCCCAAAAAAGCTAATGCAGTGTCTGATGCTTTGAGTCGAAAGACTCTAGTAGAGCACCAAATCCAACCTTCATTGCTATAAAGGATTAAAAAACCTCAAAAGTAAGATCCTAAGCTGGGTAAGATAATTGGAGTTGTTTCCATGAGGGAGAGACCTGAGTTTTTAGTAGAGACTGACACTAGTATTCATTTTAGGGCCGATTATGTGTACCAGAAAAGTCTAAATTGAAGAAGAAAATTTTGAAGGAAACACGCAAGGTGAATTATTCTATACATCATGGTAGAAATAAAATGTATCAAGATCTGAATGGCCACTATTGGTGGCCGAATATGAAGAAAGGCTTTATAAAATTTACTACCAGATGTCTGACATGCCAGCATGTGAAAGTAGAACATTAGTTACCATTAGGATTACTGCAACATATCTCTATACTAGAATGGAAAAGAGAAAGAGTTACTATTGACTCTGTATCGAGGTTACCATTGACTCAGAAGAGGCATAATGAAGTATGAGTTATCATGGATAGGTTAACCAAATCTGTGCATTTTCTGCCAATATAGATGGACTACTCACTAGATAAATTAGCGAAAATGTATGTATAAGAGATAGTCTAGTTACATGGAGTACCGTTGTATATTATTTCTGATCAAGATCCTAGGTTTATATCCCATTTTTGGAAGAGTTTATAAGGATCATTGGGTACTCATCTCCATTTCAGTACAATATTTCATCCTCAAATGGATGGACAATCGAAGTAGGTAATTCAATTATTGGAATATATACTCCGGGGCTGTCTGATTGAATTCAAATGAAGTTAGGACAAGTACTTGTCGTTCATGGAATTTGCATATCATAATAGTTATCAAGCTAGTATTGGCGTGACTCCATATGAAGCACTGTATGGTAGAAAATGTAGGACTCCAGTGTGTTGGATAGAGCTTAACAATATAAAGATATTAGAACCTGATTTGGTTCAGTAGATGGAAAACAAGATTAAAGTTATCAAAGAAAGGCTCAAGACAGCCAGTGATAGACAAAAGTCTTATGCAGATTTGAGATGTAGGGACATTGAGTATGAGGTTAATGACAAGGTATTTTTGAAAGTATCCCCTTGGAAAAAGGATTATGCAGTTTAGAAGAAAATGCAAGGTGAGTCTTAAATTTATTGGGCCTTATGAGGTGACAGAACGAATGGGACCAGTAGCTTACATATTAGTTTTGCCTCCTAAGCTAGATAAAATTCATAACATATTTCATGTATCCATACTTAGAAGATACATATCAGATCAATCCCATATGATCAAAGTGGAAGACAAAGATGTACAACTAGATTTGACTTACGAAGAAGAATTGGTAGCTATTCTGGTAGGGAAAGTAAAACAACTTTCGAATAAGCAAATACATTGAGTAAAAGTCCAATGACGAAGAAATTTAGCTGATGAGGCAACATAGAAAAGCAAAAAAGTGATATAGAACTAATATCCATAGCTTTTCAAAGACAATCAATCATGTTTGATTTTGATGACAAAATCTTTTAAGGGGGAAAGAATTGTCATGTTCGTGATTTAGGGTTTGATCATTATATACAAGTTCTACAGAAGTTTATACTAAGCGGACAAGAACATCACGATCAAAGTCTAAATGCGGCCATTTTAAGTGAAAAATAATATTTAATAATGCTAATGGCGTATTTGGAATGAAAATGAAGCTAATTAGTAGTATCATTGGGTTTTCGTGCTATACATGCAAATCGAGGCAATGATTTGGATCGAAATACGAGATTTTCATCCAACAATGAAAATGATTTAAGCATACTAAAGATAGAAAATATTATTTTAAGACCATAGGTGAAATTAAAAGGCGAGATTTTAAGGTTAAAGGCCCCAATTTCCGGAAATACGGTCTCTAGTGTAGAATTACAATCTAATTTTTGAATTAGAGGTTAGAGAGATGCATTCACGATTGCAATGGTACTGATGTGATCGCAATTGAATTCTAAGATTTTTAAAAAGATAATTTAGAAATTGAATGGTGGAGAAATTTTTACGGGTCTGATTTAGGAAATTGATTAAACTATAAAAACGCGATTTTCGCATTGAATGTCGTTTCGCAAAATCAAAAAAAAAATTGAAGAGAAAATTATTTTAAAAATTTTGGTATATTTAATTTGAGGGGAATTAAGTTGTTTAGAGGTCGGATTTTGGAGAATTACATTAAATATTGAATTAATTTGGAGAAAATTTGTGATTGGTGGAAACTAGCTTAAATCAAATGTGATTAGTATGTGATTGGGTCATTTATCAAATTAATGAGTTAATTAAATTTTAAGTGACCAATAGGGTGTGATATTAAGGATTAATTAAAATAAGTTTTGGTATAAAAGGGAATCTTCATCATTCTAGAATTTCCTACAAAAAAAATTAAAAAAAAATTCACTCTTCTTCTTTTCCACTTAGGTGGCCACACCATGGATGTTCTCTAAGCTTTCATTCCTCTCCAAATTCACAATATTTTAATTATTCAAGTATTTGAACCAATAGAAATTAATTTTTAGGTGAAGAAAATTAATAAATTTGTAAAAAAATGTTCTTTTGGCCAAAAATTCCAATCAAAATTGATGTGAGATTTTTTTTTCACTTTTCATTCAAATTTATATGGTTTTAAGTTGAGTTTGATGATTATTTGAAATATATTTAGGATTTGTAATGAGATTAGAATTGAATTAGAAAAGGAAAAGAATTAGAGTTTGGTGGAGAAAAATTGAAAAAATTTGATAAAAATAGAAAATGAGTAGAATGAGGTTGGAGGATGATGGATATGATGGAAAATACATGAGAATAATTTTTATGAATTTTTGTAGAATTTTTAGAAATTTTTCATAATTATGGCCAAAATTTTAAAATTTTATTTTGAAGGATTTTTACCTTAAAGTGATGATGATGAAGCTATATGAAGTGTTTGGAAGTGAAAAATAATTTTTTGTGTGGAAGAAATAATTAATATATAATTTTTATTTTTATTTTTAGCCTAATTAATGAAAAACTTATTAGGAATTATTGAATATTATTTCGGTGAAATTGATGGTGAAAAATGAAAAAAAAAAGTGTTAAAGTAATTAGAAGAATTTATTTGAAATTTTTTGAGTATTTATTAAATTAATAAAATTTTTTGAGTTGAAAATGAATTTTTGGAGAAAAATGGAAATTACAAGAAAGGTGGACATAAATTGGAGAAATAGTTATGGAGGAGGGAAAAACTAGAAAAATTAAATATTATATAAAGAGAATAATTTTGGAATCTTTGGTCACACTAAAAAGCAAGTCGGGCAATCGAAGTCTCAGGATACGCATCGAACGCATGTAACGAAAAATAAACTGATATGAGATTTTGACATATGATAGAGGAAAAAATGATTGAGAAGCTTTATTTTGAATAGAATATATGTTAGATGTGATTCTATAGTTAATTGGAAATTTTAATTATTGTTCAGGTGTGTCGAATACTTTGAGAAGTATTTCCGTCATTTTGATGATTGCAAATAATTAGGCAATAAGGAATTTAACCACATTTTATGTTCTAAGTGTGTTATACATGTTATGCATTTCTATGACCATAAAACAAGTTGATTGAAATTGTTTAAAGATCAAAAGAATGAAAATCAGAAAAGGTTCATGCTCGTGAAGTAGATATTCACGCTAATGAACATTGTCACGCCCGTGGTGAAGAATCGCCACAACCGTGAAAAGTGAACTTCACGTCCATGACTCATGGGTAATGCCCGTGAATGAGTTAGTGTCAAGACTGTTCTTTCAAATGTTTACAACAGTGAAGTATTGGACCATCCGTGAAGCAAGAAATGAGTCACATCTGTGAAGAAATTGGTCACACCCGTGAAAGATTTCTCATTTCTGGACAGAACCATTCATGGTCGGCTTCACAACTTCAGTCATAGCTATGAAGAACAACCATGCCCATGAACCTAGAAAGAGAAAGTTGTCAGATGCGAACATAAAGTTGTTAGAGGGGCATTTTTGCATTAAATGCATCCCAAATGACTATTTTTGTTAGGAAGAGTATAATACAACCTATTTATAACTTCCAAAGGTTAGAAAAAAAGTGAAAATGTGCATTCAATTTTCTAATTTTGTATATCATTGTGCATTTAATTTATTTCACCACTCTTATTTTTTATCTTGTAAGAATCATAATTGCTCAGAACTATTAAGCTTTTTAGTTGGTGAGTATTTCATTCTTGTAATCAAATTACTCAAAAGTGAGTTTGAGTGAGTTGGTTTGAGAGTGGAATATTTGTAAGAGTTTTTGTATGAGCCATCAAAATACATGGATTTGGTTGTTGTGTTAGCCATTAAAATATAAAGGTTTTTCTAGGTTAGGTGTTAGCCAAGAGAGAAATATCATTGTTGGGATTAAGTTAGGTAAAACTTCATTTGTAACTTTTTGTGTGTTAGTGAAATACCCAATTGAGATTGGAGAAAGGGGTAGGGTTTATTAATACCCGAATCTCTATAAATCTTGTGTGCCAAATTTCTTTTTCTCTCTCATAAATTATTCTTTAGTAAAATTGCATCAAGCAAAATTTTTAATTACCAACGAATTCAACCCCTTTCTTGGTTATTGTTTTGGGCAACAATTGGTATTAAATCAAAGTCTAGCATTCAAGCCTAACAAATGCTAGCAAAGATCGAATTATGGCCAATGAAAGGTTCCACAATCTCAAGTCTTTCTTTGATAGAGCAAATTATGTGAATTGGAAATTCATTATGGAGACTTATCTTGATAGGGAGGGAGAGTAGATGTTTGGGACACCATTCGAAATGAATAGACACCTCTAATAAGAAGTAATACCGAATGAGAATATGAGATCAGTCTAAAAGATGATTGGATTGAGCCCCAAAAGATAGCTAATGGAAAAAACAAGAAAGCCATGATCATTCTATAAGCTCTCTATCACTTGAAGAGTGTGGTAGAATTAAATATTGTCCAACTACTTACTCTATTTAGAAAACATTGGAAAACTACCATGAAGGCACAAAACAAGTAAAATCCAAGAATGTTCAATTTCTTGTTACTGAATATGAACTTTTCAAGATGAAGCCAAATGAGACCATAACTGAAATGACCAATCGACTTTTTGCTATTATCAATTGGCATGAGGAAGCTTAGAAAACATTATAATTTGGAAGTTGTAAATAACAAGATTCTAAAGAGTCTTTCTATGAAATATTATGGCTTAAGGGTTGCGGGTATTGAGAAAGCCAATAAAGACTTAAGCGTAATTCCTACCAATATACTTATTAGCAAACTCCTCACTCATGAAATAGCTATAGTAAAAGAAAAAGTCTTGAAGGAGAAAATGATAAGAGAGAGCCTATAACACTTAAAGCTTCAACCCCAATGCCAATAGATGAAGAGTTAATTGATGAAGGGGATGATCAAATAGCCTTGCTTTCAAGGAGAATCAAGAGGTTGACCATTCACAAGTGTGGCTCAATTAAGAATTACAAGCAAAGAGCCTCAAGATTTCCTCCTAGAAACTCCTCATCTAATATAGGCAAAGAGAAAGTCAAGTGTTATGAATGTGGGAAGAAGGGATACATTAGATTGGAGTACCCCATGGTTAAGAAGTATAACAAACCCAACAAAGAAGATGAAGAGAAAGGTCACAAAGCCATTTGGGATGACGAAACTCCATCACTCATTGAAGAAGAATAAGAGGAGGTGGCTAACTTGTGCTTTATAGCTATTGAGAATTACTCCAATGATGAGGTATACTCTACTTCCCAATCTTTTGATGATTATGTGATTTAATTGATGATGATGATGATATAGTTGAAATACTAAATATATAAACAGAAAGATACAAACTTAAACTTGATCTTTATAAAAAAAAAAATAGCTCTAAATTCAAATATGATTTTAATAACCTTCAAAAGGTAGTTGAAGAGCTAAAACCTCAAATGAGTCCTTGAAAAAGTCATTGGATGAGATTCCTCAAAACCCTTAACAAGTTCTCTCTTAAAAGAAAATAATGCATTGAAAAATGAGGTTGAGGAGTTTAGAAATTTTATTTCTAGATTTCACAAAGGGAATGGGAGTTTAGATACTCTAATAATATCCCAAAGACTTCCCTTAATGTGACACGGTTCAAGTTTTAATGGAGCATCATCATCTTTTAAATTCGTCTTTGTTAAATCAAGCAAAGCACAAACTTCTACTATTGAAGTAATAGCCCTAAAGGCTAATGGCAAAGCACACACAAAACCTTTTACTCAAAATAAGAGTAGCCAAGGGTCACATAGCCCAAAAGGAAAACCTCAAAAGTTCAATCATGCTTTCTTATACAAGAAGCATGACCTATAAAAGCACCCTCAACACGTGAATGTTTATGTCATTGTGTACATACTCCTCCTAAGAGAGTAGTAAAGTCTAAACCTATTGCCAAGTGGAAAAGCATATTTAAATCGAAACAATGCCACTATTACATGAAGCTTAGGCATATAAACAAATATTGTTTCATAAGAAAGGCCCATTAGGAAGACCCAAGTTCATTTAGGTACCTAAAAACCAAACCTAAATTGTTATTTTGTAGTTGTGCCTCAAGTCCACTTCAAAGGAAAATATTTGGCTAGTGGATAGTGGATGCTTGAAGCACATAACTGGAAATATAAGTTTTTTTCACTCAAATCAAAAGAATTGATGGTGGTAAGGTAACCTTTGGAAATAATGTCAATGGTAACATAATTAGCAATGGCTCAATTGGTTTAAATAATATTTATTAATTGAAAATGTTTGCTTATTGATGGTTTAAAGCATAATTTATTAAGTATAAGTTAATTATGTGATAAGGGAAACCAAGTCACCTTTACCTCTAATGAATGTCTTGTGACCACCTTAAATGGTCAAGAGATATTCAAAGGAGATAAAGATGGAAATACTTACATAGTAGATTTATATCTAACATTTCCTCTAAGTGTAGTATGATAATTAGAGATGAATCTTGGCTATGGCATAGAAGCCTCATGCAAGCATGGATTTAATTCAAAGTCTTAGCAAATGAGAACTATTGGATGGACTTCCAAAAGTGAAATTTGCAAAGGATAAGACATGTGAACCATGTCAAAAAGAAAAACAACACGAAACCTCATTCAAGTCAAAGAATGTTGTACAATGGATAAGTTTGTCTTGATCATGAAGAGGATGGCGAGACCTCAAAGAGAGATGATAATGATGATAAAAAAAACCATCAATAAGAGAAGCATTAAGAAAATATACTACCTCAAGCTCAAGATCAAGGCACCCAAGAGCTTCAAAATGAATGAAAATTCATAAAAAAACTATCCCATGGAGCAAATAATTGGTGATCCCATCAAGGTTTGTAAGTACTAGATCTAATCTTAAGTTTTTATATTATAATCTAGCTTTCGTCTCTCAAATTGAGCTAAGGAATATTGATGAGGCTCTTAGTGATGAGTGTTGGGTGATTGCTATGTAAGAGGAACTCAACCAATTTAAGAGAAATAAGGTTTTGACCTTAGTTTCAAGACCTATGGACTATCCAATCATTCGTAGTAAATGGGTCTTTAAGAACAAATTAATATGAGCAAGGTCATATAACTAGAAATAAAGCTAAATTGTTTACCAAAGGATACAATTAAAAGGAAAGTATAGATTATGATGAGACCTATGCTCTAGTGGCAAAATTAAAAGCAATTAGAATTCGTTTAGCTTTTGCATGCCACATGAACTTTAAATTTTTTCAAATGGATGTCAAAAGGGTATTTTTAAATAGTTTTATAGAGGAGGAAATTTATGTTGAACAATCTCCTGATTTTAGCCAAATCATGTATTAAAACTCTCTAAGGCCTTATATGGTTTGAAACAATCTCCAAGAGTTTGGTATGAGAGACTTAATGCATTTCTTTTAAAAAATAATTTTTCAAAATGACATGTAGACACTACTATTTTCATTAAAAAGCACAAGCATGGCATATTACTTGTTCAAATTTATGTTAATAATATTATCTTTGGATCTACTAATGAATTGTTTTGTCAAGAATTTGCTAAATGTATGACTAGATAATTTGAAATGAGTATGATGGGAGAGCTCAAATTCTTTCTTAGTCTTCAAATCAAGCAAAGCAAATATGACATTTTCATTAAGCAATCCAAGTACAAATAGAATGATATAAAAGTGCCAAGACTCCGATGAGCACATCAACCAAAGTTGACAAGGATGAGAAAGGTAAGACGATGTATGAAAAGCTTTATAAAGGTATGATTAGGTATTTTTTATACCTTACCGCCTCTAGACCTGATATAATGTATAGTGTATACTTATATGCTAGATTTCAATCATGTCTTAAAGAATCTCATTTTCATGTTGTGAAAATAATTTTAAAATATATACAAGGCGCAATGCACTTAGGCTTGTGGTATCCTAGAAATACTTAATTTCATATCATTGGTTTTTCATATCTTGATTATGTTAGAAGTATTCTAGATAGAAAAAGCACATCTGGATCTTATCACTTCATTAATGAATGTTTAGTTTCTTGGATTAGTAAGAAATAAGTTTTGATTACCTTGTCCACTACTGAAACATAATATATAGCAGCAAGTTCTTGTTGCACTAAAGTTTTTTGGATGAGATAATTCATGGACTATGGTCAAGTTATTGATCACATTCCTATCAAATGTCACAATACAAGAGCTATAAATTTTTCTAAAAATCCCATTCAACATTCTAAGTGCAAACACATAGACATTAGGCATCATTTTATAAGAGATCATGTCCAAAATGGTGACGGTGTGTTAGAATTCATTAACATAAACAACCATTTGGCTAACATTTTCACCAAGCCTCTCAATGATGAAAGGATTTGTTTTATTAAAAGGAGCTTTGTATGCTTGATGAGAGCACATTGTCTTTATATCTTTAATGTTCAAACTATAAACCTTGAGTAATATTTCATTTATTTGATGATTTGCAAGTTCAAATTGTATGATGAATGATTATTTGTCCTGAAAAAACATGTTTAATTTGCCTAGGAAGAAAAATATATATCATATCTTTTTGTTTGGATCATGTTTTATTTTCTTACCATGTTTTAAGTCTTCACGCCTATGAGTAAATATTCACGGTCGTGAAAATTGTAGCCAAAAATAGCAGAAGTGTTCACATTTTGGCTCAAACCTTGGATCATGGTTTAATGCCGTGAATATCCTTTTTCACACCCAATACTATTTTACATAACAACCGTGAACCTAAAATGCTTCAAATGGAAAAAGCATTCACACTTTGGTCATTGGATAGGCACCATTTGGTCTTTCTGTGAACACGACTATTCACGCCCGTGAATTTTCATTCATGGTAGTGATTTACGATCATGAATCGATTGATATATAACTTGAAACTTCACTATTTCTCACATTTTTCTCCCTTTAAAATTGCAACAGTCGTTTCTCTTTCCCTTTTCTAGACAAATTCTACTTTCCAAACACCATTTCACCCAAAATCTTCGCTGGATTCAACATCTATACATGAAAATCATCAATTTCATCCATTCTTTCTCAAATTTCTTTGAGTTTTCATGCAGGCATCAAACCTTAGATTTTTTTCCTCTTTCATTCTTCTTCAAAGATTTCAACCTCTGCCATGGCTTCCGGAGCTGGTTCCTCCAAAAGGAAGAGAAAGAGAATGGCCCCAAAGATCTATGCAGATCATCTTCTGAATGTTCTACCCTGGCACTTTCATTAGAAGTATGTTTCTCTCAAGAAGCAACCTATTTTGTCAACTCAAACATTTGATTAGGGTTGTGTCAAGGCTCTTAGCCTTGAATTAGATATAAAAGTCTAGCTAAAATATTGTGGTTTGTTAGAATTTGTAGGCTCTACAAGCTCACGTTCAATGAGCCAACCCTGGAATTTCTAAGCACCTTGGAAGTATCTTCTATTGGCAAGGTCTCTTTCCAGCTCTATAGGCAAAATAATTCACTCACCGCCTCAAAATTTGCAAAATCTTCAAGTACCATATGAAGGCTTGATCAATGAGAATGAGGCAACAAATTTTAATCCCTTTGCATATTGGCACAACTTGGTAGTGATTATAACTAAGATGTCAAGAAGACAAATAACACTCACTTGAAGAACCCGGTTTTCCTTTAATTCACCGATTCCTAACTTACTCAATATTTGCTTGAGAAGATAGCAATGGAGCAGTCAGGAAATCAAAGTTGCTTTTGTTCGAATGGCTCAAAAAAATGAGCATGTTGCCCTATCAAGATGGTTCCCATCCCATCTTTAGTCAATTGCCTCGAAGTCATCGAGTGACATTCTAGTAAATGGAAACATTTGTAAACCCTTTTTTTTTCTAAAAAAGGGATAAGGAGTTAAGGAATCTCTTTCTCATCTCGAAATTGAGCTCAAATTGATGGATCTTAGTGATCATAACTTCACCATCATTTCGAAATCCCCTAGAGATCGACTAAACATTGAATCCTTCATCAAGATGGAAGTCGTAGTGAGAATCCTCTTTCAAGATAACACCAACAATATGTTTATGACCCCTGCAGGTGAAATTACATGGGAATCAAAGGATTCAGAAGCTTTTAAAGTTACCCTTCAAGGGCCACAACAGAGAAAAAAAGCTAGATTGAAGCCTCCTAAAGTTACGAAAGAAATATTGGTTGCCCCAACAATTAATGAAACATCTTTATCTCAACCAGATGTGGCTTAACAGCTTATGGAACCTATCACTCCTCGCTTCGACATGTTTCAAGCAAACATGGATTTTTTTCAACACTCCATTGATCAAAAGCTAGAAAATCTTAAGAATTTCATGGAGTCAAGAGTTGATAGCCTTAAGAAGGAAGTAGCTCATCTTCGTAAGCAAGTATCTGGCTTTAGGCCATAATTTATCTTTTTTATGTTTTACTTTTTCGTTTTAGGATAATTAGGATCATTAGATAAATCTTATTCGTACTTAAACTTATATATGTAATTTTTTGTTTCTGTAATGAAATTTAAGATTTGCCTTATATTGTCTGTTTTCTTCTCTTATATTTGATCGTTGACTCTTTTTGTTTGTGTTAAAAGGGAAGAAGAAATGCAAAATGCTTAACATAAATTTGACATAGCATATACTTGACATATACTTTGCATATACTTAACATAAATGTCATTTAATAAAAAATAAACTTGAAATATACCTTCCATATACTTGGCATAAATGTTTTGATCAAATGCTTTATTTGAATTTTTTTTGAAACTTCACTTCTTATATGCTTATTGCTTGAAAATGTGGTATCCTTATGCCCTTTATAGTTCATATTTAATAAACATCTTTTGAGGGGGAGAAATTCATTTCTCTTTATTCCACATATTGCAAAATTATTTGTCACCATCAAAAAGGGGGAGATTGTTGAACCTTGACTGGTATTTCTATCATTTTGATAATCACAAATAATTAGGCAATAAAGAATTTAACCACATTTTGTATTTTAAGTGTGTTAGATGGGTTACACATTTCTATGACCATGAAGCAAGTTGATTGAAGTTGTTTGAAGATCAAAAGAATGAAAATCAGCAAAGGTTCACGCCTATGAAACAGATATTCACACTAGTGAACATTGTCATGTTTGTGGAGAAAAATCGCCATAAGTATGAAAAGTAAACTTCACACTCGGGATTCATGGGTAATGCCTGTGATTGAGTTAGTGCCAAGAATGTCCTTTCAAACATTCATGGCAGTGAAGTATTGACCACCCATGAGGCTTGACTCAGTCACACCCATGAAGAAATGGATCACACCCATGAAAGACTTCTCAATTCTGCATAGAACCGTTCATGGCCAACTTTACCACTTTAGTCATAGTTACGAAAAACAATCACGCCTGTGAAGACTAAGTCATGCCTGTGAACCTGAAAAGAGAAAATTGTCAAATGCAAATGGAAAAGTTGTTGAACATGCATTCTTGCATTAAAGGTATCCCAAACAACTATTTTTGTTAGAGGGAGTTTAAATACGACATATTTATGACATTCAAAAGTTAGAAAAAAAAGTGAAAATATGCATTCAATTTTCTAATCTTGTATAGCCTTATACATTTAATTCATTTCACCATCCTTATCTTTTATCTTGTAAGAACCATAATTGCTCATAATTGTTAAGCTTTTTGGTTGGTAAAAGTGTTTTCATTCTTGTAATCAATTACTCATAAGTGAGTTTGAGCGATTTGGGTTATGAGCGAAATATTTGTAAGGGTTTTTGTGTGAGCCATCAAAACACAAGGATTTGGTTGTTGTATTAGCCATTAAAACACAAGATTTTTCTGGGTTAGGTGTTAGCTAAGAGAGAAACACCATTGTTGGGAGTGAGCTAGGCAAAACTCCATTTGTAACACTTTGTATGTTAGTGAAGTACACAATTGAGATTGGGTAGAGGAGTAGGGTTTGTTAATACCCGAACGTCTATAAATCTTGTGTGTCAAATTTCTCTTTCTCTCTCACAAATTATTCTTTGGTAAAATTACCTCAAGCAAAATTTTTAATTACCAACAAATTCAAATGTTTGGTTATTATTTTGGGCAACAAGGTGCACCGTCAAGATAAACACTAAGACTAGATAAAGGAAATGAGTCGATAGCCTCCAACAACCTAAATTAGAGGTTTGTTCATTAGCTTATAATAAAGGTCAGTATTGATTTAAATTTATTTTATATGCTTTTTTGGCATGAAATATTTTATAAGAAATTGATAATTATTATATTTTTAAATTTTTTGTTTATGAAATGGAAAATATATTTCATGATAATTAAAAAATATTTTGTTATAAAATTTTTTTGAGGTGAAATATATATTTTAACACCGTATGTGTAACGTTAAACTCATACATTAGCCTAGACAGTGAGTTAAAGAATTGTTGGCATGCTAATAGGGAGGAACTTCATGGCTTATAGTTATCTTGGTTATGAAAGGTATTGTATGACTTATATAGTTATCTTAAACCATACATATTATTTATTTACCGATCTTGTGATTATCTTTGATCGAGACTGATTTTGTGGTTATCTTGGATTAAATGACATTATTTTGGATCATATGGTTATCTTTGACCCTTATATTTTCATCGATTAACGGTACCCCTTGTTTTCCTAGGGACGAGTATATGACATCATAATATATGAGTTGAATAAAGTTTTTATTTAGTAAATGGATGAAGTTTTATTCATGCTTTGACTTATGCTTATTATATGTATACCAACAGATTTGGCTTTGAAAAAAAAAATATTGTTGCATCCATTAACTGTAAATGATTTTATGTTTATTTTGGTATATAAGCCTAAACATTTATTAGTGGTTTTGGTTATGGAAAAGGAAGTTTTTCGAAACTTTGTGAATGTTTAATTGATATTCACTTTGAAATGACCTTCATTATAAGTTTCTGCACCATTGAGTTATATATATACTCAGCATGGGAGTTTATTTTCTCTCACATATATATTAGCAGCTTAAAGGGGCATCAAGTGTGTACATAAAAGTTATCGTCAAAACTAGTGGACTTTGCTAATGGAGCCAAGCAGTAGTGGCAATCACCCTACAAAGGTGGGTTTTGTTACATGTATTTTATATATTTTTCTTGATATATTTTAAATTATATAAGCTATTATGCATGGACATGTATTGTAAATTAAGGTTATGAGATGAGAATAGCGAAAGAATGCAAGTTTACTTTTGTTAATGTAAAATATTATTTTAATTGTATTTTTCTCATACTAATATATATATATATATACACACACACACATATGGGTTCTGAATGAAATTATTTATTAATATATCATGTAGATTCCTTATCTTACTAGTGTATACGAAATAGTAAGGAGTATTACAGCCGATATAGAATTTCAGTAACATGAGAATCGGAAAATTTTATTTGGAGGTTTAATTTTCAATAGAAATAACTATAAATATTGACTTGGATAAGAAATTAGAAATTTAATTATTGTCAGGTGTAGTGATGAGGTCAGCACCGAGAACAGGTAAGGGCAAGGACCCATTAGTTTAGAGAAAAGCACAAATAGGTCTTTACAAACTTTATAGCAGTGTTCACAAAAGTAGCAATTATATAATAATTGTTATTGATATGTTGTTATTAAATGTCTAAATGCTATGCTATGTTAGGAATAAAATTTTTAGATGGTATACATGAACATATATATCTTTATATAAGAGAGTAAATTATAAACAAAAGGATAAATCACAAACAGAAATAATAAGGAATTCGGCATCAGGATACAATATTATTTATGTATAAAATTTGTACATGCTCATTAATGAATCTAGACTAAAATAAGGTAGGCTTATTGGCATGCCAATAAGGTCATATGGATTTTTCAATTTAGCTGGAACATATGATTACATTCGACTCAGTTGAAACATACAATTATATATATGTTTAACATCTATATACAGATATGGTACCTTTCCATGTAGATATCCCTTGTGACTCCTTAATACTGACTAGTCTAGGTAGTTAAGTTTATGGGAAAATTAGGGAAACTAATTAGCAAATAAAATTAGAAAATGCAAACAGATTAAGTAACCAGAAATAAAGATATAAAAAGGAGAATATAACAAGTTAAGAATATAAAATGTGTTATGTTTATATATTTGTGTACATATGGTATGAAAAATAATGTGTTCGATTATAAATTAAAACCATGTATATATAATTATGTGTGTACATATTTTGTATATATATGGTGTTTGTATGAGTTATAAAATGACGAGGTACACAGATCAAAATATTATGGTTATGCTTATTGTTCTATTTTATAAGAGTTTAAAAAGAGCACATTGGGGTAACTTAAAAGATAAGTATATAAATATAATATATCCATGAAATGTATGTGGGGAACATAAAAAGGTATGATATGAAGTTTACGTAGACTATTATAAATGCGACAATGACATTATTATAAAGTTTGTACCATTGAGTATTATATTCAATCCGGAAGTATTTTTCTCTCACTTAGGTTGTAGATAAAAGGTTACAAAGCGGTAAAAGTTATAGAGAGCGCCACAGAACCAATGGGACCCACATCATAGCATAGTAGTAGTAACCTACGCATTCATATTTTATTTTTAAATAGTTTCACATTTTATTCTAGAAAAAAATTATTCAATAATGACATTGTGCAAATTTTCTAATATATAAAAGTTTTGTAGTGCCCGTAATTATGGCCTATAATTTATGTTCTTGATTAGTGAGAGTTAAAAATTAAGTGAAGTTTTGGAAGTTCAGTGTTACTGAAATCAGATGTTTCACACCCGTGACAATAAGTGTGATGACCGTGAATATCAATTTTTAGTTAACAGCTACGATGAAGTTCTTCATGACCGTGAATGAGTGGTTCACGCCCGTGAGAGAAGAGTCATGGTCGTGAGACCTAGACAGGTAGAGCAGGTGAGGCAGTTACATTTTTCTCTCTACCATTTACTTTAAATATGCTCTCATACCCCTATAACCAACCTAACATTCATATCTTCATCTCCTTCACCACTAGAAACCTTTATTCTCCATTGATGAAGTTTTGAAGATCAAGTTTTGACAGCACAGAGTGAGAAAAGAAGCTTATGAGCTTGGGGGTAAATAGTAAATTTTTGGGTTTTATGGGTTTTGGTCACTTTTCAAAGTCTAAAGAGCCATTTTTTTCTTGTGTCTAGGAGCTGGTAGAGGAGATGAAAATCCATCCCAAGAGAGAGGACAAACTTAAAGAGCTAGAACTTTGACTCACTCTATCCTAGGTATAAAGTTTGTACATAAAAATACCCAAGACTTTTATTTTCATGTTTCTGTGTTAATTGCCTTAGATACATGATATAAATGATCAGTGAATAGATAAATGTTATAATGTGAGTTGATATGCATGATGAGAAGATATATGTGAACATCTTAGATTATGGCATTAGATGAATTAATTTGGTTAAAGTGGATAATTAGAAAGTATATGTTTGTGATAAATGGTTAAAATGCATGTTAGAGTATCGATAAGGTGGCTAACATTGGTCAACCGTAGAGAATATTGCATATGAGATTGGCATAAAGTTATGATTCTCTATTTTTTGGAAAAATTTCTAGATTCACGGTAGTGAACAGAGGGTTCACGGGTGTGAATGTCATGAAAATGCATTTTGTTGCTAAGGCAGACCCGTTCACAGGCAACTTCACGGTTGGGTTCGCAGTTTGGCTCACATCCGTGAAAAAGTGATCACGACCGTGAACGTGTGTTGATTTATAGGATGAATCATAGCTTAGTTCACGGGTAAACTACCTGTAAAGTAGTGTTTCACAGCAGTGAAATGTTATTCACAGACGTGAAGCTATTTAATTTGAATATCTTATATGCTTGCATGTGAATCAAGATTAGTTCATTATGAGGTGAAGTACCTATGTTCTATGATAATACATGTTGTGATTGTGATTGTGAGATATCACAGTAACTTTATATAAAATATGAAAATATGGATAATATGGAACCCTAAGTGGTACATGTTGTGAAACAATTAAGCCTGATACTCTAACTAGGACTATAGTTAAGATAGATAGCATGTCATTGAGGGGAGTTTGGTACTAAGTGTCCTAGATTGGTCATATATTTGAAGGCCTAAAGGTTAGCAATTAGAGCTCCCTCGGTGGGTTATATCTGAAGCTCAGATGTAAGCAATGAGACCTTCCTTGCTGGGTTAAGTTACTCATATCCATTTTAGTCTAGTTATAAGTAAGGCAGGCAAAAAGGGAAGATAAATTATATGTTTATGTGTGATATATACTTGTATGTATCTTGTGGGGTGTTTGGTATTCCATGTATGATGTGTGGTGGAAGTATGAGAGTATGATGATATGTCATATAGAGTATGAAATGATACATGTGCGAGCTTTGAGGTAAGTTGTCATGGTAGGTTGGTAAGTACATCATGCATATTATATATGTTTTATTGTATGCCTTTGTACCACTAGGCATAAGTTGCTTAGCATAAGGACTTTCCATGCGCAGGGTTGGAGCTTAGGTTTAAAGCGACAGAGGAGGACGCCCAATGATCAGAGTCAAAGGAATATACTTGGGTGGGTGATACAGTCATTGTGTATTTTTAGTTATTTTGTTAGGTTTGGTAGTTATAGATTTACATGTTTTTATGTCAGAGACATATAGTTTTGTAACAACTCGTTTGTAAAACCTTGGGCTTATGGATGCCTATACGAAATTGTATTTAAGCTTTTATTATTTTGAGCTCTTTTTTCAAGTCATTAAAAATGTGTTTATTTTGCTTTAAGTAATCATGACCATGGTGCTCAAAGTTTTAAAATTTATAGTATTTTAATATGCATCGTAACATCATTTGATATAATTAGATTTATTCTTAATTATATCAGAGGGTGTTACATTTAGTAGTATCATTATATGTCATATAGGGCATGAAATGATGCATGTGCATGCTTTGAGGTAAGTCGCCATGGTAGGTTGGTAAGTATGTTAGGCATATTATATATGTTTTATTATATGCCTTGCACATTGTTATGTACCACTAGGCACAAGTTGCTTAACATATGGGCTTTTCATACATAGGGTTGGAGCTTAGGTTTGGAAGGACAGAGGAGAAGGACATCTAGTGATCAGAGTCAAAAGAATACAATTGGGGTGGGAGATATAATCATTGCATATTTTTGGTTATTTTGTTGGGTTGGCTAGTTATAGATTTATATTATTTGTGTCAAATACATGTAGTTTTGTAACAACTCGTTTGTAAAATCTTGGGCTTATGTATGCCCTTACAAAATTGTATTTATACTTTTATTATGTTGAGCTTTTTTTCAAGTCATTAAAAGTGTGTTTATTTTACTTTAAGTCATCATGGTCATAGTGCATCAAAGTTTTAAAATTTATAGCATTTTAAAATTATGTGCATCATAACACCATTTGGTATAATTAGGTTTATTCTTAATTATATTGAAGGGTGCTACATTTAGTAGTATCAAAGCTTAGGTTTAGGTAGTTCTAAACCTATATGGGATAGGTGTATTATGTGTGTGAGAGTTATCATGTATGACTCTGATGTGGGCTATTCTTTATCGATGTGTAGGCTAAATAACGAGTACAAAGATCGAACTGCATGATGCAGCCGAGAGAAATAGTCCTCCGAATATAGAGGGTCTGAATCAGTCGAGCCAAACTAGTGTTCAAGGAACAACTAGATTGAACAGGTATGCATCTGGCATTGTAGGGGATGAGGAGGATAAATGTTGCCAAATTAAAGGATGGTCTAAAAGATGAGATTGGCGTTCATGTTCTTTCATTGTAAGTGGAAGACTCTTCGAAGCTAGTATCTGCTGCCATCGGTATTGAGAAAAGAATGAAGCTGAAGAGGTCATATAAGTCATTTAAGATAGACTTCAGGGGGTCATCCTACAATGCTACACAAGCATCGATCAATAAGGCTCGCAACAGTTCTGGATCCTTCCAGTCTAGAGGATAAGGACAGGGTCAGGGTCAATCAGGGTATACCATGCAGGCACCATCACCAAGAACAGTTTTGGCAGTTGCCATAAGTCAGTCTTAGACACGGAGAGAGGTTGCAGCAGAGTGTGCATCATATGGTTGGAAACACCAAGGAGAGTGCTGGGGAAACATAGGAGCTTGCTACAGATGTAGGTCTCGAGACCACTATAGGATAGATTGTCCTTTATAGAAGGTTAAAGCTCCCACTCAGACTCAGGGTTTGGTGCTGAGACAAACTAGAGGATGGGGACAGGTCAATTCATGTAGATATAGATATAAACTAGTCGTATCAAAGCCAGTGAATAGGTCGAGACCGAGCAAAGAACCAGTGAGGGCTTATGCTATGAGGACCAGAGATGATCTAAGTGCATCAGATGTGGTTGTTAGTACATTTTTTCTCTTTGATATAGTTTAATTGCTTTGATAAATCTAGGCTCCATGCGTTCCTATATATGTACCAACCTAGTTGAGTGGTATAACATGTTAGCAGAAAGATTAAATTATGGGATAAAGGTGACTAGCCCTCTGGGGTATAGCACGGTGATAAACCAAGTGTATAAGAGTTGTCCTGTTGTGGTTTAAGGGAAAGAGTTCAAGGAAAATTTGATTGAATTGCCCTTTCATGAATATGATGCTATCATGGGTATGGATTGGTCCTCTCAGTAGGGTACAGTAGTGGATTACAGGATGAAGATGTTGAATTGAGAATGTCGAAAGATTAGATAGTGGTTGTTGAGGGTGAGAGATTTTCACAACAAATGAGGATCATCTCCATGATGAGAGCCCAAAAAATGATTAAAAATAAGTGTGATGCCTATTTGGCTCACTAGTTAATAGTAGGAGGGAGAGTCCAGATCTAGGGATATTATGACAGTAGAAGAATTCCAGATGTGTTTCTAGATAAGTTACAAAGGCTTCATTCGGAAAGAGAGATAGAGTTCTCAATTGAGCTTACTCCAGGTACAACTCCTAATCAGTAACACCGTATCGGATGGCTCCATAAGAGGTGAAAGAGTTAAAGGCACAGTTACATGAACTATTAGATAAAGGTTTCATCAGACTAAGTGTATCTCCATAGGGTGTACCAATATTTTTCGTCAAGAGAAAAGACGAGTTTATGAGGTTTTGCATAGATTACAGGCAATTGAACAAGGTGCACATTAAGAATAGGTATTTGTTACCATAGATTGATGATCTCTTCAATCAGTTGAAAAGTGCATGGGTATTTTCAAAGATTGATTTGAGATCGGGATACCATCAGTTAAGAATCAAAGCAGACGATATGGAAAAGACAACTTTCAAAACTAGATATGGTCATTATGAGTTCTTGGTTATGTCATTTAGGTTGACCAATGTTCTGGTAGCTTTTATGGATCTGATGAGACGAATCTTTAGAGCATCTCTGGACCAGTTTGTTATAGTTTTTATATATGATATTATAGTGTATTCGAGGAGCAAGACTCAATATGAGCAGCACTTGAGAACAGTCTTGCAAACTCTTAGGGAGCAGAAGCTATATGTTAAGCTTTCTAAGTGTAAGTTTTAGCTATATGAGGTTGCTTTTCTCGGGCATGTGATATCAACCGACAGGATTAGAGTAGATCCAAGCAAGATTGAGGCGATCTTGAATTGGGAACCACCACATAATGTGATTGAAGTCAAGAGTTTTCTTGGCTTAGCAGGATATGGTAGAAGGTTTGTCAAGGGGTTTTCTATGATAGCATATCTGTTGACTAAGTTTTTGTGTAAAGATATCAAGTTCAAATGGACAGACAAGTGCCAGAATAGTTTTGATCAACTTAAGAGCTTGTTGACATAATCTCCAGTGTTGACACAGCCAATTCTGAATTGAGAATATGTGGTTTACAATGATGCTTCTCACAACGGATTGGGTTGTGTTCTGATGCAAAAAGGGAAAGTTGTCACTTATGCATCTAGACAGTTAAAGCCTCGAGAGAGGAATTATCCAACAATTTAGAGTTGGCAGTCATTGTCTTAGCATTGAAAATTTGGCGTCATTATCTATACAGGGAGAAGTGCCACATCTTCACAGATCACAAGAATCTGAAGTATCTTTCTACACAACAGGATTTGAATTTGAGGCAAAGAAAATGGTTAGGGTTGATAAAGGATTACGACTGTGTGATTGCCAAAGTCTAAAGTATCTTCCTACACATCGGAATTCATTGGCTTATTTAATTATTAAATAAAAGCGAAAGTGTAGCGCTCTCTCATCTAATTAGGATAAACCAGACTAAATAAGTTGTTGTCATGAAAATTATATGCTAAAGACCTACAAAAATTTAAAACTTTTCTTTTCCATTGAAAACCCATTCGTCACATAATCTTTCTTTTTTCATATAAAATTTGTTAGTCATATAATATTAAACATCTATAAGAAAACTATCCAAAAATTTGTTGTTATATATAAGCCATTATATTTGGACTCAATTGGCCAGACATTTACAAAAATATATATCTTTAAAAAAATTACATAATTATTTAAAAATACAAACATGTATGAAAGTAAACAACTCAATCCTCATGTTATGTACAAAATGCAAAATTATGACATGATAATATCACCGACCCTTGTGGGGTCTAATATTGGATTGACTTTTTTGGATCAATTTCAACTTTATCTATGAGGTTCTGACCTACATAGAAAAAATACTTGTAATACCATTCGATATACTTAAGAATAATATCAATCATATTAAAACATGTTACAATCTACATAAGTTAAAAACATCATAATTAAAAACTTTCATGCACCATGACCATAATGACTTACATAAAATAAAACATCATTTAAAAAAAACTTGATAAAATAAAGTTAATTACATAAATCAAACGGGTAGAACTAGCCTAAAGTTTATATAAAACTAGTAGTGATAAAACTACATATCTCTTAAATACAACATATAAACCATAACTATCCAACCCACAAAACAACCAAAAAGTAAAACCGTGTATCACCCCACCCCAAGTGTATATCCAAGGCTCTAATCACTGGTCGTCCTCCTCTGTTGATCCTTCCTTAAGATCTAAACCTACACATGGGAAGCCCATAGGCTAAACAACTCATGTCTAGTGGTACATAATAACGTGCAAGCACATTATACGATAAATATATAAATATGCATGATAGACTCATTGAGCTACTATAATGACTTACCTAGAAATGCACTAGTTCGCATACTACATGATATGCCATAAGGATCTCATTTATATAATGCACACCACAAACACAGTATATCAAACAATCACCCAGTATCATACAAGTGAATACCACACATAAAATAATTAATTATCTCACATCTATCCACCTTACTCGTAACTAGAATAAATGGATACATGTATTCTATGGCTTTTGCTAGAGCCAGCATATAACCCACCGAGGAAGCTCTCATTGCTTACTTGTGAGCCTTTAAATATAATCCACTGAGGAAGCTCTCATTGCTTACCTTTGGGTCTTCAAATGCCTCAACATAAATCAACCAAAGAGAAATGAGAACACAGAACAACTACGAAGGAAGCCCACCTGGCTAGGCCCCAAGCCTTCAAAATGTATTGTTAATCTTCAAAATATCTCAGTCATGACCAATATATATCACCCGGTACTGATCTTCTCCCTTAATGGCATGCCATCTATCCTAGCTCTAGTCTTAGTCAAAGTATTGGCCTTACAATTTCACAATACGTCCACATATGTTTCCATTTTCCATATTTTATATAAATATTCCATGATTCCTACAATCATTTCCACAACATATTTCCATATCATGCTATAAGCATATGTCAACTACCTCACAACGAATAAATTTTGATTCACATGCAACCATACCAATTTTTCAACAAAAACAACTTCACGCCTGTGAACAATCTTTCATGGCTATGAATAAGTCTTGCACAGGCAGTTTACCCATAAACTAAACCACAATTCAGCAATAGACTTCACGGCTGTGATCATCTCCTCACGGGGGTGGAATCTAAGCCTTGAATTAACCCATGAAATAGCCCGTGATGAAGCATGCTTCATCAAAAACCATCAACATGACCTTCACACCCATGAACAACTAGTTCACGATAGTGAAGCTGGAAAATTTCTAGAAAACAGAATATCACAATTTCATGTCATTCTCACATGCAATATTCTCTACGGTTGACCAATGTCTGCCACCCTATCAACATTCCAGCATTCATTTAAGCTATATATCACAACCATATACTTTATAATTGTCCACATTAGCCAAATTAATTCATCTAACATCTCAAAACAACCATTTAACATAAAAATCCCATCATGCATATCAACCCCATATTTCATAAATTTCATTAAACAAAAATCATACTAACATGCATTCAAGTCACACTAACATTCAAATGCAAGATTAAAGATTAAGAGGTTGTTATGTACAAACCTTACATGTAATACCCAACACCTTATAATTCTATATACCACATTTATATTTATATATTAAGTTATCATGTATGGAATAAGAATAAAATAAAATTTGTGTTTACAGTGAGAGTAATTTTTTTTTAAACTCATCTCATATCATCATCAACAATTACAAAATCAATACGAATGCTTTAATCATAGCTTATAACATCACATATATTAATAACTTAAATATTATGTTTAAAAGTTAGTAAATTTACAAATTGAATCCGTTTATATATCCTAGTACATATTTATTGTAATTATACATATGCAAGTAATCAACCCCCAAATATAAATGATATGTCCTTATGCTTGTGTAGAATTCATTGAGAGAGTGTGAGGAGGCTCGGCTGGTGACCTTTGATCCATGACTTTTATATACACCTCAATATGAACTACTACTCTTCTCTACCTGAAAAAAATGATGAAACTTGGTGAGTTGCGACTCAATGAGAATAACCATCAAATGAGCTCTAAAGTACCAAGCATTCCATACTAGCAAATAACAAGTATACTTAATATACGCTTTATATTCCATTTCATCCGTCAATAACATATAAATGTATTTAAAATCAAGTATTCAGCAATTGCTCTTTACTTATTTTTATGCTTATTCATTTTATTTTGTTGTGACTAGGGTAAACAGACATTGCCTTGTGTTTCCATATGAACATTTGCATTTGCTAGCTAGCTTGATCATTTATTTCATTTGCTCATTTGTCGGGTCATAGGCCTCTTCTTTGCCTTGCAATGTCAATTAACTAGTCATAATGCCTTTTAAGGCATTATGCATATGGATTTATAACTAAGCATTCATCATCCATTATGTCTTTATTACATATACCTCATAGATACCACATACGCTATGCATATACCTCACATGTACTATACATATACCATGTATATATTGTATATGCCAAACATATACCTCAAATATACCATGCATATACCACTTATATATACCATGTATGTCACAAATATTCATAACTCATCATCAAGATCACATTAGGGCAATCATATGAATTATATAATCATAAATCACTTCACATATCACATAGCAAGCAATGTTTATGTGTACTAATGAAATCACTTGATAATTAAACTCACCTTTTTTTTCTTTTGATTCTGACCCTTTGTAGGTCTCTAATTTGTTGTAAGCCTAATATGAAAATATAATTAATTAACTTATGACTAGATAAACTTAATGTGTCTTAAATAAATTAATATGCCTAGTTCATATCATTAGTTAATATTTTTTTTCTTATGAGACAATGTGACCTTATGAGAATGATTAGTCCATAACTTTTTCTATACTTAACCAATTATTCTGATTCTTAATTCTAATTAAATTTAACATATAATTACATAACATATTAACATTTATGAGCAATTGGAGTATTGTACAATTTCTAATGAAATTTCTAATTGTGTTCTATTTTCTGACTTGTTTTTCCCTTAGGCAGTTTTAGGGTACCAAATTTGATAATTCATATCTTATAATACATAAGTCATATTATAGTGAAAATTTACAGAAACTTAGACAGGTAAATATGGAACATTTTTCATATTTATAAATTTTATTAATTATATCTCTAAATTCCTTAAATTATAAGAAATATTGTACTGGCCTAGAACAGAGTTGGCTTCCAGACCAATATGACTCATAAAGGCTATATATCACTCCCTATTTATCATATTAAGGTGAACTTTTTACCAAAATTTATCTATGACATAATTCAAAACTTTATATTTTGACAAATTACAGATTCTGTCTATAAAGAGCTCAAAATAATTAAACAACTTTCTGGACCTGTACAGGACACTAAGCAACTATAGAGCAGTCATGATTCTCTTCATCATAACTAAAAATCCACATGATATATGAATGTAAAATTTGGTATAAAACTAGATAATACATGTATCTAAAAATTTCATGTTTTAAATTTTATCAAAGTATATCTCTAAAATAGTCAAAATAGACAAAAACCGAGGGGTAGTCTGCTAAAAATTAAACTAGAACCAGTTTTACTCAAAGCATGATTTCTCTTAAAATACATCAGATCTTGAAAAAACCTGTTTTAGATACATATATATGAGACATAGATCTAAAAGTTTCATCTTTTGAACTTTTCTAAATTCCCTTTCTAAGACTACGAAAATTAAGTCTTAATATTCGGCCATAAAAATATAATTCAAAGTTTCAATTTAGTAGTTTACACCCCATAAACCCTAATTTATCTAATCTTTAATTCAAGATTAGTAACATATGGAGGAATAATTAACTTACCAAATATTTCCTTAATTTTTGGAAGAACTTTGAAACAAAATGAAGAAATGAAGGGAAGAAGAAGAAGGAGAAGTGTTGGTAGAAAAAAATAAGAAACTTGGACTTTGACTAAGCCAACCTTATCTCTTATCTTTTTTTTCTGTCTATTTCCCTCTTTTCCCTTTTTTTCTTTTATTATTATTATTATTATTATTATTATTATTATTATTATTATTATTATTATTATTATTATTATTATTATTATTATTATTATTACTACTATTATTATTATTACCACCACCACCACCACCATCATCATCATCATCATACATATACATACATCCATGTATACATATATACATTTATCCCATTTTACTAACCAATGTAAAAATATAATTTAATCACTTATTTTAATTTAATTAACTTAATCATGTCAAATTTTTATTAATTCAATCTAGCTCCTAACTTACCAATTATTTTCATCTAAATTATAAAACAGACATATGCACCTCTATACAATTGTAAAATACTTGAAAATAAATTAAATGTATATCATGAATTTATTTAAATAAAAATGCATATTATGCATGTGTTCAAGTGATGTATATGCAAAATGTATATGTCCAAATGAGATGTTGTAGAAATGCATATGGAAAAAGTCGAGGATGTTACATTACACCCAAGATGGAGATTAACTAAAGCTTGAGCTCTTCAAGCTTGTCCTCTCCCTTCAGATGGATTCCCAACTCCTCTACTATATCCTAAAAAGATGAAAAATATCCTCTTAGCCTCTGGAACTATAACCAAAACCCAAAAATATGAAAACTGAACTCGTCCCCAAAGCTCACAAGCTCCCTCTCTCACTTTCTCTATTGAACTAAGGTCCTTCCAAGCTTCAACAATGGAGGAAGGAAGGCTCTTGAGGAAGAAGAAAATGCAAATTGCATGTTAGGCTGGTAACAGGGAGTGGGGAGTGGATTTAAAAGAACGGTAGAAAGAAAAATGCGACTATCTCACCTGCTCTACTTGCCCAGGCTTCACGGCTGTGACTGCTCTCTCACGGGCATGAACCACTCCTTCACTGTCATGAAGAACCTTATCGTAGTTGATAACTAAAATCCCATATTCATGACCATGACAGCTATTATCACGGGTATGAAACATCTAATTTCAGCAATACTCAACTTCCAAAATTTCACTTAACCCTCAACTTTCACTAACCAATAATCATCACTTATAGGCCCTAATTACGAGCGTTATATTTCTCTCCCTTAGAATATTTTGTCCTTAAAATTACCTATCATGACATCTTGGAACAACTGAGGGTATTGTGCTCTCGTCACTTTCTCGCTTTTCCAAGTCACTTCTTTAACACTATGGCTCCTCCAAAAAACTTTCACTAGTGGAACTCGCTTGTTCCTGAGCTTTTTTACTTCACGAGATAAAATCTCGACTAGTTCCTCTTCATAAGTCAAGTCTGGTCTCAACTTTATGCTCTCAACTATGATGGTGTGAGAAGGATCTGATTAATACCTTCTCAACATAGATTGTAACGACTGGGCTACTGGAGTCCTGGTTTCAGCCAACTGCCACAGTAAGCCCACCTGCCATCTCACTGAGACTAACGAGCTGTCGGGGTCCATGGCCCAATACCTCCAACCCATCTCCTGGATACACAGTCATGTTGCTTGCCACAGGTAGGTTATTGGTACAATTGGTAGTCTCTTACTGAGGCTAAAGGGAGGTCAAGGGTTCGACCCTTGCCTTCAACAACCTACCTGTGGCAAGCAGCATGACTGTGTATCCAGGAGATGGGTTGGAGGTATTGGGCCATGGATCCCGGCAACCTGTTAGTCTTAGTGAGATGGCGGGTGGGCTTACTGTGGCAGCTGGCTGAGACCAGGACTTCAGTAGCCCAGTCGTTACAAACTCTACCACCATCTTTCTGCTTAAAGCATTTGCTACTACATGAGCTTTACCTGGATGATAGTCAATCACACAATTATAATCCTTTATTAGTTCTAGTCATCTTTTCTGCCTCAAATTCAATTCTTTCTGTAAGGGAATATATTTTAAACTCTTGTGATCTGTGTAAATAAAACACTTCTCCCCATATAAATAATGACACCAAATCTTCAATGCAAAAACTATAGTTGTCAACTTCATATCATGGGTAGGATAATTCTTCGCATGTGGCTTTAATTGTCTAGAAGCATAAGCAACCACCTTTCCATCTTGCATCAATACACAACCCAATCCATTATGAGAAGCATCACTATAAATGACACACTCCTTATTAGGAATCAGATGTGTCAAAATAGGGGCCTTAGTGAGCATACTTTTGACCTTATCAAAACTAGCTTGACACTTATCTGTCCACTCAAATTTAACGTCCTTTCTCAATAGTCTTGTTAAAGGAGAAGCCATCATTGCAAAACCCTTGACAAATCTCCGATAATATCCAGCTAAACCTAAGAAACTTTTGACCTCGGTCACATTCCGTGGAGGTTTCCAACTCACAATTGCCTCAACTTTGCTAGAATCCACTTTAATGCCTTCTGCAGAGATAATGTGTCCCAAAAATGTCACATCCTTTAACCAAAACTCACATTTTGAGAGTTTGACATAAAGCTTATATTCTCTAAGAGTCTGCAAAGCTATTCTCAAATGCTTTTCATGTTCTTCTAAATCTTTAGAATACAACAAAATATCATCAATGAAAATGACAACAAATTGATCAAGATGTGGCCTGAAGCTCCTATTCATAAGATCCATAAATGCTGCTGGAGCATTGGTCAACCCAAATGGCATAACCAAAAACTCATAATGACCATATCTGGTTCTGAATGCAGTTTTAGCAATATCCTCCGTCTTCACCCTTAATTGATGATAACCAGATCTCAAATCTATCTTGGAAAATACTCCTGCACCTTTCAGTTGGTCAAAGAGATCATCAATCTGCAGTAATGGGTACTTGTTCTTGATGGTCACCTTATTCAACTGTCGATAATCAATACATAGCCTCAAAGATCCATCCTTCTTTTTCACAAACAATACTGGTGCACCCCATGGGGATGTACTTGGTCTAATGAAACCCTTATCAAGGAGTTCTTGCAATTGTGTCTTAAGTTCTTTCATCTCTGATGGGGCCATTCTGTATGGCGTCTTTGATATAGGCATAGTTCCTGGAACAAGATCAATAGTAAATTCTACCTCTCTCTCCGGAGGTAACCCAAGTAAGTCATCAGGAAAGACATCTGGAAATTCATTTACCACTGGGATATCTTCAAGATTTGAACCTCCTTTTTTGGTGTCAATCACATGGGCCAAATAAGCTTCACACCCTTTTCTCATCAATCTCTGAGCTTTCATTATGGATATGACTCGATGATGTTGTGAAAATAATTCCCCTTTTACAATAATTTTCTCCTGATTTTCTATTTTAAGTACCACAAATTTAGACTTGCAATCCACCACTGTTTCGTGACGTGAGAGCCAATCCATGCCTAATATGACATCATACTCATGGAAAGGCAACTCAATCAAGTCAGCAGAAAACTCCTTCCCATGCACAACCAAAGGACAATTCCTAAATACTTTATTCACTATTACACTATGACCCAAAGGATTCTTAACTTCAATTCCATATTCTAGGTTTTCTTTAATCATATTATGCTGACTAGGTGTACTAGTGCAAATATAGGAATGTGTGGAACCCGGATCTATGAGTGCACAAATGTCAAAATCATATAATGAAAACATACCAACAATAACATCCGTTGTCACTAAATCTTCTTTAGCTTTCATGGCATAGGCTCGGGCTGGAGCTTTGCTAGATCTAGGTCTATTCATTGTCTTTGAAACAGCCTGCCTCGGTCGGCCTGATCCTCCTCTGAACTAAACTTCAGGCTGAGTCGGAGCTGACCTAGTAGTCTGAGTAGGAGTACCACCTGTCAAGAGTGGGCAATCCCTCCGTATATGTTCCTTGGACCCACATCTAAAGCAAGCACCTGTGACACACCAACATTCCCCCCGATGGCTCATATTACAAATGGTACATACCGGTATAGCTTCCTTGCTAACCTGAGGTTGTGAACTAGTTATAGCAGAAGGTGCCTTAGAGGGCGGCCCCCTCTTAAAAGACCCTGTCTGTGAATAGCTAAAACTTTTTCCCTGCCCACTATTCAGTGAACGGATAGTAAAGAAACGACTCTTCTTCCCAATGAATTGAGTCTCAGAAGTAGCTGACTTTTTAGAAGATTATTCTATTTTCCTCTTTTTCCTTTTTTCAAGGCTGAGTGCTACAGAAATAACTGAGAAAAATTGTTATGCTGAAGAGCAGTCACAATATCTCTAACCTCTTTATTAAGGCCATCTGCAAATCTTCTACATTTATCTCTTTCATTTGCAACTAATTCAGGGGCATACTTGCTCAGTCTGGTAAAATCCTGCTGATACTCAGTCACTGACATTTTACCTTGCTTGAGATTCATGAACTCTTTCTTTTTCTCATCAATATAGATCAACAGAATATATTGCTCTTTAAATTCAGAGAGGAAGGAATCCCATGAGACCGGTTCCACCATATCTGGCTTGGTAAGAACTGATTTCCACCAATCATATGCCTCATCTTGGAGTAGAGAAGTAGCAAATCTAGCTTTGTCATCTATTTCCACTTGCAACTCTTTAAAAATTCTTTCAGTCTTTTCCAACCAATACTTAACTGCAGCTGGATCTTCATCTCTCTTACCATAGAAATCCGAAGTCCCATACTTACGAAGCTTATCAATTGTTACTTTTGGTCTAGGTGGTGGCACTAGGGTAGGATGAGGAATGGCTCATACCATCTATTGGAATAATCCAGTCATCTGTTGTTTAAATGGATTTTGACCAGGGTCAATCTGTTCTGCTGCATGCGGTGGGGGATTTGGAGCAACATTTTGCCTTTGCACGCTCGCTGCACTAGGTTGATGAGGAGTCCTAGTATCAGGAGAGCCGGGTACTCTCAGCCATATCCCGTTCTTCCGAAGACATCTTCCTACAATCCTACAAGTTGCCAAGAAGAAAGCCCATATCAGAATTATATGAGACATATTTATATTTAAACTTAATATCTCATTTTACACGTAGGCCTAGAAATGCCTAAACCTGCTCTGATACCACTAAATGTGACTCCCCAATTATATATTAGGAATAATCCTACATATATAAGAAGGATACCACAAGCTTAAATCGATAATCAGCTCGAATTGAATTTTTTTTTATTTTAAATAACTTAATCTATTTATTTATATTGGTTTAGGCAAGTTGTTCTAATTAACAATATATATATATATATATATATATATATATATATATATATATATATATATATATATATATATATATATATATATATATATATCCTTATATTGCATACACATATGGCACCCGATTATGCTACATAATTATTTACATACACAATATTAATATATGAGACATGTCTACCACACCATATACATAGTCAAACTAAAAAGAAAAATAATAATAATCAATAACCAACCCTCTAACTATGCTTCTTGTGTCTCTGCTGATATGGGCTTGGATTTCCTTCCTGACCACTTCACCTCCTACCGTCTATAGTTCCAATTCATGCGTGAGAATAACCCACGCTAAGCTATCTCTAGCTTAGTGGTACATATAGGTATTAAGTTTTTCCCAAGCAGTCACACAAGTGCATGTCTCAAATAATTCATGATACACTGAATTTTTTTTATTTCATATAAAAGAAATAACCACATTACATAACAGTATAAGTATAATAATCATATTCAATAATTAAGTTCTCACTACCTCATGTAAGCATTTCATTTCTTAATCACTTATGTCAATAATATAATTTCCACATTTCATTCCAAAGTCTTTAATTAGTATCAGCCCAAATCTCATTCCCGGACTCTCCGGATATGAGGTGTGAAATAGGGGCGCTCGCGGAGCTTAAGCCACCCTACTCACCATAATCTCAAGTTAAGGGCGCTCGCGAAGCTTAAGCCACCTTGACTGAATATAATTATGTCATATATGTGTAATCGGGATCAAGGGCACTCCCTAAGCTTAAGCCACCCTGTCCCTAAATCATATCCATATCGGTATCGTAATTCTCCCCTTAATGGTGAACCATCTATCTTATGTTAGTCCTCAGGTAGAGAAATGGGAAATTAATACCATTAATTACTTGTTTCTATAACCAATACTCATTTCATATTAACACAATCATATATTCACAATTTATTTCAAACCATGTAATAGCATGATATTTTATCAAATATTAACACAATGTTAAGTTCATAATTAATAACATTCCTACAACTTTAAAACATGCCATAATATATAATTTCATCATTGTGACATGTAATTTATGTCATGCACACACAATAATGCATAAGGGTAAAACAAAATACATATATGTACAAACCTTGATAGTAGTTTCCTTTTCCAAAATATAAGTTCAGATCTTGTTCACTTTTGTTGGTCTTCTTCTTGTTGAAATCCTAATTTAAAAATACAATTAATTAATAGCTTGATAAAATATTTATTCTTAATATAATTTAAATAAATAACTAGAATTTCTACTAAGCTAGAATAAGACCTCTAAGGACTGTTGGATTAATAACTTTTCCTACATTTATCCAATTTATATGATTCTTGATCTTGATTAAATATAACATGTAAAACTAAAATATACTAAAATTTCTGAATTTATGAACTTTTACATAATTTTTTGTATAATTTTAAATATTGCTCTGTTTTCTGCCCTTAGGCAATTTCAAGGTACCCAATTCATAATTTCATAGCTTTCGATGTGTAGTTTCAATTATTCTGAAAATTATACAGTTATATAAGTTAATTTGGAATATTTTTCATGTTTAACTCATTTCCAGATTTGGTCTCTAAGGTTCTCAAATATTGGATGATATATAACTGGTTCAACATAAAGTATCAACCCGACCAGTTTAATTATTCAGCTCATAACTCACAAAATACATGACATTTTAAGGTAAAAATTTCACATAAGTTTGGATAAGACATAGGAGTAAAACTTTTATGTTTTTCACTTTGGCTAATTCGATCTAAAAATAGGTGAAATATAAGGACGAAGTTACTGGAACTGCACAGGTATATGAAACCAGCTCAATCAAGGAACAGTCATAGTTAATTTTAGAATAACTCAACCTACACAAGAGAAATTCATACGATATTTTGCAGAGACCTCCATAACATATATACCTACAACTTTCATGTTTTAAAAAACCTCATAATAAGCCACTAAGATTATCAATTTTTACAAAAACCGTAGGTTATTTGGTTGATATGTCTCTCTGAACTAGTTTCACTCCAATAATCATATCTCTTCATATACTCAAAATCATTCAATAAAATTTGGCAAAGAGAGACACAAGACATAGATGAACAACTTTTATGTTTAACAAATCTCCAAATTTGATTCACAAGATAGTCAAAAATAGAGTTCAGTATCCTATAAAAATATAACATAAAGAGTTCTAATAACACAATAATCATGGGGAAAATATTTCTTACCTAGATCAAATTTATTTGGAATGATTTTTTATGCAAATATGGAAGAAAATGATGAGTAATTTGATATAGGATATGGAGGAAAGAAAAGGGATGAAGAAGAAGGAGTAGGAGAAAAGAGAAGAAATGGCCAAAAATGCCTTCAGCCCCTTTTTTCCCATTTTTGCTCTCTTTTTTTACCATTTTACTGTTCACTTAAATTTTTTTAATTTTATTATTATTATTATTATTATTATTATTATTATTATTATTATTATTATTATTATTATTATTATTATTATTATTATTATTATTATTATTATTATTATTATTATCATTATCATCATCATCATCATCATCATCATCATCATCATCACACATTTCTTTATATCTAATATCTTTAATTTTATTTAACCAAAAATACAATTTAATTATGTGGTCTAAATTATTCAAATTAAACTCTAATTAGTGGGTGTTACAATTCTCTCCCCTTAAGATGTTTCGTCCTCGAAAACATACCTATGCATCGTCACTGAACAGGTGAGGGTATTGAGCTTTCATCACCTCCTCGCTTTCCCATGTTGCTTCTTCGATTACATGATTCATCCATAGTACTTTCACTAATGGTACTCGTTTGTTCCTCAGTTCCTTAATTTCTCTTGCTAAAATTTGGACTGGTTCTTCTTCATATGTTAAATCTTGTCTCACCTGAATGCTTTCAGTAGGTATGATGTGATTAGGATCTGATATATATCGTCTTAACATTGAGACATGGAAGACATCATGTATTTGACTCATCTCCGGTGGTAGAGCGAGTCTATAAGCAACAAGTCCAACTCTTTCTAATATTTCATATGGTCCGATGAACCTTGGACTTAACTTGCCTTTCTTTCCAAATCGCAAAACTTTCTTCCAGGGAGATACTTTAAGAAAAACTTTATCACCCACTGCATATTTAATGTCCTGTCTCTTGAGGTCAGCATATGATTTTTGTCTATCTATAGCTATTTTAAGTCTTTCACGAATGACTTTCACTTTTTTCTGTCTCTTGCACTAGGTTTGGTCCCATAAGTTTCCTCTCACTGAGCTCTGTCCAACATATAGGTGTTCGACACTTCCTACCATAAAGTGCCTCATATGGAGCCATCTGGATACTAGACTGATAACTGTTATTATAGGCGAATTCCATTAAAGGAAGATATTTGTCCCAGCTACCTTTAAATTCGATGACACAACTTCTCATCATATCTTATAGAATCTGAATGACTCTTTCTGACTGTCCATCTGTCTGTGGATGAAAAGTCATGTTGAAATTGAGCTTAGTACCTAGAGCTCGTTGTAGACTACCCCAAAATTGAGATGTGAAATGGGGATCTCTGTTAGACACAATAGAAACAGGCATTCCATGAAGTCGTACAACTTCATTCATATAAATTTCTCCCAATTTATTCAGTGGATAGTCCTTTATGATAGGTAAGAAATGTGTTGACTTTGTAAATCTGTCCACTATGACCCATACAGTATCATGTTTCTTTAGATTCAAAGGCAATCCAGTCACAAAATCCATAGTGATCCGTTCCCACTTCCATTTTAGAATAGAAATTGGATGTAGTAACCTTGAAGGTACTTGATGTTTCGCCTTGACCCGCTGACAAGTCAAACATTTTGAAGTGTACTCTGTGATGTCCTTTTTCATACCTGCCCACCAGTATCTGCTCTTCAACTCTTGGTACATCTTGTTACTCCCTAGGTGCATAGCATATTTGCTTTCATAGGCCTCTCTAAGAATCCTCTGTTTAAGATCTCCTACACTAGGAACACATAATCTGTCTTGATAGAACAATCCACCATCTAAGTCCATAGTGAATCCAGGTCTCTCCCCCTTAGAGATCAACTCAGCTAATTCAATTAGCTTTTATCTTGTCTTTGTGCATCCTTGATTTCCTGCATAAGAGTGGGTTGAATGTGCAACTCTGTAACAACTGGGCTACTGGAGTCCTGGTCTCAGCCAGCTGCCACAATAAGCCCACCCGCCGTCTCACTGAGACTAACGGGCTGCGCGGTCCATGGCCCAATACCTCCAACCATCTCCTGGATACACAGTCATGTTGCTTGCCATAGGTAAGTTGTTGGTACAATTGGTAGTCTCTTACTGAGGCTAAAGGGAGGTCAAGGGTTCGACCCTTGCCTTCAACAACCTACCTGTGGCAAGCAACATGACTGTGTATCCAGGAGATGGTTGGAGGTATTGGGCCATGGACCCCGGCAGCCCGTTAGTCTTAGTGAGACGACGGGTGGGCTTATTGTGGTAGCTGGCTAAGACCAGGACTCCAGTAGCCCAGTTGTTACATAGATACATGGAACATATTGTGTATCCTACTCAACTCTAGCAGCAAAGCAAGTTTATACATAACTAGTCCGATTCTCTCTAAAATCTCATAAGGTCCAATGAACTTAGGGCTCAACTTACCCTTTTTGCCAAAATCTGAAAACCTTATTCCCCAGATATACCTTGAGAAACACCTTATCTCCCACTAAGTACTCCATATCCTTTCTCTTGAGGTGCGCATAGGATTTTTGTTTGTCGGAAGCTACTTTAAGTCGATCTCTAATGATCTTCACCTTTTCTTCTATCTCTTGTACCAAGTCTGGCCCTATTAACTTTCTCTCACTAAGTTCAGCCCAACACAATGATGTACGACATTTTCAACCACAAAGTGCCCCATAGAGAGCCATCTGGATACTAGATTGATAATTGCTGTAGGCGAACTCCATCCATGGTAGATATCCCAACTTCCCTCAAATTCGATTACAAAACACCTCATCATGTCTTCTAAGATATGAATAACTCTCTTTGATTGACCATCTATCTCGAGATGGAAATTCATGCTGAAGTTACATTTGGTATCCAAAGCTCGTTGTATACTATCCCAAAACTGAGATGTGAACCGTGGATCTCGATCCAAAATGATGGAGACTGGAACTCCATGAAGACACATTATCTCATTCACGTACAACTCTGCCAATCGGTTTAAAGGATATCTCTCTAAATAGGTAAGAAGTGAGACAACATTGATAATCTATTCACAATTACCCATACAATATCGTACTTTTTGATGTCAAAGGTAATCCAATCACAAAATCCATCGTGATTCTCTCCCATTTTCGTTCCAAAATTGTGATATGCTGCAACAACCCTGAAGGTACCTGATGTTCAGCCTTTACTTACTGACATATATAACATCTAGTAGTGAACTATGTGATGCCTTTCTTCATTTTTGACCACCAATATACCCCTTTTAAGTTCTGATACATCTTGTTCTCCCTAGGTACATTGCAAATCTCGTATCATGAGCCTTTCTCATAATCTTCGTCTCAACTCTGAGACATTTGGCACATATAACCTACCCTAGTAATGTAAACTACCATCTGGTTCGACTAAGAAACTCGTTCTCTCCCCCTTAGAATCCAAAACAACCAACTCCACTAGCTTGTCATTAAGCTTATGTGCTTCTCTATACTCTTGACCTAATGTTGGTTGGATGTGCAACTCTACCAAAGTCTTCTTACTGAGCATATCAACCATCACATTAGCCTTTATTGGATGATAATCGATCATACAATCATAATTTTTTGTCAACTCTAGCCATCTTTCCTATCTCAAATTCAAATCACATTGTGTAGGAAGATACTTCAAACTCTTGTGATCAGTGTAGAAATAATACTTCTCTCCGTATAGATAATGATGTCATATCTTCAATGCAAAGACAATGGTCACCAACTCTATATCATATGTCGGGCAGTTCTTCTCATGAGGCTTTAACTATCTGGAGGCCTAAGTGACAACTTTCCCTTTTTACATTAACACGCAACCCAATCCATTATCTAATGCACCGCTGTAAACAACATATTCTTGGTCTGAAACCTGCTGTGTCAACACTAGAGCTTTTGTTAAAAGACTTTTAAGTTGATAAAAAATGTTCTAGCATTTTTTTGTCCATTTGAACTTGATATCCTTCCATAACAATCTAGTCAACAGAGAAGTAATCATAGAAAACCCTTTGACGAACCTTCTGTAGTATCCTACTAAGCTGAGAAAATTCCTAATTTTGGCCACATTCTACAGGGATTTCCAATCCAATATCGCCTCAACCTTTCCTGGATCCATTCTAATCCCATTGGTCGATATCACATGCCCAAGAAAGACAACTTCATCTAGCCAAAACTCACACTTAGAGAGCTTAGCATATAGCTTCTGCTCCCAAAGAGTCTGCAAGACTGTTCTCAAGTGTTGTTCATGTTCATTCTTACTTCTCAAATACACAAAGATATCATCTATGAAAACCATAACAAACTAGTCCATAAATGGTATAAAGATTTGGTTCATCAGATCCATAAAAGCTACTGAAGCGTTTGTCAATCCAAAGGGCATAACCAAAAACTCATAGTGACCATATCTAGTTCAAAAAGTGGTTGTACCTGCCTTGATTCTCAACTAATGGTATCTCGATCTCAAATCAGTCTTATAAAACACCCCTACACCTATCAAATGATCGAAGAGATCATCAATCCATGGTAATAGATACCTATTCTTAACGGTCACCCTGTTCAATTGACTGTAGTCTACACCCCTTTTGATCATCTTTTATGCTTTCGTCATGAAGATGATCCTCATTTACTATGAGGATATCTTTCCCCCTAAATAACCACTATCTCATCTTCTGATGTTCTCAATTCAATTGTTTTCATCCTGTAGTCTACTATTGTACCCTGTCGAGAGAGTCAATCCATACCCAGGATAACATCATACTCATAAAAAGGCAATTCAACCAAATCTGCTATGAACTCTTTCCTTTAAACCATAATTGGACAATCCTTATGCACTCGGTTCACCATGTGCTATGCCCCAAAGGGCTAGTCACCTCTATCTCATAATTTATTCTCCCTACTAACATGTTATACCGCTCAGCTATGTGGGTACATATATAAGAATGCATAGAGCCTGGATCTACCAACGCAATTAAAATTGAGTCAAAGAGAAGAAATATACCAATAACCATGTCTGATGCATTCGGATCCTCTCTAGCCTTCATACTATAGGCTCTCATTGGTGCTCTACTAGGTCCTGGACTATTCACTATATCTAATATGGCTAGTCTAGATCCACCTCTGCCCAAATTGGCCTATCCCTGTTCCTTGGTCTGTCGACACCGAACTCCGAGTCTAAGTGGGAGTCTCAACCATCTGTAAAGTATAATCTCTCTTATAGTGATCTCGATTCCTACACCTATAGCAAGACCTTGGCATCCGTAACACTATCCTCCATGGATCCTTCCATATGAAGCACACTAGTGATGCCTCTCTCCACGTTTGGGGCTGACTACTGGCAGCTGTCGAAACTATTTTTAATGATGATGCTTGTCTGGTATACTCTGACTATCCTCAACCCTGATCCTATCCTTCAGACTAAAAAGCTCCAGAATCGATATTATAAGCTGACCCCTAGAAATCTTTCTTGGATGTCTCCTCTAGTCTCTTTAACTGAATCCTCTTCGTGATACTAATGGCAGCAAACACCAACTTAGAGAAGACCTTCATCTAGAGTGAATGTACATAAACCCTGATCTTGTCTCTCAGACCATACTCAAATTGGCGACATTTGTTTGTTTCATCCTCTACAATGCTAGATGCATGTATTTGCTCAAACTAGTGAACTCCTTTTTGTACACTGCCACAGTCATGTTCCCTAACCGTAGGTTAAAGAACTCTTTCTTCTTCTCATCAATGTACACTCTCAGTATGTACTATTTTTTTAATTCAATCATAAAGAAAACCCATGTAAGTGGCTCTGGAGTCTGAGGCTTCTGAAGAACAGACTTCCACCAATCGTAGGCATGCTCCTAGAGAACTGAAATAGCATACCTAACCTTGTGCTACTCGAAAACCCTCTTAGTCTTCTCCAACTAGTACTTTGCAGCTTCTAGATCATCATCCCTCCTGCCTGTGAAATCTGTGGCCCCATACTAGCCTGACCCTCCTGACTAGCCATCGACTTCTGTAAAGGAGGTGCGCCAGCCGGCCTTTGAATGCTAGTTTGGCTTGACTGATTCTGAGCCTCTATATTCAGAGGATTGTTACTCTCAGTCGCGTTGCGTAGTTCAAACTCCATACTCGCTCTTTAGCCTACACAACCCACATCAGAGTCATACAGGATAACATGCAGCCACATGATACACACATCTAGCCTCTGTTCCAAACTGCATAAACCTAGGCTCTGATACCAATAAATGTAACATCCTTCGATATAATTAAGAATAATCTCAATCATACCAAAAGATGTTATGATGCACATGAGTTAAAAAGTCATAATTTAAAACTTTTTGCATCATGGCCATGATGACTTGCATAAAATAAAACATCATTTAAAAAAACTTAATAAAATAAAGTTAATTACATAAATCAAATGGGTAGCACTAGCCCAAAGTTTATACAAAATGATTAGTTATAAAACAACATGTCTCTGAAATACAACATGTAAAACTATAACTATCTAACTCACAAAACAACTAAAAAGTAAAGTCGTGTATCATCCACCCAAGTGTATATCTAAGGCTCTAATCATTAGGCGTCCTCCTCTATCAATTCTTCCTTAAGCTCCAAACTTGCACATGAGAAGCTCATACACTAAGCAACTCGTGCCTAGTGGTACATAACAATGTGCAAGTACACCACATGACAAATATATAATATGCATGACATACTCATCGAGATACTATAACGACTTACCTCAAAATCCACACATGCACTAGCTCACATGCTACATGACATACGATAAGGATCTCATATATATAATGCACATTATGAACATGGTATTTAAAACAATCACCCAGTACTTACAAGTGCATACCACATATAATATAATTAATTATCTTACATCTGCCCACCTTACTCATAACTAGAGTAAAATGGATACGGATACTCTACAGCTCTTGCTAGAGCCAACATATAATCCACCTAGGAAACTCTCAATGCTTACCTCTGGGCCTTTAAATATAACTCACCGAGAAAGCTCTCATTGCTTACCTCTAGGCCTTCAAATGTCTGAACATAAATCAACCAAAAAAAGCACCTGTCTAAGCCCCGAACCTTCAAAACATTTCGTTAATCTTCAAAATATCTCAATTGTGACTGCTATATATCATCTGATACCGATCTCCCCCCTTAATGGCATGCCATCTATCCAAGCTCTACTCCTAGTCAAAGTATTGGACTTATAGTTTCACAACACGTACCATATATGTTTCCATATTCCATTTTCCATATTTTATATAAATGTACCACGATTCCCACAATCATTTCCACAACATTTATTTTCATATCATGCTATCAGCATACGACCAATCCCTACCACCTCACAATGAATAAATCTTCATTAACATGCAACCATACCAGTTTTTCAACATAAACAACTTCACGCGCGTGAAGAGATGATCACAACCATGAATAGTCATTCACGGGCAGTTTACCCGTGAACTAAACTATGATTCAACGACAGACTTCACGGCCCTGATCGTCTCTTCACGGATATGTAGTCTAAGTCATGAATCAACCTATAAAATAGCCCATGATAGAACCCATTTCATCAACAACCATCAACACGACCTTCATGCCCATGAACAACCAATTCAAGGTCGTGAAGTTGGGAAATTTCTAGAAAATAGAACATCACAATTTCATGTCATTCTCACATGAAATATTCTCTACATTTACCAATGTTAGCCACCCTATCAATATTCTAGCATGCATTTAAGTCATATATCACAACCATATACTTTCTAATTGTCCATATTAGCCAAATTAATTCATATAACATCTCAAAACAATCATTTAACATAAAACTCCTATTATGCATATCAACCCTAAATCTTATAAATTTTATTAAACATAAATTATACTAACATGCATTCAAGTCACACTAACATACAAATGCAAGATTAAAGCTTAAGAGGTTGTTAAGTACAAACCTTGCACCTAATATGGAGATTAGCTAAAGTTTGAGTTCTTCAAGCTTTTTCTCTCCTTTGAGATAGACTTCCAGCTCTTCTATCAGACCCTAGCTAGATGAAAAATTTCCTCTTAGCCTCTAAAACCCGAACCAAAACCCAGAAACATGAAACTTGAACTCTTCCCTTAAAGCTCCCAAGCTCCATCTCTCACTTTTTTTCTCTCACTTTATCTATTGAAACAAGGTCCCTCCAAGCTTCAACAATGGAGAAAGAAAGGCCATGGAGGAAGAAAAAGATGCAAATGGCATGTTAGTTTGGTTAACAAGGAACGGGGAATGGATTTACATGAATGGCAGGAAGAAAAATGTGATTGCCTCAACTGCTATGTCTGCCCAGGCTTCATGGTCATGTCTCATCTCTCATGGGCGTGAACCACTCCATCACGATCATGAAGAAACTCTTTACAGCAGTGAAGAACCTCATTATAGCTACTAACTAAATATTCACGACCATGACTCTCATTGTCATGGGCATGAAACATCTGATTTCAGCAACACTCAACTTCCAAAACTTCATTTAACCCCCAACTCTCACTAACCAAAAATCATAACTTATAGGCCCTAATTACAGGTATTACAACACCTTTATGCTAAGCTACTTAATGTCTTATGGTACATATAGACATAAAAATTCATACATGTAATCAAACATCATACATTAAGTCTTACGCATACATTGCATCATATAAAACCTCATGGCATGGAGATGAAGTCAATGTATCATATAAAATACCTTATAGCTTTGATAGCTCATTGAGAAATTAAACCATACACGGGTGAATAATCACTGTAGATACAACATATAACATATCAAACATTCATCATCACTTTCTTGAATTATTAAACCATTTTCCATTATCATGTCTTATATTCGTTGATTACTTTAATAATTTCTTTCCAACAACTTTCTACGCAGATTATTTGGATAACGGTTGTAAACAGGGAGCGCTCTCTGAGCTTAAGCCACCATGTCACTATCGATAATCACATGTGCCAATCCAGGATCCTCAAGTCAATGGTGTTCTCTAAGCTTAAGCCATATTGACTAAGTAAACAAATAATTTTTGCATATAATATAAGATCAAGGGCGCTCTTCGAGCTTAAGCCACATTCTTCTTAAAAGAATCATTGTGAAATATATGTCTACGATATCATTCGCCCGCTTAATGGTATGCCATATATCCTACTTTTAGTCCTAGTATCGAACCTAGGCTTTACTTGTTCATATTCTTTTACTATATTTTTTTTATCTAATTACATAAGCATTTATCATTAATATCTTTACTTTGAACATATTAAAGTCTAAATATATCAATTTTGTGTTTTCTTTATGTAAACATATGTTAGATATCATATCATGCCATTATAGAACTTATGCATAGATATCATATTGAAAGCATCGAAGAAACAACATAATATATTTAAAACACAATTCATGGGTGTGAACTCTATGTTCACAGCTGTGAAGATCCATTCATGGGCACATCAACCAGTGAACCAAGTCGTGAATGTTATTGTCCAAAACTTGCACATTTCTTCATGGGCATGACTTTGCAAGTTCACAGTTGTGAGTCATGTGGTGATTCAAATTGTGACATATTCTGCCTGATCTAGGCAGTTCCAGATTGATGATTCATGACCATGAATCCTATGTTACGGACATGAATATGAGTTTTAAATAAATCATTTGAACTAACACTTAGGATTTAAAGCACACAATTCATTTATCACCCATTAACACATGCATGTCATATCATGGAATTTAAATGCATATATGTACATACTTCTAATGTGCCTAAAAAACTAAGCTCACTTAAGTTTGTTTATCCTTTTGGTGGGTCTCACCACTTGATGTATCCCACATTTGCAATTGATGTGGGATGCATCACCATTTCCTTTCCCGATTCCTATCATATATAACACATCTATATCGATTTTATAACCATATACCCAACCTTTAAGGCCTTAGAAATACAAACACCCTAATCTTAAACTTGTTAACAACCTGAATCTCACTTAACCCATTTCTAAAACATACTATAATCTTTAATCAAGTTAAAGAGGTGTCTTTAACCATAAACTCTCAAGATTAAGCCATAACCTAAACCATTTGGAAATAGGTCTTTACCATAAATGGGATATATATGGAGAAAGGATATGAAAACTCATAAAAAAAAAAGAAGAAATATGATACCTTACTTAGATCAAAGAAAACACCACTTGGATGGGAGATCTGAACTTCTTTCTCCCTCTTTACGGTCAGCTTCTTCAAGAACGCCACTTTCTTCCAATCCTTTTCCTACTAAAACTTGTTAAACTTTGATCTTTGATATTTGTTTAGGTATTTTGACGTTGAAATCAAAGGAAAATAAGGGATTAGTCTATGGTGTGAAGGAACTTTAAGTTATAAGGTTCATTTTTAAGTTTAGGTTGTGAGAGAATAAAAGAACAACTGTTGGAATATTATATCTGGTGATATTCAAGGGCATGACGTGATAAGTTATGGGCGTGAAACAACCCAAAATATCATTCATGGCCATGACTTTAAAGTCACGACATGGAACTTTTCTCATCATTTCTTAACTCTTTTCCCTTAATAAAACTCTTAAACACATACTTATCTTTCCTTAATCCATCTTATTTACTAGGTCCTAATTGACGAGCATTACAAAGAGCATTAAGAGTTATTATTCATTATTCTTAATTGTTTAAAAAGGGAATAGGAGATTAGGGATGCAAATCTAAATACTTGTTTTCATCATATTAATTAATTCAATTAATCTAACTTTAATTAGTTTTGTCATTAATGTCATATATAGATTTAAAGTTTTAGGTTTTATTTTCTTGTTTGCTAGTAATCTAATGGTAATTAGGAATTTAATTTGAATAATTACTTGAGATATCCACCTCGGGAGTGAACTTGTCATATTACAGTGGTTCGTAAACTTGCAAGTACATTTTAAGTTACATTCAATTTTTGGTCTCATTGCTAGGGGATTGTTGATTGAATTCTTAATTAAATAGGCTGCCAACCTTTTTTTAGTTGGTTTTGATAGTTTTATGCATTGTTTCTTTCATCTTACTTTAGTTTTGTATTTTTGTTTTTGTTCAGCTTGTTGACATTGGGTTTATATCAGGTACTAGTTAAAAAGTGAAATCAAGCGAATTATCCACTCAGAGACCATATGAATTGCACTCAATGACTCAAAGATTTGAAGAACAATCTTTTGAAGAAAAATAGGAGTTACCTAGACATCCTAAGCTAGCAGTTGCAGAATAAGTTAAGCAAACAGCAGAAGAGATGAAAGATCAACCTAGAGAAGCCCATGCATAGAAGCAATTAGCTATTAAGGACTACATCAGACCTGTGATTGATAACACTACCTCGTGAATAGTCTTAAGAGAGGCAGCAAGGAACTATCAGTTGAAAAGCATATATTTAAACATACTTTCATCCTTATATGAATTACCTAATAAAGACTCTCTCATGTTCATCAGGGAATTTTAAACAATAATCAACACCTTCCATTTGAACGGGCTAAATGAAGATCAATTGAGGATAATGTGTTTTCCCTACACTCTGAAGGATAGAGCCAAAGCATGATTAATGACTCTTCCTCCAAATACTATGTGTAATTAGGATGCAGTATACCACAAGTTCCTGAGCAAGTTTATTCCCACTAGAAGATGAAAGAACTAAGAGCTAGAATTACTACTTTCTATCAAAAAGACTCAAAGACATTCCATGAGGAATGAGATAGGTTCAAAATGATCTTACTTCAATGTCCTCATCACGGATATCCTCTTCTAGTGACAAATCAATCTTTTTATGATGGTTTAACCCAGCATTACCAATGTATGGTTGATAATGCAATTGGGGAAGTTATGGGAGAGAAGACAACAAAAAAAAGTATATGATATCTTTGAGATGTTAGGATCTAATTCCTAGTAGAAGAGTATAAGGGGAGAAAAGTGATTGTAAATGAAGTTTCTAGTGTTAATGATTTGATTTTATAGATAATTGAGCTAATAAAACAAGTGCGGATTCTAGCTAACAATAGAAATGCCCTTACAAACGAGTATATGATATTTGTGGTATCTATGGATATGAGGTTAATGTTTCTCTTCTTTTGAATCTTATGTAGGTAATGACATAGAGCAGACACATGCAATGAATTCTTTCCAACCTAGGTAGCAAAATAACCTTTATTCCAAAACATATAACCCAAGCTAAAGGAATCATCATAAATATCGACTAGAACCCACCCTAAATCCTTAAAAATCATAATTGGAACCCACAATATCATTACATGAAGCCTCAAAATTTGCTTACCTTTTCTATTCCTAACAAAACTAGACTTTTCAATGTACTGAAGAAACCCTCACTAATTTTATCATGGTTACTCAAGACAAGTAAGAAAGGGGGACATGAATATTGATTCCCTTAAGGATTCATTTAAAAGATTGGAACCCACAATATCATTACATGAAACCTCAAAATTTGCTTACCTTTCCTATTCCTAACAAAACTAGACTTTTCAATGTCCTGAAGAAACCCTCACTATAAGACACTTTGAATAATTTTATCATGGTTACTCAAGACAAGTAAGAAAGAACGGACATGAATATTGATTCCCTTGAGGCTTCGTTTAAAAGATTGGAAAGTCATATGGTTAGATAGCATAGGTAGTTCAAGAAAACAAAAAAGAGAAATTGCAAAGCTAGATTGAGCAAGAAAAATTTATCATTGTGCTTAGTTATGGTAATACTTATGATGGTGAAATCAATTTGGAAACTAACTAAGATAATTCTTCTCTTACAGGCACACTTGAGGATGCAAACAAGCAATTGGGCTCGTTAAAGGAAGAAAGTTCAAATGAGGAGAAAAAAGAAGTTGTTAGTAGGGTGAATAAGGAGAGGAAGAAAACATTTGTAAGACCAAAATTCCATATGGAAGCTCAGCTTTGTAGGCCTCTTATTCCATTCCCTAACAGACTTAGGGAGCATAAAAAATATAAGAAATTTTATGATATATTTGCATTGCTCTCTAAAATTGATATTAATCTTCATCTTTGGATGTTGTCAGGAAAATATCTATGCAAAGTTTTTCCAGGACCTACTCTCCAGCAAAAGAAAATATAGAAACAATGAGAAAATAATTATACTAGAGGCAGCTAATGCATTATTTAGGCAGCATTTACCTCATAAGCTAAAAGACCCTAAGAGCTTCACTATAAATATATCATTAGGAGACAAAAAGAAGGCAAGAACTATGTTAGATTTGGGTGCTAACATTAATCTGATGTCATACTTAGTCTACACTTAGTTTGGTTTGGGTAAGTTAAAGCCAACGAATATGTGCCTCCAACTGGCGAACAAGTCAATGAAACAACCTAAGGTATAATGGAGGACCTTCTAGTCCAAGTTGGTAAGTTGACAGTTCCTATGAATTTTGTGGTGTTAGACATGTCACATTCTAATATAAAGGAGAAGAACCAAGTAATCCTTATTAGTAGGCCATTTATGACCACAATTAACACCCTTATTAATATTAAGCATGAAAAATTGACCATGACAGTTTTTGGGGTAATTGTTGAATTTAAAATGTTAGATTTTCTAACTTATTTTCCAATTCTGCTGCAAATCAGTGCTTTACATCATGATGTTGATTCACTTGATTATGAACTGTATTTGCCAAAAATAAAAAATAAGTTAGGAGAAACTTTGAGTAGTGTAAGAGAGGATGACCAATTTGAGGTGGCTACCCGCCCACCTTAAAAACCAAAGCCAGTAATGTCTTACCTACATAATAAATGTGGCTCTTCTTGAGAGGCATCCTAAGTTTATTTATGCAATTTTCCATGTTTGTTTTGCTTATGTATTTTTGTAACACCCTTCGATATAATTAAGAATAATCCTAATTATACTAAAAAATGCTATGATGAATATGAATTAAAACGTTATAATTTAAAACTTTCTTGCATTATGGCCTTAATGACTTGGATAAAAATAAAACATCATTAAAGGGCTTGATAAATTAAATTTAAATACATTAATCAAATAGACAACACTAGACCAAAGTTTATACAAAACGAGTATTTATAAAACTACATATCTCTGAAATACAGCATGCAAAACTATAACTACCAAACTTAACAAACTCAACAAAAGCAAAAGTACAACAGTTGTATCACCCACCCACTTATGGGTCATTAACTCTAATCCTTGGGTGTCCTCCTCTGGTGATTAACTATTGGGCTCCGAACCTACCCATATGAAGTACATACACTAAGTAACTAGTGCTTAGTGGTACATAAAAACATACACATATGTCATATATATAATATGCATGATATACTCACTGATCTACTATAACGACTTACCTCAAAGTCTGCACATGCACTAGCTCGTATACTACATAACGTACCATAAATAACATATATATATATATAATGCACACATTGAACATGGTATATCAAACAACTAACCAAAATCATACAAGTGTACACCACACTTAGAAGTATTTACTCAGCAATACTTACCATTCCACTGCCCACCATACTTATTACTGGACTAAAATGGATATGAGTACTCTACATCTCTTACTAGAGCCCTAACAACACCTATTTAAGCTTTCCAGAACAAACAAAAGTACATAATAACTATAAGGAAAGTCCACCTGGCTAGAACCCGAACCTTCAAAACATCTCGTATATATAATCTAACTGAGGAAGGTCTCATTGTTTACTCTTGGGCCTTTAATATAATCTAACTGAGGAAGGTCTCATTGCTTACCCCTGGGTCTTCAAAGTATCTCAATATAAATCAACTGAAGAAAAACGAGAGTACAAATTAGCTACCGAGGGAAGCCCACCTAACTTAACCCTAAGCCTTTAAAACATCTCATTAATCTTCAAAATATCTCAATCGCGACCTATATGTCACCCGATACTATTATCACCCCTTAATGGCAAGCCATCTATCCTAGCTCTAGTCCTAGTCAAAGTATTAGGCTTACAATCTCACAACACATACCACATATATTTCATAATGTTCATCAACCATGATTTCTCATAAATCATTGCCATAACATGTATTATCATACCAAGTTATAACATACAATAGAGGTACTATACCTCAAAATGAATCAATCTTGATTCACATGTAAACATACAATTTCTCAAGTTGAAGCAGTTTCACACCAGTGAACACTTTTTTCATGATCGTGAATCATCTCTTCACGGGTAGCTTATCTGTGAACCAAATCATGATTCATTCTGTTAATTAGCACACGTTCATGGTCGTGATTACCCTTTCATAGGCGTGAACCAAATCATGAACCCAATCATGAAGCTACCCGTGAATGGGTCTACCTCAATAATAAAATTCATTTTCACAACATTCACGCCTATGAACCCTCCATTCACGGCTGTGAATCTAGAAATTTTTTTCCAGAAAATAGAGTATCACATTTCATACTCCTCTCACACGCAATATTCTCTACAGTTGACCAATGTCATCCACCCTATCAACACTCCAGCATGCATTTTTGCTATTTATCACAACCATATGCTTTCTAATTATCCACATTAACCAAAATAACTTATCAAATAACTCAATACAATCATTTAACATAAAAACTTCCATCATGCATATCAATCCCAAATATCATAGATTTTCTGTAACCAAAAGTCATACTAACAAGCATTCAAGTCACACCAACATACAGATGCAAGATTAAAACTTGAGAGGCTGTTATGTATAAACTTTACACCTAGGATGGAGATTAGCTAAAGTTTGAGTTCTTCAATCTTATCCTCTCCCTTGAGATGGACTCCCAACTCTTCTACCAGATCCTATTAAGATGAAAAATGTCCTTTTAGCCTCTGGAACTTAAACTAAACTCAGAAACATAAAAACCAAATTTTTTACCCAAGCTCACAAACTCCTTCTCTCACTCTTCTTTCTCTCTTTCTTTACTGAAACAATGTCTCTCTAAGCTTCAACAATGGAGGAAAAAAGGGTTTTGAAGGAAGAAGAAGACTCAATTGGCAGTTTGGTTAGTTAACAAGAAGTGGGAAGCATATTTACAGGGATGGCAGGAAGGAAAACATGGCTGCCTCACCTGCACTGATTGCCCAGGCTTCACGGCCATGACTCATCTTTCACAGGTGTGAACCACTCCTTAGAGGTCGTGAAAAAACTCTTCACAGTCATGAAAAATCTCATCGCAACTACTAACTAAAACCTAATATTCACGGTTATGACACTCATTGCCACGAGTGTGAAACAACTGATTTCAACAACTCTCAAACTTTTAAAATTTCACTTAACCCCTAACTCTCACTAACCAAGAAACTTATAGGCCCTAATTACAAGCATTACAATTTTTATTCGGATTCAATCTCTAAGTTTTTCTAAGGAATGAAGTGAGGAAGAAATAACATTTAAAATGTGTTTTGATTATCCATTATGAAGTAAAGGAAAGATATAACTGAGCTATGGGAATATGGAGTTATTTTAGACATATGTGGCATCAAGCAAACCTATCGTGGGCACTAAGATTCTTCATGGGTGCACGATTTCAAGTGGTTTTGCGTTTATTGTGGGCGCACTAATTTTTCATGAGTATGAAAATTCCAATAGGTGTCATGGTTGTTATGGGCATGTAGATCCACCACATATATGCGACATCTTTAAGTAAGTATAAATGTCACAAGTGTGACATGGGATTTTTTTTTTTTTTTTGCATTGTACTCTTATGTGTTTCTTTTAGGTGTGCAGGCAAGCAAATTTATATTCATTTCTTTCTCACACCCTTATTCTCTCTTCCCAATATATCCATTTATTTTCCATTTTTCTTTGAAATTAAAACAAACCCTAACTCCTAACTCCTCCTCCACTCCTCATTCTCATTTTCAATTAGCGTGCAATTCCATAAACCTATCCATATTCGATCTTTTTCTCAAATTTTTCATTAATTTTGAGATGTTCAAGACTACAAGATCTTCCCAAAGGTGTGAAGAACCATCACGTGCACCTAAGCCCATACCTCCACCATGTCGCGTTTGCGAAGAAGGACAAGTTTCTTGTGATAATATTGAAAATACATTAAAAAAATTAGAAATTGATATCTCTTTTTTTTGTATAATGCTCACTTTCCAATTTACTCAGAAGAATAAGGTATTAGGTATAAGCATTATTTGACCAGACCATTAATTGCTTGAAGATTTTTTGACTTTACAACTTAATAGTAGTTGAACAATTTAGAGACTATGCAAGCATATGGTAAAAATTCATTAATATGTCATACCCTAGTTTCAAGGAGCTAGTTTTAAAGTTTTATAACACTTTGATCATTAATGATTATACTAAATTAAACTTTTGTTTGTTTGGCCAAAGGTGTGCGGTAACTTTTAAAATAATGAGGAAAATTTTTAAGTTCTTTCAAAATGAGCTAGGGATGTGCCAAATAATTTTGATCCTGATGAAATATGGTAAGTTTTGACTTGGGAATCCCATTACAATCCTAGGAATGCATTGATTATGAGCTTTAAAAATTTTTATATTGCTCTCTTTCATAAGTTCATGTATCATGCAATTTTTGGAAAGTCTGAAAGTAACAAGGTGTCTAGGGTTGAATTATTTTTATTATAGTGTGTGCATTATAGAACTAGAGTTTTCACTCCTTTTATTTTTAGGCATATGTTTAACACCATGACACACTTTAAGGCTGCTTTCAGCTTAGGGCATATTATCAATGCATTTGCTAAATATTTTGTGCTTTTAATATTTATGTTAATGATCTAACAATGTTGTCTAGCAAATGAGATTTTGATAGTATTGCTTTGAAGAGATCCAATATTGTCATTAAGGAATGAGATATTATTAAATGGTCAGTGATACCAATTGAAAAAGGTGAATCTTCGCAACAAGCTGAGGACCTATAACCTAATGAGCAATAACTCATTTGACAACTAAGTAGGAATGGACAATCTTCTATATCTAAGGTGCAATAGGTGGTACAACGCTTTGATCGCATGAATTATTGTTTATATCATTTTGAGTAACCTCACGCCCAACATACTCTTCTTAACCAGATTTTTGCTTGACTTGCTTTGCCATCTCAGTGATCTATTTTTCATTCTAGAGGAGTATTGTTTTTCCTCTAGCTTATTTCTTTTATGTTAAATTGTGAGTCATTGAGGAAAATTTCTCAGATAAGGGTGGGAGAAAGGGTTTTATCTTTTGAGGTATAGTTTATAGTTTCTAGTATTTTCTTTCCAAGGAGTGCTATGCCAATTTCTTCAAATTGTTACTTGATAAATATTGAAACACAACACACACACACACACACACACAGATATATATATATATATATATATATATATATATATATATATATATATATATATATATATATATATATATATATATATATATTTCACCTAAGGGATATAAGAGAAAATATTGTACAATTTATTTACATAATATAGTATTACAAAACTATAAAGTTAATTTTACAAATCCATAAGTATATAATATGAAATACAAAAGTTCAAAATATTATGACCTGCGATTTCAAAATCAACTGTTTTACTTGACTAGGATCACTACTAGTTTTGTCAACAAACTTTTGCTACCTTGCTATATCTGCACGAGATAAACTCTCACGCTAAGCTTTATGCTTAGTGGTGCATATAATTAAGGCAATATATGTCATGCAACAAACATTATCATATATTATTTTATGCACAAATATCTTTTAATGTAATTTTATTCCTCATATCTCTATTTCATACTAATTATGAGTCTTATATATATACAAAGTTATACTCATTTTATTTTCAATCATAAATTATACATTCCATATCTTTGGTATACTACATTATTTTTATCATACCATATATTATTTTTCAACTTAACTTTAGTAATTTGCCCATATCACTCTAAACTGGACTAACTAGATATGTGTTATAGATCAGGGGCGCTCTCAGAGCTAAAGCCACCCTGTCCACTATCTGGCTCATCCAAGCTTCTCAAATTAATGACCCAAAGCTAAAACCTCATTGATTGAGTAATATATCATTATATATGAATTATTGGACCAATGGTGCTCCTAGAGCTAAAGCCACTTTGTCATGAATTTGTACATGCTCTATTGAGCATCTCAAGCCAATGGCACTCCTAGAGCTAAAGCCACAATGACTAAGGAATACATTTCATATTTTACGGTACCGTTCACCCCTATAATGGCATGTCATCTATCATATTTCTAGTCCTAGATTAAAGTAATGGACATATCCATTTCAAAAGTAATTACATATCTTTTCTTTTCATTCGTGAATATTCAAATCATATAATATATGAAGCAACATCTAATTCATCCTTGTTTAAACACATAAACATTCCTATCATTGAGCATCTAATATCTCTTGATCTTTACTAACCGAATCACTTTATTGCATATCAATAATACATTCAAGTCATGATTCTTTATTCACACCCATGAATAACTAGTCTCACCGTTGTGGTCGATATGTTCACGCTTGTGAATAGGTTCACGTCCATTGTCTAAACCATGACTCAAACCGCGAGTGCTTTTGTCTTATTTCCGAGCAAAATTCACGCACGTGACCATAACATCACTCTCATGACTTCAACTGGAAATCTGCATATTCATATTCCTTTCCCATTTCAAGCTTCCTAGAGCCATACCAATACCCTATTATGCACTTCTAAAGTCCTTTACTTAACTTTTCATATTTTAATTCATATAAATTCCTTTAGTCAACATTCAATTTTCTAATATGCATTACTTAAATCACATATCATGAAATCTTATTTCCTTATATCTAAACCTATGACTTCATGATATAAATTATAATCAATGAAACTTTTTCATTAACTAACATATTATACATGCATATCATGCCATTTACAAACAATTTATAAGCTATTGCCTTAAATTAAGCATAAACCTTATTTTTTTCTCCTTCACTTGCTCTACGTAGTTTTTTCTTTTTCTTTACTAGTTTAAACTTGTTCCTTGCCACTTGGAACTCCAACAACATCATAAGATTACCATCAAAACTCTACCTTTATCAAGCTTCCAAAACTCTGCTGAAATCCTAAACTCTCTCTCATCCTTCATAAGCTCTATAAAAGCTCAAAACTATAACTTCCTTAAGAAAAGATGAAAGAGGAGATGGAAAGCTTTTTACCTATACTCTTTTCTCCTCTTGATCACCATCTTGGATATTTCTCTGTCCTCAAAACTTGCTTGTTTTCCTTCCTTCTTGCTCTCCTTAACTTCTACAAGCTTTGTTGTGCATGAAAATCACTTTATCTTGTATTTTTCTCTCTCTACTCTTCCTTTCTCTCTCTTGAAGATGTTTTTGGCTATGGAGTTTATAAGAGGAAGGCGTGAATGGTTCAAGAACCAAAAAAAAAAGACCAATTATAATGAGAAAGAAGAAAAGAAACCAAAAGTCTTATTATTGTCCCACTATCGTAACCAAAACTTGATACTTAGCATAATTAACATATTAATCTCACTAGCCAACATATATAATCATATCCAAAAATCATGTTTAATTAACAACGTCTTATATAATCCTTCAAGTTTTGGTAAATTGCAAATTGACCCCAAAACTTATCAAATTTTGCAATTTAATTCTTTACCGTTATTAACATCTTTTAAGCAGTTTAAATACTTTATTAGAATATATCATCATAATTAATCATTACTTTGATTAATTTCCATCAAAATCCGACTTTAGACTCCGATCGGTCAAACGCTTCAACTTTGCGGCACGTGCGACACGGGACCTAAATTAACGAATATAATATTCTCTCCTCCTTAAAATAAATTTCATCCTCGAAATTTACCTATTTATTTTGGGTTGAACAATTGAGGATATTGCCTTTCCATAATTTCTTCACTTTCTCACGTGGCTTTTTCAACTACATGGTTCTGTTATAAAACTTTAACTAAAGGAACTCTCTTATTCCAGAGAATTTTCTCTTCACGTGCTATTATAGCCATTGGTTCCTCTTCATATGTCATATCGGTTTGAAATTCTATCTCCTCAGCTGGTATAACATGAGTTGGATCTAAACAATATCTTAGAAGCATCGAAACATGGATCACATTGTGAATCCGATCCAACTCTGATGGAATGGCTAACCGATAAGCCACTAATCCAATTCTTTCCATAATCTCATAAGGACTAATAAACCTCAGACTTCACTTCCCTTTCTTGCTGAATTTCACCTTTTTCCAAGGTGAAACCTTGAAAAAAAATTTATCACCTATAGTGTACTCAATGTCTCGCCTCATAAAGTCAGCATACGACTTCTATCGATCTTATGCTGCTTTCAATCTTTCCTTGAACACTTTTACTTTCTCTTCGATTTATTGCACTAAATCTGGTCCAATCAACTTCTTTTCACTTAGCTTGGTCTAATAAACCGGTGTCCTACACTTCCTTCCATACAAAGCCTTATAAAGAGTCATGCCAATACTTGTCTGATGACTATTATTGCAGGCAAACTCTATAAAAGGTAAATATCGATCCCAGCTCCCCTCATAATCGAGCACATAGCTTCTCATCATGCCTTCTAACAACTGGATAACTCGTTCTAACTGTCCATTAGTCTTTGGATGGAAAGTCGTACTAAATTTTAGTCGAGTTCCCAAAGCCTACTGTAAGCTCTTCCAGAACTGTAACATAAACCTAGGATCTCTATCAAAAATGATAGATACTGGCACTCCGTAAACTTTTACTATCTCATTCACATAAATCTCGATCAACTTGTTTAATGTATAATCCATCTAGACTGGTAGAAAATGTGCCAACTTTGTCAGTCAATCCACTGTCACCCACACTACATCATACTTCCTCTGCGTCACCGATAAACCGAACACAAAATCTATCATGATCTTTTCCCACTTCCATTCTAGTATGGGTATCAACTGTAGCAATCCTGTGGTTAACTGATGTTCAACTTTCACTTGCTGGCAAGTTAAGCACTTAACCACATACTCGGTAATATCCTTCTTCATTTCTGGCCACCAATATTGTGCCCTCAAATCTTGATATATTTTGTTCCCTTCTGGATGCATCGTATATACTGTCTCATGAGCTTCCTTTATGATATTAGACTTCAACTTTTCTACACCTGACTCACAAATCATGTTCTTCAAATACAAAGTACAATCATCTGTTAGAGAAAACTCGGACTTTTCTCCCTTTTTCACTGTCTTAACTATATTTACCAACTTTTCATCTTGTTGTTGAATTTCTTTAATCCACTGCATTAAGGTAGACTCCACTCGCATCTCAACTATCATCTTTCTGCTTAAGGCATCAACTACCACATTCACTTTTTTTAGTTGGTAGTCAATCACACAGTCATAGTCTTTAATCAACTCAAACCACTTTCGCTGTGTCAAGTTTAACTCTTTCTACAAAGGCAAATACTTAAGACTCTTATGGTCTATATAGATATAGCATCTTTCTCCATATAGGTAATGTCTCCCTATCTTGAGAGTAAAAACTATCATTGTAGGTTCTAAATCATGCATTAGATAGTTAAGCTCGTGAGGCTTAAGCTACTAGGAGGCATAAGCAATCACTTTTCTCTTTTGTATAAGAACATTAGCCCATTATAACTTGCATCACTGTACTAACATAATCTTTTCCTGGAATAGGCTGAGTCAACATTAGTGCTTTAGTCAACATTGCCTTGAGTCTATCAAAACTCTCTTGGCACTTATCAATCTATTCAAATTGGACATATTTTTGTAGTAATCGAGTCAAAGGAGTCGCTAAGGATGAAAATCCCTTCACAAACCTCTTATAATATCAGGTTAATCCAAGGAAACTCCTCACTTCTGTCATATTCTGAGGTGGTTTCCAATTTAGAATAGCCTCGATCTTACTAGGATCAACTCAAATGCCTTCTGTTAATACCACATGACCTAGAAAACTGACTGCTTCTAGCCAAAACTCACACTTTAATAGCTTAGCATATATATGTTTTTCCCAAAATGTTTGCAGTACCATTCTTAGATGTTGATTACGCTCTTCCTTATCTTTGGAGTATATCAAATATCATAAATGAATACCATTACAAACTGATCAAGATATGGCTTGAACACTCAATTCATTGGATCCATAAAAGCTTCTGGTGTATTTGTCAAGCCAAATGGCATTACCAAGAACTCATAATTACCATAACGAGTTTTGAATGTCGTCTTTGGTACATCTGACTCCTTAATCTTCAACTGATGATATCTTTATCAAAGATATATCTTTGTGAATACACCTGCTCTTTTCAGTTGATCAAAAAGGTCATCGATTCTAGGAAACGGGTACTTATTCTTAATAGTCACCATGTTAAGTTATCGGTAATCGGTGCACAAGCATAAGGTGTCATTTTTCTTCTTTACAAACAACACCAAAGCTCTCCATGGTGATACATTGGGTCGTATGAAACCCTTATCAAGCAATTATTGCAACTACACTTTCAACTCTTTTAACTCTGCTAGTGCCATTCTATATAGGTGTAATAGATATAGAAGCAGTTTTAGGTACCAACTCGATAGCAAACTCTATCTCTTGGTTAGGTGGTAACTCGGGAAACTCTACTGGAAAAATATCTGGAAATTCACAAATAATAGAGATGTCGGCCAAGTTCGGATTACTCTTTTTCGTATCGATCATACATGCCAAGTAAGCTTCACATCCCTTACTGATGAGTTTTTGACCTTTCATCATCGATATCATATTATCTGGATAACCTCTGCTCTCACCCTTCACCACTATCTCTTCTTGATCTGAAACTTTAATCCTCATCTGTCTTTTTCCGCAGTCTACTATCATCTCTTGATGAACTAGCCAATCTATTCCTAAGAGATCATATTGAATTCGTGGAATGGTAGCTTTATCAGATTTGTAGGGAATTGCCTATTTTGTATCTCGGGTAGCCCCTGAACACTTTACTAACCTGCACACTGTACCCCAATGGGTTAGTTACAAGGATCTTATATTTTAGAGCCTCAGGTTCTAAACCCACTTGACTAGTATCGACTAGTACTGAACCCCTTTAATGACATGTCACATATCCTGCTTCTAGTCCTAGTATCAAGTTTGAGCTTTACTTATTCATATTACCTTTATACTTCATTATAGCATTTATATCTTATAACATATATATTTCGATCATATGTAAACTCATCATGTAATATTCGTGTACTGATGTTCATAGAAGCATACTTTAAACATATCATTCTGAAAGCATGTGTATAGCCATTACATTACAACCATAAAATATAAAACATATATAATTTAAAGTAGGCTTCACTCGTGAAGTCTTATTCACTGGTAACCCTACCTGTGAACTTGGTCGTGAAGGTTTCTATCAGTTTTATGCACATTTTTCACGGGCGTGAAGAAATTGTCATATGAGTGACCATATTTTTGCGATGAGATTCATGATCATGAACACCTAGTCACAAGCTTGAATATGGGTTTTCTAGTAGTTAATGTCGTTAAAGACAAGTATTCATTACAAAACACATGTAAGACTTTAAGGATTGTCCCATGACAGCCTTTTTTTATTAACATTCTCATCACATCATGCAATAAAATATGTTAAAGCATCATTTAAATCCCTTAGAACATATTTCAATAGAAATTACCTTATCAACTCATTTAATGTCAGTTCATGCATTTATGGTTTAACAACCTCTTTTATAACCTCAACAATATTTCATTTTATCTTTCCATCATCATATCTTGGCATTCCATTTAAAACACATATGACATACTTATAACAAGGTTCCTTTCAAGCATTTCCATCCATGTCCCACATTCTCATGACATTCATTGCATCACTTACTTTAATATCAATAATCAACTAGCATTTAAGGCATTCAAAGAATTTAACACATACAACATATAAAAATTGGAATTTAAATGCATATATTTACATACCTCTAATGGAACCTTAAAAATCAAGCTTATCTCAAGCTTGCTTATCCTTTTGGTGGATTTCACCACCTCCTCTTTCAACTCCTAACACATATAACACATCTATATCAAAATCTATAGCCTATATACCTAACCTTTAAAGCCATAAAGATAAAAATTATAACTTTAACCTTTTTTACAACATTAATCTCATGTAACCCCTTACTAACACATAACATAACCTATAGATAACTTAAAGATAGGTCTTTAACTATGGAAACTCATGATCACCCAAAACCCTAACTCATATGGAAATGAGTCTCTAACAAAACAAGTTATACATGTGGAAAAATGTTATGAAAGCTTGTAAAAATGAAAGGTTAACGCGATTCCTTACCACAATTGAAGGAAACATGATTAGAAGGGAAGATGCAACTCTTCTCTTCCTCCTATAGGTTTGTCTTCCCAATAAAACTTATTTTTTATGCTCCTTTCCTACAAGAACTTGTTTAAACTTTGATATTTGGTGTTTGTTTAGTGTTTAAGGTATAGAAATCAAAAGAAAACACAAGACTTTGTCTCTTATATGAAAGAACTTCGAGTTATGGGTTTTCTTTTAGGTTTAGTTCGTGAGAGAAAGAAAGAACAACTGTTGGGATTTTATATCTGAGGATGTTCATAGGCGTGAACATGGTACTCTTCACTTTGCTCATATTTTCTTGTCTTTCTTCCCCTAACCAACCCTTAAACATACTTATGGTTTTGCTAAACTGTGTTATTAACTACACCCTACATAGCGGTCATTACATTATTAACCACTTTTTATTTTTTTGGAATCCTTATCAATGTACTAGCAGACTTTTCATCATTGGGAGAAGTCATTTTGACTCTTGAAAATTGGTTTGGAGTGCAGTTTAAAGATTTGGGGATCAATCAGTCTAAAAAATTTGAATTCTTTGTCAAGTTTCAAGGGAGCAACATAGTTTCCTTTTCTTTATTATTTGTTGTAACATGTTTGGAGTAGTTATTACTATTGATATAATCATTGTAGTATTAATGCTGGCTAAATTTTCATTGGGTATTTAGTTAGCTACCTAATCATTGTATGAATGAATTTTTTTTTCATTTTCAATTATGCTTAATGATTTCAAGTTGAATGATTGACTAACCATTAGGTATTTGATTTAGAAAAATATATTAAGATTAGATTATTAGAAACATCATATGTAATTTGACCAAAAAATTGGATGAGACATTAATTAATTCATTGGATTGTTTAATTAGTGAATAAAATTGAGAGTTTTAAGATAATTATTGATTGTTCTTAATTGTTTTAAAAGGGAATACGAGATTGGCGATATGAAGCTAAATACATGTTTTCATCATATCAGTTAATTTAATTAATCTAGCTTTCATTAGTCAATTTTAGATTTTTAGTTAATTTAATTAGTTTTGTCATTAATCTCATAAATAGATTTAGAGTATTTAGATTTTAGTTTCTTATTTGCTGGTAATTAATATTTAATTAAAAAATTAAGCCTAATAATTATTTGAGATATCGATATCGGGAGTGAACTTATCATATGATAGTGATTCATACAGTTGCAAGTACACTTTGAGTTACATCAGATATAAGGATTGAGGGCAGGTTGATGTGATTCATGTACTGACTAGTATGTTAGTAACTAAAAGGGTTGAAATGGAGGTTAGAGAAATTTTGAACCAAAGTTTGGATTTTCAAGAGGATTGGCGAGAAGGAATTAAAGGTTATATCAATAATCTGGATCCCAACGCCCTATAGTCACTAATAAAAGTGGCCTATAAATATTGTTTGGTGATAAGAGAACTATATAAAAGGCGGTCTGATGATGAATTACTTAGACGTGTGTTAGTAAAAAAAATTGTGGTAGTAAAAATAAAAATTTATGAAGAGTTATCTAGTGCACATCAATCATGCTAGAGTATGAAGTAACAAACAATTGGACATGACCTATACTAACCAACATTTGAAAAACATTGTCACCAATATGCCAAAGGGTGTTAGGAATTCCAGAAACACAACGCAATTCAATAGGTCCCAACAAAAGAGTTACACTATGTAATGAGGTTGTGGCCTTTCAAAGCATGGGAGATGGTAGGATAGGGAAGATTCTTCCAACATTATCTAGGAGTCGTGACTTCATCTTAGTGGCAACAGACTAATAGAGTTAGTAAGTGGTCTCTCATACGTACTTCACTAAATGAATTAGTATATAGTTATCAGTAGAATCGGTATTGGTAATTTTTGATACGACACGATTAAATGACATAATTTTAAGCGTATATGAGTTTAAGCTAAATAAATAGTGTCATAATCATATCAACATATTTACGAAATAAAAAATTGTGTAATAAACAGATTTTATCTATGTAATTTATTTAGACATGATTAGACATATTTAAAAATATATAAAATATTTAATAATTTTAGTATTATTCAAAGTTCAAACTATATAAAGTATTCAATTATATATAATTATAATAAATATCTATAATATATATTTATATGCAAATAAATTTATAATAAATTTTATTAAAATTAATTATATTAGTATATTGTATATGTAAATAAATATTAATAAGTTAATTGTATAGTTATTATTTTTAGATTATATTAATATTATACTAATATATTTACTAACTTATATTTTGATAAATTAATATATAATTATTGTATATTTATTAAATTATATTTAGATGAATTAAAATAAAATTGATTGTATAACTATTATTTATTAACTTATATTGTAACACTCATCTATACGTAGAGCAAATTCCACTATACGAACAGATGTCACATGACTGCATATATATAAAACTGTTTGGATTTAAAAAAATTTATAACTTAACTTATACATTTGTATCATGTGATAATATATATATATATATATATATATATATATATATATATATATATATATAATGAAAATCTTTCATACATTATATACAGTATAAAACTCTTTTTTGTATCTGAATCAAATCCATAATCAAAACATAATTTGGTTTGGATAACAATAGTCCTTATTACAAAATTCCTCCTTATCAAACATAATTAGATTCAATTACACATCCTCATTAAACTCAAATAGTTATCTGTCTTTATTACATATCATAAGAGATATGAAACAAATGAAATAAATAAACAGACCCAACATAGGTCGATTTTGACTAGCTTGGTATTCTTTTTAAGTCAATTTAATTATCCTTTGGTTCCAAATCTACATGCAAAGAAATTTACACACTAAGTTACTGAAAATTTAGTGGTATATATAAACATTGAAATTCTAACATGCATTCATAAATTAACATAACATATATATATATATATATATATATATATATATATATATATATATATATATATATATATATATATCATATCTCAACTTATTTTATTCATACTGACTTATCTAGATTTACAGTAGTATCATTGTATTCAAATCATGTACATATCAGTATACTAGGTCAAACCATCATATATTTATCAATGAAAATATACATATTGAATGTCTGGTTATAATAAGTACATATCTGACATAAATTTCATAAGTGTAACCATTCATCATAATCATAATGAATTGTCATTATACGAGACAAATATCTAACTTCTGGTTCCATATGCTTGATTACTGGTTTTCACATTTTTTTTCCTGGTATAACTATATTATGATTTCCTTTATGTATTACTGCATTACAAATAATTCACTGTTTTCTCTTTTATAATTTACTATGTTCCACCTAATACTCTAGATGCGAACTATCCATATATTGATTGTGAAACAGGAATGCTCTAACTCAAGCTTAAGCCACTTTACTCGCCAATTGTATCTGTTTGTTTCATTACTACCGAACTTCTCAAATCAGGAGCGATCTAACATGAGTTTAAGCCACATTGATTAGTAAATATAATATATGTATGCATATATGATCAAATGTGCTCTAACTCAATCTTAAGTCACTTTGTCCTTAAATAATTAAAAGCACTTTAATATGAGCTTAAGCCACCTTAATATAACACATAATAATATTCTATGGTACCATAACCTTCTCATTGATATATCATCTATCCTAAGTTAGTACTCAAATAGAGAATGAACATTTATAAACATATTATGGTTATCTGTATTATTTATAACTCATGTCGTGATTCATATATTCTCGATACTTTGTAATATAGAGTACCTAGTGCATAACCATTGTTCATAATTATATTATCATATTATATACATTCTCATTTAATTATGTCAAGTGTGTGTGCATATCGAACTCATATAATTTCATCATATTTAATTCACAAATTCTGGGTGCAAGACATTCACGGGTGTGAAGGGTGTATTCAAAGGCGTGAAGCCTTCTGTTACAGATTGTCTACCCATAACTAGTTCTATATGGACATTCACAAGTGTTGAACCGTAAGGGGTATTTTTATCATTTTGATGCAAGCAAATAAAATAGCAATAATGTATTTAACAATAGTTGTGTTATATGTTTATTGAACATAGTATGGAATATGATGCAAGAATGGAAGACTACTTTTGCAAGTCAAAAAATGAAGAAATAGCATATTCATGCCCGTGACTAATTATGTCACGTCTGTGATATAGCTTAGTGTCAACTCTCCAACATTTAAAGTTCACGACCATGAAGAATTATAGCAATCATGAATGATCAAATTAGTCACGCCCGTGAAAGATAGTCACGCTCGTGAGATAACATGTCAAATTCCTCCAGAGAGCTTCACAGCCAGAGTCACCACTTGGACCACGACTTTGAAGATATTCACGCCCATGAAAGTATAAAGTCACACCCGTGATCAAACACTCCAAATTATTCCAAAATGCTTCACAGTCAGAGTCACCATCTGAGCCACGACTTGGAAGAACATTCACGACCGTGACACACATATTCACAAACGTGAATGAGGAAAGAGAAACATGTCAGGTGCGAAATTAAGAGTTGGTGCGACGGCTATTTTCGCATTAAATGCATCCAAATGGCTATAATTCACTAAGGAAGTATAAATGCAAGTCATTTATGAATCTAGAACAAGAGAATAACAATTACTTCGAATCAAAATTTTGTTGTAGCCATTTGTGCATTAATTATTTTCAACAAAACTCTAATTCTCTGTAAAAATCTATTTACTCATAATTTCTGAGAATTATAGATTGGTGAGTATTTCTCTTTGTAATCTACTACTCAAGTGAGTTTGGGTATATTGGGTTAAGAGTAAAACACTTGTAAGGGTTATTTTTGTGAGCCATAAAATACAAGGAATTGGTTTATTGTGTGAGCCATTAAAACACAAGGGATTTTTGGGTTAAGTGTGAGCCATTGATAGAAACACCATAGTTGGGAGTGAGCTTGTAAAACTCCATTGTAACACTTAGTATGTTAGTAAAATTCCCAATTGAGATTGGGGAGAGGAGTAGGGTTTGTTAATACCTGAACCTCTATAAATATCTTGTCTAATATCTTCTTATCCCTACTTTATTTAACTTTTTATTCCACACTTAGAAGTTAAGAATTTTTAATATCCAATTCAACCTCCCTTCTTGGTTCATTATATGGGCAACAACAAGAATGAACATATTCTGTGTAACCTTTAATAGGTGTGAAGCTTTTTTTTTATGGTCGTGAAACATCAGTCTGTGCCAGTTTTCAACAATGATTTAAGCTTATTTCACACACAACATGCATTGATACTAAAAGTTAACCAATGTTAGTCACTCCTATCAACACTCTCTAGCATTTATCATCATATCAAAACTATAAAATCATACAATTCATCAATTATAATCATATAATTAAATTCATACAACCATTTTAATGTTACCACATCATCAAACTTCATATATCAATCTTCCATATCCAATTCAGATTCAATCATGTTATTTATTTCATTTCAAGCAATTAGTATATAACCATATGAATCAATTAACATGTCATTTACACAATTTATCACACAAAACATACCATTTTTCAAATAAAAATGTGTATATGTACAAACCTCGACTATTAGAGTCTTAAAATTTAGTCTCACGCGTCTGCTACCATTGGTGGAATCTCCATTCTTTTCCTTGGTCCTTAACACGAGATCAGAGACCACATTAACGTATATTTCTACATATCTAACTATTTAAGACATTAACAAAGTAGAAACCTAACTTAAACTCTTAAATATTATCCTCCTTGTTAAACCTTGAGGAACTTGAGGGGTATTTCTGTTATTTTGATGCTAACAAATAAAATAGCAATAATGTATTTAACAATATGTGTTCTAAGTTTGTTGAACATGATATATCTTGAATGAAATAGATTCAAGAATGAAAGACAAATTTTGAATATCAAAACAAAAAGAAATAGCATGTTCACGCCCATGACTACTTATGTCACACCTTTGATATAGCTTAGCGCCAACTTTCTAACATTCAAAGTTCACGCCCTTAAAGGATCATACCAACTGTGAATGATCAAACATGTCACGCCCATGAAACAACATGTCAAGTTCTTCCAGAAAGCTTCACGGCCAAATTCACCACTTGAACCATGGCTTGGAAGAATGTTCACGCCCGTAAAAGTATAAAGTCACACCCATAATCAAACATTTGAAGTTCTTCCAGAAAGCTTCATGGTCAGAGTCACCACTTGGACCACGACTTGGAAGAACTTTCACGACCGTGACACATATGTTCATGTCCATGAATAAGGACAGAGAAACATGTTAGGCTCAATTTTAAAGTTGTTTCAACAGCTAGATTCGCAATTAATGCACTTCAACGGCTAGCTTAGCAATTAATACACTCCAACGACTATAATTCATAAAGGGAGTATAAATGGAAGTTATTTATGAATCCCAACAAGAAGAATAACAAGTAAAGAGAGCAAAACAACAATTACTTTGAATCAAAAATCTTGTTGTAGCTATTGTGCATTAATTACTTTTAACAAATCCTTTATTCTTTGTAAAAACCTATTTGCTTATAATTTATGAGCATTATAGGTTGGTGAGTTGTAACGGTCACTAATTAGAGTCTAGTTAGAATAAATGTATGATATGAATATAAGTTATATGATTGACATTAGGTATTAAAATAAATTGAGTAAATTATTAAATAAAAAATAAAAATGAACTAAACATATTGATAAAATTTAATTTGGCTAGACATATGGTAATAAAATTACAGTTTAATAAAAGCTAGTGGAATTTAATACATGTAAAAATAAATAAATAAATAAAATAGAATAAGTAAAAAAAAGGATAGAGAGGCCGAATGTGGTTTTATGGGAGGGGGGAATGTATTTGAGTTAGTTGCATTTAATACCATATTAACACTAACCTTATCTCCACTTTTCTTCTTCCTCAAACCACCAGCCTCCATTTCCTTACCATCTCCTTCATGATTTGCAAGAATTTTACTCCAAATAGATTTGTTCCTGGTAAGTAATCCTCTCTCAATTATTCTTGTGTTTTTAGAGTATTAGGACTGTATAATATCAGTCTTTTGCACTCTATGTTTGAGGGAGTTATCAACCGAATCTGAAGAAGTATAAAACATAAAAGTTGTTCATATATGTCTTGTGTATCTGTCTATGTAATTTTATTGAATGATTTTGAGTATATGAAGAGAAATGGTCATTGGAGTAAAACTGGTTCAGAGAGGCATATCAACTAAATAACCTACGGTTTTTATTTAAATTGATCATCTTAATGGCTGAATCTGAGGTTTTGTAAAACATAAAAGTTGTAGATATATGTGTTATTTAAGTCTCTACCAAATTTCGTATAAATATATCGTGTTTAGGTTGAGTTATAGTGAAATGAACTATGATTGTTCTTTAATTAAGCTGGTTTCATATATCTGTACAGCTCCAGTAACTTCTACCTTATGTTTGACCTATTTTTAGATTGAATTAGTCAAAGTTAAAAACATGAAAGTATTATTTCTATGTCCTGTCTAAATTTCTGTGAAAGTCTCACCTTAAAATGTCATGTATTTTGTGAGTTATGAGCTAAACAATTGAACAGGTCGGGTTGATACTCTATGTTAAACCAGTTATAGATTCTCCAGTATTTGAGAACCTTCGAGATCGAATCTGGAAATGAGGTAAAAATAAAAAAAATTCCAAATTAACTTATATAACCATATAAAAAGTTTCATAATAATTGAAGCTATACATTGAAAGATGTGAATTTTTAAATATGGTACCCCGAAACTGCTTAAGGGCAGAAAATAGAGAAACATTTAAAATTATACCAAAAATTGTGTAATAGTTCAAAAATTTTGAAATTTTAGTATATTTTAGTATTACATGTTAAATTTATTTAGAATTAAGAATAATATAAATTGGATAAGTGTAGAAAAAGTTATTAATCAAACAGTCTTAAGAGGTCATGTTCTAGCTTAAAAGAAATTGTAGTTATTTATTTAAATTATACTAAGAATAAAAATTTTTCACGGTATTAATTAATTATATTTTTAAATTAGGATCTCAACAAGAAGAAGACCAACAAAAGTGAACAAGCTCTAAAATTATATTTTGCAAAAGAAAAATACTATCGAGGTTTGTACATATATGTATTTTGTTTTACCCTTATGCATGATTGTGTGTGCATGACATGAATTAATTGTCACAATGATGAAATAATATATTATGACATGTTTTAAAATTATAGAAATTTTATTAACTATGAACTTAACATTATGGTATTATTTGATAAAATATCATGCTATTACATGGTTTTAAAATAAATTGTGAGTATATGATTGTATTAATATGAAATGAGTATTGGTTATAGAAACAAGTAATTAATATTATTAATTGTCCATTTCTCTACCTGAGGACTGACATAGGATAGATAATGCACCATTATTGCGAAGTTATGGTACCGATATTAATATAATTTAGGGACAGGGTGGCTTAAGCTTTGGGAGCCCCCCCTGATCCTGATTACACACAGATGACATGATTATATTCGATCAAGGTGACTTAAGCTCCGTGAGCGCCCTTGACTTGAGATTATGGTCAGTAGGGTGGCTTAAGTTCCGCAAGCACCCCTATTTCACACCCCATATCTGGAGAGTCCGGGAATGAGATTTGGGCTGATACTAATTAAAGACTTTGGAATGAAATGTGGAAATTTTATTATGGACATAAGTGACAAAAACATGAAATGCTTACATGAGGTAGTGAGAACTTACCTATTGAATATGGTTATTATGTTTATATTGTTATGTGATGTGGTTATTTCTTTTATATGATAAATATGCAATAAAAATTCAGTGTGTCATGATTTATTTGAGACATGCATTTGTGTGACTGATTGAAAAAAACTTAATGCATATATGTACCACTAAGCTAGTTATAGCTTAGCGTGGGTTCTTCTCATGCGGGAATTGGAACTATAGACGCTAGGAAGTAAAGTGGTCAGGAAGGAAATCCAAGCTCATATCAGTAGAGACACAAGAGACATATTTAGAGGGTTGATTATCTAATTGTTTTTTAGTTTAACTATGTATATGGTTTGTGGTAGACTTGACTCATATGTTCATATTGTGTATGTAAATAATTAAGTAACATAATCGGGTGTCATATGTGTATACAATATAATGATATATATATATATAATTAATTAGATCGACATGCCTAAACCAATATAAATAAATAGATTAAGTTATTTAAAATGATTTTTTTCAATCCGAACAGATTTATCGAGTTAAGCTTGTGACATCCTTATTATATATGTGGGATTATTACTAATATATAAGTGGGGCGTCACATTTAGTGGTATCAGAGTAGGTTAGGCATTTCTAGGCCTAGGTGGGAAAAAGGATATTAGGCATAAAAAAATATGTGTCTCATATAATTCTGATATGGGGCTTCGGATTTTTATGGTAAGAGAGATGAAGATCCAGCTGCAACTGAGTATTAGCTGGAAAAGACTGAAAGAATTTTTAAAGAGTTGCAAGTGGAAGCAGATGACAAAGCTAGATTTGCTACGTCGCTACTCCAAGATGAGGCATATGATTGGTGGAAATCAGTTCTTACTAAGCCAGATATGGTGGAACTGGTCTCATAGGATTCCTTCCTCTATGAATTTAAAGAGAAATATATTTTGTTGATCTATATTGATGAGAAAAAGAAAGAATTTATGAATCTCAAGCAAGGTAAAATGTCAGTGACTGAATATCAGCGGGATTTTACCAGACTGAGCAAGTATGCCCCTGAATTAGTTGCAAATTAAAAAGATAAATGCAGAAGATTTCAAGATGGCCTTAATGAAAAGGTTGGAGATATTGTGACTACTCTTCAGCATAACAATTTTTCTCAGTTAGTTTCTGCAGCACTCAGCCTTTAGAAAAAGGAAAAAGAGAAAAATAGAAGAATCTTTTAAAAAGTCAGCTACTCCTAAGACTCAATTCACTGGGAAGAAGAGTCATTTCTTTACTAGTTGCTCACATAATAGAAGACAAAGAAAGGGTCCTAGCTATTCACAAACAGGGTCTTTAAGGAGGGGACTGCCCTTTAAGGCACCTTCTGCTACAGCCAGTTCACAACCTCAAGTTGGAAAATAAGCTATACCGACATGTACCTTTTGCAGTAGGAGCCATTAAGGGGAATGTTGGTGTGCCACAGGTGTTTGCTTTAGATATGGGTCCAAGGAACATATACGGAGGGATTGCCCACTCTTAACAAGTGGTACCCCTACTCAGACTACTGGGTTAGCTCCGACTCAGCCTGGAGTTCAGGTCAGAGGAGGACTAGGCCGACCGAGACAGGCTGTTTCAGAGATAGTGAATAGACCTTGATCCAGCAGAGCTTCAGCCCGAGCCTATGCCATGAAAGCTAAGGAAGATCAGGTGGCAATGGATGTTATTGTTGGTATGTTTTCATTATACGATTTTGATATTTATGCACTCATAGATCCGGGTTCCATACATTCCTATATTTGCACTAGTACACCTAGTCAGCATAATATGATTAAAGAAAATCTAGAATATGGAATTGAAGTTAAAAATCCTTTGGGTCACAGTGTAATAGTGAATAAAGTATTTAGGAATTGTTCTTTGGTTGTGCATGGGAAAGTGTTTTCTACAGACTTGATTGAGTTGTCTTTCTATGAGTATGATGTCATATTAGGTATGGATTGGCTCTCACGTCACAGAGCAATGGTGGATTGCAAGTCTAAATTTGTGGTATTTAAGATAGAAAATCAGGAGGAAATTATTGTGAAAGGTGAATTGTTTTCACAACATCCTCGAGTCATATCCATGATGAAAGTTAGGAGATTGATGAGAAAAGGGTGTGAAGCTTATTTGGCCCTGTGATTAACACCAGAAATGGGGGTTCAAATCTTGAAGATATTCCGGTGATAAATGAATTTCCAGATGTGTTTCTTGATGACCTACCTGGGTTGCCTCCAGAGAGAGAAGTAGAGTTTGCTATTGATCTTGTTCCAGAAACTATGCCTATATCAAAGACGCCATACAGAATGGCCCTATCAGAGATGAAAGAACTTAAGACACAATTGTAAGAACTCCTTGATAAGGGTTTCATTAGACCAAGTACATCCCCATAGGATGCACCGGTATTGTTTGTGAAAAAGAAGGATGGATCTTTGAGGTTATGTATTGATTATTGACAATTGAATAAGGCAACCATAAAAAACAAGTACCCATTACCGCAGATTGATGATCTCTTTGACCAACTGAAAGGTGCATAAGTATTTTCCAAGATAGACTTGAGATCTGGTTATCATCAATTTATGGTAAAGACGGAGGATATAGCTAAAACTGCATTCAGAACCAAATATGGCCATTATGAGTTTTTGGTTATGCCATTTGGGCTGAGCAATGCTCCAGCAGCATTTATGGATCTTATGAATAGTATCTTCAAGCCGAATCTTGATCAATTTGTGGTCATTTTCATTGATGATATTTTGGTATATTCTAAAGATTCAGAAGAACATGAAAAACATTTGAGAATAATGTTGCAGACTCTCAGAGAATATAAGTTTTATGCCAAACTATTAAAATGTGAGTTTTGGTTAAAAGAGGTGACATTTTTGGGACACATTATCTCTGCAGAAGGCATCAAAGTGGATTCTAGCAAGGTTTAGGCAATTGTGAGTTGGAAGCCTCCATGGAATGGACCTAGGTCAGAAGTTTCTTGGGTTTAGCTGGATATTATCGGAGATTTGTCAAGGGTTTTTCAATGATTGCTTATCCTTTAATAAGACTATTGAGAAAGGATGTTAAATTTGAGTGGACAGATAAGTGTCAAGCTAGTTTTGATAAGCTCAAAAATATGCTCACTAAGGCCCCTGTCTTGACACAACCGTTTCCTAATAAGGAGTATGTCATTTATAATGATGTTTTTCATAATGGATTGGGTTGTGTATTAATGCACGATGGAAAGGTGGTTGTTTATGCTTCTAGGTAGTTAAAGCCGCATGAGAAGAATTATCCTACCCATGATTTGGAGTTGGCAGCTATAGTTTTTGCATTGAAGATTTGGCGCCATTATTTATATGGGGAGAAGTGGTTCATTTACACGGATCACAAGAGTTTAAAATATCTTCTCTCACATAAAGAATTGAATTTGAGGCAGAGACGATGGCTAGAGCTAATAAAGGATTATAATTGTGTGATTGACTACCATTCAGGCAAAACTAATGTAGTAGCAGATGCTTTAAGCAGAAAGATTGTGGCAGAGTTACACCTTCAACCCACTCTTACTCAGGAAATCAAGGATGCACAAAGATAGGATGGAAAGCTAATTGAAGTAGCTGAGTTGATCTTTAAGGGGGAGAGACCTGGATTCACTATGGATTTAGATGGTGGATTGTTCTATCAAGACAGATTATGTGTGCTCGATGTCGAAGATCTTAGACAGAGGATTCTTAAAGAAGCCCATGAAAGCAAATATGCTATGCACCCAGGGAGTAACAAGATGTATCAAGAGTTGAAGAGCAGATACTGGTGGGCAAGTATGAAAAAGGACATCTTGAAATACACTTCACAATGTTTGACTTGTCAGCAAGTCAAGGCTGAACATCAAGTACCTTCGGGGTTGCTACATCCAATTTCTATTCCAGAATTGAAGTGGGAACGAATCATTATGGATTTTGTGACTGGATTACCTTTGACTCCAAAGAAACATGATACTGTATGGGTCATAGTGGACAGATTTACAAAGTCAGCACATTTCTTACCTATCAATAAGGACTACCAACTGAATAAATTGACAGAAATTTATATGAATGAAGTAGTATGACTTCATGGAGTTCCTGTTTCTATTGTGTCTGATAGAGATCCCCACTTCACATCTCAATTTTGGGGTAGTCTATAACAAGCTCTAGGTATTAAGCTCAATTTCAGCAGGACTTTTCATTCACAGACAAATGGACAATCAGAAAGAGTCATTCAGATTCTAGAAGATATGATGAGAAGTTGTGTCATCGAATTTAAAGGTAGCTGGGACAAATATCTTCCTTTAATGGAATTCGCCTATAATAACAGTCATCAGTCTAGTATCCAGATGGCTCCATATGAGGCACTTTATGGAAGAAAGTGTCGAACACCTCTATGTTGGACAGAGCTCAGCGAGAGGAAGCTTATAGGACCAGACCTAGTGCAAGAGACGGAAGAAAAAGAAAAAGTCATTCGTAAAAGACTTAAGGCAGCTACATATAGGCAGAAATAGTATGTTGGTCTTAAGAGACGAGACATTGATTATGTAGTGGGTGATAAATTTTTTCTTAAAGTATCTCCCTGGAAGAAAGTTCTGAGGTTTGGAAAGAAAGGCAAGTTAAGTCCAAGATTCATCGGACCTTAGGAAATATTAGAAAGATTTGGACCTGTTGCATATAGACTCACTCTACCATCGGAGTTGAGTCTGATACATAATGTCTTCCATGTCTCAATGTTAAGATGATAGAGATCAGATCCTAATCACATCATACATGCTGAAAGCATTCAAGTGAGACAAGATTTGACATATGAAGAAGAACCAGTTCAAATCCTAGCCAAGGAAATTAAGAAGCTTAGGAACAAGCGAGTACCATTAGTTAAAGTGTTATGGAGAAATCATGCAATCGAAGAAACCACATGGAAAAACAAGGAAGTGATGAAAGCTCAATACCCCACTTGTTCAATGACAACATAATAGGTATGTTTCGAGGACGAAACATCTTAAGGGGGAGAGAATTGTAATAGACACTAATTAGAGTCTAGTTAGAATAAGTGTATGATATGAATATAAGCTATATGATTGACATTAGGTATTAAAATAAATTGAGTAAATTATTAAATAAGAAATAAAAATGAACTAAATAGATTGATAAAATTTATTTTGGTTAGATATATCGTAATAAAATTACAGTTTAATAAAAGCTAGTGGAATTTAATACATGTAAAAATAAATAAATAAATAAATAAATAAATAATTAAAATAGAACAAGTAAAAAAAAGGATAGGGGGCCGAATGTGGTTTTATGGGAGGGGGGAATGTATTTGAGTTAGTTGCATTTAATACCATATTAACACCAACCTTATCTCCACTCTTCTTCTTCCTCAAACCACCAACTACCAACCTCCATTTCTTTATCATCTCCTTCATGATTTGCAAGAATTTCACTCCAAATAAATTTTTTCTTAGTAAGTAATCTTCTCTCAATTATTCTTGTGTTTTTAGAGTACGGTTGTATAGTATCAGTCTTTTGCATTCTATGTTCGAGGGAGTTATCAACCGAATCTAAAGAAGTATAAAACATAAAAGTTGTTCATATATGTCTTGTGTATCTGTCTATGTAATTTTATTGAATGATTTTGAGTATATGAAGAGAAATGGTCATTGGAGTAAAACTGGTTCAGAGAGGCATATCAACTAAATAACCTACGGTTTTTATTTAAATTGATCATCTTAATGGCTGAATCTGAGGTTTTGTAAAACATAAAAGTTGTAAATATATGTGTTATTTAAGTCTCTACCAAATTTCGTATAAATATATCGTGTTTAGGTTGAGTTATAGTGAAATGAACTATGATTGTTCTTTAATTGAGCTGGTTTCATATACCTGTACAGCTCCAGTAACTTCTACCTTATGTTTGACCTATTTTTAGATTGAAATAGTAAAGTTAAAAACATGAAAGTATTATTTCTATGTCCTGTCTAAATTTCTGTGAAATTCTCACCTTAAAATGTCATGTATTTTGTGAGTTATGAGCTAAACAATTGAACAGGTCGGGTTGATACTCTATGTTGAACCAGTTATAGATTCTCCAGTATTTGAGAACCTTCGAGATCGAATCTGGAAATGAGGTAAAAATAAAAAAAAATTCCAAATTAACTTATATAACCATATAAAAAGTTTCATAATAATTGAAGCTATACATTGAAAGATGTGAATTTTTAAATATGGTATCCCGAAACTGCCTAAGGGCAGAAAACAGAGAAACATTTAAAATTATACCAAAAATTGTGTAATAGTTCAAAAATTTTGAAATTTTAGTATATTTTAGTATTACATGTTAAATTTATTTAGAATTAAGCTTGTGACATCCTTATTATAAATATATCTTGTTTAGGTTGAGTTATAATGAAATGAACTATGATTGTTCCTTGATTAAGCTGGTTTCATATACCTGTATAGCTCCAGTAACTTCTTCCTTATGTTTGACCTATTTTTAGATTGAATTAACCAAAGTTCAAAACATGAAAGTTTTATTTCTATGTCTTGTCTAAATTTCTGTGAAAGTCTCACCTTAAAATGTCATGTATTTTGTGAGTTATGAGTTGAAAAATTGAACTGGTCGGGTTGATACTCTATGTTAAACTAGTTATAAATTCTCCAGTATTTGTGAACCTTAGAGACGTAATCTGGAAATAAGGTAAAAATGAAAAATGTTCCAAATTAACTTATATAATCTTATAAAAAGTTTCATAATAATTGAAACTATATATTGAAAGATGTGAATTTTTAAATATAGTATCCTGAAACTGCCTAAGGGCAGAAAACAAAGCAACATTAAAAATTATACCAAAAATTGTGTAATGGTTCAAAAATTCTAAAATTTTAGTATTTTTTATTATTACATGTTAAATTTAATTAGAATTAAGAATCATATAAATTGGATAAGTGTATAAAAAGTTATTGATCCAACAGTCTTAAGAGGTCCTATTCTAACTTAAAATAAATTGTAGTTATTTGTTTAAATTATACTAAGAATAAATATTTTATCAAGGTATTAATTAATTATATTTTTAAATTAGGATCTCAACAAGAAGAAGACCAACAAAAGTGAACAAGCTCTGAACTTATATTTTGGAAAAGAAAAATACTATCGAGGTTTGTACATATATGTATTTTGTTTTACTCTTATGCATGATTGTGTCTTCATGACATGGATTAATTGTCACAATGATGAAATAATATATTATGACATGTTTCAAAATTATAGAAATGTTATTAACTATGAACTTAACATTATGGTATTATTTGATAAAATATCATGCTATTACATGGTTTTAAAATAAATTGTGAGTATATGATTGTGTTAATATGAAATGAGTATTGGTTATAGAAACGAGTAATTAATGTTATTAATTGCCCATTTCTCTACCTGAGAACTGACATAGGATAGATGGTACACCATTATGGGGAAGTTATGGTACTGATATGAATATGATTTAGGGACACAGTGGCTTAAGTTTTGGGAGCTCTCCTGATCTTAATTACACACAAATGACATTATTATATTCAGTCAAGGTGGCTTAAGCTCCGCGAGCGCCATTAACTTAAGATTATGGTGAGTATGGTGGCTTAAGCTCTGCGAGCGCCCCTATTTCACACCTCATATCCAGAGAGTCCGGGAATGGGATTTGGGCTGATACTAATTAAAAACTTTGGAATGAAATGTGGAAAATTTATTATGGATATAAGTGACAAAAACATGAAATGCTTACATGAGATAGTGAAAACTTAACTATTGAATATGGTTATTATGTTTATATTGTTATGTGATGTGGTTATTTCTTTTATATGACAAATATGCAATAAAAATTCAGTGCGTCATGATTTATTTGAGACATGAATTTGTGTGACTGCTTGGAAAAAACTTAATGCCTATATGTACCACTAAGCTAGAGATAGCTTAGCGTGGGTTTTTCTCACGCAGAAATTGGAACTATAGACGGTAGGAAGTGAAGTGGTCAGGAAGGAAATTCAAACTTATATCAGCAGAGACACAAGAGACATATTTAGAGGGTTGGTTATCTAATATTTTTTTTAGTTTGACTATGTATATGGTTTGCGGTAGACTTGACTCATATGTTCATATTGTATATGTAAATAATTAAGTAACATAATCGAGTGTCATATGTGTATACAATATAATGATATATATATATATATATATATATATATATATATATATATATATATATATATATATATATATATATATATATTATTAATTAGATCGACATGTCTAAACCAATATAAATAAATAGATTAAGTTATTTAAAATGAAACTTTTTTTAATCCGAACAGATTTATCGAGTTAACCTTGTAACATCCTTTTTATATATGTGGGATTATTCTTAATATATAAGTGGAGCGCTACATGAGTGTTTTTCATTGTAATCTATTTCTCAAGTAAATTTTGGTATATTAGGTTAAAATTGAAACACTTGTAAGGATTTATTGTGTAAGCCATAAAACATAAGAAATTGGTTTATTGTGTGAGCCATTAAAATACAAGAAAATTTCTGGGTTAGGTGTTAGCCATTGAGAGAAACACCATAGTTGGGAGTGAGCTTGTAAAACTCCATTGTAGCACTTAGTGTGTTAGTAAAACTCTTAATTGAGATTAGGGAGAGGAGTATGGTTTGTTAATACCCAAACCTTTATAAATCTCATGTGTGATATCTTTTCATCACTACTCTATTTAATTTTATTTTGTAATTAAGATTAAGAATTTTTTTATATAACCAATTCAACCCCCCTTCTTGGTCCATTGTTTGGGCAACACTCCTATTGAAGATGAATCGAAATATAGAAAGAATAATGAAAAATGTAATCCTTTACCTCTGTTTTGCAAATTCTATATTAGTTTTAGGGTTCAAAACCATATTTTTTTTACTCATTGGCTCTAACTTCAATTATCTTAATAAAGTCATTGTTTCTAATATGTTTTTACTTTCTTTTATAGTGGGAATTCATATTTTATAAATCAAAATTGAAATGGATTAAAGGGGAATTGATTTTGGGAATTTAGAGGTTTGCTGGCTAGAATTTTAGGTTGAGTTTTTGTGAGTTTTTCAAAAATACAAAATTGCCCAATTTAAACTATAATGTTTCATGGGCGTGAACACGTGTCACGACTGCAAAACTTATCAGTTTCAAAATTTGAATTTCATAATATTCACGGTCGTGATTGCCTTTGTCATGGGTGTAAACAATGAGAACTCTACTTTTTCATATCTTTTTTATTATTTTCATGTTCCCAATACCCATAACCACTATATATCATCCATATACTCATCTTATACTTTTATTACATATTATTTCTAAGCCTAACTTACGAGTGTTACATATATCATATTAATATTATATTAATATATTTAGTAGTTTATTATTTTTTTGCAAATGTTATTGTATTTTTAATTTAATACTTGTGTCTATTTGTGTATAATTATGTCGTGTTAGTTATATACATTTAAATATATTAAGTAAATTTTATATAATCATATCTTGTAATGTAATTTGTGTATCGTATCGTGTTAATAAAGATTTTAAATGTGGTGTGTCTGTACTTTTAATTTTGACACGATTAGTTAATCGTATCATGTTCATAGTTAATATAATTGTGTCATACACGATTAATGACACAAACTCGATCAGACACAACGTGACACAAATTGTCAACTCTAGTCATCAAGCCATGATTCCAATTGAATTGGTAGTCAATTCTTTGAGAAGGAAGATGCAAAATGACCCGACATCTAGTGAGTATGTAACACCCTCATATGTATCTAGGATTGTAAAAGAATTAAACTGCCCACCAACAATTCAGATATTTGTTCAGAAAAAAAGTTTGTTTGAGATCTTTCGTCAATCTTAATGAACTGAGCTTGAGCTCAAATTCAAACTCGAAAAGGTTTTGAAGCTTAAACTCAAGCTTAAGCATAATATCATTTAGTTTATTAGCTTGCGACCATATTTATTTAGAAATTTGTGAATGTAGTTATTTAAAAGCTCGCGAACGTATTTTTTTAAAACTAGTTTATTATTATATTAATATTAGAAATATATTAATATTTTATAATTTATATCTTATTATATATTTCTAATTTCTAATTTATATCTTCAAATAATTTTATAAATTTTAAATAAAAAAATTCATGTGTTTGTTAAAATTTTTATTATTAATTGTTGATTTTTTTAAAATTTATTATAATATTTTATACTTTTAGATTTTGTTATCAAGTTAAAACTTGAATTCGAGTTTTTGTCATTATTAGCTAATCGAGTTTTTGTCATTATTAGCTAATGAATCGAATTCGAACTAAACTCCTTAAATATAATAAAAAATATATTTACGAATCAAACTCAAACTATTCTCGAATTTAATAATTTTGAAATGAGTTGAGTTCGAAATAAAATTTAAAAACTCATATCGAATCTGAGCCTGTAACATATTCAAATGAACTGAGTTCGAACTCGTCAATATTTAATTACGCTCAATTTGATTACAACCCTATATAACTAAAATAAATTCAATTATATAAAAAAATTTAAAAAATTTAAAATTTTTAAAATTATTGTTGATTTATCACAATCATAATAGCTATTTTAGTATTATTGTGAAAATGTATTAAAATAATAGTGTGTGCTTTAATTTATAACCCTTATTCTATGATGTATTAAAGAAAAACAATGCTATCGTATATGATGTCATCTTCGCGAAACGTCGGTAAGAGTTCCCACATCACTCGATAAGCTAGTTCATTAAGAAAAAGGAGCAGTACAAGTTACACGATAGGATTTGGACTTCACTTTTCTTGGACAAGTACGTATTTAATATTTATCGGCACTCGATAAGCGTTCACGCTACGAAACGCACCGAATCCTATCACGTCAAAATATTGGAAAGCGTGCTCAACTCAGAGCGGCTTGCACACGTGGCACTGCCTTTTATTTTCTTTTTCTCTTTGGTGTTTTTTCTTCTAATGTTTCTGAATGAGCACATCACATCCTGCAATACTCCACCGGGCACCAACTCTGAATAGTATTGAAAATGATGGGTTTCGTTTCTTTCTTAAAATTACTCAAAAAAAAAAATTATTCACAATTTTTCTTATTACAGTTTTTTATTTTTTATTTACACAACTAATATTTAAAAAAAATTATATCTCACCTCATCGATACATTTGAAATTGTAAGGGAAGCAGAATGGATAGCAAATGGATGTTCAATTTTAACTATTTATGTTATTTTTTTTAATTTTACTTGTTGTTTGAATGGTCCACGTACGTAACACTTTGTTTATTTTAAAACTTATGCGATTCGAGTATATATAGACTACTCCCAACAAATTAATAATTAAATAATTTTTATAAATAATTGTATATTATAATGTTCACATTTATAAATTGATTAAAATATTCGATAGTCCATTTCATATTTTCACACAAATATTGAGCATTAACTTGTGAATTATGTTTTATACTTTCATTTAATTGTCTTTTAATCTACAATCTCTTATTTAATTTTTACATTTTTTAAATTAAAATTATTTTAATCCATCATGAAATACATTTTATTTTTTATTTATTATTAATTTTGTTGTTATTAGCATGTGACACATGAAGTATAAAAGGCAATATAAGAAAAGAAGCATATATTAAATTAATTTAACGCTAATTAAATGAGATATATATGACCAAAGTTGATTTAAATATCATGAGTTTTCGAAATATAATTTTCTCGTCCGAGCTTTAATTGGGGCTTCAAATTTTATATCAAGCTTTAATTCTTAGAAGTTTTCTCTTTTATTTTTGTTAGCAGCTATTGCTACACATTTCTCCATTTGTTTTATTTCGTAAGAAAAAAATAAAGAAATTAAAAATAGGTTGGAGTGTATAAAAGGATGTATAGTAATTAGCTCTATATAGGACTAGTTAATTACATTCCTGTAATGTAAAGCACAATATCACTAATTTTTTTATTATAATTATTATACATTCCTTTCACTAGACCCTAGGGTTTAATTTCTTAGATTAATTAAAATCAAATTTTAGAAATGTCATAATTTGATTTTGGAAGTACAATAATCAATAATAATTATGAAAAAGTCTTGATTATTGAAAATACAATGAATTTAAAAAATGTTGGCGAAATTACTTATTATTTAATGTCTAGTACTCTGGGTACTTTTTTTTTGTCAAAGAAAATTTATTTATCAACAAATAAGGGAATACAAGTAAGTCCATTGGACAGCCAAATTAGAAGCTAAAAGATTTTCTAGCTAAATCACCATTACATAATTTACTTGCAAAATAAAAAAGAAAGCATTATTGACCAGTACTTTAATATCCTGCAAAATAAGATTAATACAAGAAATAAAAGATTCTTCAATTAATAGAGAATCAATTACCACTTTTGCATCCCCTCCAAAAATTACACTAATGCAATTCATTATTGTGAGCAAAAATAACCGCCTCCCTTAGGAGTCATTACCCCTGGAATGAGAGCATTAGATTGTGAAGAGAGATCCTCCGCGCAAGCCAAGCCACGATACCACCATAATGACTCCAAAAGACGACAGTTATGCTGCTGTAATTTGTAGACTTACTAAGTAACTACGGTATAATCAAATTGAATGAAATCATTACACTAATTAAATTTTTTTTAATCATTCGAAATTCGACTTGAAAAAAATTCGAAATATTTAAATTCAATTTGACAAAACTCGAATTAATTAAAATCAGATTCGAATTAACTTGATTCGGATTCAAATTAATTCGACTCGATTAATTTTGAATATATTTAAATGCTGAGTATATAAAAATAATTTAATAAATAATAAAAAAATATTTACTCGATTAAACTTACGAATTATGCATTATGATATTTGAACTCGATTTAACAAATTACTGGTACTATTCAAATTCGAGTTCGATAAATTAAATTTGAATAGTTCGATTTGTTTACATTCCACAAGTAGCTGCATTGAAATTAAACTTTAACAATTCTTTGTACGGATGAGTTCAAAAAGACTCTTCCAAGCAAAAGACATGCCTGTTGGAATGAACATCAAGATGAGAAGTGTCTGTTGCTAGCTTTGGCATTCAAAAACTCTCCTAATAAACATTACAAGTTAACAAGTGATTGGGATTTGCATTATTCATACTAACTAATGATTTAGATTACTTACCCCCAAAAAATGTGTTAGATTACTTAAATATTTTACCCAGTGAATTTAGTGATAAAAACTTCAAAAGTTAATTTAAAATAGTCGATATAAAATGAACTTTATTGTAATAATAATAATAAATCTCATGTATTATATTAATCGAATTAATGTAAAAAGATTATGTTCTCTGAAGCTTCAATTATTAGAGCAATTAATTTATTTTTCACCTCTTACCAACATCCAATAAAAATCTTAAGTTAAATTAGTTAGCAGTTAGGAGTAATGCATATAACTGGCGGAGCTTTAAATCCTTTTCAATGTTTTATAGGTGGCGTGGCGAGAATTTAGATATACGTCACATCTGCTCATAATTGCTTACGCTTGGTTTTACATCTATGATGAATCAATCCAAAAATATTTATTTTTTCAAAATATTTTAAATGCATTAATAAAGTTTTTTTTTTATAAGCACCTAGTTCTAATTTCTAAAGTATTATTTATCGATTATTTTTTTTTTAATTTGTTTATTGTTGCTATATAATGGGTTTATTTCTTTAATATTATATTATTAAATTATTATTAAAAAACTATATTTTATTTTATATATTAGTTTAGATATCATTAATAATTATTCCAAGATAAAAAAATTAGTAAACAATAATTTCAAAGTACAAACCAGCTGAAGCGTATTTTTTTTGAAAAATACCAAAGGAACAGTAAACATGTGAAATCAAAGTGGAAAAATTCTTTCAAATCAATATGGACTAAACTAATAAAAAAATATTATGTAAATTATTTAATAAATTTGATTTATAAAATAATTTCTCTATAAATACAACTTAAAAAAATTACTATTGTTATTATTATTTTTTTTATGATAATGGAATAAAGAAGAAATTATTACTATTTTATTTTTTTTACATAAATAAGAAAAACCAGATATGCCAAAAAGAAAAAAAAAACAATACAATATTCATATTCCGGAAGTTGCTCCTAACCCAATTTCTCATTCTCCTCTCTCCAGTTCCAGCTGAAAGAAAACCTATCTGGTAGGAGTCTTTTTCGCTTTGTCTTCTAACATTTATAAACTTTTGGCGTGGCATAACTTCAGATTTTAGGGTTTCGATTCAATTCGATCTCATTTTCTTGTATTGATTTCAGCTCCTAGAATTTTTTTTCTTTTATTTTTTTATAAAAAATAACTATCCACGATCAGTCAACAGAAATTAGAGAAGAAATGATGGGAGAATAAGTGTTATTTCCAGCGAAGTTCTTTTGGATCTTGTCTTGTAGTTTTGAGGTATGCAACAGCTTACTAGAAATTTTTTTTACTATGAATTGAATTGACTTTGTTTTCTGCTTGAATTTTATGTGGGTTTGAACTTCTATCTGGAGGGTCTAAAAAAGAGTATGCTTATTAACTTTTTTTTTTTTTGGTATTGTAATTGAAAATTTTGGATTTCATGCAATACGTGTTTATTGCTTTTTGTATAATGTTGTAGGGAATTTATTTCTGTTCACCACAAATTATAACGTATGCTATAAAAAAATTACGTATGCGAGGTGGATTTGCGGGTTGGAAGTTTTTTTTTCCCGTAGAATTTTGAGCATTCAGAAAGCATGTTCTCGTGCAGGCTGCTACATGTGATGGAGCGTGGTTGACAAATAACCATAAGGTGCCTTACTTCAAGGAATTACTTAAAATTTGATCTAGAGTTTTAGGTGTTTGGTGGATTGCTAATTTTATTAGGTTTCTTCATTATAAGAAGTCTGCTTTGTTTTATATGCACTGATCATTATTATCTTTAACCGTATCTTGTATTTGCCTTTTGTTTCTGATCAATAAAATTTTAATTCCAAGTTTTAAATAAATGACAAATGCATATCATATTGGCCTGTCTATATTCTCATCCAATATTTACTTTTGGGTACGAAAAATAATATAGGAAGGAAATGTCCAGTGGCAGAGTAGTGAAAATTGCACGGAATGCTATACTAAGAAATTATTTAGAACTATTGTTGAATGTGATTCTTTTCTCCAGGATTTATGTGCACAAGTAGTTTTCACTTTGCCAAATTTTGTTGGGGGTTATGATCTCTTGTTGTCTTTCATTAATGAGAAGATTTTTATGATGAGATTCCATCAGTGTGTATTTTGTCTCTGTAATATGATAATGATTTTTTGTGATATCTTCAACTTTTACATTAATTTAGAAGGTGAAAGCGGACATTATTGATAAAATTAATCTAATGCAACATTTTGCTTTCCGTTGGTGCTTGGGAGCTTTCACTTTGGAGTTACACTTTTGGTATGGGGAGCCTGTCAAATTCATGTGCACATGATTTTATCCCTTTTTATATTTGTATGCGCAGTAAGACAATAGTTGAATTGTTGACTTTTTCTTTTTTCGTTGTGGCAGTTTATGTGCTTGTTAAGTGAATAATTGATTTAATAAATCCCGGGTTTTTTTATCTTTTAAATCAAGAAGGTTTTCCAGCTGCTGATATCTGTTGGTAGGGTAAAGCAAATTTTCAGCGATGCCTTCTCTTCAATTGTTGCAACTGACTGAGCATGGCCGAAGCCTTCTTGCTTCCCGAAGGTATCACCTACTGATACCTTCTCAATTTTGCTTTTATCGTTATTGACCATGCAACTCTGCAAGTGCAGCAATTTGTCCTTATTAGTTTATTATGTTGTTGTATGAAGCATGGATTTTGAAAATTGTAAATGTGCTATTCGGAAAGAAGAAAGAAAAGAAGTGGAAGATAAAAGTTTTCTTTATAACTTGATACTTTAGATCAACTTAGATATTCTATCATGATGTTCCATCTCATTGTGTTGTTTGGCTATTCCATTCAATGAATTTAGTCTAACTTGTTGAATGGCCATGAAATGAACAATGCATGTCCAATTTGTTAGGCCGATGCTTCGGTCATTGCACACTCAATTCTCCTTCACTAGCCTTTTATGGACAACTGTTCTAACTTTTGGTTGGTAGAAATAGCATGGGGGGGAGGGGGGGGGGGCACTAATGAGGTAATTTAAGGCTTGTAAGTGGATGGTAATTATGGAAGGGGAACTGGGTGTTATATGAGATGACCACAGGAGTGTCATGATCATTGTTTATTTGCAAGTTTTATGCTTATTTAAATGTTACATTTGTTTAGTTTAGAAGTAATCTCTATATTCTGTGGTTGGGATTTTCATTCATCCACCAAGCATTCAGTTGGGAAACTATTATAAAGTATTATAGATTTGTTGCTTTTTGTACTTCCAAAATGGTTATGCTACCTTTCTCTCCCTTTGAGTAATCTTTATAATTATCTCCTCCGTTAGATATCCATGTGATAGAATTTCTACATGCAACTTTTAAAGAGCAATATCTGCACCTTCTCCATTTAAGTGGTGAATTCTTGTACTTTTGTTGTCTAAACAGGAAATCATTTCTGCTTGCCACTGGCATCATAGTTGCTGGTGGGACTGCTGCATATATGCAATCACGATGTAGCTGTAAAAGGTCTGATTCTTTTGGCCGTCATAATGGGCATAAAGATGATGATGACAAGTTGGTCACAAAAGAAAATAATTTGAAGAAAACAACACCAAAGAAAGGGAGTTTGAAATCACTTCACGTTCTAGCTGCGATTCTTTTGTCTGAAATGGGCAATAGGGGTGCAAGAGACCTTTTCGCTATGATAACCATAGCAGTAAGTCTTTGGTCTTTATGTATGGGCTCAAATATTTTGTTTTGATTACATATTTCCCTAAGCTTTTCTTGTAGTGATTTCATTCCTTGGCTGTTTCTAACAACATGATATGATGAATATATTTGAAAATAAAAAATAAAGGATTTTATTCTTCATATGTAGTTCTTATAGTTTTTTCTCCCTTAATTCATCTTTTGAAACTTGTTTAATTGTATTTTCCATCTCTCAACAAGAAGTCATATGTCTGTAGCATGTATTCTAGCTCTTCAGAGTTGTCATTTTACTTTTGTAAATTCAAGTTTATACAATAAGTTTGAATTTTTTAAACTCTATGCATTGTTGATTGCGCAACAAATACTTCAAATGTCCCAAAGGAAACTAGCTTGTATCAGAGAATACGAGTGGGAGCACTGAAACACTTTGCTAGAAATATACCCAATCATAGCTGGTTTTTCTCATGTCCAACTTCCATATTGTGCTGTGGTGCTAGGTTAAGGGACAAAAATGATCCAATATTTCTTTGTATTTTGAAATTGGTGATAAGATGCTCTGGATGAGTTGCATGTTAGTGTTTTAGTTCTTCCAATAGTAGTTGTTTATTTACTAGCTATATTTGAAAAATTTTGGATACTCCTTGTTGCACTATTGAAGATGAAGTTATTGTATCTTCGATAACATTGTACATTGGTGCTTGATTAGTGAACAAAAAATAACAATATGAAAACTGAGCATAAAAGTTGGCTGTGATGTTCACTTTATTCTTGTTGGTGTGGGCTTCAAGTAGCATATATCAACTTATTTAATTAATTGAAGGAGGATTCACGAGTTCAGGTGATTTTTTTCCTCTCCCTTTAGTAGAACAGGCATTGAAACTATGTCAACCGTGAGATTGATGTATAAATTTATTGTTGTCTCCTTGTAGACCCAAAAGCAATTATAAGATTTTGATGGCTTTTATTTCATGAGAGTATTTTTTGCAAGTTATTTGCAAAAGAGTCTTTCTGGATCAGGAACCATTTTTTTTTTACTTTGTACTCTATCTTAGATAAGGTCTTACTTTAGTGCAAAATGCATGGTCCAAGAACCTCTGCAAGCCCTTGTCTTTTCACCTTCTTCTCCCGTTTGGTCAGTTTCACACATATTATTTGTGTCAGATCATTTTGTCGATAATTTGGCATGCTGGCCCATCTAAAGAGTCCCTACTGATCTGCAGCTCTTTTAAGTTTTTCTAGTTTCATTCAATCTTAGAACTTGGAACTTCACATATTAATGACTCGGTGATTGGATGAACTAACTTTTGAGGCTATACCTTTTATTCTTTATGTCAAGAGTCAAGACATAAGAAGCTCTTCTCATTTTCAGAGAATGAGGTGGATAGTTTTCGTTTGAGATATAGGATGAGAAGAACAGTCTGTACTTTCTGCACCTGGAATATGTTATCTATATCTACAAAATTGTTTTTAATAAATAAAAAAGTAAATAAAAGATAGGAATTCATTTGCTCTTCAGATATGAATCGTGATGGTAAAATCCTGTTTCCATTGGAGTTCATTCTTGCTGCTATGCCAATGTAATAAATTCATAGGATTACATTAGAAACTGAGAATTGTCTTAGATTTTCCCCTTCCATTAAATTATTTTGTGGGATTTGCTTTTTAGGGGAAATAGTGTTTGGCACCAGGCGGTTGGCTTTTAGTGCTAATGCACACGCATCTAACCATTAAGCTATCCTCAAGTGAGAAAATAAAAAGAGAGTACCAATCACTGAATCTGTTGCATAAATTAGGAACTTAAGAAAAAAAAACCCATGATGGCCTTCTGAATAAATATACCAGAGTCATCCATGAGTGTATATTTCAATTCATTTTTTTGCCTTTTACCTTTTCTTCATTGATAATCTATACATCTTTGTTGTTAATGCATTTCTTTATCTATCAACATGGTTTAAAATCCTTGGTTTGCAGTGTCCTTTTTAGGTATTCTTTTATATGTCAGCCCCAAAACAGGTAAAAATAGAGATGTAAAAGAAGAAAAGTAATATAATGCAATTGCTTATAATGACTCTATTAACTTGGAATAGGAATTCAAAATTTGCCAAATTTGTTTACTGGTTCACTTGATGCATGCACCAATGTACTTGTGTATACTTATTTCATTTAGGTTAGGTCGTCTTACCATTGTGATTGCTTGCTCTTCAATTCATGAACAGAATGGTTACTCAGTAGGAATGCACTTTTGTACCTTTTTTTTTTCAATTTTTAAATTGCAGGTGTTGAGAACTGCTTTGAGCAACAGATTGGCGAAAGTGCAGGGGTTTCTATTCCGTGCTGCTTTTCTTGGACGTATACCATTATTTTTTCGGCTGATAACTGAAAATATCTTATTATGTCTTCTTCTATCAACAATTCATTCTACTTCAAAGTATGTAACTGGTACCGTAAGTCTTTGTTTCAGAAAAATATTGACAAGACATATCCATGCACATTATTTTGAGGTAATTATTATAACTTCTTATGTTTGTTGAAAAATAACTATCTTTTATTTTTATTCTTTATGTATTTGTTTTGACTTTGCCACATGAAGTCCTTTTCTTTTTCCCTTCCCCTTTATTGGGCTATAATTTTACTGCCTGGATTAACAATTTGATTTGTAATTCACAAATTCACTCAATCTGTACTAAGTTACTATATGTGCAAGGTTAATTGTGTCAATATCTCACCTTCTACTCAATGAGGTGGATTTATTTTCTTCTTCTTTTTGTTGTTTTGTTTTGGAAACAGAACATATTAAGTGGTGGTAGGTGAAAAAAAAAAGACCATTCTTTTCTGGTTGACCTTGACTATATCATGATTATCTTTGAAGTATCTGGAAAAGTAATACTGATATATAATCTGGTCGCAAATTTCATTACAGTTGACATAGAGTGGAAACTGGAGATGTTCTGTAATTCTAGTTTGCTGTCTATTTGATGTAGCCAGTGTTACGTGTGAGAACTATTTGATTTTCTGTTGGGTTATTTTTTTGCATGTTTTAAGCTGCCACAATCACATTTAAAGGATTTATGAGAGTGCAATAATGTTCATTCATGTTTGTGTTTTTGGGTGAAGATATAAAAAAGTTAAGGTCCTAATTTTCCGAGATACTGTTTGGCTAAACAACAACAGAACTTGCAGTTTTGGTACAGAAACAGTGAAATGTATCTATTCATTAACTTAGAACATGCAGCTTGTATTTCTTGGCACTGGAAAAGGAGTATCATGCTGTATAATAAATGCATTTTGATGTTTTCTCTCGGTGTTTGCTTGTTTCTTCAGTTATTTACTCTTCTTTTATTTGTGTTCCAGAATATGGCATACTATAAAATATCACATGTTGATGGCCGTATTAGTAATCCTGAACAACGAATTGCAAGTGATGTACCAAAGTTCTGTTCAGAGTTGAGTGAACTGGTGCAGGATGATTTGACAGCTGTTACAGATGGTCTTCTGTATACTTGGCGCCTATGTTCTTATGCTAGTCCAAAATATTTGCTTTGGATATTGGTAATTATTTGCCACTTTTATCATTTTCTTCAGCATTCTTTGATTTCTAGCATGTTTTTTGTAAATTATCCTTGAGTAGCTGATCTTACCCTTGCTGCTTCATATGATGATTATTGTGGTCTTCGATTTTTTCACTTGATAATTGATGTTAATGTTCTCAGGCCTATGTGTTAGGGGCAGGAACCATGATTAGAAATTTCTCCCCTGCTTTTGGGAAACTAATGTCCAAAGAACAACAATTGGAAGGTGAATATAGGCAGCTTCATTCACGTTTGAGGACCCACGCGGAAAGTATAGCATTTTATGGTGGAGAACGGAGAGAAGAATTTCATATTCAGCAAAAGTTTAAAGATCTTATTAGACACCTGAGAGTAGTCCTTCATGACCATTGGTGGTTTGGCATGATTCAAGACTTTCTGCTGAAGTATCTTGGCGCAACAGTTGCTGTCGTATTGATTATTGAGCCCTTTTTTGCTGGACATCTTAGACCTGATGCTTCAACTTTGGGAAGGGCTACAATGTTAAGCAATTTAAGATATCACACCAGTGTCATAGTATCGTTGTTTCAATCCTTGGGAACTCTTTCTATAAGTTCAAGGCGACTTAATCGTCTCAGGTAGGTCATCATTGATTATTCATATTATTGAAGGCCTGAAACGAGGCCTTATTTTTTTTCATTTTTAATGATAGTTGCAAGTCCCTCCCCCTCCACTTTTTCTCTCTCTCACTTTGTCCCCTCCTTTATACTGTAAACAAAGTGCTTTTCCAAGTTCTACTTCTTCCATGGAAACAACTTTGTGAAATTAAGCAGGAGAAGAATTTCTGGAGAGAATTTGGAGTGGAAGAGGGCAAAAGAATACATGGAAACAACATTCACTTATTAGTTAGAAATTTGATTAATTGAGCACGTGTTTTGTGTGATTCTGAATTTGTTTTAATGTAATGTTTATTTGTTGCAGTGGTTATGCTGACCGCATTAATGAGTTAATAGGTATATCAAGAGACCTAAGTGTTGATAGAACTTCACTGCAAAGGAGTAAAAGTAAGAACTACTTTAGTGAAGCTGACTATGTTGAGTTTTCTGGGGTCAAGGTACTTTACATCTAGGATTTTCTTTACCATTTTGTTATATTGGTGCATATTCCATGTTCTTATGATAGTGTTGCCTCCTAGGTTGTCACCCCAACTGGTAATATTTTGGTAGAAGATCTAACTCTTAAGGTTGAACCACGATCTAATCTATTGATTACAGGTAGCTTTTCAACTTAAAAGCATTTCTATTATTTTCAATATCATTCTATTGGTGTTGTTTTTCTGATTCCTTTTCCTTTCATTACTCTAGTTTCACTTTGTGTATTCCCCTGATTGACTCAGTGTTTGGCTGGTAACAAGAAAATGTTCTTGTATGAAATCAGAGCAACCTTGTCTCTGACTTCCTAAATTTGATGCAACTCCAATAGGATAGCTGCTTGAGAGTAGCCATTTATATGCAATCCCCCTATCAATATAAATTACTTGATAAGGACAAACATTGAATAGTTGACTCTGTTTAATAACTAATATTCTCATATTCAAAATGTCTCTGTTTAGTAACTAATATTCTCATATTCAAAAGGTGTGCTTTTGCTTTCTGTTACTTTTCATACATTCCATTTTAAACAGAGGTTTTTGGGAACAGTGATACAAAGACTTATGGTAATGAGAGTTCTTGGAGGAGTTTTTTGAAAGCTAATTGTGTTGAAGAGCACTTTATGCCACCTGGCCCCCCTTTCCAATGACTAGAAATTGTTCCTTTTGACACAAATTGAGGTGTATTGGCATGGAAAAGGTTCCTAAATTTAGAAAGGAAAAAGAATAATGGAAAGAGACTAAATAACAAAAAATGTGATTGAGTGTACTTGCTCTCAAGTTGGATACCTTGATCCAGTTAAAAGAAAAAGGTGGGTTATGATCCTTAGGAAGGGGGCAAAGTACCATAACATACCCTGTTGTATGTGGATTCACCTATATTTTTGAACTCTGTACTTTTAGTCACTAAAAAGGTTCCAAATGAAGTGGCAATCTTGTACAATAGCAACTGGAATTGAACAAGATGAACTAGGTGATAGTCTTAAACATATTACTACATCTGCAAGCAGTTAAGCTGTATTGCATGTCAACATCTTTATATTAGAAACATAATGTTTAATGTCTGATTAGTTCTTAAACTATCTACTTTGCAGCGACTTGAATATGAGGTGATGGTGTCTTTTTCCTGGTTTCTTTTATTTCCTTTGTAAGGCAGAGATGGTCTTTCGTGTACTTGTCATTGTTGTTGATCAGGGGTTTGTTAATGTGAATTATTGTTTGCATATATCTATTGTTAGAGGATAAAAATTTATTGTCTGGTGCAGTGCTGAAAATCTGACATTTACCTTTGCAACAGTACATGCTTGAGCTTTGAAATTTCCCACCCAGAGACCTTACTTCAGTTGAACCTAATTGTTTGAAAATCTTCAACATTTTAATCCTAGTGCTTTTGCTTGTCATGTGTGCGAGGAATGCATATAGGTTGCAAGCAAGCTTGAACTATTTGTCATCATTTCTTTTCAGTCCACTGTGGTGTTTTTTTGCATATATAAGCAGTTCGCACGCATTAATTTTATGTTTTTATTGTGATATTTATGTCCTTTCATGGGCGCTATAAACATGTTCTAATTGTATATTAGCTTTGTGAATATGCTTCCATCTAAAATTTATTTGTTATTTGTTTCCTGAAGGTCCAAATGGTAGTGGAAAGAGCTCACTTTTCCGGGTTCTGGGTGGCCTTTGGCCTTTGGTTTCTGGGCATATTGTAAAACCTGGTGTTGGTTCTGATCTTAATAAGGAAATTTTTTATGTGCCACAAAGGCCATATACAGCTGTAGGCACACTGCGTGATCAGTTAATTTATCCTCTTACTGTGGATCAAGAGGTTGAACCACTCACACATAGTGGAATGGTGGAGCTATTGAAAAATGTAATTATCTTGTCTCATCCTTTTTTCTTAGTGGCCTTGCCTAGTAATTCATATTTGATGTTTCATCAAAATTTATGTCATTGGAAGTTTGATTGTAGGTTGATCTTGAGTATCTATTGGACCGGTATCCTCCCGAGAAAGAAGTGAATTGGGGTGAGGAATTGTCTTTGGGAGAGCAACAAAGGTTAGGAATGGCTAGACTGTTCTACCACAAGCCTAAGTTTGCAATTCTTGATGAATGCACAAGTGCTGTGACTACAGACATGGAGGAACGTTTTTGTGCTAAGGTTCGAGCTATGGGAACTTCATGCATAACCATATCACACCGTCCAGCTCTAGTTGCATTTCATGATGTTGTTTTGTCTTTGAATGGAGAAGGAGGTTGGAAAGTTAGTTACAAAAGGTTTGATGTTTAACTTTGTTGTTGATAAATCTTTATTTTATCTTTGACTGAGACATGGAGATTTGTTTAATAAAATCCTAGAGACCTCCAGGAAGGATTCTCCTGCCCTGACTGAGGCTAACACCAATCAAATGAGGGCTTCGGAGACAAATCGCCAAAGTGATGCAATGGTGGTTCAACGTGCATTCGCCACAAGTGTATGCTGATCTTTATCTTGGACCTAACATTTTCTTTGTCCGACATGGATTTGTTTAGTTTAATTGGTTGTAGTTTACTCACTTTAGAACTCATATTTTCTTCATCTAGGACTCTACATTTGCAAATTCGAAGGCACAATCATATATTTCAGAGGTGATAGCAACATCTCCTAGTGCAGATCCTGGATGCCCATTGCCAACTGTTTCGCAACTCCAAAGCCCTCCAAAGGCATTGGCATTGAGAGTAGCTGCAATGTTTAAAATACTGGTGAGTTCCTTGTCCTTTTTTTGGAATTTGTTTGTGCTGGTTCATGTGCTTGTTTTGTCCATATACAAGCTTGCCTAGATATGTTTGAATCAAAGGCATATGAGTTGAATTGTCCATACATAGCCTACAGATTTTCAATTTTTTATTTAAACTTTTTTCCTTTTTGGGGTTTTACTATTCCCTTTCAGTTTTTGTAACTATTAGTTGGAAGTGTCCTCATGATTTGAATTCTTAGAAAATTTTTGTGCTACTTCTGCATTAACAATCACATTGATAAGCTTATGTGCTTCCAAGTGGCCACTAATCCTAATCCAAATAAGAAGTGCTACAATCATTTCCAATAATAAAAAGCTTTATTTTTCAAGACGTTATATTTCTTTTTTTCTCACATTTCTTTCTACGGGTTCCCTGAAATATATTAACTAAACTGATCATCTCAGTATTGGCAGATGTAAATAAATAACTAAAAGGAATTGAATTCTTACTCATGCTAAACCTTTCAAGTTCATTTTACCTTTGTGAAACTAGAAGAAGGGAGAGGGAAGAGAGCAATGAGGTGAGATCTGAATTTAAGCTTGATTATTCCCTCAAGCTAGATGGGGATTTATACTAAATGAGGAATAAAAAATTGGAAATGTATAATCTAATGAGCTAATTTACAGCCATATTCTATGCCTAGATTTATAGTATTTACAGCTGCTACAATCTTTGAAATCAAGCCTAGAATCTAGTATATCATAACAAGCTTCTTTTTCAGTTTCTTTCTTCTAATAGCAAGGGAAAGGATAGGGAAGACACCTTTTAAGCATCTTTAAAATGCCCTTCTAAATCGCCTTTGATTCATATTTTGCACCCAGAAGAATGGCCAGTAAGATATGGACAAAGATTGTCTAGTTAATTTGTGTAACCATTGATATAGTTGACTCCTGTCTATGGACATTTGTCTGAAGGGCATAAATAATTTTGAAGTGTTTAGGGATGTGTTCCTACAGCTCAGCTTACATTACAGAGGTAGTATGACTCAAATTTTCAGGTTTTCATGCTGCATCACAGCGGAAAACTAATAAGCAATGCAAATAGAAGATCAAAGGTGGTCATTTTCAATTAATGTAAGATAAAATATTGGATTTTGTTAATTCCAGATTTTTGCGACTCATTAACAGATTCTAAAAATTACCAGCATAGTGTTGGTTAGTGCATAAGTTGTAACATTAGATGCATCAATGCTGTTACTATGACCTTTAGTTTGAACTAAATGCTTATACACAACACACATATCTCGACATATCATGGTTCCAATATTTGTTATTTTGCCGGTTATATACTGGACAATGTTGGATTAAGAATTGCCAGTAATTGTATTATGTTTGTAATTTTTTGCTGGTTTTGATTGGTTTTTCTTCTACAACCTATTGAATGTTATGATATTGCATTCACAATGCATTTGTCTTTTCTTAGTTGTTATAGACCTGCAATGATCAATCTGTTTTTATTATCTTAACACCTGTGTTTCAGGTACCAACTGTGCTTGATAAACAAGGGGTACATCTACTTGCAGTCGCTTTTCTTGTGATTTCACGAACATGGGTCTCAGACCGAATAGCGTCTTTGAATGGTATTAGTATCTGTTGATGAAACTATGCAGGATAATCCAAGCAACAGTTTTTTCCTTACCAAATGCATCAATATTTTCAGGTACCACTGTGAAGTATGTTTTGGAGCAGGATAAAGCAGCCTTTATTTGGTTAATTGGTGTTAGTATTCTTCAAAGTGCTGCCTCATCTTTCATCGCACCGTCATTGAGGTAATTATAGTATTAAATTTAGTTCTATAGAAACTCCCAATTCTACCCATCTGTTAAAGTTATTACTTCAGCAAGTGGTGACTTTGCATATTATTTACAACTAGAGATGCAGTTAAGTGTTTTATTTTATTTAGATTTTCTTTGCCTGGGAGGATAGAGTTCAGTTGAACAAGGTAGTTAGGAAATAAATTCTTCCTGACTTTTTACACTGCATTATGGCGGTTAAATGGAGTGAAGGGAGGACATTGAGGGGAATGATCTTCTCATCGTTTTTGGATATTTTTCCCACTTTCCTTTGTTGAGAGGGAATGGACCCTACTGTGTTTTGTCCCTTTAATTCTTATTAATGATTCATGATTCAAAACTAAATTAAATTATGAGGTTAAATTTATTTTTCACAATTATAACTCATTTCCCTTCCCACCATCCAAACAAAATACAGTAGGACAAAAATATTCTTCTCCCCTCCCATTCAATCCCTTCCCCCTTCTGTTTAAAAAGCCTGCCCTCTCCTTCCCCTTATAGCCATGCATATCATTACTGACTTTTGTCACTTCTTGATATTCTGGATTAACTGAGAAATGTTCCAATCTTTTTTTTCTTTCCTTAAAGGATTGAGGGGTGGGGTTGAAATTTGGTCCTCTCATAACAAATTCGATTGTTGGGTTCAAGATCACTTGCACCCATTATTCTTTCATCAGAACAGAAACTTTTGGATCTAACTTTTGTGTTTTGACCTTTCACAGTTCACGTTCTTCTCATCAGCTTCACTTAGATTTCTGGTGCACTGTGTAATCTTTTACCTGTCTTTTTTGGCATTCTTTCTTGTTGTACAGGCACTTGACAGCCAGACTGGCTCTTGGATGGAGGATTCGTTTGACCCGGCATCTACTGAAGAACTACTTGAGGAACAATGCGTTTTACAAGGTAACCAGGTTTGAAGTATTGAATAATCAGTTTCTTTGTAGTGTGTTTCTCATTTGGGTGCAGTGGTGCAAATGTTTCTCCCAAAATGGTTTTGAATTTGTTGATGCCATATATGGTCATTCATGTATACGAGTCTTTCAGTTAATTCTTGCCAGCTACCAAAAGTTGTAATTTCATGTGAAATAATGTTCTCACAGGTCTTCCATATGTCGAACAAAAAGATGGATGCAGATCAGAGAATAAGTCACGATCTTGAAAAACTGACCACGGATTTATCTGGACTTGTAACTGGAATGGTGAAGCCATCTGTTGACATCTTGTGGTGAATGCTTATGTCAACTTTATTTATGTATTAATTTCTTATGCGTAATAAAGGTCAAGTTGGCCCCTCAAGCTGTCAGCCAATGTCCAACTAGGCTCAAAAACACTAATTAACAGAATATTATTGCCAAGATAGCAACTGATTTGACAGGAAGAACAAAAAAATATTATTTTATTCTATATTTATTTTTTCTATTTTATAATAAAATTTAAGAATAAAATAAAAGGACAAGTAGTAGTATAAGAATGGCAAATATAGCCCAGGGGCCTAGGACAAGTAGTAGGAGATGCTGCTATCTTCCCAACATATTGAACACTGTGAATGCAGTCAATAAACCCAAAAATCTCAGTTATGAAAGAAACAAATAATTCATGTGAAGAACGGTGATGTTGAAACCTGCTTATAATTTCACTCTCAGCTTGTGCTAGAATGTTGGTTTAAGTTGAATGAGAACTGCGTATGAGCAAACTTCATGTCTTTGATGGCATTCTTTTCACAAAACTTTAGTAGCTTCATCAGGTTTTGGAAATTGGAGAGTACAAGGTAGAACACTAGAACTGTCAAAAATTAATAAAAAAAAATAGGTTACTGGTGGTTCCGGTACTGGTTTTTGATTTTACATTTTTCAATTCTGGATTTCAGTTTTTAGTTTAGAAAATTCCATCATTTTTTGGTTGACTGGTCCATATATAAAGTTTTATTTTTATATTAAAATTCTGCTTATTTTGCTAAAAGAATATTTTTATATACATATATATGTGTGTGTGTGTGTGTATTTAGCAATATGAATGGATAATTGTTTGTCGTTTGTTATATATTATTTTTGTATTTTTATTTTATGTTTTAGATGCTTCAGACTTTTATTTTTGAAAATGCTGCCAATATGAATGGATAATTGTTTGTCGTTTGTTATATATATATATATTTTATTTTTGAAAAATTTATTTTCAAACCAACAATTTGTGGAAGTAGACAAGGTTAGCCTAGTGGCTTTTCACATGGTGGGAGAGACTCAGCTATGTATTATGGAATGGAATCAGAAGAACCAAATCTCACATGGCTATATTCAAAGAATTTGGTTAGGTTGTGTTATTTATCTTCATTATGAGATTGAGGACAAGCTCTATTTTTCGGAGGTTGGAGGGGGGTTAATGTTATGTTGTTAGCAATAAAGATGATTAATTATGTTAGTATTCCTATTTGGAGTAGTAATTAGTTTAGGAATTAAGGAATAAATGCTGTCAATAATTGGCAGCATTTTATTTTCAACCTAGATTAGAAGAGTTTATTTTTTGCATGTCTCTAATGTTCAGTAGCTTTCCTGGTCTCTTGTACTGAACCATCTCTATTTAAAGAGATGAATGCAATAAAATAAATCAAATCAGGATTCTCCGTTATAAAATTTCAAGAGATAGGCAACTCTCTCTAAGGAGTTTCCAAGGTAAGCTACTCCCTTTGATGAGTTCTAAGGTCCAGCCTGATCGTCTGTTGACACAATCCGGGAACATAACAGATTTATTTTAGTTTGGAAATTTTAAATTCTATTAAAAGAAAAAATGTGATGAAATAAAAATAATTTTTTATTTTCTTTCTTATTCCTCATTTAATATTTTGATAAGTATTCTTCCTCCCCAAAATGCTAATGATTATTCTACAATGAATGTGTAAGGTTCACTTGGAGAATGAAGCTCTTAACTGGTCGGAGGGGAGTCGCCATATTGTATGCTTATATGTTGCTTGGACTGGGTTTTTTGAGAGCAGTTACTCCTGACTTTGGTGATCTTGCAAGTCGTGAGCAACAACTTGAAGGAACTTTTAGGTAACATTTAAAATGGCTTTTGACAAAAAAAAAAAAAAAAATCCTGAACTTTGCAGAATTTAGCTGATATGTCCTGAACTATATATATATATATATATATATATATATTTTAAATATACGAACTTGCATTTTCATTCCATGTGGAGCTTGGGATGATGAACTTGCATTTTAGCGACATATTTTCACCAATTTCTGTTGGTAAATGGCTGTTTTTTTTAGAGTAGGTTCAAATTAAACTCTGCAAATTAGCAATGAATTTTCATCATTTAGCGACAAAAATTTCCCTCGCTAAATGACTCTTTTTGTGGTGTATGTTCGGATTTAGGTCTTTGTCATCTGAGACTATGCTTGAAATGAAAACGCAAGGTCATATATTTAAAAAAAAAATAGCTCAGGACATATTAGCTAAATTTCCTCGAAGTTTAGTTTTTTTTTTTGGCGTCAAAACCCTATTTAAAAGAATCTTGCCTTGTGTATTTGTTGATGTTGCATATTCTACATTTGTACTGTATATGATGATTATTGACGACTTTGTTGCTGCATTTTGCTGAAAATAACTGTTCTCACTTTATCATGCAAAAAATAGGTTCATGCATGAAAGACTGCGTACACATGCTGAGTCTGTTGCCTTTTTTGGAGGTGGTATGCGAGAAAAAGCTGTAAGCTACTAAACAATTTGTGCTTTGTTGTTGCACTTTATTTTATAATATTGTTGTTGGTACCATCTAGTGGAGTTCTAATACAGGATTTCAGATGCGGAAATCACTAGAATATACAGTGTATCATATAATTTCAACTTATTTTCCAATACTCAATAGAGAGAGAGGAGGGATTAGACCAGTCTTTTGTGGAACACATCAATGTGCGACTGGTAGCTTTTAGGAAAAGGACAGATAGTTACATATTTGAATCACTCTAGTGCCACTAATAACTTCTACATTTGGATTTCCTTGCTTACATCTATTATAACAGCACCATTCCTGGTATTACTTTTGACATTTGTGTGCAGGACAACCTTTTCTTTTCTTTTTTCTTTTTTCTTTTTTTATTACAGAAGTGAAGGATGAAGCCCTAAGACACTGGGGTGCTCTTTTTTGTACATATCAATTTTGAATTATATAAATGATATGGTTAATGAATTCCTTATTATTTGGGAAATTGAAATTGTATGCATAGGTTAATGACTGCCTATAAGCAGCTAGCAAATGGTGACCATCAAGAGTTTTAAATTTTGAAGCTTTTATGTGGCAGATGTTGCTTAGATATATTTTTTTGATGTTGCCTTGGTACCAGTATCTTTGGCATTATGTATGCTCTGTGCTTAAAAGTAAGAGGCCATAAAATAAAGTTGATTTTGGGTGAGAGAGAGTTAAATCTTGGCAGCAGTCAGTTCCACAATATGCTTCTGGAAATATTTTGTATTTTCTTAGTTGACTCAAAATTTTGCACTCCTCTGATAGTATAATTTTGACCTTAATTAACAAGTTTTCCCTATTGCACAGATGATTGAGACAAGATTCAGGGAGCTTCTTAGCCACTCTCGGTTCCTTTTAAAGAAGAAATGGTTATATGGTATCCTTGATGACTTTGTCACAAAGCAACTCCCACATAATGTAACTTGGGGTTTAAGCTTGTTGTATGCTATGGAGCACAAGGGAGATCGAGCTCTGATATCAACTCAAGGTAATTAGTATGGTGATTAAGTTGAATAAATATTCATTCTAGCTCTCACTCTTTTGTTAAACATCTTTCAGGTGAGCTAGCACATGCATTGCGCTTCTTAGCATCTGTTGTCTCCCAAAGCTTTCTAGCCTTTGGAGACATTCTTGAACTGCACAAGAAGTTCCTTGAGCTCTCTGGCAGTATAAATAGGATTTTCGAGCTTGAAGAGCTTCTAGATGCTGCACAGTCTGGTATATCCTTGCTCATTCTCTTGATAATTACAGGAGTTCTTTGAACTATATTCAATCGAGTTCCCGTGTCTCTGAAAGAGAGGAGGGGTGTGGGTATGGGTGGGAAGCAGATTGATATTTTCTTTTGTTGCGACTCCACTTTCAAGCTGAATTAATGGTTCTGCACGTTACTGACAAAACTGCTGGAAGAAAGACTTGAAGTTGAGAAAAACTGAGGGTAGAAATTGAAAATGGATTGCCGTCAAGCAGAGTGGCTTGCCTATTCCAGAAAAAGAAAATCAAGATAGAAATTATTGAGCCTCAACTCAATGCTAGGTAAAAAAATGTGTAAGGATGAGATATTTATTGAGAAGGATAAACACTTGGGGTAGGTATTTGTCCGAGATAACTAATTATCAGTAATTATGCACAATCCCATCCACTAGGAAGCCACAACCAACTTAGTGGATAAATATTGAAGAAATGAAATTGTTCTCAAGTGAATTCCTTATAAACACAGTTCAGTTTTAACTTTTTAAGTACTTGTCTGCCCCATCAGAATTGCTTCCCACATTTTTAGAAAGTTAAGATACCTGAGTTTATGATTTTGATGTTATCTTTTTCATATTTATCCTTTACCCTTTGTTAAGAGAAAAGAAAGGCAAACAAAAACAAGAATAAGAACAAATCTTATATATATGTTTTCTGTTTACTCGACAAGAAAAAATTGGCCTCCATGTCATGGAACGATATTTACAGAGGGAGGGAGAATTGTCTTTGAAAAGAACATTGGGACTTCTGATTCTCTCATAGAGAAAGAGGCATGGGGAGAATATTGGGTACAGTTGTGGGGAGCAATTCTAGATGTAGTTGACACGTATTTTACTTTATTTGTAAAGAATTTAATTAGGGATATTTTAATCTCTTCAATATTAATATGCAAAATTGGTTGTGGCCCTGATTATGTTACGGTCAGAGTACTAGTCATGGTGATCTAGTGGAATTGGGAGATAGGTATTATGGCTGGTCGATCCATAGGAGAGCCGGTGCTCAATGAAGATGAACAATATTTAACATTGGCAGAGTTTTCACCTTGGGTATTGCAGAACATGCATGAGTCCTCCTTAATGGAAAAATAAAATTCTAAAAGCATTGTGTAAATATATGCTTCCTATATTGTGTTGTTGTAATGTAGCACACCATGAGAGAGGTCATAGCTGCAATGTTGCATGTTGTAGCTTGTCTATGACTTTTTATATGCACAAGTATGCATTCAGTGTCCTGTTAAAATAGCCATTAAGTTTCTCTAACAAAATTGGGATCCGCTTGATCCTGTGCATTTAAAAATGTTTTTCTGAAAATTCTGACTACCAAAAAACTCCTTTTTTTTTTTCTGACTTCCATCTTTGCTGAAAAATCTTGTTGTACACGAGAAAATATGAACACCTAGTTTCCAAAATACGAAGCCATGGGTAGAGCAGATGCCACTTGAAGGATTAAGCCAAGATGGTTTAATGGAGAAGTGTTATAGGCGGCTTGTATAATTGTAATAACCCTCCCAAGTTAAAGGGAAGCTTTTACAAGGTTGCAGTTAGCTATGGTGTATGGCAAATTAGTCTTACATTATTAATGAGCGTAGAGTAGGGATGGACCCCATTGCCCCTAAAATATTTTCTAGTACCCCTTTTAGTCCCTAAAATATATATATATATATATATATATATATATTTAAAATATATCAAAATATGATTATTCAAAGAGAACAATTGTAATAATTTAGAATTCATATTATTATATAACTATGAATGTGATTTTTTTTTATATCAAAACATATATAAGTACTCGAAAACTTATATTTTTTTATACATCGGTTATTTTTATATAATTTTTAATCTATTATATATTAAATTAAGTTTACCCTCATTGAAGATAAATTCTAGATCCGTCTCTAGTGTAGAGGGAACTTTTATGGAGCTGCAATATGGCCGGCTATGATGAATGGCGAATTAATGTTGCCTTGTGAATGAGTGTGATAGAGATGATAGTGCTGGGAGAGGTTCTGGGAAGTATATATATGAGGACTATCTAAATATTAAGTGTATTCTTCATATGAACAATAAGTGCATTCATCAGAAGCTGGAAGTTGTACCAAGCAAGAAATATACTGAGGCAAAGGGTGATTGAAATGATTTAGCTCTTTCCAGCATCAACCAACAAATCCCTGGTATTGAAGAGTACGTCAAGTTATAGAACAAAGGAGACGGGGGGAGAGACCAAAGATGACTTGCAGTGAAGTGGTTAGGAAGGATTGGACTTTGTTAGACTGCTCTAAGAATTGAATTTCTGAGCTAGTGTAATAGACAGAAATATAGCTGAACAGAATAGAACAGGATTGAGGCTGAATTGAGTCGAGTATCTGACTCAGCAAGATAGAAAACATAATAAAGCATAATTAAGCCCATTGATACTGAACATATAATAATTGGATCTAATCCAATTGGATGAAAGCCCATTCAGACAAGCTTGGGCCATCTCAACTCCTAAATTGACGTCCTATATTGTTTTCTTGCTTTGTCTATTTGCAGTAATTTTCTAATAGAATTTTTTTGACTTTCAGTATGTAAATGATTTGTTGACAGAGAAATGAATTGCAAAATAATGATGAAAGATATAGAAGAAAATTGACTGTTCATGAGTAAAATGAATTATGATCTTCAAGATAACTTGTTCTGCTCTGCAATGCTGTGGAAAAGCATCAAACTTAGTAGTTTGATTAGAACAGATAGTTTCAGTAGCAGATATGATTTTGCTTTTTGACTCAGATAAAATTGATTGGTTAGATGTTTTCATGCTAATAACCAGTTTCTTTCCCGCATGTTACGTAGCTGGAAAAGAACATCAAAGAAAGAAAGGAAAGAAAGTCGACAAATATATTGAGATATCGTTCCTCTAATGCAGCAGTTCTTGGTTTTTCCAGACATATTTTGGTCTATATGTTGATATTGCAGCAATTATTATCTATGGATGCTGAAATATTATTGTTTAATTTTTTGATATGTTTTTATCTGGAAGCTATGCATCTGTGCTAAAAAAATTAATGGCTAACCAGGGGATTGGTCAACTGATAAATTATCCCTATCTACGGATAATGATTTTAATACAAATGATGTCATTTCCTTTGCGGAGGTTGATATCATTACCCCTGCACAGAAATTGTTGGCGAGGAAGTTGACATGTGATATAGTACAAGGGAAAAGCCTGCTTGTCACAGGTTAGTGAAATAATTTCTTATCAGTCTTGTTATGCAGAGTTACATGCTAGGTACTAGCAATTACTAATTACATATGATTGTACAATCTTTAAAGTAACATGTATGTACAAATGATTAAAGGTCCAAATGGAAGTGGGAAGAGTTCGGTTTTCAGAGTCCTTAGAGGTCTTTGGCCTATCGTGAGTGGCAGACTTGCCAAACCATCCCAATGTATTAGCGAAGAGACCGAATCTGGTTGCGGCATCTTCTATATTCCTCAACAACCTTACACATGCCTTGGAACCTTGAGAGATCAAATCATATACCCCCTCTCTGGTGATGAAGCAGCACACTTGACAATAAAGCTGCTTGGAAAAGGTAAATTACTTGCATAGATTGCAAATGCTGTGTGTTTTACACTGCTATTAACTATCATAAAGCTGTGTGTTTTACACTTGACAATAAAGCTGCTTGGAAAAGCTACATTATGTATCCCATTTTCATTTATCAACAGACTAGGTTATGGTTACATATATGTTTATTTATTATGACCAAGCAAATTCTGTTGATATTAGGGGAGGGAGAAGGGAGGAGAGGAGGGTTGGGGTGAAAGAAAAAAAAGGAAAACGGCATGGGTGAAATTTTTTCGTTCTTTTTTCATAATGAAAGCTGTTTATTATCTTTTCCTCTCCACTTTAGTCGTTTCTATGTCAATACTAAAATTGAGCTTGGAAGTTTTTACTTGCATAAATGCTTAGTGCATTCTTATTGGTTTCATTCTAATTGTTTGTTAACATGTTTGAAACTATTTTGAATTTGAATGCAAACGGGATACATAAATTTGAGCTGGTCCTTGCTCCAAGTTATCTGGAAAACCTTGGACTATTAATGTAGCTTTCTAGGATTTCCATGGACTTCTCCCTTCATAAAAGCCAACCCTTTTCATTAACTGCAGTGATGAAAATAGAAGTTCGCAACTGTTTAAGACTCTCTCTCTTTTTAAATTTTTGGTCAAATAATATTGCAATTTTCTCAATTTACCTATAAAGTGTTTCTAAACTTATAAACTTATAATGGAGTACTTTTGTGTCTAATAGTATTGAAATGTTCTCCTTTTATTCATCAATTAAATTTCTAGGATTGTAATAGTTTTTGCATGCCTTGGGTATTAGGATCATTTATGAGAAGGATATATATATATATATATATATATATATATATATATATATATTCTTTGCAAAACAAGCATCAGGAAGGTTATCTTTGCAGACAATTCTTGTAACTTTTACAAATGGAGGAATTTGCACACTGGGACGCCCTTTTAGTGTGTGTGTGTTTTGTTTTTTGCCTTTTTTTTTTCTTTTTTCTGAGATTCTAATTGCATCTATCACAGATAAAATGTCTGCTGATGCCACAAAAAATTTGGATGCACATTTAAGAAATATTCTGGAGAATGTTCGACTAAACTATCTTTTGGAAAGGGAGGAAGGTGGTTGGGATGCTAATTTGAACTGGCAAGATACTCTCTCTCTTGGGGAACAGCAGAGATTAGGCATGGTAAGTGAAGTTAATGTGTGCCACTTCAAAATTTTAAATTGTTTGAAGAACTTTCGGAGAGTTGTAGAATTTGATTCCTGAACTGTTCCATATGGTGCTTCTATTTTGCAAGGCACGCCTGTTCTTTCACAAGCCTAAATTTGGCATCCTTGATGAGTGTACCAAGTATGCGGTTTTTTTCTTTTTTCTCTCTCTCTTGCTCTTTCTCTGTCTCACAACTCAAATCTTACGAGTTGTTAATGGTATGTAAATCTTTCCCTTTTTATTTCTTTCTTTTTTATCATCAGTGCCACAAGTGTTGATGTTGAGGAACAACTTTATAGGCTTGCTCATGAGATGGGCATCACAGTTGTTACATCTTCACAGGTAAGTGGTGCTTTGATTTTAATGGAAAATGGAGGCCATGCTGTTGGTTTATTATTATTGTTGTTATGAAAAGAATGGTAACTAAACCTGCAAAACAATCAACTGAGTTGATCATATTTTGTATTTGATCTATCGTAAGGTACAATTCCTCTTTAAGTTTACAACTTGCATATAGTCTTGGTTAGAACAACTTTGATTTTTATTTTAAAGGACACAAAGCATTGTTCATTTCAATGCTCATCAAGGTTTCACAAATATATGGGCTTAACTCATTTAGAGGTACCAGTACTTGTCAAAGAAGTCACTTAGACATCTAAACATTTTGGAAAACCATAGACACCTAAACTTGTCTATTTTGTTAATTTTAAAGGCCTTCAGCTGTGGTTGCGTTAAATCTTGTAATTCACATACCTCACCATGACAGCAAAAGGTGTTTCAAAGTTACAGAATCAGCAAGCTTGTATGGTTTTTCCACGAGTCAAAGTGTCTAAATGGATTTTTTCCCTAAGTAAAGGGATCTGTAGATGTATTAAACCCAAATAAATGATTATAGTATGTAGCAATATGATATGCTCATCTCCAATGAAGTACGATTTTTTTTTTAAAATATTTCCAATACTTGAATTCTTTGGTGCTTTTTCTTGCTGATATGTTGGCCCCTTTTACCGTCCAGCGTCCTGCACTAATACCATTCCATTCGTTGGAATTGCGGTTTATTGACGGTGAGGGTAACTGGGAGATTCGTACAATCAAGCAATGACTTGAAAGCCACATCAGCAATTTGCTGATGTAGCCTGTTTAAAAGATGGCATCTGTTCTGATATGCAGCAGTTGGACAGTCCGAAAAATAGATGGCTTAATATTCCTACATATTCCAGGTTGTTATTTTGCGCAATGCATGATTACGGCAAAGGAAGTTGCCAACCGTGTTTTGACCATTCTTCTAAATTAGGTTCATTTACATGGAGTAGTTATTTTGCTCAAGAGCATCAGAGCAAAGGATGAAAAGAATTGTTAGTCCGGCCGACATCCATGGACTTAAATTATATGGGGATGTCATGTAGCATAGAGAAATCCTTGGTGTACAGGCCCCCCTTTTTTTTTTGGAGGGTGATTATCGCCTGTGTTGTAAGAATGGAACGCTTTATTATTTGAATTGGCCTCATCAATAAAATCCCAGAAAATGAATTAGATTTTTATGGCAAGTCTTTTTGGTTTCCCTACTTGGTTCTCTTCAAATTTTGTGGTTTTTACTAGGAATGTTAGTTTCGTGATGCTTCACTGGGTGATTATCAATGAATATAGGTAGTTTTTATAGGAGTCTTCTGATATTTATCTGGAATTTGATAATTAATTGAAGGCAAAAAATATATATATATTTTGATATTTGAATATTTTGAATTTGTACGATTAAATCTCTCAATTAAAAATTATTAATTTTTCAAATATCAAGTTAATTATATATTTAATATACAATAATTTAAATTTAAATTCAAATTAATATTAAATATCGCTTAAATGATGATTAATTAATTTAAAATTGATAATTAAAGGAATTAATTGAATAAAATTGAGTCTAAAGCAGTGTTGTTAAATCCAGACCGGTCTGGCCGGTTTGACCTGTTTCACTGAAAACCGGTCTTGGGTTTGGCTAATTGGTAATAATTAAACCGGTGAGATGGGAAAATGATAAATGGAGAGTTGTAGCCGCTGGGATTCAAACATTGGCCCTTTGAGGTTGTATTCCACATGCCACTAAGCTATATGGGCTCGTATTTTATCTTTACAAAATTTTTATATAATATTTAACTATTTATAAATTATTTTTCTAACGCATTTATTATTGAAGAAATTTCATAGAATACCAATTTTTAACTTTTTATTTCAAAAATACCTATAATATTTTTATTTATTATTTTTACCAAAGTATTTTTTTAATTTTACCATTTTTGTTATCTTTCTATTTCAAATTTATCATCTTATCTTATCTTTTTAATTTCTTTTGTAGCCTTTTTCTTGAATTTCTCAAGTCATTTTATCACGAGACTTTTGATATTTTTTGCATTAATTTTGATTAAAAAATGTGGAATCTTGAAAATAATTCTGTTTGGAATGATTAAAAATTAATTTTTTTCTCTTTGTTTTCTTTTTTTTTCCTTGTTTCTTTTGAATTTCTAGTAGAAATTCAACTCAATGACTAATTAGTTGCAAAAATGATATTTATTTATTTATTTAGCCATAAATACATTTATTTTTTGTTGTTGATAATTTTTTGTTAGTTTTATTTTTTACTTATAGAGCATTTTAGAAGATGTCTTCTAATTTCTAATTTATTTATTCTTGGTTTATCATTGGATACAACATGTAATCTTTTTCAGTGACCAACATATTTTTATCATTTCCTTTTTTTCTAATCACACAAAATTATTTATCTCTCTCTTTTTTTTTTTCCTTATACCACACCATTATTGTAATTCATTGTTGCAATTTATAAAATTTAACTCCTCTCTCAAAATTATTTTAAAAAATTATTCAAATAATTATAAAAATTATATATACCATGCATTCAACAATTAACCAATTATATTGTATAAATATTCCATAATCTTAAAATTAAATTATATGTATAATTAAATTTTAAATTTAAATTTAAATTCAAAAAATCTTATGATAATTTTGATAATAAATTAACTTTTTAATTTGTAATATCTCTTAATTCTATAACAAGACTAATATAACAAGCAAATCCATAATATTTATCAAACATTTATCAAATATTTAATAAATATTTACCTAGTATTTACCTAATATTGATTTTAGTTTAACATACAATTACAGATACCTAACATTTACCTAATGTTAATATTTATCTAATATTGACTCAATATTTATCTGGTATTTATCCAACATTTACTTAATATGAATTTTAGTATTATTTATGTGATATTAATTAATTTTATAACTATAACTTAAAAATTATTCAATTGTTATTAATTTAAAAATGATTTTAATCATTTTCAATTTATTAAGTTGAATCTAATAATCTAATTATTAAATCTAATAATTATATAGATGTTACCACCAATTTGATATAAAATAACATTATTCTTTAAAATAAAAAAATAAAAACTAAAACTGAATTTATAATTTTTATAATACAAAAATATAATAGAAAAAGAAAAAAATGGATTGGAAATAATCAGGAAGCACACAAGAAGAAGAAATGGGTACACTATTTGCACAAGATTATGAAAATCTCATGAGATTTTGGTGGATTTTTTTAATTTAGGTAAATTTAAAATTTTAAAAATTTGATTTTAGCATTTTTGTAAGAAAAAGGTAAAGTTGAAAGAAATATAGTGCTTTTTTCAATTTTCCTTTATTATTCAACAATTATGTTTTAACTTCAGAAAATCTTTCATATAATATTTGACTATTGACAAATTACTATTTTAACACATATTATTGAAGAAAGATATATATATATATATATATATATATATATATATATATATTTAAAATTGATTATTTATATTTTTATTATTAACAATTATTTTGATTTTTATAGAAATATTATTTTAAATAGAAAATGAATACTATAATGTATTTTTTAAAATATTAATATCTCTTTTTTATTTTAAAAGTTACAAATATATAAATTAATAAATTTTATTAATTAATTTATACATTTTACTATGTATGAATATATTAAATATTATATTTTGAAGAAATTTTACTTTGACATTATTCTATTTCACTTTGACATTAATTATGAGACTATGCATTATTCTAAAAATTAACATGAGCGATGTTAGATATTATTATTATTATTATTATTATTATTATTATTATTATTATTATTATTATTATTATTATTATTATAAATGATATGTACTTTTTTTAAAATATGGGTTCTATCATTACATGACAAAGAATGTAAAAGAGATGATAATATGTAGAAAGACACTGTCATTTCTTAATTAATAAATGCTACTATTATAAGGTGTAGATGACATCTTTTATGAATTGGAGATAAAGAGAATGTTAAGCACAATTATATATAAAAAAATAACTGTCCAATGATTTGGCAAAGAGAAAGTTCATAAATAATTTTTTTATTTTTCTCTTTTTATTTTTTGAATTTTTTTTTCTCCTTGTCAATTAATATGATGATGAGTATTTAACAATCATTTTTTTAATTGTAATTAGCATTGCTCTTGGGGGTAATTAATTAGTTGCAAGAGAACAATAAGCATCGTCATTTTTCTTGCCAACGTGTGAAATTTTTTTATTTATTTGTGTATTCAGTTATTTATTTATTTATTATTATTATTATTATTATTATTCATAGCAAGTGGAGTCTTCCTCGCCACTGAAAATCAAACAAACTTATTAAATTTTGATTATTATTTGTCCATAAGTTATAAAGTGATATCTCCTTTGGGGATCTCCAAGCTCTACAAAATACACTCAATCTATGGAGTATGCGCCTTTTGAGTTGTAAAGCTATATCTCTGGATAATCTTCGGGCCTTATTACTTTAAATGTTTATTTCAATTTTTTTTGGCGCTGATTAAAGAAAAGATTTATAATATATAAATTTTATAAATTTTTCATTTCAATTTTACTTTAATATCCTTTTACAAATACTAAAAAGAAAGTATGTAATTTCGATAAATGAGGGTAAAGTGAAAATTATGTATTAAATACTTCATTGATTTTTGAAATGAAATAATTTTTTTTTAATGTCTAAAAGATTGTACATTTTTTATACTACACTAGAATTATAGAAAACATTAACAGCTCGTTTGATTCACATATTATTTAAATCATAAGATTAGTATTAATGTCAGGTTTAGTTAAGTCATAGAATTAGTTAAGTTAATCATCATTTGGTAGAAATATTTTGATCATAGTATTAACTAATATAGTAATGAAATAAATTAATAGAACAAGTAAATTACCTAAATATCATTTATCATATATTTAAAAACTCCTTTATTAGTCTCAATACATATTCTCAATCTTGTTTACATTGATTTTATATTTGAATTGAATCACTATTTTTTTGTAAGTTTTTTTTGTAATTTTATTTTTTAATATTACATATTATAGTTTTTTTTTTCAATTTGGATTTATTGATTTCAATCTTTTGGTTTGTAGTTTTGTATAGATATCTTAACTTATATAGATATAGAAGATAAAAAAATATATAAACTTATACATTCCATAAAGAAAATTTGACATTTTGTTAAGTCTTTTTAGTCTAATTAAGTCAAAATAAAAATAACGAAAACGTAATAATGATTAAAGAGTGAACATTAAATCCTAGATATAAAAGTTTATTTTTTCTTAGAAAAAATATCGTTAAAATAATATATTAAAAGTTAATTAAAGCTGAATTATATAAAAAGAAGTAAGTTTACGAAAGTATTGATGATGAACTAAGAAATTTCTTTTTACAAAGGTTATTTTTTAAAAAAATAAAGGTAAAAAACTAAGACTAATTTCGGGTTTATAATTTTATAAATGTAGAGATTAGGAATCTCATTAGAAAATTATTAGTAAAGACATGAGAGATAAAAATTAAATCCTAGATAAAAATTAAGTATAACTTAATAATTCCAAAAATTTGCTAAACTTATAGACTTAACTAAGTAATTTTATGTACTAAACAAGCTGTAATAATCTAAGCAATTGATTATAATATTTAAAAAAAAAAATGTAAATCTAATAGAATTTGAAAATTATACATACTTTTTAAAATAAAGGATAAAGTTAGAAAAAAAATTGAAAAGTTATATTGTTTTTATTAAGGGTGTTATTTGGTCGAACGAAAAGCTTCGAACATGTCCAAATAGGGGCATATGGGACTTTCCTCAGGGTTCAATTGACATGTCATATGATGATAAATGTCCCTAAAAAATCCTTTTATTAATTTTTCTTCTTAAATTTTAATTATAATTTGTAAATTTTATTTTCATTCCCTTTTTTTTTCCTTTCCAACATCATAACCCTTCTTCTGATTAGTTATAACTTTTTTTTATTTATTTGTTTTATTTTTCAACCATAAGCTATACCTCATTAATTATGAGACTATGGAGAGAAAAATTAGGGGCAAAATATGAGATTCTTAACATGGAGCCAAACTCTATTAAGGTTAATGATTTATTATTATTATTATTATTATTATTATTATTATTATTATTATTATGAAATGTGGATATTTTATAGAGTACATGTTAGAATTCAAGGGATATAATCATTTAATTATTAATTTTGGATCAATATGTTTCCAATGTTTTTGGTGAAGTCTGATTACAAGAATTTGACTTTATTCTATAGTATGAACACTTTTGATCCTGTTCATTTTTTATGGATGGAAGACAATATAAATAAACCGATCTCATCCTATATAAGCCTATGGATTTCATATCTTTAACAAATGTATCCCTAACTATTGGTTTGGTAAATAAATCTGCTACCATTTTACTTGTAGAAATATATTTGTGAACTACTTTTTATATGATCATGTCTATAAAATAGTGATATCTAATTTGAATATGATTGGCCTTCCATGATACTTCGAATCCTTAGTATAGGCTAATGCAATCATATTGTCACAATAAATTATTACAAGTTCATATGTTGTTTTGACAATTTTAAAATGTTGTAGAACCCTTCTCAACCAAATTGTATTTTGTATAACGGAGGAACATACTACATATTCAGTCTCTATTATTAATAAGACTATACATGATTGTTTTTTGCTACTCCACGATATTGCACAATTATTAAGCAAGAATGCATCCTCAGAAGTTGATTTGTGTTGATTAAGATCACCTCCCTAATTAGCATCTGTGTAACCAGTCAAACACAAAATTCTATCTTTGATAGCACATGTAATACCCATCCATACAGTAAAGTAAATGTCACTATACAGACGGATGTCATACAATTGTATTTATATAAACATGTTTTGATTTAAAATTTTTCTAACTTATATCTATATCAAGATCATCATATCTGCTTAACATGCAAACTAAAACATTCATATCCTATATGTTGTATAAGACTCTTTTCCATATCTGAATTACATCCATAATTAAAATTATAAATTGGTTTGGACATCAACCGCCCTTATAACAAATATCAACCTTATTTAAAATTAACCAAACCATTATATGTTCTTATTAATAACAAGAAGAACTAACTATCTCTATCCCATAACATAAGAGATAATCGATAAATGAAATGAATGAAATAAATAAACAGACCTAACACGAGTCAACTCTGACTAGCTTGAACTTCTCTTCATGTCAATTCAGCTATCTATCAGATCCAAACCTACGTGCAGGAAAATCCACACACTAAGCTACTGAAAGCTTAGTGGTACATATAAACATTAAAATTCTTGTATGCATTTATACATTAATATAACATAGATAATTTATACCGAATGTATACCTGTTATTTTAGTCATACCATCATATATCATAAATATATCAAGTCTCAATTTATAATATCATCATGTAACATCATGCTTAATTTAATTAAATCATAGTACAATCATGTCATATATCCCATAAGTGTTTCCACATCATCAATTGTATATAACAACTATATCATATAAGACAACTATCTAACAACAGGTTTAATATGCCTGATTACTGGATTTCATACCCCTTTCTAGGGTATAACTATATCCTGCATTATAATTTACTATATTTTGCATTATAATAATTGACTAGTTTCTGCTTCACAAGTTTATTGTATTATGCTTTCATAATTCTTATTTCTTTTTTTTATTACTGCATTACAAATAATTTATTGTTTTCTGTTTATAACTTATTATATTTTGCACAATACTCTAGACCCCAACTATCCGAATGCAGGTTGTAAAATATGAGCACTCTAACTTGAGCTTAAGCCATTGTGCTCATTAACTGTATCTGTCTGTATCGGTACTACCGAGCTTCTCAAATCAGGAGGGCTCTAATCCGAGTTTAAGCCATCCTAATTAGTAAATATAAAATCTGCATGCATATGGGTACACGGGTGCTCTTGTTAGAGAGGTGCCCTAAAGGCAATCATCTTAGGCACTTGATGTACTCATTTATTATTAATAAAAGACATTTTTGTTATATGGTATTCATTGCTTATGAATTGATATAGATTTTAGACTGTTTAATGAAGTCCTTGGTATGCAATACAACATGAAAGAAATCATTATGAGATAATGATAGTGGGATTCCTCTCATGTTAAATTGTATTTATACCTAAATAATCTTTGGTCATAAGATTAACAAGATGAGACATTGTTAATCTGAATAGACTAGTGCAAATTATACTCCTTGACTAGGTCAAGTAGTTGATCTCATAAGCTGAAAACATGAGATGTTTAGAGTTAATATATGGATGCTTGCTAGAGTAGTCAAGTACATTGGATGTCATGCTATGAGACAATCACATGGATATCTATTCAATGTCAGTGATAGTCTCATCATGACAATGGTACAAGTATCCTTAAACTTTAGATGCTCAAGGATATCTTAGATACTGAATCCTATACTTTGACTTCATTCTTTGTTGCCTCTCATAAGTCACTTATTGGGTGATGATTGAGTATAGCATGAGATATTTGAAGGTAGTTGAGTAGTTAATAAAGGATTCACCACTCTTGAGAGAAAGAGAGTATATCTATGGCCTTTTGTAGAGATCATTACTCAGAAAATTCTTGGCCGAGGTGGATAAGTTTTGAAGAAAGTCTTTAAGGACATGTCTAATAGAGTAATGAGTCTCAAAGATAAGAACTAATATTATATGGACTAGATGTGATATAGTCAGTGTAGTGGGAGTTGACACACAATCCATACTCTGAACCAAATGAGGTATAATTTAGTGAAAGGACAAATTGCACTGTAATTGTCTATGGAAGGGTATAAAGTTAGACCACTGATTTTTTGGTCAATTAGAGATCATGATGTATTGCTAGATATCGCTCATGATCTGCTCGAAATCATGTGATGATTTGATCTGTCAACATAGTCGGAAACCTAATGGGTCACACGTATAGAAGGAATGAAGGAAATGTGAAATGAGACTTGGATTAGATACAAGACATGAGAGAGAAAAAATTTGGCTAGGCATCATGTGTCAGATCCGTGACAAAGGTTGTCATGGGGTTTGATAGCATGAGTCATGGTCGTGACATAATTAGTCAATGGACGTGAAAGCCTCAATAGTAGCAATTGCGATTTTAGGTTTTCTATTTTGAATGGAACTCCTATGCATTGAAAAAATTATGTCCAACCCTAAATATGATTAGATAACACAAAAATAATCCTTTTAAGGACCTTCGTGGCTGCCAACTTAGAGAAATAAAAGTTATCTCTTTTCTATCTCTCTCAAAAGATTGACCTTCATCACTATATGGTTGTTTTATTTGTTCCTTTGTGTGGATTACTGTTAGAGACAATTTAGCCTTTTGATTGTTTTGATTTGCAATAACCCAACTTAAATAAAAGACTCGTATAGAAGAACGAAGAACAATCAAAAGACAATCAACTTCTCCCATTAGACGGTTTTATCTGATTTTAATATACATATGGCGTTCCTCGGGTTTTGGTTTTGATTAAATTTTATATTTTCACTACCATATGTATGAGATTCATGTTGAAAAACTAACAGTAGTATTAGAGACACCCTATATAAATTAATTTTGGATTTAATTGAAGTATCAATGAGATTAATTGTAAATGAACAACTTGGATTCCTTTCTTACGTTAAAAATGAATTTGATTATGTTTGGCCTAAAATTTTAATTTTAATTCAATGAAATGTTAATATAATGATATTAGATATTTTTTATGATAATTAAAAGGTTTGAATTTGATTTAAATATGAAATTCAAAATTATGCATGTTGCTGAAATTTCAAGGTTTATGAAACCTAGTATTACCAATTAAGTTCTTTTATGGGGCTGTTCGAATTGATTTGTTAATTTGATTATTTAAATATATTTATGATATATTTATAATATGTTTTAACTTCTATAAAATACCTATTATGATGAAAAAATCAATTTTGATTATAGAACAAATAAAACTAGTAACTAGGGCAAAAACCCTATTATGTGATGTAATTGTTTTGTATTGTTTGATTTAATAGGATGTAATTTCATAACCAAAACCTTAAATTTATATTTATGGGATATTTATGATGTTATCTTGATGTTTATTTCATGTTGAAGTCAAATTAAATTCGTGGTTAAGTTTCTAAAGAATTTTAATTTATCTATAATTTAATTTAGGCAATTTTTGAGTAATTAGTTTGCTAGTTTAATGATTAATGATTTAGATTGTCTAATGAATGAATTTAATTGATATCAACTAATTATAAGTTTCTGATAATGATGAGAATGAAATTTTGAAATGGAATTTGAATTGAATTAGAAAAAAGGTTTTCTAAATCATAGTTTGACTAGAATTCTAGTATGCAATTGTAACTAGAATTGTTTAATCTCATTTAACATAAAACTGTAATTTAATTATGAATTAAATACTGGTCATATTTGGATTTAATATTTAATATAATTTAGTTATTAAATTTGGATTTAAATGTTGCATGCGTTAAATTGGTAAAAACCTAGTTGGCATAATAGACAATTTTAGAAAACTTTTTGATATGATCAAATGTGTGTCTAACTTGCATGATTTTCTTTTAGAAAGTGTTTCTAAATGTTCATATAATTATTTAATGAGATTAAATAATGATTTAATGAGATTAAATAATGATTTAATGATGAATTTCATTAAAAGACAAACAATCAAAATAAAGTTCCAAGACTTGAAATAAAGGGAACCTAAATTGTTACTTTAATAGATTACCTTTAATTATGCATTATTAAATAATGATTTAATGATAAATTTCATTAAAAGACAAACAATCAAAATAAAGTTCCAAGACTTGAAATAAAGGGAACCCAAATTGTTACTTTAATAGATTGCCTTTAATTATGCATTAAAGAATGCATGCTAGGAGTGTATGAAATGACATGATGGATTAACTATGGATTATACCAATGTGATTGATTATACATGAAATTTTATTTTTGGTAAATAGAGTATGCGAGTCCCTATTTTCTCTATTCTCTTTATTGTATTTCTCTTCTTATCTCACTCTCCTCAATTGTAACTTGAAGTTTTCTTATGAAGAATTTATGTAATCAGATTACATAGGATTGTAATAGAAATGAAATGCAAATGAGCAAGAAGCCAAGGAGATGGTGCCAAAAGAAAAAGAGCATTAGAATATAAAATTATTTTCCATTTTAGTATTATAATTTTATGTATCTACCTAGGTGAGACCTAGTCAATTCTTTCATGACTTTAATGATTTATGTTAGATATGTCCATAATTATGACCATATAATTAGTGTAATTATATGATTAATGGATATATTATCCATGCCGAAATTGCCATGATGAGATCTACATTAAAGAAAATCCCTGCTAATAATATTAAGGCCAATGCCTTCTATTGATATGCCAAGAACTAGAATTCTTTTAGAATTTAGATAATTGGACACACCCAAGTCCACTCTACAAGAATATGTTCAAACAATCAAAATATGATTTCATGATTAATGAGCTGATTTTAACTAGTTACAATGGCTTATTAGGCACACCCAATGTCAATATGAATTAGAGGCAGTATTGGGTAAGAGTACATGAGATGTGCACATATTAAGAGTTGATAGCCTAATGATTCAATAGTTTTATAATATGATCCAATTGGTATGAGAAACCTATCAATTGACCTAATGTGGCTTGTTGGGAACACCCAAGGTCATTCATAGTGATGTTGGATACTGACTTATAAGAAGAGCTTCCAACAGGTTCTCTCAGATTCATAATGAGAGCTATGGATTCGTAATAAAATAGTTGGAGTAATTATGCGCATTTATTAAAGACTTAATATTCGTGCATGTAGTACATACTTTAACATAGTCTTTCTTTACATCTAGGTTGCTAGAATCATGTAATCAAATGTGAATCTATGCTCAATTCTTGAATCCAATAAATTGACTAGTCTGAACTTCCTTGATTGGCTAAGGAATTTGAGACTAGTTCTCAAAGCCGAAAAGATAGCCATGTTTGGAAGAGTTGTTTCCCTCCCTTCCTACTAATGATGTATATGTTAATGAACAGTTAGCATACAAAAAGCAAGTGGATGATAGTAAGTTGGTGGGTTGAATTATACTCACCTCTATGTTTTCCAAGCTTCAAATGTTGAATGAAAATATGGATGCAAATAGAATTGTGTATCATCTAAGAAAACTTTTTGATGAGCAAGCTTGAATTGAGCGGAATGAGATATCAAAATTGTTTTTTCGTTCCAAGATAGTAAAGGGGACATCTTCAGTATAACATGCATTGAAAATGAATGGGTATATTGAGCGATTGGCTACTTTGGGGTTTATAATGGATCATAAGTTAAGTATAGACTTAATTCTCCAAAGTTTGTCTAATAGTTATGCACACTTCATGCTAAACTATTAGATGAACAAGATATCCACTTTGATCCCTAAATTGATCAATATGCTCAAAATAGCTGAGCCTTTTGTCAAAAAAGAGCAAAAGGTTGTAATGCTGGTGGACACTTCTGGTTCTTCTAAAAAAAGAAGGAAAAGAAAAAAAAAAAGAAGTCCACAAAGACCTAAGGGGGCATGAAGTAGAAGGGAAAATAGACTGCTTCAAAAGGGACTTGCTTCCATTGTGACATAAATGACCATTGGAAGAGGAACTATAAGGCCTATTTGGAGTCTTTGAAGAAGGAGATGGATAAGACATTGGATGCACCTTCTTCTTCAGGTATTTATGTAATTGAAATTAATACTGTTTCTATTAATAATGCATGGGTATTGGATACAGATGTGGCTCACACATATATACTAATATGCAGGGCCTAAAGAATTGTAGACAACTCCAAAAAGGAGAGTCAGATCTATGTGTTAGCAATGGAGTAAGAGTTGCTGCATTAGCTGTAGGAACTTATGTATTAACACTCCCTAATGGGCTTGATTTAGAATTAGACAATTGTTATTATGTTCCAGTTTTAACAAAGAATATTATTTATGTTTCTTGTTTAAATAAAAAAAATCATTTAACTATTAATGCCAATTATTACTTTATATGGTTGAATAATATTCTTTATGGAACTAGCACATTATGTAATGGTATTTACATTCTTGAAATGTCTAATTTAATCCTAAATATGAATAATAAAAGACAAAAGTTTGATAACCTAAATCCATCATATTTATGGTATTGTCGCCTTGGCCATATAAATGAAAGACACATGACTAAGTTACACAAGAAAGGTGAAACATCAATATGTAACAATTTTTTAGCATTGTTTAAAACCAAAACCGCACACAATCATGCATTGGTACTAAGGCTAACCAATGTTAGCCACTTAAATCAACACTTTCCAATATTTCATCATTTAATTCAACTATAAACAATTAACCTTCCATTCAATCCTAACCAATTAAGAGTCCATTTACCATTAACAATATCTCAACCCTGTTGCCATATATGAATTTTGATTATGCATATCAGAATTGACAAGTCAATTATCTCAAATCCAACAACTAATATATCACATTTCATGTTAATTACATACCATAATTATATTTTATAGCACAAACATGATGTATTTGAATTAAAATGCGTATATGCACAAATCTCAATTATTGGAGTCCTAAACTCATCTCTCTCATATCGACTGCCTCTGGTTGTTGTCCCTACCTTCAATCTTAGTCCCTAATATGAAATCAGAGACTACATTAACATTTAATTTTTCCATTCTATCTATTTAAGCCATTAACAATATAAAATCCTAACCTAAACCCCTTAAACATCACCCTTCTATCAAAAATGAATCGAACCATTGAAAGAACAATGAAAAACATATTTCCTTACCTCTGTATCGATGATTAAAAATTGGTTCAAAGGTTTAAAATCATGTTATAATGCTCATTGGTTCGATTTCGATATTTAGGTGAAACCTTTAATTTTAATAAGTTTTAATCTCATTTTGAAGGATTGGTTTTGTATAATCAAAGTTAGAATAAAAAAGGTTGAATGAAAATCATTCCTAGGGTTTAGAGAAGCTTATGGCTAGGATTTTTAGTTTGAGTTTTTGTGAATTTATGCAAAAAAAAAAAAAAAAACTGTCCAATTTAAATTGTAAAGCTTTATGGGCATGAACACGTGTCACAACCGTAAAAATCCACAACTTTAGAAACTTAATTTCAGGATATTTACGACCATAATTATATCTGTCATGAGCATGAACGATGTGAACTTCACTTTTTTCATATCTTTTTTTAAAATTATTTTCATGTTTCCAATACCCATAACCACTATATACATCTCATATATCATTCATATACCTTTTATTAATACATTATTCGTAGGCCCTAACTTGTAGGTATTACTACACAAAATATAGTCTGAAGTTCTTTTTAGATATCTCAATATTTTTTGACTACCATATAATATTTTGCACTTGGATTAGAATGAAATCTGCTCACTAGCCTAACGACATAGCAAATGTCTAGACGTGTGCAAATTATTGCATACATTGGACTACCAACAATGCTGGAATAAGGTACTCTAGACATTTGTTCTTTTTCATCAAATATCTTGAGATGCATATTAAGACTAAGACTCAAATTCCTTTCAACAGGGGTATCCATGGGCTTGCAATCATGCATGTAGTAATGTTATAATATTTTCTCAATGTAAGTTTCCTGAGATATCTAGAAATCTTCTAGAGTGATCTTTTAAGATCTTAACACCAAGCACACATCTAGCATCTCCTATATCTTTCATTTTGAAGTTCGATAATAACCATTTCTTAGGAATATCAATCAACTCCTTATCATTTCCATATATTAAAATGTCATCAATATATAAGGAGAGAATTACAAACTATTATTTGAACGTTTAACATACATGCAATAATAATCTTCCATCATCGTAAAATCAACTTTTAACATGGTTGATAAAATATGAGGTTCCATTGTCTAGGTGTTTGTTTGAGACCATAAATAGATCTTTTAAGTTTGCAAACTTTGCGCTCTTACCTTTAAAATCGAAACCTAAAGGTTGATCCATGTAGACTCTTTATTTAGTTTTCCATTGAGAAATGCAATTTTGACATCCATTTGGCATAATTTTAAAGATGATAATTAGACCCACCCCTATGGTGTCCCGCCTAGAACGGGGCATATTTTTTTATAATTTTTATGCCCAGCTCCGACTCTAAATTTTTTTATGGTGAGACGGTATATACATCCATCGCCCCAAAAATTTTTTATATATATATATATAAATTTTATATTTTAACATAATTAATATATTTAAAAATAATAATATAAAAATATAACACTTATTTTAAAGTAAAAAATATTTTTTTTATTTAAAAAATTATATAATTAACTAATTAATTAAATAGACAATAAAAAAATAGTTTAAATTTTAAAATAAAATAAAAAATTTAATAAAAATTAGGGTTGGGAATCCTCGTCCCCGTATGGTGCAGAGACGATGGTTCATACTTTTTTCTAAGCAGGAAATGAGGCGGGGTTAGGGAACGGGACGAAGTTTCGGGGTTAGAAAACTTTACCTTGAACTCACCCTGTTGCCATTTCTATATAATTATAGGTTCATTTGTGATATAATAGCTAGAATTATGTTAACTGACGCAAATCTCACCACAAGCGAGAATGTCTCTTCAAAGTCAATTCTCTCCTATTATGTGTAACCCTTGACTATTAATTGAGATTTATATCTTTCAATTGTCTCATTTGTCTTACATTTAATTTTGAGAACTCATTTGTTCCTAATGATCTTACGACCTGGTAGTAAATCAACTAAATCTCAAACTTGATTAGATTTCATAGAATTCATTTTTTCTTATATAGCTTTAATCCATCCCTTAGCTTTAGGACTAGAAAGAGCTTATTGTACTATTTTAGTTTCCTCTTCATCGTCTGGAGAAATCATAAAAAAAATCTTCTCATTCAATCTCAATTTGATGACAAAATTTTTTTCACGATTACTATGTTGAGGTTGAAATTGCCAAAGATCTTACTCCATAGGAACATAATCTGATATCTTTTTGCTCCTACTAGCTTCAGGAGGAATAAGAGATTGCATATAATCTTGCTCTGTAGGAGCTAAATCAAGCATCCTCTAGCTTCCACTAGTCTTAGGATGAATAATAATTATATTCATATTCTCCACTAAGATGACTGGAATGTGATTGTCAGGATCTTCCATTTCATATAGTAAAAAATCATCATTCATCTCACCTCATTTAGAATATCTATGAATTCCAACAAACCACATTACTGAAGCTAGACTTTCATATATGATTCAAAGCCAAGAGCCTTAATGCAACCCCAATCAAATGTTCAGGTGGATAAAATGGGTTGCTTCTTGAGAGAAGCATACTTCTGATGGAAGTGCTAGGGTGGAACATTGAGAAGATAGTATGTATAAAGCTTTAGGGTTGTGCTCTTTCTCTTCCCTTTGGAGGAACTGGCTTCGGAGGCCATGGTAGTGGTCAAAATCTTTGAAGAAAAATGAAAGAGGTGAAAAAAGATACGTAAAGTTTGATTCCCATGTGAAAACTCAAAGAAACTTGAGAAAAATCGGATGAAATTGATGATTGCAGTGTTTAGAGGATGATTTCGGTGAGGATTTGTGGTGAAAATATGTTTGGGAGGTTGATTTGGCAAGAAAAAGTGAAGTAAGAAAATGACATCTCGTGACTCAATTTCTATTACTCTTTCATTTATATCTTCACCCAAAAATACATATCCTTTGGAGAATTCAGAATATCTTATAAAGATACATTTTCCCCTTGAACTAAGTTTTTCATATTCATGAAAAGTATTGTGGATATAAGTTGCACATTCTTATAGGTGCAAATTACCTAAATCAATTTTTTCATCTTTCAATAACTCAAATGGGGTGGAAGGAACATACTTTGAAGGTACAGGATTGATAATTTATACCGCAATTAGTAACACATATCCTCCAAAAGGAAATAGGCAAATTAGTTTGCGCCATTATTGGCTTAACCATGTCTAACATGGTTTTATTCCTTCTTTCTACAATGCTATTTTGTTGCGGAGTGGAATGAACAGTTAGTTGTTTAGCTATATACTCTTTTCATCACAATAATCTTTGAACAACTTAAATAGATATTCAAGACCTCAATCAATCTGCAACATTTTAATATTCATATTTAGTTAATTCTCAATCAATTTACTATAACGCACAAAGCAATCCAATACTTTGGACTTATGAGAGATTAAGTAAACATGATTGTATCGAGTGAAATCATAAATGAAAGTGATAAAATGGTAAGTGTCATATCTTGTTTCATATTCATTGGGCAATAAATATTAGAATGGGTAAGTTGCAATGAGAATGTGGCTTTTTCAGTACTGCCAAATGGTAAACTTATTGCTTTTCTAGTTAGGTAATGCTCACAAATAAATAAATTTATTTTCTCATTTGATCCCAAAACACTAGCTTTCACTAATCTTTTTAAGCAACCTTGCCCAATTTGTCATAATCTAGCATGTTGTTTGACATCATCATTCAACGAAATATTAGTGGAATTACCAACAACATATATTGATGTATCTACATCCATAGTAATAGTACTTAGCACTATAAAACCATTTAGCAATTAAATATCCACAACCATAATAAACATCATTCAGTAGTACTTGCACACAACCACTAGTAAATACAATTTTAAGACCAAGTTTTAGAAGAACAAGAACAAACACTAAATTTCGTCGAACTTTAGGAGCATAAAACACGTTATATAGATAAAATGTGTGACCTCCCTTCAGCATTAACTTGTCGGTATCGATTTTGAGTATGTCAGCGAAAACATTATTTCCTATATAGATACTTCAACTCCCTTTCAAATTCCAATAAAATTCCATAAAGTCTGTATGATCCATTACTATGTGGTCGGTTGCTGTTGAGTCTGTAGTCCAAAAAAAACTGGTTCAGCTAGCATTAAATAACTACTAACATATAATTCAATGAAATGAATGTGGTTATACACTACTTTTGCCTCAGTGCAATCACGAGCAAAGTTACCAAACTTTCCACAATTGAAATAGTTTATGTTCTTGCTACCTCATCTCCCTCACTTGCATTTCTTTCCACTAAGATTAGCTTTGTTGCCTCCTTATCTTAATTGTTAACTTTACCCTTCCACTTCTTTCAATTAGAGCCTAAAGCACTTTTTCTTTTGACTCACTCATATAAGCCTTTCTAGCAAACTTACTAGTAAAAAGGCGATCCTCTTGCAACTCAACACGTTGAGCAACATAATCAAATGTTTTGATGTTGTCGTTGTGGGTAAGGTTGACATGCATGTATTTCCATACATTCGAGAGATAACTTATCACAACTTGGACCTATTGGTCATCAATCATCTCTACCTAGCAACTTTCAACTCACTGATCATGTTAGACATGAAGTAAGATGTTGCCTTATAGAATGGTTGAAAATTTTCTTATAGCCAGCAAATTTCAGAGTTAACGAACATAGCCTAGTAGTTAAGGCTCCACCATATGAACCTTAACAATATCCTAAACTGCTTGAGCTAAGCGGTGTTTCTCAAAATATAGCATTATGTCATTTCTCATGCTGCTCAACATCATAATGCAAATAATTGTCTTTGCATTTGTAGGCTTGATATGTTTCCATGTCACTCCCATGTTGAGCAGTATTTTTATGCTTAGGCTCAACCATTAGTTGTGTGATGGTTTTCAACATTTATTGTCTTTCAGAGATATTGAATTTTATGATATCAAACATCATAATTCCTATCATTAAGCTTATCTCACTGGTTCAAATCAGCAACAATATTTTTTATGGCAACCATTTCAATTATTTATAAACAATAATCACAATAAGGACTAACACAATTCATAATCACAAAATTTTCTTTCATATCACAATATCTTAATTTAATCAATAATGACCTAACACAAGCAACATAATGAAAGTAATGTACCACATTCCTATCAATTCCTATAGATATAATCGAGTTATCATCATTTAATTTAAACATGTGCCAATTATTTTATTAGGTGACATTTACTAATCTATCAACCTAATATATCCCATAATAACAATAACACTTAAATTTTGTTTCACATAACAAAATAAAAAATAAAACACATAATAAATATTTACATTGCATCATAAAGTGATTCAATACATGGTATGAAAGAAAAAAAAAACACAAAAAACACATAGTTACTAATTATTACATATGTCCTAATGAAGAATTTCAAGCTTTCTAAAAAACTTCATTTTCTTGATGAATTGACAGTTCTCTCTTAATAAATTCCCTATTTGCCAATGTATGAGACATTTTATTTATCCATGGTTGTGCAATCATATACTTGCTAGTTTATCTAATACCAAATTGTATTTGGCACTTTGGCTCTCGAGTCAAGTCTGTAACAATAGTATTGAAGTTTAAATCATTTAGCCTTTCCATAAACACCTTATTTTTCTCTCCCTATGAATCAGATAAATATTCAAAAGTATAAACATTTGTTGTTTCACAACTAATTTATAGAACTCACAAAAACATTATATGAAAATTCCAAATTTTATAATGCATCTCAAAAATGTGTCGCTCTAGTGAGTGGTTCAAATCCTTCTTATATGAATACAATCGCTACAATGTGACAAATATATGATAAATAAATAGAAATATTTAAAGCAACATTAGACACAATACTAGTAATATATCATGTGATTATAAATATTAAATTGTAAATATCTAAAAGATTTATTTATTTAAATTTTTTAAATATTTTTTTTATCTAATAATATCATAAATTGCTCTCTAAAAATTTTGGAAAAAATATTCATTAAATAGCTCTCATGAGCC